>CAMAPE010000002.1:7571500-8837000 GCA_945859875.1 Cuscuta europaea
TACAAAGCCACTCTCCCACCACCACCATGTCCAAGCTGAACACATTCTATCCTTTTTTGCTCTTGAGCTGACATGTCACACTCAATGGGGTTGAGGTCTTTTTTGCGCCTTGCTAATTCCGCATTTGGTAGAGAATTGCTGGCCAGGATTTTTTGTATGTCGTATCTCGACATGTCAAAGTTTGTGACAGCACTAACACCGCGGAATTTGATTGCTGCTATATCATATGCTTCAGCAGCTTCTTCCTGGGTGCCTGTCATTTTGTCAACAACATAATTATGGCAGTAAACAAGTGTCAAAACTCCAAAGCATCAGGAAACAGCTCGAAAGAGAGGCGGGTTCAAGCTAATATTTACTACTAATATGCAAAGTCTAAAGCAATCTAAGACAAACTACAGTACTATTCTTCTTTCATGATTTTTTTTTGCTTATAGTCCAAGACATTCATTTTTTCTGCTTTTGGGGAATAAATATAGATTTCTAACAACTTTTGGTCCTGCACGTCACTTACCCACCCCACAACTTTCCGGTTGATTTGCAACAAAGAAGTGAAAAGGGTTTAATGGACTAAAAGTGGAAAGAACTAATAGCCGTGGAACAACAAAAAGTGGAACATTTTCTTTCTTTCAAACATGTCATCTGTAAGACTAGTAACATACACTAATCAGGTGTAAGAAGAAGCGAACACTCACTGAATGTCCCCAGATAAAGGTCCTTATTCCCTGCAACTCTGCCTATTCGAGCTTGCCAACGTCCATGTTGATGATGCCTATTAAATGAGAATAAAACTGTTACTCACTATTTCAAGTAAATATGAAACTTTCATTTTTGAAGAGTAGGAATGGTATTTTCATTTATTTTAAAGTGAAAGCTTATGAACCTTGTAACTCCTCTATATATTGAAGCACCCCGAGAGAATCCACTACTTTTTCTGGAATAATAGGAACCAAATTAGTGACAAAAAATATTACTACGTAATAGAAAGATGGTAATAAATCACAACACTATTATCTTTGCACAGGCTTACCTTCTCAGGTGGGCAACATATTCCTGGCGAGTCATGTTCTTCATTTCTTCAAGCTCTTTGTGGTAGTTTTCCAGCTGCAATAAAAAAAGTACCCAGTCAGAATGTGGGGGGGGGGGGGGGGAGCGGTTATACTAAAAGCCCAGAGAATGTTGAACTAAATTGTATATCATACCGAAAAGTTAGTGTGTGTAGAAGGCCCCCAATACTTGAGAGCAGCAAGATCATACGCCCTTGCAGCTTTGTCTTCCA
This sequence comes from Cuscuta europaea, assembly GCA_945859875.1. NCBI lineage: Eukaryota > Viridiplantae > Streptophyta > Magnoliopsida > Solanales > Convolvulaceae > Cuscuta > Cuscuta europaea. The sequence continues at coordinate 7,572,777 of CAMAPE010000002.1, forward strand.
TATCATACCCTCCTGAAAACACAGATTTACAATATTGTTTAGACTTTTTATTTGGCATTATTCAAAACCTTACTTGAAAAGAAGCAGCCAAGCATCTTACCCAAATACACTAAATGGAACCATTTGGTTAGAGTAAGCATAGTATCCAAACAAGAACACACATGCCAAAAAAGATCAAAAAAAGTCAGACCATGAAGAAAATGAGTGGCCAGAAATCTGAAGGGGAAAAGGAAACAACAAAAACTGACCTTGCCTTCCTTTCCTAGTCTGCCCTTCTTTCTTGCAACTGTTGTCCCATAGGTGTGCCTCATACCTCCCTGTCCACCTATGTCTGTTTCAGTCATTTTTAGGACACCATTAATCAAGGGTAAAAAGTCTTTACCAGCAGCATTAAACATCAAACACTTTTAAGTTAAATAAAATACGTAGTACAAGATTTGTTGTCAACTGACCTTGTTACACCTCTGTACTGAGAGGTTCTTTGACCAAAGGTGTCTATGGATTTCCTGTGAATGGGCTGTTTGGGTGTGACTTCCTCATAGGCCCTCTTGTTGCTCTCCATGGCCACATATTCAAAATCATTGGGAGAGATTTGCCTAGTAGCAGTAACACAGCTGGACTGTGAACCAGGACTCATTGAAAGGCTCAAAGGCTGAAAATCATTAAACCCCATCATACCCCCAACCCCACCACCAGAAGAAATGTGTGGGGCCTCTTGCCCAAATTGCCCCACAGAAACCCAGTTTTTCAGCTCATTTCCTGACATTTGATGACTTTGCGGGCTATAGTAGTAATTAGAATGGTGGTTTTGTGGGTGTAAATGGAAGCTTGCAGTCCTTTGCCTATCAGCTTCTTCTTGTTGGTGATAGTATACGCTGTCCAAACTAAGACCACTGGTTTCCCTCTCGTATTGATTATCAGCCATTGTTGCACCGCCCAAGAAGTCCTCTAGCTTGGGACTGGAACTAGGCACCATACCTTTTTTCAAATAAAAACTATTAATATTAGTAAACGAAGACCAACAGTCTTAATCAAGAAAATGAAACTATAAAAAACAAGTCTTTGAAGGGGATGGGTAATGACTAGTGAGTTTCAAGATGCACACAATGTGTTTGAGATCTGGAGAGAGCTTCCATGATACAAAGAGAGGAGTCGGATTTGAGAGGCATGGCGGACAAAGGTGAATGGAACCCACCAGTTTCAGAAAGAGAGAAACAGAGACTGCCTGAAGTAGCAGTGTGGAGTGGAGAAGGAGAAGGGTAGAAGCTTGTAGCCAATGAAGAAGCTTCAGATTCGGAAGAAGGGGGGCTGGGGTTGTTAGCTTCCATTTTCATGGCGGGTAAGAGAGAGAAGCCTAACAGGTGAGCGTTATTAGCAGCTGCATTGATGTTATGATCATTCATGAACTTCATCCTTCGATTGATTGCTTTCCAAGAAGTTTTAAAGTTTCAAGAAAACTCAACCATTGAGCGGAAAGATATAACGACTAATAGCTACTGTCAAGCTGCAGCTTGTTATCTCCCAATCTCTGTGTTTCTGAAAAAAAAAGTTAGTCCCCTATGAACTAACAGAGAGAATGAGGTTTTAGCTTGCAAAATGCTGAGTAATGCTGAGTAGAGTATCCCACCATTTTCATTGGGATCTGCGTTTATGTATGTTTTTATACACAATACGGAGTAAAAGATTTGTATTCAAAATTTGTGGGACCTGCCTACCTTGCTTTTGGAATTTGGATCTTGCAAACAAAAAATATAGCGCAGATAATGAATCTCTTGTGATAAGTTTCAGGTTTGAATATTAGTTTGGGTAGATACTTGGGTAAGAGAGTCTCACTCGCTATCTACCGGTTTTTAATTAAAATCTAATTTTAATCCTCTCAATATATATTCGATCGATATTGAGACTTCAGAGATGGAGTGTCATCGTTTTGCAAATAAAAAAATATGAGTTCAAATAAGCTACTCCCTCTGTTTTTTATGGTGTTAGTATTGACAACATAGCCATCCCTGTTTTTTACGGTGTTAGTATTGACAACATAGCCATCCCTAATCCCTTAGTTGATGTCTAACCCAAAACATATTAGTCCCTCCGTCCCGCAATTAAGTTACCACTTTCCTTTTTGGGCAGTCTCTAAATTAAGTTCACACTTTCTTACTTTTCTTATTTGGCAAATTATCTACATCAAAACAGTGTCAAACAGTACAAAACAGTGTCCAAACAGTGTAAAACAATGCAAAACAGTGCACTTCACAGTAAAGTCAGATTTATTTTCTTAATATGTGTGAAGTCAAACCGGGAACTTAATTGGGGGACGGAGGGAGTATTAATTACTCCTATTTAATTAATAATAACACAATAATTTTCTATTGAAATTTAAAAATGTTTTTATTTTTATTTCGAGAACGTTTTCAAAAACCTTTTCAAATTTTATTTATAACTAATAAATTAACTATTTCCAACTCAGTCCGGTAAGTGTGGACGTGTGATTCTATTTTCAACTACAAGAGGGGGGCCACTTATTTGACTAAAGGCTGTCTCTGGTTTTTAATGGCATCTTAATACAGTAGCTGGATTTTTAATTAATAAATTAATGGTGTGTTAACTAATTTGTCTAATTTTAACTTTGTTGGTCGGCAAAAAAGTAGAAGCAAAACATTGTATTTTGTAATTTGTGTTTTTTACTAACAATGTGTATTTTTTAATTCCATTCAATATGTAATACCTAAGTACTGTAGTACATAGTACTACGTATAATATAGCGGGAAGGGCATGAATAATACTCCCTATCTATTTTCTATTTATATATAAGAAAAGAAATACCTCATTAAAATACACTTTTACCCTCAAATAATCATACCTTATTATTACGTACCGAAAAGTCCTAAACACACAAGGAAGATGTGCGTAGTTTATATCCTGGGATCGGCGCACCGTGAGTATGGTGCGCCCGATCCCAAAACGACGCAACATTCATTTTTTTTATTTGTTTTATTGTTAAAAATTGTAATAACTTTTTTATTTGATATCCAATATTTATAAATTTTATATCAATATTTTTAATTTTTCATGATCTATCAAATGAGACTAATATTGTTTATGTAATTTTAACAAATTATTTTGAAGTTACATTTGATAATATATCATGAAATTACATCTTCTTCTGCGCGAGTTACATCTTATTGTACGTGAGTTACATCTTAATATACACGAGTTACATCTTAATGTATGTGAGTTACATCATGAAATAAACCCCTGCTACATCTTTCATTTTTATCATTTGAAAAATAGTGTATGAGTATAAAAAATCACAAATAATTAGATATAACTCACCCATAATTACATGTAACTCGCGCATAAATGTATGTAACTCGTGTATAACAAGATGTAACTCACACATAATTACATGTAACTTTCGCATAAAAGTATGTAACTCATGTGTAGCAAGATGTAACTCCCACATAATAACTTGTAACTGGAGTATAAGATGATGTAACTTCGTATATTATCAAATGTAACTCCAAGCTAGAAGCAAAATAAACAAACTCAATATCTTAAAAACCTCTAAAATCATATAAAAGTGATAAAAAAATATATTATAGAAAAAGTGTATGCATATAAAAATATATTACAAAAAATGTATGAATGTAAAAAATTAAAATTACATAGGCAATATTGGTCTCATTTGAAAGATCATGAAAAATAAAAAAATTTAATATAACTTTTATAAAAATCAGATCAAAACTAAAAAATTAATTAACAATTTTAAGAAAAGGTGAAATATAAAATAACAAAGGATGCATGGTGCTCACGATGCAACGATCCCAAAGTATAAGCACTTGAAGATGTGACCAATTGAGAAATGTAATTGGTGGGCCCAAGTATAAAAAACCTCTGTTTTCTTTAAAGTGTTTTAACTTTTTCATTTTTGTTTCAACTTTTACAAAACATATATCAAATTTTATAACATTTTTTATCTTTCATATGACATCAATATTTAATATATATAATTTAAAAAAAAATGAAGGTACATTAGGTAACATTTCTATTTTCCACCTTCACTACGAAGTATTCAGCATTAAATTAAAAAGTACTCCATAATTCCTAATATATGATCAAATTAAAAATAACAGAAAAATATGACTTCAAGAAAAATTATTTGCAAAGATGTAAAACAGAATGTATTACATTTCATGGACTAAAAGCATATTCAAAAATTAAAATTATTTATGTTTGTTCTATTCTATTTATTCTGGTCTGGTTTATAAGAGAGAAAAAATCAATTAAAAATGCCACACTATTCGTAGAATCAGAAATTTAAATATACTTATTTACAAAGTGATACAATATTGAAAATCGTGTTAATAATGTAAAAATGTTATTATTCTTAGTATTCATATTATTATTATTAATATTATTATCATGTGAATATATTTGAATTTAGTTATTGCTATGGACTTCGAATTATGTACATACAAAGAGATAGACTTACGAAAAATGAGAGTTTCATATAATTCCTAATCTAGCAACTAGAAGATCTATTCTATTTTATATATAAGAAAGGAGATAGCTAATATAAATACCATTTTACACTTAAAAAAGCTGGCACGTGTCTATCTTTTCAAATTTCACTCCATTGCTATGCTCCTGCCACGTGGATCTATCTCATTCAATTCAATTCATTCACATAAAATACAAATCACTATGCTCAGCAAAAACAGGGAAGCAGTTTAGAGCATCCACACTGAGACTTATCTCAACAGTGTGTAGTTTTTTCTGCAATTTATACCGTGCAACCGGCGCACCATGAGGATGGTGCGTCCGGTTGCAAAACGATGATGGCCTCATTCAAAACGACGCAGCTGCAATTTCATTTCATTATTTTTTATTTCTTTTATTGTTAAAAATTGTAATAACTTTTTTATTTGATATCCGATTTTCATAAATTTTATATCAAATTTTTTTATTTTTCATGATCTATCAAATGAGACCAATATTGCTTATGTAATTTTAACAAATTATTTTGAAGTTACATTTGATAATATATCATGAGGTTACATCTTCTTTTGCGTGAGTTACATCTTATTGTACGCGAGTTACATCTTAATGTATGTGAGTTACACCACGAAATAAACCCCTGCTACATCTTTCATTTTTATCATTTGAAAAATAGTGTATGATTATGAAATACAAAATACTTATTTTATGTGGATTAATAAAATTTTGTATTAAATTGGCAAAGAAAAACATTAATTCAGTTATAATTGAATTAGTTCAAGATAAAGATAAGTAAAAAATCACAAATAATTAGATATAACTCACACATAATTACATGTAACTCGCGCATAAAAGTATGTAACTCGTGTATAACAAGATGTAACTCACACATAACAAAATGTAACTCACACATAATAACTTGTAACTGGAGTATAAGATGATGTAATTTCGTATATTATCAAATGTAACTCCAAGCTAGAAGCAAAATAAACAAACTCAATATCTTAAAATCTCTAAAAACATATAAAAGTGATAAAAAAATATTATAGAAAAAGTATATGAATATAAAAATATATTACAAAAAATGTATGAATGTAAAAAATTAAAATTACATAGGAATTATATTAAAAAATGTATGAATGTAAAAGATCATGAAAAATAAAAAAAATGATATAAATTTTATAAGAATCGGATCAAAAATAAAAAAATTATTAACAATTTTAAGAAAATGAGAAATAAAAAATAACAAATGGTGCATCGTGCTCACCATGCACCGATTCCACGGTATAAGAGCATCTTCAATGCTAAAACGTTAACGGTGCATACGTGGCATAAGAAATAGCCAATGAAAAAACAATAAATAGAATACCTCTCTCCTTATTTGAAAGATCTTATATCATTTTGGTAAGTTTTTCTTCACAATGTCAAGCAGAATGTCTAGATGTAGACATTGTGGTTAACATTGCAGAGAAAAACTTACCAAAAACACATAAGACCGTGGAAAGACAGAGAGAGAAATGTCATAAAATCAATATTTTGTGTCTATCTCTCTAATGCCACATGTGCACCGTGCACATTGTAGCATTGGAGATGCTCTAAGCACTGGGTTTTTTCTTGCCAACTCAGCAGAAACCTATTCCACATTATCCGCATTGGAGAAGAAACTACATACACAATGTCTAATTTCATTATGTGGCATCTTTTAAATAGACTAGAAAGTCTCCCATTGTGGATGCTCTTAGTAGTTCGCATGTACGGAGTATTTAATTTTGTTTAAGTTTACAATTTTTTCCTAATAATTTTGAAGAATCAAATCAATCATATTCCATATATTACTACTTCACGAGTCTGCAATTTTGTTTTCCTTGTTCTAAAAAATCCAGCTGCCACAATTTAGAACCTATTTGAGAACACAAAAATTGACTGAATTGATTACTTTTTGTGAAATCTATGAAGTTCAGGGTTAAGTGGTTGGATTGATTGATTCTGCTGAATTGTGAAAATAATTACGTCTATAATATATATTTTTCGAAGAATAAAGAAAAAAATGAATGAAAAATAGCTAAAATGATCTTCAAGGTAAATTCAACCAAAGCAATCAGAAAAATATTTCTAAGGTTACTTATTTTTATTTTTACCTAATTCAACGCACGAGATCAAAATTTATACTACGTATTATATTATATGACGTCTTGGTATATAATATTGTTAGCTATCAATCGTTTCATTTCAGATAGAGAGAATCGCATTTTCAGTCTCTCAAATAGTGCCCATATTGAAATGTAATTCCCGTATTTTCAAGTGTGTATCTGTCACCCGTAAATGTGGTCCTTGCCCACATTATAAACGCCACCCTCAATTCCTCAGAATACCACATTTACAATAATTTAGACAATTGAGGGATGACATTTGCAAACTTGAAAATACGGGAATTACTAGATCATTAGTAAATATATATGCACCCACTACCCTTAATGAATTTTATGTGTCCTCCTCCCCACAATTCACTCCTTTGATATAAAAATGACACGTGGCAGATTGTTTACATTCTACTTCCGAATTTTCTTAATTAATGAATGTAATAATATACGGAACAACATTAATTAAGGGAAGCAAGGCCAAGAGAGATTTGTGGGACGCAATGTATACAAAATACCTTTTTCTTTAAAATGTTATAACTTTTTCTTTTTTACTCTAATTTTTACAAAACTTATATCAAATTCATCATTTTTATGATCTTTCATATGACACCAATATTGCATATGTAAAATTTTAAACAATATGAAGGTTTATTAAACAATCTTCTTATTTTCCAACATCAATACAGATTATTCTGTATTAAATAAGTTGCGATAAAAATTAAAACATAATACAATTCCTCAAAATTTATAAGTCATATTTTTATCCACTACTTTTATTCTAGAAATCAGTCATAATTATAAATTAATTTTGATTTAATATGGTATAATCCAAAGTTTACAAAAAATTTGTCTCATATTTAGTGCTTTTAAGTATAGGATAAATGGACTAATAATTAGGCGGAACAATTCTATTTCTCATATATAGTGCTTTATGGTTTAAGATAAACGAACTTATAATTAAGCGGGATAATTTCTTCTCTCATTTGTAGTTCTTTTTAGTATAAGATGAGCGGACTAATAATTGAGTGATGGAATGTTTTTTTCATGCATAATGCTTTTAGGTATAAGAAGATAAACAAGACTAATAGTTGAGCGGAAGAAGTTTATCTCTTATATGTACTTATATAGTGCTTTTAGGTATGAGCGGAATAATAATTGTGCGATAGAATTTTCTCTCTTATATGTAAATTTTTAGGTATAAGATAAGCGGACTAATAATTGAGAGTGAGAATTTCTTTCTCTCATATGTAGTGTTTTTAGATGTAATTGAGCGGGAGAACTTCCTCTTTCATATGTAGTGCTTTAATTATAAGATAACAACAACAACAACAACATCCAAGCCTTAATCCCAAAAGATATTGGGGTCGACTAACATGAATCGATACATGATATCACAACCAAAAGGAAAAGAAGGAATAAAGATAAAAAGATAAGCTATTATGAAAAGATAATATAAAAAAGATGAATATATATAAAAAAGATAAAATAAAAAGGCTGCAAATAATGCATATATATATATATATATATATATATATATATATATATATATATATATATATATAAGGATAAAAAAAACTAGGAAAAAAAGATGAGGGAAAAAGAGGGCTAATAATCGAGTGAGAGAGTTTATCTCTCATACGTAATGCTTTTAGGTGTAAAGAAGATGAGCAGACTAATAGTTGATCGAAAGAATTTTCTCTCTAATATGTAGTGCTTTTGGAATAGTTGATTGAGAGAATTTTCTCTCTCATATATAGTATTTTTAGGTATAACATAAGCGGACTAATAATTAAGCCATTTGAGCGAGAGAATTTCATTTCTCATATGTAGTGCTTTTAAGTATAAGAAGATAAGATAAGCGGACTAATAGTTGAACGAAGAAATTTTTCCTCTCATACGTAATGCTTTTATGTATAAGAAAATAATGGACTTATAATTGAACGAGAGTGTTTTCCTACAAAGCACGAAGAGGATTTTATTTTAATTTTCTTTTACTTTATTCACTTATTGTTCTCTATTTTTGAAATGATGTAAAATTGTAAAAAAAAGAATCTATATTTATAATTAATCATATGGTGAATAAAAGTTATATATAGACCAACTATTTTTTCCGTGCGTATGCACGGCTACTATGCTAGTTTCTTGAATAATGACAGCAATAAGACTATTAGGAACCCAAAAGATAAAATTGTGACCATTTTATAATCTGGACAAAAAAAAGACTGGTTTTAATTGAATACCCTAATTTACCCCTACCATACATACTCAAGTAAGCCCCTGACATTTCAACCTTCTCAAATCCTGAATCGCCGCACATCTCTCAAACCTGAATCGCCGCTCACCTCTTGACCATCCAGCCGCCACCGCCACATAGCTTTCACTCGTTGTCGCCGTCGCAGAGCTTTCCCCTGCTGTTTCCGTCGCCCAACTTCCTCTCGCTGCCCTCGCCGCCCAGCTTCCACTCGCTGCCCTCTCCGCCCTGCTTCCGCTCACCACCATCGCCGCCCAGCTTCCTCTCACCACCACCGCCCAGCTTCCTCCCTCCACCGTCTAGCTTCCTCTCACCGCCGCACCATCGTCCACCGCCACCACCATCGCCATCTCAAGCAGTCTTCAGCGTCTCCACCCTTATCTTCTCTTCTGCTTGAACAATTGAAGATCGACGATGAATAATCCTATGACGACGACCGTGGGGGTTCAGATCTGTGACTGCGGTGTGCCGGTGGCGATTGTCAAGACCAGAAGGGTGAGGCTACGGACTGGTGGTTATTGAGGTCACCGGCGAGTCTAGTCTACTCTGACATGGGAGTGGTTGGGGTGGTTGGGCTTGTGCGGCAGGGGTGGTTGTGGGCTGGGGCATGCCTGTTAGATTATTGGACTTATACTACATGTAATATTCACAAGACATTATTTATCGGGTTTAATTGTATGTTATATGCTATCTTATATTTAGGCCCAAAAATTAGTGGTCCTATGAATATTAATTTAAGTGGGCTAATAAGTTATCTAATAAGGTATAGGGCCCAAATGTGTAGAGACCCATGGGCTTGACCTAATCAATGATGGGCTGATTAGGGTTAAGCACTCTCTATAAATAAAGGGTTATGGTCCCTAGTTGTACACGCCATTCCGTCTTTCTGCATCCCATCGCTAGAGAGATAATCCCGAGGGTGTGTATCAACTAGAAAACGCAAACCCTAGCCACTGTCTCCCGGATCCCTAAAGATCATCTCCCATGGAGTCAGGTACGCTTCCGCTCAGTTAATTTCTCTAGATAATTTCAATATGAAGAATAAAGTATTATCGGATTTATTCCAACAATTGGTATCAGAGCCTCCTTCATATTGAATTATTTGGAGTCAGTTTAACCTACCGATTCATTGAAATCAGGGTAATGCGATTTTGCATTTATGCAATTCGTTCTTGTTGAATCGGCGGTTGATGATCAATCGAAACCATTCAGTTTTAATCGGACAATTTTTATTTTATTTTTCAAACGTGATTTACGATTGAATTTTCAGTGAATATTACGATTGAATGCTCCGATTTGCTGTCTTCGTTTTGTTTTTCCTATACTTCTGTTTATTTCAATCGCATAAGCTATTAAGATTAAGTCAGATAAATTTATGCGAGTCAAGCAGACCACATCCATATTCTGCCGATTATTTGGGATGGAGTGATGATTTTTTTTCGCGCTACAGAGTTTTTTTTTAAAGTGCACGTTACATCACTTTGTTTTTTTTTGTTTTTTGTTGTTGTTGTTTTGTTTACTTTGTTTAATCAATCTTGCTATTGAAGTGTTCAAAACGTGATTCAAAGTTTTTTTTTATGAGAATCATTTGTTTTGGGATTGACCTGATGTGGATTTGATTTGGTAGTAATACAAAAACCACTAATACGGAATATAAAACTTGTATCTAATTTGCATACGTATGTTTTATTATTGAAGTCCATAAGAGATTCTAATAATTGTTAGTGATTTAGTTTTAATTTTGAGTCTGCCGAAGAATATGTGCATCAAATAAGTTTGATATGTTTCCTTATTTTTTTGGGTGATTCAATTTTGGAAACTTCTATGATTTTGGTAAGTAAATACTTATATGTGATTACGGGCAATATCAGTTCTATTAGAATTGCATATTTGGAAATAGATTACTTTTGTTGGTGATTATAATTTACGGCTTAAAAAAAATGTGTATTGTGTGTTATGGGATGTATAAACCCCATTTTGTGATCGCACATCAATTGGGTATGAGTTTTACAAATTATCGTTGTACATAATACATTTGCATGTGATTCAGAAAAATTTGCCCAATTTTATTTTTCAGATTTTCGAGTTAATATTAGCATGTCTAATATTTGAGTTAGTTAATTGATACAACATGCTGCCAAAGTAGCCTCTCTTGTTGAAATTAATTAACTCATATATTAAGATGATTGTGTATTTTCTTATTTCATGCGGATAATAATCGGCCCAAAGGAAGGTTATTATTTGGCCGAAATTTAAGTACATTTGTGATAATAAAATTTGTGATGATTATGAAGTTTTTCGTGTGAATATTAAGTCGGTCCAAAGAAAGGCTTAGTATTTGACATGATTTTATTATCAAAATTTTATTATTACGCCAAGAGTACCACTTGCAAGTCTAATTTATGTCCAAAGACAAGATTAGGTGTTGCGTTAGGTATCTTGTGATGGGGATTGCTAATATTTAAACTTAAAATTAATTATCAAATTATTTCCAGTTCCTAGAGCATATCATTTATATTATTTTTTTGTTCTCTTTCAGTCAACAATTCTGCTGCTACAATATCTGCTAATATTAATAGCATCCCAGTGCTTAACGGCACGAATTTTAAGGAATGGAAAGAGAACGTTATGATCGTTCTCGGTTGCATGGATCTAGACCTTGCACTTCGGACTGAGAAACCCGCCACTCTTAAGGACACATCTACCCTTGATGAAAAGAGGGAGATGGAGAGGTGGGAACGCTCAAACCGCATGAGTCTAATGATCATGAAACGTGCAATTCCAGAATCATTCAGGGGCACAATGTCTGATGAGGCCGATGCCAAATCATTCCTTGCCGAACTTGAAAAGCGTTTTGCTAAAAACGAAAAGGCGGAAATTAGTACTCTTTTGAGCACTCTTGTTTCCATGAAGTATAAAGGCAAAGGGAACATAAGGGAGTACATTTTGGAAATGTCTCATATTGCTTCAAAACTAAGTGCACTAAAGCTTATTTTACCTGAGGAATTGCTTGTGTATTTAGTTTTGATCTCTCTTCCTTCTCAATTTAATCAATTTAAAGTCAGTTACAACTGCATTAAGGAGAAATGGTCTCTCAATGAGCTCATTTCTCATTGTGTTCAAGAGGAAGAGAGAATAAAGCAAGATAAGACAGAAAGTGCTCATTTGGCATCTACCTCTAAGGGCAGCAATAAAAGAAAAATTAAGGAAGCTGCAAATTCGGGGCCTCCCAGGAAGCATCACAAGGAAACTAAGAAAGAAACTAAGGAATCTGGATGCTTCTTTTGCAAAGGGACTAATCACAAGAAAAAGAACTGCACTAAGTACCATGCTTGGCGTGCGAAAAAGGGTATGTCTCTTGCTCTTGTTTGTTCTGAGGTTAATTTAATTTCGGTACCAAAAGACACTTGGTGGGTAGATTCCGGTGCTACTACTCACATAAGTGTATCTATGCAGGGTTGCCTGAGCTGCCGAAAACCAATTGATGGTGAAAGATACATCTATGTCGGTGATGGCAAGCGGGTTGAAGTTGAGGCTATCGGTGTTTTTAGATTATTATTAAAGACTGGTTTTTATTTGGATTTGAAAGAGACATTTGTTGTGCCGTCATTTAGGCGGAATTTAATTTCTATTTCTGCATTGGACAAATTTGGTTATTCTTGTTCATTTGGAAATAGTCAGTTCAGTCTATTTCAAGATTCAAAACTTATTGGTACTGGTCTTTTATCAGTTTATGATAATCTATATTCACTTGATATAAATACCTCATATAATGAAACCTTGCATGTAAGTACTCGTGGTACTAAAAGAAAATTAACCAATGAGAATTCTTTTTCACTTTGGCACAAACGTCTAGGACATATTTCTAAAGAAAGAATTCAGAGACTTGTGTTAGATGGAATTCTTGGTTCTCTTGACTCCTCAAATTCTGATATTTGTGTTGAGTGCGTTAAGGGAAAACAAATGAACAAACGGAGATTAGGTGCCGAGAGAGCTTCAGATCTATTGGAATTGATATATACAGACATTTGTGGACCATTCCCTACACCATGTAGAAATGGCCAAACATATTTTATCACATTCATAGATGATTACTCTCGTTATGGTTACCTTTATCTCATTCATGAAAAGTCCCAATCAATAGACGTGTTCAAATCTTATAAGGCCGAAGTTGAAAACCAATTAGGCAAAAGAATAAAAACCGTTAGATCTGACCGTGGTGGTGAATACTATGGTAGATATGATGGTTCCGGTGAACAACGTCCACGGCCCTTTGCTAAATTCCTAGAGGAGTGTGGAATTGTTCCTCAATACACCATGCCAGGAACTCCTAGTATGAATGGTGTTGCTGAGAGACGAAATCGTACATTGAAGGACATGGTTAGGAGTATGATTTGTCATACTACTTTACCCGATTCACTCTGGGGAGAGGCACTGAAAACTGCAGCTTACATACTTAACAGAGTTCCCACTAAAGCTACAACTAAAACCCCTTATGAAATTTGGACTGGAAAGAAACCCAGTATAAATCATTTCCATGTTTGGGGTTGTCCAGCTGAGGCAAGGCCTTATAGGCCAAATGAAAAGAAATTGGACTCAAGAACAGTTAGTAGCTATTTTGTAGGATACTCTGAGAGGTCAAGAGGGTATAAGTTTTATGATCCCACTACCAGGACTATTTTTGAGACGGGTAATGCCCGGTTCTTTGAGGATATTGAGTTTGGGGGGTGGGGAGATAAGGTTAGAGATTTTGTCTTTGAGGAAGAACATGTTACTTTTCCTTCTGTTGTCATTGAACATGATCAAGATATGTTTATTCCTAATGATGTTCAAGAAACAACTCCAGTTCATGACAATCTCGAAAACATCCCCAATCAAGTACCTGAATTTGTTAATGAGGATCAAACTCAACAACCTCAAGAACCTGAGGTGCCATTAAGGAGATCCACTCGAGAGAGGAGAAGCGCAATTCCGGATGATTATACTGTATTTCTCCTAGAACATGAGGAAAATTGGGAATTGGTGGAAGAAATAATTGTCTTCCTCCAAGAACAAGAATCAGATGTTGGTTTTGCGGAAGATGATCCAATCAACTTTCGTCAAGCCATGGAAAGTTTTAACTCTCAAGAATGGATTAATGCCATGAAAGATGAGATGAAGTCTATGAGTGACAATGACGTTTGGGAGATAGTCTCATTGCCTGAAGGTATTAAACCCATTGGTTGTAAATGGATATTTAAAATCAAGAGGGATTCAAAGGGCAATGTTACAAGGTTTAAAGCTCGTCTTGTTGCTAAAGGCTACACTCAAAAGAAAGGAATTGACTATAAAGAGACTTTCTCTCCGGTATCCTCGAAAGACTCTTTTAGAACAATAATGGCATTAGTGGCACATTTTGATCTTGAGCTTCATCAGATGGATGTAAAAACTGCATTTCTCAATGGTGACATTGAGGAATCAATCTATATGGAGCAACCAGAAAACTTTGTTTCGAGAGATTCAAAGAAAATGGTTTGCAAATTAAAGAAATCCATCTATGGGCTCAAACAGGCTTCTCGTCAGTGGTATCACAAGTTTCATAAAGTCATTATATCTTTTGGTTTTCAACCAAACGTCAGTGATGATTGTATATACCACAAGTTCAGTGGGAGTAAGCATATTTTCCTGGTCTTGTATGTTGATGACATACTGCTTGCTACTAACGATATAGGTTTATTACACGAAACTAAGAGATTTCTTTCAAAGAATTTTGAAATGAAAGATCTTGGTGAGGCTTCTTTTGTATTAGGAATTCAAATTCACCGAGATCGCTCCAAAGGCGTTCTTGGACTCTCACAAAAGAGCTATATCGATAAGGTTCTCAAAAGGTTTGGTATGCAAGACTGCAAATCAGGAGATACCCCAGTTTCTAAGGGAGACAAGTTTAGTCTCATGCAGTGCCCTAAGAATGGTTTTGAATCTAAAGAAATGAGGAACATTCCTTATGCTTCGGCTGTAGGAAGTTTGATGTATGCCCAGGTTTGTACAAGACCTGATTTGGCATACATTGTTGGGATGTTAGGCAGATATTTGAGCAATCCGGGAATGGACCATTGGAAAGCAGCCAAAAGGGTCATGCGGTATTTACAGAGAACAAAGGAATATATGCTCACATATCGGAGATCGGATCAGCTTGAGATCATTGGGTATACCGACTCTGATTTTGCTGGATGTCAAGATAGCTTGAGATCCACTTCAGGCTACATCTATATTCTAGCTGGAGGAGATATCTCCTGGAGGAGTATCAAGCAGACTCTTACAGCTACTTCCACCATGGAAGCAGAGTTTATAGCATGTTATGAGGCATCCAATCAGGCATTATGGCTGCGAGATTTTGTTAGAGGACTACGCATAGTGGACAGCATTGAAAGACCACTTAAGCTATTGTGTGACAATAGATCAGCAGTCCTCTATGCTAAGAACAACAGTAGTTTGACCAAGGCAAAACACATTGGGGTCAAATTTAAGGCTGTTAAGGAACGAGTACAAGAAGGAAAGTTATCTATAGAGCACATTAGCACAAACTCCATGATTGCGGATCCGCTCACTAAAGGAGTATCACCCAAAGTATTTCATGAGCATGTTGCACAAATGGGTGTCAAATCAATTGAGGATTATGAGTTTTAGTGGGAGTTTGTAATGTTTCTATATTTGGTTAATTGACTTGATTCAAGTTTTTAAGGTTATTTTCTGCAGAAGTAAAGTTTAAAGTTTTATGTACTCTTACAGTTATATTATTGATCTCAAGGTGGACCAGTTGGAAATAGACATTCTGTTCCAGACCACACTTTATGTTATTTCCACGCTACACACCTATACTTGATCCATGTCGTTTATTATATTAATATATGTGATTATTGATGGGTCTAGTTATTCAAATATAACAAAGACTTCTTTGATCCTATGTGGATATAATTAATGAACCGGATTGATTAAAGATGACTACAGTTTGATAGCAAAATTTTGGAGCTCCTAAAGTAAACATACAATGCTAAGGATTGTGTGTATTCATGTGTATGTCGTCCAAGTGGGAGATTGTTAGATTATTGGACTTATACTACATGTAATATTCACAATACATTATTTATCGGGTTTAATTGTATGTTATATGCCATCTTATATTTAGGCCCAAAAATTAGTGGTCCTATGAATATTAATTTAAGTGGGCTAATAAGTTATCTAATAAGGTATAGGGCCCAAATGTGTAGAGACCCATGGGCTTGACCTAATCAATGATGGGCTGATTAGGGTTAAGCACTCTCTATAAATAAAGGGTTATGGTCCCTAGTTGTACACGTCATTCCGTCTTTCTGCATCCCATCGCTAGAGAGATAATCCCGAGGGTGTGTATCAACTAGAAAACGCAAACCCTAGCCTCTGTCTCCCGGATCCCTAAAGATCATCTCCCATGGAGTCAGGTACGCTTCCGCTCAGTTAATTTCTCTAGATAATTTCAATATGAAGAATAAAGTATTATCGGATTTATTCCAACAATGCCGACATGGGGTGGTTGTTGTGGGGGCTGGTGATGCAGGGGCAAGATCAATGGCTAGTCTAGTGTGACATGGTAGGGGCTGGGGGACAAGGGCCCGATGCGAATTGGACAGGTGGGACAACAACGGGGTTGGTTAGCTAGGGGCAGTTGTGGTCAGGGGTGGCAATGGTCGGGGACGGCGGCATCAAGGATGTTGTGGTCACTGGCGGGATGTCACTATTGGGTTGGTCACTGGCGTCGGTTTGGTCACTAGGGTCGGATTGGTAACTAGTTCGGGATGGTCACTAAGATCGGGGTGGTAACAGGGGCCGGGTGTCACTATAGTCCTGATGTCACTGGAGTCGGGATGTAACTGGAGCTGGGTCACTAAGTGTTGGTAACTTTGCATTGGTAACTTGAGAATGCAGCCACGGAAATGCATTGGTCTCTTTAGTAAGGGTATGATGGGTTTAGTAAGGGCAAAACAGTCTCTTTAGCCTTTTTTAGTCACATTTTTGGAAATTCTAAGAAAAAGTCACTTTTGGTCCGTGAGTTAATTTTTAGTAATATTGGTGTCCTAATCCCTAGTTTCTTTTCAAAACTTAATTTTTCACAATTTCAAAGGAAGATAAAATAGATAATTCTAATAAATAAAAGGAAATATTGATAGATTGATAAGAATTGTTTTTTATGAGAATCTTCGATACAAAAATGGGCTGCATTAGCGAAAAACTAACATGACATCAAGTTTAGATATGTCAAAGAGGATCTAATTGTACTTTATTAGGCTAATTCTATAACACTTTCAAGGTACAAGTGAAATATTATTATTAGATTGTTTGAGCATAAATAAATGATATAGTGACATTGATCCATCACACACATTATAATTAAGGACAATTCAAGATAAATAAAAACAAAATTGTTTGAGCAATAAGAGCATAATGTTTAAATTCTCAAAATAGGAGTAACTATTTTTATCCTACTATTTCTCTTGCCATGCTTGATAGATTTTTTTTTAAATAATAATAATAATAATAACTATAAAAATATAAAATATAAAACGCAAAAACTAAGAGCCCGTTTGGTGGGCTTGTTTTTCAACTTATCAGGCTTATTAGCCAACGTTTTCACCAAACACGTTACTTTTGATTTCGAGCGCAAAATTGTGTAATAATAAGAAAAAGTAAGGCAAGAGTTACTTTTCTGGTTGTATTGACTGATGTTACTGTAGAAAATCATTTTAGCTATTTTTCATATAAATTTTTATTTATGTTATTAATAAAATACTTCCTCCATCCCTTTATTAAGTGGTTTGCATTTTTTATTATGAGTGCACGTTTATAGTCACACTAATATAAAATGTAATCGTAATATTGCCAAGTTACATCTGCATCCCCTCTCTTTAGTTTCGTCATATAATAGAAATTATTTTCATACTCCCTCCGACCTGCTAAGATTATCTCATTTTACCTTTTCGGAAAATCTCACTAAAATTGTCTCATACCATATTTTGTAAAGTTTGTGTGACTATTAATCATTCTTACTTTATCAATTCAATATCGACCAAATAAACTCACTTTTCTTGATAACCGTGCCACCTTCTTCCGTCCTAATGTTAGGGGGACGGAGGTAGTATATACTCCGTAATACTCTGTATGAAATACTCTGTAATCCATATACAGATTGGAAAATAAGATGGTTTAATAAGCCTTTAAATTTTTTTAAAATTTATATATTCAATTTTGGTGTCATATGAAAGAATAAAAAATTATGAATTTTACTATATTTTTTATAAAAATTGGATTAAAAAATAAAAAGTTATAGACCTTTAAATAAAAATGAGATTTTTTATATCATGGGCCCCATGTACTGATGCACCGTTTGTGTAGCTTGCCTTGGGTGCTAGTATACAAGAATCGCCAAACGGATCGACGGTTTGTAAGTCGCTTTTTCATTTGGCGACTTTTTCCGATCATAGTTAGATCCAGCAGTATTTTGGTAAATAGTTTTAATTGTACTGTAATTCCATGAATATTTTTTTATTAGGCATTATTTTGGAAAAAACTCACTAAAACTTGCATAAAAACATATACTCATGGAAGCATATGAGATCAAATATGAGATCAAACATACTACGTAGCATATATTAAACATTTTCATTGAATGGAAAGGGTTAGATTCATATTTCAACTCTCGTATGCTACGGATTACGATGTAAGATTTGTAGCACATTTTGAATTTCAATCAATCACGTGTATATTTCAATTCTTAAATTGTCGAGAATACTCCCAAAACCTACTGGTAAAAACATTGTGCTCTCTCTTTTATGTTGCATACTAGTGTAACACCCGGGGCAATGCCCCGGTAGTGTCATGTTAATATGAAATATAATACTCCATCATATATTAAATGTGCAGGAAAAAGAGCATATATTAATATATGTTTTGAATTATTTATAGAAATGGTTAATAACATTGTTTATGTTGAAAAATAATATATTACAGGTATATTATTAAAGTTTTGTTGAGAAATGAGAAAGGGATAAAAATTGGTGGCTGAAGATTTATTATTATTATCATTGTTATTATTGTCATTAATATTAGCACGGTAATTTAAAAAAGTTCATAACGTGCAAAGTAACAAAAGTATAGTGAAATGAAAATATTCTTGTGATAAGTATCATACATCGATGTGCTATAAAAGAAAATCAAACATTTTGAAAAACTTCTTTGTATACAACATTTGTTGTTGTATTGCATCCTTCTCCTCCACCCAACAAAATTTTCAACCCATTTCTGCTCTTGACTCTTGAAACAGCCACATATAGCTGCCCATGCGTGAATACACTTTTTTCCAAATAAAGTCCAACATGTGCTAGTGTTTGCCCCTGACTTTTGTTGATGGTCATTGCAAAGCATACTAAAATTGGGAATTGTTTCCTCTGAAGTTTTATGTGCAACGTTGTATCTGTTGGGCATAGATTCATCCTTGGAATCAATATTTTATTCCCTCTGCTCGGTCCGGTGAGGACTTTGGCTTCCAAGATGCGTTTCCCCAATTTTGTTATCACCCCTCGTGTTCCATTGCATAGACCTGCAGATTGATCAATATTACGCAATAACATTATAGGGACACCGATTTTGAGGCTAAGCACATGATTTGGCAATCCAGATATTGAAATGCTGTTTAAATATTCTTGTGGATATATGTCATCATCACCAGAACTACTTGCCGCAGTGAGACATATGCTGTCGTAGCTGAAATATTTTACCTCTTCTCCTGGTAACGTTGAGAGGATGTAGTTGTTTATGCCCTCTACTATTTCCAAAGTTGGTGCCAGGATTGCCCTCTCTTCCAAGTAGTCAAAATTTGACAGATTGTTGTGCAAGTCTGGATAAGTACTGTCAACAATGGCTTTGTAGTTATCCCCATTCGAGTGGATCAACAAATCAGGCGGTATTTCAACTTCAATGCCTCTGTCAGACTCCTTACCGATAGTGCCCTCGCCAATATGTAATATCCACCTAGCAAATCGTTCAACTTCTTCCCTATCCAGCATGTTGCTTTGATGCATCAACCTCATGTTTATTGTGAGATGCTTGACTTGAACATAATCCCATAAGTATGATGAGTTTATTGCCGACATGACAATTTCTTCACGCGTGCCTTTAGGGATTACCGGTAGCGTCTGTCGAAAATCCCCTCCTAGAACAACAATTTTTCCACCAAAGGGCAACTCTTCATTCTTTGGATTTACAGATGAGCAAATATCTCTGAGTGTCTTGTCAAGAGCCTCAAAGCAATACTTGTGAGTCATTGGCGCTTCATCCCAAATGATTAATTTTGTGGCTATTAATAATCTTGATTTTGGACTCCCGCACTTGATATTACATGTTGAATTTTCAGCAATACTCAATGGGATCGAAAACCTGGAATGAATTGTAGAATAATATATACTAATGCTAATATATACTATGTATTATATAATTGGAGACTTAAATTATTAATATTAATATAAACGTAGTTATTATAAATGAAGTATGCAGAATCATTTTAAATTTATGATGATATTTGATTGCATTAGTATTAACGATTAAATTATTTTTTAGTGATGTAGTTTTATTAGTAATTGAATTGGAAGTTGTGAAGAGTAAATTGGAACCTGGAATGAGAGGTTCTACCACCGGGAAGTAATAATGACGCAATGCCGCTTGAAGCAACATTAATCAACACTTCTCCTCTGCTCCTCACAGATGCTGCCAATGTATTCCATAAGAATGTTTTTCCAGACCCACCAAATCCATGAACAAAATACACACCTGGTTTGTGAAGATAACGGGTGACGTGTTTAGCATGACTTAAGATATTAATTGAGATATAATAAGTATTCATTAATTTTATGTAGTTTTCCTACCTCCTTGATCTGTAGATATTGCATTAATAACACAATCATAAATTTCTTTTTGTTCAGTCGTTAATGATGGAAGTAACTGCATCAGCTGGCTAGACAATTCTTCTTTATCATACTGCATTTCTTCCCGTACCAATGCGTCAACTACTCGTCCATCATCTATATGTTCTACGACAGGCATCCCTTCAAAGTCAGCCAATGTTCTTCCATTACGCTTTAGAATCTCTTCGATCCTTTGAAGTGCCTTGTCTTGAGCCTCGCTCTCTTAAATAATTTAAGAACATTAATTGTATACATTTAATTAAATAATTTAACATGTACAATGATATGTAAAACTAATGTCACTCTTTAAATTGAAAAATAATAGTAATCCTATTTATTCTGTAAAATGCAATATAATTGTTAATGATGTGGAAGCGTACCTGAGACAATGTACGTTATATTTGGATTTCCTGGACCATGCAAGAAATCATCTGCAAGAAGCTTCCAACAATTGGTCCACACGTGCAATGGAGAATGCAGATTCTTTATAAGCAGAAAAGTAGCAAATAATGTTCTTAAGTATGATGCAGTTCCCCATTTGTTCACTTCTTCGAGTGCTTCAACAAATTCTTGATCGTCATCTATAATACCTAGTGCGTGGCAGGCATCTTTGTATGTCGGGTATACGACACCATCCACGGTGCGAACATCTTCAAAAGACTGACATCCTTTAGCTTTATTGAGTAGTATCCTTAAGTACCAACACTCGCCCGATCCCGGAGGTATGTTATGTATTCTCCCATTGCATGAGCGTTGTTGTCTTTTTACCCAAACTTTTGCACTCTCTTTCCATGTATACTTCATGGGAAATTCTGCGTAAGAAAGTGTTCTACCATCTGGATCAACTCTATTAGTTTCAAACCACGCAGTGAGCGTGGTTTTTTGTACTTTGGACTGCTGCACCACCTATTATTTTTGAAAATATTAAAATGAAATTGTTAGTAACTATTATTATATTCAACTATTTTAATTGAAAGTCAGTTTACAAAACTTACCTGCTCAATTTCTTGATCTTCATTGTATACCACATATTGCTGATTGGGGAGATGACAACTCAATCTTTCAACAGCCGGGATTCTGTAATGTATATCAAAGCTCAATATCCTCCACATACCTTCTGCGGCGCTAATATACCTGCAATTGCAGTAAGCTTTAATCTCATCATGTACGACATTGTTGTTCTCCGCTGTATCTTTTTCATATAATGCAGCGGTAACACGGTCGTGACCTTTATTGACATACTTGAAGAGATATTTTATAGATCTCGCCTTATAGCACCACTCAACATTTATGTGGGCGCGATACTTTCTGAGCAAGTACGGATTATATGGCACAACATATCTGTTATCAATCGGTATTTTATTTTTTTCGGCCGTGATACCGGTATTCCTTCTTCTATAGATTGGATAACCATCTTCACGCACTGTTGTGAATTGGTTAAAAGTTCTTGGATAATATTTGCCACACTTTCCGTTTTCCATGCACAGTGCTTTCTTGTTTAGATATCCACATGGTCCATGGATCATTGTGCTTTGCACCGCATTAAAGAGCTCATAGTCGAGATTCGGATCCGGCAATTCGGCTGATATGACTTTGTCTATATCATCACACTCCCTTAGTTTGAACTCTGGTTGTAAGAACAACACAATATGGGCATGCGGCAATCCCCTTTTTTGAAATTCTATCGTGTAGACCACTGCATATAAAATGCGACATATAGTACTATCATAGTAAGTGAAATGTCACCATATAAAAATGACAGACATATTTATTTTTGAATAAATGGAATAATTTTTTTTATAAAAAGTATTACGTGAATAGAGAAAGTAGATGAGTGATAAAATAATGTAAGGCATGGTAAGATAATTCACTAATACACATTTATGACATTTGTTAAAGAGATATTACCCAAAATAGGACTAAAACAATTTTCAATTCTAAAATAGGACTGCCATGTTTTTATTCCCAAAATAGGACCAATTACTGCCATGTTTTGGTAGTACCAGACTTCAAACATGACAATATTTTCTAAACATGTCAGTAATTAGTCCTATTTTGGAAATATAAAATATGACAGTCCTATTTTGTAATTTTCAAACTTTTTTAGTCCTATTTCGGGAACTTTCCTTTTTTTAGTTATGTAATCATAAAATCGCAGGACAATTTTTTTGTTAATTATAATGAAATTAATGTAGTTCTGTTTATTAAAAATGTCAGAGCTTTGGATCTTATGTTAGACATCCACCTACACATCCCATTAGTCCATCTAAGATATATTACACTATAATACCATTATTAAGAAAAGTAAAATTGTGTGCATGTGTTAACAAAGTAAACATTTTGTCAAAAGTAAAACTTACATGCTCTTGGATGGCCGAATATATTCTGATCTTTCAAATCGGCTATCAAATTGTTTAGCTTTATCTTAAAGACCCTTGTAACCAAATCGGGCCGATCTTCTGGTCTCACTCCCGCCTTTTTTACTTCTCTCTCTATTTCTGGCCATTTGGGATTGCACGTAAATGTGATGAACAAATCCGGGTTTCCGAATTGTGTGACTATCGCCATGGCATCTTGGTAATTTTGTATCATATACCTTGCACCTCCTGTGAAAGAAGATGGTAAAATAATTCTTTTGCCTTGAGTGTTTGGGTTTGTTTCGCCTCTTACAACCGCATCGGTTAACCCATTATAAACATCTGCTCTTAGCTTCTTTTGATTTAGCCGGACATACTTCAAGCGATCACTTTCTATCATCGTATAAGCATCAACAATAAATTGATGAAATAGTCTTCGTGATGATAGAATTGTACTAAATTCGACATCCCTTTGTTGAAGCCTGTAGGCAAAGAATTCTCTCATTGTGACATCTTTCCGTTTGATAGCATCTCTACCTTCAACTTGTCTATACTTGATCTCTAATCTATACCCATCTTCTCCATATGGAAATAGTATGGGATATTGCAAGGCCAAATATGAAGGATGGAGCTCATTAATGCGTTGCAAAGTGCGATCTTTGTGCTCCAAAATAATATCACGGTGAGAAGACATACTATCCAAATCTCCGACTATAAGAACAGCCACTTCAGATGCAGTGGGCAAATTATATGTTCTTCCATCTCTTTCACGGTTACAAAGTAGCCTGAGTTTGAATTCTGTTTGTGGTGCTTCTTGGAATCTATCCCTTGCAGAACGAAAGCACTTCGCCAACTCATTGTGTTGGTCCATCATATCTTTCAAGCCATGAACTATTTTTGGATCGAGCTCATTTGATGATTCTGATTTCCTAAATTCACAAAAAATGAAAATATCAATGTATTTATTCGTGTAATGAAAAAAATATTATCTAATAAATTTAAATATTTTACCTGGGCAATTTTTAATATGGATTGTTTAACTTTAATTTAAATTTATTAAGGCTAGATAAATTATTCTTTAAAAAAAGGTTAGAAAATTTATCCATATATTTCTATGATTAATCAAACAGATTGTCTAAAAAAAGACATTCAAACATGTGTAATTAATTAACCGTATAAGTATTTAGTTAAGAAGTGTATTTAGTTAAGAAGTCATGCATATAAAAAATTATTCAAACCGATACCATTCCTAATATATAAATTTATATTAGTAGACAATAAAGTAAGTGTGTTACAAACTTACTCTAATGCACGAAGTCTGTTCGGTATCTCATTCTCCGTGTCATAAATATAGAGCTGTGAGAACTTAGGTTTGCTCGAATCAACTGGTAGCAAGCTTCCCATCAAGTGATAATTTTGACCATGCATTCGATATACATAGGGTCCTCCGGAATTATTGAGTTCTTTTTGTACCTTGCCCCCCAACGAAGTAAATGCAAACATCATATTATATGCCCTAATATTGTTCAGGAACTTTGTGCTTCTTCTATCGCTACCTTTGAATAGTTCTATAAGAAAATCAGGTGGTTGTTGTAGCGATGGTAAAAGAACCCGCCCTTTTTGACAACACATTGAAAATTTAGGACTGTTGGTGTTGACTTTTGGAGAAAGTCTCTCTCCATACCACATTTTGGAGTAGCAAAATTGGCATGTGTGGTCCATAGACCCAATGTCATGATATCCTATTCAAATATGGTAAATTTTTAAAAAAACAGCCTATTTGTAAATGACATGAATAAGGTGTGTTTATGAGAGAGTTAGGAAATCACACTACATATAATATGTATTAAATTCATAAGATTGAGATAAATGTTAAATGTACCCGGAAAATTCATAACAATGGACGGTGCATGTTGTGGTAACAGTAAGAATTGATTTGGGATCAATCCTCTTGGCAAAATAAATCGGTATTTATTAGGCCGAACTGCAAATACGTGATATCCATTCAGTAAAAAAATAAAAAATCTATTATATAAGTAATTAACTACCAATTATGTGCTTAAAAAACTACGGAGTACTAATTATGTAAATTTTGTGACAATGTAAAGACCGGATCTAATACTTTATACTAAGGGCTCTTATTATACTAAGAGCACGTTTGATAGCACGAATATTGGCTGTTTTAGCTGATTATGCTGAAATTTATGAAGTTCTTCGTGAAGTGGATGCAATGGCTGATTTTGATAATTTAAGAAATAATCATTTGAAAACTATATTTTAATAATAAAATAAAGAAATAATTATATGCAAAAATAGGTAAAATGGTCATCTACATTAACTTTAGTCAATACAGCCAGAAACGTAACCCCAACCTTAATTTTTCTGCTCATTACCCAATTCGGCGCGCGAAAGCAAAAATTACGTGTTTGGTGAAAAAGCTGGCTGATAAGCCTGATAAGCCGAAACACAGTGTTGTCAAACGGAATAACAACTTATAACTACAATTACAACAATTACCTCTAAGTTCTTAAACTTGAACTAATAATGCACTACTACGTAGCTAAACTAATTTAATATTAAAGTAACCATTTATCAAAATAGTCAATGAATATTTAGATAGGAATATGAAGAAAGTATTTGACTGGTTTCTGTAAACTGATGCACTACAACGCACAATTTTTCTTTTCTTTTTTTTCATTTTGCCGACAAAGAGAAACCCACAAAAAGAGAGAAACCCTATTGCCGAAAAATAGGGTTCGTTCATCTCCTTTGAGCCGCCCATTTTTCCTGTCAATCTCGCTTGCTTCAATTCCTCTCCGACGCTCCCTATTCTTTATGAGTAGCTTTCTTCTTGTACGAAATCATATAGTATAGCGGCTCAATTTTTGTTGATTTTTGGGAATCTCATATAGCGAGAGAGATGACGGAAGAGGGACGATGGAGTGAATATGGTTGCTGAATGACAATTTGCTTGAAATTTCTAATTGACTTCTCAAAATCTAGGTATGCTTCTTTGCTGAATTATTGAGCTTAGGTTTATCACTAATTTTCAAGTAATTGGGCGAATGTTTATCTTCTTCAAATAAAATATGCAAAAAGTAAAATGCTAAGGAAGAATTTCATGACCTTGTGTTGAAATTTGTTGTTGTCCACTCTTCCCCGTCGATGAGCAATTGGCCCCTGAAACATTCAAATTTTTTTAATAAAATATGAAGGTGAAGTTGTGATAATTTGAATAAAGTGTATTTTTCTTTTTAGATTAAATTGTATATATTAAATTTGTGCTTACTTTGTTCGCCTGCATTACTTGATTCGATCTCTTCATTCCTCTTTCGTTTTCTCTTTCCTCTCTCCATAACAACGGCATCAAATAGGCTCTAGGATGTATTGGTTGAAGTTGTTTAACTGATATAAGTGGTAGGAGAGTCCTGGTGACAGATGGAGATTTGTTGGTATCTATATATTATTAAGTGAACTAAGTCTGTTTCCCGCTCATCTCAAGGACATTTATATATTTATATATATTATTAAGTGAACTAAGTCTGTTTCCCGCTCATCTCAAGGACATCTTTGTAAATACAGGAAATCTTCTTATTACGTAGTACTCCTTATTATTAAAGGCTTCTCAATTTTTACTCTCAACTCCTACGCATCTACAGTCCTTTCTACAGCTTCTTCGCCTTCACCTGCTCTGCCAAATTGCTACTAAATCTGGACTATGTCAGTTCGTTTACGGAATTGAAGAGCTCCAGAAGTTTCATGTGCCTATCTCAACCGAAGTGGAATTTAGCGACTGGATCTGAGTGATGTTCTCATGATAGAATCAAACAAATTACTGTAAGAGTCTATGCTTGGCCAATGACTACAGGCGCTCGATGACTATGAGGATGCGGGTGAGGAAGAGGTATACGGACATCGATCGACCTTCTCTAATCAATCTCTGCTTCATGAGATTGAATTTTAGTCTCAATCTAGGGTTCGTTAACTAATTTCTTTATTTCATTTGTTGATAAGCATATTATCTATTTTGGTTTGCATCAATTTTGCTCGAAATTTTCTAATCCATCTCAGTTCATCCGATTGAATTAAGGTCTCAATCTAGGTTCGTTCACTACTTCACTACATTCTTCATTTCATTTGTTAGCATCCACTACCAAAACTAGGCAAATCCTTCCAGTGGTCTAGGAGCATCTATTAAATTATATTCTGAATTTTAACTTTAATGTATATGTACTATATTAAATTTGAAATCTTTTGTTTTCAGGACTTTTAGTCTCATTGATTTCTTTCACTCAACCATTCTTTTTGCTGGTTATGTTATTATGACTGTATTACCAAATTTACTTAATCCCCAAGTCTAATACAAGGGTGCTCTGTGACATGGTGTTTGTGGACCGTATTTGCCCCTAACCACTTAATTGTGGACCTTATTTGCCTCTAATATATAACTATTTGTGGGTCTAATTTGTGTCATAAATTGTAAGTCTTAATTTGTAGTTAAGGTTTTGTATTGCTTTGCTGTATATCTAATGGTAATTTTTCTATGTCACATGCAGAAATTAAAGCCATGTTATATGCCTTGGATTTGTTTGCTAATCAATATCATAACATCATGGCAGAAATGAACTCAACCACTTTTCTCTAATGTTTACATGGGCCTGAGGTCAAACACCATGGAAATATTCTACTCTCATTTAGGTGTGCATACATACAACCAACATCATAGGTACAACTTTCTCACAATTGAAAGAAGGGAATCTAACTGCTACTTCATTGGTTCTTAACGTCTGATTAAATATATACTTTCTCTTTAACTATTTTTAAAATGATTATGATAGAATAGAAAGGTAGTCCTTTCCTATTTAGAAGGAGCTGGCAATTTTTTAAGGGCAAGGTTTATGCCTCTTTTGCATTTTCATCTCTCAATAATATGCCGTATAGGCGTGGTATTTAAAATTAAGCCGTTTTCTGATTTTTTCTCCACTCAGAGTGGACCTATACTCATGTCTAAGACTCAATTTGTTGCTTCATGTCTAATACTCTGGGATTTTTTTTACTTATGTGGTATTTAAAATTAAGTTGTTTTCTGATTTTTTCACTTTGAGAGTTTAGGTCCACTATGAGTGGAGAACATTATACCGATAAGAGGTATGATCATCTACATTTATTCTTTTCTTTGCAATATTTGCCTAAGAGAAAATTTAAAGATCTCTTTTCCACTATTTTATTCTTTTCATGGGCTAAAATTTTATAGAACAAGGGTGACGAGAAGAAAAAAGTGCACTTTTCTGTTTTTGTTGTCTTTAATAATATAAGAAATGATAATATCAGAAGAAAATACTGCACTTTTTTGTTCTCTTCTGTAAAAATCGTCTTTTTTTCGTTTATATAATAAAAATGCACTTCTCTAATATTTGAAATTGGAGTTTTTTCCTTTATTAATTACTTCTACTTTGGGGCTGTATGATGCACTTTTTTTAATCCTTCTTTGGTTAGGATCTTAGAACACAGTAATGGCAAGAAGAAAAAATGTTGTTTTCTCTTTATTTCTTTTCTTATGGGCTAAGGTTTCAATACAATGATGACAATAAGAGAAAAGTTAAATGCATTTTTTTGTTGAAATCTTTTGTTGTCTTACTGGATAAGATTTTTAACAAAAATGGAATGGTAGAAATGTTAATTTATGTTTTTTATCTTTTTTCTCAAATTGGGCTATAATTAAACATAGCAATGGCAGTAAAATTAAAATAATGCATAATGCAACTTTCCCCTGTGCATTCAGATTTACTAACACATGCACTTCACTTCAGCTTTATTTGGCATAATGAGTATGAGTTTTTTTATTTGCATTTAGATTTATTGGGACATACTAGGCATAATGCAACTTTCCCCTGTGCATTCTACCATTTTAATTAGTTAAGATAGGATATTTTAATTTTCTAGAGCAGAATGATACTACACATTACATACTTTGGTAATTAGCTTTGGCTCTTGGTTCTCTGGAATTTTAGTAGAGCCGGTTATTAAGAAAAGTATTAATGAGGAAACCACTTCTGCATTTTTCTTCTTAAACCATTATTGTGCAGCGGTTTAAAGTCTTATTCCAAGTAAAAATATGCAGTTTTTCTTTTCTTGCACTTTTTTCTATTCTTGCAATTGCTTTGTTCTGAAATCTAAATCAGCTTCTGTAAGGTGTTAATGACATGCATACCACTTCTCTTGATTAAGTGGTGCGATAATTACTGCTAAAAATGATTATATATGTGTGTGTGTGTTTTGTCTATTTGCACTGTCTTTTATTCCAACATGTAAACTTTCATGACTATCTTATTTGGTTCATTGTCATTATGTCAATATGTCATATTCTTGAGCTATGGTTTTAGAACACCATGATGGTTCACTTTTTTCATTTTCTTTACAAACTGCAGTCACATTATTTCCTCTTTGCAAAGTGTAGCTTTTCTTTTTAGATCTTTTCCTTTTTTCCATTTTGATTAACTGCAAGAGAACACTCGATTTCTGTAAGTCTTTGTTAAATAATCATTATGGAACTGGTAAAATGGACATAAATCTGCTGCTGTGCCCGTTGCTGAACCACCTTTTAGTATTGTGAAGTCTTGCAATGGTTTGCATGCAATTAATTACTCCGTATATGGATAAAATCCGACAAAGTAATGTTGTGGAAAGCTTACACCCTACACTTTCCCCAGTTGAGAACATTCCATCATCACAATCTTTTCTAATGAACATTATGTTTCGTAAGCAACATTCAACACCAAGACCTAAGAAGCACACGCGTGCTAAGGCGGATCTGATCCCTTGGTACAAAGAAGTTTTTGGGGACTTGCAGAGTCTTAAGAGTATAAAGTTGTTATTTGACTTATTTCAATGCAACTTGAGGTTTCATATGTGTCTAAACACATAATTTGTACTACAATTTATTACTCGGCATGATATACAACATGACATGCTTGAACACTTTGGGAGAGATGGTGCTTTAGAAGGAGGATGGGAAGGAGAAACCAAAATCGGGTTACTAAAAATGTCGGTATTTGAGTTGTGTGCATTATTTAATTGGTCTCAGTTCCTAGAAGGGTATGATTGTAAAATTACTTAACAAAATGCTTGAACCGTTAAACCATATTCCTAAAAAATTTCTTTTTTTATTTTTTGCTTACAATCAACGAAAAACATCCCATATCCCTAAATTTCGGAAAACATTTTGGTTACTATCTTATTTTTTATAATGGTTACATTTTCTTTTTTAATTGTACGTGTCTACTAAAGTGCATCTTTTGAAATGACCAGATTTTATGTTATGTGCATTACATATAATTGAAGTGTGCACAAGCGATATGAAATTATCTTATTAGTCAAACATAATAGATTTTTTTTACAAATCTGTACATCTAGGTGTGTGCAGACGGGTTACGGTCGAGAATGCTTATGGCTCGGATTTCAAAGACAAAATAAGAGCACAATCTCTATAGATTAAGTTTTATAGAGAACACAAAGATTAAGAAAAACGAGTTCTCATTTGAGCACATTTCTCTAAGGATCTGTACCACCTAAAACGCTTTACAGAAATTCTTAATATGCTGAGGATACAAATGGAGGAAATTCTAAATATACGGGGGTTTTGAAACTTTGATGCCAAAACACGTACTATGATTTAGGGTATGAAGATACGGGTTTTCGGAAAGTTTTAATCCGAATGAAATAGTATTTAGAACAAATAGAAGCTATTTGGAAACCCCTCTTCCGAATGAACAAATAATAAGTTAAAGTTGGGGCCATGTATATAAAATAACATCTTATTTTTCTTTAGTGTGGCAACTTTTTCATTTGAATTCCTATTTTCACAAAAAATATACTACGTCTTAAAATTCACAACTTTTTATGAGCTTTCATATGACACCAATATTACATGTATAAACTTAAAAAAAAATAAGTTACAACTGCATGAGGTTTTCAAACCGACAAGAGTTGAAATTCATATATGCAATGACTCGGAAATAAAGTTAACAATGGAAATAATTTATGTGCACTTGAATAAGCCTCGGAACTATTGGTAAGTTCTTAGATAATTTGTTAATTCGTCACCCCGTGCAACGCACGGGTAAAAGACTAGTTTGATCATTATCCTAATCACTTTAAATTAAAATTTATCAATACCCAAAAAATTGGTGCTCGTATCTTTTAGGAGTTATTAACTAATAATAAAAGCATTTTTTAGTTTTGCAAATAAAGCATTTTTTAGTGTCCATACTTATCAGCACTTAGTAGTAAAAGATTTATTGAGATGCCATTAATCCAATTGCTATTAGTACTATTGGGGTATTAAAGTTTCTTGCTAATTCTGTTTTTGAATTTTTTTATGTTTTGTGAATTTCAAATATAAGTTTCTCCATATTTTCAGATTTCAAACACTACTAAACTGCTTTAAAAAAAACATGTTTAATAAAACATTTGATATGCCTTTGAAAAAGGAGATGCTTTTTTCACATGTTATTCAATAGCAATATGTTTAATAGACCATTTGATATGCCTTTATTGAATAAGAGTTATGTTTTGATTGATTTGGTTGTTGATTGTCATATTTGAATTAAAAAAATCCTTTAGTTCTTTTTGTGGATGATGTTCTCTTTTTTCCTTTTTGTGGCATCTGTCACATCCTACCACCCCTTCTTCTTGCTAGTCATATTTCATACTTTTTTTTCAGTTTTTTATATAACAATGAAACTACCTGCTCTTCTCTCCTCCTTCCTCGGTGTTATGTTTCTCTTTTATTTTGTTTATTTTTGTAAACACAGCCCTAATGCTTTTTTAGTTCTTTCTGTTTTGTCTTTGTTTCGTTTGGTTTGGTTTTTATATGCATATGTAGCAGCTAGAATTGTGACACAAAACTGAT
This sequence comes from Cuscuta europaea, assembly GCA_945859875.1. Taxonomy (NCBI): domain Eukaryota; kingdom Viridiplantae; phylum Streptophyta; class Magnoliopsida; order Solanales; family Convolvulaceae; genus Cuscuta; species Cuscuta europaea. Next base: position 7,604,900 of record CAMAPE010000002.1, read on the forward strand.
ATTCCATAAATTTTGCAAATTCCAGCTTGCGATTCTAGATGTTTTAAGTTAAGAAAATCTTGCTCAAGCTAAAGAAAATAAATAAGAACCTATTTGGCAAACTCAAGATCCTGTCGTTTTAATACCAGCTAAAATAGCAAATCTGTCCATCAGGTAAATACTTAACTTCATCTACGCAGCCCAACCAAAAAAAGTTTAATAAATTTTCAACAGCATTTGTATTAATTTATAGGTAATGAAGCAGCAAAAAACTTAAATACATGTGGGCCAACTTAGTCATTATATTGAGAAATACTAAGAAACTAACAGAAAATAATAAAAATACTGAAGATAAATGTGTATGCTAAGATGTAAATAACTTAGAAATAAAAAGTAATTCAGCTAAAGTATGATCCATTAACAGAATTATCATGATGAAGCTTTAAGTTTCTTTCGAGCCTGTCCTTCCTCATTGTCCTCATCATATCCTTTCACTTCTTCTTGAATCTGTCCTTCCTGCCATACATTAAAGAGTAAAACATGTAACTATATATGCATATGTGTGTGTATGAAATGTATAAAGTTGCATGAAAACATTAACCATCTATATGTATACCTCATTGTTTTCTGCCAAAGTATTTAAGATTGATGAGTTTTGAGTCAGAGCCGAGACAGCAAAACAACGACTTGTGTATCCATTAGGAGCTTCTGTCTTCACAATAAATGCTACTTCTTTCCCTTCTAAGGATAAAAATTCATCTGGGAATGCGTCTCCTTTTTCCTTCTATTAGAAAATGTACAACAAACTTTATTTTTTAATATTTGAATGATCTGAAAAACATGAGTTGTGCATAACTATGTTCTGAATAATATCTCAATTTTTATTTTTACCATATTTTTGAGCAGGTCTACGCTAGATAGTCCGATGAGTTGGGTTCCTTCATTTTCGAATACAATAAAGTATGCAATGCCAGAAGAGTCTTCAACCCTCAACTTGAGCTTATATCTGATGAGTAATGTAAGTATTTTGAATTTAAATGCATTATTAGCACAATAAGTAATAGCATTGTTAACTTGGAAATAAGAGAAAAATATAAAATAATAGGTGTTTAGCACTACACCTCTTGCAAGTTTTGATACAATCTTCATTGCATTTATCACATTTAAACCTGCCATCAACTACGCGTACATTGGAGACACATTTAGGACATGCATTAAAGAACCAACCTTTCTCCGTTGAGACTCCTAATATAGTACCAACCACAAGGTGCTTTCCTTTCTGTAGAAATACACATTTTATACTATTTCAAATAATATTCAGATTCGATGATGTAAAATATTTGAAATTAAATACCGAAATAGATAGTGCTACATTAGTAATCTATAATGGTAATTATTTACCTCTTCAATATCAAACAGTTGGTTGATTGGTATTTTGTGATACTGGTGAAGAAAAATTTCCTCTTCAGATTTGGGAGGGTCACTGCTTTGTGTTAACCTCTCTGTTACTTTTGGAAATAGTTTCTCAATTCTTATGAATAAATGAAAATATGATTAGTATGCAGTACATACCTACCGAAAAATAATTCCTTTCAAAAAGAATATGTAGGGAAAAAAATTATTACCTGTCTCCGAATTGTGAAATCACCTCATTGTCCTCTCTGAATTCAATTCTTGAGGCATTAAACCAACTGGAAACTGAAATCTCATCTACAATAAATTATTTCAGAATCTCTGATTATTTTATTGCACATAGTGACGTTGAAAAAAAAAATTGTGCTCTATTTCATGAATCTAAATACCTTTCCACTCTCTAATTATTCCAAAGCATAACCGAATCACAAAAGGAAATTCATTCTTTGATTCTTTATGTTTATTGAGTCTGCTATCTACTTCTTCACCAAATTTGTCCCACAAATAACAGGTAATCTGGGACCCTCTTTTGAGGGTCAAATGGAGCGTTAGAAATGAGAGAATAAAGTATACATAATTGGATGAAAAATAGGATACATATATATGAAATTAAAGATACTTAAAGGATACTTACTCTTCATCCGCAAGGGTTAATTGCAATCTATTTTTTGTACCCCCGGCCTTCATATTAACTGGGTTCATCTTCCAGTAGGTGACCTCCCCCATTATATTAACAGAATAATTTGGGTCAAATTTTTTAAATAATATGTCATCGAATTTAGCGCATTGAAAATTAAAAGGCGATATGTCGAAATCCTTTATTTCTTCGACAATCGTTGACTTAGTGAATAGAAGTTTGAAACTATGGTTGCACAAGCGGAAGCCATACACATTGCGTCTAACATCCAATTGTTTGATGCTATAACAACGTTTGTCGTAAAAAGTCTTGCGGAATGAGGCATTGAAAAGATTGGGCGGTATACTGCATTGTATGTAGTGTCCCTGAAAATATAAATTAAAAGTATTATGAACAAAATTGAGTATATTAATATATACCTCTGAATATTTCAATATGATTAATATGCAGTAAATAAAACAATATATAAAAGTTACGAAGTACTTCGTACGTAGTATTATATATTATAGATTATAGATAATGCGTGAGACTGGTTAAAGGAGATGCATCACTGTAAAAATGTGTGCTAATTGAGCGCAACAATACAATATAGATTATCATGTTACAGATTTCCAGTATATTATTGATTTTTTTAACCGAGTCACGGACACAATGAAATTCAATGTGATTGCTTTTCTCTATTTATCTAATTCAACCTATAATAATTAACACTATTTATAGTGTTATCTAAATAATAACTATTTAGATAACACTATTTATATAAGTAAGTATAATTATTACGGTACTGTCATGTAATTGAACCTATAGTGTTAATTATATTCATTGACACCAAATTCCATGCCTCTAACATGATTAATTTAAGATATTCATATGCAAAACATAAGTAATAAATCTATAAAATTGCTGCAATTTAAACATACCTTTTCATCAATTAAAAGTAGTTCATAAGAAATAAATTGATTCGGATTGGACTGACGAAAACTATCCCAATGAGTGACCAGCCTTGCGCGTAAAGACCAGATTTGCTTTCGATTAGAGACCTCGTTGATGCAATCATATTGCACCATGGAAGATGGGTGAGAAATAACCATTATTTTAAGTGTAATAACTCTCTGGTTTGTGATGTTGTATGCTAATTGGTATTTGCACTGCCGTAAATGTTTTATTATTTATACAGGTTGATTCATAAGGGATACGGCAAGATGTTTGAGAGTTGAGTTCTAATAGCCTTGGGAGTGTTTAGCTTCAGCGAGATGGAATTTGAGTCCTATTCCAAATGACTTACTCTGTGTTATGTGAATTAATAGACCTGGGAATTTATCTTCACGGATTTTAATTAAATTCGTTATGGAATTTAACTTTCGTTATGTGAGTTTTCCGTTATGTGAGTTTTCCGTATTCACATAAATTCGTTACGGATTTTAATTAAAATGTCATTTTAATTAATAGACCTGGGAATTTATCTTCACGAATTTGAGTCCTATTCCAAATGTCATTTTTAATTAATACACCTGGCAGTTTTCCTTAGTTTTAGGATTACCGAGAAGTTAGAATTTATCATATTGACTTTTCGTTATGTGTGATTTAAATGATTTAATATAGGAGTTTTATTCCAACTTCTCTTAACGAATAAGATTGTGACACGTCAGCCCTTTAAAACTGAGTTTTACTATTAAAACAATAGATGGGAAAGTTACATGTATCCGTTCGGTCCAAACTCGTTCTGTTTTCACTGAAATAGAATCAGAAAAGATTAGTTATTGTTTGTTTTTGTTGGAAATTGGCTAAAGACCCAGAAAGAGAGTCGGGTATCCGGACAAGGTTTTGGGTACTACACATATGCCGGCCCGTATTACAATAGACCCGAACCTGTCTCATAAGTGTATCCTTAGGGGCATCCACATCGATGAGATTATTTGGAGAATCTTGATGATGTGAAAAATCTTTCTGGAAATTATGGTTGAGGAGGTGAGATTATTTTGAAAGATTATTTAGAAAAAAATCAGGTATCAAGTATTGAATCCTAGGTTCCTTTTCGATGTATCAAAAAAAATATTGAATCCCAAATTATTCAAGATTATTCTCAAGTTACAATAAACACATTTAATGCAACCATATCTTTTCATTTGGAATGACTAAAATACCTTCTGGAAAACCGCTAAAACAAAAATTGATGTGTCTAGTGGTTCATTAACAATATAATTTGATGATCAAAAAGTAGAATTCAACATCTTTGATTCTACCGAAAGACAGATTAAAGATCAATCTCTTTGTTCTTTAAATGTTTTTGAACCACCGCCAACACTAAATATTTTTGTTACAGAGGAAACAAAAAAAATCTCAATTTTTAATAAAATAAAAATTGAGCCAAAAAAATCTATTCTGAAAAAAGAAAAATTTGAAAAGTCGCCTCAGTGCGAGTTAACACCACCGACACTTGAGGTGTTGACAAAGAAGAAAATTAGGCCTTACTGGAAAAGGTCGAAGAAAAAAGCTGAAATATGGCCAAACATGGCCTTTGAAAATGAAACGAGGGATGCTCACGATCCCACTTAAAACAGAAAATAAAATAAAAATAACGTCGTGCCGCGACATTAAATCAAGCGCTTCTTGGGAGGCAACCCAAATTTTTATTTTAATTATTCCCATTTTCAGTTGTGTGTGTTAAATTAAGAATTTATGTTTTTTTTATTATTTTCAAAAAAAATGAGCCTGGGCTGAAATCCGGTCGGGTATCTCAAACAACCCGGTCGGGTTTATTAATAAAAAAGAATACCCGGGCAACACGGCCACCGGGTTGCTAACGGAAACAAAAAAAAAAGCATATGCCCGACCGGGGGCTTCCAAAACCCGACCGGGTCTGCGCATATTTTTGGCTCTGAACACACTGGAATGCATACCCATTCGGGTATTTCTGAAACTCGGGCGGGTACGCATTTAATTTTTAAAAATCAGCAAGACCCGACCGGGTACCCTAAAGCACCCGACCGGGTAGTCGTTCCAGTAGCTACTGGATAAGAAACACCGCACAGCCCGACCGGGCGGAAGACCTCACCCGACCGGGTGAACTGGGAATTCGAACTTAACCAGGTCGGGCGACCAACTCCCCAGCCCACTTCATCTTCCTCCCCACGAAAAAATTCTCAAAACCCTCCATTTTTACACACCAAAACCTTCGATTCTACACCATTTCTCCACCAAATCCACTAAATAACACCATAATCTCCATCTCCTCAATCTTCTCAACACACCCATACCCATAAAATCCCATTTTCTTCCCCATTTGCAAAAATCCGAAACCCTAACCCTCATCCCCCAAAGTTCCGATTTTTCTACTAAAAATCCCAAGAAATCCCAATTTCTTCTCCTAATATTCATCCTCTCCACTCCTAATAATCATGGTTAAGGAGAAATTAGTAAGCTTTGATTTAATTTATGTAACACAATATTTAAAGATCATGGATGGTAATGCTCTTATGGCCTTATCCATGCCATAAAAATGGAGTTCAAAGTCAAATGTCTGATCTACCATTGACCTTTAATGTAATCTCAAAGTTTCCCTAGACATAATTATAGCATTTATAGGTTATAATTTTAAAGTTCAGAATCAATGCGATGTAAGAATTGATTGGATTGGATTGCAGTCATTGTACAATTGTAGAATTAGAAATCTGATGATAAGAGCGTCTCCAATGCTACAATGTGCACGGTGCATATGTGGTATGAGAGATAAACACATAAATATTAGCAAATAAATTATCTCTCTCCTTATTTGAATGAGTTTAAACAATTTTAGTAAGTTTTTCTCCACAATATCAAGAAGATCGTCTAGATGTTGACATTGTGATTGATATTGTAGAGAAAGACTTACCAAAATTGTATAAAATCATTTAAATAAGGTGAGAATTAATTTATTTGCTAATATTTATGTGGCTATGTCTCATGCCACATGTGCACCGTGCATATTGTAGCATTGGAGATGCTCTAAGTTACGTACAGCTTTGCAAAACTAGTCAATTACTCTGTAATGTTAATGAGATTTAGTTTTTTAATAAGAATCACAAAACTGATTGTTATCTGTATCAGTTTCCAATTCAATTGGATCTGAAATCAGAATCGGCAGTTTTTTAACTACAATTGGAATCGGAACCGAAGTAAGCTCTGTATTAGAGTGAACCGGTACAAAGAGTATGTTTGTCAAAAAATTACACGACTTTTTTATCATAGTAATTGAAACAAAATTGAAATTGGGGTGACTCGAGCTTAGGTTGTCCCCCTTATATATTAGCTACGCCCCTAATGCCTAACTAATAAACAAATTAATCACAGTCGTACACAACACGTAGCTAAGTATGATATTGATTTATAAATAGAGTTTTTTTCTTGAGCACTGATACAAAGCATCATATTGTTATTTAAAAGTTAAGATAACCATAAAAATAACATACTAGTATTACAAATATATTGATTACAAAATGATTGACGAAAAGACGGGTACCTCAATGCAAGAAGACATCCCGGCCTAGAAGGTTAGAGTTGGCGAAGATCACTAGAGGAGTTCGTATATGGTGCATCGGGTTGTATGTACACCCGGCTCAAATAAGAAAGACAGCTCAACAATGAATACAAGTTAAAAAAAAATCAGTGACATTTTTGTAATTTAAGTGAAAAGTCACGGTTTCCGCTAAATGAGCAATAGTGTACATGTAGTGAGCATCTGACCTATTTTATTGAGTATTTAGAGGTTAACAATGAGTATCCTGATTTTTGCTTCATATCTTCTGATTCAATTTTTTTCCTTATTTTTTCTTTTATAAATAGTAATTAAATTATATCTATAATACACTCCTATGAATTTCCATATGCGAATTTAATGCAATATGATACTTTTAAAATATGCATTGATATAACATTTTTAAATGAGCATAACATCGGCACCAAATGAGTATATGTAACTTATAAAATGTTTATTGATATGAAAATCGTAAGATTTGTTAATTTAACATAACGATATGTTCATTGAGCACCAAACCTCATTTATTGAGATGAAAATCAAGCTTTCTGTTAAATGAGTATACCATTATTACCAAATGAGCATGCATAACTTACGAAATGAGTATCAAAAAATTTAAAAACGCATTTTTGTGTGCTCATTCAATTTGGACGTTATACTCGTTTGAATTTAACATAAAACTCATTTCTATCGTGCTCAATATGTGTTCAACATTCATTTGTGTATTGATATGACATTTTAAATGAGCATAAAACGAATATTATATGAGCATGTGTAACTTACAAAATGAGATATAGAAAAACAAGATCGTAAAGAGGGAACTAGAAAAATAGAATAAAAAGGCACAGTGCTTAAAGACACATTGAGTCTGCGCACGGGAGCTTCTCTGACTGAGAAGGAAAATTTTCCAACGGTCTTTTTTCCTCTTAGCTTGCTCGGACTTAGCTGCTCTCTTTTGGCTCTTTTGATCGATCTTTCTTCCTGAATCTTGTTTCTCCTAGCTCGGATTTTCCTCCTCTTTCTTTTCCACCGATTGGATTTGGAAGATTTGGGTTTTTTAGCTGGAAAAATGACGGATTTCTAAAGATTTGTGCGCAACAATTTACTATTCACAGTTTTGATTTTTGGTCTTTAATCCAAAATTTGACGGTTGTTGTTGGAATCAAAGAGTGTTGTGGGGGTCGCCACCTCTAGGCGCACCTCCCCAACCCTTTTCCGGTGGCCGAAGATGCTGTTTGGCCGGAGTTAGCAAAGAGCCATTGTGCGCACCACTGTTCAGAGCAGTCTGGTTTTTTGTTCGTAGCTCCCAAACGACACGTTTAAATCATATTCTGAGAGTTGTTCTGGACTCGTCTTGTTGAGGCGAAGCTTTTGACACCGGTTTTGTCCAATTTGAGTAAGTTTTCCGTTTTCCCCAATTTGAAGCCATACTCCTTCGAGCGGAGAACAGGACACGCTAGCGGACTCCGGCTCCATGAAAGAAGCAACGTAAGCTTGAATCATCGGACAAAGAAGTTGATAATAATTTCAAAAATACCCGGATGTACGGTGAGAACCGTGCATCCGGGTGTACGGTATAATTTACTTCACTAGAGTGTATTAGAGGTTTTACAAAAAAAGATGACACCTCATCCATGAGGGTCCCCCAATATTGATTGGACGGTACATTGGAAGATGTAAGAAATTTTACAAAACATTAAAGAATCCTCCCGAAACTAGAACCTGTGACCACTCGATCACACAATAACTGGTTCAAAAACCCCTTTTATAAAATGAAGGATAAAGATGTCAAATTTTTTATTTATTAAATTATTTTTATTATCATTCAAGATATTTTCTACGTAGTAGTATATAACTCTTCCTTTGTTACAGTCTCACACCGGATATCTTTGAAATAATTAAACACTATATTAAGATCTAGGCTACTCCTCCGATCAAGTTGACCTTTTAGGACGAAACTCCGAATCTTAACATGGTACCAGAGTCAAATCGATCCATGGTGTGGGCCCCGTTATGAGAAATGATGACACGTTTATAAAAAAATGACAATGACAAACTGATGAAAAAATGAATGACGACACGATCCAAATGAAGTGTCTGGTCGTGAGAAGGGGAGTTAAAGTCCCACACCGGATATCTTTGTAAGAATTAAACACTATATTAAGATCAGAGTTACTCCTCTTATCATGTTGACCTTTTAGGACGAAAATCCGAGACTTAACATCCTTCTTTAAACGAGCTAAACCAAAATTTATCGACATTAACGGTTACTTATGCCTAGGGGTGGACTCGGGCCGGGCCAACCGGCCCAGAACCGGACCGGCCCGCTACTGTGCGGGCCCGGCCCGGTGAACCGGTTCCGGACCCGGTTCGGGCCAACCGGCCCTTCAAAAGGTGAACCGGTTCGGGCCCGGGCCGGGTCATTTTTTTTTTTAATTTTTTTTTGAGTTTTTGGGTTGGGCTGGGTATTTTGGGCCATTTGAGGTGGTTAGGGTTGGTTTGGGGTGAGGGGGGTTGGGGTTAACTAGGAAAAGCCAAAAAAAATGAACTGAGGCCCGGCCCGGACCCGGGGGTTACCTGGGCCGGTTCCGGGCCTCCCCTTCTTGAACCGAGGCCCGGCCGGGCCCGAACCAGAACCGGTCTATGCCTACTTATGCCGCTCCTTGCATGACAAAGACAGATATCCAATAGAACCATTCACTCATTTAGGCATCCAAATATCTAATGCTACGTATCACACTACAAAGCAACTTCGTATTCCTTGAACAAGATGAGACGAAAGAATCCATAATAAGCAAAACTGGACATGACAGAGTTTATTGATGTAATCAGGGTTTTAATGACAATATTTAGATGATACATTGATACAAATATACAAAGAAACATGTTTTATAAAAATCAAGATAAAAGCAATGCAGCTTTGTTTGCAAACACTACTCATAAGTGCTTTTAACTTTTTAAAGTAATTTTGGAAAAGTGATTAATAGTAAAAGTTGGTAGTGTTTGAGAAAAAAATTGATTTTGAAAAGTTAAAGTTGGTAGTGTTTGGTAAAATACATATTTTTTGTGTAATAGAAAAAATAAAAAACAGATTATAACTTTTAGCTTTTAGGTATTAATTTAAGTAGAAGTTGTTACTTGAAAACACTCTTTTAGCTTTTTAAAGGCAAAAGCGAGGAAGTGCTTTTTTAAGCATTTGCAAACGGTGTCTAATACGTTGATTCACTCCCAGAGAAGTACAATTTGTTTGACAAGATAAAAGTACTACAAAGAATGATTGTGTAAACCTTTTTGCGTACATATTTGTAATATCATATACTCCGTATGTCTGTTTACACAAAAAGAATTGTATGTATATGTACAATTCATATTGAAATCTAAAATTATATGTATACAAATAACTTTACCGTGTACACAAATAAGGTGTGTCAAAGATGTACCTCAAATATTTTTCTTTATTTAATTATAAGAGAATTCCCAAAATAGGAGTAAAAGATGAAGTAAATGCAAAAACAGGATCTATTATTTTAAATTCCCTAAATAGAACTAAATATTTGTGTTTGAACAAAACTAGCCTCCAGTGTTGAACTGTCGCAACATTGCGCATGCGTAACTTGCGCATTCCCAGCCATCCTCCAATGCCCCAAAAGTGTATCCTTCATCATGTCAGCCGCATCCGCCACCTTTGCTAAGTTCGCCGCCGCCATCCTCCAACGAAACTGCCGTTTCCCAGCAAGTCCTCTACAATCTCCATCAAGAATAACACTTGATATGAATAATGATATTTTGGTATAGAAACATGACATTCTCAGTATGACATTCCAACCACTGTAATTTCAAACTGAGGTTGCCATCTTGAAAATATATTGACATAAAAGTGATATTTTTCTCAAATTACCAATAATTATGATATTTTGTTATTCAAAAAGTGACATTTTTGTGAAACTCGCGAGAACATGACATTTTTGTAATTTCAAAGCAACATTGTCATCTTTATAGATGTAATGCCATAAAAGTGACATTTTTCTCAAATAACCAATACTTGTGACATTTTGTTATTCAAAAAGTGACATATTTGTCAAGCATGTAAAAACATGACATTTTTGTAATTTCAAAGCAATAGTGTCGTCATTATAGATGAAATGTCATAAAAGTGACATTTTTCTTATTAAGTACTAGTAATTTTGTCATTCTCAGATTCATAATTAATCAAAATTGGTAAATAAATAAGTAAAACTGAAATCCACAATCGTTGGAGAATTGGAACCCAAATCAGAAATAGGTTTTTTATTTATCAAAATAGGTAAACAAAAAATTAACAAAAATCAAGAATATTAAAGAAAAACAGAGCACAAGGAAGAGGATGAGAAGAAAAATGAAGAAGAAGAATTGAAGGAGGGGGAGGAAACAAAGAAGAGGAAGAGGAGGAAGCAGAAGAATTAAATGTAATTTTTTTTGAAATGTTTTGTTGTATTACTCTACAAGATTTTTAACAAAAACAGAATGATATAATTGTTAATTTCTATTTCTTAGCAAAATTAGAATGGCAGTAAAATTATAATAATGCACTACACTTCATCTTTATTTTTAAAGATGTCTTCCTACCCGAAGAAAAAGAAGAACATTAAACATAGTAATGGCAGTAATATTAAAATAATGCACTCCACTTCAGCTTTATTTTTACCCATGTTTTCCTACCCGGAAGATTAATGCCATCGTCCACAAAATGTATTCAATTCAATGGAGAATTTGAGTACAACAACAAACAACAACATCCAAGTATTAATCCCAAAAGATTTTGAGATCAGCTAACATGAGACGATTCATGATATAGATTTCAAAAAACAAGATAGACAATAAGGAAAAAAGACGATAAAACGAATAAGATGAAGATAAATAAATACGGAGTATGATAAAAATAACATAAGAGTATAAGAAAGATAAAAGATTAAAAGATAAAAGAGCATAAAAAACTAGACCAGAAATAAAAATAACGTAAGAATACAAACATAAGATCCATGATATCAATGAAGAATTTGAGTATTAAACATAATTATTTTACTTTTCCCTACTTCATTTACTTCCAGTAATACAAACTTTTGAAGAGAGTTGACTAACTAAAATGCAACAGAGGTAATATAACTAAAAAAACAAGTCAATGGTCTCTAATTTGATCTATTAGATATTTATATATAAAAGTATTGATAATATAAAAATGTCCTTTTTAAAAATATCATCATATATACTATCCTCCGTATCACATTAATTGCAACATTGGAATATATACATCATTCTTGTACTTTACTTTGACTACATTTTATTTATTATTGTATGAGAATTATTTTTTTGAAAAATATTGTAAAATTCATCTCATTACTAAGGTTTATAATCTGATTTTTATTTTATTTTGAATAATACAGAATTAAATATAATGACAGTCAAAATTGTACGTTATCAAACGTAAAATGTTAACTGTTACAACTAAAAAGAGACGAATGAAGTATATGATTATTAAGTTTACTATAAACAAATTATTTAAAAATATTTGGTCGAATTGATCATCTTTGATTGAAAAAATCAGAGGTGACTAACTAAAACGAAACGGAGGTAATATAATTTTTTTTCATAAAGCAGTTGAATCAATCATTCCTGTCAAAATTTCATAAATTATCACACAATGTATGTTAAGTATTTCAAAAATTGCTAGTTATGCTCAACAAATTATGTACTACGTATTCTTAATTTTGTAAATAAATTTTTCTTTTTACCTAAATATATTCTTAATTTTGTAAATAAATTTTTCTTTTTACCTAAATATTACTCGTAGTAATTAGATGGACAAAAAAGTGACTAGGACTAAAAGAACGAAATGAAAACTTCGGGCTACCATTAATTAGACTTATAAAATCACAGAATTGACCTTGTGAAGTTTTAAGGATAGCAAATTCTACCAATCTAGTACTCGGATTTCCTATATAACTGTAACATTCCATTTCGTATAACGTGGGATCATCCCACGATGAGCATGATGCTCCACTTCTAAAACGACGTAGTTTTACCTAATTTTAAATAAAAAAAATCGCGTGAACAGTACACGCGTGTACGGTAACTGTTTTTTCTTTCTTTTTGTCCCAATAACATAAATGGTGTAACTCGCGAGTAAAGATATGTAACTTACGTTATTGATTAATGTAACTCAAGTGCATTCGAAATGTAACTTGTCAAATATATAATATTAAAAATACAATATTGATTTCAATATAAACAATGAAAAAAAGAGAGTCTAATTTCACAATTGCTTTACGTAATTTGTGAATATGTTTTGTTTTTAATATCATGACCATAAAAAATAATTTTTTTTAAATAAATATTTTTTTTGTTTCAATAGCAGAAGTTGATTTTTTAATGTAACTCATGTTATTACAAATGTAACTCATGTTGATGACAAATATAACTTAGATGTATACAGAATGTAACTTATTGAAAAAATGAACATTTTTTGTGTGTGTTTAAAAATAATATATATGTCATAAACATTGATTTCAATGAAAACAATGAAAATTTGATCCTAATATCTTAATTACTTTTTTTAAATAGTGAATATGTTTTATGTTTAATATTAAGGCTATAAAAATGATATAGCAGAGATTTATTCCGTGGTGTAACTCACATACACTAAGATGTAACTCGTATATATTACGATGTAACTCGCGTACATTGAGATGTAACTTGCCCAGAAGAAGTTGGAATTTGTTTTAATATGAATACCCAAAGCCCATCAATTAGATTGATTTGCTCTAATATCACGTATACTCCGTAAAAATAGTTAAAATGGTCATCTTCGGTAACTTCAGTCGATACAATCAGAAAAATAACTTCCAGAAAAATAACTACAACTTTACTTTTTCTGTTTATTACACGATTCAGCACACGAAAATAAAGTTACGTATTTTGATGAAAAAACTGACTGATATGGGGTCTCCAAACGGACTCTTAACCGTTATTCCGTAATTATTATATTGGTGGACATTTCAGTAATATGACAATACGTTATCTTTCGAATTAATTAAAAAGAAACGTTTGTTAATATATTTGTCCATTGGTTTTCCATCACTAATATGTTTAGAATTTTATCGTTTATTACTAAAAATTATTTAATTTATAATTTTTTCATAAATCTGTAGTATCGATCAGCCATTCAACCAAAACAAAAGATTTGTATGAAAAACAACAGCCTGTTCATTACCCATTTTTCAGATCACAAATCGACTAATCGTCAATTTCTAACTAAATTCGATGGAAAAGATTTTTCATTTTTGGCATCTAACATTGATTTGTTTCACTACCAAGTAAGAAAAACTTCATTCACTTTATGCTTGTTTCATAACCCCATAAAATGGCCCGATCAAATCAATTCTACGCCAGCTTCAGCAAATCATCGCACATACAGTGAATTCAGTCAAATTCCATATGGAACATTTGGATTTGGAGGTGTGCGTAACCCGAATTTCTGAAATCAATTCTGGAGAAAAATTAGGGCTTTAAACACCACCTGGTGAATTTCGGAGAGGTCAAGCACAGAGCACTGTGAAATGCCCTGTCAAAAATTAGACCATTCTCCAGAACCAAACGAAGCAAAATTCAAAAAAAAAAAAGAAGAAAGCTGGGTGCTCATATTCTATGGGTGTAAAATGGTCTATCATGCCGTGGCAACAGCATTCAGAACGAGGAATTGTTTTATAATCACTGCACCCCATCGAATCCAGAAAACTCAAAATCGGCTACCATCAATGAAATTCTGTGCGTAGTACATTTAAAATCAACATTGAATATGATATCCGAAACCAAGCCAAGATTTATCTTACAAAGTCATAGCGGAAACCAGAATAACCAAAAATAATGAGCTGAACAAAAAGAAAACTGATAAGCTTCATAGAGAAGTAGCAGTACGAGCGGCGGCCGCGGAGATTGGAGATGCGCCTCTGGATTGCTAGAACACGGTGGCTTTATAGGAAGGCAGTATAGACCGTAGATGGTAGATATGAAACCCTAGTTCTAATTAAAAAACTGTTTGTATATAGATACTTGTACATTATTTTTGAAAGCTTTAGACACTTGTACATAATTTCTCTAAATGTTTTTTTCTGACATGGAAAAAAACCTATTGAATCAGAAAAAACACGTTTTGTCTGTGACATAAAAAAAATCTTCATGAACAACGTGTACAAGTGCATAAAACAAGAATTGTTGAATTTTCGTGGTTTGGATTGACATTTTATGCGGTCAGGTGGGTGCATTAGAGGATTTGGATCTATTTTTTAAAATTATTTCAGTTTCTTCAAAGAATAGAGTATATTGAATTGCTTAGGTGATATTGTAAAAGTACTAGTGAATACTCCAAATTGCTTATATAAGCACTATTATAAAAAAATAGGAAACACCAAATTTGAAAACTGATTCTATTTAAGCTTTTAAAATCAATCTTAAGCACCCACATATTGTGCGCAAGAATATATTATTACAACATAACCCTTCTCTCATAAATGAGTATTATGTAAAAAATGAGTTTGTGTCGTCGCCATGTTTACATCATATCAACCTTATCGATGAATTTTATCATCAAACATGTAGTCTTTGACTTCGCACGTGAGATTGTTTTAAGTTACCCTATAAGACAATTTTAATTATTTTCAATAAATTTCACACATATTATTTTTCCCATCTACCAATATTTTAAATTAAAACAAAATAACTTTCCCATATATTGTTTAAAATTGAACTCATATGTGATGAGAAAGAAAAATGTTGAGGAGATATAAAGAATGTAAAGACATATATACTTTCGTCCTTGTCAATTTTCTGTATTTATTTATTTATTTCAGAACCATTATCATTTTCCCTTAAAAGTACATAACTTTTGTTTTTGTTTATTTCTCTCTCATCTTCAAAACTCTCAAAATTACTTGCATTTTGTTTATTTGATGACTCTAAAAATACCGTTAATATTTATAATATTTTTTAATTGACATTCGAGGAGTACAAAGTAACGTTTTTTGCTCTTGCATTTGATAACTTTTCGACTGACACAACGACGACACCTGAACATCATTAATTGTGTGGTCCTTACTTTGGTGGGTTGTGCATAAAAGGTGTGCTTATCACATTTTAAATTAAATTTATGTGTAGAGAGTTGTTTGGGAGGTCTTGCTGACTATATTATGTCAATTAGAAATATAATCACACACATTTGGGCCCGTCGCAACTTATGTAAGCATCGGGGGAGGTATTCATGACCTTTTTTAACATGTGTTTTGTGTAGTTTCCCGGTAATATTCCTAACCGTCGGTACTCTACATATAAATGGCTAAGGGCAAGTGTAAAATATAAAGATTTGTTAGTGAGTTTCGCAGTACAAAACATTCCTCACCGCATACATTTATTTCCACACCATTGCGAAGTGTGTTATAAACTTTTATCAGTGCTTGGTGAATTCAATATCATACCAGACACTCTATCAGGTGTATACTATACGACAACTGCTTGATTTATTATTTATGATATTACTATTGTTGGTAACTTACATGAATCTCGATTCATCATGTTTTAGCCACTGGTGTTGTTAATTTGAAGAGTAAGTGGCTAACGCATTACATTGAAATTCTAACTATATAGTAGTATCTAGTTACTTTATGTTTTGATATACGTTGGAGGGACGAGGGCTCACATATTTATTTGAAAGAGTATTATCACTGTTTAGGCTTAGATGGTCCTTTTTTACCCATTACACTTTGTGATTCTAACAAGTTGCATAGTTATATTAGTTCTTTATTTTACATTTTGTACGATAAGTATTTGACTAGGTATACACATTGTTTGACCTACCCCAACCCATACTTGAGGTGGAGGCTGGTATTCTTCGAATGTGTTGTTTCGAAGCTTTAGTTTATCAGCACAAGAAAAAAAGGACCCGATCTGCTCCATCAAATACTACATTGCTTGAGGTTAGTATTTATTTATGCACGGAGTTTGTATTCCGAGACCGAGCAGAAGATAATCAAGCACATCTAGATTTGTTGTAATGGTTGAAAGATCAATTAAAGAACTCTCCTATTATATAAACATTATAGCAAACATGAATGGTGTTTCGCTTGTCTCGTTTCTATAATGGCGGGGAAAGTTGATTTAGAATTGGTAGAAATGTTTTGGATGAACAATGCTCCAACACGTTAGTGAGATTCGTTTAAGTGCAAGTGTATACTGGTGATGGCACAACTAATATAAACGAACCTCAAGAATAGATCAATACTTCGTATATGTAATGACAGTATTTCAATCACGCTTTGAATAATGATACGAAGTGTGGTGTGCGATAGCACACAACATATAGCTTGGTTGGCGGAACCTATTGATTTTTGTATTGGATTAAAAATAGAGAGAAATCGCGGATATTTCAACAAAGTGAGATATTTAACAGTTTTCTGACACATACAACATAACGAACAAGGATTGTTTACTAACAAAGATACTTTTTAGTTTTTCAAAAAAATGAAATCCGGAAAAAGAAAAGCAGAAAAACGTTTTTACCGAAAAATTTGCCTGAAAAACATGAAAAATGAAAACATGAAACTGCCTTTACCAAATCATTTTCCAAAATAAAAAATGAGATATTTCTTTCTTTTCCTTATTGAATTGGAGAAGTGAGTTTTAGAGCTTGTTTGGTGACTCTGATTTTAGTCTTACCAAACTTATCACCCAACTTTTTCACCAAACACGTAACTTTTGATTTCGTGCGCTCAATTGTGTAACAATAAGAAAAATCAAGGTTGGAGTTACTATTCTAACTTTATTTGGCTGAAATTAATGTAAAGGATCATTTTAGTTGTTTGTTCATATATAATTTTCTTCATTTTATTAATAAAATATATTTTATTTTATCTGTCCTTCATAAATACACAGAATCAACCAATTCAGCATATTCGCTTGGATCTTCATAAATATTAGGAGAATCAACCAAAACAACCGATTTGGATATTATCAAATGAGCTCATACTAATATTTCAAAATTTAAATGGATAGATGCGGCATTGTTGTCGCAATGCATTGTCCTACTTACGCCAAGTGGTGGACCCGGTCCGGACCCGTTCCGATCTCGGTTCCTATCTGGTTCGATTGATGACCCAGTGGTCCCTTTCTGGATGACAACGCAGCGGTTCATGTCCCAGGTCGGGTACCCTATTTAGGCTATTATAGGTCTAGTTCTGAACCAAGGTCGTACTTTTGGTCGATCCTATAATTGAGTGACAAATTTTGGTGAACATGTTTTCAGATTTGAAAATGGAAACTGGAAAATGAAAACAAAAAACCGGAGAAAACCTGGAAAACCTAATAGAAAGTTGGAGAACGAAAAACAACAAAGAAAATTAAAAAAAACTTTGTTAGTAAATGGGTCCTCAAATGTTTATGTGTTGTATTTTTCTTTACAGCAACTCGACCTCCTACAGATCCACCTCCGTGCCAGGAAGTAATTTGGGGTCTGCCGATAGTTCTAAGGAAGCCTTGTGGCAAGGAAGGACAACAAGAGCTCCTCGTGGTTCTGGGGGTGCAACACAAGTCTAATAATGCTATTATTATTTTTGCATTTTCCTTTGGTCAGTCTGTGTTTAATCTCGCGTTCTATTTTTTGTTTTGCCAGACTATTGCATTAGGATTGAGTGATGAGAGATCTGTTTTGACCGCTTTTGGCTCAATTATGCCCATTACAGGATAATGAGTCATATTACTTTCTGGAAGGTGATTGACTCTAAGTCTGATTCGAGGGCTGGCGGTTGGGAGTAGTCCCTTTATCTGTTTGTTCCCTATCCGAGTGGTGTGATATCTATATAAGCCACCCTTCTTCCCAAAAAAACTTCGATTCAAAACTTGTGGTTATTATATCTTTATTGTTTTATTATATTTAAATACATATAAATACACTCAATGAACAAAAATAATACTAGAGCTAATATTACCATTGTCCATAGTAAAAGAAGGCTTTGAGAGCGCTCATTCAGTCTCTCAAAAAGCGGAAGAGAACGCCTTCGTGTGTTAGGGGTTGGACTTGCGCTTGGTCGATGGATAGGGTTTGGAGCTGGTCAAAGTCGTCGGTGTCTCGATTTTATTAATACGACATGTAAGATGCAAACCTTGGCCGGTAGAAACAAGGGCAAATATGTTACAATCACGATGAGCGGCGATGCACGATACATGAAGAGATCATAGACAGGAAGAGATGACGAGATCAACAAGCAAGATGAATTATTCACTGTCCACCCCCCCTCTTGAACCACCACCTTGGAGCGACCGCATAGCCAGGGATCAAAGTTCGACGTTTCACGGTGGGACTCGGTCACATGCGCTCTTCTTCTCTATCTTTCGTTCATGTTTTATTTTTTGTTATTTCGTACTTTTTTATTTGGTTAATAATTGAGAGTTATGAGTGCTTTTTGTTGTGATATTGAGTGGGAGCAATCATACTAATCTGGCCGATAATATCTTCGAAGCTCTCGCATATTCAGCGATTAGGCTCACTCATTTTTGGGTGATCTATTATGTGTCTGGTCAGGTAGTGAGGGTGCCTATTGGCTATACGAGGTCTAGAGGGAGACTCGGTTTATTGATGATGTTTGGAGGTTTGATTGTATGAATTTAAAATAAGTTGTTTCCTTTAGAAAAAAATAATACTAGAGCTCCAAAATTAGTAATTAAATCGTCCAATCGGACCAACACCTAATTGCTCTACAAATAAGAGCATCTATAATCATGCTCTCTAAATACAAAAGTTTTTTTGCCACATCACAGTCGCATAAAAAAATCTGGACTAATCTTAAAACTCATTAAAACCCCTCAACCATCATCTTTAATTATCATTTAATTTGTGGGACAACACCAAAACAAACTATATATACAAAACATATACAAATCGTTTTAATCAAAACATTAAAATTACCCACTTCAAACATTCCTATACGTGATTAACGCATATGCAACTCCTCTTTCCAATTTTTTATATTTTATGTTTTTTCTTGGATTCCAAAAATGAATTAAAAGTACCCCAAACCCCCCCGAATAATTTAGATCAATACTTGGTACTAGTTTTTTATAGAAAATAATGTTTCTAAATAATCTCATTTTCTCAATCATAATCCACTACAACAAAATTGACTTTTTGTAACATTTTCTCTGTAACACTTTTTTTTTTTTTGTCACATATAGTATCAACAACACACATTATGCAAAAATTATATATAAATATTGCAAGATGTCTAAATTATTCAAATTATGCAACACTTATTAAAAATTGTCACAACCATCAAGTATTACGTAACATCTATTTTCCAAGTGTTGCTAAAAATAAATGTAATCATAATACTACGTAATACTTATGTAACATTATTAAAAAAATGTTACGTTAATTTAGATACAACATCTTTTTAAAAATAAAGTAAAAAAACAATATTTTTAATTTAACGGCAATAAGTAACTAATAATTTCTTTAATCATGTTCAATTTCTTCATAACACTCCCTAATTTATCATTAGATTTTTTATTTTTATAAAGAAAAAGCCACCACTACCGATTCAGGACACCTAGAAAATCAAGAAATACACAACCCTGAGTTGTGACCCTGCACCCCAGCGAAGGAAGCATTGCGCCCCTGAACATACCGCTACCCCTGCGCGGCTGCGCCTATCTCCGATCTTGAGCCTCCCGCCGCTCCTACGCCTACTATTGCTGCTCCTCTGCTATGTCACCTTCCTCCGTGCTGCTCTCCTTCGATATTCAGGTAAAATGATTTTAAAATATGCATTTAAAATAGTTTTAAAATTTTTATATTCTATCTTCGATTTCCGTATACTTTTATAGTTTTATCTAAAACTTGTTATGTGCTTTAAATTTGAGATACATCTTGAATATTACACATCTGAGAAATCAAAGCAGGAGAAAATACCCCATGAAATTCTGTCTTTTGTCGTGGTAAGCTTCCTTCGCATTAGCCTTGAAGATGGTTTCAGAACCTGTTTATAATTATTGATTGATGCAATTGAAACTCTGTTTGGTTGATATTTTTTTGAAAATCTTGTTCTTGTGGTTATTTGGACGTTTTTTTAGTTCTGGTGTTTGGTGGAAGAAAAAGGATTCTCTACCACACTGGACCTTCCGATGCTAGGTGCTAAATTTATGGTAAAAAGAACATGCCAATCATTGTTTATTGTATTTATAAGTTTTAGTTTGAACTTTGGAATGATTTGGCTTGCTTTTCAGCCGTAAATCTGGTAGTGTGTAGTCCATTGCTGCACTGACTAAAAGTAGTTATCGCTCTTGCTGAACAACTGAAGTATATTATCATAGTTCTTAGATATTCCATTTCTGCATTTATCACAGGTAGATAATATAACATGTTTTAGGTATAGATGTTTTATAAAGAACAAGATTTTTCACCTTTCAATGTTAAAAATTTGTTGAGAGAAAGGGAAGTCTGAGAAGATATTTGATTTGTTCCATGATGGTACCAATTTATGCATACAACATACATCCATTATAGGCTTGCATGAGGTCCCACACAAGTTTTATATATTCTCTTCATCCAATCTCGCTTCTTTTCTAATGCTAAGCAACATCGTTTTTTTGTTTTTATACATTTGTAATAGATCAGAGTTAATGACATACATCAGACTGAAACCAGAATAGCCATGACAAATTCCAATAGCCAGTCTAGGTACATGGCTGAAACTAATAATCTAGTTTCTGAGCATTTATTCTTTGCAAGCTTGATTTGCTGATATATGTTATGTGTGTCTATTTATTGATATTTCATTGCAATATGAATATTACAATATTGCTCTATCCATTCAGTCACTCTCAATGCATAATAAACATTTGTTGTGATCACAAGAAGGGCAACAGTTAGTGAAGAGTCAAATGGCTCCACCTTTACAATAGTTGACCTCGAGGGGGCTGAAAGGGAAAAAAGATATGGAAATAAGGTATCACTTGTATCTGGAAACTTAATGAATTATTGTTGCTAGAGGCCCGAAGTGCATAATTGGTCTTGAACATTTAAAACTTGTTTTAAAACACCATAGGTAGGAATGCTTTATTTAATCCTGATATAAGTGTGAAACGGATAACTTATGTATTATATTTTCTTAAATGCCTTTCTTAAAAGAAATAATTTAGTTGCAATGACCTGGCTAATAATATCGTATATGCGTGTTGGTGTTCAAAATGCATGGTAGATTTATATTTTGAAAAACTAATAAAAGAAAATAACTTGATGGTTGGTATTTGGTAGAAGGAAAAAAGAGCAGAAATTGGTTCTGGAGAAGAAACCTGCAATATGTGACATAAAGGCATATCTGTTCCAGGCCAGTGAGCCCTTTGAGTGAAATCTCTTCGAATAATTTCTACAGTTCTATAGTATTAACGCAGTTTATAATATGAGAAATATATGAGCTTCACTGATCCGCATTTTAGAAGTTTGACATTCTATTTTTGTAAAAATTATGGCAGGCTTTTTGCGAAGATGCTAAAGCTGTTAGTCATACAACCCTGTTTGTTTTATGGGTTTTCAGTTACCTACCCATTGGTATGAAATAATGCTTCACTTTTAGTTGCTTACATTATTCAGACGATGGCTTGTGGGATCCCTTCCCCTCATATATGACCTAATCAAATAGCTAGTGTGTATTCATTGTTGTGGAGATATGAGAATATATGACTTACAATTACCTTTTTCTAATCTAGTGCACTACATATTTTATATTTATAGGTGCATGGGGACTTGGTGTGACAAAGTGATCGGTTAATTGTAATTGTACTACTCTGAATCACTATAAAAATATGCACTTAATGTAGAACAAATTTTAGTTTGATTATTGAATTGTTTTTATATTCTTTTTTTATGATTCGTTTTATTTACTTTTGTTATGTTTGTTTTCTATTATGTCTCTTACAGGGATATCGTAGGAAGATAAAGAAGACTGTGATGCAGAGAGAATCATGCCGCCATATAATGGAGTTTAATGACTTTGTAAGTTTTTTTTTCCAGCAAGAAGGCTTTTAAGATATACGTGTAAATTTAGGTTATTATCATTGATGTATTCTTTTAAGATGTTGACGGTGATGAATTTCAACTTTCTCTAAGGAGAAAATATGTAATGACTATTCTTTACTAATGAATATTTAAAATTTTTATCTGTACAATGAACATGTTATTATATGTATGTTGCATATTTAAAATGTAACTCAATGTCTCTTACTTTGTTACATAACACTACGAATGAAAATTTGTTACATTAATGTTGCACAAACCTAATATAAACATGTTATGTAGACATAAGGCTAATGTTACCTAAAGTAGTATTTAAGTGTTGCATATTATAAAAATGTGCTGTGTAAGATGCAAACTAAGATGTTGTCAAAAAGTATTGCACATGGTTTAATTTTGTAACATCTTCCCTCAATGTTACATAAAATGTTAAAAAGTGTTGCACGTGACTTTATCCAACGAGACCTAAAGTAACGCTCATTAAAGTGTTGTTTTAACTTTTTGTAACATTTTAACCATTTAATGTAACATTATAGTGGTGTTACAAAAGTCTTATTTTGTTGTAGTGATCCATAAGAAAATTATTCACATCATCCAATTGATCTCTAAATAATCTAAACAATGAGGATGCTCTCATTATACAAGGTGGTGGTTTCGCTTCCCACACAGGTAGCTCAACGATGACTAAATGATGTTGTTGGATTGAGGTCTTAGGTTCAATTCCATGCAACGACAATATTAGACTATGAAAGTTTCATCCAATGTGGTGACTCCTTATGCACACCGACCTTTGAAACACCTCACTCAAAAACCTTTTAAGATCGTATCACGATTTACTTCTCTATCATTCGGGGAGAGAGGCGTCCAGGGTGGGCGATTCCAGCTTGTGCTTGAGGTTCCTCAATAGTTTTCGGAACTGGGAATAGTCCATTCAATTCCGGTTCGAACCAGGGACAAGTGACAGGTTCGATTGAGGGAAAAAAAAAACAAATAAGAGATAATTCCCTAAACAGGAGTAAAAAAGTATTGAAATTCCAAAATAGGACTATCATGCTTTTTTATTCTTTGAATAGAAGTAAATTTCTTTCAAGTTTGAAATTAATAGGCTTTAAACATGTCATTTTTTTTGAAACTTATCAAATTAATCCTATTCAGAGAATAAAAATCATGATACTCATATTTTGGAATTTCAAAACGTTTTTGTTCATATTTTTTTGATCAATTTCTAACAAAATAAAGGAGCAAACACACAAATGAACCCTAGTCCCGTTGTTCGGCAAACAAGCTCCCCTCAATCGTTCCCATCGACCCTTCTACAGAACAAAATCCACCAAAACCCATCAACTCGCTGCAACCCACCGGATTCATCTCTGCCGAGTTATTCATCTCCCAGGTTTGTTCCTACACCGCTGGAGTCTGTGCGTGCTCTCGTCTTATCACTGCATTGTCGGATTATTCTTTAGTCTGCCACGCATTTCTTCACAGGTTTGGCGTTTGCCCGCGTTTCCGTGTTTCATTGACGCTTTGATGTGCATGACGCTTACAGAAGTGTTGAATTCATGATCATTATGATTAGTTTTGCAGTTCTAATAATATATTCACTTGTATATTTATTTTCCATGTTTCAAATAACTGGCGACATCTTACATTTGTCATAAAGACCAAAGACACAACATTATATTTATATATATTCTCTTTTGTATTGTATTATTTGGATATATATTCAGAGATTTCAGCTTCTTTCTCTTTTTATTCACTATCTCTAACAGCCTCTTCAGCCACATCCAGGTGCCTCCATGACACCCCATGGATATGGTTCGTATCCTATGCAAGTAGGTTACCTGTCTCATTATCAAGTTTTCCATGTAATACTGCTCTATTCTCTAAAGGCAAACCAACGGCCAAATTAACAAAATGTTTGTTTCAGTTCCAACCCGGAACACATGTACAGCAGGGACAACCATTTGCTATGGGTCCTGGGCAAAATCAGGGACTTCAATATTCTCAACAAATGCAGCAGTTTCCTCCACGACCCGGTCAGCCCAGTCACATGCCATCATCACAGCCAATTCAAATGCCAAATATGCAACCGGGTGGGCCTATTCCCTCTTCCTCTTTGCAGCATCAACAAATGATTCTTTCTGCAAATAATCACATGCCTGGTGTGAGTGCCACTGTAGTTCCATCCCTTCGTCACATATTGTTTGATGTGTAAAAGCACCATTTCAATTTTTTTGCTGCTTTGCAGTGATTTACACTTTATTTTCTCTCCATATACTCTCTACTCTAACTAAATTTCTGACCATTTATTTTTGTACAGTTGCAGTTTTCACCATCTCCTTTTGGCCAGACAAACAGCGGGATGAATATGTCATCCCAAATGAACACACCTCTCTTTGCTGCTGGAGGACAGCACTGGCTGCCACCAGGAAATCATAGTGCACCTATGCAGCATACCATTCAGCCATCATCAGGCTTTACTCCTTCAGTTGCAGTATGTTACTGTCACTTCATAATTTCTCTCATTGCCATTATTTGTACATCTTATTATCTGATTCTGAAGTAATTTTTGATTTCCAATAAATAATGCTCTTGCTAATGCCCTTTTCAACTTTCAACCACTCTGGGACTCATGTAGGGTGCAAGTGCTCAGAATAGTACTGAGCAGTCAACATCTGATTGGCAAGAGTATGAGGTCTCAGGAAGAAGGTTAGTAATTCATTATGGTGAAGTCCTTAAGATCTGTTTACCCTATTCACTTCAAAGAAACTAGTAGTTTATTCCATAGCCTATCAAAGTTACGGAATTATGGATGTAGCTCTTCAATCTTCATTTGAATTCTTGAATTACAGATGTACTTAATTTTGCCAACACAATCTTTTTTGTTTTGTTTGTCCCATCCCACCCCCAACCCTGACACATTAGATATTACTACAACAAGATAACAAAACAGTCTAGCTGGGAGAAGCCTTTGGAATTAATGACTCCTTTAGAGGTGAGCCGTCTCCTGATCTGTTACTCTGAAATCCTAAATACAAATTCTTTTTTAGACTGCTTTCGGTTGTCTTATGAATTTTGTTAGCATTGTTATATATGAATGTTGACCATTAAGTAAAACAGAATCAAATTGCACATAGGAGTTTTATACTTGTTCTCCCTTTGTTTGCATGTTCTTCTGGTATGTAGCTGTCATGGCAAATCACAAGAATAAACAACTGCTCTCAATACTCACTATGAAGGAAGTTTCTCTGCAAGGCAGGCAATGATTTGTTTCATTCTTTGCCATAATTAGAAGCTCTGTGGGTGGGTGGGTCATTAGTCATTAGCTAAGGTGTATTAGATAATAGATGCATGTAATTGCTAGCTGACTTGCTGTAATACATTCATATATCATTATCCTGATAAATTTCGGTACGATGCTTGAGCATTACATGTATGGATAGTTAATTCTTGTTTACTTTGTAAGGCAAATTTACTAAAGTAAATATTCCATTACTATTTAACACTCAGTCAGTGGATTTCTTTCTCACTGGATTTTTATCTTTCTAGTATGTAAAACTATTTTGGAATGCTCTATTTAAATTATGCTTCCATATCAGAGATATATGATGGATTGAAAATATTATTTGCATAGAGAAACTGTATGGTTTTTGCTTACACTGCATTTTACTTTTCCAGAGAGCAGAGGCATTGACTGGATGGAAAGAATTCACCACTGAAAATGGAAAAAAGTAAGTTATTCCAGTGGAGCTTCTTTTGGACTCATCTCTTCATTATATTTTGTACTAAAACCATGGGCCTTTATTCTGTCCCTTGTTTTTGCTTGACTTTGTCAGGTATTACTATCACAAAGAGAAAAAGGAGTCTAAATGGGAAATACCTGAGGAGTTAAAGGTACTTGAAAGGTTCATTGGCACACATATTCATATTTGTTTTAAATTACTAAATTTGCAGTGATTGCATCAGTTGGCTCGTGATCAAGCTGAAAAAGCTGCTGCTCAAGGACAATATTCTGATGCAGGCTTGACATCTAAGGTTGCAATTTCTGCAACTGGCACATCAAGTGAACAGCAATTTACTGCTGTCACCCCTGTTAGTTCTAGCCCATCAACCATTTCTGGAGTACCTTTAAGCCCTGCACCGATTACACCGATTGCTTCTGTTAACACTCCCTCTGTGGCGGTGTCTGGATCACCAGCTCCTGCTGCTGCTTTGCACTCTGCTATAACAGGCTCAGTCAATGTATCTTCGCCTGCTGCAGCACCAGGAAGTAACACAGATCCCACCTTTTTGGCTAGCTCCAACCAGACACCTCTGTATGGACCCTTTCTGTTTGTTAGATTCTCTGGATGTTCTTGATGTCTATCTCTGTAACTTATTTTAGTGCATGTGTGTATATCAGTAGTAGCATGGAGAAAATATCCACTAAAGTTGTTGCTACCTTGGGTGCATCTTCTGTTCAGGACATCGAGGTATGTACTCTTTCTGAATCATAATTATTATGCCATTAGTTAGGCTCCCTATGGTCATGGCTCATGGGTGTCAAAGTGATTGTTTCTGTTGGATAGTGTGGGTATAATTCTCATGGATGATATGTATTTGTTCTTTGAGTTGCGCCATCCACCTTACTTCGTATTAATGTTCTGAGCGCTTGCTGGGCCACAGGCAGGGGCCTAGATGGGATTATTCGTGGCTAGGGTTGTAAATATTTAGATAATATTCGATTGTTATATTCAAATACACTAGCTCATGGATGATAGTCGAATTTTCATTTTTCATTCACATTCAATTGTTATATTCAAATACATTCAGTTTCTATTCGAATATTCGAATTTGAAAAGAATTAAATATCACATTTATCAAACTAATTAAGATGCTAATGTATAGTTAATAGTTTGTATATTTGCAGCATTTTCACAACATATACAACAACAATATCCAAGCCTTAGTCCCAAAAGATTTTGGGGTCGGCTAACATGAATCAATACACGATATCGGAGCCAAAAGGGAAAAACGATGAAAAAATAAGGTATGATAAAAAAGTTAAAACATATGCACACAAGTAACTTATCCAACACGAAGATCAATTTAAAAAAGTCAAAGAAGAAATGTAATGTTTAAATAAACTACTTCCAAAATCAGTGAATGATCAAAAATCAATTGGATGTAAAAAATGCAATATATATATATATATATATATATATAATTCAGTATATATATACACACGTAAGTGCATTAGTTTTATGCCATTGATATTATTATATTGTATTATAATTAATTAATTATTTATATGAAGTATTATACGGAGTATATAATTATATATAATATAATTTGAATACTTTTCAAACCAAATGTAGTTGTAGTTGTATTCGAAAACTATTCAAATAGAAAAACATATTTAGGTTAAATATAAATATATATATATATATATATATATATATATATATATATATATATATATATATACACACACACACACACACTACGTATTAAAATTTGTTGTTTATATATATATATATATATTAAAATATATGAATCATAGAATACAATAATAATTAGCAATCAAGCGCTTAGATTAGTTGGCGTTTTAGATAAAGCTATATGTATAATTCAAGTATGAAATGTACATGATTGACATCATGGCTCAGTTGACATGGTTAATTAATTCCCTGTTCCAATTCCATTGTAGTGTTTCTTTGGTTTCATTTAAGCAAGCTTGACATGGCGCATGGCACATGGCGATCGCCATGGGACAAAAGCATTTTTCATGGCGCATGGCGATGGCGCATATACGAATGACGCATATTGCGCTATGGCGATGACCATTTTCTCATGGCGATGGCGCATATGGCGCATGCCGTATCTTGCCATTGACAACCATGCATTTAAGTTCACTCTAGAATTTTTCAGCACTCACACCGTAAAAGTACGAGATTTCACCTCTTTTATTTGTGTATAAATAGAGTTGAGCTTCTGCTTGTTTGCCATAAAGGTGGCTGCCTTTTGTACTTACGTTCTATTGTTTCAACAATCTTTCATTTTCTATAGAATGAACAAACAGATGGGCTCGAGCATCTAGCCTTGTCATTTTTTTGCAAAAAATGAATCGACACATGAATCGACACATGAAATCGTAGTTAAAAATAATAAATAGAAAAAGCGAGACAAAAAAAACAGATCAATCCTCCACACAAATACACGATGACACAAATACTCTTATTTCTGACCACTCTAATTCACGTCTATTTGGGTCAACCTCTCTCTCTCTCTCTGTCCCCTCCATGCCTCTTCTCCTCAATTCGTCTAATAGGTGCATCGCTAGGTCTTCTACACTCATGGCCAAATCACCGCAATCGAGACTCTCACATCTTAAAAGACATTAACTTTATTTATTTATTAGCTGATTAGGTATTTATCGCTCAGTAGGTGCCTTTCAAGGATAAAAGTTTCGCCGTTCATCAGAATTTCTGAAACGGAAAACTGTATATCAATACAGGCACGTGTAATGAATTTATCTGTATATCAATAGTTCAATACAGACACGTGTAATGAATTTATATATTTTCGGTGAGATTACAAAAATATCAAGGCTTTATCGATGCCGACTTCTATAGACAAGAACTTTCTATCTTTGTTGGAACTTGCGCGTAAAATGTGCTTGCTCTGATGTCCACCGGTTCACGTGTCTGAGTTCATATTTTATACATAGTAATTCAGACTTATTCAACGAGTGAGATTTTTTTAGTAACATAGTAACATACTCACATTGTTCTTTTTCACCCTTGTATATACTCTCAAATTCAATGCATAAAGGAATTAGTGATTTACTAATTGGACTTTGCTTCAAGACTTCTAGTATTTTAAAAGGTACTGTTTACTACTCCCTCCGTCCCGGAATTATCTTCATTCTTTCCTTTTCGGTCCGTCCCAAATTTATCTTCTTTTTCCCTTTTTGGTAAAGAATATGTGGTTCACAACCATTCTTACACATTTCTCTCTCCTCTGCATAACTCTCCACCACACAAATCCCACTATCTTAAAACCCGTGCCCGGTCAAAACCGGAGTTAAATATGGGACGGAGGGAGTACTTTACTTTGTAATTAATAATGAACATATTATGAATTAGTTTTCAAGTTTTATGTATACGAAAAAGGAATTAGTTTTCAAGCACAGTTTATAAGAAAAAATGAAAGTTAAATTTGATATATCATATATGTGGCAATTTTAATTTAATTTTGTAAAGTAGGATTACTTTTTAAGTAGAAAATAATTATTCCACAAGTTAAATCAATATATTTTTAAGATGCCGAATAGAAACAAATCGATAAATTATATTGAAGAATTATAAAATAAAAAGTTGGTGATTTACCAAAGAGATACACCTTAGTATTACTAGAACAGATTTATTAATTTCATTTGTTCTTTACATTTATTGCTCACATTTATCAGTATTCAGTACTATATAAATGAAACTAATTGACAAATATTATTAAACGTTAAAACATACAAACCTGTTGTTCAGAAATTGTGTTGAAAATGAAGCTATGAATGAAAAATACAATTCCTTCATAAGACTGAAGACAAGCAACAGAAAAAAATGGGGAAGCATGAAACCATACGGGCAAAACCCATTAACAATAGTAAAGTAATACTCAGCGTAAATAATTTGTCTAACAATAGTTTGGAAAATTATCAAAAAAGTTATTAGAAAGTGGTGTAGGTCAAGATTCATATGAGTTCAAATTCTAATCAGACTGATCGGAAGGAGTTAAACTTATACCACTACCATGTAAAGGCTTATATTTAAGATAATTCTAGTTTGCAAAAAAAAAGGATGACACCCCATCCCTGAGGGCCCCCAACACCGACCGGACGGTAAGTTGAGAGGATGTAAATTGGACTATAGTCACAACCTGACAGACATAGAGTGAGACTCTGTCCCCGATACTTGCAGAGACCCTATGCATTTTAGCGTAGTAAGCTTTCATCGCAGTTGCCGGTATTCGAACCCAGGACTTGACCCTTTTGGCACTCCCTCGCTACCAGTTGAGCTACGCCCACCGGTGATAATTCTAGTTTGCTGAGTTATTATTAGTATTGCATTTGCAAAGATGGCAATCTAGAACCATATTGACAATCATTTTGGTATTAGATTTGATGGTTTGTAATTTTGAACTACTTTTTTTGTATTGTACAAACTGCATAGACTCAACTTTAGTGTCGATTTCAGTTAAATATGCGTAACACCGTTTCTTAAAATACTCTACAAAATCTCATGTAAAATTTCCCAAAACCGGATTAGAATATTTGCCTTGTTTTTCAGTTATTACCAAGATCGATACTTTCATTGATGTTTACGTAAAATCTAGGTACGGATACACCATGACACTAGTGCCGGTATTTTTATCCTTGGCGCCTTTCAGCCTTATAGAACTGATATCTTGATTGATGTTTGCGGCCACGCAGGGGCTAATGCTGCCCAGGGGGATTTTTAGGAAAAGATTTTAAGCACTACTTATTATATTCTTCTTACCTCTTTCAAATCACATATTCTTCTAATGATCAAGTTGTTGCTTCAACCATTTCATTAGATTTGCCCTCTGTTTCCATATTGAGTGACTTGCTTTTATGGACGTGAAAGATACTTCTAACACAATAACACCAATTTTTTACTCCAACGTTTTTGTTTTGTTGACTAGACATTTCAAAGTTCAATATTGTAACTCAAAATGTGTCTTGCAGCAGGTAAGTAAAAGTGCTGATGCTACAAATTTGGAGGAGAAAGCATCTGATGAGGAACCTTTGGTGTATGCCACCAAGCAGGTATGTATTCAGAATATTCTGCAATTTATTGCATGAGTTTTTGATAAGCTGATTGCTTTCTTTGATTTTAGGAGGCCAAAATTGCTTTTAAGGCTCTATTAGAATCTGCTAATGTGGGATCTGACTGGACCTGGGATCAGGTTATAGTTTACACATATGTGCTGTATTTGTTACGTAAGTTCCTGACAAGTTGAAACACTTGCATACTAACTCAGAATGCACTTCATCTCTTTTCCCACCATTTCAGACAGTACGTGCAATAGCCAATGATAAACGGTATGGAGCACTGAAAACTCATGGTGAGAGGAAGCAGGCATTCAATGAGGTATTTGGCATTCTCTTAAAGTTACTTTCCGATAGTGATTGACTTTTGTTGCTTGATTTATTGAGTAGTTTAACATCCTATTGATGTATTTTGTTGGGAACAACGTATTATGAATTGTGCATTCATGTATCTATTTGCCTGTGTTTGTTGACTTATTTTGCGGTTCACAAATAGTACCTGATGCAAAGGAAGAAGCTAGAAGCTGAGGAGAAGCGGCTGAGACAAAGGAAAGCCAAGGAAGAATTTACAAAGATGTTGGAAGTAAGTTCTGTGGTGATCATGTATTTTTCTTTATTTGTTCTGACAATTCTTTTGCTGTTTGGTAAGGCATTTCTGTGTACCTTTTGTCTATTCAAAGTTTCAAATTGAAGTCTTATAGAGTAGCTTCTGATTCAATCTAGTTGAGTATATTCAATTATATTAACTAATGTAGTTGAATTTTTAAGTTGTCTGATAGAATATTTCTAGTGTGACAGACTACAGCTCGTAAGTTTTTTTTTTTTTTATAATTATAAGCTTTCAAGCTACAAAAATTTTCTAATCTTTCCATACATACTTTTGGAGTAAAAGCACTGTGTTCTTGAAAGCCTCAGCAATAACGTGACATCCCTGGATTTTTATTTCATTCTCATAGCAGAACTTTCTTTCATCCCAAGAATTTCTGTGTAGAATTAATAATCAATGGTCTTGTATCTGTATTCTGTGATCTTTTAAGATTTGGATGAGGTGAACAGTGTAGTTTGATATGGAAAATTACCGTTTGTACCAAAGGGTTTCCATAGATCTAAAAAGCTAAGTTCTTGATTTAGTTTTGATATTTTCAGAGGGAATATTGCTCTTATACAAGAGTTAATTAGCTCATAGGCGCAGGGTAGCATTGAGTCCATTGCCTTGACATAAAGGGGTCAGGAAGAGTTCTTGTGAAGTTGATATGTAATATCCACATAGACCAGAACTGGATGAGGTGTTGTTTAGGGGTCTACAGGTTTGGCCGGGATTAGTCTTGACCCGGTCAGAAGATTTTTTCTTTCTTCAAAAAATATATATCAAGTGCTTGACAATTTCGAGTGCAAAACAAATTGTCATCTAAATACAATTTTAACATTTTTCCTAATTTTCATTTTGCCACATAGGATACTATTAATAAAAGTAAAGCCAAGGAAAATTACTACCTCCATCTCTCTAAGATTTGTACAAGAGAGTGGTGTGGTTATTAAGAAAAGTGTAGTTATGTGGATGGTATTGAATTGGTAAAATGTGAATAAAGTAAGAATTGATTACAACCACACAAATATTACCAAATATGGCACGAGTCAAACTTAGTGGGACGGATGAAAAAAGTAAGATAGGACAAAGATATGGGACAAAGAGAGTAATAGAAAATATCTCATCGGAAGATTCGGAACAAGTTGAAAAGTTAATCATCATGCTAACTAACTCAGTAACAGAATGTTGAATACAATAGGATTTGTGTATAATTTTACTAAGCAAACATACTATCATTAGTTACAATCTATATTTACTGTTAATATCAAACCGGCAGCACAATCACTATATTGCTAACATCATGTACTGTTTACTGATTGTGGTTCACCTGATGAGTTATTGTTATTATAATTTGAATCAATATTTCTGATAGCAGACCATATCCTGACTTCTGTTTTCACTTCTGATTTTTGATATTTCATTTCTTCACCAGGAGTCCAAGGATCTCACATCATCTACAAGATGGAGGTATCCTTATCAGATACCTGTGGTTTTCTATTGTGACCCTTAAAAACTTCAGATATATCTAGCAGTTTAGAATTTCAGATACGTCTGCCTTAAAAACAGCAGTTTTAAGAATCCATTTTTTTGCCCAGCAAAGCTGTAACAATGTTTGAGGATGATGAGCGGTTCAAGTCTGTTGAAAGAGAGGCAGACCGTGAAGAGCTATTCAAAATATACACATTGGATCTTCAGAAAAAGGTAAACAGAAGATGCATTGACTTTGATGTTTATGCCTGCTTAGCGCTTCTGGTTTTCACGTAATCTACATATTAAAAGATTCTATTTGTATATTGGGTACTGAAACATCGGTTTTTAGATTTCAATTACTGACTATTACTTGAGATAGATTGTAGTGTTCACACACTTTTTTATTTCAGGAAAAGGCAAAAGCCCAAGAGGATTACCGAAGGAATAGAATGGAGTACAGACAATTCCTAGAAACATGCGGGTTTATCAGGGTATCTCTCTTGATTCGTTTTTTGGGGTGGGATTTTGTGGTGGTTGGAGGGTTAGACCATTTGACAACAATTCCAAATTTAAAACATTATTATCAGTGTCACATTTAATTTTTCTCTCTATTTATTCAAATGCTTCTTTTTTGGGCCTCAGGTTGACACACAGTGGCGGAAAGTTCAAGATCTCTTGGAAGATGATGAAAGATGCTCACGCCTAGAAAAATATGACCGCTTGGAGGTTTTCCAGGTACAATATTCATATAACATAGTCTACTCTAGAATTCCAATGCTAATATACGCCAATATGACAGGAATATATTCGTGACTTGGAGCGGGACGAGGAAGAGCAGCGGAAAACACAAAAGGTGCTTCAGAATAATTTCATTGAGCTGTAAGTCTGTAAGTGCTGTATTATCATATGAATTATCGTTGAAGTTTTTGACTAATTTTAGGAACACTTGAGGCGTGCTGAGCGCAAAAACCGTGACGCGTTCCGTAATATGATGGAAGATCATATAGCTGCTGGCACACTCACTGCTAAAACACAATGGCATGACTATTGTCCGATGGTATTGCACATTTCTCTCTCTCTGGGTATGATGAGGTGGTTAACCATATTGGTGTATGTCAATGAAACTTACTAATGATAGATAAATCTTGTCTGTTTCTGTTCTCTGCTGCTGTGATGTTAGGTGAAAGAGTGTGTGGCTTATCAGGCAGTTGCATCAAACACCTCGGGTTCTACACCTAGGGACTTGTTCGAAGATACTGTTGAAGAGTTGGAAAATAGGGTAATGATCTTTCAATTTGAAACATTTTTCCTGATTTTGTTCCTGAATAACTGGTCATGTTGTTATTCATGCTACTATTTTTGTTACCGCTTTATGATTTCTGGGCGGGCGAAGTTGCTAATCGTTTTAGGTGTATGATAAGCTGACGAGTTAGCGTGTTTCCATGTGTTTGACATCAGAATGTTTAGTCATGAAATATTGTGCTCCGCAACAAATTTGTATCTTTACTCTTAAATATTGCATTAGTCCGTTGTCATAAGCCAATTTGTTTTAGGTATTGAGTATGGTGCTGTACTTCTGCCGAAATGCAAAACTTCTAGTGTCTATAGATTATAGGTGTTTACTAACTCATTTTCCTTTGAATATATTTACTTTTAATAGTATTATGAAGACAAAGCACGTGTTAAGAATGTCTTGAAGTCTGAAAAGGTACGACTTTCAGTACCTTTGCCTTGCGCCCTTGTTATTCCATTATCTTGGTTTTACTATTTGCATAACCCTTGATGGCCATGCGTACTCATTCAGATAACATTCTCATCGTCGTGGTCATTTGAAGACTTTAAAGATTCTGTACTGGAAGACGTTGGTACCCCACCCATTTCTGATGTTAATTTGCAGGTTCAAACTCTCTGTAGCATATATAATGTTGTTTATTTTTTACTTCCTTTTCTCCTTGGACACTTATTATCCTGCTTTGTTTGAGTTATGACAAACTTTTCAAATTCCCCATGACGTCGCATATTTCCAATATCTATGTATATATCATTATTATGTTTTAGTAGTGCATATATGTAAAGAGTTTTTTATGTGGAAGCTCAATAGATTGAATTGGAAAAATTAATTTTATAATTGACTTTGGGTTAGCAATGGTGCGACAAATATGATTAATGCAAGCTGCCTGAATGGGACGGGATGGACAAGAATATTTTGTGCTGGTAATTGTGAAATAAATTCCTCATGCCGTCACATGTTTGTTGATCAACATTATGCTTTTGTAATGCATATATGTAAAGATTTTTTTTATGTGAAGAGCAATAGATTGAATTAGACAAATAATTTTTTGATAGTTGACTTTGGGTATGGCAATGATGCGATACATATGATTAATGCAAGCTGCCTGAATGGGATGGGATGGACAAGAATATTTTGCGCTCGTAATATAGAGAACATTGGAAAAGGGAGCCTTGGCGCACTGGTTACGTTGTTGCTGTGTGACCAAGAGGTTACACATTCAAATTTTGGGAGCAGCCTCTTTCGAAAATGACAAGGGGAGGCTTGCACCTTACACACCCTTATGGTGGGACCCTTCCCCGGACCCTTGCCTTGCAGGACACCAATGTGCACTGGGCTGCTCTTTTTTAATCTATAGAACTGAGGAAAATTTGTTCCTTTAATCTTGTCCATAGTAATGTTTTTTTTGAAATTTTAAATACCACATCCTTTTCATTGCAAATGGTAATAATCATTTTCAAATTGTTTTTCAAGCTATAGGTCTTTGGTTTGGTAGACTAATTGCTGTTATGCACAAATATACAGATACGATTTAGTTTAAAACATCCCAGTATTTCTTCTTGAATAATTGGAACTAGAACTCTCAACAGTAACTGGCAGATTTCTGAGAGATTGAGGGTGTGAGATGACTGCTGGATGTTTAGTTAATGTTGATTCTTATGTCACGATTGTTGTTTGCAGCTCATATTTGATGACCTCATGGAGAGAGCCAAGGAAAAGGATGAGAAAGAAGCTAAAAAGCGACACCGTCTCGCAAAAGATTTTATGGAGATGCTGAGCACCTTTGATGTGTGCAACATCTACTTTAAATCATTTACTTTTCGAACTAATTATTCGCAGCTGACTATTTTCATTCACTCCTTTTAGGAGATAACTGTTTCTTCGAGTTGGGATGAGTGCAAAGAGCTTGTGGAGGATAGCTCAGAATACAAGTATTTGAATATTCGCTCCTTATATATCTGCTTGCTAACACATTTTGTTGTTTTAACATGCTCATTATTTTTTGTCTTGTTTCCTGTGTCTCACTTTATTTAGAGCTATTGGTGAGGAAACAACCTTGAGGGAAATATTTGAGGAGCATGTTGCCCATATGCAGGAGAAGGCAAAAGAAAAGGAGCGCAGACGAGAGGAGGAGAAGGTAACTGGCCAATTTCAAATATTATACTCCATAGCTGTTACCTGCTAGATAAAATACCAGTGTTCAAAATAGCGCCAGGGTCCAGGGAGACACTAGGCGGTAGACTGGGCCTCTTACCTTGACGGGCTTAAGTAGGGATCACTCATGGTCTATACAAACCAAATTAAGAAAATTCACAGGTCGGCTAGGGAGGCCTAGGTGGGTTTTTTAGAGCAGGTGATAATTGTGATACTACTTATTTGCCTCCTGGTATTTTTAAAACCCATATTATATATGTTGATTCATATTTTTTGCTTCATGTTCGTTTGTTCTGGTTTTAGAAAAGTTGATAAAAATACCTGCAAAATTCTAAGGTTATAATGAATTCAGTCCTTCAGTGAGAAATTTGGTTTGACATTTAAATACCTTTGGGTCACTTCTACTTTTGCTCGAGTCCTTAATGCCTTGGGATCCTGCATGCTAAAGTACTAAAACTACCAAAATCTTTGCAAAGGTGTGATTTTCAACTTTTGATAAGTGGGATCATTACCATTACCAATGGGACATAATAGGAGGGACCTTTTTAACCCTTTTTACTGTCCTGTGTGTAATTATGGTAGAACAGTAATACTTAAAGACACCAATATTTGTACTAAAAATGAAAAAATACAAATCGCTTTTTTGAAAAATGGCATCCGCTGTGTCCCAGAATGCTTTAGAATGTTGGCTAATGTGGATCTGGAAACTAGATACTGAGGTCTAGGAAAAAAGAATCTGGAAAGAAAGCTTGCATCCATTATTAATTTATTACATGTCAGTTTTTTATGCCCAGATATGTAATCATTAACTAATCATCATCATACTTTAATCCGACCATACTTTAATTACACATGGTTTTAATCTTAGTGTCAATTTGTTTTATAGAATTAGGCAACAAAATTACATCATTCATGTGTAAAACGAGCAAAGTGGTTTTACATCACATGCCTTTTTTTCGTGATTTGAACAGTTTTCAATATACTCCCTTCTTTTGATATGTATACTATACTTGCAGGCTAAAAAAGACAAGGAGAAGGAGGAAAAAGAAAAGAAAAAAGATAAAGAGAGGAAAGAGAAAGACAGAGAGAAAGAAGACCGTGAAAGAGAAAAGGAGAAGGGAAGAGAGCGTTGGAGAAAGGATGATGCCGACGGCGAGAGTGCTGATTTTATTGAATATGACCACAAAGAAGATAAAAAGAGGGATAAGGACAAAGAAAGGAAACATCGGAAAAGGCATCATAGCTCTCAAGATGATGTGACTTCTGACAAGGATGAGAGGGAGGAAACTAAGAGGTCTCGCCGACATGGTGGTGACCGGAAAAAGTCGAGGAGGGTGAGTACTTAATTAACTAATGTTCTTTAACTTTGACGTCTATACATCAACACAAGCATCATATTGACTGGAGAAAGTCAAAATGCTAGAGCATCTGTTGTTGTACATGGGTCACCATTAGGTACAACCTATAACGTCCCACATTCCAACATACACCACCAATTGAAGCAGATCAGGTTCTGACCACTGCGTAAGGCTAGCGAGTAGCGAAGAGACCTGCTTAACCAAATTGACTCATAATAGTACTCCCTCTGTCCCAATTATATCTTCCTTTTGACCTGTATATGGGTCACCTTTAGGTAAAACCTATAACATCCAACATTCCAACATACACCACCAGTTGAAGCAGATCAGGTTTCTGGCCACTACTGTCCCAATAATACCTTTCTTTTGACTTGGCACGTAGATTAAGAAAAAGGAAATTGTGTGGTTGAGAGTTCTAGAGAGAGAAATCATATGAACCACAAATTGTTTGCCATAAAAGGAAATTGAAGTTTATTTTGGGACGCACGAAAAAAGAAAGAATGAAAATAAATTTGGGACAAAGGGAGTATAATGGTTTGTTTAGGAAGGTGAATCTGGAGAGCAGGCCTTATTATTACTCTTTTAATTGAGGGAATAATATATGTTTATAGTTATAAATAAATGATTATGAATTAGGATATTGATTTTATATTAATGCCTTTTTCATGTGTTACTTTGGAAGACTATCAAGTAGATGCAATCTTCGCTTAAAAGTATTTTACTCCCTTCACAAACATATCCGAAGCCTTTGTGTTGTTGTAAGACTTTGGAGTTAATGAGAGCAAAACAGAAAGCCGTATTTCATTCTGGGGAGTTGGGAGGGCAGGGGAGGAAAGTGGAGGAGCCATGCAACTCCTTCAAACTCAGGATATCTCAGAGAGAGATTTTTTATTCTTAAATGTTCTACATTACTGTTGTTATACATGTAGACTACTATATTTATAATAACAGAAAATTATGCGTAGTATCAAATTCTGAGGCTGTTTTTATTTTACTCTTTTTATGATAATTCTTCTCATCTGCCCCCACACCCCTTCCCCTCGGTTGGTTAAAAAATACAGGCAAGGGTCAATCAGGGTTGTTTGCATGTATGACCCCACAATGTTGTGTAATCCTAATGAGCTTAGACTTGAAGTGGAACTGCTCACACAAACACATTCACGAATTTTGACACTAAAATTCTTGAAATATCTAATATATATGCTTCGTTGACAGCATTCACCGGAATCAGACAGTGAGAGTCGACGCAAGAGACACCGAAAAGAGCGTAGTGATGGATCTCGTCGTAATAGCGGTGGACATGAAGAGCTGGAAGATGGTGAACTTGGTGAGGATGGTGAAATTCACTAAGTGCCCCCTTTTTTCTTTTGCTCCTTTTTCTCTTCTTCATGTCCTCCCAGTAAACTTGCGTGCTGATATTATGGTCTTACTATACATATTTAGACAGGCCCCTCTCTTCATGATGGATGGCCTTCAAGTTCTGTTTCACTACACTATTGTCTTTTGTATAACCTTTTACTATGTTCAGTGAGAGTTTTTCGTATTAGGCCTTGCACTAGAATTATTTTAACAAAACCTGAGTCATCTCATTTTTCCACCCCAAATAATGTGAAAATGTTAAGCTCTCTTTCTATGTGAGGTTCAGATTGGTTTGGTTCCTCTGTTTACGCTTACACAGTTACACCCGTACCCTGACTCACACACTTGGACAGAAATAGCTACACGATATGTATATACATGGCATCCAAAAAGTTGCATTAAGATTTTGTATTGGTGACATCTGTTATGTTACAAAAATGATATCGATAATGTTTTTTGTCACGTTATTCTCTCTGGGAAACAATGGGCTTGGTATGAAATATTGAATGCGAGTTTAACCTATTGTACAAGGAAATAGCACTCCCTCTATCTTGAAGTAAAGTTCTTGTTTAGTTTGAAATGCTTTTTAATAGCAGGATGAAAGGGTTCACCCTAAAAGATTTGTATTTGGTTCAGATTTTGAATTGAACTTAGAAAGATGATAAAAATCGTGTAATTCTCTTTTAACATGCAAAAAACTTATATTGAGAACTGATAAGGCCCAAAAAGAAAAATATTACGTATGAACTTTACTTCAGGCAAGTAGGAGACTTTGGGTGTACGTAGGGGTGGACCCAGTCACTGTTTGGGACTGCACCTGCTCTGGAATTTTCGGTTGAGTTTGGGATTATCTCCTCCCTGTCCCTCTGTCCAAGAGGGGTACGCGGTCCCGGTTGATCTATTTGGGGAAAGAACTAGGCGGTTTTGGTCCTTGTATTGAGAACATGAGTAGGGATGGACTCAGACCGGGTTAACCGGCCTGAACTGGTACTGTTACGGCACAAACCGGTGCTATTACGGCCCAGATTGGCCCGGTACCCAGTTCTGTGCCCGGTTCGGGCCACTTGGCCCGGCATTGTAGAGGGGTGGTTTCTGGGCCTCCCAAATCACGAACCGGCCCGGCCGGTTTGAGCCCGGCTCGGACCATTTTTTTTTGTTTTTCACATTTTTAAAAGGTAAATAGGTTGGACCGGGTGTTTTGGAGGGGTTTGGGGTATTGGGGGTGTAGGAAGTAATTAGAAAATAAAAAAAAGGTACCTGGTCTGGCCCGGTAATTACCGGGTAAACCGGCTTGACCCGGACCCCGAGCTACCCAGGCCGGTTTTCGGGCCTCACTTCTCCAAAAAAAAAGCCCGGTCGGAACCGGCCCGAGGCTCGGCCCGAACCGAGTTCATGCCTAAATGAGAACCATGCAATTTTTACACAATTTGGTGCACTATGAGACTTATCTATTGCAATGTTTAAACTTTGGAAAAAACATGTCAACATCAAACAAATTTGGTGGCAAATTCGTAAATATTTTTCCAACATGGAAATGTGAAAGGTATAAAGGATCTAGCACATCAGATCTATTGTTTCATATAGTAAAATTGAGTTATAAATTGCTTACATGTCTATTTCTTATTGGTTAACAAAACTAACTAACACAACTATTATTAAATATTAATCGTAAATTGTAAAATACACGGTAGACTTGGAATAAAATAAGAGATTTTGTTGGAATACATAAAGATAAGACTATAATTAATGCTTATCCAAAAGTCAACAACGGTTTTGAATGTTGCAAAGTACATATGAGACTCTCCTTAATAATAATAATAATAATAACAACAACAACAAAATGCAATTTCAATAACAATAATAATAATGATAATAACAATGACAATGATAATGATGATGACGACGATGATGACGATGCCAATGTCAATGATAATGATAATTGACAAGGCTTTGTTACTGCAATGCAAAAACAAGAAAACATAAATATCAAATCTTTTGTTCACTTGATATTAGGGATGGACTGGGCCGGTTCGGCCCGGCCTGTTACTGTGCAGGCCTGGCGTAGCCCGGCCGGTCCGGTCCACCATATATGCATCTCGTAGCCCGCCCCTAATACCCCCGGTTCGGGCCCCTAGTCCCGGTCCCAGTCGGCCGGGCCAAGCCAGACCCGCACAGTAACAAGCCGGGCCGAACCGACCCAGTCCATCCCTAATATCTAGTGAACAAAAGATTTGATATTTATGTTTTCTTGTTTTTGCATTGCAGTAACAAAACCTTGTCAATTTAACATATACATACATTAACGTATTGATGGAACAAAGACCTAAGTAAAAAACATTTTAATTTTTTAGATAAGTGAATAACAAAAGCTTTATGAATCCACAGCAAAGTACAATTGTAGTTTAAGTCTCTAAGATAACAACACAGTAAAGAAACCAACTTTGATGAAGCTATTAGCTACACATCAAAAACTAACTCTTCTAATTTATGGTGCTCA
The DNA here is from genome assembly GCA_945859875.1 of Cuscuta europaea. Lineage (NCBI taxonomy): Eukaryota > Viridiplantae > Streptophyta > Magnoliopsida > Solanales > Convolvulaceae > Cuscuta > Cuscuta europaea. Next base: position 7,647,074 of record CAMAPE010000002.1, read on the forward strand.
AAACAACAAAAGGGGTTGAGGGGTATATGAAACAAACACCACTTAAATAACAAGAGTACAAAAAATCTTAAATAGTACTTTACATGAAGTTGCAATGGAAGTTAGTAGTATATGAACCGCCCTTGATGAGAAGTTTCTGGGGTTCTATGCAGAATTCTCACATTTTGCCGAGAGCTCAATGACAATTGCTATACGAGATAAACAACCAAAACTAGGCATTTTTATAATCCAAGAAGAGATACTGATCCAGGAACTGGATTCTGAGCCTTAAAGTTATCTATTATAGATCTGAAGTCACTCTGAAGGGTCATAAGCGTTTTCTGTCTGCGCGTAAAAGCATGGCTGAAGTCTGTAATGTCTTCTTCAAGTTCTTTCCTCCTCCGCTCTTCAACACTCAAATTCTTCAGAACCTTTTCTTTTTGTTCCATAAGGTGACCAACCTTTTGAGTAGAGTCTGTAACTCTTTCAATCAAAGTATCTCTCTCTTCTTTCAAAACAGAAAACTGTTTGTCTAGACTGTTATATCTTTCCCTGGAAGCCATAACAAGTTGATTACTAGCCTCCAATTCTTTCTCCAAGCTGCAGCATCTTTCATTCATTGTTAGAACTTCTTCCTCAAGCTTCTTCTTCCAACTATCAAGATCTTGCTCCAGAGTAGACCCCTGGATTAAAGTAAGCAACATGTGCTTAAAAACAAAACATGATAACAAGGGAATGGGTGATGTGTGCAGCTAGTGACACTGCTAGTATGGCAAGTGTCTTTTTTTATGGGTGCTTTCAGTGATGTATCGGTGTGTTTGGTTTGAACGCTGTGACATTCCAAGGTAATGTAGTACAGCATATTCCTGGATCCGTTCCCTTTCATACAGCAAACTTATTATTACCTAAGTTAATCTCACATTCTGTGACCCAAACCCCCCTAAGAGTGTTAACTTATAGGATTATGTAATGCATTCGTTGGTTGGCGGTATCATGGGTAATAACATGTGTGCACACTAACTAGTACCTTACAGCCTCAAAGAAGATAGTAGTATCCCATGGTGAGAATGGAGAAGAGTATAAAAACGAAGGTGTGACATCTGGTTATCTGTAGTGACCAGGCAGCTACCTTATGTTTGCTGCTGTTTGATTCATTCTCTGGATGTTGGCTTCTGATTGAAGATAAAGTACTATTCGCTCTCATATAAAGCATATTCCGCTGCTCTTCAAATGAAAAATCATTCCCATCTAAGGAGGATATATCTCCACCACTACTCATCTTGAAGCTAGATTCAAGAGTTGAAAAAAGGGAGATTCCAATATCACTTGTGGTAGAAAGTAACTCGGCGGTTGGTGACTTCTCATTGGTTACACAGTTCTGTTTCACATACCATCAGTGTTTGCAGATATGGTGTCAATATATTACTTTATACATGAGCAATAACATCCAAAAGGAGCCATATTTAGAACTCATTACCTGTATTATTGATATGACATCCTTGTAAATATCTTTGCATATACTGACAGCTTCAGAGTGTCTTTTGGGGATTTCCTGAACAAGGGATGCCTCTTGCCGAAGTAGAGAAATCTCTCTCATTAAATCCTCATTAACTGATTCTTGTTTGATATGATTCGTCTGAAATTATAGGACCATAACATAAGCCACACAGGTAGAGCCTTGAAAACATAACTGATCACAACAATGCAAAATTATGTATCTACTATCTACACCCTAATTATAACCTTGAATTCATCTCTTTCTTTTAACACTTGCTTCAGTTCTCTCTGAAGATTCTCCACCTCTTGCTTGTAATCCTGGATCGGTGAACCCTGGTGGAAAAGTTTGTTAAGACAACATCCGTAACCATAAAAAAGTAACAGCTCTATTTGTTTATGATAATATTTATTCATAGACAAAGTTCCAGATTATCCAGGATTTGGCAAGGAAAAAATATCCTGGCAAGATTTTCCAGTATTTTTCTTTGAATCTTGGAAGACTTCCCCAAAAATGAAGTGAAAGCCATTTTCTTGAAAATGTCTCATGTTTCATGTTTTCTTGAAAACTATCATGGAACAACTTATTTCCATGAAGGCATGAATACATTTACCACAGCTTATTTTCCTGGAAACAAACGAAGACTATTCCTTATCTTAGTCATTTATGACTCTAGCTTTGTGGGTCAAATACTTGACACTCAAACTTGTTAGATAAACTTAGATTCCATGAAAATATTTTCGACAAGTTATATTCCTGGAAACAAACAAAGCCTCAATATTATCAGTCATATGAATACGAGACTAACATTGTCAGCACCCTTAGCCAAAGACGTAGTTTTTAGAGCAGGGGTCCTTAGAGGGGTGGCATCAAGATCAGCCACATAGCCCTTATTCATTTTCGCCCATGTATCCTCATTGGCAAATGCATCAAGTGCATCCGGAAGAGGACTGCATTCGGGCTGCCGAGAGTAGTTTGATCGCCGAGCAACAAAAGCATCAGGAACTTTTTTAAAACATGGCGTACTAAAAGCATCATCCTGGCTTGTGCCTTTGTTATCCTCCTTAACGCTTTGTCTGGAGATATTCTGCAACCAGGACAAAATTAACCTTTTGTTCATCATATACAAACATATAATCTACTTGAGCAAAGGTAAAGAGAGCACAGAAAAGATTAGATATCCCAATAACTACCAATTAGCATAACCTACCTGAGTGGCGACAACACCATTAGTATCTGACACAGTTAAATGGTTGCAAAGCTGATCCAGTTTCCTCTGTTCATCCATAATACGCTCCTTCTTCAATCTCCTTTCCTCCTCCAACTCCATAGCAAGCCTCTCATGCTCCTGTTCAGACTGATGAATAGGAAAATGACCAATCATCTCAGTACCAAAGAAAAACCCATATGCTTTTATAGTTTTATTTAGACATACAAACAAAGATGTTTACCTTCAGCAAATCATTTCTCAATTTCAAAATCTGTTGTTCAAGCACTTCAGAATGGGATCCCTATAAAGTAGTTACCTCAATTTATTAGTCGAGCTGTAAGACGTGTGATATAATTTTCAGATTGACATTACTTTCACACCTCAAGTTTCTGGCGTAATTCCTCTATTTCAAGCTTTTGTCTCTTCAATAATGCAGCATCTGTCAATATCTATCATAAAAAAATGAACTACAATCAGCTATATATCCAATTAACAAGAAAAAAACTACTCTGAGATATTAAACCATCTCAATAAAGGAACACTGCTCACCTCATTCACTTGAACGCAATTGGTGATACGTTTAGCTCTACTAGCAAATTGTAGGGTGCCCTTCGTTTCTTCAACGTGAACCTAATTATATTAGTGGCATATAACATTTTAATATTTGTTATCAATAATAATGATATAAAAAGCAGATCTGGCATACCAAGAAAAGGGTACCTCTTCTGGTGCTACGGTGCATATTATGGAAGTTTTGGCATTACCACCAAGTGCGGGCTGAAGTATACGTGTGAGTTTGCTATCACGGTAAGGAATATGCCCCCTGCATAATATATAAATTGTTAGCTTTGGACAGTTATATCTATAGACCCAGGAGAAGCCACTGCATCTAAAGGAACAAGTACCTTTGCCTAGAACCTTCGCTTAATTTGTTGATGACATTGCCAAGAACCATTAAGCTTTTATTAATGTGTTTTCCTTCTTTGAGGCGAACTCCCCCAGCTCCAGTTTTGGCAATCCTTTCAGAGCCTGCCAAGTCTACTAAGTTCTGTTTCCAACCAAAAGCACAAAGTTAATATATAAGCAAAAAATAAAACCACAATCTGCTGTCAAGGAAAGAAGGGAGAAAAAAAGACAGACTAAAATAGGAAAATGTGGTCAGTCTTAATCTCTGTATCATACTCCCTGTTGATAAAAAACATTGAGGGTGCAGATTGGAATGACATTTCACAGAACTAGTGTACTGCTCTACTCTCCAAAAGTTCTTAAAAGAACAAAAACCAAATGGAATTCTGAAGATTGGAGCATTTGTTTCTTTTGCATCATGACAATGTCTGAGGAGGAATGACGTACCAAAATGGAGACACGAACAGCATCTTCTGAATTATTTGTCCCCTTGCTTTCAATAACCTAATTAGTGGTAAAAGAAAGATTCAAGTACTAAAACGAAATATAAAGTAACAGCTTCCAAATACAGCAATCCTGCAACATTGAAAAACATACCATCCGAAAGATGGTGTGTGACCTGCTACTTCGTACATTCATGTTAGTTTCCCCAAAGTGCCTCTTGTCTGCAAAACCATTTCAGGGAGATCAGGATTTAGACACATTAAAAAACTGTGGGGCGGATGAATGGAGTTCGGGAAATTGTTATATAGTCTATTTTAAAGATCAAACCTTCTCCACGTTCGATGAGTTCAAGTACTTGTTCAGCAGAGTTCACAATTTCCTCCCTCAGACCTGCTACAAATACTCCACGCTATAGAAATAGAAATGAATGTTATGTCACAAACTCGCAACCCAAATATCAACTATCTTAAAGCTATTCTTTTCATTTCATTACCTCCAAACTTTCATGGATGGGGAGCTTCTGGTTTCCACCAGCAAAAAGATCGTTGATTTCTTCGTTGTAAATTTCCATGTATGAGACTCGAATCAGGAATTCCCTATCAGTGGTCTGGGAACATAAAATTTGAGCTGTTTACCCTCAGACCAATAGATCATGTTCATTAAAAGGGTGATAATAATCAGGGAGAAAGAAGTAATACCATGTGAATTTTGGTAAATATATCATTCACTGCACGTTGAATGATTCCAGCATCATTCTCAGAACCATTCATGGTAAAGGTCTTGCCACTACTTGTCTGCCCGTACGCAAATGCAGTTCCTGAATGGGAAAGATCAACCATACATTACTTTAGCTCTTCACGTCTCTAAGCTCTAAGTAGACCAAGATATTAACAATGAACGCGAATTCGCAACCTCTTGATTATCTTCTATAAATCCAGCCATAAAAATTAAATTTTCATGTCTCCAATCAAATCTTTTCCCTAACCCGGAATTCTGGGGCATTCATTTACCGAGGCACTAATGCAAGCTTACTTAAGTGAAATACTGTGAGAAGATCTATTTTTTTTATCATCTCAAGTTAAACAAAGATCATTGAGCTCACATCTAGAACTATAGAAGTGCTGAGGCATTACAGATCCAACGAAGAAGAAATAACCGAATGAGTGCATACCATTGAAGCCTTCAAGTGCAGCATGAATAATATCCTTCGTGACCAACTCATAAATCCTAGAATTTGAGGACTCCTGATCAAAGACGTGATCTACAAAAAAAATGGAATGCATTCATACACAACTTCACAAAAACCCATTAAGAAAACGTGACCTAATTTTAGTTAGATCATAGCTTCGTAAAATTCATGGAAATATTAGTAGTGCTTGTACAGTGAGAGAGTGATGAGAGTACCAAAAGCGAAGGAGAGGCCGGAAATGGGGGTGCCATGAATCTTGTGGAGGGCGATCCTATTGTCTTCTACCTTCCAGAAGGTTCCATTATTGCTGTCTTCACCCCTCGCGGGTCTCACTCTCACTGCTACGCTCACCTTCTCCATTTCACCTGGTCCTTCTTCACAGCTTGCAGCCTCACCGTCTGTCTAATCAAACGCCTCCTCTGTTTGAAACTTTGTATCAAGTGGCCGCTCCAGGAGCGGGGCGGGCTATATTTCTAGGCGTAGTTATTTGAATTTGTAATGGTTTACCATTGTGCCCTTTAAATACATTGATTGAAATGTCAAGTAAGCTTTCCAATTTCCGACATGAGATTAAAACTCATCTCAGTTAATGATGTTTACTTATAGTTTAAACAAAGAACAAACGTTTTAATAGGTTAGAAAGTATCGTAAATAAAAGGGAAATTTCCCGAAATAGGATTAAAACCGTTTCAAAATTTCAAAATAGGAGTATCATGTTTTTTATTCCCAAAATATGACTAATTACTGCCATGTTTAGAAAATATGACATGTTTGAAGTCTGGTACTGCCAAAACATGGCAGTAATTAGTCATATTTTGGAAATAAAAACATGGCAGTCCTATTTTGGAATTTTTAAATTGTTTTAGTCTTATTTCGGGTAATATCTCTAAATAAAAGTATGTGTTGAGACTCTTCTAACTAGTAAGTATGTTTGTTTGTGGGTTTGTCATTATTTGTTTGATATTTCTTAAACATGAGCAATCCAAAGACGTGTGAAGTAAGGATGTTAATTTCCTCGAATCACCGTAATTTTTCTCATATTCTCTGTTAATTTTAATGACCCGTCGTTAATTTCCCTCTCCCAACATTATTTTATCTAATCCACCATTTGTTAGTTTCATTGATCCACTATTAATTTTCTCGACCCACCATTGAGTATTTATTTTGATCATATCTCGTTAAAAAGGTCGGTTTGAATTCTAAAACTCGTGTTCATACTTCATTTGCCAACCCACCATTAATTTCCCCGACCCAACGTCATTTTATCTCAATAGCCGGTCAAATTGGCGATTTTGATTGTTTCTCTCTAGCGGTGGGATAAACCAGATTTTATGTTATTTCCTTATTGAGATAATGGAATAATTTATATGTTTATTTTCTCCTACGTATTGGTGAGTAGTTTTATCATTTTATAGTCTTAGGTATGGGCTTCTATATTTATAAGGAGTTCAAATCTATTGGGGTTCTTGTATTGTTATGTTTCTTTGGAATCTTTAATGTTTAATCCTATGTCTCATCCCATTATAGCTTTAGGCCATCTGAATTACTTTTCTACTAATCATTGCTATCATTAATAAATAAGTTAATTTCCTTGAAGAAAATAAATGTTGAAAGTTATCACTTGGCATCCTAAACTTCCATTGAAACAATAATTTGCATGTGATGAGAGATGAGGTATGATATAAAGGTCAATCCCACGAGTGGATTGGTGAAACTGGAAAACAAATCGGTAAAAATCTAAGCACAACTGAAAAAACCAAATAAATTATGGGCCATTGGCCACCATCAACAACATTGAAAACACATCCCCACTGCTACAATCACTGACCTTGCCAAACCACCACCTCATTTGAAGGGACTACCTACCTCAGATGCGAGGTTAACATTATGTAACCATTATTGAGTATTACTCAAAGATGAAAAGTGTAATATACACAATGCAGCTCCTCACTCTTGTCGTATACTCATCTACATGTGAAGTCTAGAAAGCTTTGATACTGCTCATCATCAACCCGTATTTAATCCTACAAGTTCACCGGGGGAGTTCCCTGCACAAACAACATGAATCATCTCAATGACCATATGTAAGAAAAGGCATCCAAGTTTCTTTATACTCCCCATGTCCCTCAAGCCCTTGCTATAAGGGCATGGTTTGGCTCTCACATATACGGAAATGATGAAAAACATTTAAATTAATATTCACTTTCTACGTATGCCCTTGTTTTTTTTTGAGGAATAGGCATTTGAGCCTTTAAGAGGGACAACGGCGGAAAAGAAAATAAATTATGCATTGATTAAATAAAAGTGACTTATATTTAGAACCACCCTTTTCCATCATTTGCAATGGAGCCAAAGAATCACTATTTTTTGGCTCGTAAATATGATGAAATATAGCAAAATGGTTCACTAAACTGTATGCGTTTCTTTGTTATGAAGCAGCAGTCAGCCCATGCAATTTTAAATGTGATTTTTTCACTATGGGTCATCCACAAATAGTCTATCTGTGCATTAGTGCAAGAGTAAGACTGCGTACATCCGACCCCCTTACTCCAACGTAGGTGGGAGCCTTTGCGGCACTGGGGTAATGATGATGATGATATTTAGAACCACCCTAGTATGTCCGTAGGTGGGCGGGCTGGGGTATTAAATATTAGCTAAGGTGAGAGATCACGCCTTAAGGAGAAGATCATGAGCAATGTGCTCCCAGGGTAATGATATAGACATCAAGCAGCACTTCAGTGGGGTCATCTCTTCATCTGAACTCCGCGTAGTAGCAGAAGCAGCAGCATAAGCATGCTTTGCTGCGACTGATGCAACCGTTGCTGCCCTTCGAACAACTGAGCCGATGCTTAGTCCCTTTTTAGGGGAATGTTGACTGTGTTCCTCTTTGCTTTGATCTGACATATTCAAACACCACTACATTAATGATAGAATGCATTAAAAAGAGTTCAATGTCTCATTGAAATAACACATGATTGTTGGGTACTTGGGTAATGCTGTTATGGTATCTAGTCGAGAGATGTACAATTCATAGTTGGAGCAATCTGAAATCTACTATGGAACCCACTGGTACAGACGAATTCTTTAAATAAAAAGTTTATAGCACCTTAGGTCCTTAACACAATAAGATTCAATGCAAGAAAAGAGGCACAGGAAGTGAAATACCACTATAGTTTGGGGAATAAAATTGGAACTAGTTCTCTACAAGAAGATCAAAAATAGAAAGACAGTCGGGAAGATATAGAATATATAAAAAACCAAGCAAATACCTACAACACCAGAAACAGCTACTTCAACCTCCCCACGTCCTCCTGGGCCTTTCATGTAAATCCTGTCTGTTTTCCCTGACGAATGAAGTGAAAGAAGACTCCCTAACCCAGATCTTCCAGCTTCTTGCAATACACAACACGGGGAAAAAAGTGATCAGTTTTTGCTTCACACCTGGATATACAAACTCAGAGAATAGCTCAAAATAGAGGCAAGAATAAAAAAATAACAACTCATGGAGTCCTGGATGCAAAACTCAGGTTGGGGGAGGGCTGCAAAGTTTAAGAAACTTCAGCCAGCAGGAAATTGCATCAGGAAAGCAATAACACACATATTAGGTGTTAATCTGTAAATTAATGGGGATATGTCAGAAGTTGTGCAACCTGCTAACAGCCTAACATTAAAGATCTTTCCAGAAACTGCATACTACCTTTAGATGACATTAATATGCCCAAGTAAAATAAAATGTCTGGGCATGCTGGTTACCTGAGTCAACCTCAGTCAAATTGTAGCACTTTAAGAAAACTAATGACCACACATTTATATGCACGTTGTATGTGAATTAACAAGCGCATCCAACACATTCCATGTATAGATGCACTGAATATTTGAATTAGTTGCACAATACATGATCCGGAATCCCAGAAAAACTGCATGGTGTTCTAATAGAAAGAAAAAAATGGCTTACCATCATAGGCATCTCGGACCATCTGATAACTAACGAAACCTGAGAATAAAGTGATCTGAAATATATATAAAAACGTTAAAAACTGTCAGGCTATTGCAATAGTTTATCATGTAGTGTTGAGTTTTAATGTGATTTCATGTTATAGAGCAGGCAAAGTGGGATATAGAAGTCAGAGGAGCTGTGAATGAAAGAAACGGAAACCCTGAATGTGTTTTGACATTTAGAAAACAAAAACCCAACTCACTAATAAAATTTCCAAACATAATCGTCCCTGAAAAAGAAGCTTTCTTCCATGTCGTTCAGAATAGTTTCATCTTTTCTCTCTAGAAAGAATATTTAGGGTTGGCATTAAGGTGGTTGTTATGATGATAATGATCATTTCATTTTTCATTTTTCATTTACCCCAGTGCCGCAAAGGCTCCCACCTACGGTGGGGTAAGGGGGGGTCGGATGTACGCAGTCTTACCCCTGTACTAAAGCACAGAGCGACTGTTTCCGGATGACCCATAGTGAAAATCGCGTTCAAAATTGCATGGGCTGACTGCTGCTCCATAACAAAGAAACGCAGACAGTTTAGTGGGCCATTTTGCTTTATTCCATCATAATCTCAAGCCAAAAAATAATGAATCTTTGGCTCCATTGCAAATGATGGAAAATTATGATGATAATGATCATACTCGGTATTTTCAAACCTTTGAACTCTGAGTCATTTCAGCAGCCGACTCGCTTTTGGAAGAAGTGATGTTAATATGACCTTCAAGTATCTTTTCAGCTGGAAAAGCAGCTCCATCATGTGCATTTAGAATTACACAATAACAGTGGTCCACATCTGTCAAAACCTGGGAGAGATAAATATTGGTAATTGGGAAACAGCCTCATATTCATAGAACATGATCAGAAAGCTAAAGCTTGAATCCATATATGACCAGGATTTATGCAACTATCCAGAAGCACCTCTATCTATATTATTCAATCAACCAGATATCCAAATCTCGAAAATGAGAACAAAGCATTTTAAAAAATGAGGGAACTAATGCATTACCACTGCATCGAACGTAGAATCAAAATCGTCAACTGCAAAACATATATCTGGATATGCAGAAGTTGTTTCTGCTTCCTGAAGTGTACATGTGAAGTTGTCAGATACAATTCACAGTAGAATACATGATGTGTTCCTCATTAGCAAAACTTGCCTTTCTTGAGTCCAAATGGAAATTAATACGACTGGGAGATGCATAAACAGTCTTCACAACCTACAAACGCAAAACATAATGGGTTGTGACAAGCAGACGCTGAAGAATGAAATGTTTGCACTTTTGCATGTTTCGCTTGCACTTTTTCTTGCTTTCGTTGCACTTTTTCGCGGTAGCTCAAAACAATTGGTTTATTTACAAAACTGACACCGTCATTTTGGCCGAATTTGGCCAAAATCAAAATGGCCAAAAAGTGCAATGCAAACAAGAAAAAGTGCAATCGAAACATGGAAAAGTGAAAACTTTGCACTTTGCACGGGAAGATCACTTTTCATTTGAACTCTTCCCTATATATGTGTGTGTGTGTGTGTGTGTGTGTTATCTTCTGTGATTACCTTGTATACAGGAGATAATGGCTTGTCTTTGCCGGTTTGGTAAGTTCTAAGGGCCTCGTGACTAAAAGAAAGAGAGAATGACCATTATTACAATGAGACAAACAAACATGTAAGAGTTTTGCTTGAATAATGATAAGGAAATATTAGCAACTCAGGCATAAAGTGCAGAAGCAATAAAATTTCTGGTTTAGTGACCAATAAAAAAGAAAAACATAATAACCCCATCTGACAGGCATTGAAAATAAACAAATAGATGAAGAGAAATAGGCAATCCTGAAAAAAGTTTTCATGGCTAGTTCAAGGTTCTGAAAACTAATGCAATTCACTTATTATTGGAAAGAAAATAAACACTATTATCGAATAGAAAATAATTGTCCCCACTAGTTCAAGCTCAACAATATTTTAAAAATAGAGAAGAAACGTTGTGTAACTGAGAAGATGCAATCATTTATTGAATTTCAAATCACAGTATCATGGTGTCAAGAAAAAGAGCATTGCCTGCATATTGCTACAGTCACACTGAAAGTTGTATGAGCAATCAAGTTCAAGTAAAATGAGCGCCTCCAATCCACACTTACTGAGTTTTCACCAAGTAAATCATCCAACTGCAATGAAGAAAAACCTATCGTCCTCAATTTTAAAACCAGGTCTCATTCTTGTTTAAATTCATTTAAGGGAAAGCACCAAAACAGAATTGTTGTGTCAATGTGTCCAAACAACAACAGAAGAATTTACTCATGTTGTTACAAGGTTAAATACTTTTTTATCACTTGTATAAAAAAAGTTTACCTCTGAACTTCGTCCTATAGCAAAGTAAGTATTTAAGTTAGGCCTATAATGAATAAATGTTTATCTAGTCGTACTAGTCACTATGTTGTGATAGTGTGAACAACAGATGAAATTTTCAGCATGCATGTGAACACACTTGGATGAATGACTAATGAAGTAACAATAGTTTTACCTTAGGAGTCCACCTACGCACAAAGTAAGGGGAGTTGTCTTCACTACTGTTGTTGGATTCATATCCTTGCCCACTCTACAAGAAATACATTAGGACACATCCAACAACCCACACATTACAAACTCAATGATTCAGCTTAAGAAATCTTGCACATCGCACAAATAGATGAAAAACTAGAACTATCACACTCCCGTTCTATTTTAGTATCTTACTAGTCCAACAAGGCAAGATTGAAGCTATTCTCAATTATATTATTGCCAAACATTATTTAATATAACTGGACAAAATTATATATACAGCTCAATTGCTTGTATGCGCACACAAACAACATTTAAAACTACACCAAAAGTTATATTGCACCAATGAATATTATCAGGTAAACATAAAAGAGGAAGTACCATTTTCCGTACAAAGAAAACAAGATCATCCTCTTGGCGACCTCTTGGCTCCTTACCACTTATGAAAAACAAATCCAGCACTTCATGCCAGAACTGTGGATCCATTTCCACATCCGACGGATCCTCCTCCTCAACTATGGTTTTCCCTAAAAACTTTGAGTGCTTCTTCACCATACTCAGCAACTCAAACCTTTACGAAAGTTATGAGTTAGGAAAGACAATTAGAAAAACACCAATAGGTGATCAAAGAAAATGGTCGGCATCCTTCATATAATGGTAGATTCTCAATTTACAAAACATTCTACTCCCAGAAGATGGGGAAAAAATAACAAAAGTTCAAAATAACTCAAATGCTAATCAAGAATATATTTAAACCCACAATGGTAGATACTGTTTCTATTGTCACATATGGATGTACTAAAATAGGCAAGAATAGTTAGCCTCGCAGCATATAAATTAAATCCAAATTTGCAGTTTTCTGTTCAAAATTTCAACTGCCAACGCTTAGAACCAATAAAGCTTACGAGTTAGAGCCCTAATATCAACACAATTCTTGGTAAAATGGGGAAAGCTCACCGACTAGGAGATTGACCTCCTCCCGAGATGCCAGACAGCATTTTTATGTTCTGTTCTTTTAGTGTCCACCTGGTAAAGATGTACTTTTTTTTATTACAAAATTCTGGGATTGAATTGCAAAAAGAAGCTTCTAAAGTCTCGGCAATCACTATGAATCTCAAGAAGCAAACTTTACTGGTTTCGGAAATCTCGAGGTTTGGAGGAATTCAGATACAGCGGGGTGGATTGCCGATGATACGAGGCAGCTCATCTTCCTTCATTCCTCCCTTCCTTCCTCTCGGAGGGAGTTTAGTTTAATCTGCTCAAATAGAGATTGTAATTATGTATTTAGAAGAAACAATGATTTCAAGAAACTATTTTTTACAAGGGAAAAGTACGGATTGTGGCAGTTTTCACTTTGTAACAAAAGCACTCTGTGTTTTTAAATGGTTACCACATAAGGTTCCGTCTTGATTCCGTTTAAATAATGCTGAAGTGGAACATTATTTGCCACATGTGTGATTACGTGGCTTCTAATCCCAATCTTGAAGCGCCTTGTCATTATCCGTATTATTAAGTAATGTGAATCCCAATCTTGAACCCTATAACAATACTCCGTATAGAAATCTTCCACATGCACTTAGGGTGTGAAGAAGAAAGACGAGTTCTTCAAATTCAAGCTCATCTGCTATGGATGGAAGACAACAACTGAAGATGTGCGATTGTGGAGTCCAAGCACCAATTTGGACGACGACAACAGAGAAGAATAGAGGGAAAATGTTTCATGATTGTGGGCGTTATTCGAGTGGGGGTGGTCAACAATGCAAATTTTTCGAGTGGGTTGAGGAGGACACATGTCGTACTTGTCAGGAGAACTTAGATGTGGTTCTTCAGAAGGTTGGAAGACTTGAAGAACATGTCCGGATGAAAGAGATGGAGATGGAGGGTGAAATCAAGAGCCGTGTTCGTTGAATTGGTGTGTTGAAGGTGCGGAACATGGAACTGCAATTGAAGATGGCTAAGAATGATAATCTGACTTTTAAGTGGAAGCTACTTTGTGTGGCCCTGTTCATTTTCTTCTTCTTTGCAAGTAGAAGGTTTTAGGTGTAAATTGTTGTCAATGTGTTTGATGATATGACTGAACTAGATGTAATTGTGTTCACTTCCATTTGTAGTTTTTTTGCTTTGTGTAATGTGATATGTAATGCAACAATGTTTGATGATTGTAACAAAAACAATGTGTGAAGTTCTTTAATGTATGAACTATGAAGTTTGTTATCCACAGATACTGAACAACAGGGTTCAATAAAACATTTTGTTTCACAAAGATGCATTCACATATACAGACCATTTGGATTTACAAAACAAAACATGTAAAACAGAACACTTGGTTTGATAACATCCATTAAGAGCATATACATACTCAAATGATTGATAAAGGGTTGAACAATTGCCTGTAAAAAAGAACATTTGGTTTGACACCAACCATTAACCACATATATATACCCAAAAACATTGATAAATCCGTGAACAATAACATGAAAACAGAACAATAGGTTTGACACCATCCATTCACACCCAAAAAATCCAAAATACTGAAAAGAAAATGGGCAAACTGCATGATTAGTTGCAATGTCATCTAAGAACTTCATAACAAAATGTGAAGTTACTTCGTAATATACCCATAAGAAGTAACATTGCACCCAAAAGACGTTACATTACAATGTCATACAAAAGTTTATAACAAAACACATGGGAAATATGTTTCTTACATAAGTTTCATTACAAAACACATGCTCATAAAAGGCATGATATACAAGAAAATAAAACTGATTTGAAAACATATCATATCTTCAAAACTACCCATCTTCATCTCCCTACACTACAACTGCATGCTTACTTCTTTCCCACCACTCCATCCTTAGTGGTCTGGATCCTGAAACAAATGATAAGATCACAATAAGTGTAAACACAACACAATAAAGATTACACTAAAAATGAAGAACAAAAAAAAATACCATTGAGGGCTGTGAACTTGAGGACCTAGTCACTCTTCTCGCTCATGGTTGGGGTGATTGTGAACAGCTTATTCTTCTTTACTTCTGTGTTCTTCCTCAATTCCTTTGGGAAAGTGGATCATGGGCAATGAGAGTTGACATATGAGTTTCATTATTGGCAGTCTGCTCTGGGACATGGGAGGTTGGGTCAGCTCTGTCATCACCACCACCTAGGATTGTTTGGCCAGATTTTTGCTTTCCTAACCTCTTTCTCCTTTTCCATGGTGTTTCTCCAGTTATGGATGTCTTACACCCTCTAACATTGTGTCCCACTTGCTAACAATTGCCACATATCACCTGCTTACCTGCCTTAGACACCTTAAAGGGATTCCGTGTTTCACCAGGTTGTTTAATCCTTTTTTCTTGGGTCTTCCTGCAGTTTTTCTAGGGATTGGGGGCTCAATATCTAGAGTATCTGTCCTCTCCCACTCATCTTTACTTGGTAGAGGATGGATAATGTGTTTATAGACAACCAAATAGGTGGATTTAGCATAACAAACACTCACATAGTCTTCACGTTTCTCTCTATTTGCAGACACTCCATGCTTATAAGGGATCCCATTCAAATCTTGCCTTTGACATGTACATGTGTTATCTCTAAGATTAACCACATGACTAGTATCATAGAAATCAACTTCAAACAGCTTGTCCCCAGCAGGAGTAGAAAAACAATTCCTACTTTCAAATTTGATTTTTTCTAGTACATCCTGCTTATTAGGACAAATTTCACCCTTATATTTACTCATGGAAGTGTACCTAACATGAAACCTAGCCATCTATACCACACTTCTAAACGAAGACTAGTTCAAGTACTTACTTTCACCCGAGGCCGTTAAGACGAAAATAACTAAACTTCCATACCCCAGTTCTTACGTTCTTGTCCTTTGTCTACTACGACCAACAGTGATCCTTCTTTCAAACGTAGGTAAAGAACCGAATGTGAGGAAGAAGCTTCTCTATCGTGCCTAATTCGTATTTTCTTAAGCCCTAATTTGACTAAAGTTTTTTTTGTTTTTAAGGAATTCAAATAATTGCTCTCCATTGGTCACGTTGGAGCTTATTTGGAAAAAGTATTATGCCACGTCGCACTTTACTAACGGCCATGTACAAGGGACCCCGCGGGTGGTAACGGTTTGAAAACACGAGGGTGCGTTTGTTACAAAGTTCATCACAGACCCCTAGTGAAAACGGTCACAACCACATGTACGTAATCCATACTTTTCCCTTTTTACAATGTCCAATTCCAATATCTCCCTGATCCAAGTAAACGCTCTGTTTATGACTTGGAATTTAGTAGAAAATAGTCAATTAGTCTTTTAAAAATCCCATAAACATCGCCAGAGGCATTATAATAAAAACAATTTGTGCATGATAAATTAATCATCTATGTAATCCAAATATAATGATTAGATGTCCCACCCACATAATTGTCTCTTTATATTACAATAGAATAGTAATATACTTCATATGTTTACACACATTCTTTTAATACATATGAAGTGTACTCGTAAGGAGGTTCATATGCCTCTATAAAACCAAACACAAACATGTGTGGTTGATGCAGCTGCTGTTGTATTAAGAAGAAAGTTGCTAGCCAGCTAGGTCAGGGTAAGATCACTTTTCACTACTTTATAATCATCTCAGCATATAAGAAAACTGTTAAACATTCACAATCAGGTGTTTATGATTTCTCTAAACTGAATAATAATGTATGCATAATGATATTAATCCAAATACCTTATATGATTAATCTCTGGCATGTTAAACATTAGGTTTGCTATGTTGATATTAAACCACTCAGAAGATTGCTATGTGAGTTTCAACTAATTAACTACTCTTACTTGTGCTCAATTTGATCTTATCTTTATCTACAAACCTATTCTGAATATATTACAATTACAATCTATAAATCCAAATCCTTAAATGCATGTCACTACCTATGCTAAAACACAAAAAGTTTTTTAAAGCCTAGATAACAAATTCTCTGTGGAAAATTCTACGGTACATGTTACTCCCTTCGTCCTGCTAAGATTGTCCCATTTTACCTTTTCGGGAAGTCTACTAAGATTATCTCATACCAAATTTGGTAAAGATTGTGTGACTCTAAACCATTCTTACTTTATTTTTACTTTATCAATTTAATATCAATCACACAAACCCCCTTTTCTTAATAATCGTGGTAGGGAGGTACCCTGCCTCTGCCTTGTTGGACCGATCAAAACCTTACGATTCTTGGTCCAAAAGGTGGAATCTCCCACCCCAGGAGCCCCCATACCCCGACCCGACAGGATTTTTGGGAGGATGTTAATCACGATGACTCAGTCGGCCTAATGATGATAGACCTTTTTCCCGTGCGCACAAGAGGTCCACCCTTATTTCAGGTTCGACCTCCACACAGCCGCTGCGGGTTTCGAAGCTTGATCAGACCAAATTTCCTGCGGCTGAACCTACTATCTACAGCTGCGGGTAAACCTTACGATTTTTTGGGGGTGTTTGGATCTGATTCTTAAAACTGATTCTGCTCCTTCAGGGAGCAGAAACAGAAATTGGAGTGTTTGGGTGAAAATGAAGAAGTGATTATGGTGCTCTAATTTACTCCTAAAATCAGTTTTTTTAGAAACTGGGAAATACCAACTTCTGAAAAATGATTCTGATTCTGCTTTTGCTTCTGCTTTAAAAAAGAAGTAGAAGCAGAATCACTTCCACCCACCCTTTAAACACTTATCCAAACCCACTTATTTGACGGAGAAATTAAACGGAGAAGCAACCTCTCTGAAAGCAGAACGAAACAAAGACGAACGCAGGGAGAAAGGGGCAAAGGTATTTTCTCTTCTAATTTCTCTTCTAATTTGCTGGCGGCGCTCAAGTTAGTAAGTTTACTGGCGGCCAGACTACAGGTTTCCTTTTATCGGCGGCCGCCACACTCCCTGGGTTCAGCCGATGATGGAGGTAATTTTTCCTTGCTAGCGACGCTCAACTTTTAATTTGCAATGCTCCTCAATTCTGCTTAGGCAAATGTTGTGGTATGTTAATTCTTTAGATTAGATTTGATGCTCATGTACCTTCAATTATCAGTTTAGAACAAACTGCTTCAATTCCAGTCCATTCAAGTATAAATTTGGATGCGTACTTATTTTTGCAATTGTAGAGAGACATGTTTGATGGTCATCACGCATCAGGTTTATAAACAGATGTTTTCATCAAACAAATAACTTTTGATTTCGTGACGTGAGTTGGCTGAAGTTATAGTAGAAGACCACTTTATAATTTTTTCTTTATTTTATTAATCAAATACATCTTAAATATAATTTTTTCATAAATCAGCAGAATCGGTCAATACAACCATATTAGCTAGAACTTTGTAAATTTCATCAAAATCAGCCGAATCAGCCAATTCCAGTGTTACCAAACGTTCTCTAAGTAGTAAGTAGGTATTGTATTATTGATCAAGAAATTTTATCAATTTAGGACCTGAAAGATAGATGAACTATCGATCTGGACCCGAAAGATGAAATGTATCGGTATATGACTCGAATGATGGAAAACATCGATCTAGGACCTAACATTTCATAGGTTTTGATTTGTTTAATTTCTTTTTAATTCCATTGCTAATTTTTGATAAACTTTTCTTCACAAAAGTTTATTAGTCCTAGATAATATTTAAAAATTTTAAAATAAAAAAGATAATAAAATTCATGACAACTTAGGTCCTAGATTGATAGTTTTCAATCTTTGAGGTCCTAAATAGATAGTTTTCCATCATTCGAGTCCTATATCGATACATTTCATATGTGAGGTTTCGGATTGATAATTCGTCTATCTTTGAGGTCCTGAATTGATAAAATTCTGTCCTTTGCTCTTTGTTTTTTTAGTTTAATGACTTTGCACATCCTATGATAATGGATCAGTAGAGATTTTTTTTATAGAATGGTAGGATGTGGGAATTTATATGGATGATATTGACATAAGCTTCAGTGTATATCATTTGTGTTTCACACAACTTGCTTTTCTCAGAGAATGAAGCCAAAATATCCTTATTTGTTTACTAGTGGCTTCAATCAATTTTATTTTCTAAATATCCAGTGCAGTTACTCTGACAAAACATAAATTTTTTATGAACCTTTTGTTTGTTGGATTTCAACCATCAGAATCTTAGTATTACCCATTATATTCACTATTGGAATCAATCAAACCATTTTTTGAAGAAACCATGTTTATTCAAGTAGAAACCACTAAATACTGGAGTATAATCACATTCTTCAGTTAAAAAAACAAAATGCTTAATATTTGTGAATTGACTTTTTTCTCCCATTTCAATAAAATGCTTAATATTTGTTTGACATGCTCCTCAGCTTCTAAGCTGGCTTGTAGTTCTTATTTCTTTTGTTTATTTTCGTTCACAGGCAACTCTTGGTGATGCTTTCTTAGCAGATTTGGATGAATTATCTGACAATGAAGCTGATATTCTTGTGAGTCAAGTGCCATATTTATTTAGCGTACAATTTGAAATGCATTAATTATTTGCATTTCTTGTTTCCTTCTTCCAATTGTCTCATTTTTCTGTGGTGATGAAAGTGAATATGGAGAGCTGTATTTACATTTTTATAAGTGCTTGATGATGCTGGGTAATAATTAATTCTTGTTTATTAGTGTGCATACATAATGATGTTGGGTCACTATGGGGTGATAAGTAACTCTCTTTCTGATTTTCATTAATTTTTCCTTACAAAAGGATGATGCAAATGGGGAAGCTGAACACATGGAGGAAGATGTTGATGGTGAGCTAGCCGATATAGAAACACTTAATTATGATGATCTGGATAGCGTCTCTAAATTGCAGAGGACGCAACGTTATATCAACATTATGCAGGTTAGAAGAAGTTCTCGAACATCAAAACTAGGATATTATGTTGACATTTTTTATATGCGATTCCCCTTTTCTTTTGTAATAACATTCCCGAGAACCTATATTTTGTGAAATAGCATTCCCTTTAATATGTTTTACGGTTTTACCCTTCTCTATCCATAACTCCATAAGACCATAATGTTACATGTTACTCTAAAACATTAATAGGGTTATCCTGGTCGTATTAGACTACTTTACCTTGGCTTTATAAATTTTTATTGCCTTCATTTTTTATGTACAACAGCTAAGGTGACACTAAACAAAGAACAGAGGGAGTGTATTTTATTATTGGTATGCTACTTATGTTTGCAGAAAGTAGAAGAAGCACTGGAAAAGGGTTCAGAAAACTCAGATAAAGGGACAATGGTTCTGGAAGATGATCCGGAGTACCAGCTTATTGTTGATTGTAATGCATTGTCGGTTGATATTGAAAATGAAATTATAATAATCCATAATTTCATACGTGATAAGTACCGTTTGAAATTCCCAGAGTTGGAGTCTCTGGTTCACCACCCGATTGACTATGCCCGGGTTGTTAAGAAAATTGGGAATGAGATGGACCTCACCCTTGTTGATCTTGAAGGGCTGTTGCCTTCAGCTATTATCATGGTGGTTTCAGTTACAGCATCAACTACAAATGGCAAGCCACTTCCTGAAGATGTCTTGCAGAAGACGATAGAAGCATGTGATCGTGCGTTCACTCTGGATTTATCAAAGAAGAAAGTCCTCGATTTTGTGGAGAGCCGAATGGGTTATATTGCACCGAACCTCTCTGCTATTGTAGGAAGTGCTGTTGCTGCAAAACTCATGGGGATTGCTGGTGGGCTTTCTTCGTTAGCAAAGATGCCTGCTTGTAACGTGCAACTTCTTGGTGCTAAAAGGAAGAACCTTGCCGGGTTCTCCAAGGCGGCGTCCCAATATCGAATTGGATATCTCGAGCAGACAGAAATGTTTCAGACCACTCCTCCGTCTCTTAAGACGCGTGCCTGCCGACTGTTGGCTGCGAAATCTACCCTTGCGGCACGTGTGGACTCAACCAGGGGAGATCCAACAGGAAAAACTGGGCGATCTCTATTAGAAGAGATCCGTAAGAAGATTGAGAAATAGCAAGAACCACCCCCTGCGAAGCAGCCTAAACCCCTTCCAGTTCCAGATTCCGAACCTAAAAAAAAAAGAGGTGGGCGCAGACTAAGAAAGATGAAAGAAAGGTAACGAGACCATCTCATGCAAATTATATCGGGTGACGGGTAGAACATTTGAATGACTTCTATCGTCTGTGCTGTGAAATATAATAGTAATTGTATTTAGGGTTACTTTCATCATCATTTTTCCCAATAACCCCAGAGGCTTCAGTAAATTACATGTACACCCATTGACATGTCAAATATTCATTAAATGACACTGATAGATAAGATACAGTAAGCATGTTTTGGTGTTTAGTGGTATCATTAATGACAAATTTGACTGTCCAAAGGGTTTATTGGTACTTAAACTTTAAGGGCTATTCTATTATTTGATCAGCTCACGTGGAAAAAAATGTAATCAACCTATCATGTTTATAACTTTCACCAGGTATGCTGTTACAGACATGCGGAAGCTGGCGAACAGAATGCAGTTTGGTGTGCCTGAAGAGAGCTCATTGGGTAAGTAATGATATCTTCTCCCTTCATCATCTGTGTTTTTCCCTTGCTTTTCTTTGTCCTCTCATATTTCATTGTCCCAAAATGTCCCTCTGGATGATGGGTCAAAAGTGGGGGACTGAGAATGAGAATTTAATTTTAGCAGGCTAGCAGCTTTTTAGAATTTCAACCCTTTCGGATTGAGGATGTCTGTAACGATTTTGTGTTGCAATAGATTTTTGATGTACTGTTTTTACCACTCACTTGGTCATGATTGGTTATCTTTATGGAATATATAGGGGATGGTTTGGGTGAGGGATATGGAATGCTTGGTCAGGCAGGAAGTGGTAAATTACGTGTATCACTTGGTAGGAGCAAGCTTGCTGCCAAAGTAACAAAGAAGTATGTTAAGTTCATTTTCCCTCTACGTGTATGGATGGAAAGACTTTGATGCTGTGCACCCCCACGACATCTTCTTGGGGATAAAAAACCCCTGTCCATTCATTTCTCACACAAGTCGATATGATGAAATTACCCCGTGACACTTCCCATTTTTAGGAAGGAGGTGGGTCAGCAGCAGCATGAAGAATTTTCTGTGTGTGTGTTTAATTCTATTTGCTTAGCTAATGAGCATGTCTGGTGATTGAATATCTGTTCAGATTTAAGGATAGGAGTTATGGAAGCAGTGGTGCTACCTCAGGACTGACATCAAGTTTAAGCTTCACCCCTGTACAGGTATGATTATACTATTGGCTCTAATTGACATTGATGGATGTGTAGTTGTTCGAACCTGTTTTCAGTTATCTGCAGTTTGATGCAAACTGGGGTTGTTTTTTTCTTTTTCAGGGGATTGAACTTTCAAACCCACAACCATATGCAAACCAGCTAGGCTCAGGAACTCAGAGTACGTACTTTTCAGAAACTGGGACATTTTCCAAGATCAAGAGAACATAAATACATCCAAGTCCTGAGGATGATTGATTGTCATCTTAAATAAATATCATGTGTTGATATTCTCTGGCTGGCCTGGAGCCCGTGCTTGTCATCATATGTAAGAGATAGATACCGGTGCTTTAACTGTGCCAAATACTTTTTTTTGACGGAAGTCATTGATTAGTCCATCAAGCTTCATTTTGAAGACTCTACAAACAATATCCGGCTGATCTTCTGCTTAAGATTTCTTTTATTTAAAAATCTTATAATTTCCTGCCACTTTGGGTTGCCTGTGAAAGTTATAAATAAATCAGGATAGCCTATCCATCTACAAATGGCCATAGCATCCTGATAGTTCTGTATCATGTATCTAGCTCCACATGTAAAAGAAGATGGGAGAACTATTCATTTTCCCTTTGTGGCTGGATTAACATCACCACGCAATAATGCTTCTGTCAAACCCTTATACATTTTGCACCTCAATTGTTTTTGATGAGTGCGAATATATCTCAATCTACTGGATTCAATCAAAGTGTAAGAGTCAACAACAAATTGTTGAAACAATCTATTTGCACGTAAAATAGTGGAAAATTCTGAAACTCTCTTGTGCAAGCGAAATGCAATAAATTCCCTCACACTAATCTTCTGTCTCCTCCACTTTTGGATCATTCTTTTTGTTGAAAAAGGGTATATCTTCCCTAAAGCCATCCTCACCATATGGAAAAAGTAAAGGATATTGAAGTGTCAAATATGAGGGATGCAATTCATTAATTTGTTGCAACCCGTTGGAGCATGTTTCCACCAAAATATCTCTTTCTCCAAGTGATAAATCAAAATCACCTACAACTAAGGCATCAACTTCTGATATCGAAGGAAGATTGTAAGTTCTAGCATCTCCTCATCTTCTTCCAATAAGATGTAATTTAAAACCCACACGGCCACACCCTCTTCATCGCGGATTTTCTTGCCTACCATTCTAAATGACTTTACTAAGACATTTTCATCAAGCGTCTTCTTAAGATCTTCCACAATTTGTTCATGCAAATTATGATGATCATCTTTACTCCTACAAATAAAATGTGGAGTGATTTGTAATAAAGAGATATTATTAAAATTAATTAATTATTCCCTCCGTACCACTAGACTTTGCCAACTTTTGTTTTTTGGTTGTCCAAAAAAACTTTGCTACTTTTCCATTAAAGTAACTATTTTGTGGTTCTGCTCATTCAAACAGTGCAAAGTCCATTGGGAAGGACACAATAATTAATTAACAAAAAGAATGTATAAATTAGAATATGGAAACACAAAATTACCTAACAGAATTAACTCTATTAGAGATTGCGTTCTCAGTATCATAAATATATAATTGTGCAAATTTAGGCACATTGGAGTTCGTTGGTAGTAAAGTACCCATTAGATGAAAGTTCTACCCATGTAACTTAAAAATTGGGGGTGATTTGCCTTTACTAAAACTGTTGTCAATTTTTCCACCCATTGATCTAAAAGAAAACATGAAATTATATGATCGAATATTATCCAAAAAGTGTTTGCTCATTGCATGCAACATCCAGAATATGTTGGACTTCGTGCCTTGTACTTGGTCTCTACCCTCTCATCGAACCAAAATAAGGCTCCGCAAAATTCACATGAATACTCAGGGTCACCAACATCCTAATATCCTTGTAAATTTCAAAATAAATATAAGTAGCATATCTTTATTATTCTATTGGCACCATTATTAGTCAGTGTATAATAGTAGTAACAATAACAGGATCAAATTATAAGTTTACCACTTGAAACTATCTTTGATCCAGAATAGTAGTCGCCATCATCATCTATTGAATTTATTTAACAATTAGTTTCCAAATGTTAATAACCATAACATATATGATCAAGATATTATTATATTTATTTAAAAAATACCTGAATGTTCAACTTCTTTATCAAGACCATCAACAATTGTTACATACATCTGTTTGTGTTACGACATTGACTTTACGATGCTCGTGTAGGTAAGCATTTTTCAACTGCCAACATATTAATAGGATCATGATTGACTTGTTGATCTATAATTTTGACAAAATGGAGTGATAAGTTAATAATTTAGTTAACTACTTATTATCAAAAACCAAATTTATGTCAACTAACATATATATTTAATTTAATTCTTACACGTGACTACATTCTCAACGTAGTCATTCACATGCGAAGTACCTAATATTAAAAAAACATTAAAATATGTTTTTTCTACCAAAACATTCAACATGTTCTATTTAAGTTTCACGTACCTTTTGTTTTGTTGTTCAAAGTTTCCGCGAACCTCTGAGCTGCTATCGAATTCCATGAATATCCTTGATATATATACATGGAAACATTACTTTCAGGATATGTACCAATCTTAGTGAAACTTGATGGTATATTTCCTACAATAAATCATTTTAGGCATATGTTGCAGCATTATTACTACAAAAGACAATTTTTAAATTATTTTGTATATACTATAATCATAATTACTGTATTACCATTAGTGATATCTCTCAAAGAAGTGATAGAAGTTGCCATTGAGGACTGTTCACATTCCAATCTGCGCTCTTCAGATACATTAATTGACGTTTTCTCTGAAAATATTTACAAAAATATTTAAGAAAATGTCCCCATAAAGTAAAAAATATTACCTCTTCCCTTACACATTGCTAATTTGGATAAGGTGAAAAATAAAAAACTAAAAAATTAAGTAATTGAGGTTTGCGAGAGGCAAATCTAAAAAGCAAAAAAAGTTAATTTAATGGGTAAACGATGAAGTTTATGAGACAAATAAGTAAAAAAAATTCAAAGTCTAATAGAATAGAGTTTTTTTTTTGTGTGTAAAAGCTACCTAATAACAACATAAATTTTATTGAAAAGTTTTAAGAAGGACCATGAATTTATATGGTTATCCTATCGTACCCGTGGGATGCACGGGAGGAAAAAATTGGTTTTCAAGAAGCTGATTCTTTACATAAAATATTGTACCAGTGAGGTACTAATTACATACGTACAAAAATCAATCATAAATGAATAAAATCTCAATGTATAACATGATGTACGTAGCAAAACTTCCCCGTACACAATAATAGTGGTCTGTTTGTGCTTTTATTGTCACACTCTACAAATAAATTTTTTGATTTCCTTCAGTTGTACTCTGAAAATTGAAACATACAAAACGTATCCATGAAATAACATCTGTTCCTTCAATCCTTCATTAACAGCCAAAAATGTGAAGAGTTTGTTGTGACAATACTATTTTGATAAAAACTTTCTTTTAAGAATTAAATTGTAATCATTATTTTTTTTTAATTTGATAGAGTGACCAAGGAATGTAACAAAACAATTTCAAAAATAAATATATATTAAATATTTCTTCACGATGATATTTTCCAAAGAATGACAGTGTTGTGTTTACAACTCTTAATATCCGCCTAAGAAACTACATAGAGAAATCTTCAAATGGTCCATGGGGAGCTATTCCATTTTGTAATAAATGCAACATTTTCACTGCCTTGTTCGATGATATTTATCATTTTCATGAATAACGTTCTCTATATTTAAAAAAATGAAAAAGTCTATGTAACTATTCTTAGCATATGTTGAAAAATCATACATCTATTCATTTAATCACAATTAGAATTTAGAAATCTCATATGTCAGTAGAAATTTATTTATAAGCAAATAAGAGTGCATTTGAGAATTTCTCAAATAAAAAATGATTCATCTACCGCCTTAAACACCGCTCAACTCTTCTTAACAGCATGAATGTGTTACTTTCCCATGTATAAACAAAACATGAATGTGTTAACCATTGTGACACACAGGTTGATATTTTGGCCAAGTAATTGTTATACACCAAGTTATTTATTTTGAAACAATTACTAATACTATTGTGATAAAAGAAAAGATTTAATTTCATTTTTGGCACCATGAATTTTACGTCAATTCACATTTAATCCACACATTATATTTTATCTACTTTTGATACTTGACTAATGTTTTTGGATTATCTGTAGTCATTTTCCGTCACTTTTTACCGCCGAAAACATTGACAGAAGGATTATATATGGATGAAAAACAATAATCATGTTCAAAAGTTTTCAAATTCAAAGACATGAACCAATTATGGAATTGGTGAGATGCTCATAAGATCAAAAGTGGAATTTATTCTAAAAACGTCATAATAGTACATAATGTATTTTTTCATTGTATGATAAGACACATAAAAAGCCTATAGAGTATTTATGATCTCATTTTGATTTCATTATCAATGCCAACAATTAAAGACTTCAATAGTTTCTTTTGTCACCCTGTAAAATAAAATATATGGACTATATAGTGGTTTGTT
This sequence comes from Cuscuta europaea, assembly GCA_945859875.1. Lineage (NCBI taxonomy): Eukaryota > Viridiplantae > Streptophyta > Magnoliopsida > Solanales > Convolvulaceae > Cuscuta > Cuscuta europaea. The sequence goes on from CAMAPE010000002.1 coordinate 7,673,644, forward strand.
ATGGAACACCGATTTCAACAACACACATGAAATCACTAGGAAAAAGATAACCCTGCACTTTTGTTTATAGTCATAGCATATGCTTACTTATATTATATCTTTTTTTGGGACAAATGTTGCTAACCTATTATAGTATCTGTTCTATTAAGGTCAACATCCTTGAACTGGGATGAGATTCAAACATGTGACCTCCTCTTTAGAAGTGTCACAGTGATGCCATCAGACCACAAGTTACTTGACTTATACTATACCTTTTTAATAAAGGGATTTGAGCGATTGGTTTGAAAAAAATGAAAAGATTATAGTTTGTTTATCATTATATCATGCTCTGTCGGCATGAAGAGAATTATTTTCAATAATAAAAAATTTCCAATTCTGGATTGAGAGCCCATTTGGTAGCATGAAAATCGGCTGATTTGGTCGATTCTGCTGAAATTTCTGAAGTTCTGACTGAAGTGGCTGCATTGGCTGATTCTGTTGATTTAAGAAAAAATAATTTTAAAATATATTTTATTAATAAAATAAAGAAAAAATTATATATAAAATAGCTAAAATGGTCATACATAGTAATTTCAGCCAATACGGCCAGAAAAGTATCTTCAACTTTACTTTTTCTGCTTATTACAAAATTCAGCGCTTTAAAGCAAAAGTTACGTGTTTGGTGAAAAAGTTGACCGATAAGCCTGATAAGCCGAAAAATAGTGTTGCCAAACGGCCTCTTAGTCTTAGGTCGCAGAAAATGACTTGAGGATTTCAGAGTGTTGATTAATCAACCAACCATCTCACCAAAAGATGGTAGTGCACAAACTATGCAGTCACTTCATGTTGTTATTTGGTCAGTGGATTGATAAACACACCGGATCACCGTGCCCGGGAGAGAACCATCCTAGAACAGAACAAACACAACAACAAAAGAATAACAATAAAGTTGGGTCATACCTCTATCAAGATTCTCCGAGAACGAATGTCATGTTACCTTCCCAAGAGGATGATAATGCCAATTATCATTACTTTGTTATTGCTGATCGGGAAATAGTATCAGGAAATAGAGCATCTCCAATGGGAGGATGAATTATAGTGATGTGACATAGGAGAGAGAGAGAAAAAGACACAGGAGAGATATAGATAGAATGAATATTTGAATGAAGTGGTGTGTAGGAAAAAATGAAAAAGAGGAGAGAGATAGAGATAAAAATTAGACCTAGGTCTATGACAAGGTCTATAAATGAACCTTGCACACGATTCGACGAGGAAAAGTTGATGAAAAATGAGTTAAAAGTCATATATAAAAAAATGAAAATTAAAATAAATTAGGAAATATGTTGATCCTACACATAAAAATTGTGAGATAAAAAATGCGACTCATGTGTAAGGGTGTGTAAGAGACCACACCCTTGCATTGGAGATGCTCTAAAGTCTATTGTGACTGTCAACTTTCAAAATAGCTGTAGTGTTTGAGGTTGTTGATAGCTCATGTAGTGTTCGAGGTTGTAGATTACGATTGTTATAATAAAAAATATTTTTAAATAATAACAAGTATTCTGTAATGTACTCCGTATACTCAGTATACACGTATACCTAAAAAAACTATTACCTGGCCCCAGTTATTTAAGAGAATAAGGGTCAAATTGGACACTATGATTACATGTGAATCTCATATTGAACACTAAGATTTTAAATGGATCAAATTGGATACTATGGTTACATGTCTATCTTAGAGCATCTCCAATGCTACAATGTGTACGATGCAAATGTGGCATGAGAGATAGCCACATAAATATTAGCAAATAAATTATCTCTCTCCTTATTTGAATGATTTTGTACAATTTTGGTAAGGTTTTCTCTGCAATGTCAAGAAGGCCGTCTAGATGTTAGCATCGTTGTTGACATTGCAGAGAAAATCTTACCAAAATTGTACAAAATCATTCAAATAAGGAGAAAGATAATTTATTTTCAAATATTTATGTGGTTATCTCTCATGTCACATGTGCATTGTGCACATCGTAGCATTAAAGATGCTCTTATATTAAAGATGCACATCGTAACAAATATTAATGTTTTTCAGCTCATTTTTAAACACTCATCGAAGATTTTTCACATTTGAAAGCTATAAGTATTCCTTTTTTTCTTTGTTTTATGTACTTAAAAAATAAAAATTGTTATAAGCCAACCATCAAAAGCTATCATTCATTCACATGTAGCCACATATATATACAAGGGAGGGGGAGCTAGGGTTACAATCATGATATGGGCCATTGCATATGGGCCTATGATTAATGGACATCTACTTAATTACATAACACTCCCCCTTAGATGTACATTACTAAATATAAGCATTACAAAAATGATTATTCTCTTTGTACGTTTGAAAATGCTGCCTCGTTAAAAACCTTGCCGAGGAAAACCCAGTGGGACAAAACCCTGGTCAAGGGAAAAAGAGTGCAGCGTGTATGTACTCCCCCTATTGACTGCATCACTTGAAGACTTCTTGTAGAATCCAATCTATTCTGGTCACAGACTTCTTGTTGCACAAATTGTACTATGTGTATGCCTCATTAAAAACCTTGTTGGAAAAACCCTTTGGGAAAAAACCAATCAAGGAAAAGAGTGCATATCATATATAAAATGATGTGTTGTATTGACTGCCTCGTTAAAAACCTTTAACTAAGAAAACCACGTGGGAAAAACTTAGTAAAGGAAAAGAGTGCAGTCATTTGCCTTCAGGGCCTAATCTTCTCGATCACTTTTAAATTCACTTTTCTGGAGAATAATAATATTCCAAGATCATAATATGTTGTTTGAGAATCACAAACTGCCTCGTTAAAATCTTTGACCAAGAAACCCCTGTGGGAAAAAACTTGGTTAAAGAAAAAGAGTACAATTGCATTTGGTCTTCCGGACCAATAAATTGCTTGAACTCAAAAGAACCGATTAAGACCTTCAAGGTACCATCTTTCGAACTAATATTAGAATCACTCTTCTAGAGGATAATAGTCTTCTGAATGTTATGTATCTTTCTCACTATTTAAAAACCACAAAATACCTCAAAACCTTAGGCCAAGAAAAACCCTTTGGGACAAAAACTTGGCTAAGGAAAAAGAATAGCACATGATCTTCTGGACCAATTAGTTGTTCCACTTCAACAACAACAACTCAATATGTTTAGGTGAAAATATACGATAAGCGGAAGCAATTGTCTAAATTCATGATTTTGCAATGTGTATTTCAAGACCATCAAATTTGGTGTTAATGCTCATATGCACATCAAACATTTAATAATTGGGTATTCTCAAATATTTGTTCATAAAACTTAAATGAGACACGTTTTGATCCTCCTAGGATCTCAAATTAGTATACAAACACTTCAGGTGTTCACAATATAGACTAGAAATTTTATTTATTATATAATCAAACACCATTCAAATCAAAATATTTTATGTGTTGTTTCTAGATTTGGCTAGATGCTTAAAAGCTCCCAACACCTTTATTTATACAATTTGGTTCATAGAATAATATATTTTTACTTCAGGTAAACAAATAGAAGGTTTATGAGTAATTGCAAATTCATTGTATAATGATTTCCTCAATCAACTCTTTCTGCAGGAAAGGTTGAGAAGTAGTGCGAATACAACTCACTTTAAAATAGTTGAAATTGTAGTCATGAAATCATGTGAAAATTCTTCACATTAGATCCTCTATGGGAGGCACTCACTACAAGTGATATTTTGACATGGTGCAAGTACCTTGTTCAACCGTAATAAATAATATAATTTGCACCATGATCATCAAGCATAGTTCTTCTACAAAATAAATCATGACATCAACACTTTTTATAATCACCCAGGTTGTAGTTAGGCACAAGCGTCCATTTTATATGTTTTTCAGCTATGCTTAGTATTTACTGCTTTATTTATTGTTGCAGTTATTCAATCAAATTCAAATTCCTTTTCAAGAATAATTCCAAATATAATTACCATAACTTAACACACAATCACTTTATCTAATTATTATAAAGTTAAAAGAATTCATATTCATGTTGCATGTTGTGTGCACATATTTCTTTTCACTATTGTCCTTCAGGGACACATTTGATATTATATTATAACAATGACATCCAATTTTCTCATCAACTGCCACATTCACAGAACTTTAAACTATAACAGGAATGTAGTCTCATATCATTCAATCTCAAGTATCGTCACCCCACGTACACGATATCTTGATTTATGGGACTTCAGACCCAATATAAAATATTTTCTCATCCATAAGCATCGATCATAATTCACAAAATTTTAGGACTACAGGTCCATCATATTTCGTCTGGCCAGACTTTATTATTATGAATTATGAATCGAAAGTCTTGGAAAAATAAATCATTGAAGTCAATATTATTATAAAGTTAAAAGAATTCATATTCATGTTGCATTTTGTGTGCACATATTTCTTTTCACTATTGTCCTTCAGGGACACAATTGATATTATATTATAACAATGACATCCAATTTTCTCATCAACTGCCACATTCACAGAACTTTAAACTATAACAGGAATGTAGTCTCATATCATTCAATCTCAAGTATCGTCACCCCACGTACACGATATCTTGATTTATGGGACTTCAGACCCAATATAAAATATATTCTCATCCACAAGCATCGATCATGATTCACAAAATTTTAGGACTACAGGTCCATCATATTTCGTCTGGCCAGACTTTATTATTATGAATTATGAATCGAAATTCTTGGAAAAATAAATCATTGAAGTCATTATAATAACTATGAATTTTGTTTCATCAAAATCCTCTCTCTATATGAGCCATAAAAGAGGAATTCATGTTCTGTATCATATAATTTTCTATAATTTATCAGCTGCAGCATTTAACTTATATCATCCTCTTGTAGAGGCATATAAGTGACTTACTGTAATAAGATCTGGTTTCATTTTGTATACACATAATGACCGTCAAACCATGCTCCATGCATTGGTTGAGCTCAAACTTTATGATCATTTCTATTAGTCACTTGGCAGTTTACTAATCATATTTTACACGTTTCTCTTTTCATGTCATTCAATCCTTCTGGGATATTTTCCTGACATTCCAAAATATAATTATGCTTATACCTTTATATCTCCCCCTAGTGTCGGGAAATGTGCCATAAGATTTTTGAACAAGGATTTACGTACATATGAAGCCACTTCTGAGGTCCGAGTACATCATTTCTGCAGTGGGGTTACAATGTTGGCACACTTTGGCTCATTTTAACGTGTAAACTTTGGGGGTTAGATGTTAACAAATGCCGAATTAATATAAACTAGATTTTCTTCATATATTCAAGCAACTTTCTAGCAGTTTATCTCAGGCGTAACATTCATCTTATAATGCTAGATATATTTTGTGGGTTACCTTATGCTCTTCATTATATTTCATAGAAGCCGGCAAAATGGTCTTATACCACTCATTATATGTAGACATTTTAGGAGAGCATATCTTGAGACCAAACTTGATATTAACCCACATTGTGAAACTTCAAGTTCACTTAACTCCCATGGATCCACTTTTTAAAATATTTGGGAGAATAGACGGTCTTGTCATTTTCTTATCTAAGAAGTATTTATATATTGGATGTCTTATACGACATTTGGTTTAAACCTGGGTTGATCTTAAATTGGTCATTTATTCAAAAATCTTAAATTTCATGCAACACATGTTTAAATTATTCAAGTATATATATATATAGTATGGTGTGAGGAGAATTCTGCTACAGGCAGATATTATGGAAACACAATTTACACTGCATTGGTATGGTCTCAAACTATCGCCCAATAAGTATGATATCACTTTTCAAATTATTACTTCGCAGTGTTTGAGTAGCTTCTTTGAGCTTACATTCAATGCCTGAGATTTTATCATTATTATTTATGTGCACAACTTGTTTATGAATATAATTTGTGCTTCCAATAATTATTACCCTTAAAAATGATCAAATGACTATTCTATATGATTCTCTCAAGTATATACATGCTACAGGCATTATATTATCTTGTCTTAAGACAAGCAATTTATCTCTAAAGTAATCATCAATCTAATGATATCTTACTTTCATAGAAATAATACGATTCACGCATCTTGTGAAGTTAATTAAAGTTGTTAAATAATCTTATTTGCATAAGAGTACTTTAAGGGTTGTCACAAACTATTCATTTACGTGAACTTCTAAAATTTATCTTGGTGTGTAATAACATATTTTCATAAATATACTTCATATATTCTTATAATTTAAATAACAATAATTAAATATAAATAATATTTATTTCAATAATTACCATGTAAAATCCATACTTTTATAGTGACTTCAGGCACATGTTATAATTTCATATTTCCATTCATGAAACTTTGTTTGTTATCTCTCGTCTCAAGTAAATCAACTTGATCTCAACACTCTGTATCTATAGTTTATTTATATTTTATTGGGATATTCAAGTACACTTCAAGTGCATCTGAGCATTGCTTCATGAGCTAGACTTTACTCCACAATCTCTATACTAGTTCTAAAACGTAATACTAGTTTAAGTTTTTTGAATAACTAGTTGAAGTGACATTGATATGAATAATTACCCACATGTAATATAAAATATTAAACGATGAATAATTAATAATCAAATTTACCATATACTATACATAAGCACATATGTAATGTCATTGCATGTACCCAAAATGACCATATATATTAATTATAAATAGGAAGATTCGGGCGTACCTATCCTTTTCAATGCATCACTCTCAATAATTAATTCATATCAAATCAACATGAATAACATTTCACAATAACACAAATAATCCTTAGGAAGGCAATGAAATGTTATTCGATTGATAAAAAATTTCATCATACACAGTCAAGGTAATAAAATGCTACTAAGAGCACATTAAATACAAATTTTGAAAAATATCTTTAGAAAATGCTACTACGGGAGCGAGACTTCTATTGATACCTCATAAAAGATTCAGATTGTGATTATATCAAATATGTATTTAACCAATCATGATGTATAAATTTCTCAAATTACGATTTGAGATAAATTAGTAAGATTACTAAAATCATTTAAATCGCATATGAATAAATATTATTCATACTTAACTTTAACACTCAAAATAAATGTCTAATTAGAAGTAACAAAGTTCATATTTCTAAAACTCATGAAAGAGTTATAAAATAAAAAGTTTATAATATCATTAAGCTGAATTCTCATTATAATGGATAATCAAAAACTAGTTTTACATTTAAACTTTCATGTGGCGACTCTACTGTTCTTCACCGGCTCTATGATATATATTACTCACAACAATATTTATCACTTGGATTATGACTCTATTACAATATAGATTATTATATTATTTGATGTACTTCAAAATTCTTAATAACGTATTCGATTTATTTCTCAATTTCTGTTTAATCTAAATGTAAATGTTTATTAATTAAATGAGGTGAAACATATCATGTAATGACACGTTAGCAAATAGTGCAATTGGATCAAAGATGCCATAAATAATAGTAATGATCAAAATATATGCTAATTAAATCTTAACTTATGTCATGAGTTGAACAAGTAAATGTCATGTAACTGATATTGACTAATAAATGTCATTAAATTCTTTATTTAAATACGAAGTAAAAAGAAAACAGTTTCTTTATATTAAAATAAATTTCTTACTCTATTGGTGTTATTTGGCATGCAACTTAGATCCATTACGTAAATCAGATCCTATTTTAGTCCTTCTATAACCGATAGACATTTACTTTATCTGGTTGTCATATACTCTGTATGAGCTTTCGCCTAACTAGCGGCCGACCGCTATTTGCCACATGTCAAACCTTCATCCCGTCACTTTTTTATATAAGGGGAAGAGTATAACTTTTGTTTTTTTTATTTGTAATTTGTAGTATCATATAAAGAACAATATACATGTTAATACATACTTTGTACCACGTATATTAATTAAGAACAATAAGCAAATACCCAACATAACTTATGAGGTGACACTGTCCATGCATAATAGTGTACACCCTCTTGCTTTTGTAACTCTAGTAATTAATATACTACGAGTACTTATTATTATTAATGAGATACTAGCATATAACATTTCAACATTGAATATTTACAACCGTTAAAACATGTTTGCCTGAGATTGTGTAAGATTTTCATGTTATTAAAAGAGGGTCCCGGGATTTTCATGTTATTAAAAGAGGGTCCCGGTAACTTTAAGTGTTATATGGTCTTTGATCTAGCCGTACATGTTCATAAAAAGATCATTTTTTTCAAGTGATTTGACCTGTGCAAATTAAAGAGCGACATGCTAATACATTTAAAAGATATTAGGAAGTATATATGCTAATATTATATGCTAATTAAATTCATTTTATTTCATTAATTGAGCAAGTAAATTCTCTAATGTAACCGAAATTGACAAATAAATGTCATTAATTATTTTTTATTTTTATTATTTAATATAAGAATCAATTCCTTGTTATTTCTTGAGCTTTTGGCATGAGCTGATCATGATCTTTACTACCACATTCACATTCATGAAAACAGTTCAAGTTCCTAAACAACTTTGAGAACCCAAAAATATCAAATACTTATGTTTGGCAGCTGCTTAGTGTATCATATTTAGTTGTATGCATACAGTTTAAGCCGTAAACAAAACAATATCCAGAAATAAAATAAATAAAATGGATTCCAGGATTATTATTTTTTCCAGCATATTGTTTGTGAATTGGAAGACTAAGGGTTTTAACGATTTCAATTTTCAAACAGCCCCTTTCATCAAATATGTTTAAAAGTATATGTATATCTCAAGTACATAACCACAAAGAAATTTGAGAAGTCATTTTTGTAAAGAGGCCATGATTTAGTCACATCTGAAATGGGGTCATATCAATGAAGACAATGATCTAGTAAAATGGTTACACTAACATTTTTAGATCAACTTTCTAAATTTTTATCAATAATTCATACACATTCATATGTAAAAAGGATTTCAAATGCAAAACTTAAAAGCAGAATGCATGGAATAGCAGATGTACGTTGTACCTGGAGGGAGAGAGACTATACATACGCTCCTAGCAGATAATTGTGTGGAGGATGGGGCGATGACCATTCCTTCTTCGTTGTTGGTTGGATAAAAGGGGGATTGTTCCGATTCCCTTGCCAAGAGATTTTCAAAGCCGAAAACAAGATTGAAATCTTGAAAAAGAGAAAAAAAAGGTGTGCATAGCTCGTGCTGATAATGTGTTATAAGCCAACCATCAAAAGCTATCATTCATTCACATGTAGCCACATATATATACAAGAGAGGGGGAGCTAGGGTTACAATCATGATATGGGCCATTGCATATGGGTCTATGATTAATGGACATCTACTTAATTACATAACAAAAATGACTTAATTCGTGTATTTAGATTTAGAATATATAATTAGATGTTCCAATCATGAAAATCTATTATAATGTACTCCCTAAGTTTTACAAAAATCATATGAATGAAAAGTCATAAATATATTTTTAACTTGTTAAATATAAGAAGTTATTAACAAAAATCAAATTATATATTCTAAAACCTCAAATTAAATATTTCAAAATTATAAACATCAATTAAATTAGTTTAATTTCACCAAAAATGGGAAAAATAAGACTAACAATTTTTATTAAAGGAAGAAGAGAATCGTGACTGTCCAAAAACTACTCCCTCCGTCCCTTAAAACTTTGCCAAGTTTGACCGACACGAGGATTAATAAAGTAAAAATCTGTATGGTTGAGGTTTGTGCAGAGGAAAGAGAATTAACTGGAACCACAAATTCTTTACTTAAATGGGAAAGTGACAAAGTTAATGGGACATCCAAAAAAGGAAAGTTGACAAAGTTTTAAGGGACGGAGGTAGTATGTATTATGAAAACTTGGCGGCTAATATGAGATTCATACGTAACTATAGTGTCTGATTTGGTTCATTTGAAACTTTAATGGTCAATATGAGATTCTCATGTAATCATAATGTCCGATTTGATTCTTATCCCGTATTTAAATATAACAAAAATGTGATCATCGTCATTCATTACTTTAATATGAAGAAAAGGTTATGTTGCAAGTTCAACTTGAAAATTTGTAGGTCAAATACAAGACACGGCGGTTTCACTTTTCAAGGATTCTTCAATGAGAAGTTCTTTCCATCTATGGTGATTGAATAGAAATAGAAACAGTAGAATTATTTGTTAAAACGCAAAACAGGAATTTAACTCTCCTAGATTACTAGATAGATATCAATGAATTAGTTATCTACATTTTTTAATCATTTTCACCATTATTTGTACCTGTGAAATAGGAATCAATTGTCCATATTTTGTTAATTACTTTCACCCTTACTAATTCAAGGAATCAACTGTCCATATTCTGTTAATTATTTTCACCCGTATTTGTAGTTGTGACTTGTGAGTTTTGAGGATTATGACAGAAAAAGTTTTATATATCTTATTTTTACATATTTCACAACAATAATCCCTACTGAAAAAGTTCACAACAATAATCCCAACTAATTAATTGTTTCACAAAAGTAAACCGGAGTTGACGGCGTCAATTTTTTCGTGTAGTTTTTTCAAGAATTTGACGCTAAAAACATATATAAATTTTAAACATATATTTTTATTAAAAATATTGTAAATGCTTATAAATATTTTTACTTAATTATATTTAAAATTTAAAAAAATGTTCATGCAAAAGTTAACATTGTTAGCTTCCGGTTTATTTTTGTGAAATAGTTAAGTAGTTGGGAATATTATTGTGAACTTTTCTAGTAGAGATTTATTATAAAATACGTAAAAGTAGAGATTATTGGCGTCAATTTCGCCAAATATTAACTATAACTAATGGTTTAGTATATTACTCCTATTTATTAGCTGCTCTAATAATAATAATTAAAAATAACATAAAAGAACATTAATATACCCCCATGACATTTGTTATAAGCGTTATTATTATTATTATTAAAAACGAGTATTCAAATGCAATCATTCCTCTTCCAGCATTTTCACTCAAGCGGACCAATTCTATTAAGCCATTCCAAAAGAGTGACGAAGTGATCGTCTGAGGACAACAAGTCAACAAGAGGTAATTTTGGAACAATTTTCTACAAAATGTTCACTTTCTTACACCCCCAATCTGTCGTAATCAGAACAGGTTAAAAGGGGCGTAAGTATTGGTTCCCCCCTCCATGTCCGGGGTGGAGACGGGAAGAAGAGCATCGGCCCCTGCAAGAAAAAAATTATTAAATATATATTACGTATAAATATTTTTAATCTATAGAAAATATGTTGATATTTTAAACTCTAGCCCTCCCATATAAAATTTTCAAGGACCGGTCTCGTTAACAATAGATTTGTGGCTCCGACACTATCCATGCCATATTGCCATTACTTTCCTTTCCACAACTTGGTAAACCATTACCGTTCTATAAATCATCAAACCCTTCCATGCATCCAAACAAACTCTTAGCAGTGTAGGCAAAATCAACCAATGTCCATAACCTGGTAGATTCCAATGCAGTCGCCCTACCTAGTAGATTGCCTCTAATTCTGAGAGCAGAAAACAGTATTGATATGGAGTCAGAGGGTCGGTTGTACTTTTAGCTCCCCCCCAGAATAAAAACCAAAACAAAAAAAAAAGTATCATATCACCCGCAAATAAGCACAAAGCCACCATGTTTTTACCGTGCCTGAACTGGTAAAAGCTCTGTCCAGAGAAATTATACTCTTGAGATGAAGGATAGAAATATTAACACCCCGTAGTTATTTTTAGTCATTTTATGCTTTTACATAAGATATTGGTACAGATTATCTACCCATGGAACCAGGTAAAAACAGAGCATCGTGCCATATTACTTGCTGTTTGAATATGACCACAATAAACTAAAGGCACAATTGTTTCCCTTCAATGATATATATAGACACACACACGCAAGAACTTAACAAATGCAAGTTCATCTAGTGTTGTTCATCATCATCAACAGTACACATGGATCAGATCAGATCTGGGCACGCAACAGGGTATGAGTACTACCAATCACATGCAATACCAATGCAAAGCATATCGCAAGGATAACAGATGATTTGGCACAAATGTATCTCATGCCATCAGTTCCCCTCTGGAAAACTTCTTGTTTGACCACATCAACACTTGCTTTCAGGCTTTCGGACATCTTCCACATTACGAACTCCACTATAGACCTTACAGTCCCGAATGTCACCCTTCCAGTAACATCAAGCACAAACCTCCTATTTCTTGGCACTGCCAAAGTGGACGACACATTGCTCAACCATAACCCCTTACTTTGCTTGTCTGTTACTTGGTGGGATGTCTTCACCAAAGTTTCAACTGCTCCATTACAAAGGGAAACAATCGCGTCTCTCACTTCGGATTTGTGCTTAGGATTAGTCATACCAGAGAACAAATCATCATAGAAGTTAATATGCATTGTTTTGTCAAGATAAATGGTGACAGCCGTGCTAACAAAGGTTTTTATGCATTCAGCTATTACTATCTTGAAGCGATCATCACAAAGTAAATCTACCCACCCTGGTAAACTGGATGAATGGGATTGGGTGTGTGAGTAAACCTCTGTGACCAAATTCTTAGCAAAACTACCAACGACTACTGAAACAAAACCAGCTCCCGAACTACTAATCAGCTTATCCATAAGCTTGTCTAAAAATGTTGAGCTTTTTACCTCTTCAATTTCAGTACTTTTTTCGTGTGAATTGTATCCCCTCAAAACCCCATAGGTTACACTCTCTGAGAGTCTGCACAGTGACTTGGAAAACTCTTCAGACTGAGCAATTTTAGACAATTGCTTCAAACTGTTAGGGATTTCATCAGAATCAGATTGAAGAAATCCCTTCAAATCCTTGGAGATGATACTAACAGCCTCGGCCGATTCAGACATCATTTCACAGATGGATGATAACGCTCCCAATAGCTTCATGATTCTCCTCGTCTTTCTCGAATAATACACTCTGTATGCACCATAAGATGAAGCTCCAACTACCCCAAGAGCAATCAACCATTTCTTCTTCGGGGTCAACATCATACGTTTCTTTACCAACTCAAAATCCCCGTGTATGCATAAAATTGCAAAGCTCTTCTCTAGCAATTCACGACGCCAACTGAAGGCCAACAAATCTTATATTTCAAACCCTAAAATTTTGGGAATATGCGTAGATTAATCAATGAACTAGGTTTTCACTTTCACAAACGCAAATATAAGTGATAATTCGGAAGGGGGGGAATGTAATAGAGTACTCCGTATAGGATATGGATGAAAGATGAACCTGTTATGAGGAGAATCCGACGGACAGGAAGACGAATATGCTTTTACTTGTTAGATTTTGTTCGTGAGCTATTGAATCGATAAGGAAAATTGTGGTTTCGTTTCTTCTTCAAATACTTCTTGAAAATTGTAAATAAATAAATGGTTGACGAGAATAGGAATGGCCACCCATCCCATTCACGTTTTGGGGTGTTCGGCCACCTGCTGCCTGGAAACGCCGTACCGTATCGGTTTCACCACGGACCCATGGTGAAATTAAATTTCCATAAAAATGGTGTAAAAATCCCAATAATTATACGGAGTAATTAATAATTAATAATATAAGGGTTATTAGCTCAATTTAGCTCTCTAATTTTTATAAAAACACACAACTTTAAGTCTTCTCACAATTACACTTTTAATAGAGTAACTATTAAATACTCTTGTTGGGATATTGACCTAGAGGCCCAATACCCAGATCGGGAAGGCCCAAGATATCCGGCCCAAGTAACAGGCCCATCACTCTATGATGAGAAGATCCAGTAAGGAGACATACCGAACGGGGTTCGGCCCAAATAAAGGCTGGCCCAATAAGAAAACATACCGAACGAGGTTCGGACTATATACTATACTTGGGCCAATTTGACAGCATCTTCAGTATGGACCAACATCCCGTTCGAGCAACGGCCAACCAGCAAGTGACTAGGTGCAGTTAATGCCAGACTATGACATCAGCAAGTGGAAGCATGGATGACCAAGTCGGTGGAACAACGGCTAATCAGCAAGAGACAGCCCATGCTCTCCATTAGTATAAATAGAAGGTTTCAAGTCATTGTAAGGGTTATATTTTCGATACTCAAGCTCTAGAATAGCATCATTTGCTCTTATTTCTTGTATTAAAGCATAGTTTCCGACTTACTGATCGGGAAATCTTTTGTAATCAGATTGGTTAATTAATACGAGTGGGTTTTCGAGTTCTAGTTAATTCAGATTTTATATTTTCTCACACACTTTGATTCTGGGCCATTCCTGATATATCCAAAGTTCGTGTTGGGCTTTCGGATCTACGGGACTTACCCTCAACATTGGCGCCGTCTGTGGGAAACTTGCAAAAAGTTTCACTTTCTAAACATCCAAAAAACCTCTATTTTTAAAAAATGGTCAGAATCAATTCCTATCATACAAACGACGGTTCACACCGTCACGGGAGGAGTCACACCCCGGGGAGTCAAAACCCCCAGGGACAATCCAGTCGAGGATCCTATCCTCGCGTTAATGGGGATTTTGTGATCCCAGAATCTCTGAGGAGAAATCCCCAGGCCATGCGTGACATGGCCCAATTCATGCAGCACATGGCAAACGAAGAAGAAGGAGGTTCCAGCTTTACAGGAGAAACTCCACGCGCGGAAACGACCACAGCGTCATCCCGCTCACATACCCATCGGGATAATCGACGTAGCGCCCCACCAGCAGCACATCCCAGTCCAAGTGACCGAACCCCGGTCGGGTCGCAAGCTAGAGGACCAACTCCCGTCGGTCATCATTTCCAACATGCCGAGCGGGAAGATACTAGGGCCCCTCAGCGGCATTGGGACCGGGACTGTGCGGATATGAGGGTTCCACCACCGCCCCCTCTGACGGCCCAGGAGGAAGAGATGGCCGAGATGAGGAGGCAAATGAATGAAATGCGGGACCAGATGAACAGGGTACCTGCACAACCTGCACCAGTCCAACTGGGGATTACTTCCCCGTTTACAAGGGAGCTCATGTACGCGGATATCCAAGGGGGTGCCAAGCCCCCGACCGGCCAAATATATGATGGGGTGGGAGATCCCCACGTACATCTGAGGAGTTACCAAGGCGGACTTATGCTGCTAGGAGCACCCGAGACTGCCATTTGCCGTTTGTTTTTCAGCACGCTCAGGGGGCCTGCCCAGGAATGGTTCGGGACACTACAACCCGGGTCAATCAATAGCTTTACCGAGTTATCAACGTTATTCTTGGCTCAATTTGCTTCCAGTGCCAATCCCAAACAGCACTTCAGCTATCTGACCAGCGTGAAGCAAAACGCCAAGGAGACCCTCAACCAATTCCTGAAAAGGTGGAGGGATGAAACTTTAACAGTGGGAAGCATGACGGATGATACCGCCATCACCCTGTTCACGAATGCTCTCCGAACGGGGGAGTTGTACAAAGAATTGAAGAAGAACCCGGGCACGACGTACGCCGAAGTATTAGATAGGGCGCGCAAGCATGCCGCCCTAGAAGAAGAAATAATGATCAGGGATAAGGTCATTACGCCTGCTGCCCCGATCAGACTGGCTGATCGGCTGGGTCCTAGCCCAGCGGCCACTTTACCCCCCAAACAAGGGAGATTTACACCCCTGGTTCTATCAATAGCGGCCATCTATCGGAACGAGAGGGACAATATTCCCATCCCGACTGATTCTGGACAGTTCATGGGAACGGATGACAATGCTTTCTGTAAATATCACAACAGAAAGGGTCATGCCACCAATGCCTGCAGGGCCCTGCAAACAGCAATTGAGGATCTGATCCGAAGGGGCCATCTGGGCAAATATGTGAACAAAGATCCGAATGCAATGGGCACGTTAAAACCGGCCAGGAAACCTAACAGCTGGCGCCGGGATGCTCAACGTGACGCCCAGCCTCAGAATGATGTGTATGTTCCTCCCAGAGATGAGCCAGAGGGCTCGGGAGGCCCCGGAAAGAAGCCTCGAATGGAGGTCAAGGTCATATTTGGGGGCGGAGAGACCGGAGATTCGAACGCCGAACGGAAAAGGTTCGAGCGGAGTCTTTATGTGGGGTCCGTCTCCGCTCCCCCCCAGAAGAAAGGAAGGACAGACCCGATCACGTTCGGGCCAGCTGATCTACCCAACTCTCCAAGCCCCCACAGGGATGAACTGGTAGTAAGCATGTGTATTGACAATGCTTTAATCCGCAGAGTGCTGGTCGACACTGGGAGCAGTGTGAATGTATTGTATCTACAATCTTTCGAGAAAATGGGTCTGCAAAGGAGCAACCTGACCCACCTGCGAACTCCACTGGCGAGTTTTACCGGTAACTGCATCGAGGCGGAAGGGACCATCCAATTGATGGTTGAAATTGGAGATGAAACCCACAGAGCGTCACTCCGAATGACGTTCGTGGTGGTAGACATAAAGTGCGCCCATAATGCCATTTTGGGCCGACCGGGATTGGAAGATCTGGAGGCAATAGCCTCTGTCCGCCACTCATGCATCAAATTCCCCACAGACACTGGGGTAGGGGTGGCCAGAACTGACCCAACAACAGCCCGAACATGTTATCGGGAGGCCCTGAAACAGATGAACACTCGTGGGATGCGGGTGAATACAATTGAGGTGGAAACCCACCGAACGGAGTTCGAGGCACATCCGGAGCCCTCCACCCTTCTTTAACAAATCGACCTCGACTTTCCCCCGAACCGTAAGGTCGCTATCGGGGTAGATCTGGAGGCAGATATCCAGGATGGCGTGATTGCCGTCCTCAAAAAGTTTCAGGTGCTATTTGCCCGGGGGCCAGAAGATATGCCCGGCATTGATCCAGAAATAATATGCCACAAACTTGCCGTTCGGTCTGATGCAAAACCGGTCCAACAGAAGAAACGATACCAAGCGACCGAACGGCGGGAATTCACCAAGAAGGAAGTGGCCACTTTGCTAAGGATAAAGCATATCCGACCGGTAATCCACGTAGAATGGCTATCCAATGTGGTTCTAGCCCCAAAGCAATCTACCTGGAGAATGTGCGTGGATTACTCCGATCTCAATAAAGCATGCCCCATGGATCCCTACCCAGTGCCAAGGATCGATCTGCTAGTGGATGAGACTGCTGGGTGCGAATTACTGAGCTTCATGGATGCTTTCCGGGGTTATCATCAGATATTCATGCACCCGGCCGATGCAGAAAAAACGGCGTTTGTTACTTCGGATGGCGTGTTCTGCTACATCGTCATGCCATTCGGATTAAAGAACGCGATGGCAACCTTCCAGAGGATGATCGGGATGCTGTTTAAAGATGTACTGGGTGTCACAATGGAAGCCTACGTTGATGACATCCTGATCAAGAGCAAAAAGAAGGAAAACCATGTCCTGGACATAGAAAAGGTGTTCGGGATAATGCAAAGGGCGAATATGAGGCTCAATCCCAAGAAATGCGCGTTTGCTGTAAGAGGAGGCAAATTTTTGGGGTACATGATGAGCGAGAAGGGGATTGAGCCCAATCCAGAAAAAGTAAAGGCCATTGTGGACATGGAGCCCCCGAGGAATCTCAAGGAAGTACAGAGATTGACCGGTCGGCTAGCAGCCCTGAGCAGATTCCTATCAAAACTGGCCGATCGAGCTATCCCGTTTTTCCAAATCATGAAGAAAGCCAACCCTTTCGAGTGGACGGCCGAATGCCAAACGGCCTTTGAGGATTTCAAGACATATCTGTCTTCCCCCTGGTCTTGACAAAGCCCGAACCAGAGGAACATCTGTATATGTACCTGGCTGTAGCCGACTTGGCCGTAAGCACGGTTCTGCTGAAAGAAGAAGATGGCGTTCAACGGCCAATCTATTTTGTGAGCAAGGCGTTGAACGGACCGGAAACCAGGTACACCTTGCTAGAAAAGAATATACTGGCCCTGATAGCTGCCATTAAATGCCTGGCCCCGTATTTCCAAACCCACCCGGTAACTGTATATACTACCCAACCATTATCCACCATCTTGAGAAATCCTATGGCAAGTGGGCGCATTACCAAGTGGAGTCTTCTGATCGGGCAGTACGAGGTAGATTTCAAACCCCGGCCTACTATCAAAGGGCAGGCCCTGGCAGATTTCATTGCAGAATGTACCGCCCGACCCTCAGAAAAAGATTCAGAGAACAACGGGCTGGATAACTGGTGGGAAATGTACGTGGATGGAGCATCTAGTGCCAAAGGTTGTGGAGCTGGAGCTGTGATCACATCGCCTGAGGGGTTCAAAGCGTATTATTCCATTCATTTTGATTTCAAGGTGACCAACAATGAGGCTGAATATGAGGCTCTCATTGCTGGTTTAAAGTATGCAAGGGCCCTGGGCGCCGATTGGTTAAAAGTGAGATCGGACAGTCAACTGGTGGTACATCAAGTGAACGGCACGACTGAGGCCAAAGAAGAAAGGATGAAGGCATACAAGGAAATGGTCGAGGAGCAGATACATAAATTTGAGCAGGTGGTGCTCGACCAGATATCCAGAATCGAAAATACTGAGGCAGATATCCTGTCCAAATGAGAACATGCAGCGTTCGACGATCGGGCACAGGAGATCCCGGCTCATATCCAACGTTTTGCCCATCGGGAAACATTGGCAACCCCAGCAATAATGGTTCTCCAGATCGAGGCCATATCTTATGCCATCCCGAGCTGGGTCGTGGATATGACCAACTACCTAAAAGACGGAACCCTCCCGCAAGATAAAAATCCTGCTTATCAAATAAAATGCATCCAGAGGAGGGCTTCCATGTTCGAGTTGGTGGACGGGCAGCTATACAAAAAGACATTTGGGGGACCGTATCTGAAATGCCTCCCACCCGATCTAGCGGCAGCTGTAATGGAAGAGATTCATGAAGGTATCTGTTCCAGTCACCAAGGGCCCAAGACGCTGGCCAGAAAAATCATCTTGCAAGGATATTATTGGCCAACTATCCAACAGGACTGCTTCGCGCATACCAGGAAATGTAAGGTATGCCAATTATACGCACCGGTTCCCGGACGGCCTGCCACTTTCTACACTCCAATGACGATGGCCCTTCCATTTGCAAGATGGGGAATAGACCTGTTAGGTCCTCTACCTACTGCACCCGGAAACAACAAGTACATCATTGTGGGGATAGATTACTTCACCAAATGGGTAGAGGCCGAGCCACTGGCTAGCATCACAGATGTAAAATGCCAGAAGTTTGTCTGGAAAAATATCATTTGCCGGTTCGGAATCCCTGAACAGATTATAACTGACAATGGAAGGCAGTTCGTGAGCCGGAATTTTGAGAACTACCTGGTCAAATGGGGGATCAAGCATTCCAGAGCATCCGTCGCATACCCTCAGGCAAATGGCCAGGTAGAAAATATGAACCGAACCATCATGGATGGCATGAAGAAGAAGCTGGAAGAATACTCCTCGTCGTGGCCTGATCAGTTGAATTACATTCTATGGACTTACAGGACCACACCCCGAACGGCCACGGGAGAGACTCCATTTGCCCTTGCCTATGGTTTTCAAGCCAAAGTACCAACGGAGATCCTAGTTCCCACACACCGAACGGTGCATTACAGCCCAGAACAGAATGAAGATAACTTACGGGCCGAATTGCATTTCGTAGAAGAAAGGAGGGATCTGGCAGCGGCACGAATGGAAGAGTATCACAGAGCCACAAGAAGATACTTCGATAAGCAGGTTAAAGTTCGTTCAATCGAGGTAGGGGACCTGGTACTAAGAAGGAGAGAGAAAAGCAAACCGCTCGAAAGGGGCAAAATGGCACAAAATTGGGAAGGCCCCTACCAAGTATGTAAGAAGTATGCTTCAGGAACGTTTGGCCTACAAAATACTGAAGGCCGACCGGCAGGAACCTGGAATGTAGAGCATCTGAGGAGATTTTCTCAGTAAAAACGGCTGTTGCCACCTCTAAAAATAATAATAATAATAATAATAATAATAATATAGAGGGAAACATAACTTCCACAAACTCAGCCCATGGTTAACTCGATCATTCCGGATGACCGAATGACGAACGGGTTAATTCCATGGAAGGAAAATCAATTCTCAGTTTAGAGAGTTTTTGACCCTAGATTTATGTAAGAATAAAGGGATCAAAAATGGCTTGAAGAATTGAGGCTCAGAAAATCGGTGCCCATGGTTAACTCAATCATTCCGGATGACCGAATGACGAACGGGTTAATTCCATGGAAGGAAAGTCATTCTCAGCCAAACGACTGGGAGTTTGACGCTCAGATAGTCTCACCTCAGCGGTTAATATGAGAATCGGTTCTGGAAAACCGAATGACGAACATATTAGCAGTTTGGAGGGAGCCATACATTTCAGCAAGAGTTTTGACCCTGTAATTACGCATTGAGGAAGGGATCAAAATGGCCTGGAGTTCGAAGGACAGTGATTCTCACCTCAGCTTGTTAACACGTAGAATCATTCTGGATGACCGAATGACGAACGGGTTAACAGCTTGGAGGGAGCTGAGTCGTCAACTTAGCCAAAGTCGACCCTGTAATTACGTACGGGCAAAGGGATCAAAACGGCTTGGAGATGGTGTCAAGACTGTAAGATATGGATTAACCGAGCGACGTTCGGATAAGGTACGGATTGTCGTCCGGGGAATCGGAACTATGGTTTTGAAAAATCTCGCCTCAGTCATAAAACTTGACTTGGAAGCTAGTCGCCCTTTTAGCTATAAGTAAGAAATGACCCAACTTCGGCGATCTTGCTTACAGTCCGAAAAGGGTTACCTCAGACCCCTAATATGGATGATACGAGCCAGAGAAAACAGTTCGGAATGCATCGGAATTATGGGTTTGGAAGGAGAGAGCCTCACCTCAGCTTATTAACGCATGAAATCATTCTAGATGACCGAATGACGAACGGGTTAACAGTTTGGAGGGAGCCCCTATCCCAGCCGAGAGTTTGACCCTGTGGTCACGATCAAAACGGCTTGGAGGAATTCACCTCAGCTAAGAATTTTGAACCCGTGCGTCACGAACAGGAAAAGGGATCAAAACGGGTTCGGAAAGGTGTCAGAACAATTATGAAGAGAGTCTCACCTCAGCTTGTTAACACGTGAAGTCATTCCGGATGACCGAATGTCGAACGTGTTAACAGTTTGGAGGGAGCCCCTATCCCAGCCGAGAGTTTGACCCTGTGGTCACGATCAAAACGGCTTGGAGGAATTCACCTCAGCTAAGAGTTTTGAACCCGTGCATCACGAACAGGAAAAGGGATCAAAACGGGTTCGGAAAAGGTGTCAGATATAAAGATACATAAGCCGAGTGAGGTTCGGCCATGTAGAAAAGATTGTGGACAAAATCAAAGGAATAGAAAAGGTGCAACAGACAAAGGAAAAAAGTCCAGTTTATTCTTCGGCGTTACTAGCCGGAATATACAAAAACAAATATACAAGAAAAGAGACAACAGATAAGGAAAGGCTATACTAATGGATGATCGCCATTCGGGGAGGATGTAGGCTGAGAGCTCCCTGCCTGCACTGCATCGTCAGGCGCTGCTTTGGATCTTTTCTCCATGACGCGATCATACGTATTCCCGAACAGATCATCGAAGCCTAGTTCATCAGGATCGAACGGCTTGGGGAAATGCTCTAAGATCAGTTCAAGATTCCTATCCAGAAGCAGGTCCTGACTTTGCTTGACGGTTTTCTCGGTCAGGACATCCAAGAAAGATTTCCCTTCCGGCGTGCTGTCCAGGAGGTCGATCCCTGCCTTGATGGGATCTGAGCTCTCACGCAAAAATTGGCCAAGGTGAGGACCTAGGAATTGTCGGGCCGTATTCTCCAGAGCGAGGTTCAGCGCCTTGCCCCGTTGGAAATCCACTACCGATTGCTGAGCAATCTGAGAGGTATTGACCGTGTAGGGTTCGGGCAGATGATCTCCGACAGCCTTATCAAATTTAATGCCAGCAGATTCAGCAGCCCGCACCTTGGCCCGGAGTTCTTTGAGCTCCCGGTCGCGACGACGGGACGTCTCCTGCATCTCGGCCAGGGCAGCTTTTGCTTTCTCACCCTCTTTGGCCTGCTCCTGGAGGTCGGCCGCTAACTTCCGAGCGGCGGAAAGAAGGACCTGACCGTCATCCCGATCACTGGCCAGGGCTTTCATCTCCTTCTCAGCAGCGAGAAAGGCTTTGTGATAGTACACGCCAGCCTGAAAACAAGGTTACAATGAAAGTCAGAAAAGGTAAAGCATGAGTAATAGAAAGGTATGGGTCGGACTGAAATGTACCTTGAGTGCTTCCTGGTGACCTGCTTCGAAAAGGTCCGACCAGTGAGTCAAGTTAGTGAAGCTCGGGGGAACTTTGATCGCGGTATGACACCACATAGAAGATGGCATCAACCCGAACAGATACCTCCCTTCCGATCTGGGCCCCATATTTGAGAACTCAACAAACATCCGATCATCGATCGGTGTGGCAGTAAGAACCGGAGTTGGTTTGTTGGCAGGTACTGATCTTTTGGCCTCAACCTCCGGCCCGGTCAAGTCAACCACATGGTCAATCGGGATCAGGTGATCGCCATCATTTCCTTTGCGTTTTTTTCGGGCTTGCTCCGCCGAATCACGATCGGCTATCATCTTCTCTTTCCCTTTAGCAGAAGAGATAGAACGCCGGACGGGTATGGGAGAGATCACACCTACAAGAAAGAGAAATAAAAAATAAGTTGAATTGTGAGAGCGAAGGGTGATCGGGTTAAAACCTTACTATGCTTACCAATCCCAGCAGATAACATGCTCGAGGCAGTGACAAAGCTGCGAAGACTCCTGGTCCCTCCCATTCGCAAAGACTCAGCCTGGGAGCGTAGAACGGCATCCACCCTGGGCAGGGAATCCCGAATGGGGTATGCGTTCCACCTGTCCGGGAATGGCAAAGAATCACCTACCCGAACGAACAAAAATCGCTCTTCCCAGTCAGCCTGCGGGGTAACGTTCTCTGTGAACAGCTGACGGTCAGAACGAGCTACCAGTTTCAGGTACCCGGTCGTCCAGTAGGGCTGATAGCAGTAATGATAAAGGAACAGATCGACGCTCGGGGTGATCCTCAACTCGTGGCACCGGATAATGAAGCCTGTCAAAATACGGTAGCTGCTGGGCACGAACTGAGCGGGCAGTACAGCAACCCGGCGTAAGAACTCCACTATGAACGAATGGAGAGGGAACCGAAGTCCAGCAGTCAGAGCATCGAGGTGCACTAGCACGTGCCCCGGTCTGTGCCTCATAGGATGCCGAATGAATCCGGCATAGTATTCTCTTGGTGGGGGCAACAACTGGCTAAGTTGCCGTTCAACATCTTCTGGGAGACGTTGTTTGTGTTTGCGTATGCGATTGAAGTGTAGGGCAATGCGTGGTGGCCGCTCGGGCATCCCCTTGTTGAAAACCTGGAGGTCATCTCCGGACAGACATCCATCCTCCTGTGGCTGTTCGATATGTTTGCCGGCCTGAGGATTGGCGGGTTTGGGTGTTTGGGACGAAGAGCCTTCGGCTTGGTTACCAGCGGATGTTTTGCTCTTACGGATCAAAGGCATCTCTTCAGATTCTGAGCTAGAGGAGTAGTACATAAAAACGCTGGAGGAAATTTGGGAACTCTAGAGAGAGAAGGCTTGAGAGTATGCAAAGGAATTCTAGAGAGAGAAAGCTCGAAAGAAAAATGAGAAAACAGCAGGAGAAATTAGGGGAAGCACCTCTCTATAAATAGGAAAAGTGCCGCACAAATCCCCAATCCATGAGCAACACGTGGCATTGGGTGGTTACGATTAATTTGGGGCATTTATGATTCACTTTTTATGCACGAACCCCGGACGGGCTTACAAAGGTTTAGCAAAGATCACAGGGGCTTACTGTTTAGAAAAATGCTAAGTCCTAAATGTCAACCTGAAGCCCGACCGGCCAACAGTATTGTAAAAGGTTATCTGGGGGAAAAATGCTAAGTCCTAAATGTCAGCCTGAAGCCCGACCGGCCAACAGTATTGTAAAAGGTTATCTGGGGGAAAAATGCTAAGTCCTAAATGTCAACCTGAAGCCCGACCGGCCAACAGTATTGTAAAAAGGTTATCTGGAAGAAAACTGCTAAGTCCTAAAAGTTGACCTGAAGCCCGACCGGCTATCAACGTCATAAAAAGATAGCCTAAGGATTGAACTAAAGCCCGACCGGCTATCAAGTTGTAAGAGATTATCTGAAGCAAGAATGTGCCAAGTCCTAAAATTTGGTATGAAGCCTGAACGGCTGAGTACCAGGGGGAAGGGGTTTTTTCCTTAAGTAAATTATCAGAACTTTCTAATGCCCGAGCGGCGATCAACAGCGTTAAGATTATTTGAGCAAGAAATAAGTTAGGAAACTGGTTAAGTCCTTCAAAATAGGCCGAATCCCGAATGGCGAGTAAATCATGTGTTAAAAACAGAAAAGACAGTACGCCAAGTTTCAGGCAAAAAGGGATATATATTCATCGGTGCTACTGACCGGGAAATACAGGCTACTTGGAAAAAAGGAAATTACAATAAGAATTACAATACATATGAATTATTGATCGGGGGCCATTTCATCTCCCTCTTCATCCTCATCATCATCAGACGGGGGTTCAGGATCTTTTCCCGCAGCTCGATCAGCTTCCCGTTGCTGGGCTCGCAGAAATTTCTCAAACTGCGCCTGGATAATATCATCTGTGGGGAGATCAGAAGTCTGAACCGGCCTCCCCAATTGAGTTTGAAGCTGAGTGACGAAGGGACGCAGCAAGACCTGGCCAATTTTGCCATAAAGATCGGAGACAATGGAATCATTCCATTTTTTGGCCTCCGGGTCCTTATCCAAGAGGGCCACCCCTGCCGATAGCCGGCCGGCGCCTTTGTGAAAACCCTTCAAATACGCCCCAAAGGCGAACGGGATTTGGGCCCTTGCGTGTTCATCCTTGATGATGGAGAATTCATCAGAGGATTTAAACGTATCCCAGACGACGGACAGATCCACGCTCACTTCATAAGGACCGTCCGGGATGCTGGATGGCATTTCTTCAAATTTGACCTGGACAGCCTCAGCGGCAAGGACCTTCGCCTGGGAAGCTGCAAGTTGGACCCGAAGGGTACCAAGTTCAGCGTCCAGCCTCTGCTTTTCCTCCGCAAAGGCTTTCCGTTCGGCCTCCAGAGAGGCGATGGCGGCAACAGCATGTTGCTCAGCAGAAGACTGGGCAACAATCAGTTCCCGCTCCTTGGCCAGGCGGGCCTCCCGCATCTGAAGGGTGTACAAGCCCATATACAGAGTACCGTTCGAGAATTAGTACTGGTTACGGAGAATAAAATAAAGACAAAGCACAAAAGACAATATACCTTCAGAGCAGTCAGAGCCAGACATTCTTCAGATTGCTCGACCGGCAACTGAGGAATGGAAAAGTTGTTGAACCAGGAGGAGGTAGACCAGATCTGGCTCGCTGTAGATCCGGCCCTCTCTAAAACCTCATGAACAGGGTCGGACAGGGAGATCCGCTCGACCTGACCCGTAATATGGTCGGTATGGGCCTCACCAGCATTCGAGGATTCCCCCCGAATGGAGTCGAAATGCTGGGAAAATTGGTGCAGTTGGTCAGAACCGAACCGGTCATCAAGCAGCATGGCCTCTAATTGATCCTGGTGGACCTGCTGAATTGGCTGAGGTTCTGGGAGCGGTTGGGAAGGGGCAGCTTCCTGAGCGGGAACAATGGTGGGAGTAGGTTGGGGGTTCTTCCGGGATTTTTTCCGCTTACCGGCCCCACCGGCTGCGATAACTCTGCTATCATCCATAGGAAGATCTGGGTTGGGTGCTGAAAAAAGACAAAGGAACAATGTTAGTATCGAGCGGCCCTAGCGTGTGAGAAACTAGAAAAAAAAGAATAAAAGAACGTTTCTCGCACGGGAAGGACCGCCCGGACCAAGGCACTTGGGTTATCAAAACAAGTAAACCCAAGAGAACGGGCAGTACCTATCCCGACTGTTATAAGTCGTTCGGGGGTCAGATAATTCATTATGTCCATGCATTTATCCTTCTCCATAGCAAGCACGTCCTTGTAGATTTCTTCAGTGAGGACAGGATCAGGGGTTTTGCGGGGAAAGGCATTCCACTTGCGGGGAATCAGACCGTCCGGGATTGACACGAAGAAGAACCGGTCTTTCCACCCTTTGATCGAAGTGGGGTTTCCTTTGAACAGGATGTGTCCCGTTCGGGCACTAGTGGCCAAATAGCCATGGGTTTGTTGGGGGGCTAATTTGAAAAACTGGTGGAAGAGCTCTAGGGTTGGTCGGGCACCGGCATCTTTGCAACGACAAATGAAACCCACCATTGCTCGATAAGAGTTCGGCATAATCTGGGCCGGTACAACTTCGTAGAAATTGAAGAAAGAAATGAAGAAGGGGTGTAGCGGAAATCTAAGGCCGGCCCTAATCGAGTCAAAGTGGACTATGGTCATTCCGGGCCTATGACGCATTGGGTGAAGCCCGGCTTGCAAACGGAAATCCACCGGGTCAGGGATAAGGGCCGGAATTTCGGCCCTATTGTGAGAGGTCAATTTTTGCCTCCTCTCCCTAATCAATTTTAGGTCAAGAGTATGGCGATGAACATCGTTGGGACGTCCGGCCGCCATGGAAGCTATTTCGTCATCGGATTTGGTGTCATCAGAATCCTCACTGGAGGAAGAAGAAGTGCTAGGGAGGTCCTCCGCCTCAGCCCTGGAATTCGTCGCCGTCTCAGTAGAAACACCGGAAAACGGAACTGGGATGGCATCTACAATGGCGGTGTCACAGTCATCTCCATGAGAGGCCATCTCCGAATCAGAAGAATGCTTTGTGGGGCTCATCTCGATCGAAGCCAGAAATGAAGATGGGGAATCCAAGGTTGGGAAATTACCTGAGCAAGGGAAGCAGGAAGAAATTTGCAGAGGAAACAACGAAGGCCAAGGAATTGCAGAATCGAAACCCGGAATTAAGGAGTTAAGGGCTAATTTATAGCCTTGAAACCGCCGTGTCGAGAACCAATCAGAGAGCGACACATCACTAGGGGCATTTAAGCTAGACACGCGTCTAATGAAAAGACTAAACGACGGTTATCATGATGAATATGGGGAAATGAAGCGGCAGCCGTCAAATCGCAGCATGGGGAACTGATTACATCTGTACCCCGATCGCCACTCGGGGTATTATGACATTGGTATACTTCCTGATGCACTCACTTCGTTCGAGACATCAGAAGTGGGGGACTTGTGTTGGGATATTGACCTAGAGGCCCAATACCCAGATCGGGAAGGCCCAAGATATCCGGCCCAAGTAACAGGCCCATCACTCTATGATGAGAAGATCCGGTAAGGAGACATACCGAACGGGGTTCGGCCCAAATAAAGGCTGGCCCAATAAGAAAACATACCGAACGAGGTTCGGACTATATACTATACTTGGGCCAATTTGACAGCATCTTCAGTATGGACCAACATCCCGTTCGAGCAACGGCCAACCAGCAAGTGGCTAGGTGCAGTTAATGCCAGACTATGACATCAGCAAGTGGAAGCATGGATGACCAAGTCGGTGGAACAACGGCCAATCAGCAAGAGGCAGCCCATGCTCTCCATTAGTATAAATAGAAGGTTTCAAGTCATTGTAAGGGTTAGATTTTCGATACTCAAGCTCTAGAATAGCATCATTTGCTCTTATTTCTTGTATTAAAGCATAGTTTCCGACTTACTGATCGGGAAATCTTTTGTAATCAGATTGGTTAATTAATACGAGTGGGTTTTCGAGTTCTAGTTAATTCAAATTTTATATTTTCTCACACACTTTGATTCTGGGCCATTCCTGATATATCCAAAGTTCGTGTTGGGCTTTCGGATCTACGGGACTTACCCTCAACAACTCTAGAAGAAAATACTATCTACGAGTATATTTCATTGGGTTTAATGCACCAAATCCCATGTGATATGGAAATTCGGCGCATTAGCCCCTGTGATTTAAAAAATGCACAAAACCTCCTCGTGTTTTAATTAATCAAGCACATAACCCCTTTTATGAATAAATTTAACGATTTGAAAACCACTTTTCCTAATATTCTGATTAAATACACAAGTAAATATGTCAAAATCTCTGAATCATACAAAAATGTTAATCATTTTTCTTTTATTTGACAATTGGTGCATGATTAATTAAAACACAAGGGGTTTTGATAAATTTTTTCAATCACAGGGGGCTAATGGAGCGAATTTCCATATCACACGAGGTTTGATGCATTAAACCCATATTTCATTATTCCCATTCCTTTCTAACTTTAAGCTGGAAACTTTGTATTGTTTAATTTCTTTATACAAAATCATATTTCTACTATACAACAAAACAATTACAAGTGCTGAAATTTACATTACCCATAATAAATCATATCATAGTGCATAACGTATGAAAGATAACTCGAAATATGAACCTGTAACACAACTTTACAAGTAGTTCAAAGTGTTTTCTTGGTAACAAATAATTTTATCAAGCATTATTAAATTACTTTAGCAACTTCTTTTAAAACATAAATAAATATATATACTAGTTAATTCACTAACAAGTTAGAGTATCATTGTTATATTAATTTTGTAAATTATGTTAGAAAGTTTTCAATTAGAGAATATTATGTAAGATTAGTATTTTAAGATTTGATTAAAGTTCTTGCTAATTATTTGGAAAAATAGAATTAAATAATTAATAAAAATTACATAACTTCATTCAAGTATATAAAAAGTATTGAGATTGATATAAATTTGTCATTTGGAAAAATTTCAACTGAAAAGCGTAATTGTTATAAAAGATGAAGTTTGGGTCCTTTTAATAAAAATTAAAGAATATGATACAACAACATCCAAGCCTTAATCCCAAAAGAATTTGAGGTCGGCTAACATGAATCGATCTATGATATCGATGCCAAAAAGAGAAGGCGGACAAGAAAAGGAAAAAAAGTAAGATAAAATGAATAAAATAAAGATACATAAATATAAGATAACAATAACACAAGAATATAATCAAGATAAAAGGTTATAATAGCCAGAGATATAATAAACTAATACTCCTAATTATAAACGTATACTCCATATTTGATTTAATATGTTTTTTAACTAGACTGAATTTTCTACTCAGGCCTAATAGATGTCTATTTTAGGTGTGTTTTACTATTTTTAAGTATAATTTGATCTTATACATAAATAAGTTCAATTAAAACATCCTTAAACCATAGATACAGGTGCTCACTGTTATTTGGGATGTATTTCTCTCATTTACACACAAATAAGAAATGTTTTACTCTTATTTGAAAAATAAAAACATGACAATCCTACTTTGAAATTTTAAAACGTGTCTACTCACTCCTAATTCAGAAATTTTCCATAAACAATATTATGAGATTCCCGAAAGAATCATTGTATCCCTTAGTTTATATGTATCAACCATCCTCATACAACCATTACAAAATACAAATAGGGGTAGTTTGGTACAACATATTTGTCGTACGAAAACTTTCGATGCACAAAAAATGAATATTGTTATCTTACCGAAATTCGGCATCATATTTCGGTATGTCAAAGTTTCAGTTCGATAAAGGCACATTATTATTAAATCATCATGCATGTCTCTCAATACAATAAGTTATCATAGACTAATGGAATATACAAAATCAATGTTATTGGCGACATACTAAATCCATCAATAAAAATCACTACCTCCGTCCCATTTCATGTGTCATATTTTTATTTGGCACAATTATTAATAAAATTGTTGAAAAAGTAAAAGTTATGATTGAGACTCCTTTCTTTCTAATAAAGTCAAATGTTGTAAACCACATATTTCTTTCTAAAAAAGAAACGTGACACTCCTTTTGGAACAACCCAAAAAAGTAAAGTAGGATAGGTAAAATAAGACGGAGGAAATATAAAATAGAAGTAGTAACATATTGATGTCCTATTTCATATTGAACAATAATTATTACTCTTGCCGTCTCTTAAAATTTTGTCAAATTTGACTGACACGAGATTTAATAAAGTAAAAATTTGTGGTTGAAATTTGTGTAAATAAAACAGAATCAACTGGAACCACCAAATCTTAATTAAACTGAAAAATGATAAAATTAGTGAAAATAAAAAAAGAGAAAGTTATCAAAGTTTTAAAAAAGGGAGCAATATAATTATATGGAAGGGTGAATGAAGATCCTCTGGTGGCCCAAATTTTCTCCCGAAGGCTATTTGAGGCGTTATGATAGGCCACCTATGAAGTATGAACAATGTTGGATTCCAGGTCATGGGATGCCTTGTAGACCAGATGTGACTACTATCAATTGGAGACCAGCTTAAGAAATCTTAGTCTTGTGGGTTTTGGCATTCCAAGCAACGTTTGTGAAAACGAAGAAGTACTTTTCAAAATGCTTAAAATTAATCTTAGAAGCAATTTTTAGAAGTTGTGGGAAATCATTTTCTAAAAAAAAGATATTGAATTGTTTGGGTGAAAGCGCAGAAGAACTTTTGAGTTCTCCAAATTATTCTTAAAAGAAGTTTTTTAGAAGTTAGGAGAGACTGATTTTCGAAAAACTGATTCCTGATTCTTGGTTGTCAAATAAGATGTACACCTTTGATGTAATACTCCGGTTTCAAATTTGGAGGTATGTAATTAGAGAGTTGTAAGAGTTCCTCACTTCGTTTCTTTTATCACATAGTCACAATTTACGTGCAAAAACTTTTGCATTTCATGTTGCTTACGATTATAGGCTTTTATACGTGTAGAATATTTTTTAGTTAAATTTACAGATGAAACTTGATTTTCAATTCACCAATGAATTAATTCCAAAAAAACATTTCAACATATCATAAAATGAAAACAACACATTATCCTAAAAATAAATTACGCAACATAGATATAAATCAGTAGTAATTTCTATAAAAAAAAACAGAAGTATTGAAACAACATGGATATATAATCATTTATCTCTAAAACGATGTTGTGTTTTAGCCACTTTTATAACTTTATAGAAACTATTTGAACATGACTTTCAGTATAACAGTGTACCAATACAGCTTTATTTTCAAAATCTATACCGATAAAAAGAAAATTATCATTATAAATGTTCTTCTGCGCCCATTCAATGTACTCACTTTCTCAATTTTAAGAACGGAGGCGGCGAGCAAGCGACTAATGAAAATGTTGGTATACCTAAGCTTTCAATGAATTCATTTTTTTCGATCTTATAAAGAGAAAATTATCCTAGGCATGACTAAAACTCTCTCACTTTCTCAATTTATGACCTAACTAGTTTTTTCCCAAAATAATATTTAAATATGTAATATTTAATTAATTTATTACTACCTCCGTCCCAAATTGATTTGCAAAATTGACTTTTCTTCATCAAACAGTTTCATTTTATTTACTCAACTAGGATGTCAAATTTTCATTATATTTTAATTTGGAGTTTGCAACTTTTATGAGATTTTAATGTAGTTTCTGAATATCGAAATTTTAATTATTAAAAATTGAATTAATTATCAATATAGAGGATTTAACTTTAATATTGATTGACCAAAAAATGTTGACTTTGCAAATCAATTCAGGACAAAGGGAGTAATAAATAAATAAATAATTTTTATGCACTAATATACCTTTTAATTTATACATATAAAACCCTAACCTTCTACTTCTTTTCTCCAACCCTAGCCTCTATCCAGCCAAACAGTCGCTTGCTCGCCGCCTCCGTTCAACCTGTTCGCTTGCTCGCCGTCGTCCACCTGCTCATCGTTGTACGTTCATATGCGTGCATGCTCAATGTTGTCAACTCGCGCGCCTGCTCACCTCCATCCACCCGAACGCTTGATCGTCGATGTTGTCCCGCCACGCAGGTGCCTCCTCGATGCCTCCGTCAACCCGTGTGCTTTCCCGGCCACTTGAGATTAGGGTTTATAGGCTTCTTCTACTTAATGAAATTAGGGTTTTGCGAGCATATGGACCCTACAACCCATCATCGATGCTACCCAGTAGTACGACCGCCTACCGCACGGACGCCGGGCACCACCGTCTAACTGCACAAAGTTGGAGACGAACCCTAGGTTGAAGACGATTGAAGACAATGTGCAGTGATTTCTAGTACAGTTATTAGTGAACACAATGATATGACAAGAAATGCAGAGATTATGACAAAAAGTGTAATAATGTAAAGCATTAATATGACATAAAATGCACTTACCAAATCTAAAACGAAAAAAGAACTATATATAAAGTCTTAACATTTTTATGATGACATGTCACAACTATGGCATAAAGTGCAATAACCTCAACATAAAGTGCATTAAAGTTAATTCGACTAACAACTAACGATATCACATTTAAAAAGGGAAAGAAGAACGATAAGTTCATAACATTTTCGTAATGCTTAGATTTTTTCCCCCATAATACCATGCAGTAACACTGACAAAAAACGCTTTAAACGCTTGCATAAAGTGTGATATTTTTACACGAAAGTAATGTAAAATGCACCTTTTCTAATAAGGGTGTTTTCGTTCTTAAACATTTTAATATGACGGGATTTATTTTTTGATATTGTTTATACAAATGTATAAAAAAACTAGTCATATTTCAAAAAACTAATGTGTTTTAGTTTTGTGAAGGAAGTGGGGGAACACTTTCGAATTTTATTGATAGAAGTTTATTAAATGTACAAGGGATACAATAAAATTATTTAACCTATTGTATATGCGAAGTTTCGGTAGATCGTGGGTGGAAGTGACTGAATTCGATCGAAAATTATTCCAATCGGAAAATAGAGACCCCTATGAAACTAGTGAGCATTTTTTTTTTGATAAACTGAGCATTCTAGTGTAGTTCACTCGTTCAAAAGTGCTTTTGTAATTAACTTATTCATATACTATCGTATTATCTAAGGAAAACTATTAAAGGTTCTCGAACTTTCATAAAAAAGTCAATTAAGTCCTTTTATAGGAGACTCTTTCCGATCGTCGCGATTTGGGGCGGTTCCCGGTTGAATTTTTTGATGAATTTTTTTGAGCCTCTTATTCATCAAGTCTAGTTTACTCATACCAAATTTCAGCTAAAAATTTAATCGGGAGCGCATTCAAATTAATTCGAGAACGCAAAAATGCGCAGTTATCTTTAAGAATTAATTGGATGAGTTTCTGATTGAATTTTTAGCTGAAATTTGGTATGACTAAACTAGACTTGGTGAATAATATGCTCAAAAACATTCATAAAAAAATTCTGTTGGAGATATTTTATTGTGAATCAAGTTGGTCATAGATTAGCTTTATATTTAATCCTTGTATTTAAATAGTGCATAAATTAGATAAAAATAAGGCCAAGTGTTAGGCCCATTTAAACAGGCCAAAAGCCTGGTACGCCTAACCTAAACCTCGCCTATAAAAAGGGAGCCGAGGTTTAGGAAAAGGTTGAACGTCGTACTTATTATTCATAGCCTTACGCTTATATCATTCTGCTGTACGTTCCACGGTTTATCAAAGAAGGTTTTACGGTGATTCATTCTGTGTTCATCTTTACGTTTAATCTTCCTTGTTAGATCGATTATTCATTGCTGTTACAGAAACAGGGACTAACAATTGGTATCAGAGCCGATCGAGAACGATCAGAAGAACTCCTGCAGAATACTCTGTTTTTGTTAACGTAGTTCATTCTGTCGATTTTTTTGCTCTGTAATTTTGTTTCTTGTTCAAAAGTTGTAAAAGTTACACCTTTGGAATCGCCGTTTCAAAGCGATCAAAGGGTATACTTCAGTTTGTGTTTTACGCAATTTTTGATTTCGAGATATCTCGAGCTAGGCATCTCGACATCCTACTTCTTCACAGGTTCTGCTACGTTTTTCGAGCTGAAAACTTTACCAGAAGATCTCGACATTCAACTCTACAGGAAACTATCTTCAGATTTTGATTATCTGATTTTTACAGGTTGAAAGATTTCGACATTGAGGATTTCGACATCTAGGATTTCGAAATCTTGATTTCGAGAAAAGGTTTCGACATCTGGTCTCGACATTTGACTCATCAGATTAAGATTTCGAGAGATTAACTTCTCGACATTTCAAATCTCGAGATCAGCATCTCGAAATTTGAAATCTCGAGATCCCAAATCTCGAGATCCTTAATCTCGAGCCCAAATCTCGATACCGGGCCTCCTTTATCGAAATCTGAGATTTCGATATTCAGATCTCGACATCTGATTTTTCGAGATTCTGCCTCTGAAAATCTTTTGATCAATTTTCTCGAAAGGTCAGTTTAGTACAGCAATGGGTTCAGAATACAATGCACAAGGGAACAGCAGTACCCCTCCTAGCCTCAGGAAGGGAGAATACCAAATGTGGAGGAACAGATTTCTAAACTTCCTCGAGCACAAAGAGAACTCTTCTGCAATGCTCGAATCTTTGCTTGAAGGACCAGCTGAACATTTGATTTCAGTTGGTGGAGATCCAGAGAACAATCCTCCTATTTTTCCAGAAATAAGGAGAAAAGTGCCATCTGAATACACAGAAGCCGACAAGCTCAGACTTCGTGGTGATCTTATGGCCAAAACGTACCTCCTTCAAGCAATACCAAACGAAGTGTATGTTCTCATAGATAGCATGCAGACAGCTAAGGAGATGTGGGATGAAATTGAGAAGCTGCTACAAGGCACAAGCATCAGCCTCAAAACAAAGAAGACTACGATTCTCATCGCTTATGACTCCTTCAAAGCAGGTCCAGGAGAACCATTGAATGAGACTTACAACAGACTTGTTCAACTGGTAAATGAGCTCAGAAAGATCAAAGTATTCAGGTCCAATCTGGAACTGAATATTAGATTTTTATCTAGCCTACATCCTGCATGGGAAAAGACAGTGAAGGATGTCAGATCTCGGATAGATTTGGACGAAATTGACCTTTGCACACTCTATGAACATCTGAAGCAATTCGTCAACGAGGTTGCCTGCGCTGAGGATCATCACACCACAAACCCCTTAGCTCTTGTAATGGATGCTCAGCCTAGAAGGACAACCACTTCACTAAAGAAGAAAAAGAAGAAGGTGGTGGTTGAATCAGATGATGATGAGAGTGACGATGACAAATCTGATCTAGAGGCTGAGCTAGCAGACTTACAGAAGAAGATGGCAATGCTGGCCAAAAGATTTGCAAAGAAGAACACTTCCTCCAACAGGCTGAGAACTTCCTCCTCAAACTACAAACAGAAGAATCATGATCAAGGATCTTCTAGGAAGGTATCATCAGCAGAAGAAGCACCTAAATGCTATAATTGCGGCAAGCCTGGACATGTGATCAAAGACTGCCGCCTCCCAAAGAAGAAAGATGCTAACTTCTACAAGCAGAAGATGCTGTGGAATAAGCAGAAAATGCTGATGGTGCAGAAAGAAGAAGAAACCTCTGCCATGATTGTTGAAAATGAGAACTGGGCAGAAGATTCTTCTGAGGAGGAGGAAGAGGAAGACAACTATGCTCTTATGGCAAGTGTGGAGGGAGATGAAATAAAGGGTGATGCTGCGATCCCCGAAAGCAAGTGCTCAACAAGCTCTGTAAGTACCTCCCATACTTCTTTAAATAATCAAATGCAGTCCTTACTTGAAAAAGACAATCTAATCAAAGAACTAAAGGAGAGACTAGACAATAATCATAGAGTTCTGAAACAGAATCTAGACCAAAAGTCTTCCTTAAGTATTCAACTTGAAATTGCAAAAGATCAAGTCAAAAAGGTGTCTTCAGATTTTGAAAGCTTTGAACTTAAGATAGCTGAATTAACTAAGAAATTTGAGGACAGTGAACGGGAAAAAAGCACAGCAAAGGCTGAATGCGATTTTTTGCATAACAAAAGAAGAACGCTTTTAAATAAAGTAAAAGAACTAGAAGATCTAGCTGCTAGAAGAGGTCAATCTGAACAAACTGTTTTTCTGCTTAACAACAAACAAAAGGATGACCGATTCTACAATGCTAAAACAGGTCTGGGCATAACAAACCCACGTAATCTTAAGAAAGTTAATTGCCTTCAATTCTATAACAAAGATTACATGGGACTAGGGTTTGGCGAAAAAATGTATTTTCGAAGTGATGAAGATTATGCTGAAGCAGAAGAAGAAAAGAGAAAGAAACCAAAACCTGCGATTTCTTGTGATTATCCCTCTGTAAATGAAAAACAACTTTCAGAAGAAAAACCGACTTCCTGCTTTAGTGAATGCCTAGACCCCTATGCTAAAGATATTCCTCACATAGGACATCCTCTAGATCCTCCTCCAAGAGTTGGTATTGCTAAAACTGGTGAGGAACCAAGTATTTTTCCCATGGCTCAAAAGCTCAAAAAACTACAAAAAACTCTTGATAACGAGAGAGAGAGATTTGAAACTGAAAAAAAAGGTTTTGAGCGCAACTGGCAGGAACTTCTTCAAAAATTTAATGATTTGAGTGAGCAGTTTCATGTTAAAACAGATCCTCCTACGACCAAGCCTGACAGCTCACACACCTCACATGAGAAAAACAATGCTTTTAAAGGTTCGTCCACTCATCTCTCTTCTCCTTTGTTTACAGGGAATGAAGTGAATAAGGAAGGAGAAGAGAAGAATGAGTGGAGGAAAAAGAGGAAGGAAATCGCAGATGGCAAAAAGAAAGTTTTTGAGAAAAGTGCCAGCCCTAGATCTAGTTCAATATTTTACTCAAAAGTTAATTGTAATTCTGTCTCTACAAAGCAAACTTCTAAAAGTTCAGTCTTGAGTCCCAAGCTAAATATTTCTGAGACATCTTCTAGACAAAGTTCTATTTATAATACAAGTGTTGCTTATGGTTATTCTGTTCCAGATCCCCATAATTATGAATGTGATATGAATGTTGTTAACTCTAAGCCTTCCAGAAAGCTTAAACCTGAAAAAGAAACCAAGAAAGGAACTTCTAAGGGAACGTTTTGTATTCCAGATATGAAATATGCCCTTAGAGTTCATTCTAGGAAACATGTTAATCGGCTTTCTAAGGAGGAGATTTTTAAAACCAAACTCAAGAAACAACCGTTCAATCACAAAGCACCTGTCTACTCTCCTCCTGAACCTAAAACGAAAAGATGGGTCCCCAAGATAAGACCCGTCAAAACTGAAACTGAAAGGTGGGTCCCCAAGATGAGACCTACCAAACCTGAATCGAATAGGTGGGTCCACAAACGCAGACCCATCCAAACTAAAACTGAAAGGTGGGTTCCCAATCGTAGACCCATCGTAACTGAAACTGATAGGTGGGGTCCAAATCGAAGACCCATCATAACTGCAACAGAAAGGTGGGTCCCCAAACTTAGACCCACACGGACTAAAATGGAAAGGTGGGTTCACAACATCAGACCCACCAAAATGGAAAGTGCTAGGTGGACTCCAAAAACCAGACACACTGCAAAAGCAGATCTGGCAATTGGAAAGCCCATCGAAGATAGATCTTTTGTTGAAAGAGCAGCTGACCTTGGATCACTGCTCAAAGCAAGTTTTAAAAAGGTGTTTCTTGATAATAAGGAAGGACCCACTCCAAGTTGGGTACCTAATCCTTTTTTATTGTTTTGCAGGACGGTCATGTGTGGCACTTGGACTCAGGATGCTCAACCCACATGACCGGAATAAAGCACCTTTTGAGCAACTACACCAACTGCTACGGAGGAAATGTCAGATTCGGGAATGACGCCTCATCTCCTATCCTTGGGTATGGGGACGTCATCTGTGCCAGCGTTACAATAAAAGATGTCTCATTCGTCAAAGGGCTCAAACACAATTTACTGAGCATTGGACAATTCTGTGACAGCGGGATGGAAGTGAGGTTCTTTGCAAAACAATGATGTGTTCTTGACAGCACAGGGAATACATTATTAACGTGTTACAGAACATCAAATCTGTACACTATTGATCTGAAAAGCGTCCAATCCACCACTTCCATCTGTCTGCTGTCCAAAGCCTCAACTGAACAGAACAACCTATGGCACAGACATCTCTCCCATCTGAACTTCAAAAATCTATCAACCTTGTCCTCCAAGAAACTTGTCAAGGGGCTTCCTATGCTAAAGTCTTCCGCTGAAAATCATTGTAGTGCCTGCAAAATGGGCAAAATGACGCGAAGCTCCCACAAGTCAAAAACTGAACCTTCATCTACTCATCAGTTGCAGCTAATACACATGGATCTGTGTGGACCTATGAGAGTACAAAGCATCAATGGTCGCAAATACACTCTGGTGATCGTTGATGACTTCTCTAGGTATACATGGACGAAATTTCTCCGATCAAAAGACGAAGCTGCAGAAAACATTATGACCTTTATCAGAACGATCCAGAAACTGCTACAGCACAGTGTTCGAATTGTCAGAACTGACAATGGTACCGAGTTCAAAAATCAGACTCTCACTGAGTTCTATGAATCACTCGGTATCACTCAGCAATTTGCAGCAGCTAAAACTCCCCAGCAGAACGGAGTTGTTGAGAGAAAGAACAGAACCCTTGTTGAAGCAGCACGCACCATGTTAATCCAATCAAGACTGCCTCACTTCATGTGGGCAGAGGCAATCAATACCGCGTGCTTCACTCAGAACAGAACCTTCATCCACAAGCGCTTCGACAAGACTCCATATGAGATCCTATTCAACAAAACTCCTGATATTTCTTTCCTAAAGGTTTTTGGCTGCAAGTGCTTCATACTCAATGATCGGACAGAGAGAAGTAAGCTGGATCCCAAAGCCAGAGAAGGCGTGTTCATTGGCTACTCACTGCAATCCAAAGCTTACAGAGTCTATCTCAGAGACAAGCGGACTGTCATCGAGAGTGTAAACGTTACATTCTATGAAATGGCAGACTTCGCTATTGAACATCTCCAGACCGATCCATCCACTGTTGTACCAGTAGCTTCTGATAAAGCTGAACCAAACACCGAACACGACGATGTGATTCTCGACTCTCTC
This sequence comes from Cuscuta europaea, assembly GCA_945859875.1. Lineage (NCBI taxonomy): Eukaryota > Viridiplantae > Streptophyta > Magnoliopsida > Solanales > Convolvulaceae > Cuscuta > Cuscuta europaea. The sequence goes on from CAMAPE010000002.1 coordinate 7,712,720, forward strand.
TTCAGAAACTTCTACGAGAACTCACAATCTCCACCTCCTGCATACACTCCAGAGTCAACATCAACTCCAACAGCAGAGATTCCGCTCCTCACAGGACCAGATGACGTACCATCCACACTCTCAACCCCTCAAACCAATCCCAGAGGTGTGGATGATCACGGCTTTGCCATTAGTCCGGAATCATCTCCACTACACACCACAGCTGCCCCAGAGCCTTCAAATTCATATCAGGACTCAGATCAACCAATAATTACTCCAACTCCTCTAGCTCATGAGAGGAAGTGGACAAGAGCACATCCTGTTGAACAAATAATAGGTGATCCAAGTCAAGGTGTGCGAACGAGATCAGCAACAACAAATGAATGTCACTATGCATGCTTTCTAAGCAAGAATGAACCATCCAAAGTCTCAGAGGCACTCGCTGATCCAGATTGGGTGATTGCCATGCAAGATGAGCTCAATCAATTTGACAGACTAGATATGTATGGACACTCGTGCCTAAACCCCCTCAGAAAACCATCATTGGCACAAAATGGGTGTTCAAGAACAAGAAGGACGAAGAAGGCATAGTGATAAGGAACAAGGCACGACTGGTCGCTAAAGGATATAATCAGCAAGAGGGCATAGACTATGATGAAACATTTGCACCCGTAGCAAGAATTGAAGCAATCCGCCTTTTTCTTGCGTACGCGGCCCACAAGAACTTTACTGTCTTTCAAATGGATGTCAAGACTGCCTTTCTAAATGGAGTCTTGAAAGAAGAAGTCTATGTCGCTCAACCCGAAGGATTCGTAGATCCCAGATATCCCGACCATGTGTACAAGCTGAAGAAAGCTCTGTATGGGTTAAAACAGGCACCAAGAGCTTGGTATGATGCATTAACCGAATTTCTGGTTAACTCAGGTTTCTCAAAAGGGAAGATTGATACCACACTTTTCATCAAGCGACAGAAGTCTGACATCATCCTGATTCAGATCTATGTTGATGACATTATCTTCGCCTCCTCAAATCCACGTCTGTGCAAACACTTTGAGAAACTGATGAAAACCAAGTTCGAAATGAGCATGATGGCCGAACTGAATTTCTTTCTAGGCCTGCAAGTAAGACAACTCTCTGACGGCATCTTCATCAATCAGTCTAAGTACATTCTGGAAATGCTTAAGAGATTCAACATTGATGGCAAATCCTCCATGACTACCCCTATGTCTCCCAACAACAAACTGGACTCAGACCCCTCAGGGAAGCCAGTTGATGTTACAAACTACAGGGCTATCATTGGATCTTTGCTATATCTCACATCAAGCAGACCTGACATTGTCTTCTCCACATGCTTATGTGCACGCTTTCAGGCAAATCCGAAGGAATCCCATCTGACCGCTGTTCGAAGAATTCTGAGATATCTCAAAGGCACTGTGAATCTAGGCCTGTGGTATCCCAAGCACTCAGGTTTTGACCTAGTCGGATATTCGGATGCTGACTTTGCTGGTTGCCGGATGGACCGCAAAAGCACATCGGGGGCAGTCCAATTCTTGGGCGATAAGCTAGTCTGCTGGTCTTCCAAGAAACAGAACTGTGTGTCAACATCTACGGCCGAGGCAGAATACGTCGCGGCTGCTAGCTGTTGTTCACAAATATTATGGATGAAGACCCAGCTAAAGGACTACGGTTACACACTCCGCCATATCCCGATCTACAGTGACTCTCAAAGCGCCATAGCCATCACCAGCAACCCAGTTCATCACTCCCGCACCAAACACATCGACCTGCGCTATCATTTCATCAAGGATCATGTGGAGAAAGGAGACATTGACATGTATTTTGTAAGCTCAGAGCTTCAACTGGCTGACCTGTTCACTAAGGCATTGGATGAAAAACGATTCCAGTTCCTAGTCTCCAAGTTGGGCATGTTGAACCTCGAGCCCGTCTAATTATGTTTCCACTGATCTAAAAAATGTGTGTGTGTGTGTGGGACCTGTAAAAAGTGTGTGTGTGTGGGATTTGTAAATAGTGTGTGTGCGTTGCATGTGTTGAGGGGGAGAAAACCAGAAAAATAACAAAAAATAGTGTGTGTGCGTTGCATGTGTTGAGGGGGAGAAAACCAGAAAAATAACAAAAAATAGTGTGTGTGCGTTGCATGTGTTGAGTGTGTGAAAAATCAAAAAGAACAAAAAAAAATGTGTGTGTGCGTTGCATTTGTACATACTGTTCGTTGCATTTTTTTGAGGGGGAGAAAATTTTCACTGTTTGAGGGGGAGCTAATCTTCACTGATTAAGGGGGACAAAAACGAGGAGGAGAATTTTTTAATCGTTTGGGCCAAACTCTTTTTGGGCCCAGCTCTATGATTTCGGCCCAAACTACCAAGTTTTCGCAAAGCTCATCTTTTCGTCTATAAAAGGGTCCCGAGAACGCTGAGGCTTTTCATTACCGTCTCTGCCTTCTTAGAGTTCTCGAGATCCTTCATCTCCCAAAATCGATCTCCCTCCTCTCGCTTCCAAAGAAAAAGGTAGTTGATATGTTGTTTCATCGAACTTCACTAAATGGTTTTCGAACCTCGTCTTAAATCAAAACAAAGGAACTTTCTTGACGTTGTTCACCAAATCTCGCAAAACGAACAAAGAAACTCGGAACTGTGTTTTTGTGATTATATGTGTTTTTTTGTTTGATTGCAGGTGGTTTCGTCTTCGGTCGAAAGGCAAAACGTCTCGATTTCTTTAGTTTTAAAGCTCAGGATCTCGATCTCGTCGTTTGAACTTCGTGATGAGATCTCGAGATTTAAAACTCGAGATTGAGATCTCGAGATTTAAAACTCGAGATTCAGATCTCGAGATTTAAAACTCGAGATTGAGATCTCGAGATTTAAAACTCGAGATTGAGATCTCGAGATTTAAAACTCGAGATTGAGATCTCTAGATTTAAAACTCGAGATTGAGATCTCGAGATTTAAAACTCGAGATTGAGATCTCGAGATTTAAAACTCGAGATTGAGATCTCGAGATTTATACTCGAGATTGAGATCTCGAGATTTAAAACTCGAGATTGAGATCCCGAGATTTAAAACTCGAGATTGAGATCTCGAGACTTAAAACTCGAGATTGAGATCTTGAGATTTAAAACTCGAGATTGAGATCTCGAGATTTAAAACTCGAGATACGGTTTTCGAGCTTTTGCCTTAGCCGATTTTGACCACCACCTGCACTCCACTTTTCAAAACCAAACCAAACAACAGTTCATCTAATTTCAGGAAACCAAAAATAAAATGGACTTTTGCACTGACTCATGTTTTTTTTCAGCTCATAATGGCAGGTACACAAAAGAGACATAACATTGACGACGCCATCTACCCACAAGATAGGTGGGTCAAGATGCTGGACAACAACTTCCAGCTGGATCTGACTGTTTTCAAGTGTCAGGATCCAGTCATACCCGGGATTCTGAAGCGCCACTATCTCTGGACCGCCTTCCACAAATCAAAGTCGGTGCCAGAAATCTACCTCCAACAAGTATGGGGACATATGCGCACCGAGTCAACAAAAGACCGCACTAAAATCCTCACAAAGCTCAACAACATGAGGATTGTCCTGACTCCAGCAACTCTACGCTCTACACTGGCGCTCCCCGAACATGACAGCTATGATCCTCTTCCTTCTATTCCAGATCTTCTCAAAGAGGTCGCGGCTCTGGGTTATGACTCTCTACTACCCAAACTGTCAAACTTCAATGGAGCATACCTTTATCGTCCCTGGAAGAGCCTATTCGGGCTAGTCAACAAGTGCCTCTCTCCAAAGCATGCCGGACTGGACAAATGCAACAAACAAATACTCTGCGTCTTCCACGGCATCGCATATAACAAGAAGTATGACATGGCTCAGCTCTTTTTCTCAGAGCTGATGGACCTTGTAAAAGCCAAAGAGAAAAACAGGTCAGGCACCATTCCATACGCCAGGTGGTTGGGGCTGATCATCCATGACTGCATGACCGCAAACACATCCATTCCCAGACGTACTGATGATCCACACTTCATAGCTCCAAAGCTCCAATACTTCAAAGCTGATAAGAAAGCAGCTCAGGGACTGCGGATTCCGGATGCTCTGCTCAACCTGGCAAATCAGTCAAATCCAATCATCATCGCATACAAGGAAAACCTTGAGAGAACAGTCCCTATGGTTCAGAAAACCCCATCTGGACCTACCCAGGGGACTAAACCGAGAGTAAGTAAGGGTCCTAAGAGCGCCCCAAAGCCACAAAAGCCAGTGGCACGTCGGCCTGATGAAGGAGAGTCCGATGAATCTCTCGAGAGGACTCGGACAACTGAGGGCAAACCGACGAACGCTGAGGAATCTGTTGATGACTCGCTCAGCTCGGCCAACAAAGAGGCTGACGACGAGGCTTCCGATAGCGTGGCCAGAAGTGACAACGATGATGATGATGATGACGATGATGTTGACGATGTGGACCACACTTTCGCTCTCATCAAAAAGGGTAAGCTGCCTATTGAATCTCCTCCGAAGAAAATCACCGCTGAGGATGCAGCTCCCATTATTGCTACACGCCCCAAAGAGCTCGTCATCAAAACCACGGCTGCCAGTCACAAAATAGAAAGTGCTACTGGCATCATCAGGGAGCAGCGCATCAAAGCAAAAAATGATGCTCCACAGTCACTCAACTCCAAGAAGCGACGCCTCGTCAAAAGACATCTTGTAGACGAGGACGAAATGCATATCTTCGCTGATTGTCAACCCTTCATTAATATAAGCCGAGCTGAATCTTTAAGTGCAGGAGCCGATATTTTCGGTTCCCGGGTAGAAGTCGCAGCATCTGGCTCAACTGCGCAAGCACAGCCTTCTCCCAGCCACTCGATAGCCTCCCAACAGGCTATTGTTTCAAAACAGCGGGACTCACCCACCTCTCTGGTTCCCTCCGAACCAGTCGAGCGCACTAGTGGCCAACAGCCCGAGGTCACCACCACTTCCTTGAGCACATCGAGTCTAGGTGTCACACTCCCTACATTTTCTAATTTTTCTAGGACACCTACACTATTCACCGCACATACAGGTGCACGCACCCTGGAAGCAACGACCAGAGTACCAACGATGACGGTCGGAAGCCCTGCTACGCTCACAATGACTCCATCATTGCATGCAGGCCACACATCAGCTCTCTTCACTGATGCTGTGACAACAGTTACAACCCCTATAACTGAACACCTCACTACCGAAGATGTCACCGTTCTTATGCACCGTTTCTTGGATTCCACCATTAAGCCATGGGTGCAACAAGCATTTACCGCTTGGGCACAAGAATCCAAGACCACCCCGGCAGTGCATAGTGAACACAGCCAGCCTGAACCACACCCATCACCTTCTCACACCAAATCTCAAACCTCTCCAGTCATCTCCGCCACCTCCACCAAAGTCCATAGCCCTATCTCTTCTCGGAGAACCCATGATACAGAACAAGTATCATCCCCACACCCGACCACACCTCCCATCGAACTACTATCCCAACCCTTCGAAGTCCTAGCATCGATCTTGCTGGATCATCTCCTAAACATACCCCACACTGACCTCACTCCCTACCAGCAAGGCGTCCTTACTGCCCTTCTTGCTAATCCGGACACCAAGGGCACCTGCCGTGAAAGTCCCCGTGGTCGCAAACGTTCACATGAGGATCCCGATGATCCGGAACCTCATGAGGGGGAGAACAAGAGGCCACGGATACTCGAGCAAGGTGCCTCTACCACTCATAGCCCCCAAACCGAACAACCTGAGACTATCATCAACCAACCACCACCATCCCCTTGCCAAAACCAAGCCTATCTCTCTAGCGTGGTCGAGCTAGACAAAACATCCTGAGGCATATCTCCCAGAGATACTGTTCGAGGAGGGGATGGAAGTCCTGATGATGCTACCACTGGTACATCCTTCACATCAGGCCATCAGTTGGAACCTAGTTCTAAGCTGATGCCAACGGGCAATCCAAGTGAACCCGGCAGAGTTACCAAGGAACAATCACCGCCTCAAAAGCAGCAAAGAGTTCCATACATCCCCCCAGGCAAAGACATCCATGATGCACTGGAGGAGGCGGTGATATACGACAAATGGCCGAGAAAATGGACAGAATGGGATGATCTCCGGGTTGAAGCCGAGCAAGAAGACATGCAAAGAAACTGGTGGCTACGAGAGCTGATTAACAAATGCTCTGAAGATATTATACGGCTCGAGGACGATGAACGCAAGGAAGGGGAGAACTACAAGGAATCCCAGAAAGCTCTTGAATCAGTCGTAAGACAATCAGCGGGAAGACTTCCCAAGACAGAGAAACCCTGGGACAACGTTCGAATCAAAGCCCCCTTCCAAGAAGAAATCAGAGAGCATATCTGGCGTAGACCAGACAAAGTCAAGCCACTGAACGAACTGAAGCTAAGAGGCCTTACACACTTGAAAGGAAAACAGGCTGGAGGTCATCTGCATATGTTGCTACAAAGGTCAACTGGTACACAGAGAGAACTGATGGAACAAGATATGAAGTCGAATATTCTCCCGATTCATCAAATTCTGCAAGTAAAGGCTGAAGACTACCATGGAGTAACATTCTACACTTACAGACTTCAACGCACCGATGGGAGCGAATTTACTTGTCAAGAGAACGACTTTATCATGCTGAAACCGGATGACATCTACCAAATGCTCATGGCCTACAGATACCTTTCAGTCAGACAGAGCATAGTTTACAGCGAAGGCCTTGCAGCTATCAAGAGATTCATGCTCAGACAAATCTGAGTACATTCTTCACATGACCTACAGATGGCTATTGAATGCAATCTAAAGAAGACAAATCTGACAAAGACAAAATTGTATGGTCCAGAACTTGAAGATTTCCCAGCCTACCACATCTTCTTCACACCGCCAGCAGTCACCTATCTGAACCACAAGAACGAAAAGCGTCTGATGGTAGTCAGTGAAATCGAGAAGTACTGCGACGGAACACTGAAGATAATCAGAGAGCAGATTCTACAGATGAAGGCAAAGCTGGAAGAAAATCTTCAGGAGGCATCGTCTTATGTTCAAAAGGAACACTCTACTGTAGAGAAAATTTTAAAAGCCATTGACGATCGCCTCGAAAAGAGAAATATGCTGAGGCAGTATGAACATGCACTTGGTTTGAGGAAGCACTACTTCAAATCACAGAAGAAATAAGAGAATGGCACTTGATCACAAAGGGGGAGATTGTTGGAGATATTTTATTGTGAATCAAGTTGGTCATAGATTAGCTTTATATTTAATCCTTGTATTTAAATAGTGCATAAATTAGATAAAAATAAGGCCAAGTGTTAGGCCCATTTAAACAGGCCAAAAGCCTGGTACGCCTAACCTAAACCTCGCCTATAAAAAGGGAGCCGAGGTTTAGGAAAAGGTTGAACGTCGTACTTATTATTCATAGCCTTACGCTTATATCATTCTGCTGTACGTTCCACGGTTTATCAAAGAAGGTTTTACGGTGATTCATTCTGTGTTCATCTTTACGTTTAATCTTCCTTGTTAGATCGATTATTCATTGCTGTTACAGAAACAGGGACTAACAAATTCCACCGGGAACTGCCCCAAATCGCGACGGCCAAATAGAACCTCCTATAGAAGAACTTAATTGACCTTTTTATGAAAGTTCGAGGACCTGTTTGACAGTTTTCCCTATTAACTAATGTATTTTAAAATTCTGGTAAATTCCAAAAGAATTTTGGAATTCAATTGGCTGATTTGGGGATCGCCCAGGTTGTTTTGGCCGACTAAGTCGGTTGCCGACTGGGGTGTTTTGTCGGTCGAGAAGGGCATAGATCAACTCACGATGGATAGATAGACACATGATGAGGCATGGACAGTTCCAGATTCATGTGATGGAGGAAGAAAGCGAAGAGATAATGATCTGTCCCCCTCCTGAACCACCGATATGGAGAAACTGCGCGGCTAGGGTTTGGAATATTGTTTTACTATTTCTATCTTAGTACTTTCGGTCGATACTGTTTTACTATTTCTATTTTATTATTTTTATGACAAACAATAAGGGGGTAGGTTGATGTCTTGTTTTGTTTTAGTTGATAGATTTATGTTTGGAGGCAATTAGGCTGATTCAGCCGCTAATAGCCTCGAAGGTCTCACATTTTCAGCGATTAGTCTCGCTCTTTTTGGGGTGGACTATTCTATGTCTGATAAAGAAGTGAGGGGGCCGATGGGCTTATGGTTATTGTTGGTTAGAGGGATGTTAGTGTCGAATGATTTTTATATTGATTGTAATTCTCCGGGTTGTATTGTGTCTCAGCTACACACTGAGAGTTTGATATAATATGCCAGTTTTCTTTGCAAAAAAATGTTCTTTTATTGTATACTCATGTAGTCCTTTACTAAAAAACATCGAATCTTTGATCATGTATGGCCTTTTTTAAGAATATTACTTTGATCATGGGGCCAGATGGCATACCGATCGAGGCTTGGAGAAGTTTGGGAGAGAGAGACGTCGAGTGGTTAACAAGTTTCTTCAACATGATTTGGAGAAACAACAAGATGCCAACGAGTTGGAGGAAGAGTACTCTTATCCCCTTATTTAAGAATAAAGGTGATGTACAAGAATGTGCCAACTATTGAGGGATTAAGCTTATGAGTCACACCATGAAACTTTGGGAGCGAGTGATTGAGCAAAGACTTCGAAGGACTGTGAAGATTTCAGAGAATCAATTCGGTTTTATGTCTGGTCGCTCAACAACTGAGGCCATTCACCTTCTTCACCAACATATGGAGAAGTATAGAGATGCTCATAAGGATCTGCATTTGGTGTTCATTGACTTAGAAAAGGCATATGATAGGGTACCTCGAGAAGTTCTTTGGTGGGCCTTAACTAGGAAAGACATATCACGCAAGTATATCAGCATCATCATGGATATGTATGAGGATTGTACTACAAGTGTTCGTACTAGTGTAGGGAGGACTGAAGAGTTCCCTATTACTATCGGAGTGCACCAAGGATCGGCCTTGAGTCCTTTCTTATTTGCCATAGTCATGGATGAACTTACGAAGTCAATTCAAGACGATATACCGTGGTGCATGATGTTTGCCGACGATATTGTATTGATTGATGAGACGCAATGAGGTCTTAAAGCAAAGTTGGAAGTATGGCGACAAACATTGGAGAATAAGAGTTTCAAACTAAGTCGGAGCAAGACAGAGTACATGGAGTGCAAGTTTGATGGAGGTAGAAGTAGTGGTAATAGCGGAATTACTCTGGATGGTAAGGAGATACCAGTCAGCGATATGTTCCGTTACTTGGACTCCATAATTCAGAAGGACGGTGAGTTAGATGGAGATGTATCCCATAGAATCAGAACAGGGTGGATGAAGTGGAAGAGTGCGTCAGGATTTCTATGCAACCGAGGTATGCCGACTAGACTGAAGGGTAAATTTTATAGGACAACAATTAGGCCTGCATTACTGTATGGCGTAGAGTGTTGGACGGTGAAACAATGTCACATTCAAAAGATGAGTGTGGCAGAGATGCGCATGTTGCGTTGGATGTGTGGGCATACTAGGAAGGACCGCGTGAGGAATGAGACAATCAGACAAAGGGTGGGAGTATCACCTATTGAAGACAAGATGCGGGAGTCGCGCCTACGGTGGTTTGGTCATGTGCGTAGAAGACCGAGTGATGCACCTGTTATGCGAGTTGAGATGTGTGGAGAAGAGGCAGGGAAGAGAGGGAGAGGAAGACCCAAACAGACGTGGGTTAGGGGAGTTGGAAGTGATATGCTTCTTCTGGGGTTGGATGAGGGCATCACTTTGGAGAGAACTAAGTGGAGGGCGGGTATTCACGTGAAGGAGTGATCTTGATAATCTTTTTCCCTCATCTTTTTTTTTCCTAGTTTTTTTATCCTGATATATATATAAGCATTATTTTCAGCCTTTTTATTTTATCATTTTTATATATATTCATCTTTTTTTATATTATCTTTTCATAATAGCTTATCTTTTTATCTTTATTCCTTCTTTTCCTTTTGGTTGTGATATCATGTATCGATTCATGTTAGCCGACCCCAATATCTTTTGGGACTAAGGCTTGGATGTTGTTGTAGTGATATTTTTGCTTAAGCAAAGTCCAATAGTAATATTTGAGCCATTATTTCATCATGTATTTACCAAAAAATCAAATTTTATTTGAACAAGAATAGTTGTGTCCCTTAAAAGCTATGTTGTCAAAATCGGATTGGGAGGTGACCCGGCAACGGACTGGGTCAAGGGTAAACCCGGACTCGGGAGGGTCAGCCCGGTCAATGAAGGGTCAGCCCGGTCAACGAACAATCAACCCGGTCAACGTTTATTAAAAAATAAAGTAATACTCGATATATATACTAACACATATCTAATACGGAGTATACTTATATAGTTAAAGGTGTATGCTGAAAAGTCACTCATTGAATACTTAATAATGGTTATAAGCTTAAATTAAAAATCAATATGCCGATATGTAAAGTTTATTTCAAAAAATTTAAGATGTGTTTATAAATGGGAATTTTTCATAAAGAGACGAAAAAGTGAGGTAATGTCAATTTTTTTTCACCTTTTAAACTTTTTCCAAAAAAAAAACCAATAAACTTTTTCTTTTCAAAAATAAACTATACGAACAATCCAACCCACTTGAATCTCATCCAGTACATTCATTATAGCTACTCCAATATGGCAAGTCACTTATAACTGCCGTTACACTTTTGATGCCTATGTAGGATGCCAAATGGGAAGTCACCCTCCCATTTTAATAAATGGAAAAATAAAAAAAGTCTAAAAAGTAAATATTTGCTTTAAAAAACTCAAATTAACAACATTAAAAATCAAACAAGCATAATAAAAGATGAAATTAAAACTTGTAAATTAGATTTTGAAAACTTTAAAAATAAATCATAAAAATCTAAGATATATGTAAAGTAAATTTGGAATCCAAAACTCGAAAACAAAAATGAAAAATGTTTAACATACTTAAAAATTTGGGAAAATTATAAAAAAAAAACTTAATATAAATTTATTGATTATAAAATATCAAAAGTAGTTAGAAATTTATGTGATACTTATTTTTTAAAATCAGAACACATACAATATAAAAAACATTCAAAAAAGTTCAAATAAATATATAAAATTTGAAAACATTCACATCGATCAAATTGTACTTTACGAACAAAAAATACAAAAATATTGATGGAGTATATGGCCCAGGGACCCCCGGCCCACATACTTCCTCTACTACAATCAGGCCCAACAGACCCAGACGGGCCAAGCCCAGAAAAATGGAGCTCTAAGCAGCCCACAATACGCAAAGGGGTGCCTTCGGCCCCATGGCCGAAGGCTACCAGTGACGGAATCGAGCTCAAAAACATCACAGGAGAACAAGGATTGAAAACCAAGCCTTCGGCAACTGCAACCCTCGGCAAGTAGGAGCCCTCGGTTAGAAGAGGCATCACAGGAGAACAAGGCTTGAAAACCAAGCCTTCGGCACCTGCAGCCCTCAGCAGGTAGGAGCCCTCGGTTAGAAGAGGCATCACAGGAGAACAAGGCTTGAAAACCAAGCCTTCGGCACCTGCAGCCCTCGACAGGTAGGAGCCCTCGGTTACAAGAGCCTTCGGCCCAGCACCCTTCAGCCGAAGGCATCCACCTCGACAGAATATCCTCTTCACATGCGCCTGGATCACCGTACCAAGTACAAACGTCACATCCAACCACCGCATTTAATGCGGCCACATGCGAGTGCCAGTGCCACCCCGGTCGAGGTGACCCCTCGACCACCAGAAAACTGACACGTGTCCTTATCTAGCATTTATTACTACTATAAATAGCACCCCTTTCCCCCATTGTAAACCACGCTTAATACATATAGAATATACACTCTCTCTCTCTTACTTATTTGCTCTGACTTCTCTCTAGTTATTCTCCGCAATAACATCCCTTCGACATCTTTATTTGATGCCAGGGGCTATCATACAAGCCCTCGGCCTTCACCCCTCCGGCATATTTATTTGATGTCGGGGGCAATCACACAGGCCCCTCGGTCTCCATCCCTCCGGCATCTGTATTTGATGCCAGGGGCTCTCACACAGGCCCACCTGGCCTTGCACCCCTCCGTCACCTTTATTTGATAACGGGGGGTCCTTACAAGCTCCTTAGCATTTTCATGCAGGATCTAAGGCTGATCTTGGATATCCCCTCAGCAGACGGATACAACCGCCACTCAACAATCAAAGCCGAAGGGTGCACTCCTTTTGCTTCATTCTGAGGGCATCCGGTGTACTCTTTTTCCCTCATTAGGATTTTTTCCCACAGGGTTTTTTCCTAATGAGGTTTTTAACGAGGCATCTCCCCATTGTGGAACAAAAGGCGTCACCCCTCGGCGGCTCCTGCTGAAGGCATGCATCACTCTACTCCTGTTTCCCTCGAGAAACTCTCGGCAAAAGGAGTGGGGGACTGGGGGACTCCCCTCGGCAAAACACGTGAATGTTAAAAAAATTCTATTTCTCAGCTACAGCAAGCTGAGGCAAGATCACAACGGCAATCTACTCCCCTCGACATGATGCTTTCGGCTTACAGAATGCCTCCGGCCACATAATGCCTTCGGCCACATGATGCCTCCGGCCACACAATGCCTTCGGCCACATGATGCCTCCGGCCACACAATGCCTTCGGCCACATGATGCCTTCGGCCACATGATGCCTTCAACCACATGATGCCTTCAACCACATGATGCCTTCGGCCACATGATGCCTTCGGCCACATGATGCCTTCAGTCAACAAATGCCCTCGGCAAGCACACAAATGCAGATCTCTCATTACTTTACAAACTACAACAAAGAAACACATACGAGCAACACACTTACACTCCCTTCAGGAAGCTCTCAGCCCTAGACATATGGGGGAATTGAGAAAATGAGGCACCCAACAGAACGGGGAAGCCTTCGGGGAAATCACCACAGCTACTCCTTTTCCCTCAAGTACCTTTCGGCAAAAGGAGTGGGGGACTCCTGATGGAGTATATGGCCCAGGGACCCCTGACCCACATACTTCCTCTACTACAATCAGGCCCAACAGACCCAGACGGGCCAAGCCCAGAAAATTGGAGCTCTAAGCAGCCCACAATACGCAAAGGGGTGCCTTCGGCCCCATGGCCGAAGGCTACCAGTGACGGAATCGAGCTCAAAAACATCACAGGAGAACAAGGCTTGAAAACCAAGCCTTCGGCAACTGCAGCCCTCGGCAAGTAGGAGCCCTCGGTTAGAAGAGGCATCACAGGAGAACAAGGCTTGAAAACCAAGCCTTCGGCATCTGCAGCCCTCAGCAGGTAGGAGCCCTCGGTTAGAAGAGGCATCACAGGAGAACAAGGCTTGAAAACCAAGCCTTCGGCACCTGCAGCCCTCGGCAGGTAGGAGCCCTCGGTTACAAGAGCCTTCGGCCCAGCACCCTTCAGCCGAAGGCATCCACCTCGACAGAATATCCTCTTCACATGCGCCTGGATCACCGTACCAAGTACAAACGTCACATCCAACCACCGCATTTAATGCGGCCACATGCGAGTGTCAGTGCCACCCCGGTCGAGGTGACCCCTCGACCACCAGAAAACTGACACGTGTCCTTATCTAGCATTTATTACTACTATAAATAGCACCCTTTTCTCCCATTGTAAACCACGCTTAATACATATCGAATATACACTCTCTCTCTCTTACTTATTTGCTCTGACTTCTCTCTAGTTATTCTCCGCAATAACCCCTCGGATAAGCTACCCCCCGGGCACACTATCCATCAAATATAATTTCAAAAAATTAAAAAAAATATTTTTAGAATTCTAAAAATCAAATTAGATTTTAAAAAATGAAGAAGTCAAAGTTAACATATGAAAAAAATATAAAAATTGGAAAGTTGGTGTTTAAATTGTAAAAGCAAAAATAGAAAAATACAAAAAACTTAATATCAAAATTTTGAAAATAAACATTAAAAAGTCTAAAATAGTTTAAAATATAAATAAAATTTAAAAAAAAACGTAAAATTAGATAACAATGTTTTGAACTATTAAAAAGTATGAAAAGTAATTATAATTTTTTATGAAAAGTAAAAAAGTTTTAAATCGAATTATATACAAAGTCAAAATTTTATAAATTAATGTAACTTAAAATTGTGTAAAATTAAAATAAACTCAAAGAATTAAAATATGAAAAAATAAAATGATGAACTTGAAAAATAATGACATATTCAAAAAAATGTGAATTTTCTCATGTATTTTTTCTTTTTGTACTTCAAATTTTATTTATTGGTATTATCACTTTGTTGTTAGTTTTTGTTTCATGTGATTTCTTTGTGTTTCTTTTTGTTGATAATCCTGAAACTCTTGTTTTTTATTGTTTCTTTATGTTTTAGGTTGCTTTTCTTATTCATAAATCGAAATTTAACATTTTAGGTCTTTGAATCTAAATGGTTTAGACCAAACGTGTATAGATATTTCTATTTTAAAGATGTAGAAAATAAATAGAAAATTAAATAAATAACAAATATCATAATCAACAATAAACAATCATAAGAAACATAGTGCAACAAAAAGTAACAATATACAACAAAAAGCAAAACAATGCAACAAAATGCAATACATGTGGTACAACAAAAAGCAACAGAAAATAATATATAAGAGCATCACAACAAATATTTAATTCAATCTATTATAATAAGAAACAATGAACAACATAAGAAAAAATATGCAAAAAACAACAACATTTGTAATATAACAAAAACTAACATAATGAAACAAAAAACAACATAGTGCAACAAAAAGAAACAAAAAAATGTCTTGATCAAACCTAGTGACCATTACCAGAGATATCAATGAGGTTTGGAGCCAAAGATGATTCAGGTTCCTTAATCTCAACCACCACAAAATCAGATATCGAAAATAACTTGGCCATTGATGAAGCGTGCTCTAAGCAATGTACACCTCACAACTCTAATTGGATCAATGATTCCAACATCTATCAAATCTTCATAGTTGCCCGTTGCGGCATAGTATCTATATTTTTTGTTATCACATGTTCTCTTTTTTCTTGCATCCAACTGATCCAAGTACCACATCAATTATTAGTAAACGTAATGTTTCTAGGAAAGTACATGGAATAACTATTCTCATCAATGTTTAATCATAGGTGTAATATGGCAGATGTTGAGAAGGGACATGTATATGCACCAGATAACTTCAAACAGGCCATTCATTCCTTGTCGAAAGATATCACAAATTAAAAGACTGTCATCTTAGTGATGATCTAAACAAAAGCGTAACTAGAGATGGTTTACACAATAAATTAAGCCAAACAAAAAAACTGGTCATGAACCATCAAGCAATGTCAACTTAAGCACTGCTGCCAGAAGTCTGAGATATAGTTTCAACAGGTTAGGTATTTTTCTTTCAAAGCATTTGGAAAACTTTGAGATAAACCCCTCTTCTGATGCAACTAACATCCTAGTAAGTAGATTTAGGTCATTCTTTTAACAAACCCTTTCCTGCCAAAGTCCGAAAAACATAACATCTACGAATTATCCTCTTCTTCCAAATTATATTCTCTTGAGGATATGTGCACAAAATTGCAGCAACTAATAGAACTAACAAGGAGGACTACTTTTGATCTATCATTACAGAAATTAACTTTTGGAGCATAAAATAATCATTATACCCAATTTAGTTTAATTAAGTAAATATTCATGATATAAAACGGAATTTAATAAGGTTATAAGTAAAAAAAATTATATATATGTATATACACTTAAGTGCAGCATTAAACGTCTGAAGCAAGGACAAAATATAAAGTAACCTATACATTCTAGATTTTTTGAATTTTGATTGGAAAATAAAATAAACTAATCAAATTTAACAAAACTCAGCTTTGAAGCAAAAGATCAGCTCGATTGGCCAGTTTCTATAAATAATCAAACATATTTCCATATTCTATAAACGAAGTATCAGTCTCAAGAACATGAACTAATGCTGAAAATATAATAAAGTAGGAAGCAAAAAAAAGTTCCACAAACCTAATATGTAATGTTTTTTCGAATGAGGACGTGGATAAAAAATCAATCCAAAAATGAATCAATTGAGGGAACCAAAACTATGTTTAGATTCAGAAATGTGAACTTTGCTGCAATCAATTTTAAATCGCAAATATTAGTTTTCGATTAAAACAACAAACTCATTTGTACCTATTGTTCGAGAAGGTGGAGTTGATACGGAACTAGCCCAGCTCCCACGTAGCCTCCCACACAGCAATCCACACCTGGAGTTGCATCCCTTTGAATTCCAGAACCGTCGATCATGATGCCAAGCTCTGTCTTGAGTATCGGCCTCGAGCATATTAGCAAAACCGGCCGCCATTAGCTTGAAGGTTGCAGCCCTGGACTGTGTCGGATGAAAGGTCAAACACGAGATTGAGAGCTGGATTGCGCACACGTGGAGTATCCCTGTCGCGATGTTGAGAACTTCATCACTTATGCCAGACTCTCCTCCAACGGCATATCCCGGTTGTCCTCAAATCACTCAGATTAGGTTCCCAATGAGAGCCACCGATTCGAAGGAAATTGCCGGTCAGGAGCTTCTTCCCTCACCAAGTCGTCGATCTCAACTCATGCCTCCTTAATTTCGTAGAAGTGAGACAGAAGTAAGCGCTGATGGAGGAGGTCGGTAAAACTTATTTAAAAGTGAAATAGAAAACCAATAATGAAAAAAGAAAAGTTAAAAATGAAAAGAAAGATCAACCGGTCATAAATGATATTCTGCACCCAAACGTAGACTATGCGGGTAATTTGCACTTTATAAATAGATGGATAACATTTGAACATAATATTTATACGTAGTACTAAAAAAATTAAAAGCATGATTAATAGATCAATGAGTACTTCATGAATATGCAGTAGCTTTTTAATATAATAAAAGAGAGCAATAGAACTTATAGTTATGTTTAGAGAATATTACCCGAAATAAGACTAAAATAGTTTGAAAATTCCAAAATATGACTGCTTTGTTTTTATTCCCAAAATAGGACTAATTACTGCCATGTTTTGGCAGTACCAGACTTCAAACATGGCAGTAATTAGTCCTATTTTAGGAATAAAAAACATGTCAGTCCTATTTTGGAAATTTCAAACTATTTAGTACTAACTACTCTGTAATCCCTTATACTTAATAGCGATTACAAATCGATCACTGCCGTTCAATTTAAAAAGATCTCCACTCTTTAAAAAAAGATGTCACTTTTACTTCATTTGTTTCCTTGTCATCAATGATCCATTGCCTTCTGCTATTAGAGCATGAAAACATGGATTGCTTATAGATGCATTGCCACGTCATTTTTGGATAAAATTATCTTCTCCAACGGAAATACGTATATTGGCTGTGGTGATGAGTTGGAATGGAAAAAAGGAGACGCCATCTACCTTCCCTTCTATTTTCAGAAGGGCTTTCTAACAACCACATAAGCAAAACCCCAATAATTATTTGCGGAAAACATGTACTCCGTATATTGGTCCTTCCATTCAAGCAACATAGTACCCAGCTGCAGTAGTAACCAAACCTCAAAACGGGAGAACTATTTCGCACTGTCCGGCAGCCCCCTGTGTTATGGCGGCACTCCTATAGGCGACAGGGGCGAGCATGGCCTTTATTCTCCGGCGACTTCTTCTCCGACAACCTTCTTCTCTGGCTCGTTTTATTGGCGAGAAGTATACAAAATTAGATGAGTTTGTTTCTATTTTCTTTTTTGAAATTATTCTCCGATGACATTTTCTCCGGCAACCTTCTTTTCCGGCTTTTTTTTTTCGGCGAGAAGTATACAAAACTAGATGACTTTGTTTCTGTTTTTTATTGAAATTATTCTTCGGCGACTTCTTCAGTTCTTCTCCGGCAACCTTCTTCTCGAGCTTGTTTTTTTTTCCGGAGAAGTATACCACATTAAATGAGTTTGTTTCTTGTTTCTGGAGTTGGTCATGGAGTTTGGTGACAACCCCTTGTGATCGACTTGTGAATTGTGATATGGCGGAAGTACTCCATTTCTAGGCGCCAGTGACAGTGAGTATGTGTATATGTTTTGTAGTACATATATATCAGGTTTGAATAGTAATGAAATGAAAATATTGTTGTTTGGAGAGTAGATGAAGGATAGACATCGTTGGAGATGAAATTTCATTGAAATTGGTTGTGCGTCTACCTCAGCATTATAGGTTGTTCATTGACACCACATGTCCATTTTTATAGAGAGCAATTTACATCTCTATTGGGGATGCTAAGAGATGAAATTTCATTGAAATTGGTTGTGCGTCTACCTCAACGTTATAGGCTGTTCATTGACACCACGTGTCCACCTATCCATTACATTCCTCCTGTTATTTTATTTCCTCTCTAAATTTCTTTCCATTTTTTTCAACTTTTGTTATCTGCTGCTGCAAATCCTTACAATTGCATTTTTTTCTTAAGTCGCAGCATCGCATCTGTATTCTTTACTTTCGTCGATGCAAGGAGAAGGTTTAGGGGAATGGTGGTAGCCACGGCTCTCTCACTAATGAAGCATCACCGCCACAAGATCCACCAGCGCCACCTTTCGATGCCAAGGTTAGACTAGTCCTCGTGCGACAGAGAAGAAATTGGGGCTTATTTCCTTCCGCAGGTTATTATTTAATTTTAGTCAATTTCCATTCCAAGAGTGATAGATGTTGGGTGTGTCTCAAAAAACCGTAGAAATATTAATTAATAAAAATTATATAATAAATAAAATAGCTGAAGAAAACAGAAATAAGATGGAGCGGAAAATAGCCAGAGCTTGTGCTTAATTGACGCCACTTGAAATCCTTCCAAGCCGGCGGCAATAAGTGGATAATTGACGCCACTTGGAAAGACTCGCTAACTGTCATTCCTTCATCTCGAATTTCGTTGAAGATCATTTGCATCTCCTCAACTTGACTCAAGACCGTCTTCGAATCCGCCATTTTAAAATCAAGGAGTCGACCAACACCAAATTTCTTTGCGCCGGCATCCTCGATTTTATATTTGTGGTCCAAAGCATTCCATAGCCCCTTAGCCGTAGCTAGTTTGCTATACACATCGTACAAAGCATCATGCAGCCCGTTCAACACGTAGTTTCAGCAAAGAAAGTCTGTGTGGTTCCATGCCTCAACCGTGTTGAGAGATTGCACATCTACCTCACCCCCCGGTTACTACCGGCGCATCCTCGGTCAGATGCGATGCAGCGACTTAAGAAAAGAATGCAATTGTAAGGATTTGCAGCGGCAGACAACAAAAGTTGAAAGAAATGGAAAGAAATTTAGAGAGCAAATAAAATAACAGGAGGAATGTAATGGATAGGTGGACACGTGGTGTCAATGAACAACCTATAATAGCAGATGGCAATGGATCGGTGATGATAAGGAAACAAATGAAGTAAAAGTGAGCTCTTTTTTTAAAGAGCGAAGATCTTTTTAAATTGAACGGAAGTGATCGATTTGTATCGCTATTAAGAATAAAATAGTTGAAGAAAACAGAGATAAGATGGAGCAAAAAATAGCCAGAGCCCGTGCTTAATTGACATCACTTGAAATCCTTCCAAGCTGGCGGCAATAAGTGGATAATTGACGCCACTTGGAAAGACTCACTAACTGTCATTCTTTCATCTCGAATTTCGTTGAAGATCATTTGCATCTCCTCAACTTGACTCAAGACCGTCTTCGAATCCACCATTTTAAAATCAAGGAATCGACCAACAACAAATTTCTTTGCACCGTCATCCTCACTTTTATATTTGTGGTCCAAAGCATTCCATAGCTCCTTAGCTGTAGCTAGTTTGCTATACACGTCGTACAAAGCATCATGCAGCCCGTTCAACACGTAGTTTTGACAAAGAAAGTCTGAGTGCTTCCATGCCTCAACCGCGTTGAGAGATTGCACATCTACCTCACCCCCGGTTACTACCGACGCATCCTCGGTCAAGAAGCTTGCAAGTTCAAAAGTAGTGAGATAGAAGAGCATCTTTTGTTGATACCTCTTGAAGTTTAACCCATTAAACTTTTCGGGATTCTCCACAGAGTTGCTCGGCACGGTAACCATAGGGATTGCCCCTTGGTTGCCCAAAGCAGATGCACCGCGTTGTGAACTAACGTTCACCAGAGCTCCACTTTCAGAGTGAGTGTCGTTTAGCACGTTCCGTCCAACAACATTCTAGTTTTCTTGAAAAGCCATTTTTACGTTTCTTACGTTTTCCGAAAACACAAGTGACAAACTATGATTTAAAATTGTTTGCCAGAGTAGAACAATCACCGAATACGTTTTAAGATTGTTAGTTGTGTCTCGAAAAACCGTAGAAATATTAATTAATAAAAATTAATTAATAAATAAAATAGCTGAAGAAAACAGAAATAAGATGGAGCAGAAAATAGCCAGAGCTCGTGCTACGCACGATGTCCTTAAAACGTATTTGTCGTCTCCCACGGTGCTAGGAGCGTTGCAACGACCGTTTCCTAGGATACGGTGGCTAACGAACTAACATTTGAGCACACAAACGAAAATTCCGGCGAACGGGAACAATAGCTGAACACTCATCGAATTTTCAGAATGCTAGCAGTGTTTTTCGAGAGCTCAAAAGTGTGTGAGTTCGTTTGTGAATGTGTGTCTTGTTGCAAAGCACCTGCCATCTTTTTATAGGAGGGTTTATTATGTGTTAACTGAGCTTTAATGGACCTGAACGTTGCACATAAATGTCCAGCACGTTGGGCATTAATATGTCGAAAACTGTCCATTTAAAGCGCACATTAATGGAGAAGAACGTTGGGCATTAAGTCCTGTAACGGACCAGAAGACCAAGATATTGAGGTCTTCTGTTGCGCAACAGAACACCACGCGACCTTCTGGTTCCGGAGCGAACAGAACACTTCAAGGTATTCTGTTGGGAGCGACCAGAGAACCCCTCGAGGTATTCTGTTAGGAGCGACCAGAGAACCCCTCGAGGTATTCTGTTGCGCACAACAGAACCCCTAGTGTAATACCCGAGATTAATTTAAGAGGATTAATAGTACTACTCATACCAACAGAGGTGCATCTCCTTTTAAGGGAGCTCATCACCAAGAACTCCAAGGTTAAGCGTGCTTGAACGAGAGTAGTCTTGGGATGGGTGACCCCCTAGGAAGTTTCTTCAGGGCACGCACGAGTGAGGACAAAGTGTGCGGTAAAGGCTCGTGGTGGTTTGTGAGGACAGTACTAGAGGTCAGAAGTAACTACCTCAGGTCCTGCGGGGCCGGGGTGGTTACACCTAGGCCTTTGTTGCGTTTCTGGAAAACTGGAACCGTTACGGGTGGAAGCAAAAATTAAATCGTATCTTTGAATGATAGATTTTTGGATGACATTCATGTCTGCAGGTCGCCCGCACACGCAAATCACGGTTTTTCTTCTCCATTTTCGGGATTTGATCCACACCTTTAAGAATCTTAACTCTTTAAAAGAGGCTTCCCTTTATAAGGGAGTGAAAATCACTTGAGTTTTCCGGTATGGTATAAAATACACTAGAAACCCATCATTTTCTCAGTTTTTCCATTTCAACGAGTGAACTTCGAGAATCAATTTCTCATTCACCTGTTATCCATTTTGAGCGTACCAGATATCGAATTGTAGCCATTAACAAGGACAGTCCGAAACCACTTTGACCCGACCCAAATCGGAAGTGTTCTACACTCAAAATATTGTCCCAAAATCACCATTTAATGCAATTTTTAACACATTTTTCCAACAATAGATTCTTTAATTTCAAAGTAATTTCCAATTCCTCAATTTTTTCATTCATATCAAGATTGATTGCTCAAAAATCAACCTAATTTCTTCACAAAGTCTGTTTCGTTTCAAAATGCATTAGCTTTTCTCTATACCCAATAATGTTCAGTTCTGCCGTTTACGAAATCAGACGGTGGGTTCAACCCTTTTGGATGTGTCCAGTGTCCAATTGATTTGATTTTTAGTATTTAGTATTTTCATTGTTTCTCTTGGCTAATTGATTTGATGTTTAGTTGGCTGCAGTTTAATGAAGTGTTTAACTTCTATATCGAAGTTTATTAGGTTCTTAACCATTAACAAAGCTGATTGGAAAAGTCTTTGTTCAAGTTCAGTTTAGAAAGTGATAATATTTTTTAGTTGGAAAAGTCTTTGTTCAAGTTCAGGTTAGAAATTGATAATATTTTTTTTAATTGGAAAAGTCTTGGTTCAAGTTTGGTTTAGAAACTTATAATATTTTTTTAATTGGAAAAGTCTTTGTTCAAGTTCAGTTTAGAACTGATAATGTTTTTTGTGTTCATGTTCAAGTTAGAAACTGATAATGTTTTTTAATTGGAAAACTCTTTGTTCAAGTTCAAGTTAGGAAGTAATTGAACTGACATCAATTTCATAAATTTGAGTAGCTTTGTACCTATAAGGTATGAAGTTCATATTCACATGGTTTCTCGTGACCAATTGATTTGATTTTTAACCGACTGCAATTTTAAAAAAGTGCTCAACTTTTTATTGAATTTTATTAGGTTCTTAACCATTAAAGCTAATTGGAAAAGTCTTTGTTCAAGTTCAGGTTAAAAAGTGATAAACTTTTTTAATTCAAAAGTCTTTGTTCAAGTTCAGGATAGGAAGTGATTGAACTTATACCAATTTCAAAAAGTGACAATGTCTAGATCATATGATGTACTTTTATATTGGAAAAGTTTTTGTTCAAGTTTAGGTTAAATTGAAAAGGTGAGAGAATTGCTTCGTGTTGCATAGTTTCTAATGTTTGGAAAGCTAGAAGTGCAGATAGTATGCTAACAATGTGCTGCTTTATATTTATAATCCATGGTTTCCTAATCACCATGTTCAAGTTTTTGGATTTTTTAATTATATTAAGTTGAGTAGCTTTGCAACTATAAGTAATTAAGTTCATGATTTTGATTGTTTCTCTTGGGCAATTGATTTGATTTGTAACTACTTTCTATTTCAGAAAGTGCCTAACTTTCATAGATGTCTACTATGTACATATGTCAAAATTTGTGAAGCAAGACTAATACATTGGTAGGCGGGCGAGTATGTCGGGCCAGAAAAATAATCTTTTCAATCGAACAGTTTCCTATAGAAAAAACATTTTATAATGGGTAACTGAAAACTTAAAACATTTGTTCTGTAAAAATCAAATAGAAAGTAAGCATGTACATCAGTGCTATCATGACCATATCAGATTACGAATAGGCACATGCAGCCTCTTATATCGTGCAATCTCTTTTGGACTTCCGTGGCATTAGGTTCTAAGTATCTTGCTAGATCATTTTTCTCCTGCATCATATTATTGTATGAAATACAGTCTACCTACTAAAAGCAAAATTGTTATGTTTAAAAGAATGTTTCAGATATTTGAAGTATAAAGGGGGAATGAATGGACATGCAAAATCGGTGTTGATATTTAGTGGTCGTTCAACAGCTTCTCTTTTGGCTTATCACCCAGATTTTTTACTCAAAGACTAATTTATTTGATAGTGCAAACCTAATTGGTTGATAATAATAATAGGCCCGGAGATGAGGTTGCTGAATATGATCATTTAGCTTTATATGTCTCTTTTCAGGGCGTTCACATTCAAGCACCAATATTCGAAACAGAAACCCCACTACTTGAAAGCCAGTTGGAAAAAGGTTGTGTGTATGCAATGCTAAGTTTCACCATAAAGGCGACTAATGGAAAGTGGAGACCATCAAGACATTCTTTCAGGTTCCAATTCAATGATACGGAGTACAACTAAAATCAAGGGTCAGGAAGTTGTAAACCATCAACACTTTTTAATTGGTATGTTTAACTTTATATACATGTGTTTGATTATAATTATCTAAGTACCGTGTCTATCATATGTGTTTGATTATAATTATCTAAGTACAGTGGCTATAACTCCGATGAGGATCTCGACTTACTCTTCACTTACGAGTGCAAGGGTATCTCTTGATTCAGTTTATCTCTTTTTCAAAATGTATGAGAATCCATATTGTTAAACTGTGCTTTGTGGGGATATATTTAGGAAATTTAAACGCTTAGAACGTTTATCTTCGTTTCCTTTGACAGTAAAAAAAGATAAAGGATTAATTGATTAAATTTTCTTGCACACCTTTGAAGGATTATTGCCTAGAGTTTAATGGAATGTAAATTTTTATTGTTTATAGTAGGGTTTAACTAATCATAATAGATTGGAACTGATTTGAATATGGAACTTCTTAAAGGGTTTAGTTAAAAAATGCTATTTATTATGCATTAAGTATTAAATGACTAATCCTCAATTCTGATATTTGAAACTTGCCATATGGCGAATGCTATAAATCCTAATTGCGGTTTACCGTAACCTTTTTCTAAATGACTAGTGAAGAATTTCTTATATCTCTAGCAGAAGTATGTTTCTAAATAATATATGTAGTTGAGTAGATTATCACTTGGAGGCCTTGATTGTTGGTTATGTTATATGTAGTTGAGTTGTTATCACATACATCCAGTCATAGAGTGAAAGTCAAATTTATGATGTAAAACAACCTGAAATTCAAGTTTTGTGAATTAATCATATTCTAATAAAAGTGATGGTTGAATATGTTTAAGGGCCGGATGATCATAATGTTGCTACTAAAGCTTTAAATATTTAGAGCTTTAAAATTACTTATTTTTACTTTGCTGTTAATTTTTTTTATGTGTATAAATTATGCCAGAAATAAACTTAAATGTTAGGTTCATATATTATATTATTATATGTAGTAACACTCTTTTTGGAGGTTTTTGTTGAATTTGGTTGTTATTATTTATAAACTGTTTTGTTTATGTGGCATATTGTAGATCAATAGAGCTTACTATCAGAAATCAAAGTGTGGTGGATTATTTTCACATATCTTAAAAACAGGTTAGGGGTCAAATTCAAAATGTATGTAATATACTTTTTTTAAGTTAGGGTCATATATCAAAGATCAATAAAACCGAAATTAGAATTTTCTGGACTTTTTTCAAAATCTCATTTTACTTTAACTTTTAACACGCTGATTTCAAATCAGGTGTGTTGCTTCAACGGACTTAAGTTTCGAAGGACAGATACATTGACATGTTTGTATATTTGGCCATATAATTTACTTCACTAGGTATCTATTAGTCCATCCTTATATCAATCTCTTCAAGAATACTCAATTATTACTTTGGATAGTCTTGAGGTGTTGATCACAATCTATCTTTAGAGCCAACTTCAACATCATCAAGGGCATTGCTAAATCTTTAAGTTGTTGTGGGTTTAAATGAAAGTTTGATGTATAAGCAGTCTGTAATATGAGTGTCTAATGCGTGAGACCTGAAATTCATATTTTTGGTAGTCCACGGTTGTTACATTGTTGTCAATTACTTACAAAGTACTTTATTATTTAATAGTTGGTGTGGATGTTTATTTGTAATTTTGTACCAAAGATTATGGCTTCTAAGTAATTCCCATTTCATGGGGATATTAATTAAATATTAAGCTTCTTTGTTTATCATTTGTAGTCATGCAAAATGAAAGTTGGAATATTTTCTGAGAAAATGTTATGTTTGATATGAAATTAGTCTCATACGATTGAGTTTAGTTTTAATTGTGTGTTAAACTTCTTGCTTGTGTCTTACCTTAACAATTTTTTATCTGTATTTCATAAAAAAATCTTTTTTGGTAGTTTGGATCCTTTGAACCATGCCTTATGCTTTATGAGTTAAAGTAATAATAAGTTCATAAAAAAATCTACTTTAATTATCTATTCCATTTAAAAGCTTGTGGTTTTTGAATTACATGATGATTTGTATTTGTTTTGTGCAATGACAATGATTATATAGTATCACAAATATGTTAATGAGACATGACTTAAAGATCCCAAAATAACATAAGTGTTCGTTAATCACGTAGAGATATATAATCTTCTTTCAGCATAGTTATTTGAAAAAAAACCACTTTTGGTCCCATGACTATTATATCACATCCACATTTAGTCTCTTATTTTCAGATTGTCCACATTTAGTCCGTGACCATTATCCCCTCACCACCCCTCGTCCTTCCAGCCAAAATTTCGGCAAATTTTGTCCACTTCTCAGTCTCAGAATCAGTCATTGCATTAGATTTTGTATCATGTTGGGTTTTTCATATCACTCTTGCATTAAATTTGGTTTTTCATACCTAAAATCTGCATTAAATTTGCCGGAATTTTGGCCGAAAGGACGAGGGGTGGTGAGGGGATAATGGTCACGGACTAAATGTGGACAATCTGAAAGTAAGGGACTAAATGTGGAAGTGGTATAATAGTCATGGGACCAAAAGTGGAATTTTTTCTAGTTATTTTGGCACTAATCCAGTAATCAGGATGAGAAAAACTATTACAGAGTAAAAAAATATTCTGCAAAAGCAAATAAGTTACATATAAATCGGTTTCACCATCACCAAATAAGGCAATACTAAAAGTTATACTACATAGTTTTTGGCATGCAGAAATGAGCCACTAAAATCCTCAATTTGACTAGCGGTTGGTAAGAAATTGTTGATATCGTCTGATTTGATCAAGCACCGAAAATGAGATTTAAATGTCATTTCTCCATATTATGACGGTGTTTCAGAAATGAGCAAATAATTGAGGTTGCGGCCCACGGAGCTAATAAGTTGGATGTCAACATTCTAGAAAAACTTGGTCTAACTATCATTGCTAAGGACGATCAATAAAAATTCACCATGTGATCGATTACATCGACGAAGGATGCACAACTTTTAGACATCACTAAGAGAGAACATATATAATGAATAATACCCACTTGCTAAATATAAGTCATTTATGTTTTGAAAAAACCGAGGGATTGAGAGGGATGGGGGTTTTACTCCCATCACCGTCCTAGGAAGAGCTCTCTCAGATAATTGTACTAGGAAGCTTTTTAGGTTGGGCAAGTTTTAATATTCCGCTTTATGTGTTCTACTAGGAAGTTTTTTATGTTTGAAATTGATGAATCGTGTGAAGTTTTAAATCATGGGTAAAAATTGATGCATTTATGGATAAGGGTTTTTTAATTGGTTTTATGTTGATTTGTTGTGTCTTCTTCATTCATTGGTAAAGTGACATTGTATGATATTGACGCGATTTTTCCCATTGAGGAGCAAAGCGATAGCAAATAACTTCAATTATAAAACCAAATCGTGCCATTTAAGTAGTCATGTTGTGGTGCCGCAGTCCACATAATAACAAATTATTCTGGTCAAAATAACAACAATTTTTTCATTTTTTAAAAATGTTGTACCTAAATTATTGTGCAGATACTGCACTCCCGTGCAACGCACGAGTGGAATAACTAGTCATCAATAATCGTAGTATTAGCCTACAATCCTATTCAAGTATAGTATAAGAAAGAGAAAAGAAGGAAGTTACACAAAAACCAAGTAGTTGAGATGGTTTGGTGCCCGCATGCTTAAGCAAAGCCTTCAAGGTTCGCAACTCCCTTGTTTTCTCAGGTTTCTAAGGGTTCGGTTCCGTCCCTGGTTTGACCGAGTTGCCGGTTAAATCCGGTTTTGTGCTAATTAGCGGGTTTGCAATCGGCCGGACTGATTCCAAGGTCGGGTGGCCGGTTCAGGGTACCGCACGTTCCAGTCCGGTTCTCATATCACAACTTAAAAGTGCTCTATATCTGTTACGTTTAATACTTTTACTAAAATGTTCCAAACATATGTGTTAAATCTAGCTGCGTTTATAAATATATTTAAAAATAACTATAATAGGTAATTTACACCAGTGGTATCTTTCTGAAATTTAAAATATGTACCATACGAGGCACGACTTTTTTCAAGGAACAATCTGACTGTCTGAGCAAGTGTCGAAGTTATATTTTTGGGAAAATACACAAATGTTTGTGAGTGATTTTAGATAAAGGCATGCATTTCATTTCTTACAAAAGTCGAAACCGTAATTTCAGTCAATTATCACTTGAGTAGTCAAAAGCCTTGCCCCATTAGAAATATGCCTTTTGGCCTGAATATTACTAAAAATAGGATAAAAGATAAAAAAAAAGTAACTTGTTTTTAAAAATTTCAAAAATATGACAAACATCACAATTAACTCTGCAGTGCAAAGTGACTCTCGCTAAAGTAACTCCGGCCAAAGTGACCCCATCGGCCACAGTGACTGCCCCATCGGTCAGAGTAACTGCCCCACCGACCACAGTGACTGCCCCACCGGCCACAGTGACTGTCGCACTGCCCCATCGGCCACATTGACTGCTCACCAGTCAAAGTCACTCCGGCCACAGCGACTTACCACACATAAGCAATAGTGACTTGCCCACTCACCTACCACAATGACTCTCCGCCCGTTGGCCAATGTCGTCCACACCGGAAACCACCACCTCCCATCGTCATCTTCCGCCAAGTCCTGCCCTCTCCTACACCAACCCCAACCCAGCCCCTCCCCTGCATCACCCCGTCGGCTCGGTTGTGACAGCCGCCTAGCCACCCCTAGCCGCCGCCGACACGGCCAGTGACCAGCCCTGCTTCCAGCACTTCCCCCAAACCGTGATTGCCCAATAAGCCACCACCAACCCCCACCACAACGCTGCCATCCCTACCACGACCCCACCAAGCCTACCACTACCATAGCCGCCTACCACTACCATAGCCTAACCCTAATCGCTATCGCTGATCTGGGTCTGGATATCAATGGATCTGTACGATTGATGGAAAGAAACGGCGAGGCAACGATGTGCTCCAGTCGCGCGAAGGAGGATGGCGAGGCAACGCCGTCGCGCGAAGGATGCGGTTGATGAAGGTCCGTCGTAGCGACGCAGCCACGCGGATCTCCATTCCCAGCGATGGAGACGGCTAGCGATGCAGGCGGCCAGATTGTCCCTTCCCAGCGACGCAGGCAGCTGGATTCTACATTCCAAGTGGCGGCGAAGATGTGAAGAGAGGCGCAAGCCTATCTGAGAGTCTCAGACGCAGAGAAGGGGAATTGGAGAAAGCTGCGCAAGGTTGGAGATGAGAGCTGCGATGAAGGAGGGTTGCGATGAAGGAGGGCTGCGTTTACAATGGGCTGGGTTACAGAAGAATCCAAGACTCCCAGTCATTTTTTTGGGAAAAAAGAAAATAAGTCATATTTTTTGAAATGGAAAGCTCATTAGTAATATTGAGGTCATTTTTTCTTAGAAATTACTGAGGTAACAGTAAGGTTGCCAGAGGAGGAGGATGAACCGTAAGTTAGGGATTCAAAAGTGCACTAAAAAATAGAAGAAAAATATTGGGAGGTGAGTCTCGTCAAGGAGACCTCAAAACCATTTTCCTTTTTTGTTTTCAGTCAACTCTTTCACCGGAAAATTCACGTAATAATGATAACTATGAATTATGTTTTTCAAAAACAACCCTAATAGTGTAGAAAATCCAAATTTTACAAATTTAGTTGTCGCTTGTTGAGGTTTATTTCCTTCAACCCGTAGGCCCAACACGTAACCTAAGGGTCTCGAGTGGATGATGGACAAGTAAGATGAAGAACGAGCAAGGAAAGGGCCCAATAATGAGTGTTTATTCACTGGAAACGATTACAAAGCCGAAGGGCCGTTCGTACAGTGCTATGCTACGTGTTGATACAAGTGCTAGAGTGCTAGAGTGCTAAATTGCGAACCCTTTATAGTGAAATAAATGCTACTATTTATACTGCCAATGGGTGGTTGGATGTGTCGACGTGGCTGGTTGTGGGCGGCATGATCCCAACCACCAAATCTTCTGCATTAAATGTGTTTCCCGTCAGGATCTTGGTTTCCCGCCATAGGGAGGGGACGTTCGTCCCCAAGCCATGGATCCTGTTTCCTGTTGGAATCCTGATCCCCTGCCAAGGGACGGGGACGTTCGTCCCCAAGCACTTGAGTTATCCTTGATCTATTCTTTGAGCTATTCTTTGAGCTATTCTTGGCCTCCTGTCAAGGGGTGGGGACGTTCATCCCTACGTACCCTGCAGGAGTCTTGGGCCTGGATACCTGCGTACGTTCCCTGAGACTTGTCTCCCGTTCGGGGTGAACCTCCTCCCGAACCAGCGGACATGTGTCCCCTCATCTTGGGCTTCCAACAGGACGTTCGTAGGGAATCCCCGTGGGCCTTCTGAGGAAGTTCGTCGGAGAGCCCCTATGGGTTGTTGGGCCGTTCGCAGGAGGCCCTTATGGGTTGGTGGGTCGGCCCTTGTTGGGCCATTAACCCAACATCGTTATTGCAAGCATGGAGAAATTCACCATAGAATCTAGAAATAATGTCATTTATTTGTGATTCTATGGCGTTGTTAAAAAGTCATTTCCCACATGATTAGAATGGCTTTTTCTTCCGGATTCTAAGGTGGGTTCTTCATGCTTGCAATATCCACGATTGAATTGATTTTGCATTTTTTGACTCTTTTAGGTCATTTTTCGAAGATACAATTTGCCGATATCAATGCTCCAACGAACTTTTCGACGACAAAGGTGATTGGAATAAAATAAGAAAAATGATTTGGAGGTTGCCTTGACGAGGCTCACCTCCCACTATTTTTCTTTTAATTTTATGAGCTTTTTTAAAAATTTGATCGAGTGTTCAACATCTTCGTCTCGCGAACTTACTATCACCTCAACTATTTCTAATGGAGTTAGGTTTGGAACACCTAGAGTGATAACAAACTTAAAACACGATGACAACTTTTAGGAAATTAAATTCATGACCTATTTGAAAACACTTTGAATCATAAGAATCTTTTTTTGTACTTTTTCCTAGTTTTTCCATATCGGGTATTCAATGTTGATGAAAGATCATCTAAAAGACAATTAATTTCGACTCGATTTGAATGATAAAGGATTTTTTGGGTATTTTCATCAACATTATTACCAATATTCAGAAATCAAAAATAGTTGGGATAAATGGCAAGGAAGAAAACTGTTTTGATTTTTTCAGGAAGAATTAAAAAATTGGATGGAAATATTTTTGGTGTGCATTAGGACGGACAGCACACAAAAGTAGTAGTCCAAATTGTCTTAAGTTAATTGGGGGGGTCTCAACCCACCTTTTCAAGGTAACCCACCCACTTTAAACAGCTCATACGGTCATACCACCAGCTCTATCTCTAATCTCTATCTCCTTTTTATGCAGATTTTACAACTTTAGCTATTTATATATTTAGTCTCAGTCAAAGATCCTTGAAAATGCATTGCCATCTAAATCTCTGGGTCCCTTTCTTTCTATCTTTAAAGGGCATTGAATTAAATATTCTGCATTCATATAGTTAAGGCAATGCCAACTAAGTTTCTCAACCATAGATCTAACAATTTGTTTTTTTCCCAATAGTCACAAAGTTACAAACATATTCACAAAACTTAAAAGATAATTTGTCCATTTTCCAGTCCAAATTTGACCTTTTCTTGTATGTATACAGTCTCGAATGAATCCGTTACTACAATTGAAAATGTGTGAACCAAATAATGAAATTTGTAATAAAAATGAAATTTAAATTCTATCTTTCAAACCAAATAATGATGTCCTTGTTTTTTAAAACTAATTAGCTAAACAATCAGACTTAAACAGTTAAACCCCCTATCACCACTTTTTGTTCTTCTCACTTTCTCTTTTTCAGTCAAAGGGGCAGTACGTGGGCTTCCATGTTTTCAAATCTCCAAGTGTAAAGAAAGCAATCATCCCACTTTTTTGTGATCCTTTCCATTCACTATTTGTATAGTCTCTTTCCATCTCATCTTTTCATGATTTGGCTTATTCTATTCATCATCACAATAAACAGACTAAGTAGGCTTTTGACTAACATTATTTGACCATAATGAGTATTACCAAACAACCCTCCCCAAATATTCGGCAGATAGAGGCATTTTAGCAAAATAAACTGTTGCATAAGATACCCTTTATGGCTTTATCTTCCCCGTCCTCCATTCAAAGTTCCAACTATGTCCCATGACAAGTTTCTAATCAACATCTTTTGACAGAGAATAAAAGGGTCATAGAAAACAAAGACTACAGCTTTATGCATGTGTACTCTCCTTACCTAAAAGAGCCAAATAGTTTGAAATACAATGGCTAAAAGAAAATGCTAATAACAATGGCAATCAACCCATGGTATAGAGATAAAGAATCAATTGTACTTGTTGACTTTATACCTACAGAAGAAACTGAAAAACATACAAATACAATCTTTACAATTACATTGGGCAGGCAATACAAGGCAGTATGTCAAGTTATCAATAACACAAACAAACCCACCTTATTCTATCATTTATGCCAGTTCACACTTGTGTAGATATGAAAATGGTTTCTGTGTAATTTAAACTGCAAAGCTTCAAAAGTTTAGCAGATTGTTGCTTCAACTCTGGATTGCAACCACTTTGAATCACAAGAAGGAGCTTTGCAGCTAGCCCTGCCTCAACTGCCACCGAAGAACACTCCTCCGGGGAAATCTTGCAAACTGCCAACAAGATCGACAAAGCCAACCGTGTACAATTTTCCGGAACATTCATCACAAGTTTCACAATATTTTGTATGGTTCTACTACAATCCTTTAAAGCCAATGCACCTTCTTGAAGTGTTGAGAGCGACTCTATAACATGAAGGGCCAACTCCAAGCATTCTGGGCTTAAGTTGGGTAAGGCGTCTACCAATTGAGGAATAGCCCCAACCCGCACCATCGAGATCCTTGATTCACTATATGATGATGAAACCGTCTTCAGTAAACGCAGACCTGACCACACCAGTTCGGGTTGATTCTTGAACTTCACTAATCTTAATAACCCAACCAAAAGACTCAAACTTGTTGCTATATTTGACTCAGGAGCTTTTCCTTCTTCTATCAACTTTTCGAGCAATTTCGCACAATTGATCTTTGTATCAATCGACCCCTCATTTAAAGTGTCCACCAAGAGCGAAATCGTGCTAGGTTGAGCCAAACACACCTTTGAATCCGGGCTCAGATTCAACTGAACCAAAATTGCAATTGTCTCTGAAGCAACAGCATGTGTGGTAAGGCCACCCAACATGGAAGTAATCAATGTTAGCCCGCCATTGTTGACCACGGTTCTTTTAGCTGAATCATTGGCGGTGACAGATTGCCTCAATTCCATCAAAGCCTGGACTTTAGCCTGACCCTTAACCTTCTTCTTCAATGTCTCTAGAAGCTCCAGGACTCTTCCTTCCACATCACCAGACCTCTTTTTTAGAGATGAATACTTCAGGGAAAACCAGCTGTGAATCAGGTGGCGTAAGGTGCTATTTGGGATGATTGAATCATCCCATAGGTCTTGCATTGTGGTGGGGCAAACAGGGCGGCCCAATGACAGCCATTTCATAATATTGGACCTCTCGTAGGTCTGACCGGTGCAAAGGGTCACCGGATCTTGCATTGGCTCTAAAGAAATCGGGCAAATGAAGACTGAAGGGACATCAATTGAGTTGAGTTCTTTAATCATTTTATTCAGAGTAATGTTCTTCTCAGTAGTAGCAACCACCTCACCTCCTCCTCCTCCCCCTCCCAAAATCCCATCTTTAACAGCAGTCTCCAGATCCAACACCTGCCCACCTACCTCACCCCTCCTACCCATAAGCATAGAGCAATTTTTGAAGTTCTTTCCTACAGTTTCAGGCCTCAACTAGTTTAAATATAGAAAGGAGAAAAACAGTCTTGTTCAACACACAATGGATGCATAAACCTTGCACAAAGCGTGTGGGCGAAAAAGTGGGGAATAAAGAGAGAAGAATGAAGAGCGTTTGGCACTCTTTTGCCTTCTGTGTCTTTCCCTTTCCCTGCAATTGAGAAACACTAGTACTACCATCTCCATCTCTAGGGACATCTTCCTTTTTCTTTTTTTAAGAGCTTTATCTGAGCTCTTTTCCCCTGGTCAAAAGAGACACAGTGCTCATTTTCGTCATCATTATCCGGAATAAAAAGACTTCGCAATCAAGTGCTAATCTTCATGCCTAAAACCAAAGCTCGAGCAGTCTAATCACTACCCTATCATTCCACAAGACCCAGAAAAGTGAGGGGCATCATACAAATCAACAGGAACCTACCAAATCGTGACGCTTACTTCAATAAAACTGTGGGTTTTCATATAAGAGAAAAAGAACAGATTTGAGAGATGACGAAACATACCCAAGCGTATGAAAGAATCAACTGGACGAAGAAAGGAAGAAAGAAGACTTTTGAGCTTTGCCTATCTATGTATGTGGGTGAGCCCCTATCCTCCCATTGCTGCAATGGGGGCGGGCAAGTGCTTTGAAAACCCTACAAAATGCGGGGTTCTATTTCTATAATAATTACATTAAGAAATAAAATAAAATATTTCCTCATAGAGACTATAATTTGAATACGGTGGAACGGGTGCATAGTGAGCAACATGCACCCATTGTTATATGAGATGTAACTCTTGTGACCCCACATGTAACTTCAAGTTAAACAAAATATAAATTACATTCATTCACATGTAACTCGTTGAAATGTAAACTGCAATAATTGAAATGTAACTTGGAAACAAATTAGATGTAACTTGAGATATGTAACTTTAGACTGTTGAAATGTAAAACGTTTTTACAGAGATTTAACTTCATGTATTAATTACTATATATACACACACTCCATATACTTGCATAAAATATGCTTCCTTGCTTCTCTTTAAAATGTATAAAACCTTGACAACCACGAAAAGCGTGGCAAAGAGAAGACGGAGGAGAGAGAGGGAAAAACAATTACGAGAAATGAAAAGTTAGTGGAAGGGGAAGAATAAAAAAATGGGGGAGGAAACCTTGTGTCAGTTGCTTGGGAAGGGTGCTAGAGAAGAAAAATGTGCGATGATGGATCGGAGAAGCGATTTTAATTGCAGAAA
Organism: Cuscuta europaea; assembly: GCA_945859875.1. Lineage (NCBI taxonomy): Eukaryota > Viridiplantae > Streptophyta > Magnoliopsida > Solanales > Convolvulaceae > Cuscuta > Cuscuta europaea. The sequence continues at coordinate 7,747,646 of CAMAPE010000002.1, forward strand.
TGGTAGGTATTGGGATCCGGCACACCATCCTCATGGTGTGTCGGTCGTAGGGTATAATTTGCCCCAAACTCCAATGTGTATGCTTTTCGTACAACCTTTTCCGTTTTCTAAATTATGAATATTACCCCGTCTCATTCAACTTTGCCAAGTTGATGTTAGGTGGGAAATTAGAATAGTAAAATTTGTGTGGTTGAGTTTTGTGCAGAGAAGAAAGAAATGAACATAGCCATAAAAACATTGTTTTAAAAAGAAAGTAACAAAGTTTTTTGGGACAAACATAAAAGGAATGTTGGCAAAGACCAGTGGGACGGAGAGAGTAGAAGTTTTCTTAAAAGGTTACAAATTAAAAGTTATAGATAATAATGTGATTATAAATTGCTATAAGTAGGTTTCTAGTCTTTATGATATAAAGAGTAAAATTTAAATATAACTATAGTCACTAAATTTATTAGAATCACATTTTCACCACTATATATATTTGGAATTATTTCTTATTAATACGGATCTTACAAATCAATTTTGTTCACTCTTGGGAAGGGGATGTTCACCCCACCCTAATTGTTTGATATGTGGTAAGTCAATTCTTTATTATTTGAGAATTGTTTTTATTTTTTCATTTTGAATCCATTTTTAGAAAATGTATCGGCTTTTTTTCTTTAGATATTTCATATGATAAATTTAAAAAAATCCAAATGAAAATAGATATTTAGAAAAAAAAACATTTTTGAATATACAATATTGATATCATTAGAAAAGTCATGAAAAATATTAAATCAAATATATTCTTATAAAAATTAGACAATAGATAAAAAAGATATAATAATTATATACGAGTATATAAAAAAGATGAACTAAAATGTCACATGTCAACAAGGGGAAAGGGGTGATGTTGATCTTTCTCAAATGAACGATCAAAATTGCACTCTCACATAATAAGTGTTTTATTTTGCTTTTGCCGTACCTATCCAATAAAAAACATGTTTACTTACAATTCTAAAAAGAGGAGGTTTTGACACCGATATTACTATATGGAATCTCATAGACAAAAATGTGACTCATTTTATATTTTTCGAAAAACGAGTCTTATATGACTTTATATCCCCTCCCAAAGTCACAGTTACCCGATCTGAAAATTTACAATTACTTGATCTGACAAATTGCAGTTACATGTCCTACCAGTTATAGTTACTTGATTCGACAAGTTATAGTTACCAAGTCTGATTAGTTATATTACCTGATCAATTACATTTATCTAACTCAACCAGTTAGAGTTGCTCAGTCCAACGATTTACAGTTATCCGGGCCCAAACAGTCACATTTACTCTATCCAACCATTTATCATAATTGAAATTGTTGGCCTCAAGGACTAATCACCTTGTAATATTATTTAATATTAAATTGACATACTAAAAAATGTTGGCCTCAAGTGATCACGTTTTTATCTATTGTCCTTATTTTAATCATATATTAGGTATTATTTATTTTTATTAATATTAATATTTTATCATTAAACTATTTTTTCAGCTCTAGTTTTTGTCTAATTGGTAAATTTATTAATATTAATATTTTGATTAATGGCTCGGAAAAACTTTTTTTTGTTGAAAATGAGAAAAATATAATGTTTTTAATAACATTATTTAATATTAAATTTAAATATTTGCCCCTATGCAAGGATGACACGCACAATATTAAATTTAAATATTTAAAATGGCTTTAGGAAATCTAAAATAAAGGATAAAAATCAAAACGCAAATTTTCACGCCTTAACCCCGCCTAATCCCGCCTAGGCTCCTAAGACTTAAGGCTTGGTCATGCTGTCTCGGCACGCCTTACGCCTTTTAGAACATTGCTATTTGGTCATAAAATTGAGATCATTTTTCATTTTAAATTTGGGGCATCTTTATTTTTTATTTTTTATTGCATAGTTTGACCTCTTTATAATTTTGGTTATTACCAACCACTTTGTTGGGATATTGACCTAGAGGCCCAATACCCAGATCGGGAAGGCCCAAGATATCCGGCCCAAGCAACGGGCCCATCACTCTGTGATGAATAGATCCAGTAAGAAGATTGGCCCAGTAAGAAGACATACCGAACGAGGTTCGGGCTATATATCATACTTGGTCCAATTTGACAGCATCTTCAGTGCAGCCCAACATCCCGTTTGAGCAACGGCCAACCAGCAAGTGGCCAGGTGCAATTAATACCAGACTATGACATCAGCAAGTGGAAGCATGGATGACCAAGTCGGTGGAACAACGGCCAATCAGCAAGAGGCTGCTCATGCTCTCCATTAGTATAAATAAAAGGTTTCAAGTCATTGTAAGGGTTAGCATTTCAATACTCAAGCTCTAGAATAGCATCATTTGCCCTTACTTCTTGTATTAAAGCATAGTTTCCGACATACCGATCGGGAATTTCCTTGTAATCAGATTGGTTAATTAATACAAGTGAGCTTTCGAGTTTTAGTTAGTTCAGATCTTATATTTTCTTATACGCTTTGATTCTGGGCCATTCCTGATATATCCAAAGTTCGTGTTGGGCTTTCGGATCTACGGGATTTACCCCCAACATTGGCGCAGTCTGTGGGAAACTTCCAAAAAGTTTCACTTTCTAAACATCCAAAAAACTCTATTTTTAAAAAATGGTCAGAAACAGTTCCTATCATACAAACGACGGTTCACACCGTCACGGGAGGAGTCACACCCCGGGAAGTCAAAACCCTCAGGGACAATCCAGTCGAGGATCGTATCCTCGTTTTAATGGGGATTTTGTGATTCCCGAATCTCTGAGAAGAAATCCTCAGGCCATGCGTGACATGGCCCAATTCATGCAGCATATGGCGAACGAAGAGGAAGGAGGTTCCAGCTTTACAGGAGAAACTCCACCCGCGGAAACAACCACAGCGTCATCCCGTTCGCATGCCCATCGGGATAATCGACGTAGCGCCCCACCAGCAGCGCATCCCAGTTCCAGTGACCGAACCCCGGTCGGGTCACAAGCTAGAGGACCAACTCCCGTCGGTCATCATTTCCAGTATGCCGGGCGGGAAAATACTAGGGCCCCTCAGCGGCATTGGGACCGGGACTGTACGGATATGAGGGTTCCACCACCGCCCCCTTTGACGGCCTAGGAGGAAGAGATGGCCGAGATGAGGAGGCAAATGAATGAAATGCGGGACCAGATGAACAGGGTACCTGTACAGCCTGCACCAGTTCAGCTGGGAATTACTTCCCCGTTTACTAGGGAGCTCATGTACGCGGATATCCAAGGGGGTGCCAAGCCCCCGACCGGCCAAATTTACGATGGGGTGGGAGATCCCCACGTACATCTAAGGAGTTACCAAGGGGGACTTATGCTGCTAGGAGCACCCGAGGCCGCCATTTGCCGGTTGTTTTTCAGCACGCTCAGGGGGCCTGCCCAGGAATGGTTCGGGACACTACAACCCGGGTCAATCAACATCTTTGCCGAGTTATCAGCGTTATTCTTGGCTCAGTTTGCTTCCAGTGCAAATCCCAAACGGCACTTCAGCTATTTAACCAGCGTGAAGCAAAACGCAAAAGAGACCCTCAACCAGTTCCTAAAAAGGTGGAGGGATGAGACTTTAACAGTGGGAAACATGAAGGATGATACCGCCATTACCCTGTTCACGAATGCTCTCCGAACAGGGGAGTTGTACAAAGAATTGAAGAAAAATCCGGGTACGGTGTACGCCGAGGTATTAGATAGGGCCCGCAAGCATGCTGCCCTAGAAGAGGAGATAATGATCAGGGATAAGGTCATTACGCCTGCTGCCCCTATCAAAATGGCCGATCGGCTGGGTCCTAGCCCAGCGGCCGCTTTACTTCCCAAGCAAGGGAGATTTACACCCCTGGTCTTATCAATAGCGACCATCTATCAGCACGAGAGGGACAATATTCCCATCCCGACTGATTCTGGACAGTTCATGGGAACGGATGACAATGCTTTCTGTAAATATCACAACAGAAAGGGTCATGCCACCGATGCCTGCAGGGCCCTACAAACAGCAATTGAGGATCTGATCCGAAGGGGCCATCTGGGCAAATATGTGAACAAAGATCCGAATGCTATGGGCACGTTGAAACCGGCCAGGAAACCTAATAGCTGGCGCCGGGATGCTCAACGTGACGCCCAGCCTCAAAAAGATGTGTATGTTCCTCCCAGGGATGAGCCAGAGGGCTCGGGAGGCCCTGGAAAGAAGCCTCGAATGGAGGTCAAGGTTATATTCGGGGGCGGGGAGACCGGAGATTCGAACGCCGAACGGAAAAGGTTCGAGCGAAGTCTTTATGTGGGATCCGTCTCCACCCCCCATCAGAAGAAAGGAAGGACAGACCCGATCACGTTCGGGCCAGCTGATCTACCTAACTCTCCAAGCCCACACAGGGACGAACTGGTGGTAAGCATGTGTATTGACAATGCTTTAATCCGCCGAGTGCTGGTCGATACCGGGAGCAGTGTGAATGTATTGTATCTACAATCATTCGAGAAAATGGGTCTAAAAAGAAGCCAACTGACCCACCTACGGACTCCACTGACAAGTTTTACCGGTAATTGCATCGAGGCTGAGGGGACCATCCAATTAACGGTTGAAATTGGGGATGAAACCCACAAAGCGTCACTCCGAATGACGTTCGTGGTGGTAGATATAAAGTGTGCCCACAATGCCATATTGGGCCGACCGGGATTGGAAGATCTGGAGGCAATAGCCTCTGTCCGCCACTCATGCATCAAATTCCCTACAGACACCGGGGTAGGGGTGGCCAGAACAGACCCAACAACAGCCCGGACATGTTATCGGGAGGCCCTGAAACAGATGAACACTCGTGGGATGTGGGTGAATACAATTGAGGTGGAAACCCACCGAACGGAGTTCGAGGCACACCCAGAGCCCGCCACCCTTCTTGAACAAATCGACCTCGACTTCCCCCCGAACCGTAAGGTGGCTATCGGGGTAGATCTGGAGGCTGATATCCGGGATGGCGTGATCGTCGTCCTCAAAAAGTTTCAGGTGCTGTTTGCCCGGGGGCCAGAAGATATGCCTGGCATTGATCCAGAAATAATATGTCACAAACTTGCCGTTCGGTCTGATGCAAAACCAGTCCAACAGAAAAAACGATATCAAGCAACCGAACGGCGGGAGTTCACAAAGAAGGAGGTGGCCACCTTGCTAAGGATAAAGCACATCCGTCCGGTAATCCACGTAGAATGGCTATCCAATGTGGTTCTAGCCCCAAAACAATCTACCTGGAGAATGTGCGTGGATTACTCTGACCTGAATAAAGCGTGCCCCATGGATCCCTATCCAGTGCCGAGGATCGATCTGCTAGTGGATGAAACTGCCGGATGTGAGTTACTGAGCTTCATGGATGCTTTCCGGGGTTATCATCAGATATTCATGCACCCGGCCGATGCAGAGAAAACGGCGTTCGTTACTTAGGATGGCGTGTTTTGCTACATCGTCATGCCATTCGGATTAAAGAACGCAATGGCAACCTTCCAGAGGATGATCGGGATGTTGTTCAAAGATGTGCTGGGTGTCACAATGGAAGCCTACGTTGATGAAATCCTAATCAAAAGCAAAAAGAAGGAAAACCATGTCCTGGATATAGAAAAGGTGTTCGGGATAATGCAAAAGGCGAATATGAGGCTGAATCCCAAGAAATGTGCGTTTGCTGTAAGAGGAGGCAAATTTTTGGGGTACATGATGAGCGAGAAGGGGATTGAGCCCAATCCAGAAAAAGTAAAGGCTATTGTGGACATGGAGGCTCCGAGAAATCTCAAGGAAGTGCAGAGATTGACCGGTCGGCTAGCAGCCCTGAGCAGATTCCTATCCAAACTGGCCGATCGAGCTATCCCGTTCTTCCAGATCATGAAGAAAGCCAACCCTTTTGAATGGACGGCCGAATGCCAAACGGCCTTTGAAGATTTCAAGACATATTTGTCTTCCCCTCTGGTCTTGACAAAACCCGAACCAGGGGAACATCTGTATATGTACCTTGCTGTAGCTGACTTGGCCGTAAGCACAGTACTGTTGAAAGAAGAAGATGGCGTTCAACGGCCCATCTATTTTGTGAGCAAGGCGTTGAACGGCCCGGAAACCAGGTACACCTTGCTAGAGAAGAATGTACTGGCCCTGATAGCTACCATTAAATGTCTGACCCCGTATTTCCAGACCCACCCGGTAACTGTGTATACTACCCAGCCATTGGTCACCATCTTGAGAAATCCTATGGCAAGTGGGCGCATTACCAAGTGGAGCCTCCTGATCGGGCAATACGAGGTAGATTTCAAACCCCGGCCTACTATCAAAGGGCAGGCCCTGGCAGATTCCATTGCAGAATGTACCGCCCGGCCCTCAGAAAAAGATTCAGAGAACAACGGGCTGGATAACTGGTGGGAAATGTATGTGGATGGAGCATCTAGTGCCAAAGGTTGTGGAGCTGGAGCTGTGATCACATCGCCAGAGGGGTTCAAAGCATATTATTCTATTCATTTTGACTTCAAGGTGACCAACAATGAGGCTGAATATGAGGCTCTCATTGCTGGTTTAAAGTATGCAAGGGCCCTGGGCGCCGATCGGTTAAAAGTCCGATCGGACAGTCAATTGGTGGTACATCAAGTAAATGGCACTGCTGAGGCCAAAGAAGAAAGGATGAAGGCCTACAAGGAAATGGTTGAGGAGCAGATACGTAAATTTGAACAGGTGGTGCTCGACCAGAAATCCAGAATCGAAAATACTGAAGCAGATATCCTGTCCAAATTAGAGAATGCAGCGTTCGACGATCGGGCACAGGAGATCCCGGCTCATATCCAACGTTTTGCCCATCGGGAAACATTGGCAACCCCAGCAATCATGGTGCTCCAGATCGAGGCCATATCTTATGTCATCCCGAGCTGGGTCGTAGATATGACCAACTACCTGAAAGACGGAATCCTCCCACAAGATAAAAATCCTGATTATCAAATAAAATGCATCCAGAGGAGGGCTTCCATGTTCGAATTGCTGGACGGGCAGCTGTACAAAAAGACATTTGGTGGGCCGTATCTGAAATGCCTCCCACCCGATCTAGCGGCAGCTGTAATGGAAGAAATTCATGAAGATCTGTTTCAGCCACCAAGGGCCTAAGACACTGGCCAGAAAAATCATCTTGCAAGGGTATTATTGGCCAACTATCCAACAGGACTGCTTCGCGCATACTAGGAAATGTAAGGTATGCCAACTGTACGCACCGGTTCCCGGACGGCCTGCCACTTTCTACACTCCAATGACGGTGGCCCTTCGCAAGATGGGGGATAGACCTGTTAGGTCCTCTACCTACTGCACCTGGAAACAACAAGTACATCATTGTGGGGATAGATTACTTCACCAAATGGGTAGAGGCCGAGCCACTGGCCAGCATCACAGATGTTAAATGCCAGAAGTTTGTCTGGAAAAATATCATTTGCCGGTTCGGAATCCCTGAACAGATTGTAACTGACAATGGAAGGCAGTTCGTGAGCCGGAATTTTGAGAACTACCTGGTCAAATGGGGAATCAAGCATTCCAGAGCGTCCGTCGCATACCCTCAGGCAAATGGCCAGGTAGAAAATATGAACCGAACTATCATGGATGGTATGAAGAAGAAGCTGGAAGAATACTCCTCATCGTGGCCTGATCAGTTGAATTATATTCTGTGGACTTACAGGACCACACCCCGAACGGCCACGGGAGAGACTCCATTTGCCCTTGCCTATGCTTTCCAGGCCAAAGTACCAACGGAGATCCTAGTTCCCACACACCGAACGGTGCATTACAGCCCAGAACAGAATGAAGATAACTTACGGGCCGAATTGCATTTCATAGAAGAAAGAAGGGATCTGGCAGCGGCACGAATGGAAGAGTATCACAGAGCCACAAGAAGATACTTTGATAAGCAAGTTAAAGTTCGTTCAATCGAGGTAGGGGACCTGGTGATAAGAAAGCGAGAGAAAAGCAAACCGCTCGAAGGGGGCAAAATGGCACAAAATTGGGAAGGCCCCTACCAAATATGTAAGAAGTATGCTTCAGGAACGTTTGGCCTACAAAATACCGAAGGCCGACCGGCAGGAACTTGGAATGTGGAGCATCTAAAGAAATTTTATCAGTAAAAACGGCTGTTGCCACCTCTAAAAAAAAATAGAGAGGGAGACATAACTTCCACACAAACTCAGCCCATGGTTAACTCGATCATTCCGGATGACCGAATGACGAACGGGTTAACAACATGGAAGGAAAATCAATTCTCAGCTTAGGGAGTTTTTGACCCTAGATTTATGAAAGAATAAAGGGATCAAAAACGGCTTGAAGAATTGAGGCTCAGAAAATCGGTGCCCGTGGTTAACTCAATCATTCCGGATGACCGAATGACGAACGGGTTAACAGCATGGAAGGAAAATCAATTCTCAGTTTAGAGAGTTTTGTACCCTAGATTTATGTAAGAATAAAGGGATCAAAAACGGCTTGAAGAATTGAGGCTCAGAAAATCAGTGTCCGTGGTTAACTCAATCATTCCGGATGACCGAATGACGAACGAGTTAACAGCATGGAAGGAAAGTCATCCTCAGCCAACGGCTGGGAGTTTGACGCTCAGATAGTCTCACCTCAGCGGTTAATATGAGAATCGATTCTGGAAAACCGAATGACGAACATATTAGCAGTTTGGAGGGAGCCATTATTTCTGCAAGAGTTTTGACCCTGTAATTACGCATTGATGAAGGGATCAAAATGGCCTGGAGTTCGAAGGACAGTGATTCTCACCTCAGCTTGTTAACACGTAGAATCATTCTGGATGACCGAATGACGAACGGGTTAACAGCTTGGAGGGAGCTGAGTCGTCAACTTAGCCAAAGTCGACCCTGTAATTACGTACGGGCAAAGGGATCAAAACGGCTTGGAGATGGTGTCAAGACTGTAAGATATGGATTAACCGAGCGACGTTCGGATAAGGTACAGATTGTCGCCCGGGGAATCGGAACTATGGTTTTGAAAAATCTCGCCTCAATCATAAAACTTGACTTGGAAGCTAGTCGCCCTTTTAGCTATAAGTAAGGAATGACCCAAATTCGGTGATCTTGCTTACAGTTCGAAAAGGGTTACCTCAGACCCCTAATATGGATGATACGAGCCAGAGAGAACAGTTCGGAATGCATCGGAATTATGGGTTTGGAAGGGAGATAGCCTCACCTCAGCTTGTTAACTCATGAAATCATTCTGGATGACCGAATGACGAACGGGTTAGCAGTTTGGAGGGAGCCCCTATCCCAGCCGAGAGTTTGACCTTGTGGTCACGATCAAAACGGCTTGGAGGAATTCACCTCAGCTAAGAGTTTTGAACTCGTGCGTCACGAACAGGAAAAGGGATCAAAACGGGTTCGGGAAAGGTGTCAGAACAATTGTGAAGAGAGTCTCACCTTAGCTTGTTAACACGTGAAATCATTCCGGATGACCGAATGTCGAACGGGTTAACAGTTTGGAGGGAGCCCCTATCCCAGCTGAGAGTTTGACCTTGTGGTCACGATCAAAACGGCTTGGAGGAATTCACCTCTGCCAAGAGTTTTGAACCCGTGCGTCACGAACAGGAAAAGGGATCAAAACGGGTTCGGGAAAGGTGTCAGATATAAAGATACATGAGCCGAGTGAGGTTCGGCCACGTAGAAAAGATTGTAAACAAAAAAAAATCAAAGGAAGAATAGAAAATATAAAACAGACAAAGGAAAGAAGTCCAGTTTATTCTTCGGCATTACTAGCCGAAATATACAAGAAGAATGAATATACAAGAATGAATATACAAGAAAAGAGACAATAGATAAGGAAAGAAGGCTACACTACTGGAGGATTGCCGTTCGGGGAGGATGTAGGCTGAGAGTTCCCTGCTTGCACTGCATCATCAGGCGCTGCTTTGGACCTTTTCTCCATAATGCGATCATATGTATTCCCGAACAGATCGTCAAAGCCTAATTCGTCGGGATCGAACGGCTTGGGGAAATGCTCGAGGATCAATTCAAGGTTCCTGTCCAGAAGCAGGTCCTGAATCTGCTTCACAGTTTTCTCGGTCAGGACATCCAAAAAGGATTTCCCTTCTGGCGTGCTGTCCAGGAGATCGATCCCTGCTTTGATGGGATCTTCGCTTTCACGCAAGAATTGCCCAAGGTGAGGACCCAGGAATTGCCGGGCCGTGTTCTCCAGAGCGACGTTCAGGCCCTTTCCCCGTTGAAAATCCACTATCGATTGTTGAGCAATCTGGGAAGTATTGACCGTGTAGGGTTCGGGCAGATGGTCGCCAACAGTTTTGTCAAATTTAATACCAGCAGACTCAGCAGCCCGCACCTTGGCCCGGAGTTCTTTAAGCTCCCGATCGCGACGACGGGACATCTCCTGCATCTCGGCCAGAGCAGCTTTTGCCTTCTCACCCTCTTTGGCCTGCTCTTGAAGATCGGCCGCTAACTTCCGAGCGGCAGAAAGGAGGACCTGGCCATCATCCCGATCGCTGGCCAGGGCTTTCATCTCCTTCTCAGCGGCAAGAAAGGCCTTGTGATAATACACGCCAGCCTAAAAATAAGATTTCAATGAAAGTCAGATAAGGTAAAACATGAATAGTAGAAAGGCATGGTTCGGAATGAAATGTACCTTGAGTGCTTCCTAGTGACCTGCTTCAAAAAGATCCGACCAGTGAGTCAAGTTGGTGAAGCTCGGGGGAACTTTGATCGCAGTATGACACCACATAGAAGATGGCATCAGCCCGAACAGATACCTCCCCTCTGATCTGGGCCCCATATTTGAAAACTCAACAAACATCCGATCATCGATCGGTGTGGCAGTAAGAACCGGAGTTGGTTTGTTGGCAGGCGCCGATCTTTTGGGCTCGACCTCCGGCCCGGTCAAATCAACCACATGGTCGATCGGGATCAGGTGATCGCCATCATTTCCTTTGCGCTTTTTGCGGGTTTGCTCTACCGAGTCACGATCGGCTATCATCTTCTCCTTCCCTTTAGCAGAAGAGATAGAGCACCGGACGGGTATGGGAGATATCACACCTACAAGAAAGATAAATAAAAGATAAGAAGTTGAATTGTGAGAGCGAAGGATGATCGGGTTAAAGCCCTACTATGCTTACCGATTCCAGCAGATAACATGCTCGAAGTAGTGACAAAGCTGCGAAGGCTTCTGGTCCCTCCCATCCGCAAAGACTCAGCTTGGGAGCGTAGAACGACGTCTACCCTGGGCAGAGAATCCCGAACGGGATATGCGTTCCACCTATCCGGGAATGGCAGAGAATCACCTACCCGAACGAACAAAAACCGCTCCTCCCAGTCAGCCTGCGGGGTAACGTTCTCTGTGAACAGCTGACGGTCAGAACGAGCTACCAGTTTCAGGTACCCGATCGTCCAGTAGGGCTGATAGCAGTAATGATAAAGGAACAGATCGACGCTTGGGGTAATCCTCAACTCGTTGCACCGGATAATGAAGCCTGTCAGAATGCGGTAGGTGCTGGGCACGAACTGAGCGGGCAGTACATCAACCCGGCGTAAGAACTTCACTATGAATGAATGGAGAGGGAACTGAAGTCCAGCAGTCAGAGCATCAAGGTGCACTAGCACGTGCCCCGGTCGGTGCCTCATAGGGTGCCGAATGAATCTGGCATAGTATTCTCTTGGTGGGGGCAACAACTGGCTGAGTTGCCGTTCAACATCTTCTGGGAGACGTTGTTTGTGTTTGCGTATGCGATTGAAGTGTAGGGCAATGCGGGGTGGCCGCTCGGGTATCCCCTTGTTGTAAACTTGGAGGTCATCTCCGGACAGACATCCGTCCTCCTGTGGCAGTTCGATATGTTTGCTGGCCTGAGGATTGGCGGGTTTAGGTGTTTGGGACGAAGAGCCTTCGGCCTGGTTACCAGCGGATGTTTTGCTTTTGCGAATCAAAGGCATCTCTTCAGATTCTGAGCTAGAGGAGTAGTACATAAAAACGCTGAAAGAACTCTGGGAATTCTAGAGAGAGAAGGCCTGAGAGTATGCAAGGGAATTCTGGGGATTCTAGAGAGAGAAAGCTTGAGGAAAAATGAGAAAACAGCAGGAGAAATTAGGGGAAGCACCTCTCTATAAATAGGGAAAGGGCCGCACAAATCCCTAATCCTTGAGCAACACGTGGCATTGGGTGGTTACGATTAATCTGGGGCATTTATGATTCATTTTTTGTGCACGTACCTCGGACGGGCTTACAGAGGATTAGCAAAGATCACAAGGACTTGCTGTTTAGAAAAATGCTAAGTCTTGAATGTCAACCTGAAGCCCGAACGACTACCGACTTATGAAGAGGCCCAGGTGGAAAGAACACTAAGAAAACGGCTAAGTCCTAAACATTGGTCTGAAGCCCGAACGGCTATCAATATTATGAAAACCAAGAAAACTGATGTCCTAAAAGTTGACCTGAAGCCCGACCGGCTATCAACGTCGTAAAAGCTATCCTAAGGATTGATCTGAAGCCCAACCGGCTATCAACGTTGTAAGAGATTATCTGGAGCAAGAATGTGCTAAGTCCTAAAATTTGGTATGAAGCCCGAACGGCTGAGTACCAGAGAGAAGGGGTTTTTCCTTAAATAAATCATCAGAACTTTCTAATTCCCGAACGGCGATCAACGGCATTAAGGGTAGTTGAGCAAGAAATAAAGTTAGGAAATTGGTTAAGTCCTACAAAATGGGCCGAATCCCGAATGACGAGTAAATCATGCATTAAAGACAGAAAAGATAGTACACAAAATTTCAGGCAAAAAAGGGATATATATTCATCGGTTCTACTGACCGGGAAGTACAAGCTATTTAGAGAAAAAGAAAATTACAACAAGTAATGAAAAAGTACATATAAATTATTGGCTAGGGGCCATTTCATCTCCCTCTTCGTCCTCATCTTCATCATCATCAGACAGGGGCTCAGGCTCTCTCCCAGCAGCCCGATCGGCTTCCCTTTGCTGAGCTCGCAGGAATTTCTCAAACTCAGTCTGGATAATATCATCTGTGGGGAGATCAGAAGCCTGAACCGGCCTCCCCAGATGATTTTGAAGCTGAGTAACGAAGGGACGCAGCAAGACCTGGCCAATTTTGCCATAAAGGTCTGAGACAATGGAGTCGTTCCATTTTTTGGCCTCGGGGTCCTTATCCAAGAGGGCCACCCCTGCCGATAGCCGACCAGCGCCTTTGGGGAAACCCTTCAAGTACGCCCCAAAGGCGAACGGGATTTGGGCCCTTGCATGTTCATCCTTGATGATGGAGAATTCATCAGAGGATTTAAACATGTCCCGGACGGCGGACAGATCCACGTTCACTTCATAGGGACCGTCCGGGATGCTGGATGGCATTTCTTCGAATTTGACCTGTGCGGCCTCAGCAGCAAGGACCTTCGCCTGGGAAGCTGCGAGTTGGACCCGAAGGGTACCGAGCTCAGCATCCAGCCTCTGCTTTTCCTCCGCAAAGGCTTTCCGTTCGGCCTCCAGAGAGGCGATGGCAGCAGCAGCATGTTGCTCAGCAGAAGACTGGGCAACAATCAGTTCCCGCTCCTTGGCCAGGCGGGCCTCCCGCATCTGAAGGGTGTACAAACCCATCTACAGAATACCGTTCGAGAGTTAGTACTGATTACAGAGAATAAAATAAAGACAAAGCGCAAAAGACTATGTACCTTCAGAGCAGTCAGAGCCAGACATTCTTCAGATTGCTCGACCGGTAACTGAGGAAGGGAAAAGTTGTTGAACCAAGAGGAGGTCGACCAGATCTGGCTCGCAGTAGAGCCGGCCCTCTCTAATACCTCATGGACAGGGTCGGATAGGGAGATCCGCTTGACCTGACCCGTAATATGGTCGGTATGGGTCTCACCAGCATTCGAGGGTTCCCCCCGAACGGAGTCGAAATGATGAGGAAATTGGTGCAGTTGGTCAGAGCCGAACCGGTCGTCAACCAGCATGGCCTCGAATTGGTCTTGGTGGACCTGCTGTATTGGCTGAGGCTCTGGAAGCGGTTCAGAAGGGGCAGCATCCTGAGCAGGAATAATGGTGGGAGTAGGTTGGGGGTTCTTCCGGGATTTTTTGCGCTTACCGGCCCCACCGGCTACGATAACTCTGCTGTCATCCATAGGTAGATCTGGGTTTGGTGCTGAAAAAAGACAAAGGAGAATGTTAGTATCGAGCGGCCTTAGCGTGTGAGAAACTAGAAAAAGGAATAAAAGAACGTTTCTCGCACGGGAAGGACCGCCTGGACCATGGCACTTGGTTTCTCAAAACAAGTAAACCCAAGAGAACGGGCAGTACCTATCCCGACCGTAATGAGTCGTTCGGGAGTCAGATAACTCATGATATCCATGCATTTATCCTTCTCCACAGCAAGCACGTCCTTGTAAATTTCTTCAGTGAGGACAGGATCAGGAGTCTTGCGGGGGAAGGCATTCCATTTACGGGGAATTAGGCCGTCCGGGACAGACACGAAGAAAAAACGGTCTTTCCACCCTTTGATTGAAGTTGGGTTTCCCTTGAACAGGATGTGTCCCGTTCGGGCACTAGTGGCCAGATAACCATGGGTTTGTTGGGGGCTACTTTGAAGAATTGATGGAAGAGTTCTAGGGTTGGTCGGGCGCCGGCATCTTTGCAACGACAAATGAAACCCGCCATTGCCCGATAGGAGTTCGGCATAATCTGGGCCGGTACAACTTCGTAGAAATTGAAGAAAGAAATGAAAAAGGGGTGTAGCAGAAATCTAAGGCCGGCCCTAATTGAGTCAAAGTGGACTATGGTCATTCCGGTCCTATGACGCATTGGGTGAAGCCCAGCTTGCAAACGGAAATCCACCGGGTCAGGGATAAGGGCCGGAATTTCGGCCCTATTGTGAGAGGTCAATTTTTGTCGCCTCTCCCTAATCAATTTTAGGTCAAGGGTATGGCGAGGAACATCGTTGGGACGTCCGGCCGCCATGGAGGCTATTTCGTCCTCGGATTTGGTGTCGTCGGAATCCTCACTGGAGGAAGAAGAAGTGCTAGGGAGGTCCTCCGCCTCAGCCCTGGTATTCGTCGCCGTCTCAGTAGAAACACCGGCAAACGGAACTGTGATGACATCTACAATGGCGGCGTCACGGTCATCTCCATGAGAGGCCATCTCCGAATCAGAGGAATGCTCTTTGGGGCTCATCTCGATCGAAGCCAGAAATGAAGATAGGGAATCCGGAGTTGGGAAATTACCTGAGCAAAGGAAGCAGGGAGAAATTTGCAGAGGAAACAACGAAGGCCAAGGAATTGCAGAGTCGAAACCCGGAATTGAGAAGTTAGAGGCTAATTTATAGCCTTGAAACCGCTGTGTCGAGAACCAATCAGAGAGCGACACGTCACTAGGAGCATTTAAGCTAAACACGTGTCTAATGAAAAGACTAAACGACGGTTATCATGATGAATATGGGGAAATGAAACGGCAGCCGTCGAATCGCAGCATGGGGAACTGATTACGTCTGTACCCCGATCGCCATTCGGGGTATTATAACATTGATATACTTCCTAATGCACTCACTTCGTTCGAGACATCGGAAGTGGGGGACTTGTGTTGGGATATTGACCTAGAGGCCCAATACCCAGATCGGGAAGGCCCAAGATATCCGGCCCAAGCAACGGGCCCATCACTCTGTGATGAATAGATCCAGTAAGAAGACATACCGACCGGAGTTCGGCCCAAATAAAGATTGGCCCAGTAAGAAGACATACCGAACGAGGTTCGGGCTATATATCATACTTGGGCCAATTTGACAGCATCTTCAGTGCAGCCCAACATCCCGTTCGAGCAACGGCCAACCAGCAAGTGGCCAGGTGCAATTAATGCCAGACTATGACATCAGCAAGTGGAAGCATGGATGACCAAGTCAGTGGAACAACGGCCAATCAGCAAGAGGCAGCCCATGCTCTCCATTAGTATAAATAAAAGGTTTCAAGTCATTGTAAGGGTTAGCATTTCAATACTCAAGCTCTAGAATAGCATCATTTGCCCTTACTTCTTGTATTAAAGCATAGTTTCCGACATACCGATCGGGAATTTCCTTGTAATCAGATTGGTTAATTAATACAAGTGAGCTTTCGAGTTTTAGTTAGTTCAGATCTTATATTTTCTTATACGCTTTGATTCTGGGCCATTCCTGATATATCCAAAGTTCGTGTTGGGCTTTCGGATCTACGGGATTTACCCCCAACACACTTCATGTGAGAATCTTTTTATAAATTTAATTATTTCAGTTGGCCTTCTAGGTAAGAAAATGTCTACTAAAAGTCTAAAACATTCAACCTTCCTCGTTCAATAACACTTACGGCGTGTTTTAAATCAATCTAATGAAAAATAAATGGACCGCCACCAATCGTGTTATGCAGCCAGCCTGTTGTCACAACGATTACATTCATTAAAGTCAGAATGTCACAAAACTATATATTCTAAACTATTTTCTTAATGAAGTACATAGAAGGAATAATTTGCTCGATTCTAACTTTTTGTTGTAAGTTGTAACTATACTAGGGGTGTTTGAAATTGATTCTGCTTCTTTTTTAAAAACAAAAGTAAAATCAAAATCAATTTTCCAGAAGCTGGTCTCCCTCGACTTTTAAAAAACTGCTTCTGGGGTCATTTTGGAGCACCCAGAAGTACTTCTACAATTTCACCAAACATTTTAATATATGTTTCTGCTCTTTAAAGGAGCATAAGTTGTTTTAAGAAGCAATTGCAAACACCCCTTACTAGTATTTTGTTTGTGTAACATCGTCCCCAATTGTATTTATCTTTATGTAAATCTTGTATTGAATCTCATGAACTGGTTAATGAATTTACGAGGTTGTAAATTTTTGTTATTAGTTTTGCGTGAATGGTGAATTTGCACGCGGGGCCCACATTGGGAGCGGGGATCACCCTACATTTATGAAACCACATATTATATTCATCTTGGTCTAGATAATATGTATATGGTGGTGGATATTTTAGTCGGGTCATGGAAAGGGACTAGGGTTGACCGGTCAGTCAAACAAGGCCCAATTACCGGTATTGAGGATTTATCGGATAACAGTCCGAAATGAATTTCGGAGACTTCCAAATTAAAGTTGAGGAATGTGTATTCATTCTAAGAGCCCATAGGAGTTGAGAATGTGTGATATATTTTATTTAGCCCGATAAAATAAAATATAATTAAAAACAGTCCGAAAAATACAACTTTCGGAACCGATTGTAGACACTGGGGTACAAAGGGGTGACCTCCCACATGAGTGGGGAGTCACCCCACGTTTTTGTGTACTCAATGAGTCATATGGGGGCTGGATTTACCAAGGAAGATGTAGAGGAGGATTTTTTGGCATCAAAAGTACATATAGGACAAAAGTGAGTCATCCTCTCTCTCTCCAACCTATGTGCTCGGCCGGACCACCCAAGGAAGAGAAAATGGAGGTCTCAAACTTATCCTCCATTGCTGAAATTCGAACTCAAGCAAAGGTGTTCCAAGGAGGAATATTAAAGAAGGAAAAAGTGAGGGGAAAGTGTGAATAATTAAGGTAATGACCTTACCATAACTTTCCTTTATTTTTTTTCTTCTATCATATGAGATATATATCATATGAAGAACCCTTAGGATTGTTCTACATGGTATGAGTGTGGAATAATGGGTTGGAAGGTGGTTCTAAGTCCAAGAACGAACTTAGAAGTCGAAATGACCGGTTTGCCGGAAAATAACCTTTTAGAGGTTATTTGTATTGATATGAGTTTTTTGATGATGAAACTATGTTAGGAGCATAACTAAAGTGTTTCTAGAGTTCACCGGAGTTTCGCCGGAGTTCAACCGAGGAGCGTAGAACGCGCTTAAGCTCATTTAAGGTGAGTGGACGGCTTAATATCTTATAACTTTTGGGTTAGTTATGAGATTACCTAAATAAATGTTATATGTATTCATAATGATGTTTAAAAGATACTTAAACATGTGATTAGCCAAAATGATTAGGCATGTATGAAATGAAGTACATGAATATGCATGGAATATGATATGAGAATTTCTATGAAATTGCATGCCATGTTTGAAAGGTAAAGGAAGCATAGAATGAATATTATTAACTTAATATATATATATATATGATGATTAAGTTGATATGTATAAGGCTTGAAATGACAGTTAACAAAGGCGTTGACCGATGGATAGTGAATTAATTAATACCGGTTGGTATTAGTTAATTATAAATTTATATAAATGCATGGTTTTGCATAAATTGAGATACATAAGCTTTATGAATTTATTTGGCTATGAATATGATATAGACTCTGTCTAGGTTGATAGGAGGTTGATCATAAGATTATAAATTGGTGGAGGACCCTAGGACTTGAAGACCTTAACACTCATATTACAAATTGGTGGAGGACCCTAGGACTCGAAGTCCTTAACACTCGGATTACAAATTGGTGGAGGACCATAGGACTTGAAGTCCTTAACACTCATATTATAAATTAGTGGAGGACCCTAAGACTTGAAGTCCTTAACACTCATATTACAAATTGGTGGAGGACCCTAGGACTGGAAGTCCTTAACACTCGGATTATAAATTGGTGGAGGACCCTAAGACTTGAAGTCCTTAACACTCAAATATATATATATATATATTGGTGAAGTACCCAAGGATTATGTTATCCTCAAAACTCATAGTTTATGATATTGAAATAAGGATAAGGAGGAGTCCTATACACTCATAAGTATATGGGTGGGTTGGTGTTTTTGGTCAAGAATATTGACTATTACTATTTTCCCCAAATAAAACGACGATCTACGGATCATGTATTTTCCAAGTGTATATACACTATTAAGTATTTCTTAACTTGGAGGAAAAGACTATTTACATAAGTATCACCCTATGTTTGGGTCTTATACTTGAAACGCTAGTTATTCTATATTTAGCCTGATACTCGCTCGGTACATGTACTGACCCTTTCGGGGGGGGGGGGGGGGGGGGGGGCATCATTTTCAGGTTGAAGCTAGGGCTTGCTACCTGCACCTTTCTACGGGTGATATCAAATTCAAGGAAGATGTGGTTCGTGCTTCCTCATGTTCTTTCAAATTACCAAACAATGCTCGTGGATATTTTTATTTGTTTCAAACTACTCTTGGGCTTGCATGCCCGTGTTACTGGCCGGATGTGGCCTTTGAATTACCGCTAGTATTTCCGCTATTCAATGGTTTAATTTGTGATGTTGTTATGCATGTTTACTACTGAGTATGGATGGATTGTTTTCTCGAACGCCTTGTATGATTAAGTGAGGTTGACCCGCGGGTGACGTCACTCGATTATACGGCGGTTGTACATGCGCTTAGATTGCGGTCTGGGGCGTGACAGTTTGAACCTTTAATTTTCCGAGGGTTGGGCCGTCCGTCCATGTTTTGGACCGGCCATCAATATTAAAAGGTGCAAATTACCCGTATGGTTCTCTTTTGTGAGACTAATATCATTTATGTCCCAATTATTTTTACTTTTCATTTTTAACTTTTGTTTTTTCAATTATCTTTATTTATTTCAATTTTAGACTATTCTAGCCTCCTCCGTCTAGATTAGAACTCACGTCTCACTATATCAGCGATTCCCTAATCTCCGGCTCCAGCCTCTGTGAAGCATCGATGACATCCGCTCTCCTCTCTTTTCTCCGGCTCTCCTGATCTCCGGCTTCTGTGAAGCATTGACGACATCCGCTCTCCTCTCTTTTCTCTGGCTCTCCAGCTCTCCGGATCCCCGGCCTATATGAAGCATCGACGCCAATTCAATCACAGATGGAAAACTAATGCTACAGATTGCAGGCTAACCACTCACGCCTCAGCAAATCAGCGATTGAGTGATTAAGTTTCTCAATCTTCAAGCTGTGCAGGTACGTTCGTTCTGCTACCCTCATATGTTTTCATTTACTCATTACATCTTTTTACTTTTTATATTAGCATTATATAATAATTATAGATCCTGTAATTGTTGATTGAATTTGTGTTAAATCGATGTGTACAATTATGAAAATGTGATTTGTGAATGTGCTAAGTGACTTTGTGTTCTTGAGTTATGTATTTGAAATTTTTATTAAAAAAATTGCGTTTTACCTTTTTATGAAAACTTGTTTTTTATAAGATAGTAATATTGTGTTAGTGTTATTGTTAATTTTATTAAATTTAAGTAATTTCAAGGAATAAATTGTATAACAAATTTAACTGCACACCGCAATTTTCTACCATCATGCTTTATTAACGAACATTCATACCATATTAAATTCATGTTTGTGTTTTTGTTATAAGGTCTTTTTTATTTTTTCATATGAATGGCATCTAGAAGAACTTGATAAGTTTGTTTGGTGATCTGCTCAATGAAGAACATAAAAGGTGTTACAGTTTTTGGATAAGCATTTCATAAGACGGGTGGAGATCATATATTATACAATTTGAAAGTAGGTTGAATTGTATAGACTTAGAGAAGTACTTTTTAGATAAATGGCATAACACTTTCTCAAATATCATTACTCAGAACAAAACTTGTGGTTCAATGATGACATTCAGAATGTACATTCAACTTAATAGATAACCAACTTCTGTTGAAATTCCAACTAATTTAAGACACGTTTCACCACTTTGTCGAACATCTGCATATCAATTTATTCCAGGAATTTCCTGGTAAGATCTCTTTATGTAAATCTTCCATGAGCTAAGAGAAAAATACTTCAAGACCCTTGTGGTTCACCTCATGTGTAAAAAGTCCTCCATGTACACAATTTAACATCTTTACCCTTGAATCCTATGTCGGTGTCCCTCAAGCAATCTAGCACTACTCTAACATCTAACTTGTCTCCTTATTGTTCCAGGTAGTGTGCGATCATGACACTTTCTTTGCGAATGATATGACGGGGGAGGCTGAAATTGACATCCAGTCTTTTATAACCTCTGCAATGGGATTCGGGATCCATGAATATATGTTTTGTATCGTGTTTCATTTTGTTGTATCGTGTTTAATTTTGTTGAATTATGTTTCATTTGTTTCATTTTGTTGCATCGTGTTGTTGTTTTACCTTGTTTCTTTTTGTTTTATCTTGTTGCTTTTTGTTGTGTATCATGTTACTTTTCATATTTTACATTTTTAAAATATGCAAATTTGTGTCCTTGGTTATTACGTATGATGAAATGAAGACAAGTCACTATGAAGTTTATGTTCATACATTACTGGCATCATGAACTGATTAGCTCATGAAGTGATCTCGACTTAATTGTAAATGACATTTGCTAATGAATATGTTGTAGTCCTGCTGCAAGCCTGCTATGATTTAATTTATTTAGATTGTAGCAATTACTTGGAAATTTCAAGTTATTCTATTTTGGTTTTCATGATCTTAGCTCATTTTTTTTTCAATCCTTTTTTGATAGTGGATGTCTATAATGTACTTATATAATGTATATGTATGTGTATATGTGTGTGAAAACTTATAAAATTTGCATATAAACTACCACAAGAAACACGAATAAACAATAAAAAACAAAATGTGCAAAATTTGAAACAAAAATAAACAAAAAGAAACATATAGCAACAACATGCAACAAAATATAATACTAAAATGACACGGAAAATTAACATTTTTTAACTCCATTAAAATTAATAAAAATCATAATTTGTATTTTGTTCAGCTTTTTTATTTTTTACTATTTTAAAATTATCACAGTTGATATTCAGTTTTGTACCTTTCTCCCTAATTTTTTGGATTTATTATTTTTTTATAATTTTAGTAGTTTTTATTTTATTTTATTCATATTTTATATTTTTTCAAATTTTAAATTTTTCTGCGTGTTTGATATTTTAATATTTCACGATTCACATCATATTTGTTGAGGTTTAGATATTTGCATTGTTTATAACTTAGATTAATTTATGATTTTTTTTAGAATTTTATTAATTATTATTTTTTGATTTACTTTACAAATTTTAATTTGGATTTTTGAATAATTTCATATTTTATACAGGATATATTTATTTTAATATAATAAGAAATAAAAAATACTCCCTATTTTGAGCTTTCATAGTTTTATACTTATGTTTTGTTTTTATTGTACAATTAATTTCAGCTTTTGAAATTTACAATTTTGTTTTTCCATATGATTCTGAATTCTCCGTATATTATACTACATAAAATGTTTACGTTTGAAAAGTTTCCTTTTTTAGTTATTAAATCAAAGTGATGCTATATGGCTTCTGGACTAACGGCTAAAGGGGCAAGGCAGTAAGGCCTAAGG
The DNA here is from genome assembly GCA_945859875.1 of Cuscuta europaea. Lineage (NCBI taxonomy): Eukaryota > Viridiplantae > Streptophyta > Magnoliopsida > Solanales > Convolvulaceae > Cuscuta > Cuscuta europaea. The sequence continues at coordinate 7,769,957 of CAMAPE010000002.1, forward strand.
CTAATTATTGAAGAAAAACTTGGCTTGGTCCATTCACGAAAGAAATCTTTAAAAGTAAAAAAAGTGATATTATTTTTTATTTCATGCTTAGTCCCGTAAAATTCCCTATAAAAAAAGACGAACAGAATGAGAGGGCGGTACACGTCATTTTCATATATACATCGAAACCGAGTTGCCTCAGTTTTAATGACCATAACCGGATAACCACTCAACTCTAATTAAGAAAGCAAGTTTTGGCAAATTCTTGACCAATTAAGCCACCCCCAAGTAGGGGCTGCCGGGAGAAACTTTAAACCAATGAATACTTTGGCGCCCCGACCGCTGTTTAACTTACCACCAGTTTATGAATTACTACGTGGTTTGGAAATATGATCACCGGCTATTTAATAATTATTTCATTACTTTGAATCTACTTTTTAAACGGCTTCTGCTCATTCAGAAAATATAAAGAGATATTGAAATGTGTGACTGGAAATGAAGAAGTAATTCCAGATGCTCTTAATTGTTATTAGAAATGATTTTTTAGAAGTCGAGATAGATCAGTTTCTGAAACAAAAACAAAATCAATTTCAAAGATCCTCGAACATATATGACTGCATCTAGTAGTACATTCAGTTCATTGTCATGGAGAAGTAAACATGAATACATTTTAGTTGTATTCGATTCGTATGTACTCCCTCCGTCTCACTAACAATGAAATAAGAGGGAGTGACACGCAAACAAATAAAAAGTTATTTATGTGTTTGATATTGAATCGATAAAGTAAGAATAAAGTAAAAATGATTTAGAGTTACACAAACTTTACAAAATTTGGTATGAGGCAATCAATGGCGGCTTTGAGGGCAGTTGGGCCAGGCAACTGCCTTGGGCCTCAACTGCCAAGAGGGCCTCCAAAAAATTCTACTCCGGTATTAGTATTAGGTGTTATTTGTACACCGCCAATACATCGAGCGATAACTGCAAGCAGAAATCGGCTTCATACTTCACGTCTGACTATCCTTCCTTCATCAAAGTTGTAGCTAATGAAGTCTTCTATCCAACACAACTTGCAAAACTGGATTTGAATCATCCAATCAAAATATATGAATAAAATGGTGGAAGGTCGCATTCTGAAATCTCAACAAAGATTATCTGACTTCATCGTCTGTTTTCACCTTGCTTCTCTCATATTCTTGCAATGTTGTTTTCATATGATTTGTAGCCCTTGAAGTTGGCTTTAATATGAAACTTGAATGGTGTTCTTTGGATGTTCCTAAGAAAATATATGCTTGAACGATTGATAGAACGTCATCCTGACCGCTCTTTTCAAGCCCTATTCGTCTTCTTTTTATCTCGTACCTAATTTTAGAGCTCTTTTGTCTTCAAAACTTTGTCTTTAACACCTCAGTGACCTCCAATGCTCCTAATCAACTCTCAAATGCTTCTCAAATCGTCCCTATTGCTTCTCAAACGCCAGTGTCAGACTCAAATTCCCTGATTTTGACTCCAAAAATACCAAAACTCGAACCAACGCCCGGTAAATATGACTTGAGCTTAAAATTGAGACTTATGACACCTTGAAGTTAGGAAAACCTATCAAAACCCGATCCCAATGCTCGGAAAACCTATTAAAATTTTCACATTTAGTCCCTGAGTATTATCACTTTGACACTTTTAGTCCTTCCACAATGATTTTGAGATAATTAGTGTAGGACTAAAAATGTCACTCCTATAATAGTTGAAGGATCAAAAATGTCACTTTTATGAAAGTCGAAGGCCTAAATGTGGAAATTTTCAAAGACGGGTACCAAAAGTGTCTTTCGCACAATAGTCGAAGGACTTAAAGTGGAAAAACTCAAAGTCGAGTACCAAAAGTGTAAGTGACATAATAGTCGGAGGACTAAAAGTGGAAAAAACTCAAGAATAAATAAGTTGAGAAGAGATTTGATTATATGATCAACCATTTCGGTAGATATATTAAGTGGTTTAGATATATTAAAGTTTTAGCTAGTCCTGATTACAATGAGGTTATTACTTATTTTGCACTTCAAAAGGTATGAATAATAGGTCAATATGGTGTTACAAGTATAAGTTTGCCCTGTGTTTTGCATATGTTTGCATTTTAAAATTTATCCTTTTGAATATTACAAACATTATATCGTGAACTTTGAGTATGCTTTTTTTCATAAGGTGATTTTTATTCAATTTATCTGATTTTAAAAATGATTTGTACATAGTAAATATTTTTCGTCTAGGGCCTCCGAAATGCTCAAGCCGCCTCTGGAGGCAATCTTAGTGGGATAAAACGAAAAGTTAAAATGAGACAATCTTAACAGGATAACGTACGACCACCAGAATACTAAACATGCGAACAAGTCTTCTAGAACGTTTCAAATCATGAAAAATCAATGAGAACAAAATGATCGATAAAATGTCAACGTAACAAGTTGGGCAGCATTTGGCCTTTCCTCAAGTCTCTGGCCGACAACGTGCTCCATCATCCTTTAAAATAAAATTAACTTTGTTCTTATCTTTAATTACGGACTGGATTTCGATTATTCGACTAGCTATATAGACTCGATCACCTGGCTAAAAGTCTAAAACCATCCTTGATCCTTCCACACACCCGAAATCAATTTTTTCAATTCTCAATCGTTATCAACATTCACGATTTACTCATTTGATTAGCCCAATCTGGTTTCATAAAACTGATTACTATGAAAGGAAAGGGCAGCCAGAACAGATTCATGCGGATTCTCGCGCTGCCGATGAGATGTTTAATGGGGACGAGAGATTGCTATGTGAGCGGCATGACCAATTTCGCCGTCCCAAACCATCCGAAGACGACGAGGGTTCAGAGGAGCTACAGTTCCAGCTCGTACGGATCCACGGACAGCGAAGATTTCAGGGAGCTTCTGAAGGCGGCCTCCACGCGCGGCATGGAGAGTAGGATAGAGCTGGAGAGGCTGATGCAACAGTACATGAGGCAGCAGTCCGCGGCGGCGGCCGCCGCGATGAGGCTGTCCCGGAAGGTGCCGAGGAGCAGCAGTGTGGCGATGGGGAGGATCGACGAGGAGAGCGGCGCGGGGGAGGAAGACGAGTCGGTGAAGTATCCGAGAAGCAAAAGCTACGCCGTCGTCCCCAACAAGAGGAGCTCAATGATCAGATTTTGAATTCAATTTTTCTCAGATTGATGTTTTTGTATGTAATGGCGTTGTATTTGCAGTTCGATCATTTGGTGTGATTTCGGGTCGGGTTGTGCTTGATTATGTGCATTTGTGAGATCGATATGGCGCGTGAATGTGCCGACCGGTTCAAGCACACCGTGGCTTTTCAGGTTTAATGGATCTGCCTTCATTTCTGGATTACTCAATTCAAATCATGATTTTGGGTTTCCTTCAAAATTTGCTTGCTTTTAGTGTGTCTTCTTGACTTGCCCGGCGGCCTAGAATTGAACTGGTTCCACCCATGGCGGATGGAGAGGAAGAGAAGTGTTCCACCCATTGAACTTGCTTTTAGTACTCCTTCCTTCCAAAATGGAAGTATTCCTATTAGGCTATTAGAATTAGAATTACAATTACAATTAGAAAGTAAATTTTAAACTGACATTCAAAAATGAAGTATTCTTAGTAAAATTACATTAAAAAATCTACTGCGTATTAAACTTCAAAAGATGAGTTTGTAGTAATAAGAATCTATACATAGGTATCCAAAATTTTAGATATTAGGATGTTTTTACTTGGACTGTAATTCCTCCCAGACCAGATTTGGATAATTATAAAAATACAAAGAAATCAGACTAGACCAGACCAGCAAATTACAGTCCAAGTAAAAAGAATAAGAGGAGAATTGATGGTGATAATAAGAGGGTTGTTCTGGTGCGTCCGTCCACAGGAGAAGCGCCTTCCGGACGACGGCGTTTGGCCACCTTCCCCGTGTATTTTTTTGATGAAATTTTTATGGCATGTTCTTCATCAAGTCTAGTTTATTCACAAAAAAATTCAGCTAAAAACTCAATCCGGAAGGTCTTCAAATGATTTTTTGAAGTTAACTGTGCAAAATTACACACAAAAAACGCAGTCAACTTAAAAAAATTATTTGACGACCTTCCGGATTGAATTTTAGCTGAATTTTTTTGTCCATAAACTAGACTTGATGAAGAACATACCATAAAAATTTCATCAAAAAACTCACCAGGAAGGCGGTCAAAAGCCGTCGGCCAAAAGCCGTCGGCCAGACGGCCCCTGTGGTGCGGCCGGACGCACATGAATACTCCTCGTGATAATAATATCATTTACAAATAATAAAACTATCTTGATGAAGATAAACAAGGAGTGATCAGCCTTGTTACACACACTATTATGTGTGAGTAGGAAACTACACAAAATTACGTACTCTTTGATTTTTTTATTATTTTTATGATAAAAAGGATTTTCAACTAAAATTTTAAAACTAAGTGTCCAATATCAGTAAACTTTTCTACAATTCTCTCTAGGGCTTTGCGCCGCTAGAGTCTTCTTCTGGTATTGACACGTTCGAGGAGCGGCTTTCTTATCTTTCACGACGAGGAGCCTGATCACGGAGGGGAGCAAGTGGTTGGAAGGAGGACTTTCGGCACCATGTTGTGCGAAATAGCCGTTTAGGTTTTGCTATAGTGGAGACAGGCCGGCGATGAGGGGCAACGAATTGTTGCTAGAAGCGGAGAAAATTGATGGAATCAATCGTCAAATAGTATAAGCAGATGGCTATCGGCGAGGAAGCCGGGGAATTGGATGTGGAGGAGGAAGAAATCGGTGAGACTGCGCCGGATCGAGGAAGTACGACCGACGTTCTCGGTGGTTGGCACTCTGCTCACGGATAGGAAAATCAAGTTTCGGATTTTCAAGGATCCCATGGCTTCGCTATGAAGACCGTGTAAGTGGGTATCCATCAAAGAGATTGGTGATATAATGTATCTCTTTACTTTTTATCATAGTGTGGATATGAAACGTGTTTTAGATAGTGGTTTGTGGTTGTTTGAAAGAAATTTGTTGATATTGAAAGAGATTAAACCAGATGATATCCCGATCAAAATTGATCTTAATGAGGCGGAGTTCTGGGTTGAAGTCCATAATGTTCTTTATAGCTTGATGAAGCTAGGTACTGCTAGAAGAATGGGTAATTCTATTGGCAGTTTTGTTGAATATGATGACAACCAGTTTGAGGAAAAATGAGAAGCTTCTTTGTGTGTCGAAGTTTGTATGGATGTGAGTAATCCCTTGAAAAAAGGAACATCTCTTAAGAAAGCAGGAATAGAGCAATAAGTTGATTTTAAATATGAGAAATTGCCCAATTTTTGTTTTATCTGTGGGATTACTGAACACTCTGATAAATGTTGTCCTTTAACATATGAGGACAATCTGGTATTGGAAAAATCCTTTGGGGTTAGTGTGAGAACTGGTAGTGGGGTGAAAACTAGTCCTACAAGAGGGAACAAGTGGCATGTGGAGGGTTCCGCCAGTGCAGCTCAGAGTCACTCACTTCAGGAGAATCCCGATAAGGGAGGTGGATCAAGAGGGTATGGTTGGAAGGAATCTACGACTGGCACGGGAGGTAGCACCACTAAGGATGGGGACTTAGGAAGTACTGAGGAAGTGTCCCTAGAACAAAAGAGAAGAAGAATCTGGGGAGAACAGGAACATGAGGAGCCAAACAAGGACAATATGGCGGTCGACAAGCCAAAAAGCGGGGAGGAGGCGGGCTCAAATACTTAAGCCTGCCGAAGGTGCAGTCGCAAGGAGCAGGTTCGGGATTGTGTTTTTTTGCTCTTGAAGACGACGAAGCAGGGTTTTTATTTTTTCATTATGTTTGCTTTCTTTGGTGTTGAGTACTTTGCTTTTCTTTCAGCTTGTTATTTTTATGCATGGTAAGACTATGAGCTTGAATTTGGGTGACAAGAGGTATGCGTTAAACGTCTTTGGCTCAATTGCGCCCATTAATGGATCAACGAGTTATATTATTTCTTTTGAGGTGATTAACTCTAAGTCTGGTTCGAGGGTCGGCGGTTGACAGCCAAACATAGCACATATGGCATGACAACACGGGATTCTAGTGAGGTCCCACAACCAACAAGAGCACATATTACCCTCCAACCTTACCTTATATTGGTACTTTCCTTTCTTCACCTTGTATCCATGGTCTCCATTAAACACTACCCGCCACTTTGAACTATTCATAATGTTCGCATTTAGAGTTTTTTTTTACATTAGGGCAGATTATACCTCTCTATTTTGTTGCACGTTGCCTCTTTGTAGTAATTCTAGTCATTATTGCTTTCCTAATGTCCTCCAACATTGTAATTACGAGCTTGCTTCTACATGCGACTAATGTACGATTAAAGGCCTCTGACATGTTGTTATCCACGGCATCACACTTCACATATGTTCTTACAAATGCTTTGCACCAAAACTTCAATGGGTACTTTTGTAGATCCTCTCCAGCTGCCCAGTCCTTTTTACCTAACTGTTCTAGTCATTCATTAAGTTTCTCTTCTGATGTTGATCTTGCACACATCCAAAATAGTTGCTTCGTGTACTTACCTCAGTGTGATTTACTCCAATTAGCATGAATTTGCCCAGCACAATGCCTATGCTCTGCTTGAGGAAGTAAGGCTTGTATGACATTGTTCAGACCCTGCAAGTCATAATAAAGCAGGAGAAATTTATGGGCTAAACTAAGTATTAATGGGCTGAAGTTACTAAACATAATGCACGCACGTTTTCAGATTCATTTTAATCCATATTTATAGTAATGTCAGATATTATATTAGTATATATAGTAGTATAATGGATAAGTACCTTTTGTTGATCACTAAAACTGTCCATATGCCATTATCAACAATTTCCAGGTCTTGGTTAAGCAATTCTAAAAACCATGTCCATGAAGATGTATTTTCAATCTCCACCACTGCCCAAGCTATTGGGTACATGTTATTGTTAGCATCTGTTCGACCGTTGTTAGAATCTCTCCCTTTAATAGGCCTTTCAAAAAGCAACCATCTAAGCCAATAATTTTTCTGCATCCATCCAAGAATCCTCTTTTAGTTGCACCAAAACAACTAAATTCTTTGAAAAAGGCAAGGTTCGTCTGGGACTGTTCTGCAAGTCATAATCTTAATCGTGCTATTAGGAATGGAGTTAAGGCACTCTTGAGCATAGTCCCTCAATCTATTAAATTGTTCTTCAAAACTCCCATTTATTTTCTTCTTTGTTGCTCTCATTGCCCTTCTTACCATACTTCTTGACACATGTATACCCAACTCAGTTTCAATATGGTCCTTTAGAGCAGCATACCCAATACAAGGATAACCTCTTACTTTATCCTCATACTTATCCTCCAACCATTTTTTACTAACGATCCTTAACTTAAATTCACTATTACATCTATGAGTAGTGACAAAACTCTTGATTTGGACGCACTTGTACCTCTCATCCCAACTAGCATAACAAGAAAATGAGCAATTTTCTTGAGCACACTATGTTGTCACCCTTTTTTATTCATTCCTGTGAAAGTAGATGTTCTTTTTATGGTGCACTGCGTATGCGATCATGGATTTTTTAAATTGAATGTTATCCTCAAATAGCATGCGTATTTCAATGGATGGAGGGTCACATAAGGGATTGTATGAGGGTACATCATTCTTTTTCTTGGATTGGACTTCCCCTTCATTCAATGATTCTGTTTCAGAAGCATATGTAGGTGGATTATCTAAAGTTTAGAGTTCATGAATATAATCACTTCCATCTTTCTTTTCATTTTGATTTTTTTCTATTTCTGTTTTGATTCCCTTGCACCAACGGTTCTTCATGAACTGATTGCACGTCTACAGCGCATAAGTTATCGGTCTGGTTAGTCCCAAAAATAGCCTCAGGAATCTCATTTCCATCGTCATCTTCTGTTTCATCATCACATGCCTCCCTTTCAAGAGCTTCATCTAAAGATATCATATCTTCCAAATCAGGTTCATTACTCAAAGATGTGTGATCCATTTCATTAGCAACTGCCGCCATTGGTAATGCATCCAAATTATTTGCTTCATTTTCCGTATGAACAACATTACCATCTGTGTGTACTACATACAAGGGTCACACATTCCAGAGGTAGAACCGAGACTTACCATATGCAAGGTGCTTGCATCATCCACTAAATACCTTAAACCTTCTAAAGGTTCACATGGCAGCTTATATAGCATTTCTTACACACATTCAAAAGGTCCTGACTCCAAATATTTCTTCTAGTGTGGATAAGAAATGACATCCGGGTCACTTTTGATGACTTCAATGCGCTCATTCACATATTTGATATCACTAGACCTTTGAAACGTTCCACCGTAATATACAATCAACTCCAAAGTCTCCCACGTTCTGAGAGAGAGAACATGTTTAGGAATAATTAAGATATCAAATAGACAACACGTATAAATAGTAAATAGTAAATACAGTGAATTATGGTATGTGTTCTTCACAATTTCAACATATATTCATTAACAGTTAATTACATTATGGCATGTGTTCTTCATAACCAATATAAAAAAGCAAACTGGGTGAAGTCAAGGTACTTGAATCCACCATCTATGAACTTTTTTTGAACTTAGAAGTAGAAAGAAATCAAGTATCAATAGTTTCTTGTACAATATAACATCAAGGACTTACATGCATGCTTCGAAATTGAGGTTTTCATTTTTAGATAACAAAAAACTAACTATTGAAAACAAGATGATAAATCGTTGGTATTGTATTCACAAGTCATTCATAAATTGACATAAATAAAGATACTCAATTTGGGTAGAGTTTGTGTTCTTCAATCACGATTTATGGTATATAAACACTCTAGTTTAATTCAATAATGTGTAAGACTGTAAATTTGAAATCCAATCGCTTTATCCATACCTACGATCTGACGACTTCGCCTTCACTGTTCAACCTTCATTGTTCGTCGATGACTTTTCGTCCCAACTCAGTCTTCGTTAATCTCCATTCTCACTTGTCACTTTGTTTTGAACGACATATGCGCCCTTTCCAGAGTTATTCGCAAGTTGAAGAAGCCCTACTTCCTTCTTTGGCTTTCCATTGAATTTGCACACGCCAGATCAACGATTGGCATGTTACCGGTTGAGTCAGCGTTTAAATGGGACTTTACCGACTAAATTCGAACTTTGATTCATTTTGGAGCGTTGGTGGTTCTAATTGAACCTTTTTTTAGTTCAAGGAGGGAATTGAGCAATTTAGGTGGGTTCAGGAGCCTATTTGACCCTTTAGCCTTATTTTTTAAAGCGAAATTGTCAAATACGCACTCTACTTTTACGAAAAAGTAAATTGAATTCTTGTGCTCCCTCCGTCCCATATTTAACTCCGGTTTTGACCGGACACGGGTTTTAAGATAGTGGGATTTGTGTGGTGGAGAGTTATGCAGAGGAGAGAGAAATGTGTAAGAATGGTCGTGAACCACATATTATTTACAAAAAGAGAAAAAGGAGATAAATTTGGGACGGACCGAAAAGGAAAGAATGAAGATAATTCCGGGACGGAGGGAGTACTTTTTGGTGAATCAATCAAGTCCATCAAGTGTGAAAGTGCGGTCAAAATACATGTTTAACCGCTTGGATACAAGTAATGCCGGTCATTGCTGACTTGGACGCCCAAGTAGCAATACTCGTATTTTTTTTGCCCTTTTTTTCTTTTTTCTTTTGCCCCTTTCTTTTTCTCGGTTCTCTTTCTTCTTTATTTCTCTTTCCTTCTTCTTTGTAGACCCGTTTTTCTCCTTCCCCTTTTGAATTTCCTTTCTTCCGTTCTTACTTCTCCGTTGGGCAGCTGACCTTCACCACATTCTCCATTTCCACAGCCCCTGGCTCCTTATCCATTGTCTGCGGCTCTGCGCCACCCAACTCCTCCACTAAAGGCTACAACAACTTCGACCGCACCACCACACCTCCCTCTATACTCCACCCTGTCGCCCCTACGTGCCCCCACATCCACTGAACTACCACTTTCATCTCCCTTACCTCTATACCCACCACCTCTGCCTCCCTACCTCCATACCCACCATTTAGCTCCACCGCCCCTACCTCCATACCCACCGACAACCACCTTCCCGCCTGTTATATTTGTAATCCTAATTCTAGTTATGTTATACATGATGTTTTAATACTTAGATAGGAAGGTAAAGCAAGGTTAGAAAGTAATTATATTTAATGGACTCTAATTGATTTATTCAATTGGACCATTAAATAGGTCTGGCCCGTTTTCGTGTTATCCTCTCATTTTGGATTGAGCCTGTTTTTAACCGTGGTGAGCTCGGTTCTTATTACTTTGATCCAGCTCTTTCTCTCGCCTATAAATGGTCTCCTTCCTTCTTTTGGAGACATCTTTTACGTCATATCCAAAACCCTAATACAGAATCGGCGATTGAGAGAGAGAGATTGTGAAGAGTTAACCTCTGGTTTTCTTCTTCTTCTTCGTGATCTGAGATACACTGGATTCCTGAATAAGCTGAGAAAGGCAAGGATTAAACCGTGTGGTGAAGCGCAGATCCAAAGCATTTGATTCGAGTCCAAGAATCTGATAACTCCTGGGTTTTGAGAGTTTCGTCCGGTTATTTCTGTTCCTTTTCTTATTTTATTCGTTTGCTCGTATTTGGCTGATTCTAGTGTGTTAGATCTGTTACTTTTGTTCCTTGCTTTGCAACCATCTGTGTATTCAAACTTTTCTGAGCTAGTGGATTCTTGGGACCGGGTTTCCCCTGTGGAAATCCCGCAGAGTAGGATTTATCCGAACTGCGTCAACATATCGTGTGTTCTTTATCTTTAAATTCTGCTTGATACTTGAATCCGGTATTTTGACTGTGACTATCAAATATAGTCTGTGAACAATTTTGGTATCAGAGCCTTTACATTAGATTCTTGAAAACTTAATCTAAATTTCTGATTTGATTGAGTTTTTCCGAGAAACCCTAATTTTTGGTTTACTGTTTTTCGATCCTGAAACCCTAGCTCAAAACTGTTCGAATCTTGATTGCGTTTCTTTCGGTTCTTGTCTGATTGCCTTCTGTTGCTGTTATTGGTTTGTATCTTGATCTTAATCTGCAAATATGTCTGACACTGGTACCAAGATTCGTATCTTTGATGGTATCAGTGACTTTTCCATGTGGCAGCTTAAGATGAAAGCTCTCCTGATGAAGCAGAAATGCTTTGGAGTTGTCTCTTCTGATACTGTTCCCAATGTGTCTAGTTCTGATCTAACTGAACTAAAAAATGCTGCATATTCTGAATTGATTATCCATCTTTCTGACAATGTGGCTAGAAAATTTTCCACGATCACTGACCCTAAAGTGTTATGGGATACCCTTGAGTCCACTTATATGAAAAAATCTATGTCTAGAAAGATCTCTCTGCTCTGTAGACTGTTTACCTTTAAAATGAATGTTTCTGTGTCTTTGTCTGAGAATTTGGATAATTTTCTGAAATTGACTCAAGAAATTGAAAAAGATGAAAAAATAAAAGACACCCATCAAGCTGTTATTCTGTTAAATTCTTTACTTTCACAGTTTGATAACTTTAAAGATGTCATCCAGTATTCTAATGAGGATCTCACCCCTGGTAAGATCACTGATGCTATACTTGAGAAGAATGAATCTCTTAAAGTTTTTAAGTCTAAATCTGATCCCTCTAATACTGAGAAAACTGAGCCCAAAAATGAAGCTCTTATGATTAAAGGGAAACCAAAGAATAAAAAGAACAGTTCTAAGAAGACGAATAAAACTGATAAAGATAATTCTGAAAAGAAAACCTTCAAATGTCACTACTGTGGCATTGAAGGACATTTTGCAAGAGACTGTAGGAAGAAGAAAAGGGATAAACAAGGTGATAACAAAAATAATCCTAACCCTACTCCTAACACAGAATCTGCAAATGTTTTTCAACATGAATTGCTTGTTTGTTCTGGATCTTCTTTGAATGATGAATGGATTTTAGACTCTGGGTGTACATTACATGCAACTCCTAACAAGGCCTACTTCTCCTCCCTGACTCTTCATGATGGGGGAAAGGTCATGCTAGGAGACAATACTGCCCTTGATATCAAAGGTGTGTGTAATGTTCCGCTGAGGATGTTAGATGGCTTCCCTTCTTAAGAAGGAACCTTCTATCTGAATCTGTTTTTGATGATCTGGGTTGCACTATTAATACACATGATGGATATAAGGTGGTTTCTAAAAATGGAAATGACCTTATTAAAGCTAATAAAAGTGGGGGACTTTACTTAGTTAATTGCTCCCTTGAACTTAACTTAGCTGCTTCTGTTAATAATAGCACAACTCAAAAGCAAACTGAAATTTGGCATAACAGATTGGGTCATATTGGGAATGTGGGTTTGAATAAGCTGTTTAAAACTGGTTTTTTAGACTTTAAACCTGAAACCCTTGTTTTTTTGTGAAAACTGTGTTTTTGGCAAGAAAACTAGGCACCCTTTTGAACAATCATCTTATGTTGCTTCTGCTCCCTTAGAATTGGTTTATTCTGATTTATGGGGACCTTCTAAAGTGAGTACAACTGGAGGTAGGAAATATTTTCTATCTCTAGTTGATCACTTTTCCAGAAAGGTGTGGGTTTTCTTGTTAAAAACTAAGGATGAAACCTTTGAGAACTTAAAAATCTGGAAAATATTGGTTGAGTCTCAATCCAATTTTAAACTGAAAGCTTTGAAAACTGATAATGGTCTTGAGTTCTGTAACAATGAATTCAATGTCTTTTGCAAAAATGAAGGGGTTAAAAGGTTACTTAATGTCCCTGGTACTCCTCAGCAGAATGGCACTGCTGAAAGGATGAACAGAATCCTGCTTGAAAAGGCAAGGTGTATGCTCATCAGTTCAGGCCTTGGTAATTCCCTGTGGGGTGAAGCAGTGGTTACTGCTTCTTACCTAATAAACAGATCCCCATCTTCTGTGATCAGTTTCAAAACTCCACAGGAAATGTGGTCTGGAGTTAAACCAAACATTTCTCATTTAAGGCCTTTTGGGTGTGCAGTCTATGCCCATGTTTCTCAAGGTAAATTACAACCTAGAGCCTTAAAATGTGTAATGTTAGGTTATCCTGAGGCAGTTAAAGGTTATAAGCTACTGGTTTTACAATCAGGGGCTTATAAGTGTATTGTATCCAGAGATGTTACTTTCAATGAATGTGATTTTCCTTTAAAAAGAACTGATACTGCCTTGAGTAAGACTGCAGATGTTTCTGATGGAAATTTCTTTGAATCCTTGGATGATGATGACTCTTTTTACAAAGAGGATAACAGTGGAATATCCCACAATGCAGCAAATGATTATTCAGAATCTGAAACAGACCAACAAGGTGACCTCAATGGAGGTGAACAGGTAGTAGTGAGCTCAGACTCACAAGGTAGCTTTTCTGGTTCTCATAATCCTTGTGTGCATGATCTGACTGACACTACTATGATAAATAATGTGCCTGATAATAATGATGAAACTGAAAATCATAATGCACCTAATCTAGCTGAATTTGTACTGATTGCTGCTGAGGTGGTTAAACAGTTGGCCCCTGATAATTTTGAACAAGCCATGAATAACTCTAAGTCTAATGAATGGATGAAAGCCATGCAGGAAGAACTTCATTCCATGTTCTTTAATAAAACTTGGATTTTAGTTCCTAAACCTAAAAATGCCAAAATAATTGACTGTAGGTGGATTTTTAGGTTAAAAGATAGTCTTGACCCTACTGAACCTCCTAAGTTTAAAGCCAGGCTTGTAGCCAAAGGTTTTAGACAGAAGGAAGGAATTGATTATCAAGATATTTTTGCACCTGTTATAAAATTCAAAACCCTGAGATTAATGCTGGCTATGACCACTGTTTTTGACTGGGAATTGGAGCAAATGGATGTTAAGACTGCTTTTTTGCATGGGGACTTAAAAGAAACAATTTTTATGTCTCAACCTCCTGGCTTTATTAATAAAGAGTTTCCTGAACATGTTTGTCTTCTTAAAAAATCTATCTATGGGCTTAAACAGTCTCCCAGACAATGGAATTTGAAGTCTGATTCCTGCATGAGTGAACTTGGTTTTTTAAGAAGTAAATATGATACTTGCTTGTATTATAAACATGTTGGAACTGAAAATGCTGTTTATATCCTGTTGTATGTTGATGATATTCTCTTAATTGGTCCTTGTAAAATGCTGATTGTTAGTGTTAAGGATGATCTGAAACTGCATTTTGACATGAAGGATATTGGCTCTGCTAAGAGAATTTTGGGTATTGACATGACTAGGGATAGATCCAATAGGAGCATGTTCTTGTCACAGGGTGATTATTTAACTAAAATCTTGGATAGGTTTAATATGAATGACTCTAAATCCACCCCCTTACCCTTAGGAGGGCATTTAGAACTCTCTAGAGATCCCTATCCTATGACTTTAGAAGAATCTGAGAAAATGGCTAAGATCCCCTATGATGTTGCTTCTGGTTCTCTCATGTATGTCATGTTGTGTACTAGGCCTGATCTTGCTTTTGCTGTTAGCATACTTAGCAGATTTATCCCTAGAACTATTATCAATTGGTTAGAGACAGAGAACCTAGAACTATTATTCCTAATAAAAGATACTTCTCTAATCTAGCTGAATTTGTACTGATTGCTGCTGAGGTGGTTAAACAGTTGGCCCCTGATAATTTTGAACAAGCCATGAATAACTCTAAGTCTAATGAATGGATGAAAGCCATGCAGGAAGAACTTCATTCCATGTTCTTTAATAAAATTTGGATTTTAGTTCCTAAACCTAAAAATGCCAAAATAATTGACCGTAGGTGGATTTTTAGGTTAAAAGATAGTCTTGACCCTACTGAACCTCCTAAGTTTAAAGCCAGGCTTGTAGCCAAAGGTTTTAGACAGAAGGAAGGAATTGATTATCAAGATATTTTTGCACCTGTTATAAAATTCAAAACCCTGAGATTAATGCTGGCTATAACCACTGTTTTTGACTGGGAATTGGAGCAAATGGATGTTAAGACTGCTTTTTTGCATGGGGACTTAAAAGAAACAATTTGTATGTCTCAACCTCCTGGCTTTATTAATAAAGAGTTTCCTGAACATGTTTGTCTTCTTAAAAAATCTATCTATGGGCTTAAACAGTCTCCCAGACCATGGAATTTGAAGTCTGATTCCTGCATGAGTGAACTTGGTTTTTTAAGAAGTAAATATGATACTTGCTTGTATTATAAACATGTTGGAACTGAAAATGCTGTTTATATCCTGTTGTATGTTGATGATATTCTCTTAATTGGTCCTTGTAAAATGCTGATTGTTAGTGTTAAGGATGATCTGAAACTGCATTTTGACATGAAGGATATTGGCTCTGCTAAGAGAATTTTGGGTATTGACATGACTAGGGATAGATCCAATAGGAGCATGTTCTTTGTCACAGGGTGATTATTTGACTAAAATCTTGGATATGTTTAATATGAATGACTCTAAATCCACCCCCTTACCTTTAGGAGGACATTTAGAACTCTCTAGAGATCCCTATCCTATGACTTTAGAAGAATCTGAGAAAATGGCTAAGATCCCCTATGATGTTGCTTCTGGTTCTCTCATGTATGCCATGTTGTGTACTAGGCCTGATCTTGCTTTTGCTGTTAGCATACTTAGCAGATTTATGTCTGATCCTAGGACCAAACATTGGACTGCTATGAAATATACTCTAAGATATTTGTCTGGTACTAAGAACCTTGGTCTGAAATATTCTAATTCTAATTTGTGTGATCTGAAAGGTTTTGTTGATTCTGATTATGCTGGATGTAAAGATTCAAGAAAATCTACTACTTCTTGGTTCTTTACTTGGGCTTGTAACTGTATATCTTGGAAATCTCAGCTACAATCTGTAGTAGCTTTATCTACTACAGAGGCTGAGTATATTGCAGCCACTGAGGCTATCAAAGAGGCAAAATGGTTAAAAGGTATAATGGGTGAAGTTCTGGGGACAAATGTTGTTCCTAGTGTCTTCTCTGATAGCCAAAGTGCCATATACTTGTGCAAAGACCCTATGTATCATGAAAAAACTAAGCACATAGATGTTAGATTTCATTACATTAGGGATGAGATTTCTAAAGGTAATATTAAAATTGATAAGATTACTGGAGATGTTAACCCTGCTGATTTTGGCACTAAAATTGTTCCTACTGCTAAGTTTTTGTTTTGCAGGCAGGTCTTCAAAATCTTTGAAGTACCTTGATCTTGAGGTTACTTGGTTGGGTTGATGATGAAAGGGTGTTATCTGGTTTCATGAATCCTATCACTAGCAATGATGATATTTGCTCTTATGAGCTGCGCTGCACCGGAATTAGTCTTAGGAGGGCAAATTGTTATATTTGTAATCCTAATTCTAGTTATGTTATACATGATGTTTTAATACTTAGATAGGAAGGTAAAGCAAGGTTAGAAAGTAATTATATTTAATGGACTCTAATTGATTTATTCAATTGGACCATTAAATAGGTCTGGCCCGTTTCAGTGTTATCCTCTCATTTTGGATTGGGCCTGTTTTTAACCGTGGTGAGCTCGGTTCTTATTACTTTGATCCAGCTCTTTCTCTCGCCTATAAATGGCCTCCTTCCTTCTTCTGGAGACATCTTTTACGTCATATCCAAAACCCTAATACAGAATCGGCGATTGAGAGAGAGAGCTTGTGAAGAGTTAACCTCTGGTTTTCTTCTTCTTCTTCGTGATCTGAGATACACTGGATTCCTGAATAAGCTGAGAAAGGCAAGGATTAAACCGTGTGGTGAAGCGCAGATCCAGAGCAGTTGATTCGAGTCCAAGAATCTGATAGTCCTGGGTTTTGAGAGTTTCGTCCGGTTATTTCTGTTCCTTTTCTTATTTTATTCGTTTGCTCGTATTTGGCTGATTCTAGTGTGTTAGATCTGTTACTTTTGTTCCTTGCTTTGCAACCATCTGTGTATTCAAACTTTTCTGAGCTAGTGGATTCTTGGGACCGGGTTTCCCCTGTTGAAACCCCGCAGAGTAGGATTTATCCGAACTGCGTCAACATATCATGTGTTCTTTATCTTTAAATTCTGCTTGATACTTGAATCCGGTATTTTGACTGTAACTATCAAATATAGTCTGTGAACACCGCCCCTACATCTCCATATGCCAACCCTTCACAGCCACAATCTCCTAGCCCCATATATGTGTGTTCGGAGTCTCGGAAAATGATGACCTGAAGAAACAAGGAAAAAGAGTGGACGAGTGACAAAGAGAAAAAATGAAAGTAAAAAAAAATGGATATGCAGACATGGGGGAAGAAGACGAGTCTGGAGCCTGGAGGGGACCTGATTGATTCGAGAAATACTACAAGAATTCAATTGACTTTTTCTCAAAATTACGAGCAGTTTTTCCTTTCTTAAAAGAAATCCTACACATTTTCATTATTTTGATTAAAAAATGCAAGGCCCAGTGGATTACAAAAGCCCACATAGCTAAATAACCTGGTATCGGGCTTGACGCAATGAAGTCCCAACCAATGTCCCATCGTATCGTATCATGTTTAGTGCATTCCATATCACGCCCATCACTCGAGCCAGGAACAATCCCTCCGTAACATACAAGTCACAACCAAGTTCGTGTGGTAATCGGAAATGGTAGAATTCTCCCTAGCTACGGCGGCGAATTTCATTGACGAGGACGACGAGCTCGACGAAGAGCCAGGGGAAGTTGTCGAGTCAGCGCCACCTCTGAAAGTGGGAGAGGAAAGAGAAATTAAATGTAGCGACGGCACTAGCTTCAAGAAAAAGCTTCTCAAGCGTGGCAATGGTTGGGAGACACCTGAGCTCGGCGATGAAGTCACTGGTACGCTCTTTATTCATTCAAACAAGGAGAATTCCTATTTTTCTAGATTTCAGCTAAACACTTAGCTGTTCTTCGTCTGCTCTCACAATGCGTGCGGCTGAGCTATTTGCAGTTCACTATGCCGGTAGTCTACTTAATGGAGCCAATTTTTTTTCGACTCGGGACGAAGATCAGCCCTTCACTTTCAAGCTTGGCCAAGGTTCGTTCTAGCATTTCATCTATAGCACTTTTTTCCAATCTCATTTCGCATTTACCAATTTCTAGCCTTCAATTTGAGTTTTTCTGTTTTCTTGTGTTATTATTATTCCATTCACTTCGAAATAGTTGTTGGGTAGGGCTACTTGTTTCTGGCTTGGATCATGGGATTATTACAATGAGTAAAGGTGAAACCTCATTGTTCACATTTCCTCCCGAACTGGCTTATGGAGTAGCAGGCACTGATGGTGTTCCTCCACATGCTGTAACTCTGTTTGAAGTAGAACTCATCTCATGGATCACAGTGGTAGATGTTTGCAAGGATGGCGGTATTATCAAGAGGATTATGGGGAAGGGGGACCTTACTGGGCCTCCTGGCGATTTAGATGAAGTTGTAGGTACTTAATAACTTAGGATGTGCCTTGTTGTATTCCTTATCATTTTCGTACTATGAAAGTGTAATTTGTAAAAGTCAACTTATTGGTACTATATATGTCATTATGTGACAGTAAGGTACACAGCAATTGCTGCTGATGGAAAAATTGTTTCAAGAACAGCTGAGGAAGGAGTAGAGTTTTACATCAGAGATGGTACTGTCATATACTCATATTTGATTGTTAACTTCAGAGAATACTTGTAACAACCTGCTATAGTTGATGTATATTACTATATCCAACACTTTTATGACCTATGCGCTTTCTTTTGTTTAGGTCATTTTTGCCAAGCATTGCCCAAAGCAATTAAGACAATGAGAAAGGGGGAGAGAGTGAATTTAATTGTCCAGCCTCAATGTACACTCACCGACTATCGTCTTTTACTTTAATTGATCGTCAATTCACTGATACTTCTATTATAAATAATGTTGTAGGAGTATCTGACCTGCGCCTAGCCCTTTATAAAGGAAAAAGAGTGACGAGACATGTATCACAAAACACAAAATTCAAATGACTAATCAAGGGATTACATATAACAGAAATATTTATTATTACTACGTATTATTCTAACATATCTAGTACATCAATATGGTCATGCTTCATGATTTGTGTGCCAGCAATATTACAGTGTCAACCGCGTAATGGACATGCGGATAATTACTATCTCAACTAACTTCCATTTCATGACATGTTCCATGCATTTAAATTAACTTATGACAATTCTACAATTACCTGTCATTATTCCCTTATTAGAACGTTGCGACGGAAGAACTTCTGAAATAAAATATTGTCACTATGTTTTTTTGCATGAATTTACCCTCTCAACTTTGTTTGGACAACTGATTGGTACTATATATTTCATACCACCAAATACAACCTGGCCTGGGGGATTACTGTGATGGTATTAATGATTAAGAAGTCCAGTACTACTTCAAAATACAACATATATGGATTGCACACCAATAAAATGCTGGTTAAAGATGCATAGCCTGTTCAAAACCTAGGTCAATCTTTACAATTTATAACAACTTGATTCTTTCTGCCTTTTTATGAATTCTGTTTTTGACACCATAGGCTTTTTTGTTTTATTAATATGGTAATTTTTTTATTAATTTGGCAGTTTGAGTATGTATAAATGTATAAAAATCATGTTTGTAATGATGCATGCTCTTGAAATATTCCTCCTCTGTCTCTATTTGATCTTCTTGTTTTCTATTTTGGGACGTCCCTAAATAAAGTCCTATTTACTAATTGGGCAAAAAATATCATCAATTTACTCTATTTCCCTAAATAATATAAACTTTTATTGGAAATAGTATCAGTACAAAGCGCTATATGGTTACCCAGTAAGAAGGGCATTTCTGGAAGTTATTGAAAAGATATGATCTCTTTCGAATCTGTGAAAGTCAAATCAGAGATTTATTTAAGGGACAGAGGGAGTAGTACACAAGAGGATATTATGTTTGTTTTTATACATTGCTATTCGGGGCACTTACACATACAGCTTGTACTAGAAGGAAGCCTCGCACTGAAGCATGGAAATAGTAACGGGTTAATTCTGGATAAAGATTGGTGTTCTTTGATGAAAATTACAAATTGCATTTTTGTTTTCGACATGGATTGCGTATCTTGTGTGTGCATATGTAATTTCTGCGCAAATCTACGAAGCTAGTCACTTTTCATAATTTTACCTTTCTTCAGATGCCCCTGGCGATGGGGTTAAGGATTCTACCTGCAGCTTCCCTTTGAGCATAGATCTGGAGCTGGTATCCTTCAAACCTGTTATAGACGTGACCGGCAATTTAGGAGTTCTAAAGAAGATTTTGAAAGAGGGGGAAGGAACTCAGACTGCAAATGAAGGCGCAGCTGTTAGTAGTAAGTTTTTTGCACTTGAACCATCTTTTTGTCTCTTAACAAATGCAAATGGTCCAAAACCTAATAGATAGTGATCTTGGTGAAACTTTTAATCCCTCCGGACCTTATTGTAAGACACTTCTTAAAATGGGTCAATGATCCTTATGTTCATGTATATTTGATATAAAGTATTCATAATCAAGGCATAATAAAAAATGGTTAAATTGGAATATCATAATTTTTTAAGAACCCTGGAAAAGTAAATATTTCCTTGGTTTGTGTAATTTGGTCAATTGTGCCTTATAATAAAGACCGAAGTATTTAATTGGCATGTGTCATAGTTTACCATATACAGTATAACTTGATAAAAACGTACTGTATTTTTTAAAACTAATCGGTATTTTCCATATTATATATTTGTATCAATCAAAAGATAATGCATTTTTTAGTAACTGTTATTTGTCATAGCATTTTTTGCAATTAGAGTTCAACATATTTTTCTTCAATAGAATTTGAATTTGACTTTTTTTACATACTTCGATAATAATAATTATCATGTGACAAATTTTGTCAATATAATTGGAAATGTACTTTAGTAGTTTTCTCGATGTTAGTCCTTCTTTACCATGATCAAGCTACAAAGATATTAGGCTGTGATGTAGGTGTGCTTCTTTGACTATCTGATACTTCTCAATTGTACTTTTAAATGCCCAGTCAGGTATTCAGCAATGCTTGAGGATGGCAGTTTGTTTGAGAAAAAAGGTTTTGATGGAGAGGATCCCTTTGAGTTTACAGCAGCTGAAGGTTTGTATATTACGATATTCTAATAAAAATAGTTCTAAATGAGCTCTTTTACCATTTACGTGTGGTAGTCAAAATCACGATCTTGCACATAGGATCGTATGATTATACGAGCTCTTTTGCTCCCTGCCATCCCGATTTTATTGAAAATCATAAAAATACCTGTATCATTGGGATTGCTGTGCAGAATTGTAAACTCCTAGAATTGCCGATAATTCGTGGTTCAGTAGCGTCTAGTAGGGCTGGATTCAGTTCGTGTCCCAAACCAATCCTACTTATCCTAGAACCAAACCAATATGTCGGCTTTCCTTATTTGCAGAACCATAACCGAACCAATCAAGAACAGGGTACTGATTTGTTGGGACCCAATTTTTCGAGTCGGATGATCGGAAACCATAAAAACCCGACCTCTATGTAAAAATAAACGAATATTGAACTGGAATTAACTACACTGAGCCCAAAACAAGTTAAAGCCCATTATGAGATCACCCAAGCCCATTGGTTGGGAGCTTACCCGGTTGCCATAAGGCAAGCAGGAAGAAAACTTTCTTCCGGTTATATAGAAATTTTTGGAAGGGTGAGCCTTCTCTTTTCCGGTGTGGGACAAAATGATATGGAAAGAAAACTGAATTGTCAGCAAAAAAGACCTCGCACCTTTGATCATTTCATCGTTATCTTAGTCGTCCTCCAGACGGACCAGGCACCAAGTATACGACGCACTTAGTGTTCAATTATTATGCCACTAGATGTTTTACACTTTTACTTTATTGCGGAGTACTATATCATTAATATATAACTCATAGTAGTCACGACGCACGTCGACGGACTTGGCGCAGGGGTAATTTCACGCGGCGATGGCGCTCAAATGGCGCTCCAGTAAAACATAACATTAAAAAACTTTAAACATAACATATACACAATATATACATGTATGACTTAACCACCAATTAAAGAGTGCAATTGTTAAATAACCAAAGTAGTACAAAAAATAATCCAAATCAAACCAACTTAATATCCATAACTAGTTAATGTCTAAAAAACAGAATTTAAAGTTTGATCTTTATGATCTGTTGACTAATCCTCATAGTCATCCCCCTCCTCGCTCACGTCTAGTCATCAGACCCATCTTCCTCATCTGACTCGGATAAGAAAGGAACTTCTTCCTCATTTATTTCACTATCAGAAGGATCTTGTATTATATCTGATAGAGTATATATCTAGAGAGAAGTGAGAGCTAGAGAGAGAAGTGCAAGTAAATGCTTCAATAAATGATTTTGTGAACCCCTACAACTACTCCCAGAGGTAGTATTTATAGGGAAAATACGGGCTGGGCTCCCAAGCCTTGGGCTTGGGAGGCCCATTTACAACTGGACCGCTATTGGGCCGAATACAATGAGTGTAGAAATGATTAAGTGTAAAATCTAGTTCTGTGAGGCTTCCGTGGCCGACGAGGGTCTGACCGACGTAGGCACGACCGACATGGGCACGGCCGACGGGGGCATCCAAGTTCCCTGGCTTCAGGATCATATTCTGAGTTTGTCCTTCTTCGGCCGACGGGGGTCCTTTGGCCGACGAGGGCACCACTTGATGGCTTGTACTTTATGTTCTTCTGAGTATGTGGGTCCTGGGGCCTAGACCCATATACTCCATCAGGAGTCCCCCACTCTCTAAGCTGAGATGTAGACGAAGTGAAGGAGAGTAGATTTCTGTGCTTGGCTATGCAGTTTACTCGCTACTCGGTAGCAACTCGGTCAAGGGCCGAGTAGCGAGTAGGACCGATTACTCGGGATTACTCGGTGAGTACTCGGCCTAGTATTAATTAAATATAATAATATATTTAAATATAGTAGTCTTAAAATATAGTAATAAAATTGTCTTTAAATTGTCTTAAAATGCATAGAAGTGAATAAAAGGATAGAAATCCTATTATCCTAATGATGGCGTAGCAAATGTCATAAAGCAAAAGTGATAAAACAGTCAATCTTCTAATAAGTTGGTCTGATATTAATCTTCATTGGGTTCAAGGTCGTGATTTTCGTCTTCATCCTCCATGTCCCCAAATAGATCTTCTCCAAATAGATCTTCAGTAGTCAGATTCCCCACTTGTTCTTCCTCTTCCACTTCCGGGTCATCTATATCAATATCAAGCAGTCTATACGCAGACTGTGATGCATTCACATTCCCCCTTCTGTTTTGACTCCTTGTGTTTGTCCGTGCCTCAGTTGCTTGTTGTGCTGCTCGTACTTGTTCCCAAGTCAGATCATCACCTTGATTGACAAGGTCTTGAAGTGCTTCATCATCTGGAACAACCCAATCATCATTTTCATCAACTTCCCTTAAGAATATAGGATCATAACTCTTACTGCCAACATTGTGCTTTCTCTCAAAAAACCGTTGCTGCAGCTTTTTGTTGTACTGGATGTAGACAAGATCATTTAACTTTGATTGCAGCAAACGGTTTCTCTTCTTTGAATGTATCTAAAATGTTGCACATGAAACAACACATGAAATACATGTTGGAAAAGTCACATGATCAAGTATAATATGCCCTGAATGAAATAAGTTAAGTATATTCAATACTACTATACTAAATGAGTAAATGACGCACATGATCAAAGGCACTCCAATTACGCTCACATGGTGAGGCGCTACAGGTTTGACTCAAAACCTTGAGTGCAAACATTTGGAGATTTGGCACATCAGACCCATACGAAAGCCACCATTCATCTACAAATTATTGAATTAATTAAATTATAACTAATTTACACAATATTATAAGTAAATAAAAATGAAAGATGATTAATTAATTAGTATAGTGTAATAGTGGAGATGGAAACTTACTGGGTGGGACTTTTTCCCTAGCTCTCACAGCCATAGATGATCCTAGAGAC
Source organism: Cuscuta europaea (assembly GCA_945859875.1). Lineage (NCBI taxonomy): Eukaryota > Viridiplantae > Streptophyta > Magnoliopsida > Solanales > Convolvulaceae > Cuscuta > Cuscuta europaea. Next base: position 7,793,996 of record CAMAPE010000002.1, read on the forward strand.
CCACTTGCAGATCTGTAAAGTACCAACTCACTGCTAATACTGTCAAGTGCATCTTCATCTACGAGCTTTTGTATTGCTTCTAAGAGCCCGACTTTTATCTCTTTGTTTGACTCCATCTTCGTCAAATCATGCTTATAAAAAATGCTTGGATTTAGGTAATAACCGGCTGCACAAGTGACAAGACTCATAAATCATAATGAAACTATATTATTAAATATTAACTAAGTATTAAAATATACTTTAAATTATACAGATTGTAAAAAATGAAGATTACAGTAAGAAAAAAATGAAAAACAGTTTGTAAAGAAAACAAAGAGAAGATTACAGTAAGAAAAAAATGAAAACAGTTTGTACCTGCGTGCAAAGCGTGATGGAATTTATTATTCCATCTATTATCAATTGTCTGCCATACTTTTGCACAAGTGAAATGGTCATTCCCAAGATTCTTTTCAATTTGGTCTTTTGATCTATCCATAGATTCATAGATATAACCCATACTAGGTTTCTCTTCTGTATCCACCAATCTTATGACATCAACCAGTGGAGCCAGGACTTGACAAGTAAAATAAACATTATCCCAAAAAGTCTGCCTTGCCACTATCCTTGCAATTTTTTTTCCATCAGCCTTCTGTGCAAACTCACTTTTGGTCCATTTTTCAGAAACAAATAAAACTTGCAAATGACACCTATTCTCCCAAATACTCTTAAGAGTATAAAACGCAGTAGCAAACCTGGTTACACATGATCTATGCAACTCTCTCCCGCTTGTTAACTTTCGCATTAGGCTCAGTATCCTTCCATGATTATATATATAAACAACCATTGCTTTACCTTCACGTAAAGCATTTTTTATCTTGGGCAACTTATCACCAAGATCTTGCAACATCAAGTTCACACAATGTGCAGCACAAGGGGTCCAATACATCTTAGGATGTTGTTCTTCTAAAATCCTTCCCGCTGCCTTGAAGTTAGATCCATTATCGGTGATGAACTATTAACATTTAACATGAAAAAAAACTGAAATTAGTATTAATTAATAAATGACTATAAGTTAGTCTATAGACAATAGATTTAGAATTTATAATTGATCACCTGAACTATATTCTCCTCTCCCACAGACTTCAAAAAAACTGTTCCTTTTGGACAGTTTACCAAAAAGTTGATCAATGCCCTTCCTTTACCATCTGTCCAAAAATCTGACATAATAGAGCATCCATATGTCTTCCAGTGTGCTCTGAATGATTCAACAAATTCTTTTGTTTTGACAAGCTGCTTGTTTAACAGAGTATGGCGGTATTGATGATAGCTGGGTGCTGGCATACCTTGAAAAGGAATGACAAGAAATAAAGAATAAAATTTCAGTTTATTGGACTAAAAATTAAGGCTATTATAAAATTTCAGTTCATTTACCTCTTCCGTAATCTCCAACTGCATGAATAAAGGCCTGAAAGCTTGGTGTTCTAACGGCATTAAAAGCTAACCCAACCTCATATCCCCACTCGGCAAATTTATCCCAAGCAATCTCCTTCAATTTCTGCTTAGTTGGATTATGTTTATCCAACGTTGATTGTTTCATCTTCTCATGGTCGAGCTTTAGTAAGGTATCCAGTGATCCTCTAACATTAGATTGCTTAATTCTCGTCTTAGAAGCATTTGTGCCACTGCCTTGCCCAGTTGTAAAGATTGAAGCTGTTTGTCCACCTTCAGTTTGGCCATCACCATCATCACCAAGCTCACTTTCATCATCCCCATCCAGGAAAGCATTTTCCCTCTCAATTGTAGTGTCAACTCTAGCTTTCTTTGCCTTGGCAGATTTTTTTTCAAGTAATGATTTTGCAACTATCTTCATCACTTCATTGGTTACCTTGTTACAAGAAGAAACACTTCCCTTAACTTGTGCAAGGTGTTCTTTAAGACGGTGAATCCCTCCAGACATTTTCTTATCACAAAACTTACACCACACCAAAGATTTATTAGTAGGATCTCTATTCTCTCCCCAAGTCCATCCTATATCATCTGATTTTCTCTTAAGTGTAGTAGCAGCAGCAGATTCAGCACCATTAGAGGCCTGACCAGACTGATCAGAGTTCATGACTGTAAATTCAAGGATGTTAGTAAGCTTAAATAAATGATCATCATTCATCAATGAACTGACAGCTTAATACAATGAACTGGCAGCTTATTACAAGGAACTGGCAGCTTAATATAAGAATAAAAATCAAACAAATTTGGCTGCAGCAGTTTGAATAACAAAATAACTTAACAGAAAGATTAAGGAGTTACTGGGGTGAAAGCAAACAAAGTGTCCTGAAGGCATTGTTTAAGAAATCAAATGCAAGCGTTTCACTGGGATGTATTACGCAAACTCCATGGTTTTCAATCAACACTTTTCTGCTTTAGTTCCTTAACCAAAGCCCAAATAAGAGTGTTAACTCTTAATATTTGCATTCATCTATATAACTTTTGGATTACAGAGACATCTCTAAGAGCTTGTTAATAAAATGATTCACTTTTGGTAACTACTTACTACTACAACAACAAGAAACGAGACAGCCTCAGTAACATAATAACTAAGGAACTGGCAGCTTAATACAAGGAACTGACAGCTTAATATATGAATAAAAATCAAAGCTTAATACATAATAACCAAGGAACTGACAGCTTAATATAAAAATCAAAGCTTAATTCATAGATTCATAGAATAAAAGGAACATAATGCCTCAGTAACAAGCGAAAGAAGAAACGAGGGAAAGAGTTACCTGTAGCACCTCGCAGAGTCGCATCAACCTTGTAGCACTCGCAGGTCTCGCAGGTGATTCCCAGCAACAGTAGAACTGGTCGAAATGATGAAGCAACATTGATCGAAGCCCCAAAAGATGACCTAGACTGCCAGTCGCAGCTCCTAAAGATGTCGCAGCACTGGTCGAAGCCACCGCTTAAGGTTTTAGGTTTAGTGCGCAAGTTTTTTTTATATACCGAGTAGTACCGAGTAACTCGCTTATTTCACCAACTTACCGAGTAGCCTAACTCGCCGAGTAATCGCCGAGTTACTCGGATAATTAACTCGGGCCGAGTAAATGTCCTACTCTGCAAGGTAGGAGGCCGAGTCGGGAGTACTCCCCGAGTACTCGCCGAGTACTCGTCGATTAAATAACCCAGGTGCTTGGTGCTCTTGGCCGACGCGGGACCACACTGGCCGCTCTCTGTCGTAGCGTTGGTGGCCCTGTTCTGAGTTTGGCCGTTACCTGCCCCTTGATATGGACGGGGAAGGCTGTCATTCCTTTGGTGCGCTTGTTTGTGGACGATGAGTGTTCTAGACTTCTTGGCCGAGGAAGGTAGTGTCTATCCTTCCTTGATCGTTGATGGTTGAACTTTCCTTTTGGGCCGATAAGGCCGTTGAGGTTGCGTCTTGTTTTGAGGACGATGAGCGTCCTTTGTTTTGGATGGTCGGTAAGGGTGCTATGCACTCCTTTTGGCCGTCGTCGATGACACCATGTGCCTTTGGCCGACGAGGCGCCGTGTTGCTCAAGGTTTTGGGGACGATAGCAGTGTCTGGTCGGAGATGGAGTTATAAGGACCTTGGAACCGTTGTGGTACATGGACGATGTGGCCGCGCTTGTAGTTGCAATTGTGTACTTTGTGCATTTTTGTTTCTCATTTTGCTTGCCATTCTTGAGGCCGGTGTAGTCCCCCAGTCCCTCACTGCTTCAGGCCGAGGAGTCTCTGAGGGATGAAGGAGTAGCTTGAAACCTAGGCCGAAGCGGGATCCTCATACTGCCCTTGGATCCAGCCCTTTGGCGATTTCCTGACCAAGGTAACCCTGTGGGAGAACCTCTGGACGCAAGTCGCTTTCAAAGGGTTATCATCAAGGATTTAGTGCGAGGGCCTAATGGCCGTTGGGTTCCTTTCCCTTGGGGTGTTGTGGTCGTTGCAAGGCCTTTCTTTACATAATATGTATGGCCGCTTAAATGGCCAATACGGGTGCAACCTGAGTAGCCGTTGCCTGTGTTGGCCTTTGTGGGTGCTATTTTCCCTTCCTTGCTCCGTAGACTTCGTTTTGTTCTTTTACTTTGCTAACTTATTTCTCTTTGTTGTGTAGACTTTGTGATGGATCGCCGCTCTGTGATGAATAAGGTCGCCGCGAAGGCAAAGGCGGAGCTGGCCGCCAAGGAGGCCGCAACGAAGGCGGCTATAAGTGGTGATTTGCCAAAGAAGCCACCCCCCAGTCGAAGAAAAAGCGGCCGGCGGATGATTCCCAGAAAAAGCTGACTGAGGCCGGCATGCAACCCGCCAAGAAGTCCAAGAAAGCTTCGCCTTCCTCCGTTGCCGACGAGGTCGGCACTCTGACCGTCCCGATTGTGGACGAAGGGGGATCCGGTGCTGCTGTTGCCCTTGTGGATCTTACCTCTGGTCTCTCCGGCGATGTTTCTCAACCCCTCCCCCTCGCCCAGGGGTCCCGGCCGAAGCGGTCCAGCAAGGAGGTGGCTACGGCCACTTATAAGATTGAGGTTGAATACCCCAAGGATGGGGGTGTCTTCAACGATGGCGTTGACGGCCATGATGTGCTCTCTCAGGCCATCCCGGCCAAGGACCGGACTTATCTTAACAAGCTCGGCGATGTGAAGATATACGACAGGGGGATGGACCTTGTCGTCCAGGTAAATCCTTTCTTCTTTAACTTTGTCATTTTCCTTTGATGTTTTCACGAACTTGTTGCCTGATAGCGTTTGGTGTTGCAGGGTGCCTTTATGCTCATGGAGAGCAACAAGAGGCAGCAACGGGAGATTGCCCGTTTGAAAGAGTTTGAGCAGAAGGCAGCTTCGGCCGATGAGGCCATGAGCTGCTTGGGAAGGTTGCGAGAGGACTTTGCGGCCTTGCAGAAGAGGGTCGACGAGGCCGATGCAGCCAAGAACGAAGCCCTGGCCAAACTTGCTGAAGAGAGGGATGCCCGTGAGGCTGATCGTCGGCGGGCCGATGATGCCGAGAAAGCCAAAGCCGAGGCTGCAGCGGTGAAGGCCGCTGATGCTGCTGTTGAGAAGTTCCTGGCCGAGGGCTGGAAAGCCGATGAGCACTTGCCCTGGTGTTATGAGGTCGTGGCGGCCAAGCTCGAGGACTGGGGGCAAAATTCCCCTGCCGGCCAAGAGTATTTTGTGCGCGAGATGTCCGTGTATTACAACATGGGCCAGCATCGGATGCAAAGGCTCCTCTATCGGCGGCTGAGTCGTGCCTTCAAAGCGCTGAACTATACCCGGGGGTGGGCCAGACGGAACCTGCAGCTTCCCAAGCTGATGAAGGATCCGGAGGAGCAGGTTAAACTTCCCCTTTCTGACATGCAGGCTCCGATAGAAAGCTCTGGCCTCGGCGAACCAGACTATGGTGAGGATGATGTCCTGGCTGATACCGCCACTTCCGTTGTAGAAGCCAGCTCAGATGCCGAGGCCGAGGATGATGCCGAGTTCATCGTTGATCAGAACGTTGCGGGTCAGGCTGCCGATGAGGGCGTTCAGGAGGCTTGATCGGCCATAACTTATTTTGTCTTGTAATTAGTAATAGTTTTTTGTTTTTCCCGTCTGAATGTAATGGCCGAAGCGCCCTCCTATGTAACTTCGCCTTTTGATTGAATAAATAGCGCTTTTGTCCCCTTCGGCTTTGAATGTTTATGCTTGTTGCTTTCGTTTTTTCAATTTTGAAATTTGTCTAAGTGTCAAACCAGAACATAGATAACTACCGCCCGTGGCTAGGGCCGAGGCGGGCACCTGCAAGTGTTTGAGTGCCCGCTTCGTCTTGAGGCTGTCCCCTCGTTATTCAATACTTTGGAGATTTCTCTAAGTGTTGGGCCATGTAGCTTTCTCTGCTTAGTACCGTTGTCGGCCAATTTGGGCGGCGTGGCGCACCCGGGTGCCTACCTTTTCCTTCGCTTTTGCTTCCTTCAAAAAATTCTCTAAGTGTTTGAAATTCACTTAGGCAACTTTCTTCAAAAAATTTCTAAGTGTTTGGAATTTACTTAGGCAACTTTCCTTTCTGTTGTTCGCTTCGTCCTGGGGATGTCTTTTCCCTTTTGCCTTTGAAATTTTTCTAAGTGTTCAACTTAAGCAGCTGCCCAGGTTTTAGCGCCTTTAACGGCCAAAGAGAATGGTGTGGTCGGTAAGGGTTGCCACCAGTGTGTTCAACTTTCCCGCGAGTGTTTGAGTGCCCGCTTCGTCCTGGACCTCCTTTCCGGTGTTCAACTCCAGGATTGTGTTAAGTGTCAAGCTGGGATTCTTGGTTTGCATGCTAAGTGTTGGTACTTCGGTCGGTCATGGCCGATGAAGGTAACCATCCTCGTTTCACCCAACCACTTGGTTAGGATTCTATAGGTGCATGCTCCGTTCTTGACACTTTCCTCGTAGCGGGTGGCCGCTTCGTCCGTGTTACCTGTTCGTAGTGTTACCTTTGTATTCAACTGATATGTACTTGGCCAAATGTGTGGCTTGATTCGTGGGGATTTATTTTTACTGCTCAAGGCCGGCAAGTGCGCACGGTCCTCGGCTTGCCTCCCTTTTTTTTTCGTTCCCTATTTCGGGGAGTGTCCTTCTTTCAGGCTTCGGTCGAAGGGGTCGATAATCCTCCGGCCGGTTTGGACTTCGTTTATAACGTCCATGGTCTCTGGGGGGTCCCGTCGCCTATTTATGACGCGAGCTAGATTTTTGGTTGGTTTCCAACGACTGCCGTTGCTCGACTCTGAGTTCGGGGATTTTGTCACCTCGACCATGATTTCAGGCCTGTCGTCCTGCAATCAGGCGCGTGGACGACGCGGTGAACTTCCCATTTCAAGACGTGGGCCGTTTGTGGGCCCGTCGTCCTGGGGACATCGTCGGCCCTGCCTGAGCGTTTCGCTCTAAGGGGCCGATACGACGTGCTCTCTCAACTGGGCCTAAACCTTTTGCTGATACAAAATACAATGGGGCATACCTGAGCCTTTCGCTCTAGGCTGCAGATGCAAGGCGCCGTATCGGCCATACCTGAGCCTTTCGCTCTAAGGCGGCCGATGAGGGCTCCCGTTAATTTTTCACTCAAATTCCAAAAAATCAAGGGAAACATGATTTTTATTCATAAGTGGCTCAAGGCCGAGGGTGGTGTTCAATCAATAATCCGTCAAGGGGTGAGGGCTTTGCCGGCTGCCCTTCCTTCGGATTATTGATAAAACTTCACCAGATGGTGTACATTCCACGTTCGTGGTACATTGGTCCCATTTGGGCGTTTAAGCTTGTAGGTGCCGGGTTTTACCATGGCACTGACGATGTAGGGACCTTCATATTTCAAGGCTAGCTTGCCCCTTTCTGCCGGCTGACTCGCTTCCCTTCGGCGGAGGACGTAGTCCCCCACTTGGAACTCCCGGGAACGTACCTTGGCATCACATTATGATTTCACTTGACGCTGGTAGTTCTCCGCCCGGATGAATGCTTGTTCGCGTCTTTCTTCGACCAGGTGGAGGTCGATCTTCATGTTCTCCTCGTTGACCTGAGGCTCGTACTGCTCCACCCGTCGGCTGGGAATGACGACTTCCGTGGGTGCCTTTGCTTCAAAGCCATAGCACAGGGCAAAAGGTGTCTCACCTGTTGCCCTCCTTGGCGTAGTACGATAGCACCACAGGATGTTGGGGAGCTCGTCGACCCAACTTCCTCCTACGTCCTGGAGCTTCTTCTTCAGCCCCTCCATTATAGTTCTGTTGGCGTTCTCAACCTGCCCGTTGCCCTGAGGGTAAGCAACAGAGGAGAAACGGTGCTTTATTCCCCATTCTCGAAGAAGCTCCTGGAAGGGTGCCGCTTCGAACTGGGTGCCATTGTCGGATATGATCTCTTGGGGGACGCCGAAGCGGGTAATGACGTTCTTATGGACTAACTTCTGACATCTTGCTCCTGTAATGCTGGCCAAAGGTTCCGCTTCGACCCACTTGGTGAAGTAGTCGACTGCGACGATGATGTAGCGGTTGTTGCCGGCAGCTCTGGGTAATGGGCCGACCAGGTCAATCCCCCACCTTGAAAACGGAATGGCGGTGCTGACGGGGGCGTAGTTGACGGCTGGCCGACCAGGGGCCTTCTGGAGCACCTGGCACGTGGTACATTTCCTGGCAAGATCTGCACAATCCCGCGCCATCGTCGGCCAGAAATAGCCCTAGACGACGAGACACCTGGACATATTGAAAGGGCCCTGGTGTGAGGAGCAAACACCGCAGCGAACTTCCTACATGGCCACTTCAGCCTCGTCCTGATGCAGGCATCGGAGGAGAGTGCCGTTGAAGGATCGCTTGTAGAGCTTGCCATCTTCAATAGTGTAGCTTGGAGCCCTGAGCTTGGCAAACTTGGCCCTCTCCTCGTCCTGGGGTAGCTCCCCCGTGGTGATGAAGGTGGTGATGTCGGAGATCCAGTCCTCCGTCCGCTGTTGGATGCACAAGATGGGGCTGCCATGGATGCTGGACATGCTCAGCTCCTCGATCTTGGCTAACTTGGAGATGTGCTCTGGAGTATCCGAGCTGAGCTTGGAGAAGATGTCGGCCTCAGCGTTCTCGGCCCTTGGGATCTGTGTGATCTCGGTGGTTTCGAACGCTTTCAGCAACTCCTCTGCCGCCTGTTTGTACTGCTTCATATGGCCTTCCTTTGCTTCGTACGTACCCTCAACCTGGCCTAACACCAACTTGGAGTCGCACCTGACTCTGATGTGCTTGGCTTTGAGGCCGACGACAAGTTTGAGGCCGCTGAGGAGGGCCTCATACTCGGCTTCGTTGTTGGACACCCTGAAGTTGAAGCGGATGGCATAGTAAGCTCTGAATCCTTCAGGGAGATGAGGACGCCGCCGCCCCCGCATGATTTCGCGGCCGACGAGCCGTCGGTGAACAGGATCCACGTGTCATCTGGCTCTGGCCCGAGGGTAGTAGTGGTCGTCTCCCTCGCTGTGCATTCGGTGACAAAGTCGGCCAAGGCTTTCCTTTTGATAGATGGCCTTGGCTTGATATCAATTTGGAATTGGCTGAGGAAAATCGCCCATTTCACCATCCTTGAGGAGTTAGTGGGGCTCCTCATGAGCGCGCCCAGAGGCTGCTGGGTCAGTACGTGGACGGCATGGGCCTGGAAGTAGTGCCCCAGATTTTTCACCGTATGGACGATGGCTAGCACCGTCTTCTCAATGGGGGAGTACCTGAGCTCGACCTCCCCGAGTGTTTTGGTGAAGTAGAATATGACCTTCTGCACCCCTTCGTCCTCGCGGATGAGCACGGAGCTGATGGCCGACGTGCTCACCCCCAAGTATAAGAAGAGGGTTTCGCCGGCTTTGGGCTTGGAGAGCACAGGTGGAGACGAAAGGTACCTCTTCAGTTCTTCAAATGCTTCCTGGCACTCCGTCGTCCACCTGAAGCTGTTTGCTTTGCGCAAGATCTAGAAAAAAGGAAGTGACCTCTCGCCTGACTTTGAGAGAAAACGGCTCAGGGCCGCCAGGCGCCTCGTTAGCCGCTGTACCTCCTTGACGTTGCGGGGCGGCTCCATATCGATGATGGCCTGTATCTTCTCCGGATTTATTTCAATGCCTCTCCGGCTGACCATATAGCTGAGGAACTTGCCGCCTTGGACGCCAAAGGCGCACTTCTTGGGGTTGAGGCAGAGTTTGAACTCCTTCATGATCTCAAAAATTTCCCGGAGGTCGTCAGCATGTGTGGTGGCCCGCTTGCTTTTGACAATCATGTCATCGACGTATGCCTCCATCGTCCGGCCGAGGACCGTCCTGAAGATCTTAGCCACCATTCTGGTGTAGGTGGCGCCTGAGTTTTTGAGTCCGAAAGCCATGACGAGGTAGCAAAAAATTCCCTCCGGGGGTCATGAAGGCCGTCTTCTCAGCGTCATCTTCATGCATGAAAATCTGGTGGTACCCTCTGAAGGCGTCAAGAAACGACATCAACTCGCATCCCGCCGTCTCGTCCACCAATTGATCAATGTTGGGGAGAGGGAACGGGTCCATGGGGCACGCCTTGTTCAGGTCAGTGTAATCAACACACATTCTGAATGTCGGCGGTTTTGGGCGAGGACGACGTTGGCTAGCCACATCGGGTACTTCACCTCCTTGATGTGGTTGATTGAGAGGAGCATGGTGACCTCCCCCTTGACAAAGTCCCGCCTGTCGGCGGACAAGTAGCGTCGCTCCTGCTTAACAGGTGCGGAGGCCGGATCGACGGTCAACCGGTGGGTGATCAACTTCCGGCTGATGCCTGACATGTCGTTCGGGCCTTACGCGAAGATGATGGCGTATGACCGTAGGACGAGGAGGATGACGTCTCGCTGGTCCTGCGGGAGTTGCTTCCCGATTTTGAGGATCCGCTCCGACCGAGAGGTATCCAGGGGGACCTCCTCGACCTCTTCGACTGGTTCAGCATGCGGCCTCTCCTCGTCCTTGGCAACGGTCGCCGTGATGGTGTCTATTCTTTGTCCTTCCCTTTCGGCCAGCCTCGTTAGCTTGAGGTAGCATGCCCTGGCTATCCCCTGGTTTCCTCTGTCGTAGCCGATGCCGCCACTGGTGGGGAACTTCAAGCATAAGTGCTTCATGGAGATGATGGCCTCCAGGTCCTCCAGTGCTGGCCGTCCCCAAATCAGGTTGTGGGCGCACTGAAGGTTGACCACCATGAACTCCATGTCAATTTTGGCGCGGTGGGAGCCGTCGCTGACCTCCACGGGGAGGACTATCGTGCCTTCGACGTCGATAGAGTCCCCGGTGAAGCCGGACAACGGTGTCTTGATCGGCTTCAGCAGAGCTTTGTCCAGCTTCAGCTGCTTGAAGATGTCCAGGTACATCACGTTGACGGAACTTCCCGTATCGATGTAAGTGCAGTGGATAATGGATTTACCGATCTCACACCGGATGACGTGGACGTCCCTGTGTGACCCCGCACCTGGAGGCAAATCCTTGTCGGTGAAGGTGATCGCCTCCGTTCGTTGCTTCTTCGGCTGAGGGGGGAACGTGGGACACCTCCCCGATGTAAAGGGATTGGGCCCATTTCTTCCTCTGGGTGACGGAGTCACCCCCGGTGTTCCCACCCATGATGAGGTGAATGTGGTTCTTCTTTGGTGGAGGCTCCTCAAAGTCTTCGTCGTCGCTGAGCCTACCGATCTCCTGCTTATTCGTAGAGGGTTCGCCCCCAGATTTATCGGTGTTTACCCACGTATTTTTGCGCGGGCCACCTTTAACAAATTGGGAGAGTTCCCCCTGACGAATCAAGCGCTCGATGGCTTTCTTCAGCGTGATGCAGTCATCGGTGTTGTGTGAGGCGTTCTTGTGGAACCGGCAGTAGGTGCCGCCTTGCTGGATGGCAAGGACTTCCTCCGTCGGCCGAGGAGCTTGTTCAATGAGGCCGTGCTTCTCGGCATAGTCGAGGATGGTGCTGACCGGGTGCGTGAGGGGGACCCCCGGCCGTTCCAGCCTCGGCCGCCAATGGCGGTCTTTCTTGCTTTGTCCACCAGAGTCGTGACGGCCCTGGGCACCCTGGCCGGCCGGGGATGTTCCCGAGGCCGGCGAAGGATTTGACTTCTTGGAGGGGTGGCCTCCGTCCTTCTTGTGGTTGTGGAGCTCGTCGGCATCGGCGTACAAACTCCCACGCTAAAGCGCCTTTGCATACGACCTCGGAGGGTCGGTGATGAGGCTCCGGGCATACAGGGAGCTGCGGAGGGCTCCTTGGTAGAGCACGAGGAGGGTGCGCTCATCGGCCCCCTCGACCTCTTCGGTCTCCCTCGTCCACCGATCAATGAATGACCAGAGAGGTTCGTCATGTTGCTGCTTGACGGAGAGGAGATGGGTGAAATACTTCTTCGCACGTTTCCTCCCGGCAAAGTGGGTGAGGAAGCGCTGGGCAAGGTCCTACCATGAGTCTATACTTCCTTCGGGAAGCGCGTTGAACCACTCGTACGCCGGCCCCTCAAGAGTGGAGAGGAACCAACGGCAGAGGTATTCATCCGACGCGTTTACCATCAACATGTTGTTCTGGTAGCGGCTGAAGTGCTCCTGGGGGTCTGATCGGCCGTCATAGGACTTGATGGCGTTTCTCCTGTACTTCTCCGGGATAAGAGCCGAGAGCACCCTGTTAGTGAAGGGAGTCCTGGTCCTGACCTGGATGACGGGGTCGCCTCGTCCTTCGGCTAATTCCCTCTCAAGGGCGCTGACCTTGTTCATGAGTGCATTGAGGCCAGGATCGTTGGAGGCGCCGGCCGTGGGAATGTTCGCTGACTGCCTGGCCTCCATCTGGGCCAATCTCCTTTCCAGTTGGGCGATAACCTCGTCTCGAGGGTCCCTGGCGGCTGCAGTGGCGCCCTGTTGGTTCTGCATGCGCACCTCGTGGGCCGCGTTGATCTGGTGGCGCACGTCGTCCTCGTGCAGCTTTCCTTTGCCTTTGTTCAGGTGGGGCTGGTCCGCTGTCCGGGACACAGACCCCAGGCTTTCCCTTGGCGAGCCAGGCCGGCGCTCGCCAATCCGTCCCGCCATCCTCTCCGAAACCGGACGATGGCGCGTGTCACCCAGCCTATTGAAGGCAGAGGCTTTTCCACGCGCTGGGGTCGGTCCGGGCCGAAGAGGGGAAGCAGGGTGGGAGTGGGACGACGCCGTGTCCTGGGCTATCACCCCCTCATCGTTGCCCAGCTTGGTGGCCAACGGTCGGGGCTGAGGAGGTGGAGTGATGTTCCCCCCAGTCCTTGGCATGAGTGCGCTGAGGACGGTGGGGTTCTGAGCCAAGCTGGCGATGATGACCGATAGTGCGGCCTGAACCTGTGGGTCAACAGACGGAGAAGCCGTGGCCAAAGGTTGGGCCGGGGCGTTGTCTGTCTTCTCTGCGCGCTTCTTATCCAGGCCGATGCGGGCATCAGGGGCGCCGCCGTTGAGCTGGTTGCGCAGGTCCGTCGTGAGGTTGATGGCCTCCTGGAAGACGTCCCTTCCTCCGACCTGGTCGGCCGTGGCGTCCTCCTCACGCTCCCTGTCCTCCTGATCCTCAGGGATGACCTTGCTGATGAGGTTGCGGTTTGACTTAGTTCTTCCCATTATCAGTGGTTAGCTGTGCTTGGTAGCGACGAAGGATGCTAAATTGATTGTTCTAGCTCTCAATGAAAGCACCAAATGATAGAGTATATATCTAGAGAGAAGTGAGAGCTAGAGAGAGAAGTGCAAGTAAATGCTTCAATAAATGATTTAGTGAACCCTTACAACTACTCCCAGAGGTAGTATTTATAGGGAAAATACGGGCTGGGCTCCCAAACCTTGGGCTTGGGAAGCCCATTTACAACTGGACCGCTATTGGGCCGAATACAATGTGTGTAGAAATGATTAAGTGTAAAATCTAGTTCTGTGAGGCTTCAGTGGCCGACGAGGGTCTGGCCGACGCGGGCACGGCCGACGAGGGCACAGCCGACGGGGGCATCCAAGTTCCCTGGCTTCAGGATCATATTCTGAGTTGGTCCTTTTTCGGCCGACGAGGGTCCTTTGGCCGACGAGGGCACCACTTGATGGCTTGTACTTTCTGTTCTTCTGAGTATGTGGGTCCTGGGGTCTAGACCCATATACTCCATCAATATCCATCTCATTTTCATCACGCAACTGATGTAGTGTTGATGTCGATGCTCTAGTGTTGTGAGCCCTTTCATTAACGCCAACTGCTTCTTCCACAACATCCCAATTTTCCATTTCATTTTCCTCTGCAGCCTCATCAATCCATTCATTACAATCCTCTAGATCAGCTAGGCATATCTTCATTTTCTTAAAAATCGGATCTTGAAGGCGCTGGTTTTGCCGAATGTAAACTAGATCATTCATTTTTTTGGCAACAACTTTGTTCTTTTCTTGCTTTGGACCTAATATTAAGAGATAATATATTAGTTAATAAGTTATTATTTGTGGAATAAAAATAACTTGGTTGAGAAAAATTACATTCTCAAATGCACTCCAATTTCTTTCATATCCGGATGCACTACATGTTAGACTAAGGATGCGCACCGCAAGATGTTGCAGAGTGGGAGAAGAAGAACCATTTAAAAGCCACCAATCAACTACATTTCACATATTTAGTTAAATAGATTAAATTTCATATTTCTTTCGAGATTTGTATGAATAATGTTAATTAATTAATTAAGTTTCAGATTTGTATTGATTACCATGGGGTTGCTTGTCTCGATTGTTGATTGTCAACTTGGTCTGAAAGCTGCCCCTTGCACTTGTATAGTTGGAAATCTCATTTGAGAACTCTACACTTTCACCAATCTCTATGGGCAACATCTTCTCCACGCATTTGATAAATCCATCACAAACTTCCGCATCACCCAACACTCGTCGTGAATTCGGATAAAAGAATTGTGGATTTAAATAATATCCCGCAGCATGTAATGGAGAGTGAAGATTCTCATCCCAACGCTTATCGATAATCTTCCACAACGGCTTGTATTTCTCTTCTCTCCCTCTAAATGTGTTTTTGATTCCGAGTTTTGCTCTCTCCATAGCTTCATATATGAAACCCATAGGAGGCAAATCTCCATCCACAATTCTCAACACCTTCACAAGAGGCAACGAAATCTTCATAACAAAACCCACACTTCGCCAAAAGGTTTGGCGGTAAACTTCATCACAAACCGCTTTGCCCTCTATCGTTTTCGCAAAGTCACTTTCAAACCACTTTGGCGAATTAAACATTTGCCTCAAGGCATGTTTTTGAGTAAGGAGGCTTTGAAGAGTCAAGAAATTCGTACCAAATCTGGTTACGGCTGGTTTCACCAACTCCCTCCCATTGGTAAATTCTTTCATCAAATCATGAACAAGAGTGTGATTATAAATGTAGGTAGTAATACCTTGGGCCTCCTTGACCGTTTTTGCTACTATTGGTATTTTCTTTGAAAAATCTTCAAGAATCAAGTCAAGCGAGTGTGCAGCACAACCGGATGTGAAGATGTGTGGGTATCTTTGCTCAATCTTCCTCTTAGCTAACCCATAATTTTTAGCATTAACTGTCACAACCTGTATCACACTTTGTGGCCCGATTTCTTGAATCCATTCATCAAACAACTTAAACAGAGCTTCACCAGTCTTCTTATATGAAGAAGCATCAATGGATTTCATGAAAATAGTCTCCTTGCTGGAATTGACACAAAAATTTACAAGAGTTCTGTGTCGTTTGTCTTGCCAACCATCAGACATTATGGTGCAACCATCCAGCTCCCAAAATTTCTTATGCTCCCTTACCACGTCATCAGTTTTCTCCACCTCCATACGTAAAAATTTCTCCCTCACCTCATGATATGTAGGTGCCTTAAACCCAGCCCCAAATCTCCCTATCTTTTCGAGCGTGTCTTCAAACAACGGATCACGAACCGTATTAAATGCGATGCAATTTCTATACATCCACAAGCATAAGCTTTGAGCATATTCTTCCCGCTCTTTTGATTTCATCTTCGATGGGATCGTAGATTGGATCAAGTCCCCCTTCTTTCTCTTCTTTGTTGGATAAACAAACTTATCCATAGGTCCACTACCACCTGCTCCCACCGGATTTGAAGAACCTCCGGTTATCTCGAAGCCGTCATCTTCACTGGCATGCTCTGCATTAGATCCTGACTGCCCCCCCAGTGTATCTTTGAAATATATTTTCAAACACGTTTGTATCGGTCCGTGAACTAGCTTCTTTCAAAACCAACACTTGTAGGGCTGCCTTCTTATCTGCCGGGATTATGTCGCATTTTCTGGTGTTTTTGTGATTCCCTGCCAAGTGCTGTTTCATTCTTGTAATCCCGCCTTTGGTCACAAGCCCACGGAAGTTGCATTTGAAAGCATTATTGTCATTCTCATTCACCTTTTTGCAAAACTCCTTTGCATAGGCACTTGACATTCTGAATAAATGCACACAAAACAGTATTCAAAGATTATCAAACTTTAATCAAGCATTGTGATGTAAAACAAAACTGCTTCAAACTGCCAATAACACATAATAAACTTATTAAATGCTTAATATATTATACAGTTAGTATATTATCGAACTGTCAAACTGCCTATCAAACTCCTAATAAGGCAATAACACATAACAAAAACATATCAGATTCTTAAATATCTTAATAAGTTTATATACATAATAAACTAATTAACTGCTTAATATATAATACTGTATATTAGTATATTATCAAACTGTCAAACTGCCTATTAATTATCAAACTCCTAATAAGGCAATAACACATAAGTAAAACATATCAAATTCTTAATAAGTTTATATACACAATAAACTTATTAAATGCTTAATATATAAAACTGTATATTAGTATAATAACATAGCAATATAGAAGAGTATAACATTAAAGCATTATCGTATAACACAGTATATGTGTGTTGTGTGCATAAGCCATTAGTCATATACTCATATACAAAACATACATAATTGAAAGTAAACTCTGGGAAGAATTACCTGGGGGCTCGCCGGAAGCTAGGTGGTGGTTGGATGGGTGCTGGGTGGTCGCAGGATCAGCGCTGGGTGTCAAAGTTATCTTGCTCAGTACCGCAGAACAGAGTTTTTTTTGAAATAGTGCAGATACAGAGATAAGATTGAATTTTGGTATTGTTAGCGTTCGTTTGTTTTTATGTTCAGAGTCACGTTATTGGTAGGGCTGGGAAGTCAGCTCACCCACGTACGCAGAGTCCATAATTAATCTTGGTTTTTTTTTTTAAATTAACGCCAATGTTGGCGATAAAACGGCGAAGGCAAGGCGATAGCGACTAATTGGCGTCGCCTGTTGTAAACCCATCGCAATAGCCATAAAACCTGGCGAAGACCTCCAGAATCGCCAAAGGCGAAAAATGGCGCTCGCCAATATCGCCATCGACTACTATGATATAACTATTAATGTATCACTTCAATTTACTCTTAGTTGTAAATATAGTCAAGTATTATTATTTACCATAAACATTGTGTCTAATATCTAAAGTATTTGGTGTTATATTATAAAAATCTTTGTATGAATATCATTTATCAATTATATTCAATATGTAATTATAACTATACTATATATTATTATTTTATATGAATTATATCTAATATCTAATATGAATTAAATTGTATTATATGGTTTTATTATGAATTATAGTCTATATCTAATTATAAATAAATTAATATATTATGTTCTTTTTGAAAATAAATTGTGTATCGAGTTTGACTACCATGCGTTTATGTTGATAATGCACATCGAATTAACACAACATCCGTGAGAAAAGCATATCCCACGCAATATTGAAGTTTTTTATAATGGTCAAAGCTTTGCCTGACCAGTTATTAGACTAATAATCTGGTGTTTTTTAAATTTAACATGTCTTTTCTGCTCAGAACAAGTTGTTACTGGATTAGACCGAGCTGTAGCTACAATGAAGGAGAATGAGCACGCAATTGTGACAGTAAAATCTGAGTATGGCTTTGGAAGCAATGCTGTGAAGCGCGACCTTGCAACAGTTCCTCCTTTCTCGACCCTTGTTTTTGAAGTAGAAATGCTAAAATTCATAAGGGTAATCTTCAATAACATTAGAGTTGCAAATACTTGCACATGTCTAGGTCCACGTAGTTTACATATACCCTCGTTAGCAATATACAGATTGCAATATAGTGAATAGACTAATTTCAAATGGTATACTAATCTAATACTCCCTCTGTCCCTGAAAAAGGCTCTCCATGTCATTTCTCTTTCCTTCTAACTTCTAAGGAAATAGTTGTGTGGTTCAATGTTTTTCCTTTCCTGCACTTAAATTTTAAGGGCACAATTTAACTGTTCTTAATGAGGCATGCTAAGCCAATGGGAGCCTTTTTTAGGTATGAAGAGAGTATATTGAAATCTAAATACGTCATGTTATATTAAGGGAAAAGGTGCAAATAAGCCCTTGAACTAACCGAAAAAGTGCAAATCACCCTTTTTATAGGAGGCTCTGTCCAGCCGTCGCCATTTGGGGAGGTTCCTAGTGGAATTTTTTGATGAATTTTTTTGAGCATCTTCTTCATTAAGTCTAGTTTACCCATACCAAATTTCAGCTAAAAATTCAACCGGGAAGGCAATCAAATGATTTTCTAAAATATACTGTGCTGTTTAAATGCCCAGTTATCTTCATACATTTATTTGACTGCCTTCCCGATTGCATTTTTAGCTGAAATTTGGTATGGGTAAACTAGAGTTAATGAAGAAGATGCTCAAAAAAATTCATCAAAAAATTCCACCGGTAATCACCCCAAATGATGACGGCCAGACATAGTCTCAAATAAAAGGGGTGATTTGCACTTTTTCGGTTAGTTCAAGGGCTTATATGCCCCTTTTCCCTTATATTAATAAGGTGCATGTAGCTCTTTTTTGTACCAGGATGTTTGCACGTGTTACTTGAATACTGATAGGCCATCACTGCCCAACCAAGAAGGAAAATATTGAACTCCAAAATCTTGTTGCCTGCTTTGTAACATGATTTTTATTTTTTATGGCCATCTACCTTTTTAGTCAGGTTTTCTACTGAACAATGACACTAAACATTATTCTAACTTATTGGACTGTGCTGGTTAAATGAAGCGACACATTTTCCGTCATTTTAGGGGGGTGTCTTTCCTCTCCCATTATTTTTTCATCCAACCCTCCTCTCAGATATCAACCATTTGATCTAGAAGTGAGAATGTGAGTTCCTCTTTTACCCTCCTAGGATCCAATGGATGAGATCATAGGACGGTAAGTGAAGGGAAAAATGAGAGGGATGCCAATTACCATTACTAGATATAATTTATTTTAAATACTCTTTGGGATTAAGGACTGCGCCTGGTTAGCTACATATATCATATCAGCAAAATTCAAGATTGCAATCAGGTTTAAAGCATAATTTGAGCACTGATGTATTACCATATATAAATGTATAAAAGAACAGAAATATTAAAATATTAAAATCTGAGCACCGGCTACGGTGTGTAGCTGTGTGGCCGAGAGATTACGGGTTCAAGTTGTGGGAGCGGCCTCTTGTCAGAATTACACGGGAAGGCCTGCCCCTTATACACCATTGTATTGGGACACTTCCCTGGACCCTCGCCTTGCGTGGATGTCAATGTGCACTGGGCTGTCCTGTTATCAAAATCTGAGCACTGTTTTAAAAAGGTTCATGTTATTTCTATAGCAATGTAAATGTTGTAGAAAGAATTGAAATGCTCACAGTTTACTTGACAGTGGCCTTCCAAGCAAATACTTGTTGGTTCCTAAGGACCTCAAGGAAAATGCAAATGGTGATTCTACAATGAAAGAACTAAAGCAGTTTTGAAATTGAAGCTTCTTATAAAACCACTTTTTGTTTGGAACACAGAACTGCTTATATTCCCTTGTCTCTGCTATTGGTATTTGATATTTCTGTGTGGGAGAGGGGAGGGATGTCGGGGTTGCACTTGCATATAGCTCCTTTTTGACAGAATTCCTAGCAATCTTATGAATCTTATCTTTTGGTTAAAGGAAAAGGAACCTTGGGAAATTAGTATTCACGAGAGAATTGAAGTAGCTAATAGAAAGAAGGAAGAAGGAAATGTACTCTTTAAACATGAAAAGTACGAAAGAGCATTAAAGAAGTATAAGAAGGTACTGGGATTATCTTGGTAGGAATTTAATTTTATCTGGTATACTTTATTAAGTTATTTTGCTCTTATTGATCAACATGACCCAAAACATTTATCTAGGCTGTGGATTATGTTAGTGAAGGCGGTTGCTTTGAAGATAATGATCAGAAGCTGATCAAATCATTACAAGTATCATGCTGGTTAAATGGTGCAGCTTGTTGTCTCAAATTAGATAATTTTATTGAATCTATCAAACAATGTTCAATGGTAATAATTCAGCTTTTGTTTTCTTGTCAATCCCCAAAAGTTTGTTCTCCAATTGACTTGCAACAACCAACAATATCTCAAGTTTCCTAGTAAAATTAGGTTAAATCTTTGCTGCACTGAATATAGTCTTTCACAAATGACCCCTAGGTCCTTGGTATCGAGTCTTCAAATGTGAAGGCACTATACAGAAGAGCTCAAGCTTATATGAAGACAAATGATCTGCACTTGGCTGAATTGGACATCAAGAAGTTCCTGGAAATTGATCCTGAGAACAAGTAATGTAACCAAAATTGGACTTGATTGCTATAAGTTGACATTTATTTCATGATTGTATTGATTGTCACATTCTGATTTTATCTATCTTAGTTTCTTTTATAATATAACCTAATAAAGGCAACATTCCTGAGCAAATGCAATTTTCAGGGAGGTGAAATTGTTGCAAAAGAATTTGAAACAACTTCAAGCTGAGAGCAACAAGAGAGATGCAAATCTGTACACAACAATGTTTGCACGCATGCTGAATGAAAATTCTCCATCTGCAAAGGTCGGTTTAACTTTTTTCGATTGAAACAGTGAGTATCCCACATCAGTTGTCATCTTCTGCACAAGCATTTCTTACAATCTTACTTCCACAGTAAAGCCACCACCCCCATAGGGGAAGGCTTGACATGGTCAAATCATCTGCTTTGGTAATCCTAACCCAACAAACCTGGATGATTCCTACATGAAGGAAAACGTGCACACAAAAGTTTAGGGTCGGGTTTGGAGTCTCGAATTTAGTGCCTGAGTTTTTGTGGTTCTAGATAAGAGCTCACTTCGAACCCGCGGACCCATGCCCTGATGGCCATACCCAATTCTAACATCTTTTCAATAGATAAACCAAAGTTACCTCGGGGGGGGGGGGGGGGGGTTCAGTACATCTGTCATCACTAACAGTATAAACGTGAATGACTCGCTCACTGGCTAATAATTACGCTTCTTTTTGTTTTCAACATTGACAGAGATTAAAAGCTGGGATAAAGGATGCTAACAGAGGGGAAGAGGTTATGGCAATGGAAATAGCCGACAAAGATAATGTAAATTCAAATTCATCCCCTCTTAGGGAAGAGGCATAGGATGCTCCTATCAGTCGTTCCATTTATTTGTGTAACTTTCGTTTAGATTATATTGGTAGTATCGTCTCTGTTACTATCCTACATTCCTACTTATATAGTTATATGCAGATTGCCAACGTCAATCACATTATTGTGTGTTGAGCAGTCTGTTTGTTTGTATCATTCCAGAAAATTAAATCAATTAGTTCAATCCTAATTCTATCTTATGTGGGGCCACACTGTTTAAAAGATTTTCTAAAGATAAAACCTAGGATTTTGACATGAATATTACTAAAGGAAAAACTATGGAGAGTAGTTTAAAAAAATGCAGAAAAGTGACTAACATGACTTTTATACTCTTAGTCTCTTACTAATGTGATTGTTGTTTAGTGACCCTAACCCTGCCTCAGTGACCAATGATCATTATTCATTAGTGACATCAGAGCCTCCATAAAACTGGACACCCTCCCACAGTCCCACCAGTAGTAATCTATTTTTCAATCGCAAACAACTCTTGGTTAGTGACATCAGAGCCTCCATTGAGTGACACTGGCGAGTGGCGCCTGTGGCTAGTGATACTGCTGACTTGGTCACAATGACTGTTGCCAAGGAGATGAAACTCTCAATGTCGTCCACCCAACTTGTAACCCTAGCCATCACCCTTTCAAGAGATTCTATCGCTTGCTCGCCTTTAGATTAACTCCGACAACGTCGTTTGCTGCTCATCCTGAAATATATGTTGGTCGCTTGACGCTTAGCCGCTCACCACTGCTAATCAACCACTTTGACGGATAGATCCCGTGCACCAACAACAAAGGAGACGATGACTAAGAGGGACAATGGTGAAGAATGAGATGGCTATGAATTGAAGGATGGGAAGTAAAGAATAAGATGACGATAAAAGTCTCATTGTTATGTTTGGTGAGGTCGATCTGCAGAAGGTTGAACCCGAAGTTGACTACAACACAGATGGTGTGTGACAATGGAGCAGCGGCCTAGAACGGTGAGGTGAAGCAGTAGCTTGGGATAACGAGGGTCAAACAGGAGACGAGTGACTGTTGTAGGGGGTAAAAGGATTTAATTTTGGGAATTCATACTAGAGTATTGTGATCTATTCATTCTTATTTTAGTTATTTTTTGTCCTTATTAAGACTCATATTTTGCTCCATAATAAGTTAAAACTTAAAAGTATTATATAGGTCATTATTTCTAAAACATATTCATTTGACATGCCAATTTAAGCTCTCTCTAATGCGAGTAGTTTTGTGGACTCATGTGACTCCCTTATGAAGGCATATGCGGTATTATGACATAACAATAGGGATGGACTCGGGCCGGGCCAACCGGCCCGCTACTGTGCGGGCCCGAACCGGCCCGCTACTGTGCGGGCCCAGACCGGCCCGGTTTGGCGGTTAGTGCCTGGTTCGGGCCACCCGGCCCGGTCTTCAAGCGGTTCAGTCCCGGGCCTTGATTTCAGTGAACCGGCCCGGCCGGGTCGGGCCCGGTCCGGGCCTCAACGGTAACATTTTTTTTTTAAATAATAGAAGGCTCCATAGCCGTTGGGAGAGCTCCCAAACGGCTCTATAGCCGTTGGGAGCATAGGAGGGGGGGGGGGGTCTGGGGGGTTAGGGGGGTGGGGTGGGGGTGGGGGGTATACAAAAAAAATCTATTTATACTCCTATTTTCTATACATTTTTTACACCTCTTCTTCTACAACTCTTCCTACTCTCTAAATTCTCTATTCTCTCAATCTCTCATATTCAATCATCTTCATTCTTCATCTTCTACAAATTCTTTCTACATAGATAATGCTAGTAATAATACTGCTGCTATACCTAGATTACGTGAATTGTGTGGTGCTTCTACATTGATGGGTAGGTTTTTTCATCAATGTTGTGTATGTCATATTCTAAATTTGTGTGTACAAGATGGCTTAGCGGCATTAGGAAATGCTTTGGAGGTAGTGAAGGGGGGAATTAAATTGATTTGGGCTAGCACTCCACTAAAAATGCAATGGCGGCAATATTTGAAGGATAGACGTGTCAATTATTGTGCTTTTCCTAAAGATTTGTCTATTCGTTGGAATAGTACTTATAATTTAATTCAAGTACTTGTTAGATATAAAGATCATTTTCCAGCTTTTTTAAGACAAACTTGTAACTATATTATAAACCCGGCTGACATCGACACTTGTGAAAAAATTGTTAATGTTTTGGCATATTTTAATAACGCAACTCTAACTTTTAGTCATGTGTATAAACCTACCGCAAACGAATTTTTTGTTGAAGCTGTTAATCTCGCCGGCGCTTTTTGTGAATTTTCCGAAGCCACTTACGTTAGTTATTTTTGTGATTTCATGAAACAAAAGTTTTTAAAATGTTATTCACATATTCCGCATATATATGATATTGCATTTGTTCTTGATCCTCGTTATAAACTTGCTTACTTGGCAAATTGTATAGATTACTATTATGCTTCTTCTTTTCCAACTCAAGAGTTCGATGATTATCCCATCGACTCAACGAGGTTAGTAATTTATTTCATCAATTGTATAATGAATTTCATGCACAATATGGTAATGCACCCCCTCACATGCAACGGACATCTTCTTCATCTAAAGGAAAATCACTTTTAAAATCCGCTTTTGGTTCTCTTTTGAAAAAAAGTAGAGCAACTCCTCCCGCTACTGAACAAAGCTCAGGTAACGAGCTTTCTTTGTATCTAACATTGAAAATGAAGTTGGTGATGACTTTGACGTTCTTAAGTGGTGGAAGGAAAATGAAAGAACATTCCCGATTTTATCAAAGATGGCTAAGCAAGTCCTAGCAATGCCGATATCAACCGTTGCCGTGGAACAAGAATTTAGTGCGGCCGGCAACGTCCTAACCGATTATAGAACGAGGTTGAGCCCGAGCTCTCTTGAGACACTAGTTTTCTTTCACGATTGGTTGAAGGCCCAACGAAGAACTCAAGAAATTACCATCACTCCCACCCGCCACTTTACGGAGGAAACAACCGAAGACGGAGATTCCGATTGATTTTTTATTACAAAATGTATTACATTTTTTAAATTCATCCTAATTCTCAATTGTACTTCTTATTTGAAATAAATATAATTGAATTTGAATATAATATATTGTAATTGTAATAAGAATTATTCTAATAATATAATATATAATAAAAAAAAATAAAAGATCCGGCCCGACGGGCGACCTGGCCCGTGAACCGGGCGGGTGACCCGAACTGAACCGGACCCGGAGTTATCCGAGCCGGTTCCGAGCCTGCCTTCCGTGAAGCGAGGCCCGGCTGGTTCTAGGCCCGAACCGAGCCCGGCCCGAACCGAGTCCACCACTACATAACAATAACGATTCATTGTTTTAGTGGGGGAGTCCCACTAAAAATGAGTGATTATTGTTATGCCACAAGCTCACAATACCCCATATGACATTTGAAACCAAACTTAACATGCATCTATTAGAAATCCGTGATATTTTTAATAGTCATCATGAATATTAATAAGAGTGTTTTTAATATCTTATCAGATTAAACTTAAATAATTAAATCAGAGCAAATCAGCTTTAGACATTAGTATAATACACAAGACCTGACTATTAGTAGATCATATCTTTTCCTGTAACATCCATATCTCTTACGAAAGAGTAAATAAAGCTAAAATTATTATTCCAAACAATTTAAGTCAAATTTCAAGTGAATACTGATTTGGCTCATTTAATAATTGGATATTAAAAGTTCAAAATACACCGTGGAACGAGCTGAGGCAAGCGGCAAGCGGACAGATTTAAGTCATCGGAAGTAAACTATACCTTATCCTGTAACATCCATAGCCTTTGACTCACACTGCAGAAAATTTATTACAGAATTAAATAAAGGACATTGGGGATATATATATATATATATATATATATATATATATATATATATATATAGTCATTCTCGTGTCCACCAATTTTTTTTCCGAACGCCGTCCGAACACCGCCGTTTGGGGCGGTTCCCGACGGAGTTTTTTGATGAAATTTTTTGAGCATGTTCCTCGTCAAGTCTAGTTTATCCATACCAAATTTTAGCTCAAAATTCGATCAGGAAGGCAGTAAAATAATTCGTTGAAGTTAACTGCGCCAAATTATACATAGAAAAACGCAGTTAACTTCAACGAATTATTTGACTGTCTTCCAGATCGAATTTTGAGCTGAAATTTGGTATGGATAAACTATACTTGATGAGGAACATGCTCAAAAAATTTCATCAAAACATTCCACCGGGAACCGCCCCAAACGGCGGTGTTCGGACGGCGTTCGGACCGGGAGGTGCTGGACCCGTTGGAATGTTCCCGGTTTGACCTACACACATATTAAGGAAATAAACTTACCAGGGGGGTAAATTTTACTGTTTTGACACTGTTTCGACACTGTATGACACTGTTTCGCCACTGTTTGACTCTTTTTTGCACTGTTTGACCCTGTTTTGATGTAGGATAACTTTCCATTTAGGCAGGGGCGGATCCAGGAATGAAGAGTGGGGTGGGCTTAGCAGGAAAAAAATTGTTATTGCAAACAAAAAGTTTAGCTTAGGCTGCTTAGGGCCGTAATCGAATTGAGTTTTTTTCGAACTACGCGAATTCGAGCGTGATTTCGAATTTAATTTAGTATCTAAGCTTAAGAAGCTTTTTTTAACTCGAACACGAGCTAGATTTTGAGTTCGAATAGTTGTTCAAGCTGAGTTCGAGCATAGTGGTATTCGGTTTGATCCGGACTCGAGTCTATCAATAACTCGTAAATTATAGAAATAAATTTTATTTCTTAAAATTTAAACATTTTCATTGCAATTTTTTAAATATATTTGAACACTAACAAAATAGAGTTCATATATCTATTTTATTCAAGCCGAGTTTGAGCGTAAATTAAATTAATAATCAAATAGAATTACATAACTATTAAATAAAACTAATGCACTAATAAAACTATTATAATTTTAATAATAATAATAATAATAATAGTAGTAGTAGTAGTAGAAATAGTATATGACCAAATAAGGATAGTTGATAAAGAGTAACTTAGTTATTTTAATGATTATAATTATGTTTAAATTTTAATGCTTATAAAAGTTACTCATGGTGACTTGGGTCAAATAATAGTAATATTCATATAATAATAACAATATTATAATAATAATATAATATTAATCATAAAATTTATGTTGTAAAATAATATTGTAACTTGTAATATAAAGTGCTTTCATTGATGGTGTGGGTGAGTGGGTGAGATGGGATTGCATAATTTGCAGCTGGCTCCAAACACCAACTACATACGATTGTTTAATACTCCGTATGTAAAGTTTTGCTCCTCAATTTATCCAATATCGACTGCAAGGATGGTTCACCCTCCTGAGTGTCCTATATATAAATCACTTCTTGGTGCAATCACACCAAGCTCTATTATTACGCATCAGGATCATTTGTTCTCGGGATCATTTGTTCCCATGACTATGGGTAGTCATGGGCTTTAAACAAAGTTTGTGAAGCCTTTTGCTTTTAGAGCTTCTTAGAACACTTCCTTGTAGACTTGGGGTGGGCTGAGTTTTAATTTTTGGGTGGGCTGAAAATTAAATCTCTTTCTATACTAACAAAAAAAATTGGGTTGGGCTGGGCTAGAGCCCACCCTAAGCCCTACATAGATCCGCCCATGCATTTAGGGAAATGGGAACTTTCCAACGGGACATCCAAAAAAGGAAAGCGGGAACATTCCAACGGGACGGAGGGAGTATATAGATAAAAGATCAAATACAAACCATGCTTAAAATACTAACCTACAAACTCAATAATATGTAACACTCAGTGAACTTCAATATGCAGTACAAATAATGTAAAGATTTGAACTTCAATATGCAGTACAAATAATGTAAAGATCATACCCCTATATATATATATATATATATTATTCTACAATACAATACTTCGTATAATATAATTACAGTTTGAAGTTGGGAAGGCAATGAAGAAGAAATCTTCCACTCTGCGACTGCTCCTTGTGGTGGGTGTTGTTTTATGTCATCATATAAATGTTGTTTCAGCTGCTGGCAGTGAAGATGATGATCTCTCAAGAGTCGAGTTCCTTCCCGGCTTTGATGGCCGCCTTCCTTTTGAACTCTTCACCGGGTGATATATATTTCGGGTGTTTTACCAATATACGGGAAAGGGGGAGATTGGTTGCCAAAATACGGGGATTTATCTAGGTTTTACCAAATAGGGGGAGTCGAACACCCAATTCCGACTACAAGAGGGTTTCAAAAAAAAAAGACCTAACCTCCTGTCGGATTAGTGAATTCCGACTAGGGTTTTTTTTTTGTTTTTTTGGTAAATTTTTTATTTTAATTCGTAATTCGTAAATTTTTTTATTTTAAGTTTTAAAAACTAAAAGTTTTAAATTTAGGGCTAAATTCTATCCATTCCAAATTTTAAAGTTTTTTAAGATTCATGACATATTTTTTAAAATGAAAACTTAGCATTTTCGTTTTTTGAGTAACAAAACATTTGATTGCTTTATATTATTTTTTAATTTAAAGTTTTTAATTTCTAACTAAAGTTTTAAACTAAATTGGCCAATTTCATTCATGTTTAAATTTTTAAATTGGTCGAATTTCTCTTTTTTTAATTAGTCGCCAATTTAATTTTTAAATTGGCGTAAAGTTATAGTTTTTAATTTTATTTTTTTAAATCCATTTGTATTGTGAATAAAATTCATAAAATGAGATACAAATTTGAATTTGTTTTAAATGCGATTTGTAAATTTAATGAAAGTGAACAAAACAAATGTAGGTTTCAATGTAATTTATTAATAAATAGATAGTACATACAATAATATAAATTTAATGATACTACATCTAACGTTGCGTGCTCGGCCCTGCTCCGTCCCCACCGCTAGTGTTCCAAGGCCCCATTGTGTCTCCATAGTAAAACGATGACGAATCCATCTTAAATTCGACTATTTAAATTAAAGAGTAAAATTTGAATTTCACAATGTAAATTAAAAAATTTACAAATTACTAAATTAACTACTTCTACACTCCTAAAACCGAAATTTAAGGGAAATTCTAAATGTTACACACTTTCTAACTTTCAAGTATTTTATAGCTAAATGTTACTCTAAAAGTCCAATTTCACAATCTAAATTAAAAAATTTATAAATTACTAAATTAACTACTTCTACACTTCTAAAACCGAAAATTAACTAACCTGGAAATTTGGCTGATCACAAAGGTTTGATTTGCTAGTAGGTGCTCTTGCTTGGGTTAGTGAAGCAGATGATTATCTAGAGTACTCCATACCTCTCATAGCTAAGTACAACTCTAAACTTTCGATTTCACAATGTAGAGTAAAATTCTAAATTCACAATCTAAATTAAAATCTTAAAAGTTACCAAAATAACTAGTAATTTTGAAATTCGAAATAACTATAATTGCGAAATTAAAATCTTAAATTCGACTATTTAAATTTAACGCAATTTCTAAACATCTACAATTTCAACTATTATAAATAATAAAAAGTTAAAATTAAAGAGTAAAATTCGAATTTCACAATGTAAATTAAAAAATTTACAAATTACTAAATTAACTACTTCTACATTCCTAAAACCGAAATTTAAGGGAAATTCTAAATGTTACACACTTTCTAACTTTCAAGTATTTTATAGCTAAATGTTACTCTAAAAGTCCAATTTCACAATCTAAATTAAAAAATTTATAAATTACTAAATTAACTACTTCTACACTTTTAAAACCGAAAATTAACTAACCTGGAAATTTGGCAGATCACAAATTTTGATTTGCTAGTAGGTGCTCTTGCTTGGGATTAAGTGGGGATTCTTGATCCAACTGGCTAGGCTCTTGCTCTATTTATATAAAAACAAATTGGTTGGGAGTTCTTGATCCATTAAATAAAAGTTGGTGTTGTAATTAGTGGTCCACACTTCTTCCACAAAGAAATAAAGTTCTTGGTCCGTGTGATAGTACCAAACTTTATCTAAAAGTGGTCCACATTTACCTTTTTCCTTGTACCGTGTAGCTAACTTTATCACCTAAAACAATTTTTTAAAATTTTTATTGTTGTCGGAAGCCCCAAATCCGACTGGAGGTATCAGTTTACCGCCGTCCGATTACGATCCAAGCCCCTCCTCTCTTTTGATAACAGCCGTGCGATAGGGATCCGAGCCCTTATTGTGTTTCTTTGGTGGTTTAGAGTTTATTTTTTGTACAAATGTGGAATAAATATGGAATTATCTAATTTTGATCTGATTGAACTTATCTGATTATATTTATTTGATTAAATTTTATCTAATTGAACTTATCTGATTATATTTATCTCATTAAATTTTATCTGATTGAACTCATCTGATTATATATATATGATTACATTTTATGTAATTAAATTTATCTGATTATATTTATCTGATTAAATTTTATTTGACTGAACTTATCTGATTATAGTTATCTGATTAAACTTTATCTAATTATAGTACATTAGTACGTACTGGTTAGCTTTTTTAATATGTTATTAAATGAATTTTTTTATCATCATTACTAAATGAATTAATTAAAGAATTTTGGAATAAATATGGAATCATCATTTTTTTGTAGTGCGAGTGAGGTTTGATCAGATAAGCAATGTGAAATAAATATGGAATTATCTAATTTTGATCTGATTGAACTTATCTGATTATAGTTATCTGATTAAACTTTATCTAATTATAGTTGTTGTGCAAACTAAAAAAATTCAATAACTACAACAAAGAGAACAAATATTTCATTACTTCAAAAAACCCAACAAGGTATACATTACAATATTACTCATGTCCTCTCCTTGTAGCACGCAAATCCATTTCATTAGGAAATCGAGTTCTCTGTGGCCTACCGGCTCTAGCCGATCTATTGTTTGGGGGCGGGAGAAGTGTATGCGATGTTTCTGCCATGACATTGAGGTAATTATTAATAGGCATAATATCGGAAGCGTACGTTCGGATGTAAGCATTTAAGGAATACACAGCTGGGATGAGGCTGTCTACGGTTATTTTTAAAAACCGACAAACCGCATACGCGTGAACACATGGCATCCCGTTCTGCTTCCAATACTCACACCCACATTCCTGCCTTGTCAGATCGATTGTAACTGGATCATGCGAACCAATAGCTACAGAGTAAATTCCCGTTGTTCGATTGTGCGGGACAATAGTTGTGTGATACCTACGCTGTGACCGCTCAAGAACATCCTTCCATATGTTCTGTGGATACAAGAATCCAGCTTGGTGCCACATTATTCCCGCATTTCGTCGATCGGCAAATAGTTGGACGACTTTATCGAATGTGGCCTTTACTAGTGCTGTGATAGGCAATGTGCGGCATCCCTTTAAGACATTGTTAAAACTTTCAGAAAGGTTTGTCGTCAAAATGCCATATCTTTTGCCATCGTCATAGCTCAGGGCCCACATCTCAACAGGAATCTCATTCAAATATAGAAAAGCACTCTCATTTATGTCTCGTATTTGTTGCATACAGTCGTGAAATTCCTGTTCTGTGGGAGTGCTACCAGCTTGCCAACATAATTTTTTCAGTTCCGCGTTCCTAAACTTGGTCATGAAATTACTCCGTATGTGACGGAGGCAATAACGCTTTGAAACTTGTGGCGATCTCAACTCTCGCAAGGCTCTAAATGCACTTTCAATTCCTGCATGACGATCAGAGATAATGCACACACTACGGTGATTTCCAACCACATCACGCATAACCCTTGCAAAGAACCACGACCAGCTGTCAGCATTCTCACTCTCAACAACAGCATATGCAAGAGGAAATATCTCACGGTTAGCATTCATGGCTACCGCAACTAGAAGAACTCCCTTGTATTTGCCATATAAGTGAGTGCCATCAACCGAGACTACGGGTAAGCAAGATCTAAAACCGTCTATAGAAGCCTTGAATGACCAGAACACTCGGCGGAATTCAGACGTATCAGGAGTGTCGGCCTGTTGTGATTGCAAATGAACAACAGTCCCCGGATTTGAAAACTGTATAGATTCCAACAACATAGGAAGTTCATTATATGATGCCTCCCAATTGCCGAATTTACGCTCCAGAGCGATCAAGCGTCCATTCCAAGCTTTTTTATATGAAACACGGATATTAAATTTTTCATATATGTCTGACATTATCAGTTTAATGCTGTAGTCCGGGTCGACTTTCACTTTTGGAGCGATTTCACTGGCTATAATTTTGGCCGTTAGGAGCCTGTCATCCCGAGCCATGACAGGATCCTCCCTACAACTGTGATGGGGTTGATATTTTTTACTTTCCACTTTTTTGACGTCATACTTTCTCCTGCTTGGATATGCCAAGTGCAAAGGGTCGGGTCTATGCAAACCGCCTTCCAGGACCGTGGCCTTTTGTCAACCGTTCTGAA
Organism: Cuscuta europaea; assembly: GCA_945859875.1. Lineage (NCBI taxonomy): Eukaryota > Viridiplantae > Streptophyta > Magnoliopsida > Solanales > Convolvulaceae > Cuscuta > Cuscuta europaea. Next base: position 7,825,404 of record CAMAPE010000002.1, read on the forward strand.
TTGACGAAATTGACGAATGTTTTCTCTCGCCACCGCTTCTTTCAGTGCATCATATGAACAGTAAACTGCGCCTACTTCGATCCTTTCAGGCTCAGAATCTAATGCTTGAACATATGGTTCTTCTAGCTCCACATTAGCCCAGGTGGTGTCTACTACGTCGTCACTATCATCGCTCGTGGATGAATCGACATCACTACTAAAACCTTGTTCATAGTCTGGGTCGTCCGACTCTTCACCCAAGTTTGTGACTGTACAAAGTAGATACATTCATAAATTTCAATATTATTATTTGGGACAAATTATTAATTTAACACAATTCTTGAATTTCTAGAATTGAACACAATTCCTTGTAACACACTATCTAAAATAAAATAAAATTATGGTTTGAATTTTTTGGTTTTAATTTATCGGAATATATAAAAATTTTAAGTTATTTGAAGTATAAAATCTTTTTGTGCTCTGGTCGGATTTGGGTGTTCCGACAGGAGTTTTGAAATTTTATGCGCTGTATACAAATTTTAAGTTTATTTGAATAATAAAAACTTTTTGTGCTCTCGTCGGATTTGGGTGTTCCGACAGGAGATAAAATTTTAATTTTTTTTAAAATTCCACTTCCACTTCCGGTTATTTCATTTATTTGAACTAGAATGTGTTTCTTGTGTAATTAGATAGAAGTATTGAATTTGTGCAGATGAGACAGACAGATAGCCAATTTTTACTCTGAAATTCCTATTTAACAATCAAAATTAAAAAATTTACAAATTACTAAATTAACTACTTCTACACTCTTAAAATGACAATAAATAAAACCAAATCATTGTAAATTCTATTTAACTTGAACAACACATACCAGGAGATTCGTAGTTCTGAAACGTTTGGCAGTTGTTCCTCCGACCATATACGGATGATGGGCCTTCCTCTCTGGGAGTTCCGTGGAACGTCAAAGTTTGTGGCGGGGTCGCTGAAGCTTCCACGTAAATGTGCAACTCCTCATACTCATTTTTAGCGATCCGGAAAAAATGACGCCATGTCTGCTCATCGTGAATGGGCCATAGTCTAGAAGCAACATATACAGAATTCTTATATTTTGGCAATTTTCCGTAAATTAATTTAATTTCGTAAAATCCGTCGCCTCTAACATGATTTAGAACATTCTCATGTATAGTGGTATAATCATCTGCTTCACTAATGAATAGTACCGCCCTATGAGGTATGGAGTACTCTATTTCATCATCTTTTTGAGATGTAGAGCCATTCCAATGAACCATAACAACAATATTTCCCTCACTAGACATTTTTATATGAGAGAAGAATGCCTAAACAGAAAATGTAATAAATATATCAAGAGAGAAAGAAGGATTATTTTTGGAGTGAAAATTTTGAAAAGAAATGAACTCATTTTATAGGAGCTGTTGGGGTACGTACGGTGACCATATAAATGCAGTTGGTAGAATAAATGGATACAGATAAAACACGTAGTGCAAACAATAAAATGAAAATAAAACGAGTTGGTTGGTAAAATGTTCGAATCTCAATTAAACACGTCATTTTTAAAAAAAAATATCAAAATACCCTAGTCGGATTTCCCAATTCCGACTAGGTTTTTAATAAATTTTATCCGCTTTACGCATTGTTTTAAAAAAAAAATCAAAAATACCCTAGTCGGATTCCCCAATTCCGACTAGGTTTTTTTAATTAAATTGGCACTTACCTCTAGTCGGATTGCCCAATTCCGACTAGGGTTTCAACCCTAATTTCGGACTTCCCCTCCAGTCGGAATTGCCAATTCCGACTACCGTAATTTGGTAACCTAAAAGGAACTCCCGTATTTTGGCTTGTCAGACGGGAGATTCCCGTATTTTGGTAATTTTCTCATATATTTCCTCCATAACCATTTCTTTAACTTTCATCTTCTATGGCTTTACATCGTCGTATGGAAACTAGCTGTTACACCCATGCTTATCCCCAGATAATTTTAAAATATATACGTACTACGTAATTTGTTTTCTTTCCCTTATTTTGCGATACCAATGATATACAAATTTAACTTTTAACGAATATCTATGAAAAAAAACATAAATATCTATGAAGGGCAAATTGTGATAGAATTGATGCTCCGTTTTTACTTTTTACCCTGCAAAATAATTGAATTAACTTTCTACAGCACCCGCCACCCGGTAAAGAAATCAATCTAAAGTTAAATTCTGTGGGTTTCAACACTTTTCAACACTTTTCAACACTTTCACATGTTCGGTATATAATTTGATTATATTTATTTATCAATGTATTTAGTGATCATAAATATCATTAAATACTCTTTGTCCCATAAAAGTTACCAACTTTTCTTGATCAATGATGACCAAGTTTGATCATCGATATCCTTGCACAAAATACTTCATCATCATCACCCCAGTACCGTGAGGACTTCCACCTAAAATGAGGTAAAGAGAGTTGAATGTACGCAGCCTTACCTTTGTACTAAAGCACAGAGACTGTTTCTGGATGACGTATAGAACATGAGTTTTTAAAAAATACTTTCATAAAAGTATAAAAATTTCGTCTTTTTTCAAAAATATTATAACTAAAATCATTGTATTATCATTGACAGTGAGAGCTTATTATAGTAAGGAAATGTTAAAAAAAATTCCGAAATAGAGCGGAGTAAAATATGGGTATGCTTCTTTTACCAAAATATACAAAACAAGTGTTATCTGGAGATGCTTTTCATCAGTTTATTTATTAAACTGTTCTTGAACTTTGGTGGATGTAGGTATATTGGGGTGTCTGAAAATGAGGAAGTGCAGCTGTTTTACTACTTTATTAAATCAGAATCAAACCCTAAGGAAGATCCTCTGATTCTTTGGCTCAGTGGGGGTCCTGGCTGTTCCTCTCTCACTGCACTCATCTATGAACTTGGTATATATAGTATATATCTTACGATAATTGTATCCAAATCCAAATATTTAGATACAAGTTAAACTGTGAGCAATTTCTAAAGGAACAAAATTTTACATTGTATACTGAGTATTTTCTATAGAAAATTGTTCTAAATAGGAGCAAAAACGTTTTGAAATTCTCAAAATAGGAGTATCATATTTTTTTATTCCCTGAATAGGAGTAATCTGCCAAGTTTGAAAAAATGCCATGTTTTAAAGCTTAGTAATGTCAAACTTGGCAGGAATTTACTCTTATTCAAGAAATAAAAAAAATTATAGTCCTATTTTGGAATTTCAAAACTTTTTTACCTCTATTTAGGGAAATCTCTCTTTTTTCTAATATTTGAAAAGAATATACAATTTATTTTATTATTTATTTATATTGTTTAAACCATTGAAGTGCAATATTTTAATTGGTTCTGATCATTGTTCTAAAACTCGCTACGGCGCTAGTCGGGCGGTTGAGGGACACCTAGGTGGCTGACTAGGCCGATTAATCGGTCCAATTAGGCCGATTTTTAGAACAGTACGTGGTTCTGATATACTACCTCCGTTCCTAAATAAATGCAACACTTTGACTTTTACACTATTCACATGTTCTACTTTGACTACATTTTATTTATTAATGTAATAATATTATTTTATGAAAAAAATATTGTTAAACTTGTCTCATTGTAAATTTTCATAATCTATTTTTTTTTTAATTTTTTTACTAATACAAAATCATTTATATTAATGGTCAAAGTTGTGTTTCGGCAAGTGTGAAATGTTGACCGTTGCATTTATTTAAGAACGGAGGAAGTACGTGGTACCAAACCTTAAGAGAATCATGAAGTTTGCCTATAAAAATTGTAGGGTCTGTTTAGTAATGGCTGCAATGATTAGTTGATTACAATGGATGAAAAGATCGAAAAGATTAAATCTGTTAAAGTGAAAGTGTTTGGTAATATGTTGATTGAAATGACTGATTAAATGTAAAATTATAGGGTATTCTTATACCTATTTTGTGATTCACATTTACTTCTTTCATTTCCTAAAAAAACACTAATGTTTATTTCGTAAAAAATTACCAGGACACTTCAACAACTCCTAGACATTCCTTCCTAATTTTCCTATTATACTTTGTTCTGAGTATACGTACAATATTGTGTACAAAGGTTCAACGTAGATACACTAGCTTTTATATTCGGTTTCAAAATATTTGTCCTACTTTGAAAATTGAGAAATGCTATAGGTACTCCAAAATAGAATACTCCATTATTACCCCGGCCTAATGTGTGGCCACTAATGGGACAATGCATTTAAGTGGGGCACCACTTAAATGTGTTTCCCTATTAGTGATCACACATTAGGCCGGGGTAAGAATGAGATACCCCATTTTGGGTACTTTAGTCTTGAAAATTATACAGAGAGTATTCATTACACTTTCTTTTTCCAACTATTTTAGAAAAGGACTTATCTAAATCCTAAATGTTTACCCTTTATTTGTGAGTCTAGACGTCTACTAGAGTCTAGAGACCTTAATTTGGAATACACGTACATATTTGTAGGACCATTGGAGTTCAAGGTGGAAGAGTACAACGGAAGTCTATCCACGTTGCTTCTTGCTCCACATTCCATGACCAAGGTACCACACCATCCATCAATCTCAACGCACACATGCTAATGATAGATATACTCCATATAATTTTGGAAAATTATTGAAAATGGAGTATTCCTGAAATAGTAGTAAAATGGTAAAACTTCAAAAGGCAGATGTTAGAAGTAGCATATTGACATCTTATATTTTGAAATTATCAGACTTTAATATGTTATTATCCATACTTAGGCTACCTGCAATCTTCTTGGTCAAATTTCCTATTAGTTTATACGCATTTACTCAGTAAATTCAGTTTTTTCCTGCAATCTAACACCCTCAATATATTTACCCAACATTTTTAATTAAATCCTTACTTTTATTATTATACTTCAATTTCTTGCAAAATTATTTAATACAAATAATTATAATATACAAAATCAAACATTTCGATGTAAAATACATAAATTTGGGGTTTGATTTTTTTGTTAATTCACCCTTATTTTTGAAACAAAATGATTGAAGTATTTAAAAAAGGATATTTTAAATCATGAGATCTTAATTTTAGCATTTGAATCTATAGAAATTGCTCTAAATAGGAGCAAAAACGTTTTAAAATTCCAAATAGGAGTATCATGTTTTTTATTCCATGAATAGGGGTAATCTGCCAAGTTTTAAAGCCTAGTAATGCCAAACTTGGCAGAAATTTACTCCTATTCAAGGAATAAAAAACATGATACTTCTATTTTGGAATTTCAACTTTTTTACTCCTGTTTAGGAAATTCTCCCTTGAATCTATTTAAGAACAATTTTGTACATAAAAATCTTGAGCAAATAAAACTCGGTATTTTTTAAAAACTTTATATATCCAATATTGGTGTCATATGTAAGATCATAAAAAGTTATGACTTTTGATATATTTTGTGAACAAATTGGAGTAGAAATGTAAAAGTAACAATAATTTAAAGAAAATTGGGATTTTTTTGCATGAGCCCTACATCTACTATTATTCACTGAGCATGTTGTTCTTTTCCTCTCTTCCTATGGTGAATAGAGTCACCTAATACCCACTCCCAAGGTACCCCAATTTATATACGAAGTACAAAGTGTGCACTGTACATGTGTATTTTGACAGAAAATCATGTCTCTTTTCAAAAGAAAATCTACCGTGAAAGTCCTTTCTCCAATAACTTAAACAATACTTGTGAAGAATCATGTTTTCAAATGCGAATATAATGTGGCAATGATTTTTTATAGCACATGACCAAAGTGTTGTAGTGAAAATTAGGGAGCGTGAGGGAAAAACTCAATCCAATAGGAATAAAGGTTTTCAATGAATTCGGATGCATATGCCCAAGTTTAAACTTGACCGCTATCTAAACTGTCCTATCGGTATTGGGGGCTCTAAAGGATTGAGTGTTATGCTTTTTGTAAAGAAGCGGGATTCCGGAAAAAGTCAAAAACACTATTAGAAGCAACTATTTCAATTACTAGACTGAATTTACATAGTTAAATAAATTTGAGACATTGTTCCAAAAGGTGGAATCTTCCACCTCAAGAGCCCCCCATCCCGACCTGACAGGATGGTGGGGAGGTTAGTCACGGTCACTCAGTCATCAGAATGACAGTAGGCCCATACACCCGTGCGCACCAGAGGCCCAACCTTATTTCAAGTTCTGTGACCTCCACCTGGTCGCTGCGGGGATTCGAACCTTGGTCCATTGTTCTAAATGTCTCACCACTCGACCAACTGAGCTACCCGTGCGGGTAATAAATTTGAGACTGTTTTATTTTAGGTGGCAAACATTCTATTTTTGGATCAACCAACGAATACTGGATTTTCGTATGCCACAACTCCAAATGCCGCCCGTTTTACTGATTTGGAAGCGTGCAACCATGTCTATCACTTTTTTGCAAGAGGTACGTACACTTTAATTGGCATGTACTATCCCCTTCATTAAAAAAAGGATGACACTCCATCCGTGAGGGTCCTCAATTTCGATCGGACGATATGTTGGAAGGATGTAAATTGGACTATAATTCCAATCTGACAGATAGAGAGTGAGACTCTGTCCCCGATACTTGCAGAGGCTAGACCTTATGCATATTTTAGCATAGTAACCCCTCATCGCAGTTGCCAGGATTCGAACCCGGGACCTAACCCTTGTGACACTCCCTCGCTACCAGTTGAACTACGCCCACCGGTCCCGGTTCATTTTTACATGTCACCTGAATTTATTGTTTTCCAGACTTTCTAGTCTAATACATACGGAGTATACTGTACTATATGCTTGATATTAAAGGGAGGGCAGAGGTGCCGGAAAATAGTGGTCAGCATAGATAGATCCCGGCGTGACGGCCATTTCTCCGAATCTTAAGAGTGAATTATAGAGAACTGGAGAGTAATTATGAATCAGAAGAAAGGGGAGGAGGGGTGGGGCGGGCTGGGATCAAGTAGAAGAACAAAGAAGGGGATTGGGATAAAGACAAGGAGGGGAAAATACCTCAATATTACTAAAACTCATTAGTTTTCCTAGAAAATGACCATACATGTTCTTTTATGTCTCGTATGACTCAAGTCATTAGTAAATGCATGGACATTCCAATTATTAGCCACGTTAAGTATTTCATTTCCTACTTATTAGGAATTAAAATGAATGGAATACTCCAAGTTGCATAAAAATAAGAAGAGTGATGCGGAAGGATATACAATTATGACTACAAACAGGGATAGATTTTAATACATGCACAGGTGGATAATAATATTCTGGTAAAATAACATAAATAGTCATATTTTAGGAAAACTTATTAATTTTAGTAATATTGGCGGTAATTCTCTCAAGAAGGGAAAATTCGCTAAATAAGAGTAATAAAGTTTTGAAATTCCAAAATATGACTGTCATGTTTTTATTCCAGTAATTTATGTCAAGTTGTGAAATAACAAACTTTAAACATGATAGTTTATGCCAAGTTTAATTTTTTCCAAACATGGCAGAAGTTATTCCTATTTAGGGGAATAAAAACATGAATGTCCTAATTTATATTTTGAAAACGTTGTTATACTTAGGGTCGACAATTTCGATAACAAAAATAGTACTACGTATAATATAATGTTGATCTCATCTGATCGCGTACTAAAACACATGAAACACGAAGTAACCCTTGAGGACCACTTGACAAACTATAGTAATTTGGTTCGAATTGATTTCATGGAACCAGTCTGATAGGAGCTCGAGCAAGGAATCTAGGTTTTATAAGTATTTGCATTTTGAGTATATATTAAGGATAATTACTTCATATATAAACTCAAATATTGTCCTTGTGACCTTGTCATTGCTAAATAAAATGTCCCATTAATTCGTCTTTCTAATTTTTTGGTACAATCCAACGGTAATAACTTAATCATTCTGTTTGCTACAAAGTCATAATGTTTTAGTTATTTGGTTGAAAATGCAATTTTCTTACGAATATACATATTTTATACAACCACATTTTGATGTAAAATGAATTTGGATATCTTTATAGCTAGCTTTCATTATAGCTTTAGTACAAGCATACCTGAAAAATAAAAAAAAAACATAGTATGGATTGCAATGACCTTGTTGTGTTACCGAATTTTTAAGCATATACATAGTACTACCTCCGTCCCGGTGGACATGGTCAAGTGCAAAGTATGTGAGAAATAAGAATAGTAAAAACTGTGTGGTTGAGATTTGTGCAGATGAGAGAGAAATGTGTAGAACCACAAATTAATTGCCTTAATTATGAAAATGTGACAATCTTTTTTAGGACAAAAAAAAGTTGACAAAGTCCAATGAGACGCAGGGAGTATTAGTTTTTGTATTAAAATACAATTATTGTCACTAAAAGTTATTAAATCACATTTTGTTCATTATACTTGTTTTGGTCATACATCAGCTACTCCATATTATATATGTAGATAGAGTACTTCACAAAGAATAAAATTAGTAATAGAAATTGCCCAATATAAGAGTAAATATAAACATAATTGCATAAATAGGAGTAAAACTTAAAACTTCCTTCAATAGGAGTAAACATTAATTTTGTACCCTTAATATCCCTAACCTAGTTAATTCTAAAATATGACTTATTTAATCCCAACCTAGTTAATTTATGACTTATTCGATATTAATAATTTATTTATTTATTTATTTTTCAAAAAATAAAAAAATATAATTTTTTTTTAAAAACTCAAAAAAATAAAATAATATTCACCGCCGCCTCTGCCGCCTCAGCACCACCACCTCCAGTCACCAGGGGAAAAAATGCCAAGTTCATTACGAATGCCATATTTATGGCAGAAATAATGAAAATGTTGGAATTCGCAAAGAGAAATATGCCATGTTTTTGGCATTTTCAGAAAAAAAGCAGTTTTTAGGAAAAATGGATTTTTTTACCGCCCGGAGGTAGTGGTGAAGGGAGGTAGTACAAGCGGTGGGAAAGTCATCCATATTTTTTTAATTTTTTATGGAGTTTTACTATTTTTTATTAATTTTTTTTAAAAAATAAAAAAATTAAAAAATATGTTTTTTTTTATTAATATTTTATAAATTTTTTAATTATTTTCCTACGATTTTTTGATTTTTTTCGAATTTATTATGAATTAAACATTTAATTAAAAGTTGTTGGGGCTTGGGTAGGGGTATACTTGTCTAAACACTAAAGTTACTCCTATTCAAAACATGGTACTCCTATTTTTTCATTTTGCCTATGTTTTGCTCCTATTTGGGGAATTCTCTCAATTAGTAAATGTAACTAATTAAGCTAACATGAATGTATATATAAAAGTTTGGAAAGAATAGAAATATCAAATTGACACTCTTAAGGATTCTAATGATAACTACCATTGAATCACTCTAATTATTACTACATGCTCCGTACTTGAGCAATAAATGACTTTGTTTTAATGAAATGACATGTTTCGATTTATAACCATGCATGTACGTAGGAAATGAAGTTGCCAACAAGTCTGTGGTGATCAATCTTAAGGTTTGTGTGTAGCATTCAGTTCCAATTGTTATTGTACCAAAGTAGTTAAATAATAATGTATATTAGCATATATATATAGTAACAATGCCATTGTTAATGATTAATTTAGGGGTACATACTAGGAAACCCCATAACATTTCCTGCCCAGGAAAATTATTCAATTCCATTCGCTCATGGAATGGGTCTCGTCTCCACTGAACTTTACACGGTTAGTGTTTTTAATTTAATATTTTCATATCTAATATTTTTATAGTAAAGTCGTGTTTTATATATTAATGTGTCTTATTCTTATTGACCAATTAAATATTCTTAACTAATACTTCTATGTTGTTTAACTACGCACCCTCCGAGCGATGTTCTAAAAGGCGTAAGGCGTGCCGAGGCGGCACGACCAAACCTTAAGCCTTTGTAGCCTAGGCGGGTTTAGGCGGGGCTTAGGCATGAAAAAGCGTTTCGATTTTTTATCCTTGATTTTGATTTTTCTAGAACTATTTTGAAATATTTAAATTTAATACTCCCTTCGTCCCATATAAATGTGCATTTTCATGATCAATAAAATACAACATTTTGGAGCGTTTTTATCTCTCACGTAAGGAGATTTCTCATCGCAACTGCACCCTATATATTAAGTCAAAATCTACAATCGGTATTTGAATGATAAAATATTACAATTAATAAAAGGAATTAATATTTTTTATGTGACCAAAATAAGAATTGTAAATAAAAATGTGACTTAGTTATAATATACTCCGTCATAATTACATTCATCACAACAATAATAATAGAAATTTTATCAATTCGGGACCTGAAAGATAGACAAACTATTAATTCGGGACCTGAAAGATGAAATGTATCGGTATAGGACCCGGATGATGGAAAAATATCAATCTAGGACCCGAATGATTGAAAACTATCAATTTAGGATCTATGTTTTCATAAATTTTATTATTATTTTTATTTTAAAAAATTTAAATAATATTTAGTTTTATTAAACTAATAAACTTTTGTGAAGAAAATTTCACCAAATATTAGCAATGGAATTAATAAAAAAAATAAATAAATAAAAACCTATGAAATGTTAGGTCCTAGATTGATAGTTTTTCATCTTTCGAGTCCTATAATGATACATTTCATCTTTCAGGTCCCGAATTGATAATTCGTCTATCTTTCAGATCCTAGATGGATAAAATTTCATAATAATATTAATTAATTTTAATAGTAATTCTAGTAATACGAAGTACATAGTACAGAGTTGATGAGCGTAGGTAGTACAGATTATAGTAACATAAGATACGTAATATTAAAATATGAAGTTTAACAATTACTCCCTCCGTCCTGAAATAATCGTCCTGTTTTGACCTTCACACAGATTAAGAAAACAAAGTTGACTTCACACTGTAGCGACACTGTTTGGCACTATAGCGACATTGTTTGGCACTGTAGTGACACTGTTTGGCACTGTTTGACACTGTTTTGTATATATTTGTTTACCAAATAAGGAAAGGAGACAATTATTTCGGGACGGATCAAAAAAGAAAGTAGGACAATTATTTCAGGACGGAGGGAGTACATAATAACGACTTGTGCTCAATTGGAGGAGTATATCCTATTTAGGTCCTATTTCAAGCTAGGTTCTAAACACTCCTCTCACGCGTCGTTTTTTGAGTCTACGTTTTCCATCTTTCTTTGCCATACATATTTCCCACACCGGAGGAAGAGAAGCGTTTCACCCCAACAAACCCTATAAATTGTCCGTCCCCCTCCCATTAGATGCTTCAAAATATGAGGGTTAGATTAGTCAGCCTGCCTTTTCCACCCCTAATACCGAAAATACAGGAAAGTAAAATATCAAATCTTATGGGTTTAATGCAATAAGACCAATATAATAAATAAAATAAAAACACCAAAATTTACTAGTCCGCTCAACTTGTTCTGCCCGCGCTTCAACTTCTTCTTCCCTAACGCCACCACCCCTGGTTCTTTGCCTCTAAATTAGAACTATAATCTGTATTATGTTTAAGTTCTTCAAACGTATCACAAATGGAATCAAGATCGTAGAAACTAGAGATCGATGAGACCAAATTGGAAAATCCCAATTTTGACGGTGATGACACGGCAAAATTGAGCGTCGTTGGCGGTGAAATCGAGCGGCGTTGGCGCGGCTAAATGAGTGAAGCTTCATTTATGTGGCTGGACTTTATGGCTTAAGGGAAAAGTAGCTGACCAACCAGAGAAGTGACCAGAAGGAAGAAAGAAAATGGAAAATAGAAAAGAGAGGAAAGAGAAAGAAAAAGAAAAGAAAAAAAGAAAAAATTTGTTTTGATCGTTTTTCATAGTTCAAGTGTTTAATCGTTTTTCATAGTTCATTGTTTAATAGGCTGTTTTTTTAGGCTGTTTTAATAGGCTGTTTTTTTCATAGTTCACGTGTGAAAATTCATCTAGTAACCAGTTGGTTACCGAAGATAAAAAGTTGTTTCGATCGTTTTTCATAGTTCAAGTGTTTAATAGGCTGTTTTTTTAGTTCGCGGACTTAATTGACATTTTCAATATAGTAATAGGGCTTATTTGGCATTTTCTCTTGAACAAATGAAATTATGTAGTTGATATTGAATTAATAATATGTAAATAAATTGAGAATGAATTGCAATCACTTAATTATTATAGTGCCAAATATAGTACTCCCTCCGTCCCTTATAACTTTGTCAACTTTCCTTTTTTGGATGTCCCAATAACTTTGCCACTTTCCCTTTTAAGTAAAGAATTTGTGGTTCCAGTTCATTCTCTCCTTTGTACAATTCTCAATCACACAATTTTTACTTTATTGTTCCCCGTGTCGGTCAAACTTGACAAATTTATTAGGGATAGAGGGAGTATGAGATAAATGTAGTGAGACAGACGTAAAAGGTAAAACCAGACAAAGGTGCATAGACCTATAGGGATCCGAGTATTACCTTAAATATATACGAAGTAAAAGGCAAAATCGATACAAATCTACCTTTACATACTCCCTCCGGTCCTTAATTAGCCTTACATTTTCCTTTTTAGACCGTCCCATATTAAACTTTACACTTCCTTATTTACCTTATTTGGCAAACAAATCTACACCAAACAGTGCAAAACAGTGTCAAACAGTGTACTTTACAGTAAAATCAAATTTATTTCCTTAATATGTGTGAAGTCAAAATGTAAAGTTTAATAAGGACCGGAGGGAGTATTTAACAAAAATAATGGAAAACTTCACATGTCACGTCCCGGACCGCATCCGAGCCACGTAGACAACCGTCGTACAACCCGATAAGAACAACATTAGTTCATCCTTATTGAATCATACAAGGCGTCCGATAGATTCTATTGCCAAACCGATTAGTAAACACATACAATCAACATCAATATCATAATGAGTTAATGCCTCAAATAGGACTAATAGCAAAGTTAATTGCCCATTTAGGACTATAAACGAACCATATGTTTCATAGGACCATTTTCAGAGTAGTAGACTAAAATACCCCTCTTCTAATATTTTAAATTTTAAAAATGTAAAATTAAAAACTATTGAAACCCTAGCAGTGACACTGCCTCCGCCCTCACCGGAGACGACTCCGTTTTCGCCGCCCTCGCCGGTGAATGTGCCGCCCGTCGCCGCCCTCGCCGGTGAATGTGCCGCCCGTTGCCGCCCTCGCCGCCTGCTGCCGCATCCTTGACGACCCATCATTTCCACTCATCGCCGCCCCCTGATCGCCGCCGCTTCCCACACTGGCGACACCGTCCATGGCATAACACAAGAGTTTCAGATCTGTCAAAGAGTTGGCAGATTCATGTTGAAATATTAACACACAAATGCCATAAATTTGACAAAAAGTGAAAAAACATGAAATAAATAACCAAATATTCAAACAACTAAATTGATCGGCGTCGCCATCCACCACCACCGCCATCCTCTGAACACGACAACTCAGGCGGAATAAATTTGCCTTTATGTTGGCAGATTTAGAGTTGTGGATTAGATCTACATCTTCCATAACACAAGAGTTTCAGATCTGCCAAAAAGTTGGCAGATTCATGTTGAAATATTAACACAAAAATGCCATAAATTTGACAAAAAATGAAAAAACATGAAATAAATAACCAAATATTCAAACAACTAAATTTTTTAGTGGAATAATTTTCTTAGCACAATAGAAAATTAGAAAAACGAAGGTATTGACAAAAAAAACACTTTATACAAAAGCATTTCTGCCATAATATGATGTTAATGGACACATTTCTGCCATAAACTTGGCCAAATCCGAAACAATCATCCAAAATGTTGAAAATCTGAATTTGTTTTAAAACTCAGAAACTAGAAATCAAAAAATCAAAACAGAAGCCCGAAAATTGGAAAATTCAATTCAAAATCCAAAACAACAGAGGAAAATCGAAAAGGAAGAGGAAGAAGAAGAAAATTCAAAATCCAAAAAAACAGAGGAAAATCGAAGAGGAAGAGGAAGAGGAAGAAGAGGAAGAAGGAGAAGAGGAAGAAGGAGAAGAAGAACCTTAATGGCAGCGGCGAAATCGATGGCGTGAGAGGAAAGCGGTCGATCTTGTGCACAGGGCGAAGTCGACGGAGGCGGCGACGATGGCTTGGATGAAGCCGATGATGATGCGCAAGGAACCAAGAAAGAGAGAGAGGGATGTGCGCAGGAGAGAAGGGGAAGCGGTTGGGGAGATGTGCGTAAAGGGATAGAGGGTAATAATGGAATGAAATATGCGGATGTTTTAAAATAGGAGTAAATCGATCCTATTTGGGGAAAAAAACATACATGATCTTATTTGAGAATTTCTCTTCTTTTTTAGTCCTATATAGGACAATTACTTTATCATAATCAAACGAATGCGGAAATAATATGTTTGATATTTAGCCACACGTGGCAAACATGAGTACGCAGGCCCCCAACTGTTTTAAAGGAAAACATTGTTCAAATATTCATGAGCAGTTTATCAATTTTAAATAAGAATGGAAGCATGAACCATGTCTTCCTTCTTGATCAGTCACCCTAGACAAAGGTGCAGGTAGTAGGACTCTAGCCTTAACCTGAAAAATTTGAGGGTCCCCGGAGGGGTCAGTACTCCATAGAAGTACTAGTGACAAACAGGCTATATGAAGAATAACTAATGTTTCAGACACGAGACCCAAAAATAGGGTGATACATATATATAGATGTCTCTCATCCACCCGATGATACATACTGTATATATACTCGTAAAATACTTAACACGTAGGTCATTTACCTTAAAGAGTCTTTTAGAGATAAAGTTCTTACATGACTTTTCTCACTCCTTTCCCAGATGCCTAGCTCACAAGCTATAGTCTACCTTCGATTCATACTACCGAGTGTTTTAGGATCATTTACCGTCCAAGGCACTCAACCCAACCTGGAGTATTTAGGATCATTTACCGTCCAAGAGCACTCAACCCCACCTGGAGTATTCTGGATCATTTACCGTTCAAGGGTACTTGACCCCACCTTGAGTATTCTGTATCATTTACCGTCCAAGGGTACTCGACCCCACCTAAAGTATTCTGGATCATTTACCGTCCGTCCAAGGGTACTCGACCCCACCTGGAGTATTCTAGATCATTTACCGTCCAAGGGTACTCAATTCGCAGTCTATTCTCTACCAAATCCTAACCTGGATATGACTAACGTTTCATTCCTTCGACTATGGACAATATCTATCCCTATAGTCGTATAGTAATCCTTAGTAACCAACGTGGACGGGTCCCACCTGAACGGTCCACGTTAACCTACTCAAAAACTGCCCGTTTTGAGTATAGCCCAATACCCGGTCGGGTATCCAACCTTACCCGGTCGGGTATGGTGAGGCAGTAGCCCCTGAAGCCAACTTTACTTGAGACCCGGTCGGGTCTATACCCATACCCGGTCGGGTCTACTGTGGCAATGGCTTCTGGAGCCATTTTAATCAATACCCGATCGGGTATTTACCCATACCCGGTCGGGTATCACCTTTGTCTTGGCAGTCAACGCCCGTTTGACCGCCCAAATGAAGTCCGATTAACATGAAATTTTATACACATGTACTTCTTGACGTCCTTGATCAAAAAATACCATTTCGGATCCCTGGAACATCACACATAATAAGTTATCACATTTTTAATCATCAAATATACATAACATGCATTTCAATTATGTTTTACATATAATCATGGTATAAGCAAATACTTGATAATCTTTAATCATTCCATAAAAACATATCCTTGATTACTTTAGGTAATCTAATGCCTCACGCAAAAGTTATAAAGCATAAAGCCGTCTTCTCACCTTAAACGAAGCTTTAATGCGTTCTACCCTTCTTGGTTGAACTCCGGTGAAACTCCGGCGAATTTGTTGAACTCCGGCGAACCTCCGGCGAAGTATTCCAATTCCGTGAAAATGCTAGGAACACCTTATACAAATTCCTAACAAGGTTTCATCGTCATACAACCCATATTAATACACATAACCTCTAAAAGGTTATTTTCCGGCGAACCGGTCACTCTGGCTTCTAAGTCCATTCTTGTACCCCTTCCAACCCCTCATTCTACACTTCCAAACATGTAGAACAATCCTAGGGGTCCTCCATATCCTATATGAGTCATATGGTAGTTCGAAAAATAAATAAAAAGTTGTTATAAGGTCATTACCTTAATCACCACACTTTTTCCTCCCTTTTTCAACCTTAAACCTTCTTCTTGGACTCCCTTGAGCTTGAGCTCGGATTTGGAGCTATGGAGTTGAAAGTTGCAGAGATCCTCTCTCCTCTCTTGTGTACTTGGTCGAAATAATGGGTGTAAGGGGTAGGGATGGTTCCTTCTTTGTCTTACTTGACAATAATGAGAGGGAATGAGGTCCACTCCTCATTTGATGCCAATCCCTTCCACATCCACCCATCCTTCTTCATGTGGTGCGGATAGTTCATGACTATTTTGAGACTCAAAAACGTGGGGTGGCCCCCACTCATGTGGGAGGTTATCCTCTTAGGTCCCGATGTGTACAATCAGCCCCGAAAGTTGAATTTCCCGGACTGTTTTAATTACTTCCTCCGGTTCTTATTTAAATTCCCAGTTTGACTTCACACATATTAAGAAAATGAATTTGACTTTACTGTGGAGTGCACTGTTTGACACTGTTTGGACACTGTTTGGCACTGTTTGGCACTTTTTTGCACTGTTTTGTTTCCTAAAATGGAAGTGTGAATTTAAATAAGGGACATCCCAAAAAGGAAAGTGGGAACTTTAATAAGAACCGGAGGGAGTATATTTTATTTTATCGGGTCAAATAAAATATGACACATGTTCTCCATCATTATTGGACCTTATAATGAATATACATTCCTCAACTTTAATTTAGAAGTCTCCGAAATTCCTTTTCGGACTGTTGTCTGATAAATTGCCGATACTGATAATCGGGCCTCGTTGGACCAACCGGTCAACCCTATGCCTTTGACACGGCCCAATTTGGATATCCACCACCATATACATATTATCTAGGTCAAGATGAATATAATATGTGGTCCCGATAATATCGGGCGGCCCCCAATTCCGGTGTGGGCCCCACGTGAATTTTACTATTCACGTAAAAGAAAATTAAATGATAAAAATTTACAATCACGTAAAATGTGTTTACTCATTTCTCAGGGTTCAATTCATAATTTAATAAAGTACAAATACTTGGGGGTGGTGTTACATCACAACAATAATCTTAAATGGTTAGCTGTTTCACAAAAGTAAACCGAGACTCCGAGAGTAACTGTGCTAACTTTTCCATTAATTCCTTTTTTACATTTTAAATATAATGAAGCAAAAATATATATAACCTTTGACAATATTATTGATGGATAGTATATCCTTGGGATATCGCTGAGGGGTATCTAGAGAAAAGTCAGAACAAGTAAGAGAGAGAATGAGTATGTAATAAATGAGCTCGTTGTTTCTAACAATGGAAAGAGTGGCGCTATGTATAGCAGCCATAAATGCTAAGCGCATTTAATGCGAGTACACGTGTCAGTTAACCAACGATGGAGGGTCAACTCAGCCGGGGCAGCGTCGACATAGCACATTACACCGCATTTAATGCAGTGGTTGGACGTGACACCGCATTAAATGCGGCGATTCGGAGCGTGCAGAGAGGAGATCTTGTCGGGGGTAGTGCCTTCGTCTGCGTACACCGAGGGCTGCACGTACCGAAGGCTGAAGATTTTTGCCCTGCTTCCCAGTAATGTTTTCGGACCAGGTATAATGTTTTCCTGAGTATGAAGCCTTCGGGCATAAGGCCGAAGGCATTATCTCGTGTGGTATGGGCTGTCCGGAACTTTGGCTACTGTATTTGAGTCACCTGGATCTGTTGGGCCTATTTGTAGTAGTGGGAATATGTGGGTCGGGGGTTCCTGGGTCATATACTCCATCAATTATATTTGACCTTAAATTTATTCCCACCATCTAATTTAATATTCAATATTTTTCATAAAATATAGTATGAATATTTGAAAACGTACTCATCAAATTCTTATTTATCTTTTATTTCTTATCAATATTTTATTTACTTTCAATTTAGCTTTTATTATAATAGATATTACAAAGAAATTTCAGTAACACCATACTTTTTATTAAGTATTAATAGAGATATTTCTAATTTCAGTCTCATAAATTACAATTGTACCCATTATTAATTAATTTTGTAACTTTACTCACGATTCAAATTCAATTGATGAGCAAATTTGTTTTGTTGGGGAATAGTCGATTGCAGAGAACTGTAAAGAAGAATTTGAAGAGATGGGTGGCGTGAAAAATGATTTGTGTTCTCAAGAACTTAAGGTGTTCAAGCAGGTTGGTTGGTTTTTGTACCTTAGATTAATGGATGATTGTTTAAAATATTTGTCCAGAAAGTTATAAAACAATATAGTATTGCTCCGTTTATAAAATTTTGGACTACTTCTCTTATCAGATTGTACCTTTTAAAATGAAATCTTAGGGCTTAACATGGTATAAGAGCTAAGTCCAGTTGTCATTTGACCGCTTGTTTAGCACTCATGAGTAGCTTGTTAAGGATCTGTTTGACTCGATCATTTATACATCCCGATATTGTCTAGCCCGGTTCAGGCTAAGAGGTGTGCTAAAAGTATTTGTTCCACACCGGGAAGCTATAAAATTATATAAAGTATTACGGAGTATATAAACTTCAGAGTACTTTTTTTATGAGGTTGACATTTTGAGATAAAACAACATTCTTTCCTTAATGAATAAAACGTGGATATTAAGGACCTACGGCACAATCAATAATTCCCACCTTCAATTCTAGTCACTATAATTATGTTCATATGATACATTAAAGTGACTTTAAAAGTATTTCCAAACATACTTTAGTTATATTTTTTGGGAATGTGACATAATACTGTCCTCAGAAAACTGCCGCAAGGACCGTCCAAAAAGTTTTCTGGATTTTTTTTGTATTTTTAAAAATCAGCAAGAAAATTTGTCGATGTTTTTTACATTACTTAATTAATTACATATTTATCTATATGTAAAAGTTGTCACTTTTTAAAGTGAATTTCGATACTGTAATGTTTAAGGAGAAATCTCTTATTTTTATTGTATGTATTTATTTAATTATTCAATGAAAATTGTTCAAAATAGAAGAAAAATTTAAGAATTTTTTAAAAATAAGAGTAAATATGTTTTCTTCCCATTTTTATTAGATTCTATTTAAAGATAAATATAGGAGTGATGAGTCATATTTTGAGAAAATAACAAATTTACTCTTATTTGAGAAATATCGCTATCTTTTAATCATATTTAATTTATGGAACTTTCTATTGTGGTATTAAGTCCTTTTGATATTTGATGCATGCAGATGATAAGTGGAATCAATCCGGAACACATTCTTGAACCCGTCTGTAAATCAGAGTTCATATTGCTAAATTCTGGCGGTGTGAAATTTTCCAATAAAAGAACCACGAGATCACTGCGTGAGAAAACACTAAATACACAATGGTGTCGTGTAAGTTAATCAAATTAAACCAAATACATACACTCAGCTAATAGTATTTATATGGATTATTATTATTATTATTATTATTATTGAACACGACTAAATGTTTGATTTATTTGAACTTAAGTTTTACAGGCGATGTATCTTATAAGGAATTCCATTTGTAATTTTTGTACACATATCTAATATTCACTCCGGTCCTTATTAAACTTTACACTTTGACTTCACATATATTAAGGAAATAAATTTGACTTTACTGTAGAGTACAATGTTTGACACTGTTTGATACTGTTGTAGGGTGTGTTTCGGAAAATAAAGAAAATTAATTAAAATGAATTAATTAAATAAAATGACTAGAGAAAAACAAGAAGGGAGATGAAGCAGAATTAGTCAAAGCTCGTGCTACGCACGATTTCCTTAAAACGTATTTGTTGCCTCCCACGGTGCTAGGAGCGTTGCAACAATCGTTTCCCAGGAACCCGGGTGCCCTCGTCGGCCGTGCCCTCGTCGGCCACGAAGACCTCACAGAACCGGATTTTACACTTACTCATTTGAACAGCCCATTAGTGGCTTTGTATTCGGCCCAGTAGCGGTCCAGTTGTAGATGGGCCTCCCAAGCCCAAGGCTTGGGAGCCCAGCCCGTATTTTCTCTATAAATACTCCCCTTGGGAGTAGTTATAGGGATGACAAATTCATTCTATTGAAGCATATTATTGCACTTCTCTCTCTAGCTCTCACTTCTCTCTAGATATACTCTATCAATCTACATATAGTAATAAATAAAAGGAATTGCCTATTAATCAATACCTGCCTGTTGATTAAATCCTTGAGCTACTCATCGAGCTTTATGACGTTCTACTGACCCATCGGAATGGTATTTTGTTTTATAGATCCACTTACAACCAACTATATTCTTAGTATTGTCAAAGGGCACCAGTTCCCAAGTATGATTGTTAATTAGCGCATTAAATTCATCATCCATCGCTTCCCGCCATTTTAAGTGTTTATTTGCCTCAGTAAAACAAGTAGGATCTGCAGAAGTAACAACTGTACTCAAAGTAAAAATTGTTTTTGTTTTAAAAATACCTGCTTTAGCTCGGGTATGCATGGGATGATTATTCACTACAGTAGTGGGCACACCCGAGGTAGATAAGGGGGAAGTGGGCTCGGTTGGAGGGGAATAAGAAGATGCAAGAATGTCTGGTGTGGTCCTATCGGCAGAGCTAAGAGAGGAAGAGGACGAAGGTGTCGAAGGAGTGGAACAAGGCGTCGGGTTGGGTGACTGAGAGGCAGACATGCGAGGGTTCGAATATAGTGGAGATGTAGGGGATGGCTGGTTGGGTGGGTCCCGACGGGATGATGACAGTGCAGGCGGTGGAGAGGGAATATCGGTAAGATGCATGGGAAAAGGGGTGGAGGGGTGGAGGAGATTTGTGGAGGAGATGCATGGTTCGTTTGGGTAAGTATCCTCATGGAACCTAACATGGCGACTGATATAGACACGACCTGTGTTAGGATCAAAACAACGATAGCCCTTATATCCGGATGCATAGCCAAGAAAAACACATTGAACAGAACGAGGTGAAAGTTTGTTAGCCGACGTGGCCGAAAAATTTGGATAGCAGACAGAGCCAAAAACGCGCATTAAAGAGTAGTCCGGAACACGTTGAAAAAGTTTTTGGTATGGAGAAGGACCTTGTAAGCTAGGGGAAGGTAATCTATTAATAATATATGCAGCGGTAAAAATTGCATCAACCCAAAACTGACTTGGAACAGAGGCTTCAAGCAGCATTGTTCGAGTGAGCTCTAGTAGATGATGATGCTTCCTTTCAGCAACCCCGTTTTGTTGGGGAGTATCAGGACAAGATTTTTGAAAATAAATATCATTAGCGGAGAAAAATTACTGCATATTATTATTAACAAACTCACCACCCCATCACTCTGAAAAAATTTAATTTTCTGATTAAAAAGATTTTCAACTAAAGCCTTAAAATTTTTAAAGTGGAGAAAAACCTCACTTTTGTGGCGCATGGGAAAAATCCAAGTATAACGAGAAAAATCATCAATAAAGCATACATAATACTTGAAACACAAATTTGAACAAATAGGAGATTACCACACATCAGAATGAATAATTTCCAAAGGAAAAGAGGAAATATGACTAGCATCCATAAAGGGTAATCATTGTGATTTTCCTAAACGACATGCAACACACTCATGAGTAAAAGGAGAATGACTACATAAAAATCTTTTTTGTTTAAGAAATTGTAAAATATTGTCACCACAGTGACCTAATCTACGGTGCCACACAGGGCCAGAAGCTAAAACGGAAGCTAAAACAAATGATGGAGAAGACGGCAGACTGATAGGATAAAGTGGTCCACTACTGGTAGCTCGCAGAAGTATCGCCCCTGAGGCTTTGTCCTTTTGTCCTTAATCAAAAAAGAATTTTTACCAAAAACAACAGTACAGTTATTATCCGCACAAAGTCTTTGAATGGAAATTAAATTGTATTTTAATTGAGGCACATGATAAACACACTTTAATGTGAGAGGACGACTAGAAAAAGGTAAGGCAACATCACCAACATGACATATGGGAAGATCGGCACCATTAGCAACACTAACAGAATTATAGCCATTGTAGGGAGATTTATAAATTAAATTACCTTCGGATGCAGTCATGTGAGCAGAAGCTCCCGAATCAGGATACCATAAAACGGGATTAGTTTCCCGAGGAGTAGTCAACAAAGCAGGAGCGACCTGCAGAAAAACAAATCTGACACACAACAGGATGCGGAACAGAACCAAGAATACTCCTGTCTGATGGTAAGCCTGTGTAACTCATG
The DNA here is from genome assembly GCA_945859875.1 of Cuscuta europaea. NCBI lineage: Eukaryota > Viridiplantae > Streptophyta > Magnoliopsida > Solanales > Convolvulaceae > Cuscuta > Cuscuta europaea. The sequence goes on from CAMAPE010000002.1 coordinate 7,847,799, forward strand.
TTAGCAGCACAAACAGGTAAGGCATTAATATTATAAGTTGACATAGTAGAATTACAAAAAACAGTACCCGTAGATGTCACACCCTCTGCATGTGGAACCGGCGGAACACCCCCTCTCGGGTGATAAATGGACGGACCCTGCGGCGGATACCAGTACCCCTGCTAGCCGTACTGTGCTGGGTGCTGTCTGCGTCCACGCCCGCGGCCACCGCAACATCTACCACGTCTGCGGCCTCTGCCGCGCTACTGCTGACTTGGTTGGCGTGGCTGCTGCGGTCCACCAGTGGAAGACGCTGGCTGCTGCGGTGCTCCCTGCTGTGCGTGCGGCTGTCCAGAGGGTGGAGTGAGCGCACCAAAGGCCTGATGAATGCATGAGTATTCCTGGGAGCGTAAATAAAGGACCCGCTGCTCTTGTTCCAGAAGATGGTTGCGAAGGGTCTCAAAAGGGAAATTTTGGGGAAATAATGAAACGGTGGTGAATAAAAATTCATATTCGGGTCCTAAACCCATAATGGTAGTTTTCAGCACTTGCCAAGGTGGAACCGGACAATTGATTGTAGCAAGATCATCCACTAAAATTTTACTTTCCCTTAAATAACTATCCATTGACTAATCAAGTTTCTTTTTAAGTTGGGACAATAACCGCTTTAATTCCATAAATCGGGCTAAACTGACAGACATTAATCTAGACTCTAACCGTTCCCAAATCTCACAGGAATGTTTTAAATCCCTAACATCAATCAAAACATCCCGCGAAAGAGTAGCAAATAACCATGACCGGATGCTTTGATCAATGCGGAGCCAAGTAGAAAATTCGGGATTGGGAATTTGACGGTTAAGTATATCGATGGAATAAGCGGGTGATACCTGAATAGAGCCGTCAACCATGCCAAGGAGACCCTGATAAACAAGAAATGACTCAAATTGAGTTCTCCAAGTAGTGTAATCTTCAACCGCCAAAAGTTTGGTAGTCACAATGTTTGTGACATTAGATAGTTTGGGCGAGTTCTTCCAACGGAGAGCCATTGGAGTTACCGGCTGTCGTTGACATTCATGTAATTTCCATGCTTACGTTTATGTTTTTAATTAGTTTAGATTGATTGTTACCTTGGAAATTACACACTTTTGGTGTAATAGTTTAATTTGTAAAAATGTTTGTAATTTGTTTAGATTAGGTTTATACTGAGCTCAAACAGGTCCAAGATCACTCTAGGGACCATTGGTGAACATCACAAATGGAAGGAAGGTGCAAAAATCTCAAGACGAATTGAAGAGTGATTTTTTGGTGTTGTACCCGGTCGGGTATGACCTATACCCGATCGGGTACCTTGTTGAAAAATCAAATCGGATCGGATCCGGGACAAGGCAACATGTAGGAAAATATTTAACCACGTTCGAGTGTCATACCCGATCGGGTGACCGACATACCCGATCGGGTATGCCCAACTTTTCGAGCTTCCGGGAAGCCACTGAAGGTACCCGATCGGGTGCCCTTGATGCCCGATCGGGTACTTAGCCCTGCATGCTCCAAAAGCATATAAATACCCCCCTTTCCTTCCCACAAAAATCACCAATTCACATATACTTCTTAGCTGAGTTTAGACAAGCTCTTTCTTTATATTTTCTTCATGTTTAGTCTCCAAATGAGGAGCTAAACTCTTCCATCTTGGTTTTGCTACTTTGAAACTTAATGAATTTGTAAGTTGTGAGTTATTTTCTTTAATCTTCTTCCTTGAATATTAATTATTTCCTATTCATATTCCATATTAATATTTTTAGCATTACTTAAAGGATCAACTAGTTTTGTTTCATATATTAATTATTACTAGAATCAATCGATTAATACGCTTGTTATTAATTCGGTTCTTTCAACGGTAGTAAAACTTGGATTATTAATGCATGCGTCTCATGGTTAATAATCTAAGGGGAATTAATTATATTGATTAAACCAATAAACCGCTTGTGTTGAGGTTATCAATATCAATCGTTTTCATCTTAAGTTTATTGCTACTATCGGGCTAATATACGACGCTTTTTCTATATTAACTCGGTAGTAAGTTTTATTAATGAACGCGTCTCATTATTAATAACTACCCTCGATGAACTGGATATACTTCTCGATTGAGTATTCGAGAGGAAGATAGTTAAAGATATAACCGGGATCGACGAACATTTCATTAAGTGGATAAACTCATATAAGTCGTTTATCTTAATGTTAATTAAATTAAATCAAATCAAACTTAAAACCCCCCTTGTTACTATTTATATAAAAGAAAAGTATTCCTTTCTCCGTGGATACGAACCTTACTTCACTATACTACGTATTGTTGGGTGTGTTTCGGAAAAGTATTCCTTAAAACGTATTTGTTGCCTCCCACGGTGCTAGGAGCGTTGCAACAATCGTTTCCCAGGATACGATGACTACGAACTCATGTTTGAGCACACAAACAAGAGTTCCAGCGAACGAGAACCAAGTATGAACACAGAAGGAAGTTTGCTGAGTAGCTTTAGGTGTTTTTAGCTCAAGAATGTATTGTGCGTTGTTTTGTTGCAAACCACCTGCCAGCTATTTATAGGAGGATTTGTTGTGTGTTAAATGGGGTGTTAATGGACCTGAACGTTGGAATTCAATGACCAGTCCGTTGGGCATTGAATCATCCATAAGCTGTCCATTTAACGTTGCATTAAAAGACAAGAACGTTGGGCATTTAATGGTTGTAACGGCTTGGAGCAGTTCTGGTGCGCGATCAGAATACCCCACCAGAGTTAGAGCAGTCCGGATTATTCGAATCGTACACTAAAAACCGATAAGCACTACTATTTTGTGCATACCCAATAAAAATACAATCCACCGTTTTTGGACCTATTTTTATTTTCTTAGGTGTTGGTACAAGCACCTTAGCAAGACACCCCCACACTTTTAAATATTGATAGGAAGGCCGTTTGCCTTTCCACAACTCGTACGGAGTTTTATCATATTTTTTCCGGGGAACCTTATTTAAAAGGTAATTGCTTGTCAAGATTGCTTCGCCCCACATATTTTGTGGCAAGCCCGAACTTACTAGCATCGCATTCATCATATCTTTCAATGTGCGATTCTTTCGTTCGGCAACACCGTTTGATTGAGGTGAATAGGGTGCGGTACGTTCGTGTATTATACCCACACTAGCGCAAAAGTCACCAATTGGTGCTTCATACTCACCACCTCGATCACTCCTAACCGTCTTAATCCGTCGATTAAGTTGGTTTTCCACTTCATTCTTATAAAGAATGAATTTATCGATTGCTTCGTGTTTATTTTTTAATAAATAAACGTAGCAATAGCGAGTGCTATCATCGATAAAGGTAATAAAATATTTATTACCGCCACGTGTTTGTATTGATTTAAAATCACAAACGTCACTATGAATTAATTCAAGTGGTTCCGTTTCTCTTTCAACTGATTTGAAAGACGTTTTCGCTAGTTTTGCCTCTACACAAACTCCACATTTGTGCTTCACATCAATTGTGAATTTAGGAATGTGCTCCATGTTAATTAATCTACGTATAGAATTAAAATTAACATGTCCTAGTCTACCATGCCACACATTGGAAGACTCAAGCAAGTAAGCAGAAGAGATTTTATTATTATTATTAATAATAGTCATTACATTGAGCTTAAAAAGCCCATCACATGTATACCCCTTGCCCACATACATTCCCGACTTAGACAAAACCAGTTTGTCCGACTCAAAAACCATGCGGAAGCCATGCTTGTTCAACAACGAACCGGAAATCAGGTTTTTGCGTATTTCCGGAACAAACAGCACTTGGTTGAGAGTCAGCTCTTTGCCCGAAGTCATCTTCAGGACCACCTTGCCCACGCCTTCAACAGCGGAATGAGCCGAGTTACCCATCCACACTTTCTCATCATTTGATGGCTCAAAAGTTGTGAATAACTCCCGGTTCGAGCAAATGTGCCGGGTTGCACCGGTGTCCACAAACCACTCCTTGGAATTGGATCCAACGAGGTTAACCTCGGTCACCACAGCCGCAAGGATGATGTCTTCATCCTTTTGCCCACCTTGCACCAAGTTCACGTGAGAATCTTTCTTCTTCCTTGGTGCCTTGCAATCCGAGGACTTGTGTCCATTCTTGTTGCAATTGAAGCATTTTCCGTTGAACTTTGTCTTGGAAACGCCTCCCTTGGGACCGAGCTTGCTCTTCCCATTATTTTTATTTTTGGAGCCTTTTGCATGCTCCACCACGTTGGCCTTGGCGCCATGAACAATTGGGAGTTTCCCATCGTTCTTCCGGTTATCCTCTTCAATCCGCAGACGGAGGATCAATTGCTCCAAGTTCATTTCCTTTCGCTTATGCTTAAGGTAGTTCTTGAAATCCTTCCAAGCCGGCGGCAATAAGTGAATAATTGACGCCACTTGGAATGACTCACTAACCGTCATTCCTTCATCTCGAATTTCGTTGAAGATCATTTGCATCTCCTCAACTTGACTCAAGACCGTCTTCGAATCCACCATTTTAAAGTCAAGGAATCGACCAACAACAAATTTCTTTGCGCCGGCATCCTCGCTTTTATATTTGTGGTCCAAAGCATTCCATAGCTCCTTAGCCGTAGCTAATTTGCTATACACGTCGTACAAAGCATCATGCAGCCCGTTCAACACGTAGTTTCGGCAAAGGAAGTCAGAATGCTTCCAAGCTTCAACCGCGTTGAAAGATTGCGCATCCACCTCACCCCCGGTTGCTACCGGCGCATCTTCGGTCAAGAATCTAGCAAGACCGAGAGTAGTGAGGTAAAATAGCATCTTTTGCTGCCACCTCTTGAAGTTTAACCCGTTGAATTTCTCGGGTTTCTCCACAGAGTTGCTTGGCACGGTAACCATAGGGATAGCCCTTTGGTTGGCCAAAGCAGATGCACCGCGTTGTGAACTATTGTTCACCGGTGCTCCGCTTTCAGAGTGATTGTCGTTCAGAACATTCTGCCCAACACCAATCTCGTTTTCTTGAGAAGTCATTTTCGTTCTTTAACGTTTTTCCGAAAACACAAATAAAATAAGTTCGTTCACCAAAGTGACAAACTTCGTTTAAGATTGTTTACCGGAGTAGAACAATCAACAAATACGTTTTAAGATTGTTGGGTGTGTTTCGGAAAATAAAGAAAATTAATTAAAAGAAATTAATTAAATAAAATGACTAAAGAAAAACAGGAAAGGAGATGAAGCAGAATTAGTCAAAGCTCGTGCTACGCACGATTTCCTTAAAACGTATTTGTTGCCTCCCACGGTGCTAGGAGCGTTGCAACAATCGTTTCCCAGGATACGATGACTACGAACTAATGTTTGAGCACACAAACAAGAGTTCCAGCGAACGAGAACCAAGTATGAACACAGAAGGATTTTTGCAGAGTAGCTGTAGGTGTTTTTAGCTCAAGAAATTCGTGAGGAAAGTATTGTGCGTTGTGTCAAACCGTGTGTTTGTTGCAAAGCACCTGACAACTATTTATAGGAGGATTTGTTGTGTGTTAAATGGGATGTTAATGGACCTGAACGTTGGACTTCAATGACCAGTCCGTTGGGCATTGAATCATCCATAAACTGTCCATTTAACGTTGCATTAAAAGACAAGAACGTTGTGCATTTAATGGTTGTAACGGCTTGGAGCAGTTCTGGTGCGCGATCAGAATACCCCCATCAGAGTTGGAGCAGTTCTGGTGCACGATCAGAAGACCTCCACCAGAGTTGGAGCAGTTCTGATGCTACCAGAAGACCTCCACCAGAGTTGGACCGTATCTTTGAATGATAGGTTTTCGGACGACGTTCGTGTCCGCAGGTCGCCCGCGCACACGAGTCGCGGTTTTTCTTCTCCGTTTCGGGATTTGATCGGCACCCCCCCCCCTGCGTGTAAGAGAGAGCCTTTCCCTTTAGGAATCTTAACTCCTTAAAAGAGGCTTCCCTTTATAAGGGGGTGAAAATCCCTTGAGTTTTTCGGTGTGGGATAAAACACACTAGAAACTCACCATTTTCCCAGTTTTTCCATTTCAACGAGTGAACTTCGAGAATCAATTTCTCATTCACCCGTTATCCGTTTTGAGCGTACCATATATCGAATTGTAGCCCTTAACAAGGACAATCCGAAACCACTTTGACCCGACCCAAATCGGAAGTGGACCCCACTCAAATAATTGCCCCAAAAAGACCATTTAATGCAATTTTAACACATTTTTCCAACAACTGTTTAGCACTGTGTGGCAATGTTTTGCACTGTTTGGTGTATATTTATTTGCCAAATAAGGCAAATAAGGAAGTGTAAAGTTTAATATAGAACGACCCAAAAAGGAAAGTGTAAAGTTAATTAAGGACCGGAGGGAGTATAGAAGAGTTTAACTCTGTCCCCATTTTGAGTGACATTGATTTTGTACATCATTTTCAAAAATTATTAATGTGTGCACCACGGTTAGTTGTATAAATTCATTTGACTTTATACTCTCTATCATTTCTTCACAATTTTTTGGCTGATGGATCTACACAACATGAATGATCATAAAAATGATATGTGAAGTTAAATATAGTCCAAAAAATTGAATGAAAAGTCAAATCTCCTTGGGTCTTACATTATATTTGTGTGTGGACAATTCGGTCAAAAAATCATCCAAATTTTGGAAAAAATTATCAATGCATGGACAAAATGTACGTTAAGAACTTCCCTCTTATTAATTATGACTGCAGGGAAAGTACCACGATCTCTCCACTTATTGGGCAAATGATATTACTGTCCAAGAAGCACTACATGTTCGAAAGGTGCACTCAAATCTCTTCCCTTTTGTGTGTAAATCATACTCAAATTATTTTTTTGGGAAAAAGGTGAAATAGACGCTCGAACTAACTTAAAAAGTGTAAATCACCCCTTATATATGAGGTTCTGTTCGGCCGTCGCCATTTCGGGCGGTTCCCGGTGGATATTTTTTGAAGATGTTCAAAATTCACCGGGGGCTTATTTGACCTCTTTCCCTATTTTTTAAGACATCTACTATACGAAAAGATATTACTGTCAATATATATATTGTATTGGTGATTTGGTGTCATTCATTTATCTTTCAGGGATCCATCGAACAATGGTTGAGATGTAGATCCATTATTTTCCCGAGCGCCTATACAGTCACAACAAGCGATAGCATACAATATCATGCAAATCTCAGTCGCAGAGGTTATGCTTCATTAATATTCAGGTACTATACTATACTATACATGTGTTTTTGTAATACTCCATATTTATCAATGGCAACTAATTAGAGGTATACTACTATATGATCCATGTGTAACTTTTATGTTGGAAATGTAAAACTATCTGGGGCTAATTAAACAAGGGAGATTTCCCAAAATATGAGTAAATGGAGTTTGGAATTGAATTCCAAAATAGGATTACTCTGTTTTTATTCCCGAAATAAGACTAACGGCAGTATTTACTGTCATCTTGTAAGCGTGACTGTCAAATAGTTGCAGTACAGTGCATTTAACATGAAAATATTAATTATAAGTAATGACAGTATTTTTCATACATGGCAGTAACAACTCCTATTTCAGAAAGAAAAACATAGTAGTTCTATTTTGGAATTCTAAAACTCATTTGGTCCTATTTTGAGTAATTTCTCATTAAATAGCGGTGATCACGACATGAAAGTGCCATTCCAATCAACTGAAGCATGGATTAAAGGGTTGAATTACAATATCAGCGAGGAGTGGAGGCCATGGCCTGTAAATGATCAAATTGCCGGGTAATAATAAATAAATATCATCATTTGATCGAAGAAATTAGTATTATTAGTTTTAAAGCTCTTTATTAATTACGTATATTTTATGGAATTTAGCTTATTTTTGTTTTTGCGTGCTGATTTTTAGTTACACACGGTCTTATTCCAATCTAATGACATTTGCAACCGTCAAGGTAAGTTGCTTTCAGAGATTAAAATTTATTTAAAATTATTTTCTACCATCAATGATTCATTTGTTTTGAAATAAAATTATGTTTTTCTAGTTTAATTTAAATCAAGGGGTTCTACCATTTTAATAAATTTATATATACTTTAATGTGGAATAGAATTGTCTCATTTTAGATTAATGCATACAATTGTTATTCATACTACAGGGAGCAGGACATGTAGCCTTTGAGTATAAGCATGAGGAGTGTGCTGTTATGCTAACAAGATGGTTATCTCACCAGCCTTTGTAGAGGAAAAAATGAGAACAAACAAATTAATAAAGCGCATCATAAAATGCGCATGTAATTAAACTGCTTCTATGTATAGTAGCTAAGCTAGTACAATAGGTTTTAATGGAAAAGAATGATACGGAGTACAAACTTAACTACCGATTAAACTAGAAAAAATGACATGTATATTACTATAACAGTTTTCTCATACAAAAATATGACTAATCATAAGGAAGAGAAGCAGGAATCGAACCATCTAAAATACCCAAAAAAACCATGTAACACCAGAAACGACTCAAATTGAGTACGCCAAGACAGATAATCTTCCACAACAGCTATTTTGGTAGTAACAATATTTATAACATTTAAGACAGAAAAAAAAAATTAACCTAGCTGGTTGCGAGGTTATCGTGCCTAGTGGGAGGTCTCGAGTTCGAAACCTGCTAGGCACACAAGGGTATGAAACTCAATGGAGTGAGTTTCAGCCCTAATTACTCCAGGCTCCCCCCAGTCCCCCTCCCCCCAGACCCCCTTGGAGTAAAAAAAAACAATATTTTTAACCGAATCAGACAAAGAAGAACCTGGAACCGTGGGAGCCGGAGTAGAAGGACCATTGATTCCAGGATTATTGAACGGAGCAATACCTGAAGCCCCTGAAATGTTGGTCCGGAGAAGCGAGAGGAAGACCATGCCGGTGAACCAGTGCTGCAACGGGTAGGGATGGACTCGGTTCGGGCCGGGCCCGGTTCGGGCCTTGAACCGGCCGGGCCTCAGTTCAAGGTATGGGGGGGGGGGCCGGAACCGGCCCGAGTAACCCCCAGGTCTGGGCCGGGCCTCGGTTATATATATTTTTTTTTGGGCTTTTCCTAGTTAACCCCCAACCCTCCCCCTCACCCCCAAACCAACCTTAACCACCTCAAATGGCCCAAAATACCCAGCCCAAACCAAAAACTCAAAAAAAAATCAAAAAAAAAAATTGGCCCGGCCTAGGCCCGAACCGGTCGGGCCGGTTCACCTTTTGAAGGGCCCGAGCCCGAACCGAGATCCCACCGGGCCGGGTGCCCCGAACCGGCCAACCAACCGGTTCACCGGTCCGGTCCGGGCCCGCATAGTAGCGGACCGGTCCGGTTTCGGGCCGGTTGGCCCGGCCTGAGTCCACCCCTAGCAACGGGACAGAAGAGAGGGCTGCAGAGTCGGTGGAAGGTGGAGCGATGACGGCGTTGATGTCCATGTGAACAACGACGGGACCCAAGCGACGACATTTGAATGAAGAAAGAGTGCAGGTTGCCTGCGAATTTCAGAGATCACCCGTGAAGAGAAGAGGGATCCACTCGCAAAAGAAGACACAACAGTCATGGTGACGGACTGCGCAGACGCCGCAACCGCAACGGCGGTGGCTGACACTTACGTCTGGGTTTCGGCCGGAGTAGTAGCGGCGGAAGACATAATGGCCGGAAAAAATTAGTTTTTTAGATGGTGTAGGCTCTTGATACCATGTGAGAATCATTAACAGACTTAACCATAATGCTAGCCCTGACAAATAGATATAATGAATAAGAGTTATAATTACACATGAAGTCCCTGATGGTATAGAAATGTTATTATTTATATTTGTAATTTTAACTAATTTTTATTAGTTCTAGTTGTGGAAATTACACACTTTTGGTGTAATACTTTATTTTCATAATTATTTGTAATTTGTTTAGATTAGGACTATTCTGAGCTAAACATATCAAAGATCATCCAAGGGATCAAGATTGGACCTCAAAAGATCAAGGAAAGTGCAAGGAGGCAATAAAGATTTTGATTTGGATAATTAAAATACTTTTATACCTGGTCGGGTATAGGCAATACCCGATCAGGTATTTGCTTGATTCGATTATCCAAATCAAATCCAGGAACAAATGATCGTGGGATGAAGATTTCGTAAAGATTTGTCACATACCCGATCGGGTATGCCGACATACCCGACCGGGTATGCCCAAAAAAGTGAATTTCTGGGAAATTTCCTAAGATACCCGATCGGGTACCTATATACCCGGTCGGGTATCAGACCCTGCAGCTCCCAAAAGCCTATAAATACACCTCTTTCCTTCACAATAAAATCACCAATCCCTATACACTTCCAAGCTCAGTTTAGTTAATTACTTTCTTTGTATTTTTATCATGTTTAGTCTCCAAATGAGGAGCTAAACTCTTCCATCTTGGTTTCGCTACTTTGAAGCTTAATGAATTGTAAGTTGTGAGTTATTTTCTTTAATCTTCTTCCTTGAATATTAATTATTAGTTCTTTCCTTAATACTATCTCTATATTAATGTTGGGGAGTGTTGCTAAGATGACAATTAGTTAACATCTTGACATTAATTATAGTAGTATTTTCTTCCTCTATATTAATGTTGGAGAGTGTTGCTAAGATGACAATTAGTTAACATCTTGACATTAATTATAGTAGAATTCATCTTCTTTAATAATATTCTTCCCTAAATATTAATTAATTCCTATTCATATTTCATATTAATATTTTGAACATTACTTAAAGGATCAACTAGTTTTGTTTCAACTATTAATTATTACTAAAATCAATCGATTAATACGCTTGTTATTAATTCGGTTCTTTCAACGGTAGTAAACTTGGTTTATTAATGCATGCGTCTCATGGTTAATAATCTAAGGGGAATTAATTATATTGATCAAACCAATAAACCCCTTATGTTGATGCTATCAATCTCAATCGTTTTCATCTTAAGTTTATTGCTACTATCGGGTTAATGTACGGCGCGTGTTCTATATTGACTCAGTAGTAAGTTTTATTAATGAACACGTCTCGTTATTAATAATTACCTTCGATGAAATGGAGATACTCCTCGATTGAGTATTCGAGAGGAAGATAGTTAAAGATATAACCGGGATCGAAGAACATTTCATTAAGTGGATAAAAGCAAAATCAAGTCTTCATCTCTATTAATTAAAACACATAAGTCGTTCATCTTAGCGTTAATTACATTAAATCAAATCAAACTCAACCCCCCCTCCCCCCTTGTATTATTTAATTAAAAGAAAGATATTCCTTTCCCTGTGGATACAAACCTTACTTCATTATACTACATATAATTGTTATATTGATATTTATTTTGAGTGCACACCAGGACAAAGTGCACGTCAGTCCCACAATAATAATAAATAATAAAACTACTTTATTACTAGGAGGCTATGAGGAAAACATTATGTGGTGTTCCTCACAAACCCAATATATAATAATTATAATCACTCCGTAAATAACAAGAGAGAGAATCTCATTTTCTCTAAGTATTTTCTTCTCTGTAAAATCTCTCATTTCTCAATACTTGAGCTTGGCTATTTATATTTATGTCTAGGAATTGCGAGTACTTTGTGACGTTAAGAACTTTCCTTTTGGTCGCACTCCTTTTTTGTACATTTCCTTTATATGAAGATTGGTTCTTCCCCTTTAGCTTGGTCCAAAAGATGGAATCTCCCACCCCAGGAGCTCTCCATATCCCGACCCGACAGGATTTTTGGGAGGATGTTAATCACGGTGACTCAGTCGGTCCAATGATTGTAGGCCTTTTTCCCGTGCGCACCAGAGGCCCAGCCTTATTTCAGGTTCTGTGATCTCCACACGGCCACCGCGGATTTCGAACCTTGGTCACTTGGTCCAAATTTTCCACCACTGAACCAACTGAGCTACCCGTGCGGGTAATTCTTCCCCTTTAGCCGAGACTCCTTTAATGTGCTGGGTCACGATTTGCTACATATGTAAAGCATATGTAAAGCATTATGCATGTATACAGTATACATAATTGATTTAAAAGGAGATCCCTCTTTAAATTGTTGGAAATATTTTGAGTATTTCAAATAAGTAAAGTATAAATTATTTTCCCATTATTTTGTAATCAACTTTAACATGTTACATTTATTCTACTTTTTGTGTTAGCCATTGAACTTAATCAATTTTATAATTATAAATTAAGAAGTGTACGTTTATTGTCAATCGTGGTGCACTACTTGTGTGTATTAAAACCAATAATTAAAACCTGCTATCATAACGGATGACGAGCTACGTTGTGGCTTTGATTATTACAATTAAAAGTATGCTGGCAGTAACGGAGTGTTCATGATCATAGTTAATAGCCACCAACGTTCGGATTTATGTGTATAAATATTGAGCTTGAGCTACCAGGTTGACATCAACATTTTACGTGTGAAATACAACATATTATCTCAAGATATATAATTTTGAGCTAAAATTAAACATCCCTTCTATTTTTACTCTGCTGGATTAATAATTTTCTACTCTCGTTGTTCTGTTACCGGGTTACGCCGAAGAGCTCGTTTTATCTTGGGGAAAGATTTTCGCTAGTCGGAAATACTTTCTTGAGGACAGCGTTTACGCGACTCGAGCTATATTATTTTATAACGCTTTTTGCAGGTATATCCGGCGATTTACATCAACATAAATTTTCTTTTAATCTTTGTAAGAAAGGTGTTTTGTCCGTGATTTTTCTCTGAATTAGATGCACAAACATCTATTTTGAAATTTGAGAAGTCCTTTTATATGGGAAGCTTACTTTGTGAGATAGACAACTAAACGTGCTTTACGATGCTCAATAGATTTGTCAAAATGATATTTAGTTTTATAATTCAACTTAGGATATTTTTAGGGAAAAGGGGCAAACACCCCTAGAGTCCTCACTAAAGGGTATCTAAGCCCCCAAACTTAATTTTGGAGCAAAAATCTCCCTATTCCCTTAAAAGAGGGTATTTCTCCCCTTCTGTAACGGCAACTCTCTAACGGTGACCATAGGGAGAGTTTAAGAATTAAGAGCATATCTTGAGCACTTGTGAATTTGTGATAAATGCAAATACACCCCAGATTTTTGTTTTTGAAGGAAGTGATCAAATGTCTTAAATAATTAAACATGTAACAAATTAACTAATCAAAAGGTCAAATAGGTCTAGTTAAAAGGTCAAATGGGTACATGAACTAACTTAAAGTGTTCAATTAGCCCCTTATATAAGAGGTTCTGTCCGTCCGTCGCCAATTAGGGAAGTTCCCGATGGAATTTTTTGATGCAATTTTTTTAGCATCTTCTTCATTAAGTCTAGTTTACTTATACCAAATTTCAGCTAAAAATCAACCGGGAAGGCGGTCAAATGATTTTTTGAAGATAACTGCGCAGTTAAACAGCGCAGTACATTTCGGAAAATCATTTGATTGTCTTCCCAATTAATTTTTTAGCTGAAATTTGATATGGGTAAACTAGACTTAATGAAGAAGATGTTCAAAAAAATTCATCAAAATGTTTTTCCGGGAACCGCCCCAATTGGCGACGGTCGTGCAGAACCTCCTATATAAGGGGCTAATTGAACACTTTAAGTTAGTTCATGTACCTATTTGACCCTTTAGCCAATTTGGAATCATAGATATTTTTAATTGAACCAAATTTTTTTATCTGGTGTAATTTAGCCTGATCATTTTTTGCCTAATCTAATATGCAGGGCTGGTTCTAGGGGGGGGGGGGGGGGGGGGGCAAGAGGGGCGACTGCCGTAGGTCCAAAAAAAAAATAGAAGAAAAAATAGGTCCGAATTTTTTCTTTATATATAGTGTGAGTAGACATCTTTTTTATTCTTAAGTTCAATTAATTAGGCCTAATACTTAATTATGTTGAGTTGTTGACAATTCGAAAATTTAAAATGTAAATAAAAAGTCTTAAACAGAGCCAAATTTATAAAAGCAAATACACATTAATTTTAAGTAGGATCGGTTGTAGTTTTTAAAAGCAATACAATTGTTGTTGCATCAATAAAAGACATGCCTCTTCAGTCTTCACGTCTATTTAGCCTTTAAGGCTTTTTATTCATTTTAATTATAACATAACAAATTTATATAATTATTTTAGAGCCTATCTCTCTCAAATCTCATCCCAATTATTTATTTGTTTCCAAATTTCAATAAACTATATATGAGCTCTTAATAGTAGTTTTAGAGGACGTCCAATTGACAGACTTCTTGCGCGAGTCTTCTTGGCGACCAAATATTTTGTCTCTTTGAAAACCTTCGTTCTTTCGAGACTTCAACTTTAGACTCCCATCAACGATCAATAAATCATTCCCAACTTATAAATTCAATATGTAGTAATAAAATTTTTCATTTATACTTTCAAAAGAAAGTTTAGTGTTGTTATATGTGTCAATTTTATTGTTTGTCATATTTATTATTGGAAAAAAAGTTGTCTATGAAGCGATTATTGTTGATTTGCTTCACATTATTTTACGAAAAAAGTTTTTTAGTAATGTTTTTTCTTTTTATCCGATACTCGTGTTGTTACTTTTGCCCAAATATGTAACTTAAATAATAATAAAGTGATTCTCGCTTTTATTTTATGAACTTCATTGCATATTTTTATTATAATTCATATTTCAAATAAGTATATGATTTACGGTTTGTCTTGGGTAAAAGCCAAGAATAGCGTCATGTCCATAGGCCCAGAAATGAGCAGGACCGGCTCTGCTGATATGTTTCAGAAGTTTTTACTTAGACTTATTTCAGTCCTGGACAAGATTAGACCTGAACAAACCTGACTAGACATAAATAGACCTGACCTAAAAAATTATAAATTACTCGTAAACCAGACATTTACCGAACAAGACAAGACAAGACCAGGGCAGTTCAGATCATACCAAACCATAAGACACTACAAAAAAACACGTTGTTTGTCACGGATTTTGTCACGGACGGTAGTTCAAAAAATCCGTGACAAATGATTTTTTGTCACGGAAAAAATCCGTGACACCAGGGGCGTGATAAAGTTTTTGTCACGGAAATTAATCCGTGAGACTGTTTGTCACGGATTTGTCACGGATCCCGTCCGTGACAAAACACTTCACCGGAACCCCATCGTCTTTCATTTGTCACGGACGCATCCGTGAATAAATTTTTTTATTTTTCAAAAAAAAAATAATTATTTGTCACGGAAATATCCGTGACAAATTAAAAAAAAGTTTTTTCAAAATAGAGTGGGCGGGTATTTGAAACGGTCCGGAAAATTCAAATTTTAAATTTTGTCACGGACATATCCGTGACAAAATATTTTGAAAAAAATTTGAAAATTTTAGAATAGAGTGGGCGGGAGCTTTAAAATTTTCAAAAAATTCAAAATTTTGAACTTGTCACGGATCCCATCCGTGACAAAACATTTTTTTTAAAAAAAATACGTTATTTCAGCGTTTTACGTATTTAAAATAAAATGAATTTATATTTTGTCACGGAACAGTCCGTGACAAAAGTTTAAATTTTTTAAAAAATAATTTTAAAAATTCAGCGCATTTTTAAAAGTTTATTTCAAAAGTGTATTTAATAAATAATAACCATTAAAATTTAGGCGCTTTTTCAAAAATTTAAACTTAATAATAAATAGTTAAACAATAATCTTAATAAATAATTGTTTATAATAAATAATTAAACAATCATCATTAATCATCATTAATCACCATTACACATTAGGTGTCATAATAAATAATAATCTAATCAAACCATCATTATAAAACACAAATAATTAATATTCATACATTAACACATCAAAATTTAAAAATCCTTAAAATGTTAATAAACTAATTATTACAAACCATCAATGGTCATCATAATCAGCATCAACATCATCAGGTTCGTCACGATGATCGGGTTGCCTTCCGTGGCCACGGCTGCCACCACGATGGCTGCCTCGACTACCACTGCGGCTGCCAGCACGACTGCTGCCACGGTAAGCTTGAGCTCTGGGAGTCGGGATATCATCATAATATCCATATGGAAAGTTCTTGGAGATGTGGCTATAATTAGCAAAACCCCTACTGCCCATACTGCCCATATTGCCCATATTGCCCGCGAAGCGAACTTGTGGGGTCATCTCGGGGTGCTGTATGTGCATGGATGGACGGTAGGTGGCGTTGAAAATACGCATT
Organism: Cuscuta europaea; assembly: GCA_945859875.1. NCBI lineage: Eukaryota > Viridiplantae > Streptophyta > Magnoliopsida > Solanales > Convolvulaceae > Cuscuta > Cuscuta europaea. Next base: position 7,863,982 of record CAMAPE010000002.1, read on the forward strand.
TGGCGTTCCATCTCTTCCAACCTTTCTCTTGTTCTTCTTTGCTCTTCATCCTGTATCCGAGCTTCTTCATCCCGCCTTCGAGCCTCGGCTTTACGTTCCTCCAATAGTTTCTCGAGGCGGGTAACCCGATCATCATATGCCGAATGAGAAGATGAGCTAGCTCCTTTGGCCTTCTCTAGGATCCGTACGCCTTCAGAACCCATAAGCGGCACCCGGCCCTTGTAAACTCCGGTTGCCGCCAAGATGGCCTCATGTTTTTGATTTTCATCAAGTTCGTCATCAGAATCAGCCAGCTCATCAACTCTCTTCCCCCGCTCTTCCTCATATTTTTTCTACAAGTTCAAAAATTTATTAGATAAGAGATCAAAAAAATCGAAATTTATTGAATTATGTTTCATTATTTACTTCAATTTCAGAAAGGCGGGGAGGTGGCATGGCACCCTTCTTCGTCCAGCAATGTGCCATCTGGAAAGTTCAGAGAAACCTAATCATCATCATTGATCAATTAACTGATATTTAAATCTAACTAATATTATCAACTCATCAAATTCTAAACTCATTTCCTCAATGTTTTAACTTAATTAATTAGTTAATTAATTAATTTACATTTAACTAATATTATTGTTAAATATTATCTCATTAATAATTCACAATAATAATTCACACTAAACTAAATAATAATAAAGTTTCAATCCTAGCTATATATATTATGCATCCCATTAACAATAATTAACTAATTTAACTTATTACTTAGTTAATTTCCATTTAACTAATATTGTTAAATATCATTAATTCACAATAATATATAATTCACACTTAACTAATAAAGTTTGAATCCTAACTTAAATCACTACAAATCCTAAATTATGCATTAACAATAATTAACTAATTAATAAACAAATTAAACCTAATCATCATCATTGATCAATTGACTAATATTTAAATCTAACTAATATTATCAACTCATCAAATTCTAAACCCATTTCCTCAATGTTTTAACTTAATTAATTAGTTAATTAATTAATTTACATTTAACTAATATTATTGTTAAATATTATCTCATTAATAATTCACAATAATAATTCACACTAAACTAAATAATAATAAAGTTTCAATCCTAGCTATATATATTATGCATCCCATTAACAATAATTAACTAATTTAACTTATTACTTAGTTAATTTCCATTTAACTAATATTGTTAAATATCATTAATTCACAATAATATATAATTCACACTTAACTAATAAAGTTTGAATCCTAACTTAAATCACTACAAATCCTAAATTATGCATTAACAATAATTAACTAATTAATAAACAAATTAAACCTAATCATCATCATTGATCAATTAACTAATATTTAAATCTAACTAATATTATCAACTCATCAAATTCTAAACCCATTTCCTCAATGTTTTAACTTAATTAATTAGTTAATTAATTAATTTACATTTAACTAATATTATTGTTAAATATTATCTCATTAATAATTCACAATAATAATTCACACTAAACTAAATAATAATAAAGTTTCAATCCTAGCTAGCTATATTATGCATCCCATTAACAATAATTGCTAATAAATAATAATTGGTGATAATTAATAACCTAATAATTAAGCTAGCTAACTAATTAATTAAATCACTACAAGTCACTAATTAATTAATCTATAATAAGCTAGCTAATACTTAAATCATCACTACACATCCTAAATTATTATGCATTAATAATAACAATAATTTAACTAATTAATATTTATATTTAAATTTAACTAATTAAATTACGTTAATAGTTTAATAATATATTGTTAATAATATGAAAATTAACATGACCTCACTAAATTACGTTAATAGTTTAAATAAATGAACAACTAACCTCACTAATTAATTATTAAGCTAATAATTAATTATTATTATATAAAGAAAAAAGAATCCTAACCTCACTAATAATAATTAATTATTAAGCTAATAATTAATTTATCACACAATTAAAAGAAATTAGTTAAAATGACATACCTTATCTGCATAAACTCGGAAAATGATGAACTGACGGATTACATCATTCCATCTTTAAACCGATACTACATCACTCGAATCTACGAATTTTTGAACTGATAATTGTTGTTCTTGCAATTGTAATGGACGATGGAGTTGGGTTATATAAAAAAATTTGTCACGGATTTGTCACGGATTTATCCGTGACAAATCTTTTTCCGTACCGTATTATTAAAGGTTACCGCTGGAAAATCAATAATTGAGGTTTGTCACGGATTTTGTCACGGATCCATCTGTGACAAAGTTTTTTTGAAATTTGTCACGGATTTGTCACGGATCTGTCCGTGACAAATGCCCGGAAGCAAAAAAAGTATTCACCGGAGTACAAAACCGGTCGCCGGAGTAAATCCGTGACAAATAATTTTCGTGACAAATCCCAAAATTCCGTGACAAAGCCCGTGACAACTTTGTCACGGCCGGAATCCGTGACAAAAATCCGTGACAAACGGCGTGTTTTTTTGTAGTGAGATTTCATTCGGAAAAAAAAAATCCTTAATCAGGTCTGCTTTGAAATGTCAATATATATTATTTATACATTATAATCTTTATATAGTTTATTTATATTCATTTATTATTAAAACTTAGAAAATTCCTCCCAAATCATTGTATAGTATATCTTCTCGACTTATCATACATTTTTAATACGTATATTATAAAGATTATAAGTATGCAAAACCATTTCATCTGTTAAATCATGCAATAATGTTTTCCCTCTTTGCTTATAGAAGATATACAGTATAAATCGAGAAAATATACTATAGTGTACAATATTTATGAAGGAACTTTATTATTTTTCATAATATATTATTAAAATTAATTTTAAATAGATTATAAATAGAAGATAATATGAATATATACATATTCAGAAATTACATTAAAAGTTTTATAACATTAATAAAAGAAAATTTAATTTTAATAAAAGTTGGATATATAAAGTAAAAGATTATAAAACACTTTACATTGACCAAAGTACATGACAATGCTCTCTATCGAACAAGACAAGATCAGAGCAAACCAAATGTTATAAAATCCTTATTTATAAAGCAGTTTACATTGACCAAAGAGCATTGCATGTACTCTGGTCTGGTCTGGTCTTGTTTAGTAAATGTCTAGTTTATGAGTAATTTATAATTTTTTAGGTCTGGTCTATTTATGTCTAGTCAGGTTTGGTCATGTCAAATCTTGTCCAAGACTGAAATAAGTCTAAGAAAAAACTTTTGAAACATATCAGATTAGACAAAAATTGATCAGGCTAAATTACACTAGAAAAAAAAAATAGTTCACTTAAAAATATCTATGATTCCACATTTAATTAGTTAATTTGTCTCTGATGGAGTATATGGCCCGGGGACCCCCGGCCCACAGACTCCTGCTTCTCCTACACGGGCCCATCAAGCTCAATGGGCACACAAAGCCCGAACAAAGCGGCCCAAGCATGAAGAAGCCCACGGTGCACATGTGAGTGCCTTCGGCCTCATGGCCGAAGGCTCCAAATTCTAGAAGACAACTTGATATGTACCTGCAAAGCCCCGGCCGGGTACACTATCCACCAGTCTCATGTTTAATTATTGAAGACATTTGCTCACTTTCTTCAAAAAAAAAACTGGGGTGTATATATTTGCAATTATCACAAATTCAAAGTGCTCAAGATATGCTCTTAAAATCTCCGTATGGTCACAGTTAGAGAGTTGCCGTTACAGAAGGGGAGAAATGCCCTCTTTTAAGGGAATAGAGAGATTTTTGCTCCAAAATTAAGTTTGAGGGCTTAGCTGCCCTTTAGTAAGGACTCTATGGGTGTTTTTGGCCCTTTTCCCATATTTTTACTTGGATTGCTTTCAGACCATATCAGACCAGACCAGATAAGACTTAAACAGACTACACCATACTCAAACAGACCAGACCAGACCAGATTTATACACACCAGACCAGACCAGATTTGACTTTCGTAGTTATAAAATACACATAGACCATACATTTACTAGATCAGACCAAATCATACCAGATTTAAACAGACTAGACAGACCCGCAAATTATAGTCTAAGTGAAAACATCTTTAGCCTCAATAATATATTTTAGAGTTGTCAAAAGGTGCAAAGTCTGAAGTGTTATTTGTGATTAACGCAAAATATACTCTTTCCGTACTAGGTTAAGCTTCTCCGATCCATTTCCTTTTTGGAATATTCCAACTTAACTTGCCATTTCTATTTTAGAAATAACTAGTCTTATGAAGTATTTATAAACTAATCAAAATGCGACATGAATTATAAACTATATACTACGTATATGACTTCGAAGCTAACAATTATTACAATTGACTTCAATATTTTTAAAAAGAAAACACAATTGGCTTAAATATATAAAAGTACACAATTGGGAGTTCGAAGTGATATGCTTCTTCTGGGGTTGGATGAGGGCATGACTTTGGAGAGAACTAAGTGGAGTACGGGTATTCGCGTGAAGGAGTGATCTCGTATAATCTTTTTCCCTCATTTTTTTCCTTGTTGTTTATCCTTATATATATAAGCATTATTTGTAGCCTTTTTATTTTATCATTTTTATGTATATTCATCTCTTTTTATATTATCTTTTTATAATAGCTTATCTTTTTTATCTTTATTTTCTTTCTTTTCCTTTTGGTTGTGATATCATGTATCGATTCATATTAGCCGACCTCAATATCTTTTGGGACTAAGGCTTGGATGTTGTTGTTGTTACCCACCTTGCGCTAAAAGCTAAAGAAAGCTCAAAACACTTTAAATATTGTTTAAAAATTGATTTAAAATTACTAGAAATAAAAATAATTTAGTATGATTGGAGCTATGTTGAGATATAAATGGACCAAATCAAAATTGTATTCTGTCTTATCATTTTGAATTACAATATCATTCATGTCACGCCCCGGGCCTAGCCGGACACGTCAACAACCCGCCGTACAGTACGAATAGTCAACCGCAGTCCGACTCATCCATACTATACAAGGCGTCATGAATATCATTCACACATAGTACATCCATAAACAAGCATAATGTAAGTCATTCATTTAAAACAGCGGAAGCATAAATACAATTGTTCAAGCCACACTTGGCATAACTCGGCATACAAGCCCTCAAAGTAATTATTCAAAAATAATATTCAAGAGCATTAACGTAATTGTTTTTAAAACAGAACGGAAGAAGCACGAACCACGTCTTCTCCCCTTGATCCTCCCGAAGCCGTGGGCGATGGTAGCAACCTTCAAGTCCTACCTGAAACTGTGAGGTGGCCTCCCCCGTGAATGGGAGGTCAGTACTTGGAAATATTTGACAAGTACAATAGCAACTATACTAAGTATAATCAACGTTTTAATTTCCAAGACCCTCAACTTAGGGTACTATTATATTATAGGCCATAACCCTCGGTTACCCCTTTTTCTTTTAACTGTACTTACTTTATATAAAGTCAAGTAGTCGGCCCGTAGGCCCATATTCATTTAGAATTCATCGTTTCCATTCCCCCGTGACCGCAAGTCACGATAACCCCGTGGGGTCCCATCGAGCCCCAATTGTATAGCATGGGCTCGGCCCAACTACATTTCTATACAATCCTCTAACTCAATATATCATATCAAAATTTGTATGGCAAGGGCTCGGCCCAACTACATTTCCATACCAACCATAACTTCGTGGCAAGGGCTCGGCCCAACTACGTTTCCACGGAGGTCACATATACATGGCAAGGGCTCGGCCCAACTACGTTTCCATGCTAATCATATTACATGGCATGGGCTCGGCCCAACTACATTTCCATGTCATCCTAGAGTCCAACTCTAATTATTTTCATAATTAAATTCTCAAGCAATTCCTATGCCTAGAATCAATTTCCGTAGGTAGCCTTTAGGCCTACCCCTATCACCTTAGTGTTCACACAATTCAACCTTAAAGCTGTACTGAATTTCAACTTTGTCCCCATAGATTCTTGGAACTTCGGCCACAATCGTGATGTGAATCGCGGATCTCTATCGGATACAATGGTTATAGGAACCCCATGTAGCCTCACGATCTCATCCACATACAACTTGGCTAACCTCTCTAGTGCATAGGTGGTGTTGATAGGTAGAAAGTGTGCACTCTTTGTGAGCCTATCGACCACAACCCATACGGCATCATAGTTCTTAATCGTCCGTGGCAGCCCCACCACGAAATCCATAGTCACGTGCTCCCACTTCCATTCAGGAATGGAAAGTGGCTGTAGTAACCCAGCCGGATGCTGATGTTCTGCCTTAACTTGCTGACAAGTAAGACACCTACTGATGTACTCGGCTATTTCCCTCTTCATACCCGACCACCAGTAACTTTCCTTCAAATCACGGTACATCTTCGTGCCTCCCGGGTGCATGGCATACGCCGATGAATGAGCCTCTTCTAAGATGGACTTTCGGAGCTCATCATCCAACGGTACACACACTCGGTCACGAAATAATAAGAGACCATCGTCTCTCTCCCTGAAATCCTCAACCGGTCCCGCTAGCATGCGTTCACGGATCTTCATAAGTTCTTCGTCGGTTTCTTGACCCTTCTTGATTTCATCAAGTAATGTAGGTCTCACCTCGAATCTAGCTAACAAGGCACCATCGCTAGATACCTCCAATTGGGCTCTCAATGCCCTCAAGCTAGTCAATAATGCCCCAGATGAATTCTTTCGGCTCAAGGCATCCGCTACCACGTTGGCTTTACCGGGGTGGTACTCGATAACTAGATGGTAGTCTTTTATCAACTCCATCCACCGTCTCTGTCTCATGTTTAACTCTTTTTGAGTAAACACGTACTTCAGGCTTTTATGGTCGGTGTATATATGACATGTTTCCCCGTAGAGATAATGTCTCCAAATCTTCAATGCGAACACCACCGCCCCCAGCTCTAAGTCATGAGTGGGATAATTTACCTCATGCTTCTTCAACTGTCGTGAAGCATAGGCAATCACCCTCCATTCTGCATCAAGACACATCCAAGCCCTTGGATGCTTGCGTCGCTGCAGACATCGTACCCCACACCCTGTTTGGGTAGTGCGAGTACCGGTGCCTCGGTCAATCTCTTCTTCAGTTCAAGGAATCCCTTCTCACATCGGTCATCCCATACAAACTTGGCCCCCTTTCGAGTGAGCTTTGTCAATGGCGATGCCAAAACTGAGAACTTCTCCACAAATTTTCGGTAGTACCCTACCAATCCAAGGAAGCTACGAATTTCCTTGACGTTCTTTGGCCTCTCCCATTCAGTAATGGCCTCAATCTTCTTGTTATCTACGGCAATCCCTGATCCCGAAACCACATGCCCGAGAAAGCCAATCTCCCTTAGCCAAAATTCACATTTCGAAAACTTGGCATAGAGTTGCTTCTCCCGTAGTGTCTCAAGAACCAGTGTCAAGTGTTCCTCATGCTCTTCTTCACTCTTTGAGTAAATCAAGATATCATCTATGAACACAATCACAAACCGGTCCAAGTATTTATGAAATACTCGGTTCATCAAGTCCATAAATGCCACCGGGGCGTTGGTTAGCCCGAATGACATAACTAGGAACTCAAAATGACCATACCTTGTGCGGAATGCACTCTTCGGTATGTCATCCTCCTTTATCTTCAGTTGGTGGTACCCCGACCTCAAGTCAATCTTTGAAAACACTGTCGCTCCTCGGGGCTGATCAAACAAGTCATCAATCCTAGGCAAGGGATACCTATTCTTGATTGTGACCTTGTTCAGTTGACGATAGTCAATGCACATTCGAAGTGTTCCATCTTTCTTTTTCACGAAAAGGACCGGTGCTCCCCACGGAGAGTGACTCGGCCTTATGAAACCGTTATCCAATAGTTCTTGCAATTGGGTTTTCAATTCGTTAAGTTCAGCGGGTGCCATTCTGTATGGCGGTATAGAGATTGGTTTGGTGCCGGGTTCAACCTCGATCACGAACTCAATCTCCCTATCGGGTGGAAGTCCTGGTAAGTCTTTTGGGAAGACATCCGGATACTTGCACACTACTCTCACATCATTGATGTCTATCTCTTCTTTGGTTTTGTCCACCACATACGCTAGGTATGCGTGGCATCCCTTTCTCATCATATTCCTCGCCCTCACGGCGGATATGATACAACTGTTTGATTTGCCTCTATCTCCCTCGAAGCGTAAGGTCAACCCTTCACCGCCTTCGAGTTCAAGAATCTTTGTGTAGCAATCGACCCTAGCATGATGTTTCTCAAGCCAATCCATCCCGAGGATTGCATCAAACTCGATCATACTCAGCGGTACGAAATCACACGTCAAGTTCTGTCCCTCCACCTCCACCTCACACGATGGATAGTGGCTATCTCTCTCGATATCATCCCCTAGAGGCGTGGACACCAATAGGGTTTGAGTCATCGGTACAAGTGGTCCGTTGAATCCGCTGGCGAACGCCTCACTCACAAATGATCGTTGCGCCCCGGTATCAATAAGGATCCTTGCGTCTCTCCCGTTTATCTTTAGTGTTCCTACATTCATAAGTAATGTAAGACACACTATCTAATTACTAGGCTTGTTTCTTAAGTCGTAGAGTATGTTGGTCGTGGTTCAGGTGAAGTCCGTTCGACACCCTCCCGAAATTCCCCGGTTTCTAACCTTTAGAACCGCTCTAGGACTAAACCAGGTGAAAGCCGGCCGCTTTTCACGAAAGCCGGCCGGTTTTCGTCTGCGAGAAAAATCCCTGTATGTAAATCACGAAAGCCGGGCGGCTTCCACGAAAGCCGGCCGGTTTTCGTCGCCGCAGTTTTTATTCATGGAATGGGTTTCGAAGCCGGCCGGTTTCTACGAAACCCGACCGGGTTTCAGCAGCGCAGGAATCCCCAGGCCCAACGAAAGCCGGGCGGCTTTCGCCAAAGCCGGGCGGCTTTCAGCTGCGAGAAATTTCCCTGGTCAGACATTTATGAAAGTCGGCCGGTCTTTACAAAAGTCGGCCGGTTTTTGGTTGCGAGGATTTTCCTGATTAAATGTTGACGAAAGCCGGGCGGTTTTTGGTGGAAACCGGACGGCATTCGTCGCCGCAGTATTTTCCCAATAAATCAAGACGAAAGCCGGGCGGCTTTCGTCAAATGTCGGGCGGCATTCGCCCAGGGCGGGGATTCTTCCTCCCATTTCCCATACAATCCCGACCAAACCGTCGGGGTTACAAATTTTGCACATTACAAACACTCCTATTGCATACAATGGAGTTAATAACATGAGTTTAAGATTTTACCCGCCACGGAGTCCGGGTTAGCACGTGTGTCCGCCTCCGTCATCGCATAGACCCTAGCCTGGGTCTTGCCTTGGTTCACGGATGGCGCGTTGCTTGTACTTGGCCCTCCGTGCGTCGTGCTCGCGTGAGGTGCCCCTGCTCGGTTCCTACTTGCCGTGGTCCCACTGCTAGGTCATGCACCCATGACTCGCCCAAGTTGTGGGCAGTTTGATCTCAAGTGCCCCGTCTCCCCGCATTGGTAGCACCTAGGGGGATCGCGGCACTTGCCCGCGTGGTTCCTCTTGCAGTTGTTGCACCTGCTAATGCCCGAGCCTTGCGACCTCGAGCCTTGCCCTCCTGGGCCTTGATTTCCCCTAGACGGTGGTGCGGGCATTCTGAAAGACCCACCTCCCCCGTGGTTCCCCTTCTTGCTAGAACCTTGGGGGCCGGTGTTCTCCCATTTCCTCTTCTTTTCCTCCTCGGCTTTTTTCAGCTTTCTTTCTTCCCATTCCTTCTCCCCTTTCAGGCCTTGCTCCATCACTTGACTAAACGTCATGTTAGGCAATTGTGTTGCCCGTTCACGCACGTCTAAGTCTAAAGCATCCCAAAAGTGATTCACCATCCGGTTCTCATCACAAGCATACTCCGGTATGAACTCCGCGAGCTCCCTGAACTTGTGCTCGAGTTGCCTCACGGTATACTTGCCTCCTTGGGTCAAGTTGGTGTATTCTCTCCTCTTCAAGTTCACCTCGAAGTCGGAGTAGTATTGGTTGAAGAATTCCTGTCGGAAATTCTCCCAAGTTACGGCCTCACCGTACTTCCCCTTGACACCGTCCCACCATGTGGACGCCATCCCCTCTAGCAACCTTGTTGCTACTCTCATCTTCATGTTTGGCGGCAGCTGCATATCAAGGGCCGCTTCATTGAACCTCTTGATCCACTCCGCCGTAACGGATATATCTCCCGTTCCATTGAACGGTTTACACCCCAGATCTCTTGCTTCCTTGAGGTACTTAGAGATCCTTATTATCGGGACCTCGACACCTCGATCTACTCGGGACTCTACATGTCCCCTAGAACCCGCATGGCTTCCCCTTCTTGAAGCCCCTCCCAAAGCACGCCTTGCCTGGCGCCTTTGGCGATCCTGTTGAAATTGATGGAGTAGTTCCTCCATCCTTTCCAGAGCGTCATCATCGTCGCTCCCCTCACTAGCATCATCATACTCCCCATCATATGGGGTCTCAACCGGCTCAGTTCCCGGTTGATACGTCGAATCCTCCTCAGACTCATAGGACTCGTTGACTGTTTCAACATAACTGTCACTCACGGTCTGATCTTGGCCTCCACGGCCCTGTCCTCTGGACACCCTAGAAGTCCCTCTACTGCCTTGCACGGATCCTCCCGGTGCTCGGCCAGTCGGGTTCCTTCTAGTTACTTTCCCGGTACGTTCCATTTCTGAAAGAAATTGAGAATGAGTCATTAGACTCGTATCAAATGTCAATTGACGGATAGGTACTTAAAGACATCCTTTGGCTCAAATCACCGCCATACCAATTGCTAAGGGTACCATCTTAACAATTAGAGACATTGCAACTTAAGTACCAAAAGTTCTATAAGTACAAAACCTTATGCTCATGGTTTTCAAATTCATTTTCAAAAAGAAATTTTGAAGCTTCATTATGATGTTTACGGACTAAGGCTCTGATACCAATTAAATTGTCACGCCCCGGGCCTAGCCGTACACGTCAACAACCCGCCGTACAGTACGAATAGTCAACCGCAGTCCGACTCATCCATACTATACAAGGCGTCATGAATATCATTCACACATAGTACATCCATAAACAAGCATAATGTAAATCATTCATTTAAAACAGCGGAAGCATAAATACAATTGTTCAAGCCACACTTGGCATAACTCGGCATACAAGCCCCCAAAGTAATTATTCAAAAATAATATCCATGAGCATTAACGTAATTGTTTTTAAAACAGAACGGAAGAAGCACGAACCACGTCTTCTCCCCTTGATCCTCCCGAAGCCGCGGGCGATGGTAGCAACCTTCAAGTCCTACCTGAAACTGTGAGGTGGCCTCCCCCGTGAAGGGGAGGTCAGTACTTGGAAATATTTGACAAGTACAATAGCAACTATACTAAGTATAATCAACATTTTAATTTCCAAGATCCTCAACTTAGGGTACTATTATATTATAGGCCATAACCCTCGGTTACCCCCTTTTCTTTTAACTGTACTTACTTTATATAAAGTCAAGTAGTCGGCCCGTAGGCCCATATTCATTTAGAATTCATCGTTTCCATTCCCCCGTGACCGCAAGTCACGATAACCCCGTGGGATCCCATCGAGCCCCAATTGTATAGAATGGCTCGGCCCAACTACATTTCTATACAATCCTCTAACTCAATATATCATATCAAAATTTGTATGGCAAGGGCTCGGCCCAACTACGTTTCCATACCAACCATAACTTCGTGGCAAGGGCTCGACCCAACTACGTTTCCACGGAGGTCACATATACATGGCAAGGGCTCGGCCCAACTACGTTTCCATGCTAATCATATTACATGGCATGGGCTCGGCCCAACTACATTTCCATGTCATCCTAGAGTCCAACTCTAATTATTTTCATAATTAAATTCTCAAGCAATTCCTATGCCTAGAATCAATTTTCGTAGGTAGCCTTTAGGCCTACCCCTATCACCTTAGTGTTCACACAATTCAACCTTAAAGTATCTCTTGAGACTACTTAAGGCATATCTATTCACAATCCTACCTCTTAGGATTTGTTTCATCATTTATTTATATTAATTCCCCGACTAGTGTTTTGATACTAATTGGATAATCTTAGAACATGCCAAGTTCCTATTTTCCAATTGACTTTTCATTTCAATTGATTTCCCAACACAAGTATAGTTTGATCTCAATATCAAAAATATCGCTTTACTCCGTTCATGAATTTCATACATGGCGTAAAGTATATTTTATCACAATATCATCATAGTAATTCCATTAATATGTCGTTCTATTTATTTCACATAATCATACACAATTATTCTAAATTTGTATATCATGCTTCACTTACTCATATCAATATCATTTTCATTTAGGCATTATTAATCATTAATAATCCATGAAAATCCCATCTAATTACTTTAGGCAATCTTATGAAATTAACTCACTAATTATAAGCAATATAGTCAGTCATCCTCACCTTATGAAGTGCTGAAATAGTTGCCTTTGCTAAGCCCCTCGATCAATCCCCGTTCTAGGCCGATTGGAGGTGTAAAACTGAACTGTTGGGCAAAAGCCGGGCGGCTTTCACGAAAGCCGGGCGGCTTTCGTGGTCTGCTACTACGACTAGCTCCTTTGAAGTGGCGGTTTCCGGCGGTTTCGACTCCTATCGATTGGCCAACCCTCCTAAGTTAATTACCACCACTTTATATCAATATTCTACACTTTTAAACGCGTAGAACTCATGATTTAATCCACCATATGATTTCTTAAAAATCATGCACAATAAAACTAGTTAAAAGAGTAGAAATTGTGTTCTTTACCCTCTTCTTCTAGCTTTTCTTCTTGGATCTTTCTCTCCTCTTGGTTTCTTCAGCTCCAGAACTTTGAGAGCCTTTTCCCTGGACCTTATCTCCCTTGTGCTGGCCGAATGGATTGAAGAGAGGGTAGGGGAGAAGTCCTTTTCAACCAACACAATGATTTGTGTGGGATAGGACCCTAGCATGGGTTTTTGTCTCAAAGGAGACTTCCTCCCTCTCCCTTGTGCGTACCAGCACGTTTAGCTGCTCCCCTCCCCCATTATTTGATCAATCAGCACCCATAAAAACGTGGGGTGGCCCCCACTTATGTGAGAGGTCATCCCATTACGTCCCGGTGTGTACAATCGGCCCCGAAAGTTGTGTTTCTCGGTCCGTTTTAATCATATTTTATTTTATCGGGCCAAATAAAATATATCACGTGTTCCTAATAATTATGGGCCTTTAGAATAGATGTATATTCCCCAACATTAATTTAGGAGTCTCCGAAACTCATTTCGGGCTGTTATCCGTTAAATTGCCAATACCGGTAATTGGGCCCCGTTTGACCAACCGGTCAACTCCATGCCTTTCTTATGGCCCAAATAGAATATCCACTCCCATATAGGTGTCATCTAGACCAAGATGAATATAATATGTGGTTCGGGAATTATTGGGCGGTCCACGTTCCCGCTGTGGGCCCCACATGCAATTTACTATTCACGTAAAAGAAATAATGAACTTTAACAATTACGCAAATTCATAAATCATCTTTCATTGTTTATTACATAATTTACTAACAGTAAATATGCTCGGGGTCGGTGTTACTATCAAATCCAGTATTAAAGATGTGAATATATGTGTCATGTCTTATTCCTAATCCAGTATCTTAATTACTATCAAATCCGTGTTTTGATTACTCAATGACTTTCAACCAAAGAAAAGTTCATTATTACTCTGTCTGTCCCTTTAAATTTTGCAAACTTTCTCACTAAAGCTGCAGAAGAAAGCCATTATGCCTGTATACCACAAATTGAAACAGATATTAGAATAACAAGTATTAGGCTAAGGTGATTGGGTAAGAAGAACTTCGGGATAGGGCTTATGGTGATATCTTGGTGGACTAAACTCGGGTGACCTCTTTGGTTAGGAATTCAGGTAAGCTAAACTCGAGTAAGGGATTTTGGGTAAGATATTTCAGATATATAGGATCTCGGTCCTTGAGTTTTTGAGAATTTCGGGTGTAGACCTCGAAGATAAGAATGCGGGTCTTAAAGTTTAGAGGATGACGGCTGAAGATATCGGGTGACATATTTCAGGTGACCGAGTTTTACGTGTTGGAGGGAATTCGGGTTGGGGGAATCCGGGTCTCAAGATTTCGGCTTTATAAGATTTCAGATGTCCAAATTTGGTTGTAGAAACTTCGGGGTTAAAGGATTTCGGGGGTCCAAACTATGATTGTGAAGACTTCGGGGGTAGGATGTCGGGTGACAGGCTTTGGGATTTTGTTTATGAGGATATCGGGTAAGGGAATTTTGGGTTCTCGTTTCTTTGTGGTTGATGTCTGGTAAAACGATATCAGGTTAAAAATCTCTATTGCCCATCTTGGTGATTTCGAAACTTTGAGGATTTCGGGCTGAGATGCAAAGTTCAAGATATCAGGCTACAGATCTCAACTTTATCTCTTAGGTAGGCTCAGTTGGGTTTTACAGAGCCATTGCGACATTTCCCATTGATCTCTTTACTCCCCCTAATTAGGAGCACTCAGTAGGATGCTTTGACATTGTTTGGCGCTTAGGAGGAAAACTTTGAAACTCACCCTCAAAAGGTGCATCCTTGAGTTGTCTTGCATTGTGCATTGTGTGACGCCAGAAGGAAATAGAGATGTTCCTCCTCTGAATTTACAAGTATTGTTGTTGTCACCTGGGGAGTAAAGTAGGAAACTCCCCCTTGGAATGTGCTTTCTTCATTGTACGACACCATGAGGAGTGAAAAGAAACACTCCTCCTCAGAATATGCACTTATTGTTTATTCTTGGCATGTGTTGGTGTTGAGGTGTGAATTTTTTTATTTCCAGCTCAGTAGGGAGTATACACTCTAATACTCTCCTTCATAATGTGCACTCTTGCTCCCCTTTAAAGAATGATTCATCTTGAATAGGTGCATTGAGAGCTTTTGTTGAATTTGTTTGAAAGCTCAGAAAAAGATTTCTTCATCGCTCCCCCTTGACGTATGCTACGTCATGTGATTGTGGGTTCTGAATTGAGGTGTTCAGAAACCTTTATGTGTTATCCGGTTTTGAACTGATGTATCCAGAAACAATGTTGTAGAGCGGGTTCTGAGCTATTTTACTCAGAATGCCAAGGGGTGGTTGCTCAACAATTGAATTTCCCATCATGTGTGTGTAGCAAACATATCAGGTACCACACATGAGGCGCACCTGCAAAAGAATTCAGAAACATTTGGTACCCATTTAAGGATAGGCCCGTCCTTTCTAGCATAACACAAATTTTGAAATTTTTGATTTATTTTTGTTCCTAAACCAGTCTCTTTTGAAGCTTTCGTAAAGCTACATGACTGTAATTTTGATCTAGGATTCCATTTTTGAATGATGGGGTTGCATTTTGAGAAGTAGAGATTTTCTCCCTTAATAGACATTTCAAATGTTTGATTGAATAAATCTTGAGGGGATATTTCAGGTGAACATCATCACAAACATCATAGGTAAAAGCCTTAAATCTTTTCTATTTAGATTTCCCATAACTCACATCAAAAAGATGACTTGAAGTATTAGATTGCCTAGTTGCATTAACATAAGCACTATCGTGAGTTTTCACATGAGTAGAACCATCAGAAGAAAACTTAGAAGATTTGTCTGTGAAAGAACTAGGTGACTTACTTTCAGAACTAGAACGAGAATCCTTGAAAGTACTACAAGACTTAGTAAAAAGATATTTTGATTTTTCAGAAACATTTTAAGTCTTGCAGCCTCCTTTTTAGTTTGTTTGAAAATTCAGACCATCCTCTTCTCTTGGCGTTTATTAAAAACATTATCTTTTGGTTTTTCAAAATGAGAGCGAGAGGATGAGCCGTTTTCTTTAGAAGTCTGTTGTGAAGGAGGTTTCGAGAAGTTGCTCATAGAAACGGGAGATGAGGTTAGAGTCCTTTTTTCTTGAAAAATGATTTTTCCTTTTGTTCTTTTCGAAAAGGGAATTATCAGGAGTTTTTGAGCCTTGAGAGGATATATTAGTTAATTCTGTAATTTTTTTCAAAAGATTTTCCTTTTTCAGTTTTGAACTTTTCTCGTTCTTCTTCAAAAGAAGAATGAAGATCAACCATTTTCTTGATTATTGCAGGAAAATATGGTTCAACAATCTTTAAAGTCGAGGCTTCTTCCTCATTGGACACAGTTTGGTTTTCAGGAGGAGAGAGGGCAATATAATTATCAGACAATAGAAATTTGTGTAGTAGCATACTAGCATAGCTGTCATTAAGAGCAGTATAATCAAATCTAATTTCAGCTTTGGCTCTATTCTTTCTTTTGTCCTCTTCTTCCTCATTAATTTCGGAAACACTAGTAAAATAAATTAACTTAGCTAACCCTAACTTCATGTACCTAATGTCATAGAATTGGGCGCAATCAACCTTCTTCAAGTTTTCATGATTTTGAAAGCCTAGCCCTTCTCTAGGATTATAAAATTTAGTGTCCATTGGTCTATTGTTTAACAGAAAAACAGTTTGTTTCGATTGACCTCTCTTAGCAAGAATATCCTCTAACTCATTTATTTTAGAATAAAGACGACCATGTTCCTTGTTAAGAAGTTCAAAACGAGTAACAGTTTCAGAACATTTTCACTTATTTTCCTCCAGATCCTTAGTTAAGTCACAGACAGTTTACTTAAGTTTTGCTACTTCAGACTCTAAGCTAGTAACTTTATCTTGTGAATCTTTTAAGCGCACACCTTGATGTGCTCCTTGTTCCATTTTTTTCATACACCTTTGATTATTAGCAAGTCTATCTTCAAGTTCCTTTATTTTATTGGAATTAGAAGTACTTACCTGAAATTTGTCAGATACTGTGCTTGATCCGTTGCTTGAGAGCATTGATGGGTTGGAGTAGGAACCCATTGATGAATGTCGGAGATGGGTCCTTTAGAGAATAGCTTTGACCAGCTTTGTCTTGTAGAAGAATTGACCAAATTTGTCTCTGTTTTGACTTTGACCGGTGATTGACAATGTTTTTCGGAAAATAGATGATATATTGGTCAAAATAGGCGAGTGAGGGAGTGTGAGAATGTGTTTTGGGGTACCCCGAGTATTATTTGCGTAAATCGGATCACCGAGTCAAAAGTTATGGTCAAAACAGTGTAGACATGCAAAATAGGAAAAATTGACCATTGAATGATCGTTGACGCGTACTGTTCAGCTTTAGAATGACATGTAAGAGATATGGATCATGGGTAAGAGAAGGAGGTCCCAAATTGTTTTACTTGATGGAGGCCCGAAATCTTGATCTTTATTGAGGACTCGAAATCTTTAAGACCGAAATCATAGGCAAGAGATAAGAAACTCGGTGAAGTGCTTGTGGTTTTTATTTCGGGTGGAGATGCGAGATTAATAACTCGGACTTTAGCTCCTCAAAGAAGACTCTGGCATGAGCTGCACAAATTGATTTCGGGTGTTGGTAAAAACTAATCTCGGGCTAGCAAATTTCAGTGATCTCGGTTCAGCTGCAATAAAGTGATTTCGGGTGCCCGAATTCTGCAAAGTGTCGAAGTCTTCACATGTACGAAATTATAGAATTCGGGTGAGCGAAACACGTAACATGATCAACCAGGTATTTTGCTCTGTGATCTTCTCTTCTTTTCTTTACAGCCGCCGCAACAATTAAACAAAAAGGGGAAAGTATAGAAAACGTATATGTGGTTTGAGCCATTTTCAGATAGGGGCATGTGTTTCATTTTCTAACAAAGTGAGACATGTGTTTCAATTCCGTTATCATAGCAGGGGCATGGTGTCTAATGCTGTTAGAAAAATTAACTCCGATTTTAAAAAGTCTCCGAAAAAATTAAAAGAAAAATACTGGGAGGTGCGCCTCATCAAGGAGATCAACAAACTATCATTCTCTTTGGATTTTTCAGCTCTATTTGGATTATCTTTTAAAAACAAATTCGCTAATATCAACTTTCTGGTGGACTTTCTGGAGATATGGTGGCTGGAAACAAAAAAATAAAGATAGTTTGTTGATCTCCTTGACGAGACGCATCTCCCAGTATTTTTCTTTTAATTTTTCGGAGACTTTTTAAAATCGGGGTTAATTTTTCTAACGTCGTTAGACGCCATGCCCCTGCTATGATAACGGAATTGAAACACATGTCCCACTTTGTTAGAAAATGAAACACATTCCCCTATCTGAAAATGGCCCAAATCACCTGTACGTTTTCTGTACTTTTCCCAAACAAAAATACCAAGAACAAATGTAGAAATAATTCAACCAAAACTTTTGATTTTGATCAAATTAATTCCAGAAAAATTTGTAGATATGAATGAACAGAATTACGTTGTGGCTCTGATACAAATTGTTTAAATAATCCCAGATCAAAAGTCGATTAACTAATAAATAATAATATGAAGAATTTGAACAGTAGAAGAACAATTCATCAACATTCAATACCCTATATTCATAAAGATGTAGCAATAATGCATATTACAAGGATGAACTGTTGAGAGAGAATTATCTAGGTGCTCTACGAGAATAATTGTTGAGTCGCAGGTATGCGGTGACAGGAATCTGCCAGCATGCCGATGCGATCGAACCGCGTGGTGCTTCGTTTGTGTTATAAAGGGGGGAGAGCATGCTACACTATCAGCGATTGTTTTTAGTGTAGCGGTAAGCGCAACGATCTACAATTGGTATCAGAGCCAATGTCACAAGTTCAACCCCTGGCAACAGCATGTTGCGCAGTTGAGTCGTATTTATAGGAGAGAGGTTGAGCATCCTATTACAATTTGGAAACAATGTTGGGGCATGCGTGTGTGTGGGCTTATCTGCCTAAAAGCCTGTTTCTCTCCCTCAACAATTAAAAACCTGCTGATACAAACACTAATTAAACAAAGATAATTACAATTATTTTGAACATAATAAATAATGTTCTAACAGGAATCCTCGTGTATTTTGACAACTCTTACTTTATTATAAATACACCTGTCAAGGCTCTTATTGGAGTACCGCTTTCCCATTATTCTCACAGTATTATTACTTTGTATTTAAATAATTAAAATAATCGTGTCAATAAAAAAATCATGTCAAGATGTTTTCTTTTGGACTGAAATTTGATGGTCTTGTCTAGTCTTGTCTGATCTGGTCTGGTCTGATCTGATACAGTAAGTGTTTGGTTTATGTGTATTTTATAACTATGAAAGTCTGGTCTGATTTGGTTTGATTCTGTCTAATCTCATCTGAGACTGACAACAGTCCAAAAGAAAACACTCTCACAATGGTTGAATGTGAAGTGGAGAAGGACGTAGTACGTACTCTACTACTACGTAAGTACGTAATACGAAATATTTTGTTAGACAGGTTCCCAATAATACTAGTACGTAATTAAACTATCCGGGCCATGCACAATTTCTACCCGTTACCCGTTTTCAAATGAATCTGGTTCAAATAGTGTTAAACCCTATTTTCTCTCTCTTTTACTTCAACAGCTACTGATCTCTCTCTCTCCCTCATACTCTCACCGTTGTGTTCTGTACGTTGGAATAATGGGCATGATCCTCATGCCCGAACTCTATCAGGCTAGCTCTGTTGAGTGGAATCCATCACCGGTGGTCTCCATAGCCACTAGTGATGACAATTTTCAGGTCGCCGCAGCTCGCAAGGATGGTTCTCTTGAACTTTGACTTGTCTCTCCTGGCTCCGTTGGCTGGCACCATGTGTTGTGTGCTGTTGTTGAACTGTAGAAACACTTGTCTACTGCCTTGCTTCATTTTTGTTGGATTCAATCTCATCGCCCTTGAATATTTTTGCGTAGAGAAAGCCTTGTGTGGGAATTCAGCCGTTGCGATCGCCGTAAGCTACTAACCTTGAGTGGAAACACCACGGGCGAATGAATATCGCAGCACCAAACCCTAGGAAATATCCTACCCTTCCATGATTTATCACAATAGCTAATTTCTTCATATACCTCATTAAGTTATATATTTATCAAAATTATTTTTAAAAATACCATAATTATGTTGTTATATTTAATAGATGAATTAAATTAGGAATCCTAGTGTATTTTGGCAACTCTTGTTTGATTATAAATACACATGTTAGGGCTCCTATTGGAGTACCGCTTTCCCATTATTCTCACATGGTATCAGAGCTCAGACCTAATTTTTTTTTTATTCTCTCCTTCTCTCATTCGAGTCGCCGCATCATGGCCTCCTCCGATGCCATGACTTCCTCCGTTGCAGCCTCCTCTACGACGTCGCTAACAACCACCAGCATCTCCGCGGACGTGACCCAGCAAACGATCGCTGCCTCCATGGTCCCCGCTGCATCACAAATTTCTGGCGCAACTGGCACTCCGGTGCTGCGGCCGACATCCTCCATCGCATTCTCCAACTTGTCGCCGCCACCAGTCTTCTCCACGGCTGAGCCATATTCGCTTTTCCAGACGCTGCAACCTCGTTTTCCATGGCAGGCGCCTCTCATGTCCACTTCGGCGAACCTTACTCCACTGCCGCCACCCGCTTCACCGTTCTATGGCTCTTGCTTTTCCGGATCCCCTGGTGTCATTCGCCCGAACGACACGCCTGGTTTTGCTTCTCCGATGGCTTCTCTTGCTCAGTCCGTCTCTCATATCACGACTACCTCCCAGATTGTGACAATCAAACTTAAGGCGGTTGAAAACTGTCTTACTTGGCGCACCCAATTTGAATCATTCTTGGTCTCTGAGAGTCTCCTTGGCAGGGTTGATGATTCCATTCAGGTACCCCCTCCTATGTACACCGTTGATATAATTAATCGCCAAGTTACAAATACGGAGTATTATCATTGGTTGGGAGTAGATCAAACAATTCACTGTTGGTTGTTTGCTACCCTTGCTCGTGAGGTTGTGGTTGATGTTCATGATTTGAAACACTCCTTTGCTATTTGGAATCGTTTTCAAACTAAATTTATGTCTGCTAGTTTACCGTGATGTATGGAACTAAAACGTTTATTGTCTAATATGAAAAAGAAAGATAATCGATCCATGGAACATTATTTGAGAGATATCAAGAATTTGGTTGATGTCCTGACTGCTATTAATCCTCCTGCGTCGGAAAAAGAGTTACTTCAGTCCATTATAAGTGGTTTAGGTCCTGAGTATGCATCCCTAATCACCATGGTCTCCTTATTTCCCGACAATTTTCCCTTTGATGTTCTCCATCCCCGTCTCTTGGAACAAGAACAAAGGGTCCTTTATCAATGCCAACAAGACGAAGCAGTTGGCCATCAAACTTTTGCAGCTGCTGCCGCTGCCGGACAGCAGCTACCAGGACACCAGTTTCGCGGATGGGAGGGGGAGGGAGGTGGCGGCAGAGGCAGTCGCGGCAGGGGAGGCCGCAGTCGAGGACCACAACAACCATACTACACCGGGCAGCATCATTACGGTGCACAGCAGCATACCGGCGAACAACAGCCGGGTCAGCTTGTCACGCCTCGGACCTATCCGGACACGTCAACAATCCGTCGTACAATATGAATAGTCAACCGCAGTCTAACTCATCCATATTATACAAGGCGTCTCGAATATCATTCACACATAGTACATCCATAAACAAACATAATGTAACACATTCATTAAAGCAGTGGAAACATTAATACAAGTGTTCAAGCCACACTTGGCAACTTAGGCATACAAGCCCTCAAATAATTAATCAAAAATAATATTCATGAGCATTATTCATTTTGTTTTCAAAACAGAAACGGAAGAAGCACGAACCAAGTCTTCTTCCTTTGATCTCCCCGTACCAACAGGCGGTGGTAGCAACCTTCAAGTTCTACCTGAAACTGTGAGGTGGCCTCCCCCGTGAAGGGGAGGTCAGTACTTTGAAGCATTTCAAAAGTACAATGACAACTACACTGTATATAATCAATGTTTCAATTTCTAAGACCCTCAATCTAGGGTGATACTATATTATAGGCCGTAACCCTCGGTTACCCTATTCAAAACCCACTTACCTTATATATAAGGTCAAGTAGTCGGCCCGTGGGCCCATGCTTACCTTATTACGTCATTTCACCATACTATAGTCACACTCACCGATATCATTCCGTCGTGCTAGAACATCCAAGTTCGAATTTACGATCATATTGCTCATCTCAAGTGATTTTCCTTTTCAAATATGATCTAATAATCTTAACGTCACAATATCACTTTCATCCATTCATGAATTTTCTACATGAAGTAAGAGCATATCTTATCACAATATTTCACAATTTATTTCATTATCATGCCCTCATATTCATAATACACAATCATACACAATTTCCTCCAAATTTGTATATCATGCTTCATTTACTCATATGCAATAGTATTTTCATTTAGGCATTATTAATCATTAATAATCCATGAAAATCACAATTAATACTTTAGGCAATCTTATGAAATTAACTCACTAATTATAAGCAATATAGTCGGTCATCCTCACCTTAAATGAGCTTTAAATTTCTCCTTCTTGATCCA
This sequence comes from Cuscuta europaea, assembly GCA_945859875.1. NCBI lineage: Eukaryota > Viridiplantae > Streptophyta > Magnoliopsida > Solanales > Convolvulaceae > Cuscuta > Cuscuta europaea. Next base: position 7,886,519 of record CAMAPE010000002.1, read on the forward strand.
ATGATCAAAGCTTCGGCCAAGGTGGATTAAGAACTGATTCCTTACTTAAGTATGAGTGTTAAGCAGCCTCCTCACAGTGCTAGCTCAACCCCTAAACGTCGACACGAAAACAGTCCCTAGAACGGGTGTTTTCCGGCGAATTCGTTCCCTAACCTTTCAAGGTTTTGTCTAGGTTAGTATCTAACCTTTCCAACAATTAAAGTTACTCTATAATAACATTTTATACACTTAAACCAGTTTATAATAGTTCTTCAAGCATTCATAGGATTTAGGCAATAGAAAGGAAGGTTTTGGATTCGAACTTACTTTGAATACCAAAAAGTATTCTGCGAGGTTTCGTTGTGTTCGGATGATTTGGGGGCCTTAAACTTCTCTGTTTCCTTCAAAACGCACACCTATGGATTCTTCTTTTCGAGATTTTCAGTGGGAACTTCACACGCTTTAATTGGATAAGTAAAACTCCATATATGAGTCGAATAAGAAGGCCTACGCACCTGAAAAATCCTGCGGCCAGCTCTCCAATTTTCCTCTCTTCTTGGGTTGTGCGGCTTCCCTCTCTTCCTTATCTCTTTGAGTTCGAATGGGGTGAGGGAGAGGTTTTTAGAAGCTCTCAAATGCTTATCCTCACATGTGGTTCACAAAAAATTATGTAGGGTGTTTGATTCCAATCAAACATGGGATGGTCCTCCTCTTTTATTTCTTTTTTGTATTGTTTGAGCTCTCAACTCAATAGGTCAGCCCCATTTATGTGTTCTAACTTATCTTACCTGTTTTGCAGGTGCTAGGAAGGTGTGGGCGTACTCTCATGTCCCCTAATTAATTTGGGAGCAAAATATCTACCAATACATTCAAAAGTGGAAAGATGAGTCCTATCATTTTTGTCCTTTGTCATAAGATGTACTTTTGTACTCTCCCCAATTTATTCAGATCAAGTCAACCTTCTACATCATATTATTGGTCTCTAATATGTGTAGGGTGGTCCCAATAATTTATTTGATTTATAATTACAAAAGAAAACCCTACTCCCATTATTTGGCCTAATAATGCCAAAGATGGGACCATAGGCATTAGTATTCTTCTCCAATCATTCCATCATTCAATTATGATATTAATATTTATATATCTGGGCTACCAACCCTGTGGGTCACCCTCCAATTGGTCTAGGACGTCATTCTTGAATAATTACTATTTTTAGCAGGTTAGGCTCAAAATAACATTTGGGCTGCCCGACCGCACTTACATTGTACCAAGGGATTGCATATCTTTATTTAAGGATGTTGGGCCCCAATATCAATAATATGACCCAATTAATTATTTAGAAGTCCATTACCATTATATGAGCCCAAATAATAATATGATTAATCATACGTTCCGTAAAACTTTAATCGTTTTACAATTATTCGAAAATAGAGAATTTCAATACATAAGCTTTGAAATTAAATTTGAATTTCCGGGACGTTCGGGTGCGGTGTCACACAGCTGGCTCTTGGTTTCGGTCAGCCGCATGCTCATGCACAGGGGGTGCAGTCTCAACATCCGAACACTCCAAGTTCTGCATATAATTCGGTTTTGTCAACTTTAAATATTAATTCCTATTTTATGTGTGATACTCGCTCTAGCTATGCAGGCTTCCCATCATCTGAGGGTATTCTTGGCTCAGTTCCACCTCCTGTCGTCTGCCAACTTTGTTTTTCTGCAGGTCACTCTGCCCTCCAGTGTCCATTTCATTTTAGTCAACCGTCTGCACCAGCTCTTCTGACCTCCGATGGTGACTCCAATGCTGCTCCGTGGTATCCTGACTCTGCGATATCTGCTCACATGACACCTACATAAGGTATTTTAGTAGGAGAACTATCAAATAAGCCCTTGAACTTTCATAAAAAGTACAAATAAGCCCTTTTACAGGAGACTTTGTCCGGATGTCGCCATTTGGGGCGGTTTCCGGTGGAAGATTTTGATAAAATTTTTTGAGCATCTTCTTCATTAAGTAGTTTACCCATTGCAAATTTCAGCTAAATATTCAATCGAGAAGGCAGTCAAATGATTTTCGGAACTATACTGCGCTGCCTAACTGCGCAGTTATCTTCAAAAATTCATTTGACTGCCTTCCGGTTGAATTTTTATCTGAAATGTGATATGAGTAAACTAGACTTAATGAAGAAGATGCACAAAAAATTTGATCAAAAAATTCCACCGGAAACCGTTCCAAATGGAGATGGCCGGACAAAGCCTCTTAAAAAAGGGCTTATTTGCACTTTTTATGAAAGTTCGAGGACTTATGTGATAGTTCTCCCTATTTTAGTTAATGAATTACATTACACTGGACCACTTTCTGTTAGTGTTGCTAATGGCTCTAAACTTCTTTTTATTAATATTAGTCATATTCATTTAAAGTCATCTAGCCGTCCTCTCACGTTTAAATCCGTTTTTCATGTGCCTCATATTAAATTTAGTTTATTATCCATAAACAAGCTTTTTGCTTATAACAACTGTGTCATAATTTTTGATAAAAATTATTTTTGTGTTAAGGATAAACTTTCGGGGGCGGTCCTTCTTCAGACACCTTGTCATTGTCATCTTTATCCAGTCAGCCTCAGTCCACCGCCATAGCTCACTTTGTCATCTATTGTTGTTGGAAAAAATGTTTTTATAAAGGTGACAACTCCGGTACCCATTTAAAAAATGGGGTACCGTACCTATCATTCACTTGAGTGGTCCACATCATTATATAATTTTTAATTTAGATTTAAATAATTCAACTGCAACACTCTCATTGGTCCATGTGGACAAATGTATGGTGCCTTATGGGTACCATAGAAACTACCTTTTATAAATTAATATTATGGTCATTAATATTAATTATAAAAACCATTTTGAAATGAATGAGAAATTGTTCCCTCAAAGATAAGAGTGGAATTATATTAACACGCACACACTGCCGCCGTCAGTCGGTCAGGTCAGGTTGCGTTTCGGGTTAGAGTCTTAAACCGTCTGCCCGAGTATATGGCTTAAAGATAATTCTATTAGTCACTTTCAATTTTTGATAATGGTTGGCAATAGACACATCCATTCTTTTTAGAAGGAGGGTCACAACCTTTCTTTCTAAAGGTGTCTTTTGGGTGTAGAGTCTCCTGGCCAGAGCTCTATATATACAAATGATTGCCACCATTTTCAAAAATCTGAAAATCTACACACACAATCTTCCATATTCTCTTCCTTCGTTGCATCTTTGAGTTCGCCAGAATCCCGTTGGGAGCGAAGAACCGTTCTATCCTGGGAGACGCTTGCTTCGTGTGTCGGGCAAAAACGTCTTAAGGAAACAACACTTATGTTGGGCTCGGTTACAAGTAATCTTATGTTTTTCCTTAACTATTTTATTTTTTATTTCATTTGCATGCAGATTATTGTAGATACATATAACAATCTTAAGACTTTTTATTTCTTGTTTTAATCGTATGTAAACTGTTCCCTTTCATTATTTTCATCGCTGCATGTTTACATGTTCATATATGTACATAAAGACTGCCTGCATATATATTTCATTAATTTATAATTGCTATCTGGCATCTCTGTTGTTACCGTGATTGTTTTAAACTATTTTCCTATGTTCGCACCTGTAAGTCTTATTTGTTTAACCGTTTGATTATAAGTATTCGACATATTTGTTCGTATAGGTTTCATTTCGTAATGTTCTATTTGGTAGCAACCGTTCGCATGTGATTTAATTTTCTTGTCAGTAAGTTTTGTTTTGTTTTGCATGCTACGTAGTATATTATTAAAACTAGGTGCCTTGATTTGTCTTAGTATCTAAATATTAACTTGTTGCGTGTCTAACGTAGGTGTATGTCTCAATAGATGATCATGCTTTTGTTTATTTCAGTCTCTGCACATATACCCTTCACATAATAATTGTTTATTTAGTTTTACAAGTTTGTTCTTATCAATTTAATCATTTTGACGATTACCATTATATAGTTATTCACTTATTATGTTTGCATATTTAACGTGCACTATTATATACTTTGTGTAAATACGAAATTTTTGTTGTCCAAAAGCAATAGTTTTAATCTTTGGATCCGTCTGTTTTGTGTAAACAGAATGGGTGACGAATCAAACACTTATTTTCTAAAATTATCCCCGCTCACTACTGTCCCGGACAGTTCATCTCATGGCGAGAAACCTAGCAAATTCAACGGTCATGATTTCAAACGTTGGCAACAAAAAATGTTGTTTTATTTAACGACGTTGAATTTGGCTAAGTATCTCTCCGAAAGCCAACCTCTTCTAGAGGAAGGCGAGACTGATAAGGAAAAAGTGGCCGCGGTGGATGCGTGGAAGCATTCGGATTTCTTGTGTATAAATTATCTCTTAAACGGACTAGATGACTCCTTATACTCTGTGTATGCCGATATAAAGACAGCAAAAGAATTGTGGGAATCACTTGAGAAAAAATACAAGACCGAGGATGCCGGCAAAAGGAAATTTATTGTCGGACATTTCTTGGACTTTAAAATGGTTGACCACAAATCGGTTGTTTCTCAAGTTGAAGAATTCCAACTTATTCTTCATGAAATTCACGCTGAGGGTATGTCCCTTAGCGAGTCCTTCCAAGTGGTTGTGGTAATTGAAAAATTACCTCCCAAATGGAAAGACTTCAAGAATTACTTGAAGCATAAGCGTAAGGAAATGTCCCTAGAGGAGCTCATTGTCCGCTTAAGGATAGAGGAGGATAACCGCAAATCCGAGCATAAGGCTGGAAGATCTAATTCCATAGAAGCTAAAGCAAACATGGTGGAAGCGGGATCCGAGAAAGGGAAGAAGAGAAAGCACAATGACGAAGGAACAAGTGGAGGGAAGCCTTCGTCAAAGAAGTTCAAAGGAAAGTGCCATAATTGTGGCAAGCCCGGTCATCGTGCCAAGGACTGTCGTGCTCCTAAGAAAAAGAAGACCGGACAAGTCAATATTGTGGACGACCTCTCCGATGACATGGGTGAAATGAACCTATGTGTCATGATATCACAATGCAATTTAGTGGGTAACACTAAAGAATGGTGCATTGATACTAGAGCTACCCGACATATTTGTGCTAACAAGTGGATGTTCACCGAGTATCAACCTGTTGATAACGAGGAACAACTATTTATGGGTAACTCTTCTACATCAAAAGCGGAAGGTCGCGACAAAGTTGTCCTAAAAATGACGAGTGGGAAAACTCTAACTTTGAACGATGTGCTACATGTCCCTGAGATACGCAAGAATCTGGTTTCGGGCTCCCTCCTTAGCAAGAATGGCTTTAAGCTAGTCTTCGTGGCTGATAAATTTGTACGTACTAAAAATGATGTGTTTGTAGGGAAGGGCTATCTCAATGATGGTCTCTTCAAAATGAATGTACTTACTGTTGTACCCAAAGTTGTGAATAATAATAAAGTGGGTTCTTCTTATTTGGTTGAGTCTTCTCCTATTTGGCATACTAGATTAGGACATGTTAATTATGATACTTTGCGCCGACTTATGCATTTAGATTTATTGCCTAAGTTTCATATTGATCCTAATCATAAGTGTGAAGTTTGTGTGGAAGCCAAAATGATTAGAAAATCCTTTCAAACTGTCACAAGAGAGACGGAACCGCTAGACCTCATACATACGGATCTATGTGATCTTAAGTATGAAGAAACTAGAAGTGGGAAAAAGCATTTCATCACCTTTATCGATGATAGCACTAAATATTGTTACCTGTATTTGCTAAGAAGAAAACATGAAGCAATTAATGCTTTTAAGCATTATAAATCCGAAGTTAAAAATCAACTTGGTAAGAAGATTAAGGCACTAAGGAGTGATAGAGGTGGTGAGTATGAATATCCATTTGACTCAATTTGTTTGGAAAGTGGAATTATTCATCAAGTAACCGCTCCTTATACGCCTCAATCAAATGGAGTAGCCGAAAGGAATAATAGGACTTTAAAGGACATGGTTAATGCCATGTTAGTAAGTTCTCGTGCACCAAACAACTTGTGGGGGGATGCTATTTTAGCTGCCAATTACATTCTACATAGAATGCCCCACAAGAAAACTCTTAAAATTCCATATGATTTATTGAAAGGGCGTAAGCCAAGTTTTAATTACTTGAAGGTGTGGGGATGTCTAGCTAAAGTAGCTATTCCCAAACCTAAGAGGACAAAACTTGGACCAAAGACCATTGATTGTGTGTTTGTTGGATATGCACAAAATAGTAGTGCATATTGATTCCTTGCCCACAAATCCCATTACGTGGATATAGTGGTTGATACTTTTGTAGACTCTAGAGACGCTACATTCTTTGAGAATGTATTCCCTTTCAAAGGAGATTGTGAAGTTGTCTCCTCCGACATGGATGTTTTCATTCCAACCCATGCCGAAGAAACAAACTCACATAAGAGGTCTTTTGATTCTATAAAAGATAACAACGAAATAGCGCAAGAATGTGAAGTGGGACGCAGCAAAAGGGCTCGAAAATCAAAAGATTTTGGACCCGGTTTTGTTGTATACCTTCTAGATGATGAGCCTCAAACTTATAAGGAAGTCATGTCCTCACCAGACGTTGACCAATGGCAAGAGGCTATCAAGAGTGAAATTGATTCCATCATATCTAATCACATTTCGAAAGTTGTAGATTTGCCTCCTGGATCTAAACCTCTAGGATGCAAATGGATCTTCAAAAAAAAAAAGAACATATGGAACAATTGAGAAGTACAAAGCTCGATTGGTTTCCAAAGGATACAACCAAAAGGGAGATTTTGACTACTTCGATGTCTACTCACCGGTTACAAGAATAACTTCAATTCGAATGCTATAAGCAATAGCTGCATTGAGGGGTTTGGAAATCCACCAAATGGATGTAAAAACTGCATTCTTGAACGGTAATTTAGAGGAAGAGATTTACATGCAACAACCTGAAGGTTTCATTGTCCCTGGACAAGAAAGAAAGGTTTGTCGCCTAGTAAAATCTCTGTATGGGTTAAAGCAAGCCCCCAAACAATGGCATGATAAATTTGATAGTGTAATGCTATCAAATGGATTTAAAAACAACGAGGCCAACAAATGTGTGTATGTGAAAGGAAATCAAAAGGACTATGTCATAGTTTGTCTATACGTAGATGATATGCTTATTTTTGGTAATGACAACAATTTGATAAAAGCTACCAAAAGTATGTTGGCTAGGAAATTTGAAATGAAGGATCTCGGTGTTGCGGATGTAATTCTAGGGATTAAAATCACTAGAACATCCAAAGGGTTGATATTGTCTCAATCACACTACATTGAGAAAATGTTTGAGAGATTCGAGAAGTATAATATCAAACCCATGAGAACTCCTTTTGATTCCAGTGTTCACCTCAGTAAAAATAGAGGAGAAAGTGTTTCACCAGATGACTATCCTCGGGTCATATGATTTAACTTATGTCATGAATGGAACGCGACCCGGTACAGCTCAAGCTGTGAATAAGCTAAGCCGGTTTTCAATAAACCCCGGTAGAGAACACTGTAAAGCGCTTATAAGGGTGCTTGGGTATTTGATGTATACCAAAGATTATGGTTTACATTTTCAAAAATATCCATCCGTGCTTGAGGGATATACCGATGCAAATTGGATATCCGATTCCAAGGACACAAAATCAACGAGTGGATATGTGTTTACCCTCGGAAGTGGTGTTGTGTCGTGGAAATCTTCCAAACAAACATGTATTGCTAGATCTACCATGGAAACTGAATTCATTGCCTTAGATAAGGCAGGAGAAGAAGCTGAATGGTTGAGAGAGTTTTTGGAAGATCTTCCTTGTTGGGAAAAGTGTGTCCCTCCAATATCCATTCATTGTGATAGTCAAGCTGCAATTGGAAGGGCAAGAAATGCAGTTTATAACGGTAAGTCTAGACACATCCGTCGTAGACATAATACCGTTAGAAAATTAATTAAAAATGGGATCATCTCTCTTGACTATGTTAAGTCGAAAGAAAATATTGCGGATCCGCTAACCAAACCTCTACCGAGGGAGTTGGTCGAGACGTCAAGGAGAGCAATGGGCATACGGCCAATGATCCAATAAAAGTCCATGGGGAAACCCTACCTATTATTGAGAGTGCCTCATAATTAGGTTCAAAGGGAAAACACAACTGTGGACTGGCTCGGGCGGTACTAGCCAAGATATAGTACACTCATGCCAAGAGCATTTAGGGTAAGTTACGCTTTTAATGATCTCTATATCTTGATTCGTTCAAGTAAGGTATGGCATGATACCTTCCATAGAGATCACCTATGCTGGTGGAAGACGGCCGCTTCTATGAGAGTTCATAGCACGAGATAAATTCTCCGGTGCACGATAAACTCTCGAAAACACTAGCTGAACCAGGAGGTGTTCAAGGCCGAAACGAACACAAACGTGAGAACCAAAGATGCACCTGGGGCTCTGTGTGTTATTCATTGTCTAGGTTTACACAATGGCTGACGGTTCAAAGCAAATGCTACCGATTGTCCAGTAAATCCGATGGATATACACTAAGGTAGGTTCAAAGTTTCACGACTACCTAACCCTATGCAGAGTTCCCATCTTCCCATGTCAAATTCCAATCTGTTTCTTGTCTTTAAGCCAATTTCTCATTCATGTGGGGGGATTGTTGGAAAAATGGTTTTATAAATTAGTATTATGGTCATTAATATTATTTGTAAAAACCATTTTGAAATGAATGAGAAATTGTTCCCTGAAAGATAAGCGTGGAATTATATTAACACGCACACACTGCCGCCGTCAGTCGGTCGGGTCGGGTTGGGTTTCGAGTTAGAGTCTTAAACCGTCTGCCCGAGTATATGGCTTAAAGATAATTCTATTAGTCGCTTTCAATTTTGGATAATGGTTGGCAATAGACACATCCATTCTTTTTAGAAGGAGGGTCACAACCTTTCTTTCTAAAGGTGTCTTTTGGGTGTAAAGTCTCTTGGCCAGAGCTCTATATATACCCATGATTGCCACCATTTTAAAAAATCCGAAAATCTACACACACAATCTTCTACATTCTCTTCCTTCATTGCATCTTTGAGTTCGCCGGAATCCCGTTGGGAGAGAAGAACCGTTCTATCCTGGGAGACGCTTGCTTCGTGTGTCGGGCAAAAACGTCTTAAGGAAACAATGCTTACGTTGGGCTCGGTTACAAGTAATCTTACGTTTTTCCTTAACTATTTTATTTTTTATTTCATTTGCATGCAAATTGTTGTACATACATATAACAATTACTTCATCTAGACCTATTTGGCACCCATAGATGTCTACTGTGTCAATTCTATTTTACGTAGTCTAGATAGACAACATCATATTTGTAGTAAGACTAGTTTTTCTCATGATTGTATTTTCTGCCGCTTAGGAAAAACTCAACGTTTACCTTTCCAAGATGCTAGTCACAGTACTACTATACCTTTCCGCTTAGGCTTTAAATGTTATGTTTGTTTTATTGATGATTTTTCTCGATTTACTTGGCTCTATCTCATGCGCAAAAAGGTTGAAGTTTTTCATTATTTTCAAAATTTTAAAGCTTTAGTGGAAATTTTTTTAGTGCTAAAGTTAAAGTTTTTCAAAGTGATGGAGGGGGTGAATTTGTTAATTTTAATATGCAGCTTTTTTTATACTCATGGATTTTGTTTTCGCAAATCTTGTCCTGACACACCGCAACAAAATGGGATGGCTGAGCGTAAACATAGACATCGTTTGGAACTTACTAGGACTACGCTTCTTGAAGCCTATATTCCTAGTGATTTTTGGCTTGATGTTATCTTTACCGCTGCATATATTATTAATTGTTTATCCTCTCCCTTACTTTGTGGCTTATCTCCCTATGAAAAACTTTTTCAAAAATCTCTTGATTATTCCTTTATGCGTGTTTTTGGGTGCTCTTGTTTTCCAAATATTTCTGTCTCTTCTGCCAACAAGTTGTCTGCTCGGTCTGTTTATTGTTTTTTATTGGCTATGCATCTGGCCTAAGTCTGATAGAGTCTATGTGAATCGTCATGGTAGGTTCCTTGAGAATAGCTTTCCCTTTTCATCCCTTGTCTCTTCCTTATCTGAGTCATCTGCCACAATCACTAGTTCAGACTTCGTCCTCACCAATACCCTTCGACCAACCCATCTCCTGCCGGCGGTTAGTCTAGACGAGCCACCTCCAGCGACGACCTCTCCTCCCTCCCCACGGACGCCAGCTACTACACATGTTGCCTTGGATTTTCCTTTTGAGGAAATTTCGTCTCCTCCAACCTCAGCCCAGCCAACCAGTAACCACCAGTCCACCACACCTCCACCGGGCCACCCTTCGCCACCCAGCCATCCATCCCACACGTCCTCAACCTCACATTATAGTCTGTCCGGCGCCCCCTCACTCACGCAACCGACCTCAACGCCTAGTCCCACCGTTCCCCGGAATAATTTCCATCATATGCAAATCCAGGCTAAGTCTGGAATTTTTAAACCAAAACCAAATTTTACGTTAAACGCAGTTGTTACCTCAACAGATCCTACATGCTTTTCTAAGGCACATAAACATTTAATTTTGGCGTGAGGCGACGGATTAATTTAATGCACTTATCACTAATAATACTTTGAAATTAGTCCCGTTTGACAGTTCTAAGAGCAACCGCAATGCGGACTGTCTAGTCCGAGAAAAAATACGCCAGGTCATGAAACTAGACAGTGTGGGGTTAAAAAGGACTCCAATGCATCTAATGTTCAATTCCAGTTTGCTGAGTTGGACAAAAAAATACTACACACCATCAAAGAGCCTTTGAGTGTAGAAAGCCTGCTACACAGGATGACTCATCAAATTTTACTGAAAAAAGCGCGTCGGTCGAAAAAAGGGAGGGAAACAAAAACACTCCTAAGCTGATATAAAAAGCGCCCTGGTAGAGACGACCCTCATTTTGCAGAGGTTTTATTCCAAATTGCTGAAGCGGTGGACTCTGTTGAAAAGGTCGGCTATTCAGGCATGTCATTTTTTAATTTCCTCTACTTTATTGAAGAAAGAAGCTGATCCCAACTATTCGGAGTAATGAAGCTTTTTACATGCTCTTGATTTGTTGTTCCCTCTTGAGTACTTCATACGGAGTATTCAATTTAGATATGAGAGGATGGAATCTAGCAGATTGAATAAATTGATCACAAACCATGAAACTTGGAATATGCAAGGCTAAATTAATGCACGTTTGAGAATTTCTAGAACCATTTGGGTTGCTAGAATTGTTTGGGTTGCTGGTACATAATTTTGCAATTAGGTTAAAGTAACTGGTAATTCTTTATAGCTAAAACATACGAGGTAAAATCTTTGTGCTCTTTGTCTTGTTTTGGCCTGTTTTTCACATTATTGTTCTTACTTTATGGTGCCACATAATATGATTTTATGTGCTAGAATAGGATAGCATCATAGCAGGGCTTGTGATAAAAATAACTACTCATCAAATTGTTGTTTGTATCCGTGTTGATGAGAAGATGTTGCATTATTATTAGAAAGTTTATCTTATTTGGATTAAAGAATCTGTGTTGTAATCATGTTGTTGGGTTAACATTAAGAACAAGATAAAATGGGAAAAGACTTTGACAAACACATTTTGATAGTCAAATAAAAAGAACTTTCAGCAACACTCAAAATAAGTTTTCAACTAATAATATAGATAAAATAAACCAGTAGGGCAAAGTACTTCACAGTTCTTTTTATGATCTATATTCTGACTGGTTTCTAAAAGTGATCTAATAGTTTTCTATTTTTTTGGATGAAATGTAAGTATATTAAAAAAAATCATCCAAAAGTAACAAAATATATGTTTCAAAATTAACTATCTAAGCTAGTAAACTAACCTAAAAAAGTAACTACCGTTCACGCCCCCCACCCTCACCTCATGGTAAGGGTAGGGGAGAGAGGAAATTTTATCAAAATAAATCATAACTAGCACCAGACATGCCCTGGCTTAGTATCAAAAATATAATCATAGCAAAAAAATTAGATATTGGGCCGCAGTCCAACTGGGTCCCAATTAAAATCAGTCCAAATCCACAAAAATCATAAAGGCTTCCAAGCAAATCCAAGTAAACTTCAGCTCGGCATTCCTTTCCATCAGCACAAAGGTCTTCAAAACAGAATTACACCAAACGGCCCACAACTCCAGCTCCACATCAGCGACCAAAGCAGACCCAGCGCCAAGCCCATCAGCATTAGGGTTAGCCCATAGTCTAAGGCCCAGCATCGCTAACTCTCAGTGCCGCGAAGAGAGGCGTCAACTTCGAAATGCTACAGTGTAACGGCATGACAGAGTACAACGGTCCAATCGTGTGCAGGCCATGTCAGCTCACCGTTGACTGCTCCGGCTGTATCTCCAGCAAAGCTCCCGCCGTGAAATCTGCAGCCCCAAGATCCAGAAAACTACCCTTGATCTAACAGTTTTCTATGTATTACATGAATAATCTTGCAAAGTACTTTTCCATGATCAATATTCTGACTGGTTTTGTAAGGCAGTAAGGCCAAATAAAAACAGCCTCCTTCATAGGCTACTAGTTTATCGTGGGAACAGTGATCTGGTGGAATTCAGGAAGCTTTTGAACTGAATCCCTTAGCCGAATGTAACAAACACAACACAAGTTTCATGCTCCTTTATATGACAAACCAGTTCTATATTTATGATTTATCTATAACTGGCTACTAGTGATCACACTTTGATTCCTATAAATTCTGACATCCAAAAGTTGATTTTAACCTCAAGAATGCATTCCATAATAATTAATAAGAGAACCTTAAAATTGCAAACCATTGTCCCTGCTTTATATGCTAAAAATGTGTACCACTTAAGACTCCCTTCCTGAAATGTAATAGTAGATCATATGGCTTAGTGTGTTGATTCATTAGTAGCACTCAGACCATTAATATAAACAAAAAACTTAGTTCATTTTAATAAGTAATAGTTGAAGTCCAAAGGATAAAATCACTAACTTTTAGTCTTACTTATACCTTTTTTACACATCTTGTTACAAAGTATGTGATCTAACAGTTTGTTAGAGAGAGTGTGATCTAACAATAAAAACTATAAATTTACATACACATAAAAAGCAACTCTTCTGAAATATCATAGGATGTGTTTGCTTAATACATACTTCGTATATACATCATTTTCCAAACACAAATAACAACTTATTTGTAACAAAAGTCCAGATACAATCAAACAGCCGGTTTACAATCATACTACTACAGTCGGTCAGAGTCTGACAAATTTTGATTCTTGCTCTATTGGTTTACAGTCAGCTGGTTTTGAAGAACGTATTCCCTGTTAGAAGGTAGTCCCTATTAGATAGCAATTGTACTCTTTTAAAACAACTTTTATTGTGTTTGTCAAGCATCCTGGAAGTTGGATTTCCTTGGGAAGTTGTTACCAGGACAACATTAACATCTTCAAAGATTTTATTCCGTTGGCACCAAGTGTTGGGCAGTAAGTAGTAAGTACTAACTTATTGTTATTCTTTTTTATTTTCTTGATGTACAGACAGAGACTACAAAAAATGGATCCTGAGTCTAGCCCATTCCCGAGCTCCCAAAATTCCACCCATGTTAACTACACAAATCAAGCATCAAACCAATTTACTTCAATCAGCCCTCCGCTGCAACCCCCATATCAGTTCAATCCAATGAATGGTTCTTTGTCTCCTTATACCAACCTATCTTATGGAACTCCGTTCTCGTTCCAAAATCTTTTGAACATTCCTGATTTTTCTAGTGCCACTGAAAATCCTAGGGCATCCGGAGGGGGGACAAAGAAACATAAGGATGTCCAAAATAATTTCAACAGTTCTCAATCGTCTACTATAAAAAGAGATTGGAGTTCAGAAGAAGATATTGCTTTAACAGAAGCATGGTTAAACATTTCTATGGATCCTGGTGTTGGTAATAATCAGAAAAGCACAGCAATGTGGGAGAGGATTTCACAAGTTTGGAAGGACAAAATGGGGGAAAGTTGTAAGGCTAGAAGTAGTAATAGCCTTCAATGCCGGTGGAATAAAATGCAAAAAGTAGTAAACAAGATCCATGGAATTTACGAGAAACTTGAAAGGCATCCCCAAAGTGGCTCGAACACAGAAAACATGGTAAGTTTTACTTTCATATATTAATTTTCACTAATATATAAGGAATTAGAAGTACTTTATAGTGCGATTTATGCACTTCTTTTTATTTCAAAAATGGAAGGCGTTGGGAATGTACGAGAAACTCTTCAGCGATAAAAAGAAAAAAGAATTCAAGTATATCCATTGTTGGGAGCTTTTGATAACAAACCCAAAATGGTGTACAAATCAGCTCACAAGGGCTTCTGGGTTAGATAAAAACTTTTCAGATAAAAAAACCACAACAGAAGTGTGTGACACCCCATCGATTCCAGAAAGTCAGTCTACAGAACCTGAGCAAGTCAAAATTGATGGAATTGTGCGGCCCTTGGGAAGGAAAAGTGTCGAAGATAGAAAAAGAAAGCTGAATTCCGAAAACGGAGTGGTTGAAACACTGAATAAATTACAGTGTACCTTGGACAAGCAAATAGAATATAATAAGGCCGAGTTGGAGATGAAGAAGGAAAACCAAATGAATGAGCGTGCATTTAGAGAGCAAGTAATGAAAAAGGAGATAGAGCTAAAAGAGCACGATAAAAGAAGAGCTGATCAAGAACGTATGATGAATCTTAATTTGAGTAGGTGATGGATAGTGTACCCGGGGGGTAGCTTATCCGAGGGGTTATTGCGGGGAATAACTAGAGAGAAGTCAGAGCAAATAAGTAAGAGAGAGAGTGTATATTCGATATGTATTCAGCGTATTTTGCTTGGGTTACAAATGGGGAAATGGGGTGTTATTTATAGTAGCAATAAATGCCAGATAGGGACACGTGTCAAGCATCCATTGGCCGAGGGGTCACATCAACTGGTTGGCACTGGCAATCGCATGTGGCCGCATTTAATGCAGCTGTTGGATGTGACGTCGTACTTGGTACGGTGATTCAGGCGCATGTGGAGTGGATATTATGTCGAGAAAGGCGCCCTCGGCTGTAGGTGATTAGCCGAGGGCTCTGAGTACCGGGGACCTCCTCGGTGTCGAGGGCCTTAGGTGCCGAGGGCTACTGATTTTCGCCGTTTTCTCCCAGTAACTTTGTTTGCTTGAGCTGGCCGTCCTGTGAGAATTGGAGCCTTCGGCCAGGGGGCCGAAGGCGTTCCCAGCGTGCGACGTGGGTTGTTTAGCACTTGGGGCGCTGTGTTTTGGGCCTGTTGTGCTCCCTGGGCCTATTGGGCCTCCGTCAAAATAACAGGAGTCTATGGGCCGGGGGTTCCTGGGCCATATACTCAATCAGGAGTCCCTCACTCCTTTTGCCGAAAGGTACTTGAGGGAAAAGGAGTAATTTGTGTTTGCCCTTTTGGTGTTGTTCTGTTGTAGTCTGTGAAGTTTGTGAGTAGTTTGGTGTGTGCATGTTTCAGCCGAGGGCAGTCCCTCAGTTACCCACATTCCGGGACTTGAGGGATCATGCTCGTTTGTGGTGGAAGTTTTTGACATTTTTTCTTATTTTGAGATTTTCCCGAGGGGGTCCTCCAGTCCCCCACTCCTTGAGGCACTTGCAAAGTGGTGAAAAGGAGTAGAATGGTGCCTGCCTGCGATATGAAGCCGAGGGGTGACGCTTTTCGTTTCATTTTGGGGGGATGCCTCGTTAAAAACCTCATTGGAAAAAAACCTGTGGGAAAAAATTCCAATGAGGGAAAAAGAGTGCACCGAATTCCCCCAATGATGAGTCGAAAAGGTGAAATCCTAGCTTGGAATGAGTGGCAATATTTTTGCCGAAAGGCTATCTCTGTCTGAAGGCGTGTGTGTTGATTTCCCGAAAGGTCCCTGTTGTTATCCTGAGAGATGCCGAAGGGGGAGCCCCCAAATTATGAGAATGAGGGCGTGATGTATGTGGAGGATATTCCCAATGTTGTCGAGGGGTCCCTTGTTCGCTGGTGAGTGGAGGGCACCTTTTGATGAAGGTGTGCTCCCCCGGGGCCTTCGTGGTCCTCAGTGTTTTTGAGGGCTGACGGTTTCCGAGGGGTGTGCTCGTTGTGAAGTCGTGGGCTTCTAAAGGAGTGAGCCCGAAGGTCTTTGTGATGTTGTATGAGGGACATAAGCCGGGAGCCCCCCCCCCCCCAAGTAAGTATACCCGGGAGCTCCTCCTGATGAAGTGGAGTGAAGGAGAAAGCCCGGGGGCTAGTTTCTTGGTTGATGAAGGAGTGGTCTGCCGAATATAGCCGGGAGCTCCCAGAATATAGCCTTTGTAAATAGAGCCGTTGGAATAACTAACGTCAGAGATATAGCCGTTGGGGGGGCCTCCACGTGGTGTGCATTTGTTGGCCGCCTGTGGGCGGGCGTCACCGATTGGGCAACTCGTCGGTTTGTAATGATGACTTCGTTCCGGAGGTCCGGTTTTCAGGCCCAAGCCCGGATTGGGGCGCCTATAAATACCCCAAGGCCAAGGTCGTTTCCTTTGTGCGATTTCATTGTAGCGAAGCTCTGCAGAATTTTCTAGAGAGAGAAACACCTGCTCTCGATCCAATTCTCGTTCCAAGGTCAGTTCCCCACCTGCTCTTCTCCCCTCTTAGTTAGCTGTTCCCTGTGTCCTTAGATTAGGAGGTAGAATTCCGTAGACAACCCTTGGTGTAGAGTATCATCTTCGTAGCATACCAAGATGTTGTCCCAGAGCGATTCTCAGGACATCTCGAGGGAACCTTCGGTTGAGGATGAAACCGTCTCCGATGTGGTGTCCCGAGGGCTTCGAACCTTCGGTGGGGCATGATGCCGCTGTGGCGATGGAGTTGCAGAGAGCCCTCGTCGCCGAGGTGGAAGCCGAGGGCTTCGAACAAGAATGCGAGGACGAAGAGCTGGCCCTCGCCTGGCAAGTGGCCGAGGAAGAGGTGCAGAGAGAGAGCGTGAGGGTCACTGTCGCTGTTCTCCCCCCTCGCGACGCTGGTGAGGCCAGCACCTCTCAGCCATTGAACGCGGTCCCTCTCCGGGTGGCCCCCGGGAAGAAGAAGACGAAGGGTGCCGCTCCCAAGAAGAAAAGCAGTACTGCAGACCAAGGGAAGCCTGTCGACATGCTCGAGGGATACTCCTACCTGAATACCGCCGCCCTTGAGATACGGTCGAAGGCTGATGGGGCAGATCTCTACGTTACCCAGCTCCACGTGGGACCCTCGGCGATGGTAGTGCCACCGGGACCTGATGATATCCTCTCCTGGGCCCCCGAGGGATGTATAGCCGTTCACATTCTCTCGGTGTCAATGGGCCTCCGATTCCCCCTGCACCCCTTTCTGCGTGAGTACCTTCGGTACGTAGGACTGCTCCCCTGCCAGCTCACGCCGAATAGCCACTCGTACATCGCGGGCTTCCTCCATCTCTGCAAGTTCCGGGGGGGTAACGCCTAGCCTGAACCTATTCTTCCAAAGTTTCAACTTGTGCCGGGGGGGCATGCGAATGCCAAGGGCTTCGCGAACTTGCAGCAGGTGCCCTTGTTCAAGTTGTTTACTGAAGCGCCCTCCTCAAACAAAGGGTGGAAAGACCGATGGTGCTATGTAAAGCTAGCCGAGAGCCCCTTCCCGAGGGAGTTGCGCGACCGGTTCAGGCGTCATGAGAAGATGAGGAGCGCTGCCCTCGAGAAAGATGGCAGGATCCTGGTTAAGATCGCGAAGGGGCAGAACAAGAACATCACCATCAAGGAGTGCACCCAGGAGGGGGATCTGTATGCCCTCGGGTTCTGACGGTACCGTTTCCTGGGGAAACAGATGAAAAGTACCCGATGTTCGATGGAGCCTCTGGGGGTTTAGGAGGTAGTGGCCGAGGGCATCCGATTTTTAGACTTATGAATATTTTTTGTTAGGCATAGACACTTTTTTTTGTTGCACCTTTTCTCCTCCGGTCTAAACCGCCCTCATTGGTTTGCAGGTATCAAGATGGATCTCAACGCCTTCGCCGCCCTCAAGAAGCAGAAAGCTAAAGTCCCGGGCCAGAAGGAGCCCAGTAAGCAGAAGCCCCTCGGGGAATTCTCGAAGAAGGGTGGAGAGCCTTCGGAAGAGGCTGCCAAGAGGAAGGCAATCGGTAAAGGTCCGATCCCCGAGGGGAAGAGGCCAAAGAAGGGGGACGCTGGGAAGAAGGCTCCCCCAGTGGTGGTCGTGGATGAGCACTCCACCTCCGAGCCCCGTGTTCAAGTGGCGGCGACTGCTTCCAATCTTCCCTCGGGCCAGGGGGTGAGGTAGGTTTGCCCCGGGAGGACATACGGTTCTCTCTGCCGACGGGGGCTGCCGTCACACACGGCACTGTGGACCCTCGGGAGTTCCTGGGCGGGGCTACCCCTTCATTGGACAGGAAGGCCCTCAGGAAGCTTGATGATGAAGCTCTCGAGTCAAAGATCCTCCGGTCCTCCCTCACTGTAAGTTCTTTTCCTTCTTTTTTCTTTTTGCATAGTGGTTTACTTCCTCTATCTGTTGCATGATGGTAGCCTTACCCCCTTACGTTGTTGTTGTTAACAGGCTTGCATAGCCCTCGGCGAGCATGCCAGGAGGTTCGACGAGTGGCGCCTCCAGAAGGCGCAACAGGATGAGACAATGAAAAAGCTCATCCGTGACAACGCCGAGGCCGTGAGGCAAATGGCCCAGCTGGAAGGGGACCTTCAGCAGGCGAGGGCTGCAGCGGAGAAGGCTGCCAAGGAGAGAGCTGAGGTCAAGAGGGCTGCTGCTGAGGCCGCAAAGAAAGCTTCCGAGGATGCATAGGCCACCAAAGCAGAGGCCGCCGCCGGTACTGTTGCTGCCTTCATGGCCGAGGGGTGGAAGGCAGAAGGCCACAGAGATTGGGTGGCTTCGGTCGTGGAGGGATCTGCCGACGGGTGGGTGAAGGGCCCTGGGGCGATGTGGCTAGCCCGAAAGGGCGAAGACTATTACGCTGGGGGGAATTTTTCACCCAGGCCCTGATCTACAGAAGGCTTGCGCGGCATCTGAAGATCGAACCGAAGGCCTTCGACCCAGCGGCATATGGCCTCCCCCCTCCAACCAGATATCAGAGTCCCCCTTCCTGAAGGCGTTGAAAGGCCAGAATTAGAGGATTCTGAGCTACTGAAGGAGGCTGGGGAAGAAGAGGAAGGGGCGGGAACAGAGGTCACCTCGAAGCCTGCTGAGGAGCCGAAAGCTGAGTGAAATAGCCCTTAGTGAATTTTTGAACATTTTTGTAATGACATCTGTATGATTCCGGCCTCGGCTATTCTGTAATATACACTTCAACTTTTCCTTCCTTTTGATGAATGAATATCTGCCTTCGGGCTTTTGTACCTAATTGGTTTTCCTTTGAATGTTTTTCTTTGAATGTATGCCTTCGTTTTCCTTGAATGTATGCCCTCGTATTTCTTTGTGAATGAATGTATGTTAGTGTTGTATTCTGGCCGAGGGGCCAACTTTTAGGACTTAGAAAATATTTGAATCTAGGCCTCCTGTAGCCCTCGGCTACTAGGCCTGTTTAGTCATCTGAATATCTCACCGAGGGCCACACGTTCAGGACTTAGAAATTTCTTCTGTGTTGTTCATCTGTTGGCCCCCGACTAATTTCTTCCCTCTGGTTCTGTGTAGCCCTCATAAGATAACCGGAGGCAAGGCGCTTAGGACTTAGAAAAAAAATTTCTAAGTGTTTGAATACCGTCTGGACTTCGGTACGTGGGCACCCCTCGCTGCATGGATATATATCCGAGGGCCCAAAATATTTAGGACTTAGAAAATATTTCTAAGTGTAGTTTCACCAAGCCTTCAACCGTGTGGCCCCTCTGGCTGCATGGAGATTTGACCGAGGGTCAAAAATATTTAGGACTTAGAAGATATTTCTAAGTGTAGTTGTATGGGGTAGGAGCCTTCGGGTGAAATGTGAGAGCCTTTCGTAGGAGTGCCTTCGATTGACCGGTGGCTCAACAGGGGGCAAATCATTCAGGACTTAGGAAAAATTTATCTAAGTGTTGTTCAGTGTCACGCCTTCGATCACTTGCCCCTCCTGGGCGTGGGAATACATGGCTGAAGGCCAAATATGTAGAACTTGGCAAAAACAATTTTTCTAAGTGTTGTTTTACTGAGCTTTCGGCTGCGCAGCCCCTCCGACTGTCTGAGGATTTGACCGAGGGCCGGGATATTTAGGACTTAGAAATTTTTTTCAAGTTTTGCCTATCATCTGTCCTTCGGCCTACGCCGAAGAGGCCTTTATTGCATGATGGGTTGGCTGAGGGCCAACAATGTAAAGCTTGGGACATTTTCCATATTCCATGGTGAATAGGCCCTTCAGATTGTAGTATCCTAAGTAAGAGATCCCTCAGTGAGTAGAAGTTGTCTTCGATCTTTGTTGATCAGAAGAGCCTTCGGCATTATTTGAAATGTTGTTGAGTGAACCTATCAAGTTCTGTATGATTTGAACCTTCGGTGTTTGATGTATCCGGAGGCAATCAAAAAGTGGACTTAGCCATTTGGCGATGATACTTGTTGAATAGTATCCTTGGTAATTTAGGAGCTTCGAGGTGCCGAAGGTGTTCCCATGGGGAGCCCTCGGTGTGTTTCCGTGAATTGTTGGAGTGGTGTACTCATTGATTTCTCTGTTTGAGTCTACTCCCCTTCACCACACCATTTTTTTTAGTAGTGAAGGGAAGGCTTCAAGAAACTTGGTTTCTTGGTAAGGCTTGGCCTATCGGGAGGTAACAGAATACACCATTAGCTCCCCCCTCAGGTTAACCTTCCGAGTTCTGAGGGGATCGAGGGTCATTTCCTGGGCACAAGACATGGTCTGTAGCCTGCCTCCTCTTGGGAGATGGCACGGAATGCGCCTCAGTTTTGAAAGTCGTCCCCTCGGCGCCAGACATAGTCCGTGGCCTGCCACACCCATGGGGTAGTGGCGCGGGGAGCGTTTCGATTTGGAAGTCGAATCCTGGGCATATTAGATGCCTATCATACCCTTGGGGTA
Organism: Cuscuta europaea; assembly: GCA_945859875.1. Classification (NCBI taxonomy): domain Eukaryota; kingdom Viridiplantae; phylum Streptophyta; class Magnoliopsida; order Solanales; family Convolvulaceae; genus Cuscuta; species Cuscuta europaea. Next base: position 7,907,546 of record CAMAPE010000002.1, read on the forward strand.
ATGGCGCGGAAAGCGTTCCGTTTTTGAAAGTTGAATCATGGGCATATTACCTGCCTGTCATACCCTTGGGGTAGTGACGCGGAAAGCGTTTCAGGGCAGGGTTTTCATTTGCACACTAGTTGCAAATGGTCGAGGGGTCTTCTGTAGAAAACACTTGGTGTTTTTACTCGTTTGTCGTAGGTGATTGAGGTGTATACCTTCGGCACTTGGTGCCGGGGGGTCTTCAAGGGAAACACTTGGTGTTTTTCTTCCGTTTGTTGGAAGTTGATGGTAGTGCATCCCCCCGGTATTGGGTGTCGAGGGGTCTTCATTGAAGACAGTTGGTATTTTCTTCCTTGTTGTGGGTGATAGTATTGCCCACCCTCGGCACTTGGTGTCGAGGGTTCTTGTTCAAGATGAGGCCTTGGGTCAGGGGCTGATGTGAGGGCTTGGCCACTAGTAAGAGTCTTGTTCCATCTTTTTGGTGTCTTCAATATGCCTTCATTCTTCATAATCGGAGGCCTTGGGCCGTAAAATAATACATTCACTAGTTATGAGGGCTTTGCCGCTCTAATGTTATTGATAAAATTTAACTAAGTGATGTACATTCCAGTGTTTAGGGACCTCAGTCCCATTGGGGCGTTTTAGTTTGTAATTTCCTGGTTTGATGATGGCCGCCACGATGTAGGGGCCCTCGAACTTTGGTGCCATCTTTCCGCCCTCGGTTGGTTGGCTAGCTTCCCTTCTTCGGAGGACATAATCCCCCACTTGGAATTCCCGGGAGCGGACTTAGGCGTCAATGTAACTCTTCACTTGCCTTCGGTAGTTTTCCGCGCGTATGAAGGCTTGCTCTCGGCGTTCTGAAATAAGGTGAAGGTCGAGGGCCATATTGGCATCGTTGACCTCGGGGTCATATTGTGTGACCCTTCGAGACGGAAGAGTTACCTCCGTGGGGGCCTTAGCTTCAAATCCGTAGCAAAGGGAGAAGGGTGTCTCGCCTGTTGCTCGCCGAGGGGTGGTACGGTAGGCCCATAAGATGTTGTGGAGCTCTTCTACCCAACCACCCCCTTCGGCCTCCAGTTTCTTCTTTAGGCCCTCGAGCAAGGTCCTGTTGGCGTTCTGCACTTGACCGTTGCCTTGAGGGTAGGCAACGGATGAAAAGGTGTGTTTGATGCCCCACGCCTCTAGGAGGGCGCAGAAGGGGGCTGCCTCAAACTGAGTCCCGTTGTCAGAGATGATTTGCTGGGGGACGCCAAACCTTGTGAGGATGTTTTTGAGGACAAAATGACGGCACCTGGCCTCAGTAATGCTGGTGAGGGGCTCAGCTTCCACCCATTTGGTGAAGTAGTCGATGACGACGATGATGTACCTGTTGTTGGAGGTACCCCTCGGCAGAGGGCCCACAAGGTCTATGCCCCCATCGAGCGAAGGGTATGGATGTGCTGATGGGGGCATAGTTGGCCGCTGGCCTGCCGAGGGCTTTTTGGAAGTGTTGGCATTCGGTACACCTTCGGGTGAGATCTGCACAATCCCGGGCCATCGTAGGCCAAAAGTAGCCCTGGATTATTAGTCTTCGGGACATGGAGAAGGGTCCCCTGGTGAGCTGAACAAGTGCCACTGTGCACTTCCTCCATCACAACTTCGGCTGCATCTTGATGAAGGCACCGAAGTAATGTCCCGTTGTAGGACCTTTTGTAAAGCCTTCGTTGTATGTTCATGATGGGGCTAGCATGTATGCTGGAGAGGCTGAGCTCTTCCACTTTGGCAATCTTTGAGATATGCTCAGGGGATTCGGTCGACAGCTTGGATAAAATGTCGGCCTCGGAGTTTTGAGCCCTCGGTATTTGAGTAAGAGAGTGTGCCTCAAATACCTTCAGCAACTCCTTGGCCGCTTCTTTGTACTGCTTCATCCTTCCTTCCTTGGCTTCGTACTCCCCGGAGATTTGGCCGACGACTAACTTGGAGTCGCACTTGACGTGAATCTGTCGGGCCTTCATGTTAGCTGCCAACCGAAGGCCACAGAGGAGGGCCTTGTATTCGACTTCATTATTGGATACTTTGAAGGAGAAGCGGACTGCATAATAGGCCCGGAAGCCTACGGGTGAGATGAGGACCACCCCTCGTCCACATGCCTTGACGGTGGAGGATCCGTCGGTGTAGAGGGTCCACCAATCATCCGAGGGGGCCGAGGGCTCCTCGTCCGTGGCTGATCTTGCCGTACATTCCGTCACGAAGTCCGCTAGGGCTTGGCCCTTGATGGCGAGCCTAGGACGGATGTCGATGTTGTATTGGCTCAGGAAGACAGCCCATTTTACCATTCGGGAGGACCTGGTGGGGCTCCTCATCAAAGCGCCGAGGGGTTGGTGAGTTAGGACCTGGACCGGGTGAGCCTGGAAGTAATGGCCCAACTTCTTGACGGTCCATACGATAGCCAACACCGTTTTTTCCATAGGGGAATACCGGAGTTATGCTTCCCTGAGGGTCTTGCTAACATAGAAGATGGCATGTTGGATGCCATCCTCTTCCCGGATGAGTACTGAGCTGATGGTTGCCGGGCTAACACCCAGGTAAAGGTATAGGATCTCCCCTACCTTGGGTTTAGAGAGCACAAGGGGTGAAGATAAGTACCCTTTCAGTTCCTCGAAGGCCCCCTGACACTCTGAAGTCCACTGGAAACCGGCGGTCTTTCTCATGATCTGGAAGAAGGGTAAGAACTTCTCCGCCGATTTTGACAAGAAGCGATCGAGGGCTGCCAGGCGGCCCGTCAATCGTTGGACCTCCTTTACGTTGTGTGGGGGCTCTATGTTGATGATGGCCTGGATCTTCTCGGGGTTGGCCTCGATACTCCTTCGGCTCACCATGTAGCCTAAGAATCTGCCCCCTTGTACGCCGAAGGTACACTTCTTCGGGTTTAGCCGAAGGTTGAACTTCTGCATGATGGCGAAGATTTCCCTCAGGTCGTCAGCATGGCTTGCTGATTGCTTGCTTTTAACGATCATGTCGTCAACATATGCCTCCATGGTGCGCCCTAGGACAGCTTGAAATACCCTGGCCACCATCCGAGTGTAGGTGGCGCCCGAGTTCTTTAGGCCGAATGCCATGACAAGGTAGCAGAATATGCCCTCGGGAGTCATGAAGGCTGTTTTTTCAGTGTCTTCCTCATGCATAAATATTTGATGATACCCACGAAATGCGTCGAGAAATGACATGATTTCACACCCCGCGGTTTCATCTACAAGTTGATCAATATTCGGCAAAGGGAAGGGGTCCATGGGACACGCCTTGTTAAGATCCGTGTAGTCCACGCACATGCGGAATGAGGGCGGTTTTTGTGCGAGGACTACGTTTGCCAGCCATGAGGGGTACTTTACCTCCTTGATGTGCTTGATAGAGAGGAGCGTGGCGACCTCCTTCTTCACAAATTCCCTCCTCTCGGCCGAGAGGGGTCTCCTCCGCTGTTGTACTGGTTTAGTCGAAGGGTCCACCGAGAGGCGGTGGGTGATGACCCTTCAGCTGATCCCCGGCATGTCCTCCGGCCCCCATGCAAAAACGATGGAGTAGGCGCGGAGGGCGCTGATGATGCCGGTTTTCAAGTCTTCGGGGAGCTTGGCTCCAATCTTCACGACTCTCTCTGGCTTGGCCGGGTCGAGCGCAAAGTCTTCTACCTCCTCGGCTGGTTCAGCCCTCGGCCTCCTTTCTTCTGCTTCCACAGTTCCGGTGATGGTGTCAACGCGGAACTCGGTCTTGCTAACCTTCTTTGTCACTTGAAGGTAGCAAGCGCGGTCAAGTTTTTGGTTCCCCCTTGAGTAACCGATTCCCCCCTCGGCTGGGAACTTGAGGCAGAGGTGCCTCATGGAGATGACGGATTCGAGATCCTCGAGGGCTGGGCGGCCGAGGATGATGTTGTGGGCGTAGTCGATGTTGACGACGACGAACTCCACCTCGAGCTTGGCTCTATGGAGTCCGTCACCGAAGAGTACTGAGAGGGTTATGACCCCCTCGGAATCAATGGTGTCGCCGGTGAAGCCGACAAGAGGGGTCTTGATGGGCCGAAGGGACCCCCCCTCCAGACGCAGCTCTCTGAAGATACTGAGGTACATTACATTGACGGAGCTGCCCGTGTCAATGTAAGTTCGGTGAATGATAGTGTCGCTGATTTCCGTGCGGATGACGAGGGCATCCCTGTGTGGAGAGGACACTGGGGGAGATCAGCGTTAGTGAAGGTAATGGGTTCCTCCCTCAGCCGCTTTACTGGGGGCATATGAGTGATTTCTCCCACGTAAAGTGATTGAGCCCACTTCTTTCGTTGACTTGTAGAATCACCCCCGGTATTGCCCCCCGTGATCATGAGGATGTGGCGCTTCTTTTCTTGGTACCGAGGGTACTCTTCCTCCTCTTCTTCCAGGTTCCCAATCTCCCTCTTCTTGCCCAGGGGGGTGGTGTTGGGGTTGACCCATGCGTTTGCTCTCACAGGGTGCCCTCGAGGTGGCCCTTGGTGAGGGGGGCCCTGTTGCTGAGGACCCTGGACAAATTGGGACAAATGGCTCGCTTGTATCAACCTTTCGATGGCCGTCTTCAGCTGATGGCAGTCATCGGTTCTGTGCCCCTGATGCCGGTGGAAGCGACAATATGGGTAGTTTGGATTGATGGCATATACTTCCGGGGGTGCGCGTGAATCTCGCTCCATCAGGCCCCTCTCCTCAGCGAAGTCGAGGATGACGCTGACGGGGTGCGTCAAAGGTGTCCGAGGGTGCTCCAGGAGAACAGGTTGTGCCCAAGCCCTCGGGTTCCCCTTGTAGCCTCCCCCAAGCTTGGTTTGGCCGTGCTGGGGGCGATCACCGGAGGGGGCCGAATCCTTGGGTTGATTACGGGGAGCCCCCGGCCCCCGGTTGCCTTTGTCGTCTGGCCGAGGGCGTTGCTGATTGGGGTTGTGATGGCATTTCTCCACCTCCTCGGCTTCGGCATACCTGTCCCCCCGTTGTAGGGCCCTTATATAATCGTGGGGGGTTCGATGATGAGGTTCCTTGAGAAGTTCCCGGGGCGGAGTACTGTTTGGAGGAGGGCCAGGAGGGTCCCGTCGTCAACGCCATCAACTTTATCAGCCTCCGTTCTCCAGCGCTCCAAGAAGTCCCGAAGGGTCTCCTCCTTCCTCTGCCTCACTGTCAGCAAGTGGGAGAAGTGTTTTCTTGTGCGGCGCCTTCCCGCAAATTGCGTCAAGAATCGCTGGGCGTTAGCTTATCCGAGGGGTTATTGCGGGGAATAACTAGAGAGAAGTCAGAGCAAATAAGTAAGAGAGAGTGTATATTCGATATGTATTCAGCGTATTTTGCTTGGGTTACAAATGGGGAAATGTGGTGCTATTTATAGTAGCAATAAATGCCAGATAGGGACGCGTGTAAGCATCCATTGGCCGAGGGGTCACATCAACTGGTTGGCACTGACAATCGCATGTGGCCGCATTTAATGCGGCTGTTGGATGTGACGTCGTACTTGGTACGGTGATTCAGGCGCATGTGGAGTGGATATTATGTCGAGAAAGGCGCCCTCGACTGTAGGTGATTAGCCGAGGGCTCTGAGTACCGGGGACCTCCTTAGTGCCGAGGGCCTTAGGTGCCGAGGGCTACTGATTTTCGCCGTTTTCTCCCAGTAACTTTGTTTTCTTGAGTTGGCCGTTCTGTGAGAATTGGAGCCTTCGGCCAGGGGGGCGAAGGCGTTCCCAGTGTGCCACGTGGGTTGTTTAGCACTTGGAGCGCTGTGTTTTGGGCCTGCTATGCTCCCTGGGTCTATTGGGCCTCCGTCAGAATAGCAGGAGTCTATTGGCCGGGGGTTCCTGAGCCATATACTCCATCAGTAGGCTTTCGCCAACCGTGCGAACTAAATATGAAATCTTACAAGCTCGAATCTTGGAGGAATGAGAAATTGGGAGCTTCTCTTGATCTAAACATAGTGAGCTTTTATTAAGTAGTTTTTCATTCTTTACATAGTACTGGATAGTCTAAGACGTAACTTTGTTCAGTTGTGAACTAATATTTAATATGTTATTATGTTATTGCTTGGATTATATTTATTATGAATGTGTTGTCCTTAATGTGTTTGATGATTAATTCAACATGCCATGACTTTAGTATAATTATGTTGGAACTTAATCTCCTATGTTGGGATAATGGGCCGGGTCCAAGAATATTGGCCCGTTCAATTAGCCCCTTATATAGGAGATTCTGCCCGGCTGTCGCTAATTGGGGTGGTTCCCGGTGGAAATTTTTGATGAAAATTTTTGAGAATCTTCTTCATTAAGTCTAGTTTACCCATACCAAATTTCAGCTAAAAATTAAACCGGAAAAGCAGGCAAATAATGTTTTTGAAGATAATTGCGTAGTTAAACGACGCAGTACATTTCGGAAAATCATTTGACTGCCTTCCCGATTTAATTTTTAGCTGAAATTTGATATGAGTAAACTAGACTTAATGAAGAAGATGCTTAAACAATTTTATCAAAAAATTCAACCGGGAACCTCCCCAATTGGCGATGGCCGAGCTGAACCTCTTATATAAGGGACTAATTGAACACTTTAAGTTAGTTCAATGGCCTATTTGACCCTTTAACCTAAAATAAATCAAGGTGATATTCTTATACAATGAAAACTAGTCTATCAGTAACAAAAAAAAACAAAAAAAAACATAGCAATGGGTAACTTCAAATGATTTTCATGTTAATTGATGAGTATACTCAATATCATACGTAGTATAATGATATCAAAGTATCAAATTATCAATTAACACAACTCATATCAAAATTTTCAAATATTGAAACTGAGATATAATTAACTCAAGATGCACACTATAATTTACACAACCTTGATAATACATGTGAAAGATTATATATAATATTATTAATGGATTACATATATAAGATAGATGAAGTTATAAATATTTTATATGATTTCAAGAATTCAATCTGTTATATCAGCAGAAGGAATCAAATAAAAATGTATTTTAATTTTTATTTTCATATTATTAAAAAAAGAACCAAATAAAAAACATATTTACCTGCTATCAAAATTTTAACGTCCAATTAAACCTAACGGCAGAAGATTTGAGAAGGGCTATGCGATCTAGAGTGACGAACAAGAAGACTAGATTGAAAACTTGCTATGTACGTGACAACATCCTCAAATTCAGCTTATGTTGAAAACTAACGTATAGGGCATCGGTAGTTGGCTTGGATAACAATATTTTATTTAATAAAATAAAAACCACATATACACTTAACTTGGGGTATAGACTTTATGCATTGGAGGGGTTTTTAGTAGCTTAAAGTCCGGCTAGTCCACTATGTTCCATGCGGATTAGAAATTCTCTCAATTAATTGACATTTGGCATGTTTTACTTGGACTAGACAGTCCACCATTGCGGTTGCTCTAAGAATGTGGTTGAGTCTAAGTGGATTTATAAAACTAAATTTCATTCAGGAGATTCTATTGAGCGCCACAAAGCACATTTAGTCGCTCAAGGGTTTAATCAGCAGGCAGATGTGGATTTTTCTGAGACTTTTAGTCCCGTTGTTAAACCCACCACTGTTCGTATTGTTCTCACTCTTGCTATTTCTTTTGGGTGGGTTATACGACAATTGGATGTGAAAAATGTCTTTTTAACTGGGCACCTCACTGAATAGGTTTATATGCGTCAGCTGCAGGGGTTTGTTCATCCTCAGTTTTCTCATCACGTGTGTCGTCTGCGCAAGGCCATCTATGGTCTGAAGCAGGCCCCACTGGCATGGTTTCATCGTTTCAGCAGTTTTCTACTTACTCAAATTTTTTTATGTAGTAAGTCAGATAATTCTTTGTTTATTTATCGTCAAGGACAATGAGTTATTTATTTGTTATTATATGTAGATGACATCATTATTACTCGTAATTCACCCTCTCTAGTCTCGTCTTTTAATAATCACATTGCCTCTCATTTTGCTATGAAATACGTGGTGATCTCCATTATTTTTGGGGGTTCAAGTTGTTCGAAATTCTATAGGACTTTTTCTCTCTCAACAAAAATATGTGTCTGATCGACTACTTCGTTTTCACCTTCACATCCTTAAGCCTGTTTGCACTCCTGTTGCTACACGTACGCCCCTCTCCCTCACTAATGGTGAGCTTCTGGCTGATGCTGCTGAGTATCGCAATATGTAAGGTGCATTGCATTATTTAATTTTGACACGACATGATATTACTTATGCAATTCATTTAGGATGTTTTTACTTGGACTGTAATTCCTCCCAGACCAGACCATACCAGACCAGACCAGATCAGACCAGACCAGACTTGGATAGTTAAAAAAATACAAAGAAACCAAACCAGACCATATCAGACCAGACCAGAGCAGACCAGACCAACAAATTACAGTCCAAGTAAAAACATCCTTAGTGTCTCAATTTATGCACGTCCCTCGTACTACTCATATGCTTGCAGACAAGCGCATTTTCAGTTTTTTACAGGGCATTCTGGATCATGGATAGTGGCTACAGACTTCCGCGCGCCTCATTTGTATTTTGGCATACTCTGATGCTGATTGGGCAGGCTGTCCAGACAGCTCTCATTCTACTACAGGTTTTGTTATTTTCTTGGGTCCTAACCTTCTGCCTTTGAAATCCAAGAAGCAGCCTACAATGTCTAAATCATCGACAGAGGTGGAATTTCATGCTATTGCTTGTACAGTACATGACACTCTACACATTAGATCGGTTCTGTTTGAGCTCAACTTCCTAGTGCAGGTTCCAGTCCAACTGTTTTGTGGTAAGATATCTGCATCCTATCTTACTGCTAATCCTGTCTAGCATGCTCGGAGCAAACATACTCAGACTGACTATCAATTTGTTTGGGAGAGAGTTGCATATGACAATATAGTTGTTAAATATATTCCCACTCATCTTCAGCTTGCTGATATACATTTACTAAAAGTTTATCTAGTCAATAGTTTTTTTAAAGTAGAACTCGCGCGTTGTATCTCCCACACAACTTGGGGGGGGGGGGGGGGGGATAATAGATGAATTAAATTAGCAATCCTCGTGTATTTTGACAACCCTTATTTTATTATAAATACACCTGTCAGGGCTCCTATTGGAGTATCACTTTCCCATTATTCTCATAATATTATTATTACTCCGTATTTAAGTAATTAAAATAATCGCGTCAATAAAAAATTGTGTGAGGATGTTTTCTTTTGGACTGAAATTTGCTGATTTCGTCTAATTTTGTCTGATCTGGTGTGGTCAGGTCTTATATGGCAAACGTTTAGTTTCTTTGTACTTTATAATTTTGAAAAGTCTGATTTGATTTGACCTGATATGATTTCATACTGAAAATAATCCAAAAGATTAGACTCTCAAAATGGTTGAATGTGAAGAGGAGAAGGATGTAGTACATACTCCACTACTACCTAAGTACGTAATAAAGAGTATTTTGTTAGACAGGTGCCCTATAATACTAGTACCGTAGTACGTAATTAAAGTATCCGGGCTCTATCGGGCCAACTCTGTTACTTCAACGACCATTGGCTCTCTCTCCCTCATACGGAGTAAATAAATCCACTTTGGCTATGTTCGGCACAACAAGCTGAAAGTGGATACTGATGTCTGAACTAGGAGCTATTGTTTGAGTAAGATATTATTGTCTGGAATTGAATTTTGAAGTGCTAAATCTGAATGACTAACTGAATGAAGTGGATCTGTTTGGCAAAAAAAGATGAAAAAGTACTTGGATAATGTTAAATTACATTAAAAGACATATCATTTATTAATATAACAAAATATTTTGTAAAATTATTTTCTTAAAAATATTTTTCATTACGAATATATGTTGGACCGTGTCACATATATTTGTGATGCACTCAGCAAACACAAAACAACTAAAAGCTGTAAAATTAAAATAAATGAATAAATAAAAAGTAGAAATCGAACTCTGTTCACTTCAGCATGAGTGGTGGCCAAAGTTCAAATAAAAGATGTTCCTAAAAATGTTAGCGTAACTTATTAGTACAAATATGGGCATAGTTGGTAAATAAAGTCTACAATTATAAGAGTCGAAGTAAACCGCTTGTGTCATAGACTTCTCAGAAAAACTAATATTTTTTCCGCTCAGCCTGTATCAGCCTGCTATCCAAACGGGCCTAGAATTATTGTACCAGTAATTGGCATAAATAGAATACTCGTATTTCAGCTCAAAATAGGCTGATCTAGGGCATCCCAACACAGCCTTTCTCTCTTTTACGCAGCTGGCTCTCCCTCCGGAATCATTAAACCTAGGGCATCCCAACACAGCCTTTCTCTGTTTTACGCCGCTGCTCTCTCCCTCCGGAATCATCAAAATAGGCTGATCTAGGGCATCCCAACACAGCCTTTCTCTGTTTTACGCCGCTGCTCTCCCTCATACTCTCTTACGCCGCTGGCTCTTCCCTCGTAATGGGCATGCCCGAACTGTATAGGGCCAGCTCCTTCGAGTGGAACCCATCACCTGTGGTTTCTTTAGCCACCAGCTACGATAATTTTCAGGTGGCCGCAGCTCGGGAGGATGGTTCTCTTGAAATTTGGCTTGTCTCTCCTGGCTCCGTTGGCTGGCACTGTCAACTCGTACTAATGCTGTTTTTTTAGCTTTTTCTCCATATTTCCCCCTCTGTAAACAAAATATAGTTTTTTTTGAATTTAATGTATTGGGGTTTTATTTGTATAGAGAATACATGGAAATCCCAATTCAAGGATTTCATCTTTGGTTTGGTGCCGGCCAGGGTCAAGAGGCTCGCCTTCAGGTCGGCTATTCTCTTCGAGTATTGATGGTTCTGTTTCGCAGTGGGATCTATTTGACTTGAGACAAAAGGTTTGTAATACTTGTATTTAAGCTTCAGTTCTCCTGTAGCCTTTTTTGTAGTCTGTTTCCCATATATTAGGGACTCACAAACGGTGCAAACTGCAGCAGTGATATGGTGGTGTTCATGTTCATATAGCACCTCTTTAACTTAATTTTGCAACGCTTAAGTGAAATGTGAAGACAACATTTTAGGTGCGTTTTTCTTAGAAGATTGATTTAGGGAGAGCGAAAAACTTGTCCTTTTTACGGCTCTTCTTGATTTCCAGATTAGTTAGTTGTTTCTGTTTTTCATTTTTATTCTAGTCAGAGCTAGAAATTTGAATAGGGGGGGGGGGGGGGTAAGTTTGAAATTTTTATGTGTGGGGCCTATAGCTCATGCAGCAACATTTTACATGTAGATTACAGGTATTTGTACACAAGTGTACGTTTTTTATGTGCGTTTGATTTTTGTATTTTAGCTGTGTTCCACTGTCATAGCCATTCTTCAGCTACCAATAGTTTATAATATGATGCTTTAGATCTTCTTTAAAATGTTTCTCACTATGCATACAGCTCATCTTCAAAGTTGGTTTTTTCTTTGTAAGATAATTGCAAACACACCCAAAAAAAGATTTTGATTATTCATTTTTTTGCCATGTGCTTGTGGAAAATAGATTTTTTGATTCTTACGGCCATTTCGGATGCCCTGATATATAAAGAGTGGCTTGTTGAAGTCTGAATTATTGACTTAAGTTCATATGTTTAAGTGCTTCTTGTGGGTAATTTTGCTTTCTATCATTTCCTGCAGGTTGTTGTTGATTCTATTGGTGTTTCTATATGGCAAATGGCTGCACAACCACAGAGTACCCAACAACTTACTCATAGCACAGCTTTATTGCATTATGCAAATGGCCACACAGGTCATACAGACAATGGTGATCTTGATAACGATAGCAGTGACAGTGGAAGTGATGTTGATGATGGTGATGATGATGATGACGATGACTCCATTGAGCTCTATGAAGATCGTGTTAATGACCATAGTCACATAGCCTTAGCGTGTGATGATGGATGTGTACGAATCTACAGCATTTCCTCTTTAGATGATGTGGTGCATAAAAAATCATTGCCAAGGATCAGTGGTGAGAAACATGTTCCCTTATTCTCAAGATCTTTCAAGGTTTATTTTTCACTCTATGTGTGTAAGTGTTATTTCTCATCTTTGCAGGCAGAACATTAAGCGTCACTTGGAATACTGAAGGAAATAGGATATTTTCTGGGAGTAGTGACGGGTAGGTATAAAAATTGATTGTGAGATGCTAGAAGCCTTAAACATGGCTCTGTATAGAGCTGCACTTTTATGTATATAACCACCAAGTTCATATTTTGCAGATTGATCAGGTGCTGGGATGCAAAGTTTGGTCATGAAATCTATAGGATAACAGTTGGTCTTGGAGGTTTGGGTAATGGAACTGAACTTTGCATATGGTCTTTACTCGCTTTAAGGTAAGACTGTGCAGCCATCCTACCCTACTATTGTCATTAATTCTCCACACTTATTGAGCAAGAGTGTGCAAAATGGGGTGCAAGAAAGAACACAATGTATTCAGATGTGTTCTAGCTCTCCTGTGCTGCCTCTAATGCTACAAAGTTATATTTAGGTGTGGTACCCTTGTAAGTGCTGATAGTAATGGGAGTGTTCAGTTCTGGGATACACAGCATGGAACTCTTTTGCAAGCACATTCTTATCATAAAGGGGATGTCAATGCTTTGGCAGTCTCTCCTAGCCATACCAGGGTATTTTCTGGTGGCTCAGATGGTCAGGTAAATATATAATGCACCAACATCTCAGAAAAGCTGTTATCCTTTAAGAAAGCTCTAGATAAGTATTTCCAAGTTTTCGGTGGTGGAGATTGATATATGCTTTTGGAATGAAAGCCTTGAGTATTTTAGTTTATGAATGTGGTTGAAAGAAATGAAAAAGTACTAGGCATTTGCACCCCCCCCCCCCCACATTAACTTCATTCGAATCTTCCAATGAGTAACAAAATTCCACAGAACTCATCTCCTGTTGTATAAATCAGCCTAGGTGGTGACCTAAGTACTGATTAGGTAGTAGGCACCCTAGACCAATTCATTGCTCAACTGATTAGGCACCCAATTAGGTGCTTTTAGCTGTGCGAGGTGCCTGATTAGGTGCCCTAGGTGGGTTGCGCAACACTAGGGTGCCTGATGTGTTTCTACTGCAACACATGCAAGTTGTGATGTCCCTGCAAGGTCTACCCAAGGGGCCAAGGGCACTTTCCTAGCTCTAAATTAAATCATTCCACATAACCTAAGATGCCATCATTCACCTTCCATTAAATTTGTACAATTCATCTCTCAATTTTTTTTTTGTACAATTCATTGTACATATTTTGAAGTGTGATTGCTGCTGACAGTTCAATTGATTTCAAATGTAGGTTATCCTCTATAAGCTATCTACTGATGGAATTGAGTCTGATGAAGTAAATATTTCTCCTGTAGTGATGAAGAATTGGGTTTATGTTGGTTATGTGAGGGCTCATACACATGACGTGAGGGCCTTGACAATTGCTGTTCCCATATGCCGTGAAGGTTTTTTATTTATAAACTATCACACTTCATCTGAATCTCTTCTTTATGTACCTTTGATGGACATCAGTTGCTTACATTCTTACTTTTAACAGATACATTGTATGAAGATAAGGTGAAGCGGCTTCGAGTTGAGAAAAAGCCCCTTGAGTTTAGTTACCACAAGTGGGCCCATATAGGGGTGCCAATGCTGGTATCAGGTGGTGATGACACTAAACTTTTTGCATATTCCGCCAAGGAGTTCACAAAATTTTCTCCACATGACATTTGTCCAGCACCCCAGAGACCATCTGTACAGCTTGTGACCAACACCGTCTTCAACTCGACTTCTTTGCTCTTGATCCAGGATTCATACTGGATAGATATATTCAGTGTTGGTGCGAGAAACTGCGTTTCTACCAACTGCGCATCTAAGCCTTCTGAAGGTGGTGCAAAAACAGACTTGGTTGCCCGAATAAAGTGCAAGGCCTCTAGAAAGATTACATGTAGTACAATTTCTCCTTCTGGTGAATTTCTGGCATACTCTGATCATGTCAAGCCCAGCCTTTTGGAACTTAACCGAACTGGAAGTGGGAAAGTTTCTTGGAATGTGAATAAAAGGCAGCTTCCTTTAGAGTTACCCTTTGCTCATTCCATGGTTTTCAGCCCTGATTCTTCACAATTGATGATTGCAGGGTGTGACAGAAGGATATATGTGAGTCATCAGCTTTTTACCTTCATGGAAAAATGGTTTATTGTGCTCCTTAGGACTCGTTTGGGTAACAGATCATATTTTTTAATTGCAGAAGTTATTGTGCTCCTTAATTGCAGAAGTCATTAAACCATGTTCTTTTAATTGAATTTTCACTCGCAAAATTTATACTTTTAACTTTTAGTTTTGTTTAAACAATTACGTGAAAATTTGTTTTGTTTGATGAAACAGGTCTCTTTTCGAAAAACAAAACCTTGAAAATGTGTTTTTTCATCCAACTGCAAGGAGTATGTAATTTCCAAAATGAATTGTGTTAATTTATTGCTCAGATGCTTTTATTTAGCTTGACGGTTTATTCAATGGCTATATTGGACATGGATGATCCTGAGATGTCAACTTAGATAGCAAGTTAGTTATTGTCATACCTGAACATCTTTTTGAAGCCCTCACTCTAAACTGCTGCAGGTTGTTGATTTTGGAAATATGAAAGTGGTTCATGTGTTCACACCTTGCAGCAAAGATTATGATGAGGAGTTGCCACCTACTGAGCCTCCAATTACCAGAATGTTCACTAGCAGTGATGGACAGTGGCTAGCTGCTGTTAGTTGCTTTGGAGATATTTATATATTCAATCTAGAAATACAGAGGTGTGCAACCACACATTAGCACTTTTGTATGCGCACATCACAAAATGATTTTCATGCCAATGAAGTTAGAGAATAACCAAGCTTTTTTCCATTCCATCTGATTCTTCATTTCTTTGATTTATTGTGCAGTAAGAACCTTTTTCATTACGGATTTGTACAACTGATTATGTACTGTGGATGAAAGTACATATGAACTTATGACTTTTTTCTTTCGGTGAATTAGGCAGCACTGGTTTATATCAAGACTGGATGGATCATCGGTAACAGCTGGTGGTTTTACCCCCAGAAATAGCAATGTCCTTATACTGTCAACATCTTCCAACCAGGTTTATGCATTTGATGTGGAAGCTAAACAGTTGGGAGAGTGGTCTATGAAGCATACATTTTCTCTGCCAAGAAGCTATCAAGAGTTTCCTGGAGAAGTAATTGGTCTCTCTTTCCCTCCATCAGCCAACTCTTCTACTGTTATTGTCTACAGTCCAAGGTATATGTCACTGGAAATGCTTTTTTTATGATGTTTGTGTTTTTTTTTAATTATTTTCACATCCTAACACAGTCTGTTTTTATCTTAATAATTTTAGTACTTTAATTTACTTTCTCTGTTATTAAATGACTGTTAATTAAACTCATTTTGTGCACAATAACCATTCATTCACTGTACCAACCTATTAAAACATACGTAGTATTAAAATGACTGAGTTTCCCTTCTATACCTATTACATAGAGCTTTTGCCACTTCTAGTCCCCTACTATTGTGTCAGTGACCCTTTCCGTACTTGACTTTCAAATTTATCGTATTTGGTCCTTCGCTAATTATGCGACACACTTTTAGTCCCCGACTTCGAAGTTCCCCACATTTTGTCCCCAAGTATTACCTAATTGACATTTTTAGTCCAACTATGATTTTGCCATAATAAGGATGTTTTTTACTTGGACTGTTTTCAGTCCTAGACAAGACCAGACCAGAATTGGACAATTGTAAAATACACATAGACCAGTCATTTCCAGACCAAACCATCCTACGTGGAGGACTAAAATGTCACTATTATAAAAGTTGAAGGATCCAACTCGTCACTTTTATAAAAGTCGAAGGAATAATATGGAAATTTTCAAAGACGGGTAACAAAAGTGTCTTTCACACAATTGAAGGACTACAAGTGCAAAAATTCAAATTCGAATACCAAAAGTGTCAGTGACATAGTAGTTGCAGGACTAAAAGTGGCAAAAATTCTTATTACATATTTGTTCGTTGCTTTTAAACCTAAAAGCAATTGATGCCCGCTTGTCAGATTAGAATGAAATTAATTATCTCTGTAAAAGGCGCGAGGTAGAATGAGGCATTTTGGGTTAACATAGAAGTAGTATAAATATATTTTACCATGCTTAATAAACACCTTAAGTGAAACAAATTATTTATTCGTACAGTAGCAAGAAACATATTAAAAGCCAAACTACCTACTGAAATTTATGCATAATGGACTATTGGAGGAGTAATATCCTAATGAACATTCAGGTTTCTTAATAATATTGAAAGGGTAAAAATTTGAACAATATACTATTGGAGCGCTGCTGCCTAACTATCACTTATATTAAACAATTAATAGCAATTTTTAATAAATTCTTATCTAAACTTTTCTGAATGTACTAAACAGTTAATATTAATTTTTAAACAATTAATAGTACTCCCTCCGGTCCTAAATAAACTTCACACTTTCCATTTTTGGTAGGTCCAAAATAAACTTCACACTTCTTCTCCCTTCCTTATTTGGCAAATTATCTACATCAAAACAGTGCACAACAGTGCCAAACAGTGCCAAACAGTATCAAACAGTGTCACAACAGTGTACTCTACAGTAAAGTCATATTTATTTCCTTAATTTGTGTGAAGTCAAAGTGTGAATTTTATTTAGGACTGGAGGGAGTAATATTTTAAGACTCTGTTATACGGACTACATAGTTAATAGTAATCTTTTAACAATATGCTATATAATAAACTGTTATTAGTAATCTTAAACAATTAATAACAGTTTTAATAAACAGTTATATAATAAATTGTTAAAAATAGTAAATACACGGTAATTTTTTTTAATTGTTCAAACTAAAAAAGTAGACAGTCTGATTGTAGAAAGCATATTTAGTACAATTTAAAATTGATCGATTACAGTTTAGGGAAGATTTTTATATGTTTATATATTTAAAATTTTAAAGTTCAGCTATATGATAAATTTAAAAATATAAAATAAAAATAGAAGATTAAATGGACGGGCGGAAGAATAGAGAGTAGCCTAAGATAGTCAACAACCTGAGGAAGCGGCAAATGCCTCCCAGAAGT
This sequence comes from Cuscuta europaea, assembly GCA_945859875.1. Taxonomy (NCBI): domain Eukaryota; kingdom Viridiplantae; phylum Streptophyta; class Magnoliopsida; order Solanales; family Convolvulaceae; genus Cuscuta; species Cuscuta europaea. The sequence goes on from CAMAPE010000002.1 coordinate 7,924,640, forward strand.
GCAGAGTAGCAAAGGCGAGGGATAGGTGCACCTATGGATATCTACTAGTGGCCCCTCGTGGCTTTTTGGCCTATTTTCATACCAAGTCTCAAAGCCCAGATTTTTCGTCTTCAGATAGTTGCTTCATAACGTAGTAATTAGTAAATAGTTCCTGATATGTTTGACTATTATCCGGTTACACTTTCTGCTCATATGTTGGCACATGATTGGGTTCCATCTTTGCTGATCATTGAAATATAATTGACCATAGGGACAATGTTTTTTAAAATATTGGTTTTGTAGGGCCATGTGCGTAATCGATTTCGGGATGCCGGTTGAAGTGGATGATACTAGCAAGTTGACAAACAGTCAGGAGATGCTGTTGCGTAAGATACAGAATGGCACTCCTCTGAATGGGAAATTGAAACGGAAGAGATCCAAAGGAATGCCGGAATTAGAGAGTCAATGTTGTGGTAGAAACAATTTTATATTTAGTGCGTTCAAAGATCCTGTTTTATTTCTTGGACATCTTTCGAAAAGTTCTGTGTTGGTCATAGACAAACCATGGATTCAAGTGGTTAAATCATTGGATTCGACACCCATTCACAGACATATCTTTGGAACATAGGTTTGTTGTCATCAAATTCAGAGATTCTCTTCTGCTAACACACCAGCCTTCCCAATAGGGAAAAGTTCAAATGGGCCATCAACATTCAATACGCCATCGCTCAATGCTGCATCTTTGTTGTCCGTCTATGTTGAAGGCGTTTTTTTGTTTTTGACTTCCTGTCTTATGTTTTGTAATGTGTTCCTCAACTTCTGAGAGCAAATTTTGTGATAAATATATTCTTTGTTCACACTTCACAGGGTTATCTGTAGCCCAAAAGATGCTCACATTATAAACGTATGGAGTGCATGCAAATATCAGCTTTGATGTGTTTGTTAGAAAATAATAAATACGGAGTAGTTTAGTATGTAGTACGGAGTAGTTTAAACTAGTAATCGTATGATTGTAAATTTATAATGTAGTCATCATTAAACTACATACGGAGTAGAATACAATATACTAAATTTTTACTACTTTTGTCCATAATCGTTTTCTTGTTTTAGTTTGGTATAATTATTAATAGAGTGGTTGAAAAGTAAAAGATGTGATTGAGATTTGAATAATAAATTGATTTCAACTATTGTCAAAGCGTCTTTTTGTAGAACATAACTTCTTTTGATAGAATGAGTGGAAGTAGGCATGGACCGGGCTCTGGGTCGGTTCAAGCCGGGCTTTTTTTCCAAGGATGTTGGGCTCTGAACCGGTCCTTGTTGATACCGGGTGTTCGGGTCTGGGTCAAACTGGGCCGATCTGGACTTTGTTCAAGGTATTTTTTTTGGCCTTGTAATTAACCCTCGACCCCCAATCCCCCCAAAACACTCAACACTACCCAAGGAAAAGAAAAAAATTGAAAAAAAAATTGGGCCTGGCCCGGACCGGCCCGGACCGCCTGGGTCGGTTCATGAAAATCAAGGCCCGAGCCTGACTCGCTAGACCCGCCCAAATTGGGCTAAAGCCCGGAATCGGTCATCCGGGCATGGCTCGGTTCGGACCTGCACAGTAGCGGGCTGGTCCGGTTCCCGTGCCGGTTCGAACCGGTTGGGTCCGTCCCTAAGTGGAAGCATAGAAGTGTCACTATATAAAGTCAAAAGATGTAATGTGGAAATTTAAAAAATGTACGAGTGTCTATCACATAATTAAGGGATCAAATAGAAAAAATTCAAAGATTAGGTAATTGGATGACTAAAATGGAAACAATAGCTTGTATTAATCTCAAGTCTCAACAACATTAAAACTCAATAATATTACTCCTAGAAAAGTAGTGGAATTACAAAAATGTGGTTTGATAATAATAAATGACTACAATTGTGTCTAGAGTTTACACTTTACACCAAAGTGATGGAGTATATGGCCCAGGAACCCCCGGTACACAGACTCCTACTACTCCAATAAAGGCCCAATAGGCCCAGGAAGCACAACAGGCCCAAATCACAGCGTCCAGAGTACCAAGCGGCCCACAGTGCGCACCAGGGGTGCCTTCGGTCCCCTGGCCGAAGGCTCTGAATCTCACAGGAGGGTCAAATCAGGAAAACAAAGTTACTGGGAGAAAACGGCGAAAATCAGTAGCCCTCGGCACCTAGAGCCCTCGGCACTAAGGAGGTCCCCGATGCTCAGAGCCCTCGGCTAATCATCTACAGCCGAGGGCACCTTTCCGACATAATATCCGCTCCACATGCGCGTGGATCACTGTACCAAGCACGACGTCACATCCAACAGCCGCATTAAATGCGGCCACATGCGATTGCCAGCGCCAACCAGTTGAGGTGACCCCTCGGCCAATGGATGCTTGACACGTGTCCCTATCTGGCATTTATTGCTAATATAAATAGCACCTCATTTCCCCGTTGTAAATCACGCTAAAAAGACTTAACTTACATATTCAATACACTTTCTCTCTCTTACTTGCTCTGACTTCTCTCTAGTTATCCTCCGCAATAACCCCTCAGATAAGCTACCCCCCGGGTACACTATCCATCACAAAGTGATTACAAGAATTATCATGATGCTACCACAATTGAACTCAATTATGTTCACTAATAGTTATCAAGTCACATTTTTTCTCATTACTTTTTAATTAATACTACCTCCGTCCCGCTAAGATTGACACTATTCACTAGGTCAACACAAATCACTTTTAATCTCATACTTTATATATCAAATTTTTATCAAATTTGATTATGGGTTTTGCGACATTATAAAGCTTTTAATGTAGTTTCTGAATATGTAATTTTTTTTCTTAAAAATAATTTCAGTGCGGACATGGATTTGTTTGCTTTATCGTCGATCAAGCATCGTAAATCGAATTGTCTCAAACTTAATGGGATGGAGGTAGTAATATTTTAGAAAAAATCTCCATTTAAAGTATGATATAAATTAATAATATAAAAAACAATATCAATTCATAAATAGATAAACGATTTAAGAAGTTAAAATAAAAAAAATTAGGTTAAAGAGTCAAATAGGTCTTCGAACTAACTTAAAAAGTGCAAATCACTCCATATATGAGGCTCTGTGCGACCGTCACCATTTGGGATGGTTCCAGGTGGAATTTTTTGACGAAATTGTTTGAGAATCTTCTTAATTGAGTCTAGTTTACCCATACCAAATATCAGATAAAAATTCAACCGGGAAGACAGTCAAATGATTTTCTGAAATGTACTGCGCTGTTTAACTGCGTAGTTATTTTCAAAAATTCATTTGATTGTCTTCCCGATTGAATATTTAGCTGAAATTTGGCATGAGTAAACTAGACTTAATGAAGAAGATGCTCAGAAACCAACCTGATGAAGCTTGAAGACGGGGAAAAGGGTTGCGCGGCCTAGAGCTCCCAACCAAGAAGACGAATGTCGATGCAAAGGGAAGATTGCGAAAGAGCGTAATGAAGAACAATAGGTGTTTAAATAGCCAAAATTTAGTGCTTGAGAAACCGCTTGAAAACCGCTCGGGAACCGCAATGATGACACTTGGGTACTGAAGATGGTAAGTTGGCTCGGGAACCGCACCGGGTAGCAGACCTGTGTCAAGTCGGGCGCATTTAATGCAAGCGGCGCTGCAATTCTCCCAAAAGATTCCAAGTTTGAAATTAGACGCTCCAATTACTCTCCCAAAATCCAGCCTCGCTGATTTTGGAGAGTAGAGGGGCTCGTGATGGTACCATGGACTCCGACCATGGCCCAATTACACAGTCCAACCCATAACGGGATTAACCCCTCTACGGGGATTAGCCTAATTAACAGGATTAGCCCATAATGGGTGATAGGCACTAGTTGTTAGTGCCTAAGTATACATTTTTATTATTGTTTGTAATGTTTATTTACTAGTTTTGTGCAAGTTTATAGTTGTTAGTTTGCATTTGATTGTAATCGTATTTCTAGCATTTTATTGTTTGTTGTAAGTTGTAGTTAGTTTGGCTATAAGTTTAGGATAGGTTTGGAAGCAAAAAGGATGAAGAAACCTGAGTTTTGTGCAAAACCCGGTCGGGTATGGACTTTACCCGGCCGGGTATGAAGTGACAAAGGAAACTGCTGCAAAACTAGCAAATACCCGGTCGGGTATTCCATATACCCGGTCGGGTATGAAGTGATTTCGGACCAAAGAACGTGCAGAAGACACAAAAACATGGGAAAATATTTGATTTGGTAAATACCCGGTCGGGTATGTCAAAATACCCGGCCGGGTATCCGGCATTAGGTGTTGAAAACACCTATAAATAACCCCATTTCCCTTCACTTTTGATCATCCCTTCTTCCATACTCTTAAGCTCAGTTTAGAATAGCATTTCTTTATATTTTTCTAGCTATGTTTAGTCTCCAAATGAGGAGCTAAACTTCCATTCTTGGTGTTGCTCTTGAAACTTGTTGATTATTAAAGTTGTGAGTTATTTTCTTAACTTCTTGCCTTGAATATTAATTAATAGTTCTTTCTTTAATACCATCTCTACATTAATGTTGGGGAGTGTTGCTAAGATGACAATTAGTTAACATCTCAACATTAGTTAGAATGGTATTTTCTTCCTCTATATTAATGTTGGGAAGTGTTGCTAAGATGACAATTAGTTAACATCTTGATATTAATTATAGTATGATTCATCTTCTTTAATAATATTCTTCCTTGAATATTAATTAATCCCTACTCTTATTTCATATTAATATTTTGAACATTACTTAAAGGATCAACTAGTTTTGTTTCATATATTAATTATTACTAGAAATGATCAACGAACCGATGATTAATCGTTGATGGTTTCACAAGTAAGTAACTTGGGTTTATTAATGCACGGTCGTGGTTAATAAACTTAAGAGGGATTAATTTTGTTGGTTAAACCGAAACCGCTTGTGTCGAGGTTATCAATCTCAATTGATTTCATCAAGGAGTTAGAAAGATTAAATGCTACTATTAAATCGGTATAAGGCGTTGTTCTATATTTGATTAATAGTAAGGGTTATTAATGAACGGTCGTTGTTAATAACTACCCTCGATGAAGTGGATATACTCCCCGATTGAGTATTCGAGAGGGAATAAGTTATAGATATAACAATGATCGACTAAAATATATCAACAAGTGGAAAGTAGCAATGCCAAGTCCTTTTTATCTTTGACTTAAATCTCATATAGGTCGTTCATCTTAGTTTTTAATTAAATTAAATCACTCAATCCAAATCCCCCCTTTATTTACTAAGTTTCATAAAAAGAGAATTATTCCTTTCCCTGTGGATACGAACTCTACTACGCTATACTACGTATAAGTGTTTAGTATTGAATTTATTTTGACGCACCGTGACAAAGTGCTCGTCAACGGGATGAGCCCATCAACGGGACTAGCCCTTAACGAGATTGATGCTAGATAACCACTGGGCCTAACTAGGGACCAAAGCCTACGAGAGGAACTCACACCTAGGCCAGGCTGGAAAGCAAGCCTCGAGCCTAATTTGAGGTTGGAATATTCCTAGGGTTAACGTGGCATGCTTTCATCGAAACGGCACGAACGTTGGAATAATGGAACAATCATTGCACAATGATACGTTCGTAATTTCCATTTCTATGTTTATGTTTTTAATTAGTTTTGCTTGACTTTTACTTTGGAAATTACACACTTTTGGTGTAATAGATTAGATTGTTAAATTCTTGTAAATAAGTTAGATTAGACATATTCTGAGCTTAAGCAGGTTTTGGTCACCCAAAGTACAGTTGGTGAACCCAAAAAGTGAAGAGAAGGTGCAAAAGTTCAAAGACAAAAGAAGATCCTGAATTTTGGCCTATACTCGGTCGAGTATTAGCTATACTCGATCGGGTATTAGGTTGGAACTTCAAATCGGATCAGATCCGAAGACAAAGGAACATGCAGGGAAGATTTTGGCCACGATTCTATGTCTATACCCGATCGGGTAGACCGACATACCCGATCGGGTATGCCTTTAAATTGCAAACGAAGATCGGTCGAGTATAGCCCGAATACCACTTTCTAAGCATACTCGACCGGGTATTCATATATACTCGATCGGGTATGCCTTTAAATTGCAAACGAAGATCGGTCGAGTATAGCCCGAATATCACTTTCTAAGCATACTCGACCGGGTATTCATATATACTCGATCGGGTATACACTTAGAAAATAGCCTGAAACCGGTCGAGTATGCCTCGGATCGGATGTTACACACATACTCGATCGGGTACCATGTATATACCCGATCGAGTACCCGAATCTCATCCCAAAAACCTATAAATACACCTCCTTTCCTTCACAAAAAGATATCCAATCCCTTGTACATCTAAGCTCAGTATAGAATAGCTCTTTCTTTATATTTTTCATCATGTTTAGTCTCCAAATGAGGAGCTAAACTCTTCCATCTTGGTTTTGCTACTTTGAAGCTTAATGAATTTGTAAGTTGTGAGTTATTTTCTTTAATCTTCTTCCTTGAATATTAATTCTTTCTTTCAAAATACTATCTCTATATCAAAGTTGGGGAGTGTTACTAAGATGACAATTAGTTAACATCTTGACATTGGTTATAGTAATAGCTATTTCTTCCTCTATGATTATATTGGGGAGTGTTGCTAAGATGACAATTAGTTAACATCTTGATATTAATCATAGTAGGATTCATATATTTTAATATTCTTCCTTGAGTATTGATTAATTCCTATTCATATTTCATGTTAATATCTTAAACATTACTTAAAGTATCAACTAGTATTGTTTCTCATATTAATTATTACTAGAATCAATCGGTTAATACGCTTGTTATTAATCCGGTTCTTTCAACAGTAGTAAACTTGGAATATTAATGCATGCATCTCATGGTTAATATGTCAAAGGGGAATTAATTATATTGATTAAACCAATAAACCGCTTGTGTTGAGGTTATCAATCTCAATCGTTTTCATCTTAAGTTTATTGCTACTATCAAGTTAATATACGGCGCTTGTTCTATATTGACTAGATAGTAAGTTTTATTAATGAACGCATCTCGTTATTAATAACTACCCTCGATGAACTGGATATACTCCTCGATTGAGTATTCGAGAGGAAGATAGTTAAAGATATAACCGGGATCGACGAACATTTCATTAAGTGGATAAAAGCAAAACCAAGTCCCCATCTCATTGAATTAAACTCATATAGGTCGTTTATCTTAGTGTTATTAAACCAAACAAATCTAAACCCCCCTTGTTATTATTTATATAAAAGAAAAGTATTCCTTTCCCTGTGGATACGAACCTTACTACACTATACTACGTATTAGTGTTGTATTGATTAATTATTTTGAGTGCACCTAACGACGAGTGCACGTCAAATTTGGCGCCGTTGCCGGGGAGAGGCAATTAATTTTTCTTTTTATTTTATTTCAAGAAAAATAAAAAATATATATATACCAAACAAAAAAAAATATAAAGAGTTCTTATTTCTTCTATTTCTGAGCTTAGTGGAGTTTATGGTTAAACATCGCTCCATAAACAAAATCATATATCAAAAAAACCCAGAAATAGAACAAACTTTCGAGCGGTTGAAAAGTAAATTTTCTAATACCGACTCGGAGGAATCATCTATCAGAGATTCATCCAGCGCTAGTTCTCATTCTAGCGAGACCGAAGAGTCAATAACCATGGCTCTTGAGACAAGAACACTACGGGAGCTCACTGCTCCAAATCTCAATCAACAACCGTTATGTATTACCTTCCCTACACTCGATGAAGGTAATACATTTGAGCTAAAATCTGGGCTCATACATCTACTGCCATCCTTTCATGGCTTAAGAGGAGAAGATCCGAACAAACACCTTTCTGAGTTCCATATTGTGTGCACAAGCATGTGCCCCATCGGTGTCTCGGAAGAACAAATCAAATTGAGGGCTTTTCCATTCTCCCTCAAAGACACTGCAAAGGATTGGCTATTCTATCTTCCTTCGGGAAGTATAGACACATGGGCAGCAATGAAAAAATGCTTCTTGGATAGGTACTATCCCGCCTCAATCTCATCTTCTTTAAAAAAACAAATAAGCAACATTGAGCAAAAAGAAGATGAAACATTGTATGAATATTGGGAGCGCTTCAAAAAGTTGTGTGCTAGTTGCCCATATCATGGGTACACCGAGCAAGACCTCATCCTCTATTTTTATGATGGTCTTGCGGATCAAGATAGGCGCATGGTGAATGCGGCTTGTGCAGGGGGAATTGTTAACAAAACCCCTTCTCAAGCAAGGAATCTCATCTCGGAATTGGCCGAGAACTCCAGACATTACAGTGGGCGATCCTCAACTCGAAGGGTTGCCGCAGCAGAATCCAACACCTCGTTGGAAGGCCAAGTTGCCAGTTTGACTTCTCTTGTCAAAGAACTTCTTATGAAACCTAACACTCAGGAGGTCAAAGCTTGTGGCATTTGCACATCAACCGGGCACCCCGCTGATTCATGCCCATCCCTCCAAGAAGAACAAGTCAACGCCTTGGGTTTCCAAGGCCATCAACAGAAGAGGTATGATCTATTCTCAAATTCTTACAACCCTGGATTGCGGGATCATCCTAACTTGAGGTATGGAAACCCTCAACAATCCAACTCATCTTCTCAATCTGGTATGTCAACTGATGACATGATCCGGACTTTGACCTCAAGCATGGTTACCATGCAACAAAACATGGGACAATTTCAACAAACCATGGTACAATTTCAACATGAGACAAAGTCAAGCATTAACAATTTGGAAACTCAAGTTGGTCAAATTGCAAATGCCGTGAACCAACTTCAAACAAAGAACTCGAGTAAACTCCCATCCCAAACGGAGCAAAACCCGAGACAACATGTGAATGCTATAACTTTGAGAAGTGGTGCAACGTTGAAAGAGGCAGAAGAGAACGATGAAGAGACTGAGGGTGTGGACCCTGGAAAAGTAGTCCCACCGGAGGAGGAAAACAAAGAAACCAAGCTTCCCCCACCCTCATCATATGAACAAGAAATCCCGTTTCCTGAGGCGCTGAAGGAGACAAAGAAGCTAGAAAAAGATGCCGACATCTATGAAACCTTCGCAAAGTGTGAGGTAAACATTCCGCTTCTTAACTTCATGAAAAATGTCCCTCGTTTCGCTAAATTCTTAAAAGAATTATGCAAAACAAAAAGAAAAGATAAATTGAAAGGGAAACAAGAGGTAAGAGTTAGTGAACACGTCTCGGCCATTTTTCAGAGGAAACTCCCCGAAAAATGTAACGACCCAGGCATGTTCACTATCCCTTGCAAAATAGGAAACACCACATTTCCTAAGGCCTTGTTGGATTTAGGGGCATCAATAAATGTCATCCCCTATTCTGTTTACAAAACTCTACAACTTGGCCCACTACATCAAACAGGTGTAGTGATTCAATTGGCAGATCATTCTAGTACTTACCCAAAGGGTGTAGTAGAAGATGTGCTAATAGAAGTAGAAAATATGGTCTTTCCTGTTGACTTCTATGTCCTTGAAATGGGAACTGATGACCAAACAACACCCATCCTTTTGGGTAGACCCTTCATGAAGACCGCAAAAACGAAAATTGACGTTTCTAGTGGTTCACTAACTTTAGAGTTCGATGATCAAAAAGTGGAGTTCAACATCTTGGACTCTACGAAAAAACAAATACAAAACCCAACTCTGTGTTCTTTACATGTTGTTGAACCACAAGAACCGCTGTTTTTCAAAGAAGCGGATAAAATCAGATGTCTTTTGAGAAAGAAACCCCGGCCTTACTGGAAAAGGCCGAAAAATAAAAATGAAAAATGGCCAAATAGGGCCTTAAAAAGTGAAACAAGGGATACTCATGATCCCACATAAAACAAAACCAAAAAAAAAAAAATGAATAACGTCGTGCCACGACGTTAACTAAGGCGCTACTTGAGAGGCAACCCAAGTTTATCTTAATTTTTTTTATTTAAGTGTGTTTAATTCATTTTTTTTTATTTAATTCAAGTATTTAGAATTCATCTTTTTTTTTTCTAATTATTTGAGAGATCAGTGAGGGAGGGCACTAATCATGGGTTTTTGGAAGAAAAGAAAAAAAATACAGGTTTTGGAACATCTGGGGACATACCCGATCGAGTATAACCTTATACTCGGTCGGGTATGAGCAAAAAGAAAAGGGACCGGGTACTACTCGATCGAGGGAGCATTCAAAAATTGAAAAATAAGCAATACCCGATCGGGTATCCCTATACACCCGGTCGGGTATTGCTAGAAATGCTAAAATTGAAGGGGACTGACTCCCACACTCGACCGAGTACCCGCTTCAAAAATGAAAAAAAAGCATATACCCGATCGAGTATGGAGGAATACTCGACCGGGTACAGGAGACAGGCTGCTCACAAAGTTCATTTTCTATGTTTATGTTTTTAATTAGTTTTGCTTGACTTTTACTTTGGAAATTACACACTTTTGGTGTAATAGATTAGATTGTTAAATTCTTGTAAATAGGTTAGATTAGACATATTCTGAGCTTAAGCAGGTTTTGGTCACCCAAAGTACAGTTGGTGAACCCAAAAAGTGAAGAGAAGGTGCAAAAGTTCAAAGACAAAAGAAGATCCTGAATTTTGGCCTATACTCGGTCGAGTATTAGCTATACTCGATCGGGTATTAGGTTGGAACTTCAAATCGGATCAGATCCGAAGACAAAGGAACATGCAGGGAAGATTTTGGCCACGATTCTATGTCTATACCCGATCGGGTAGACCGACATACCCGATCGGGTATGCCTTTAAATTGCAAACGAAGATCGGTCGAGTATAGCCCGAATACCACTTTCTAAGCATACTCGACCGAGTATGGAGGAATACTCGACCGGGTACAGGAGACAGGCTGCTCACAAAGTTCATTTTCTAAGCATACTCGACCGGGTAACTCCACCCTACCCGATCGAGTACAGGAGACAAGCCGCTCAAAAACTACACTTTCCAGCCATACCCGACCGAGTACCAGCACATACTCGATCGGGTATACGGGTCTTATAACCCCAAATCAGCCCCAAAACACTTCATCTTCCCCAAATTCCCAACCCTATCTCGAACAAAAAACGCCCAAACCCCATTTTTACACCTTCTCTCTACCATATCTCTTCCAAATCTTCACCAAATCCACCCATTCCAACGCCAAAACACTCCCCTCATCCTCCTCTACACATTCATACCCACCAATCCCATTCTCCCCCAACTTTCAGAGGTCCGAAAAACCCTACCCCCACCATTCCAATTTCGGTTTTCAAAGGCCAAATTCACTTCAAATGGCTCCAAGGAAAGAGAAAGGGCAAAGCTCAAGCACTTGGACAATCATCCCGGGCTACGAGGACATCCTTTTCGTGGACAACGAACAACGCACACGCTTAATGTCCACAATTGAAAGGCAAGTCAAACCTTCCCGCTTTTTATGCCTTGATGCTCTAAAGGAATTAGGAGTATACACAATAATGAAGAAATTTTTTCATGAGTTGCATATGGATAAAATTTTCAAAATGCAATACAACTCAAATGAAAAAATTATCTATGAATTCCTAAGCTTGGTGCACTTTGAGAACAATGAGGAGGACTTTAGGGATGATAAACTCAGGTTTCGATTGTTTAATCACAATCACACCATCACGAAACTTGAGTTTGCCGAACACTTTGGTATTCCGGTCCCGTACCAGAAGTCTATATCCGACAATACCGCCTTCGGCCACACCCTATGGACCAAGATGACCGGGGAGACCAAATTTAGCTCCTCCCAACTCTACATTAGTCATGTCCAACATCCAGTCCTACGCCTCTTTTTGAAATTCCTTGCCAACTCCTTGCTTGGACGTCCCAACAACCATCATACACGGATGGGGGATGTATGCCTCATCTCGGTTGCCTTATTCCGTATCCACGTGGATTTCAACCTCTGTAATCTCATGTGGGCTCATCTAAAGAAGGAAAGTGTGGCAAAGGGTGCTATCGTAGTGGGCCGGGTGATTATGCACTTGGCCACAAAGTTCGGGTATACGGATGACTCTCCTATACCCGACTACTGTTTAATGAACATATCTTGGCTAGGCCACTCGGGCTGTACATCTTTTTCACACACCGTTTATGGTGAAGAAAGGCCCAAAAATATGTACAACTGGCACATCCACCCCAAACCCCTCAAGTACTTCCTCTTGCCCAACCCAGAACTCCCCCAACTCCACTTCAAAACAGGCAGACCGGATCAACATTACCTCTTCCCAAACGCCCTCCCACCACATCTTCAAGAACCGGAACAGGAACTCCCCCAAAACCAACCCGATGACGAGCCCTACGAGCAACTCCATAGCCATCCAACCATGAGCCATGATTTCCCAGAACATAGCCAAAACCCTCCACCACCCGACTTCTTTCAACAACTTCTGGAGGGTCAACAACAACTTCTTACGGGAATAGCCCAAATGGACAACCGGCTCAACCGATTAGAGGAAGAGCAAAGAGCCGGTTTTCAAAGATTGGAGAATGAGCAAAGGGCCGGCTTTCAACGTTTGGAGGAGCTCCGGGAGGCCGATAGACACCGGTATGAGGAAGACCAACATAGGTTCTACGGGCCTATGTACTCGTTTATGGCACAACAGGGATCCTTCCACACCATGGCGAACCCTCCTCCACCACCCTCATGGTATGACCCCACTCATTGGGGTAACTTTGGAGGATCTGGCTCCGGTGGTGGAGGGTACGACGGCGGAGATGGCGGGGACACTTACATGGGAGATGGTGGCCAAGGGAGCGGCTTTGGAGGGAGCTACTACGGAGGAGAAGGCGGGCACTAGAGACAGTGCGTGATTCAAGTGCGGGGGAGACACTCATGATGGTATGTAATTCTCATTTGTACCTAGCACTATGCATGTAATTCTTACAATGTTTTACACTCAAAAAAAAAAATTAAAAAAAAAATAAACAAAAGAAAATAAACGCTAGTTAGGTTGAAAACCCAACAAAATGGGCAATCTAAGCAAAAAAGGCTTATAAAAAAAAAATGAGTGAGTTGGAGAGAATGGAAAATGAAAAGAGGTGCTAGGATGAAAACCTGAAAAGGCTCCTAGGCAAAATGAGAGATATGAGAGAAATGTTTGTTCTTGCAGGCACTCATTGTATCCTTATGAAGAATATGAAGATTCAAGATAAAGAAGAAGAGAGGAGGAGAAAAGAAGACAACACTAGGAGGCCATTAAACCCAAGATGCTCTTTTGTGATTTGAGTTTAAAACTCATTTTTCTTTGTAATCCTTGGTGGTCTTTGTGTTTGTATTATATTTTTGTTGAACTGTGGAACTTTTGGACAAAAATTGACACTTGTAAACATTTGATCTTACTCGAGACGAGTAAAGGTTTAAGTGTGGGGGAGTTGATACGTTCGTAATTTCCATTTCTATGTTTATGTTTTTAATTAGTTTTGCTTGACTTTTACTTTGGAAATTACACACTTTTGGTGTAATAGATTAGATTGTTAAATTCTTGTAAATAGGTTAGATTAGACATATTCTGAGCTTAAGCAGGTTTTGGTCACCCAAAGTACAGTTGGTGAACCCAAAAAGTGAAGAGAAGGTGCAAAAGTTCAAAGACAAAAGAAGATCCTGAATTTTGGCCTATACTCGGTCGAGTATTAGCTATACTCGATCGGGTATTAGGTTGGAACTTCAAATCGGATCAGATCCGAAGACAAAGGAACATGCAGGGAAGATTTTGGCCACGATTCTATGTCTATACCCGATCGGGTAGACCGACATACCCGATCGGGTATGCCTTTAAATTGCAAACGAAGATCGATCGAGTATAGCCCGAATACCACTTTCTAAGCATACTCGACCGGGTATTCATATATACTCGATCGGGTATGCCTTTAAATTGCAAACGAAGATCGGTCGAGTATAGCCCGAATATCACTTTCTAAGCATACTCGACCGGGTATTCATATATACTCGATCGGGTATACACTTAGAAAATAGCCTGAAACCGGTCGAGTATGCCTCGGATCGGATGTTACACACATACTCGATCGGGTACCATGTATATACCCGATCGAGTACCCGAATCTCATCCCAAAAACCTATAAATACACCTCCTTTCCTTCACAAAAAGATATCCAATCCCTTGTACATCTAAGCTCAGTATAGAATAGCTCTTTCTTTATATTTTTCATCATGTTTAGTCTCCAAATGAGGAGCTAAACTCTTCCATCTTGGTTTTGCTACTTTGAAGCTTAATGAATTTGTAAGTTGTGAGTTATTTTCTTTAATCTTCTTCCTTGAATATTAATTCTTTCTTTCAAAATACTATCTCTATATCAAAGTTGGGGAGTGTTACTAAGATGACAATTAGTTAACATCTTGACATTGGTTATAGTAATAGCTATTTCTTCCTCTATGATTATATTGGGGAGTGTTGCTAAGATGACAATTAGTTAACATCTTGATATTAATCATAGTAGGATTCATATATTTTAATATTCTTCCTTGAGTATTGATTAATTCCTATTCATATTTCATGTTAATATCTTAAACATTACTTAAAGTATCAACTAGTATTGTTTCTCATATTAATTATTACTAGAATCAATCGGTTAATACGCTTGTTATTAATCCGGTTCTTTCAACAGTAGTAAACTTGGAATATTAATGCATGCATCTCATGGTTAATATGTCAAAGGGGAATTAATTATATTGATTAAACCAATAAACCGCTTGTGTTGAGGTTATCAATCTCAATCGTTTTCATCTTAAGTTTATTGCTACTATCAAGTTAATATACGGCGCTTGTTCTATATTGACTAGATAGTAAGTTTTATTAATGAACGCATCTCGTTATTAATAACTACCCTCGATGAACTGGATATACTCCTCGATTGAGTATTCGAGAGGAAGATAGTTAAAGATATAACCGGGATCGACGAACATTTCATTAAGTGGATAAAAGCAAAACCAAGTCCCCATCTCATTGAATTAAACTCATATAGGTCGTTTATCTTAGTGTTATTAAACCAAACAAATCTAAACCCCCCTTGTTATTATTTATATAAAAGAAAAGTATTCCTTTCCCTGTGGATACGAACCTTACTACACTATACTACATATTAGTGTTGTATTGATTAATTATTTTGAGTGCACCTAACGACGAGTGCACGTCACACAACGGCCAAGACGTTACAAGAGTTCTATTCGAACTAATGCATATTCAATAGCATTTATTATATCAGTTTCCTTTTGTAACACTAATTCCTTAGCCTATAAATATGACTTGTAAACCCCCGAAAGGGGGATCGAAACATTGATCAATAAAACACTGCCTTACGCTGCCATATTTTTCATCTGCTTCTGTAGATTTAGCTCTCGTAGTTGGATTAAACTCCATCAATAAGTATCGATGAATCTTATGCCATGTCGAGCATAATTGAAAAACTTCCACCCTCTTGGAAGGACTTTAAACGTTCCTTAAAACATCAAGATGAGGAATTAATTGTCACGGGTTTAACTTGGGAGTCACTTGCACATTGAGGAGTCCTTTCGTGCGCAAGAGAATGACCAAATTATGGGCGAAGTTGAATTTGGACAGCCTCATATTCACATGGTTGAGGATCAAAAATTTAACCAAACGGGGAAGGGGAAAGACAAAAAACGCAAGTATGAAGAGCATGACAAACTCAACAAGAAATCGAAAGGTTTGGTTTGTTGGAGATGTCAAAAGGTTGGACATGTCAAGCGTGATTGCCTTGTGATACTAAACAAGAATGGCGCTGGAACGAGTGAGAGTGGACATGAACGGTCTTAGGACCTAGATCATTCCAGAATCTTTTTAGCAGGATGATGATTGTGCATGGTGGATTGACTCGGGGGCTACGAGCCATGTGTGTAAGGATAAAGGATGGTTTGAAGACCTAGAACTGGTAGAGGTCGGTTCCTTCTTACGCATGGGAGATGAGTCAATGGTGCCAATCTTGGGAAAGGGTGTAGTTGTTTTAGAATTTACTTCTGAAAAAACAACCACGTTATTTGATGTTTTGTATATACCGAAGATTCGAAAGAATCTTGTTTCAGGAACTATGTTGAATAATTTAGGGTTCAAACAAGTGATTGAATCCGATAAATATATTCTTTCCAAGTGTGATGTCTTTGTTGGTTTTGGATATTTTTCAAATCGCATGTTTCGTTTAAATGTTGTGAATACATTAATTTCTAGTGATAATTCTATTTTTGTGGCATCTTCCATTAATGATTGTATGATTTGACATGCTAGAATAGCTCACGTTAATTTTCGAAAAATACATGAAATGTCTAAAGATGGGTTAACTCCAGCTTTTGATATTAATAATGATATGTGTATGACTTGCACTCTTACTAAGATCACAAAACAACTGTTTCCTAATATTGAAAGGATTTCGACTATTTTGGATCTTGTACATAGTGATGTATGTGATTTTCACTCAACTCCTTCCCTTGACAATAAGAAGTATGTTGTTAGTTTTATTGATGATTCAACTCGGTTTTGTTCTGTGTATTTATTACTACGTACACACTAAGGATGAAACTTTAGAGAAATTTAAAGTGTATAAAGTCGAGGTTGAATTGCAATCGGGTAATCCAATTAATTACTATTGATCGAGAAGGAGAATATATGAATCCTCATTATTTTTAATATGTTGGAATCATTCATGAAATCACGGCTCCGTATACACCACAACAAAATGGTGTGACCGAATGAAAAAGTCAAAATTTAAAGGAAATAGTTAATTCAACTGTAACAAACTTTGAATTGCTATTCAAATGCCATTCAAGAGAATTGCGTGTCGTACAATGAACCTAGTAACCCACAATCAATATAATTATTTTATTTCATAAATCTATTCTCTTACTAATAATGTAGAGTAATGCAATTGAAATTGATTTATAATTTGTTGCAATTAGATCATATACAATTTTACTGTCCTTATAAGAAAATAATTAAACAATCTTCACATAATAGCCAAATTTAAGGAGTTTTAACCTTCTTTTGAAGATTGTTCACTTATAAGGACAATAATATCAGATCTAATTGCAATAAATTATATTCCCTTTTGATTATTACTCTGCAAGAGAACAGATGATTTATCCTTATTGCTTTTATTGTTTAATTTCCGTGCCACATACGATTTTAAAATACTACGTACGCAACAGAGAGCTCGTTATTATTCATTTTATTTGTGAAGGAGATACTATTGTTTTTAAAAAAAGAGCTTATATATGTTATTATTATTTGCTTATAATAGTAAATGTAACGGAAGGAAAATGGGGAAAAAGAGGGCGGAGTGAGAGTGAATGATAAGTGTAAGCATGCATGCCTTCCAACTTCCAAATCCTTAAGATCATCGAACACGTTCCGTCCAAACCGCGCTTCCAAGTGTCAATCCTACGCCATTCACGCTGCCGCTTTCCCATTGGCTCACCCCTTCCTCTTATACGCCCTTTTCCTTCCTCACTTCATTCACTTCCCTTTACCTTGTTTTCATCATCACCACCTACCTAGCTTCATTAGCTAGGAGAAAAACTCACAAACAATGCTGCAAACCTTGACTAATTCTTATCCCACCGCCGCAAAGACGGCCGAAATCATGGCCAGGTACAGACCCATAGCCCCCAAGCCGGAGACTTCCGTCTGCCCCTCGCCGGACGTCGCCTCTAATAACAGCAATGCCCTGCCGCCGGGTATCAGCAGATCTCCTTTCCTCAGAGACGTTTGGCGCCAATTGCAGGCCAGGCCCACCCGCAGCAGGAAGAGAGGTAGGTCCCACGTCCCTCCGCCGCCGCCTAAGAGAGTGAGGTCGGGACCGTCGGGCATGCAAGGTGTGTCTCCTCCTAATTACCATCACCGTCTCATTTCTTTCCAGGGCGGCGGGGGCGGCAGCTTCCCGGTATTCCCCAATCTTATCTCTCTCAAATGTGGTCTCGACGGCCCGGTTTCTACTCTCTCAAGCTCGGTTTCTCTTTCTTTTCTTCCTCCACATAGTGCCCCGCTGTCGCATTCATCCCCCGCGAAGCCTCGGGAAGAGAGGGGGATAGATTTGAACCGGGCGGCTGAGGATAATGAGGACGGGTTCTTCCCGATTCCTGTTATAAACCCGCGTCCTGTTCGGCCGGTGGGGTCAAGCATTTACGTGGGACGGATCGTTGTTGGCGGAGCGGAGGAAGACGGGAGGAAGAGGTTGTTGGCGGAGGAGGTGGAGGAAGAGGTCGAGACGGAGGTGTTGCCAGCGGTGGTTTCGGACTCGAAGAACAACGTCCGCCTGGCGAACTCCGCTTACAAGGAGATGGTAGGCCAGCCGGAGTGTTGCTGGCTGGACTACATGCCGCCTCACGGTGGCGGAAAGCGTGGGAGGATCGGCGGGGAGGTGGTGCTTCACCTGTTGGATGCATGTGATGTGCCAATGTCGTCGGAGAGATTCACGTGCTGGGTGAGGATAGAGTGGAGAAGCAACGATGATGAGAAGAAGAAGAACTCGGTGAGGGCTTTTTGTGATGCGGTTAAGTTGGGCTGCAAGTCCAGAGACTACCTGTTCGAATGGAGGTTCCACACCACCCAGACTACGTCGCCGGAATAATATAACCCACCTGTCACGGCGGCGGGCGGCGGCCTGTAAAAACATGCAATAGAGTCGAAGTCAAAAGTTTATATTAGAAAAATAATCTAAATGCGCGCGATTAATCAAGGTACATATATATATGCAACATTTTCTGCCAAATGTTACTATGGGAATGCATGTATATATGCAAGTAAAAAGTGAACTACAAAAGTAAAAAGTTTAGACTTTTAATTTAGAAGCGCCTTGTAATTAGTAAGAGCAACAAAATCAAATTTTTGTATGTAACTGCTGACTAGCTAGTAGCTGCTCTTGGCTTCCATAAAAAAGAGTAAAATTGCGCTTCTGTTTATGTATATTTAGTCATGATATGGACTGTTGATTTCATAAGTACTGCTCTTGCTATTCATGAATTTCTTCATGTTTTTTCTTTCTTTCGCACCGGATTGTGACAAGAGAAGGCAATGAAATCCTGATATTTGTCAAGTCCAAAAGAAGTTTGATGCCATTTTTACATATTTCAATTTTCGAAAATTCCAAAATAGAACTGTAATATTTTTTATTCCCAAAATAGGGCTAATTACTAATTAATAATCCAACCTCTTAACGGTCTTCTTACAATAGTCCAACGTTTTGATTATTCAACCTTTTCACCCCATCTTTATTCACTGGTCCCTGACCGATTTATGACCTGTTATTCCAAGTTATTTCCTTATCTTTTAAAACATTATACCATAATTCCCACCTTATGATCACATAATGTTTTGCAAACATAAAACAATAACTTGGAATAACATGTCATAAATCGGTCAGGGACCGGTGAATGAAGATGTGGTGCAAAGGTTGAATTATTCATGAATAATCAAAAGGTGAGACTATTGTAAGAAGACCGCCAAAAGGTTGGATTATTAGTTTCCATTTTCCCTAGAAAATATTGCCATGTTTGAAGTCTGATACTGATACTGCCAAAATATGACAATAATTAGTCCTATTTTGGAAATAAAAACATGATAATCTTATTTTGGAATTTTCAAACTGTTTTAGTCGCGGGTAATATCTCTTCAATTTTATACTCTTCTTTATTTGCAGACTTAAGTCTAGTAGTAGCTATTCGCTGTGGGCAAATTCTATGCCTTATCCATATATATAAACGCCTTATCCAAAATATAACAGTTAAACAATTAAAATATAAGTTATGTAATATCTTCGACCAATCAAATGAGTTATAAGCAAGATATCCCAGGTACCAAAGACTCGACTTTTCAAGGATTCACTCGGCTCGGATGGCAACGGCCCATAGGTCGGACCCATAAGTCCGTTCTTTTAAGATTAACTTAAAAACGAAATAAGATTTATATGTAAAAATGTACTTATTTGTACTGATTTGAGTCTAAAAACATCTAACTTTACATTTGATTCAAGTCACGATAGAAAACATCAATTTTATGTTAATGATGATAGAGTATTGAGCAGCGGGGGTAGTGGCTTAGCGGGATTTTAAAATGTACTGTAAAAGCGAGTCAACGGGTTTGAAGTTGTGAACGGATTTCAATTGATTTTCAAGTTACCGTATATATGTAGCCCGATTTCCGCCCTGACCCGCCCTAATGGATTCAGGTTTCATAACACTGATTATTTGGAAGTTTTACTCAGTCAACAAGTTTTACTCAAGGATGAATACATATTACACCCTTTCAAAAAAAATGAATACAGGTTACACAAGATGAAAAACTAAAAATGAGTTTAATTTTCTTTTTTATGACTAATTACGTTTATTGGTCTTGTTTGTGCAATAGTTCTATTTTTTACACTAAATAGTACTCCGTAAGATACTACCTCTGTCCGGTTTTCAAAATCAACTTTTCTTTGGTCAAACGATTTCATTTTATTCACATAATTAGAATGTCATTTTTTGATTATATTCTAATTTGGAGTTTGAAACTTTAAAAAATTTTAGTGTATGTTTTGAATATGTAAATTTTAGTTATTAAAGATTGATGGAGTATATGGGTCTAGGCCCCAGGACTCACATACTCAGAACAGAAAGCACAGCCACTACGCGGTGCCCTCGTCGGCCAGAAGACCCTCGTCGGCCGAAGAGGGGCCAACCCAGAATATGATCCTGAGGCCAAGGAACCATGGTGTCCTCGTCGGCCGTGCCCGCGTCGGCCGTGCCCTCGTCGGCCAAGACCCACGTCGACCACGGGAGACTCACAGAACCGGATTTTACACTTACTTGTTTGTATAGCCCATTAGTGGCTTTGTATTCGACCCAATAGCGGTCCAGTTGTAAATGGGCCTCCCAAGCCCAAGGCTTGGGAGCCCAGCCCGTATTTTTCCTATAAATACTTCCTCTAGAGGTAGTTATGGGGGTGACAAAATCATTCTATTGAAGTATATATTGCACTTCTCTCTCTAGCTCTCACTTCTCTCTAGATATATACTCTATCATTTGGTGCTCTCGTTGAGAGCTAGAACAATCAAGTTAGCACCCTTCGTCGCTACCAAGCACAGCTAACCACTGATCATGGGAAGAACCAAGTCAAACCGCAACCTCGTCAGCAAGGCCATCCCTGAGGACCAGGAGACCAGGGAGCACGAGGAGGATGCTACGGCCGACCAGGTCAGCGGAGGGGATGTCTTCCAGGAGGCCATCAACCTCACGACGGACCTCCGCAACCAACTCAACGGCGGAGCCCCTGATGCCCGCATCGGCTTGGACAAGAAACGAGCTGAAAAGGCAGACCACGCCCCGGCCCAGCCTATGGCCGCGACTTCTCCGTCTGTGGATCCGCAGGTCCAGGCCGCGCTGTCGGTCATCATCGCCAGCTTGGCCCAGAACCCCACCGTCCTCAGCGCACTCTTGCCAAGGACTGGGGGGAACGTCACTCCACCTCCTCAGCCCCAACCGTTGGCCGTCCAGATAGGCAACGATGAGGGGGTGATGGCCCAGGACTCGGCGTCCTCCCACTCCCACCCCGCTTCCCCTCTTCGGTCTGTGCAGACCCCAGCGCATGGAAAAGCCTATGCCTTCAATAGGCTAGGTGACACGCGCCGTCGTCCGGTCTCAGAGAGGATGGCAGGGCGGATTGGTGAACGTCGGCCTGGGTCGCCTATGGAAAGCTTGGGGTCTCTGTCCCGGACAGCGGACCAGCCCCGCCCGGACAAAGGCAAGGGAAAATTGCATGAAGATGACGTGCGCCACCAGATCAATGCGGCCCACGACGAACGCATGAAGAACCAGCAGGGCGCCGCTGCGGCCGCCAGGGACCCCCGGGACGAGGTCATCGCTTAGCTGGAAAGGACGAGGTGACCCCATCATCCAGGTCAGGACCCGAACCCCTTTCACCAACAGGGTGCTCTCGGCCCCCATCCCGGAGAAGTATAGGGGGAATGCCATCAAGTCCTACGATGGCCGATCAGACCCCCAGGAACACTTTAGCCGCTATCAGAACAACATGCTGATGGTGAACGCGTCGGATGAATATCTCTGCCGTTGGTTCCTCTCTACTCTCAAAGGGCCAGCGTACGAGTGGTTCAACGCGCTCCCCGAAGGGAGTATTGACTCGTGGCAGGACCTTGCCCAACGCTTCCTCACCCACTTTGCCGGGAGGAAGCACGCGAAGAAGTATTTCACCCATCTCCTCTCCGTCAAGCAGCAACATGATGAGTCCCTCCGGTCGTTCATTGATCGGTGGACGAGGGAGACCGAGGAAGTTGAGGGGGCCGATGAGCGCACCCTCCTCGTCCTGTACCAGGGAGCCCTCCACAGCTCCCCGTACGCCACGAGCCTCATCACCGATCCTCTAAGGTCGTACGCAAAGGCGCTCCAGCGCGGGAGCTTGTACGCCGACGCCGACGCCGACGAGCTCCACAACCACAAGAGAGAGGGAGGCCATCCTCCCAAGAAGACAAATCCTTCGCCGGCCCCGGGACCATCCCCGGCCGGCCAGGGTGCCCAGGGCCGTCACGGCTCTGGTGGACAAAGTAAGAAAGACCGTCACCGGCGGCCGAGGTTTGAACGGCCGGGGGTCCCCCTCACCCACCCGGTCAGTACCATCCTCGACTACGTCGAGAAGCATGGCCTCATCGAGCAGGCTCCTCGGCCGGCCGAGGAGTTCCTTGCCATCCAGCAGGGAGGCACATACTGCCGGTTTCACAAGAACTCCTCGCACAACACCGATGACTGCATCACGCTGAAGAAAGCCATCGAGCGCCTTATTCGTCAGGGGGAACTCTCCCAGTTTGTTAAAGGTGGCCCACGCAAAAATACATGGGTAAACACCGGCAAACCGGGGGGCGAACCCTCTACGAAGAAGCGGGAGATCGGCAGGCTCAGCGACGACGAGGACTTCGAAGAGTCCCCGCCAAAGAAGAACCACATTCACCTCATTGTAGGTGGGAACACTGGGGGGACTCCGTCACCCAGAGGAAGAAATGGGCCCAATCCCTCTACATAGGGGAGGTGTCCCACGTTCCCCCCCCCCCCCCAGCCGAAGAAGCAGCGAACGGAGGCGATCACCTTCACCGACAAGGATCTGCCTCCGGGTACGAAATCACACAGGGATGCCCTCGTCATCCGGTGTGAGATCGGTGACACCATCATCCACCGCACTTACATCGATACAGGGAGCTCCGTCAACGTGATGTACCTGGACACCTTCAGGCAGCTGAAGCTGGACAAAGCTCTGCTGAAGCCGATCAAGACACCGTTATCCGGCTTCACCGGGGACTCTATCGACGCCGAGGGCACGATAGTCCTCCCCGTGGAGGTCGGTGACGGCCCCCACCGCGCCAAAATTGACATGGAGTTCATGGTGGTCAACCTCCAGTGCGCCCACAACCTGATCTTAGGGCGGCCAGCACTGGAGGACTTGGAGGCCATCATTTCCATGAAGCACTTGTGTCTGAAGTTCCCCACCAATGACGGCATCGGCTGCGCCAGAGGAAACCAGAGGATAGCTAGAGCATGCTACCTCAAGCTAACGAGGCCGGCCGAAAGCGAAGGGCAGAGGATAGACACCATCACGGCAGCCGTTGCCAAGGACGAGGAGAGGCCGCACGCCGAACCGGCTGAGGAGGTCGAGGAAGTCCCTCTGGATACCTCCCGGCCGGAGCGGGTCCTCAGAATTGGGAAACAACTCCCACAGGACCAGCGGGACGCCATTCTCGTCGTCCTACGGTCATACGCCGTTATCTTCGCGTGGGGCCTGGACGACATGCCAGGCATCAGCCGCCAGGTGATCACTCACCGGCTGACCGTCGATCCAGCCTCCGTGCCCGTCAAGCAGAAGCGACGCTACTTATCCACCGACAGGCGGGACTTCGTCAAAGGGGAGGTCGCCATGCTCCTCTCAATCAACCACATCAAAGAGGTGAAGTACCCGACGTGGCTTGTAATACCCGAGATTAATTTAAGAGGATTAATAGTACTACTCATACCAACAAAGGTGCATCTCTTTTTAACGGAGCTCATTAGCCAAGAACTCCAAAGTTAAGCGTGCTTGCACAGGAGTAGTCTTGGGATGGGTGACACCCTGGGAAGTTTCTCAGGGCGCGCACGAGTGAGGACAAAGTGCGCGGAAAAGGCTAGTGGCGGTTTGTGAGGACAGTACTAGAGGTCAGAAGTAACTACCTCGGGGCCTACGGGGCTGGGGTGTTACAGGTGGTATCAGAGCAACCCTGCGACAGTGTGCTGACCCGTTAGATATCGGGCGGGCACTTAGCGGGGCAAGATTCTGGGGTTTTATTGAGATTGGTTTAAGGGCGCAACGAGAACGTTGCGATCCTAAGTGGGGGTGATTGTAATACCCGAGATTAATTTAAGAGGATTAATAGTACTACTCATACCAACAGAGGTGCATCTCCTTTTAAGGGAGCTCATTAGCCAAGAACTCCAAAGTTAAGCGTGCTTGCACAAGAGTAGTCTTGGGATGGGTGACCCCCTGGGAAGTTTCTCAGGGCGCGTACGAGTGAGGACAAAGTGCGCGGAAAAGGCTAGTGGCGGTTTGTGAGGACAGTACTAGAGGTCAGAAGTAACTACCTCGGGGCCTACGGGGCCGGGGTGTTACATGGCTAGCCAACGTCGTCCTCGTCCAAAAACCACCGACATTCAGAATGTGTGTTGACTACACTGACCTGAACAAGGCGTGCCCCATGGACCCGTTCCCTCTCCCCAACATTGATCAGCTGGTGGACGAGACGGCGGGGTGCGAGTTGATGTCGTTCCTTGATGCTTTCAGAGGGTACCACCAAATTTCCATGCATGAAGATGACGCTGAGAAGACGACATTCATGACCCCGGAGGGAATCTTTTGCTACCTCGTCATGGCTTTCGGACTCAAAAACTCCGGCGCCACCTACACCAGGATGGTGGCCAAAATCTTCAGATCAGTCCTCGGCCAGACGATGGAGGCATACGTCGACGACATGATTGTCAAGAGCAGGCGAGCCACTACACATGCCGACGACCTCCGGGAAATCTTTGAGATCATGAAGGTGTTCAGGCTCCGCCTCAACCCCAAGAAGTGCGCCTTCGGCGTCCAAGGCGGCAAGTTCCTCGGCTACATGGTCAGCCGGAGAGGCATTGAGATAAATCCGGAGAAGACACATGCTATCATCAACATGGAGCCGCCCCGCAACGTCAAGGAAGTACAGCGACTGACGGGGCGCCTGGCGGCCCTGAACCGTTTCCTCTCCAGGTCAGCCGAAAGGGCACTCCCTTTCTTCCAGATCATGCGTAAAGCCAACAACTTCAAATGGACGACGGAGTGCCATGAAGCGTTTGAAGAGCTGAAGAGGTACCTGTCGTGCCCACCTGTGCTCTCAAAGCCCAAAGCCGGCGAAACCCTCTTCTTGTACTTAGGAGTGAGCACGTCGGCCATCAGCTCCGTGCTCATCCGTGAGGACGAAGGGGTGCAGAAGGCCATTTTCTACATCAGCAAGACACTTAGGGAGGCCGAGCTCAGGTACTCCCCCATTGAGAAGACAGTGCTGGCCATCGTCCATACAGTGAAAAAACTGGGGCACTACTTCCAGGCCCACGCCGTCCATGTGCTGACCCAGCAGCCCCTTGGCGCACTCATGAGGAGCCCCACTAGCTCCTCAAGGATGGTGAAATGGGCAATTTTCCTCAGCCAATTTCAGATTGAGATCAAGCCAAGGCCATCCATCAAAGGGCAAGCTTTGGCCGACTTCGTCACCGAGTGCACGGCAAGGGAGACAGCCGCTACCACCCCCGGGCCAGAGCGCGATGACACGTGGATCCTCTTCACCGACGGCTCGTCGGCCGCGAAATCATGCGGCGGCGGCGTCGTCCTCATATCCCCTGAAGGATTCAGAGCCTACTATGCCATCCGCTTCAACTTCAGGGTATCCAACAATGAAGCCGAGTATGAGGCCCTCCTCAGCGGCCTCAGACTCGCCGCCGGCCTCAGAGCCCGGCACATCAAAATCAGGTGCGACTCCAAGCTGGTAGTGGGCCAGGTTGTGGGTACGTACGAAGCGAAGGAAGGCCGGATGAAGCAATACAAGCAAGCAGCAGAGGAGTTGCTGAAGGCGTTCGAAACCCACGAGATCACACAGATCCCAATGGCCGAGAACGCCGAGGCCGACATCCTCTCCAAACTCAGCTCGGACACCCTGGAGCACATCTCCCAGCTAGCCAAGATAGAGGAGCTGTGCATGTCCGACATCCATGCCAGCCCCATCTTGTGCGTCCAACATCGACCAGAGGACTGGATCTCCGACATCATCACCTTCATCACGACGGGGGAGCTACCCCAGGACGAGGAGAGGGCCAACCTCACCAAACTCAGGGCCCCAAGCTACACCATGGAGGATGGCAGACTCTACAAATGATCCTATAATGGCACTCTCCTCCGGTGTCTGCACCAGGACGAGGCCGACGTGGCCATGGAAGAAGTTCACTGTGGTGTTTGCTCCTCACACCAGGGCCCCTTCAGCATGTTCCGGCGTCTCGTCGTCCAGGGCTTCTTTTGGCCGACCATGGCACGAGATTGTGCGGACCTTGCCAGAAAATGCACCACATGCCAGGTACTCCAGAAGGCCCCTGGTCGGCCAGCCGTCAACTACGCCCCCGTCAGCACCGCTATCCGTTCTCGAGGTGGGGGATTGACCTGGTCGGCCCTCTGCCCAGAGCTGCCGGCAACAACCGCTACATCATCGTCGCAGTCGACTACTTCACTAAGTGGGTCGAAGCGGAACCCTTGGCCAGCATCACGGGGGCTAGGTGTCAGAAATTCGTTCACAAGAACATTCTCACCCGCTTTGGTGTCCCCCAAGAGATCATATCCGACAACGGCACCCAGTTTGAAGCGGTGCCCTTCCAAGAGCTCCTTCGAGAATGGGGGATAAAACACCGTTTCTCCTCCGTTGCCTACCCTCAAGGCAACGGGCAGGTTGAGAACGCCAATAGAACCATCATGGAAGGGCTGAAGAAGAACCTACAGGACGCAGGAGGGAGTTGGGTCGACGAGCTCCCCAACATCCTGTGGTGCTATCGTACTACGCCAAGGAGGGCGACAGGTGAAACACCTTTTGCCCTGTGCTATGGCTTTGAAGCTAAGGCACCCACAGAGGTCACCATTCCCAGCCGACGGGTGGAGCAGTATGACCCAGAGGTTAATGAGGAGAACATGAAGATCGACCTCCACCTGGTCGAAGAAAGACGCGAGCAAGCATTTATCCGAGCGGAGAACTACCGACGTCAAGTAAAATCATACTATGACGCCAAGGTACGTTCCCGAGAATTCCAAGTGGGGGACTACGTCCTCCGCCGAAGGGAAGCAAGCCAGCCGACGGAAGGAGGCAAGCTAGCCTTGAAGTTTGAAGGTCCCTACATCGTCAGTGCCGTAGTGAAGCCCGGCACCTACAAGCTTAAACACCCAAACGGGACCAATGTACCACGAACGTGGAATGTACACCATTTGGTGAAGTTTTATCAATAATCCGAAGGAGGTGCAGCCGGCGAAGCCCTCACCCTTTGACGGATTATTGATTGAACGCCACCCTCGGGCTTGAGCCACTTTTGAATAAAAGTCATGTTTCCTTTTGATTTGTTGGAGTTCGACTTGAAACGTGAACGAAGTGCCCTCATCGGCCACCTTGGAGCGAAAGGCTCAGGCATGGCCGATGTGGCGCTTCGCATCTGCAGACTTAGAGCAAATAAGCCCAAGCATGCCCATTGTATTTTGTATCAGCAAAAGGTTTAGGCCAGCTGAGAGAGCACGTCGTATCGGCCCCTTAGAGCGAAAATGCTCAGGCAGAACCGACGACGTCCCCAGGACGATGGGCCCGCAAACGGCCCGCGTCTTGAAACGGGAATCTCATCGCGTCGTCCACGCGCCTGATCGCAGGACGACAGGCCTGAAATCATGGCCGAGGTGACAAAATCCCAAAACTCAGGGATGGGCAACGACAGCCGTTGGAAACCAACCAAAAGTCTAGCCCGCGTCATAAATAGGCGACGGGACCCCCCCCTGAGATCACGGACGTTATAAACGAAGTCTGAACCGGCCGAAGGGCCATCGACCCCTTTGGCCGAAGCTTGAAAGAAGGACACTCCCTGAAACGGGGAACAAAAAAAAAAGAGGGAAGCCGACAGCCGTACGCACTTGCCGGCCTTGAGCAGTAAAAATAAATCCCCACAATACAGCCACATTTGGCTAAGTACATATCAGTTGAATACAAAGGTAAACACTACCAACAGGTGACGTGGACGAAGCGGCCACACCCTACAAGGAAATTGTCGAGAACGAAGCATACGCCTATAAAACCCTAACCAAAGTGGTTGGGTGAAACGAGAGTGGTAACCTTCATCGGCCATAACCCCTTGAAGCGCCAACACTTAGCATGAAAAAAGGAATTATAACCTCATTTAAACACAATCCTGAAGCTGATCACCAAAGCCCAAGACGAAACGGGCAGTAATACACCCGCGGGAAAGTTAAATCTTCGAGCAACAACTCCTACCGGCCACAACATCCCGGAAGGCCGTTGTAGGCACCAAAACCTAGGCAGTCGCCCAAGCGGAAAATCCTTGGGAAAATTTGTCCAAGTGTTTAACAAACACTTAGAGAAAATCCCCGAGAAGAAGGTTTCCTAAGAGAATTCCAACACTTAGAGAAATTCTTGAGGAAAGCAAAAGGCACACCATGGCACCCTCATCGGCCACAAAGCCATACCTTGGCCGACGAAGGCAGGGCCGTATCTTGGCCGACGACGGTACCACACAGAAGGAACTGTGTCTTGCATGTATACTTAGAAAAATCTCTAAGTACTTAAAGGGACAACCTCTAGACGAAGCGGGCACCTGAATACTTGCAGGCCGGTAGCTACCTATGTCTTGCATTTATACTTAGAAAAATTTCTATGTTCAAAAAACTAAGTTCAAAGAACCCAAGGCAAGAAACAGAGATATGCAAGGCCGAAGGGGACAACAAACCCGTGCACCCTTAACGGCCACAACACAAGGATCCAGGCCGACCTCCTGATCAGATAAGGAACAAGGGAACACAGCGGCCACGAAGAACACCGGGCCGGCAAGAACGCCACGCGTGGCATATTGGTTCAACACTTAGGAAATTTTCCAAAGCATCTGTCAACAGTGAAAGGGGGCTTAGCACCAAGACGATGAGAACACCCACCCACTTGAAGTTCGAATACTTAGAAGAATTTCCTAAGTCCCAATTCCAAAATAACTCATACAAATTTTTGGGAAGAAAAAAAGAACAGACGATAAGACGACAAAGATAGTACGAAACGTCAAGATGCTTTCATTTAATACAAGTCAGTACATGGTGGGCACTTCGGCCGTTACAAGCAAGATTAGAAAACAAAAGGATGATCATGGCTCTGCAGCGGCCTCATCGGCGGCATGGCCCGCGACGTCCTCCTCGGCGGCAAGCTCGGCACCAACTTCGATCTCAGGATCCAGGCCGGCCCCGACAGCGGAAGTGGCGGTATCGTCCAAGTAGTCATCCTCCTCGGAGCTCTCAATCGGAGGCTGCCTGTCACACAGAGGAAGGTTGACCTGCTCCTCCGGATCTCTCATCAGCCGAGGAAGCCGCAGGTTCCACCTGACCCAACCCCGGGTATAGTTTAGGGTCCGAAGAGCACGACTCAGCCGGCGGTAGATGAGCCTCTGCATCCGATGCTGGCCCATATTATAGTATACGGACATCTCCCGTTCGAAGTATTCTTGGTCGGCAGGGGAGTTCTGCCCCCAATCCTCTAGCTTGGCCGCCACGACCTCATAGCACCAAGGGAGGCGTTCATCGGCCTTCCAGCCCTCGGCCAGGAACTTTGCGACAGCATCATCGGCAGCCTTCACCGCCGCCGCCTCAGCTTCGGCCTTGGCCCTCTCGGCCTCCTCCGCCCGAAGACGATCAGCCTCACGGGCACTCTTCTCAGCAGATAGGTTGGCCAGGGCCTCTTCCTTGGCCGCATCGGCCTCATCAGCCTTCCTTTGCAAGGCCGCAAAGTCCGCCCGCAGCCTCCCCAGACAGCTCATGGCCTCATTGGCCGAGGCTGCCTTCTCTTCAAATTCTTTCAAACGGGCTATCTCCCGTTGCTGCCTCTTATGGCTCTCCATAAGCATAAAGGCACCCTGCAATGGAAAAGATTATCAGTAAAGGATGCAAAAATCTCAAAGGGAAGAAACGAAAAGCAAAAGCCAAGGAAGAAAGGAATTACCTGGACGACGAGGTCCATACCACCGTCGTATATCTTGACATCTCCCAGCTTGTCAAGATATACCCGGTCCTTGGCTAGGATGGCCTGAGAGAGGACACTATGGCCGTCAACGCCATCGTTGAAAACCCCCCGTCCTTGGGGTATTCAACCTCCAACTTGTAGGTGGACGATACCACCTCCTTGCCGGCCCGCTTCGGCCGGGAGTCCTCAACGAGGGGAAGGGGTTCAGATCCCCCTCTGGTAAGACCAGAGCCAAGGTCTACAAGGGCAGCAGCAGCGCTTGACCCACCTTCGTCCACGATCGGGACGGTTAGCACGCCGGACTCATCGGCAGTGGCAGAGGACGAAGCCTTCTTCGACTTCTTGGCAGGCTACATGCCGGCCTCCATCAGCTTCCTCTGCGTCTCCTCCGCCGGCCGTTTCTTCTTCGGCTGAGGAGGGGGCCTCTTCGTAGCATCGCTACTGGCAGCGGACTTCGCTGCAGCCTGCAGCTTCCTTGGCGGCCAACTCCGTCTTGGCCTTCGCAGCGGCCCTGTTCATCACAGACCGACGATCCATCATAAAATCTGCACAAGCAAAACAGGTCAGCAAATTAAAAATGACAAAGTAAAAAGAGGATGCCGAAGGGGGTATTACCATCGGCTTCAGCGGGAATGCCCATATCGGGACCGTCGGCCTCCTCAAAGGTCGTGGTCATCTTCGGCCAGATTTCGATGTCGTCCTCCTTATCACCATACACGAAGTACCTGAAGAAGCCGATAGCGGTCATCTTGTACTCCGTGATGTAGTGCTTCACGCTCCTCGGCCCCCCCTCCAAGAAGGCCGCCACCTGAGCGTCGAGAATGGAACTCTTCGGAGGATCATGAAGGGTAAACCTCCCATCATGGCCGACGGAGGGGAACTCTATGCCATCTTCGCCCAGGGACACGAAGACAAATTTGCTCTTCCAACCATGTATGGACGAAGGCAAATCCGTGAACGTCCTCTTATTTGGCAGCTGCTGTAAGGTGGCGTAGCAGGCACAATTCTTGTGGCTTCCTCGGCCAATCTGGTAGAGATTCATGAAGAGGGCCGTTGTCGGCCTATAACCCAACTCCGCACAACGGAGAATGAAGCCCACCATCAGCGAGTAACTGTTCGGGGTCAGCAAGGCCGGTGGAAGCCCCACCATGTCCAGGTACTCTTGAATGAAGGGATGGAGGGGAAATCTCAGCCCCTTGGCAAAACTCATCGGGTACACCCCGAAGTACCTCGGCGGCGGGTTGAGCACGTGGTCCGTCGGCCTCGGCGCCCTGACCTTCCCGAATGGCCCCACGTACATCTGTGCGACCAGGTAATCGGCAGCACTGCTCTCCGGCTTGATCTGAAAAATGTTGGTAAGGTCCAGGTGAGAAAAGCCTGGCCCATTCTTCGGCCTCCTGTTCCTCTTCGGCCGTGGCAGACCCTTGACGGCAGATACCGGCTTCGGGCACGGGATAGTAGAGGCGGACGCCCCGTCCACCACACGGGGGGCCCTTACGTCCTCACCCTCAGATGACGAAGCGGACCTTTCGTCCTCGTCCTCCTCGTCCGCAGGTTCCCCAGACTTGTATGGGCTCAGACACTCGATCTCTTCGGCGAACTCTTCAATCACAGCGTAGTCAAGAGACTTGACGGAGGGCTCGTCGTCGTACGGGCAATATTCATCGTTTAAGGATTTCATCCTAAACAACTCCTAAGGCACTAAGGCAAACTAATTTAGATCTAAGGTGTTTTTGTAACTAACACTGGATTGAAGCCTAGGAGAGCAAAATATGTAACAAATCGAAGAACGGGTTGAAGAACTAACCTTGAAGATTTGAAGGGGGTGAAGAACACTCATCAAGGTCTCTCTCTCTCTAAGAATTTGGGCAGCACTTCGTTACTCAGAATGCAAATGAGCCCCCTTCCTCGGAAGGGGGAGGGTATTTATAGCCATAAACCCAACACTAACTACACGTGGCATCACCCTAGTGGCCACACCAACGGCCACCAATGGGGTGCCACCACTCTATCTACAGATCAGCAGCCCACCACCGAAGCAGGCCCTACGGATCAAGAAGGGAAAAGACAACACCCATAACGGCCAGGGCACTCAACGGCCAACACAGCCTACGGCTACCCAGGTAGCACCTGATAGTGTGAATTTCCTATCATGTATGTTTGTATTTTTAACTAGTTTTTATTAGTTCTAGTTGTGGAAATTACACATTTTTGGTGTAATACTTTGTTTTCATAATTATTTGTAATTTGTTTAGATTAGGACTATTCTGAGCTAAACAGGTCAAAACTCATCCAAGGGATCAAGATGGGACCTCAAAAGATCAAGGAAAGTGCAAAGAGACATGAAAGATTTCGATTTGGAAAAATTACTCTTATACCCGGTCGGGTATAGGCAATACCCGATCGGGTATTTGCTTGATTCGGTTGTCCAAATCAAATCCGGGAACAAAGGATCGTGGGAGCAAATTTTTGTAAAGATTTGTCACATACCCGATCGGGTAAACCGACATACCCGACCGGGTATGTCCAGAAATGTGGCTTTCCGGGAAATTTCCTAAGATACCCGATCGGGTATCCTATACACCCGGTCGGGTATCAGCCCCTGCAACTCCCAAAAGCCTATAAATACACCCCTTTCCTTCACAATAAGAGATCCAATTCCTTTGTACATCTAAGCTCAGTATAGAATAGCTCTTTCTTTATATTTTTCATCATGTTTAGTATCCAAATGAGGAGCTAAACTCTTCCATCTTGGTTTTGCTACTTTGAAGCTTAATGAATTTGTAAGTTGTGAGTTATTTTCTTTAATCTTTTTCCTTGAATATTGATTCTTTCTTTCAAAATACTATCTCTATATCAAAGTTGGGGAGTGTTACTAAGATGACAATTAGTTAACATCTTGACATTGGTTATAGTAATAGCTATTTCTTCCTCTATGATAATATTGGGGAGTGTTACTAAGATGACAATTAGTTAACATCTTGATATTAATCATAGTAGGATTCATATATTTTAATATTCTTCCTTGAGTAGTGATTAATTCCTATTCATATTTCATGTTAATATCTTAAACATTACTTAAAGTATCAACTAGTATTGTTTCTCATATTAATTATATTGATTAAACCAATAAACCGCTTGTGTTGAGATTATCAATCTCAATCGTTTTCATCTTAAGTTTATTGCTACTATCAAGTTAATATACGACGCTTGTTCTATATTGACTCGATAGTAAGTTTTATTAATGAACGCATCTCGTTATTAATAACTACCCTCGATGAACTGGATATACTCCTCGATTGAGTATTCGAGAGGAAGATAGTTAAAGATATAACCGGGATCGACGAACATTTCATTAAGTGGATAAAAGCAAAACCAAGTCTTCATCTCATTGAATTAAACTCATATAGGTCGTTTATCTTAGTGTTTTTAAAGCAAACAAATCTAAACCCCCCTTTTGTTACTATTTATATAAAAGAAAAGTATTCCTTTCCCTGTGGATACGAACCTTACTACACTATACTACGTATTAGTGTCGTATTGATTAATTATTTTGAGTGCACCTCACGACGAGTGCACGTCAAATTTGGCGCCGTTGCCGGGGAAAGGCAATTATTTTTCTTTTTATTTTATCTAATAAACAAAAAACAAAAAAAAATCTTGCTCTTCTATTTTCTGAGCTTACATGAGTTATGAGTATATGGATACCAACACTTCATCCTTAGAGAGTCAAATTTCCTTCTTGACTTCTCTAATAAAGGAATCTATCTTTAACTCAAAAGCTCAAGATGCCAAGACTTGCAACATTTGCATGTCTCACAGACATCTTACGGACTTCTGCCCAAAGGTCCAAGAAGAATACATTGCACAAATTGATGATGTACCTCACATGAGGTATGATCCATTCTCCAACTCTAATATGTCCACGGAGGACATGGTTCGGGCTCTTACTAACAGCGTAACCACCATGCAACAAAACATGGTGCAATTCCAAAATGAGACCAAGTCTAGCATTTTGAGCTTGGAATCTCAAGTGAGTCAAATAACCGGAGTCGTGAGTAGGCTTGAAGCAAGGGATTCGGGAAAACTTTCCTCTCAAATAGAATGTGATCCTGGACAGCAAACTTTTGCAATCACATTGAAAAATGAAGAGGAAATGCAAAAGAGATCCAGAATCCAGAAGAAGTAGAGGAAGAAAAGGACACGGAGCTCCAACTGGTCAAAGAAGAGGATAATCTGAGCTTCAAGGTTAAATATCTATCCTTGTCATCTTTTGAGGTACCCCCATCAATTCTAAAAATCTTGAGGGAAACTCATAAACTTGAAATGGATAATGACATTTCTGAAATATTCTTCAAAATTGAGGAGTCGAAAAACTTTTTATTGATCATACTAAACGATAATTTCTTCCCATTCCTCCCACCACACGAATCAATGAAAATCTGGATATTTGATCCTGGAAAGATTTCCAAAGTGGAGAGTCGAGAAATTAAGCACTCCTATGGAGGTCCTAGGAGTGAAAGTGTGAAGAAAATAAACTATCATGATCCAAGTTTGAATGATTGAAAACAATGATAGCGTCGTGCCGCGACGTTAAATGAGGCGCTTCTTGGGAGGCAACCCATGCAAGGTACGTTTACTTGTTTTATTTTATTTTTACACATTTCAAAAAGAAAAAAAAAGAAAAAAAGAGTTTTGTGCACCACGGCTTAAAACAAGTATATATCCGGTCGGGTATAAGAGAAATTAAATTTCAAAAAACTACGGCGAGAAGAAGTCGATCGGGTATGAAAATCCCAGAAATCGAAGAAAAGGAAGATACCCGATCGGGTATAGCCACTTACCCGACCGGGTATGCTTAAAACGTGCAATTTCAGAGCTCACTGCCTCGTGTAGTGATCGGATATGAAAATCCCAAAAATCAAAGAAAAGGGAGATACCCGATCGGGTATAGCCACTTACCCGACCGGGTATGCTTAAAACGTGCAAGTCTGCAGCTCACTGCCTCGCGTACCCGATCGGGTATACACACTTACCCGGTCGGGTAAGCGGGATTACTCAGCATTTTAATTCAAAAGTCCCTTCTTCTTCCCAAATTCCTTCCCCAAATCCGACCAAACCCTCCCCAAACCTCCATAGCCGGTTCTTCTACCTTAAATTACTCCCTAAATTCTCCACCAAATCCCTCCAAACCACCACCAAAATCTTCCCCACATCCCCCTCTACACACCCATACCCATCAACACCACATTCTCTCCCAATTTCGTAGAGTCCGAAAAACCCAACCCCACCACATAAAAGTCCGAAATTTGGAGCCCAAAATCCAAGTTTTCTAGCAAAAATGGCACCAAAGAGGACAAGAGGAGAAAGTTCTTCTTCAAGAGCACCGGTTCCCGGCTTTGAAAACATCATCATCACCTCATCGGCTCACCGGGAAAAAGTCTTGGCCCAAACTAAAAGAGAGGTACATCATTCCCGTTTTTTGTGTATGAATACTTTGGATGAGCTAGGAATTCTTGCTATGATGCTTCAATTAGGTGAATTGTTGGGAATGAGCAAAATTTTTGGGTTGAAATATAACCCAAATGATGAACTTGTGTATGAATTCTTGGGTTCCGTTGAGAGAATCAAAGATGATAATGATGATAGGGAGGATAAACTCACGTTTCGTTTATTCAATAAAACACATTCCATAACAAAACGTGAGTTTGCGGAGCACTTTGGCTTGCCCGTGCCACCACAAAACGCCCAAGAGCCCGACACCGGGTATGGCTTTGAATTGTGGAAAAAAATGACGGGGGAAATGAACTTTAGCTCCAAAAATCTTGTCATAACCCATGTCCAACACCCAGTGCTACGCATTTTCTTGAAATACTTGGTTAGCTTTGTGTTTGGACGCCCCAACAATCACCAAGCACGAATATGTGATATATGTATTCTAGCCAATGCACTGTTTGACATACCCCCCTTCCACTATAACATTGTGAACCGTATGTGGGAACATCTGTATAAAGAATGCACCGCTCAAAGAAAAATTTGGATAGGGGGCGTTATTCTCCACATAGGTACAAAATTCGGTTACGTAGACAATGCACCAATAGCCGAATTCTGTCTTTTTGACATAACACATCTGGGCAATTCAAAGGACATCAAATTCTCTCATCGTGATTACAAGGGGAAAATCTTTTACAAATGGTCCATCTTCCCGAAACCCACTCGTTACTTCACGATCCCCTCCGAGGGGCTACCCACTATTCCATTCCGATTAGAACCACCTCTTGTGCACCACTATTGTCTCCCTCCAGCCATCCCACCATATTTTCAAAACCAAGAAGATGAACCCACACAAGAACAAGCCCCTCCAATTCTTGAAGATATTCAAGCTCCACCTCACGACCCACCCCACTACGATCCGTATCAAACACAAGTGCTTGAGAACCAACGTGCTCTATTGGAAGGACTCCGGGATTTGAGCTTCCGGGTCAACCGCATGGACGAGGACAACCGACGGGCAATAGCCCCCATCTATGCTTACCATCATCAGCAGGGGCACTTCTCCTCTATGCGTCCCCCAGTGCAGCACCCGTCATGGTATGACCCCTCTCAGTGGGGTAATTTTGGGGAGGAAAGCGGCTACAGTGGAGGAGACTATGGTGGCGGTCAGCCTGGCTTTGACGGAGACGATCACTAGGGACAGTGCTTCAAGCTAAGTGAGGGGGAATCACTCATTGGTACGTACTTAATTGTTTCAACCTTGTAACTTGCATTATTTTCTTTAAAAAAAAAGCAAACAAAAAAAAAGAAAAAAAAAGAGAAACGCTAGTTAGGTTGAAAACCCAAAAAACGGGCAATCTAAGCAAAAAGGGCTTATAAAAAAATGTTAATGAGTGAGTTAGAAAGGAACAAAACAAAACGAGAGGCTAGGATGAAGACCTGAAAAGGCTCCTAGGCAAAATGAGAGATATTAGAGGTTCATTTCTTTTTTTTACAGGGCAATGGTGGTCTCAAGAAGCGGAATGAAGGAGTTGAAAACAAGAGAAGAGCATAGAAGGCCATAAAACCCAAGAAAATATTAATCTTTGAGCTTAAAACTCAATTTAAATCTCATGTACAAACCTTGGTGGTCTTTTGCTCTTTCTTGTTAAATTGTTGAACTATTGAAGACATGAAAAACTTGTAAACATTTGGCTTTACTCGAGGACGAGTAAAGAAACTAAGTGTGGGGGAGTTTGATAGTGTGAATTTCCTATCATGTATGTTTGTATTTTTAACTAGTTTTTATTAGTTCTAGTTGTGGAAATTACACATTTTTGGTGTAATACTTTGTTTTCATAATTATTTGTAATTTGTTTAGATTAGGACTATTCTGAGCTAAACAGGTCAAAACTCATCCAAGGGATCAAGATGGGACCTCAAAAGATCAAGGAAAGTGCAAAGAGACATGAAAGATATCGATTTGGAAAAATTACTCTTATACCCGGTCGGGTATAGGCAATACCCGATCGGGTATTTGTTGATTCGGTTGTCCAAATCAAATCCGGGAACAAAGGATCATGGGAGCAAATTTTCGTAAAGATTTGTCACATACCCGATCGGGTAAACCGACATACCCGACCGGGTATGTCCAGAAATGTGGCTTTCCGGGAAATTTCCTAAGATACCCGATCGGGTATCCTATATACCCGGTCGGGTATCAGCCCCTGCAACTCCCAAAAGCCTATAAATACACCCCTTTCCTTCACAATAAGAGATCCAATTCCTTTGTACATCTAAGCTCAGTATAGAATAGCTCTTTCTTTATATTTTTCATCATGTTTAGTATCCAAATGAGGAGCTAAACTCTTCCATCTTGGTTTTGCTACTTTGAAGCTTAATGAATTTGTAAGTTGTGATTATTTTCTTTAATCTTCTTCCTTGAATATTAATTCTTTCTTTCAAAATACTCTCTCTATATCAAAGTTGGGGAGTGTTACTAAGATGACAATTAGTTAACATCTTGATATTAATCATAGTAGGATTCATATATTTTAATATTCTTCCTTGAGTATTGATTAATTCCTATTCATATTTCATGTTAATATCTTAAACATTACTTAAAGTATCAACTAGTATTGTTTCTCATATTAATTATTACTAGAATCAATCGGTTAATACGCTTGTTATTAATCCGGTTCTTTCAACGGTAGTAAACTTGGAATATTAATGCATGCATCTCATGGTTAATATGCCAAGGGGAATTAATTATATTGATTAAACCAATAAACCGCTTGTGTTGAGGTTATCAATCTCAATCGTTTTCATCTTAAGTTTATTGCTACTATCAAGTTAATATACGGCGCTTGTTCTATATTGACTCGATAGTAAGTTTTATTAATGAACGCATCTCGTTATTAATAACTACACTCGATGAACTGGATATACTCCTCGATTGAGTATTCGAGAGGAAGATAGTTAAAGATATAACCGGGATCGACGAACATTTCATTAAGTGGATAAAAGCAAAACCAAGTCTTCATCTCATTGAATTAAACTCATATAGGTCGTTTATCTTAGTGTTTTTAAAGCAAACAAATCTAAACCCCCCTTTTGTTACTATTTATATAAAAGAAAAGTATTCCTTTCCCTGTGGATACGAACCTTACTACACTATACTACGTATTAGTGTCGTATTGATTAATTATTTTGAGTGCACCTCACGACGAGTGCACGTCACACCGTATCGGCCTTTCAAAGGGCCACGCATTATGCAAAGGAAGGTTTCACAACGGCCACAATACCCCAAAGGAAATGAACATAACGGCCATGAGGCCCTTGCACTAGACCCTTGATGATAACCCTTTGAAAGCGACCTGCGTCCAAGGGTTCTCCCACAGGGTTACCTTGGCCAGGAAATCGCCAAAGGGTTGGACTCAAGGGCAGTATGAGGACCACACTTCGGCCTAGGTCTTAATCTACTCCTTCACCCCTCAGCCTCTTCGGCCTGAAGCAGTGGGGGACTGGGGGACTACACCGGCCTCCAGAATAACAGGCAAGATCAAAAGAAATCCAAAAATATACAAGTCCACAACTACAACACCAGACATGCACCACAACGACCATAACATCATGGTGCACCTTCGGCCACAACAAAGCTTGAGATCACAGGACACCTATCGGCTTTGAAACCACATCACTCAAACCAGGAACCAAGAGAAAGGTCAACATACCTAAATCACTGTCGTCCATGTACCACAACGGCCCCGAGGTCCTCACAACCTCCTCTTCGGCCAGCCAGTGTTATCAACCCCAAAACCTTGGGCAATATGACGCCTAGTCGTCCAAACACATAAGGCATCATCAACAACACACAAGGCATCATCAACAACGGCCAAAAGGAATGCGGAGTGCCCTCATCGGCCTCACCAGCCCAAAAGGGAAACTTTACCTAGTCAACAACTAAGGACAGATACTACCTTCATCGGCCACCCATGCCAGAACGCGCATCATCCAACAAACAAAGCGCACCAAAGGAACAAGGGCCTTCCCCGGCCGCATCAGGGGACAGACAACGGCCAAACCCAAAACACAGGGCTATCAAGCGCCGCGACAGGGAACGGCCAACGTGGACCCACATCGGCCAAGAAGCATCAAGCACATAAATCTACTCTCCTGCACTTCGTCTACATCTCAGCTTAGAGAGTGGGGGACTCCTGATGGAGTATATGGGTCTAGGCCTCAGGACCCACATACTCAGAACAGAAAGCACAACCACTACGCGGTGCCCTCGTCGGCCAGAAGACCCTCGTCGGCCGAAGAGGGGCCAACCCAGAATATGATCTTGAGGCCAAGGAACCAGGGTGTCCTCGTCGGCCGTGCCCGCATCGTCCGTGCCCTCGTCGGCCAAGACCCACGTCGGCCACGGGAGACTCACAGAACCGGATTTTACACTTACTCGTTTGTATAGCCCATTAGTGGCTTTGTATTCGGTCCAATAGCGGTCCAGTTGTAAATGGGCCTCCCAAGCCCAAGGCTTGGGAGCCCAGCCCGTATTTTTCCTATAAATACTTCATCTGGAGGTAGTTATGGGGGTGAAAAAATCATTCTATTGAAGCATATATTGCACTTCTCTCTCTAGCTCTCACTTCTCTCTAGATATATACTCTATCAAAGATTGAATTAATTATCAATGTGAGGATTTAGTTTTAACATTTGTTGATAAGATATGTTAACTTTGCAAATCAATTTGAGATGTTTCATACTTTCATCTGATATATTTATGAGTAATTTGATCTTTACGGTAACGAAAAATGGTGATAATGAAAGTTTAATTATCATCTGCTCATTCTGGTGGGAGTATAGTATGTCATCCTCAACATTGCCATCCTAGGTAGCTAGTACAAATGATATGATGCGTAACAAATATAAAGTGATTTAGTAGAACTCACTTTAATTTGAAGGGAATTAAAACGACAAGTGTTGATGTGAAAGGAAATATATGAACGGCTACCTAATGCTTTTTACAAGTGATATTCTCACTATACATTTACTACATTTTTACCAGTGACATGTGATCATGGAATAAAATTAGACTCTAAGATCATTTTTAACTCCTAAATGCTTTTTAATTAGATGAACAATATTTGGAATATTGCATATAAAATAATGGACAAGTATAGCAATAGCACTACAGTCATTTATTCATTACTTTATGATTAGGAAATAGATATTTTAATTTAACCATGTTATAAAAATGCTCCTTCTGCCACACTTCATTTTGTCAACTTTAGATATTTTAATTTAACCATGTTATAAAAATGCTCCTGCCACACTTCATTTTGTCAACTTTCTATTGTATTTGTCTAAATAAATTTGTCATTTTCTTTTAAATCAATGAATTTGTGATTCTACTTATTTCCCCGGTTAGGAAATAGCATTAATATAAATCTTGTATATATGGACGCATTGATATTGTGTATTATTTTCTTCCTTTTGTATTTACGGCAAGGTCCATATTTGTGTATAGAACTCTTGTATAAATTAATGCATTGTTAACCACCCTGATTCACCGGTGATGTTATTCACATGGTATCAGAGCAGTTTACTCCTAACTATACCGTCATTTTCTTCCCCCTTCTTCTAAAATGGTGGACACCGGTGACTCTCTTCCCTATGCTACCCTCATACATATGTTAACCCTCAAACTATCTCCCACAAATTAACTCTTATGGAGAACACATGTAGAGACCCTTCTCAAAAGTAAAGGGCATTTGGTTTCCTGGATGGTACTCATCCCAAGCAATCAGTTTTGTCCTCGATCCGCTGATCGCGATGTAGTGCAGCTTCAGCAAACGTGGGTCACTCAAGATCAATGACTTCACAATCTATGGCTGCAAATCCGCCGCTACTTTTCCAGTACAAATTTCAATTAAACAATTTTTTTTATTTCTTATCTAATTCAGTTCAAGATAGTAATAAGTAATACTGCCTCGTCCCATAAAATAAGTCTCACTTTCCTTTTTTGGACCGTCCCAAAAAATTGTTCCCATTTTCCTTTTTGAAAAGTTTTGTGTAACTAACATTCATTTACTTTTTTCTTACTCAACCACAACCATATATTCCCACTTTATTCTCACTTTCTTAAACTCCGATCCAAATTTAAGTGAGACTTATTTTATGGGACGGATGTAGTAACAATATATTTAGTGAGCAAACACCAAAGATTGAAACTCGTGTAAATGGGGTCATGGCATGAAGTATCCGCTAGAAGGAATCAACTCCCCGCACAATAAATTGTTACAAGAGTATTGAGAAGCGACTCCAATTGATTTGGGGTAAAAGTTAGTCAACGGATGAAGTGGGTTAGTTAGGTTTTTGAATGGTAAAAGTGAGTCAATGGGTTTGAAGTTCGAACGATTTTGGGATTTCAATTGATTTGCCCGTATATCTAGCCCCATTTCCGAGCTGACCTGCCCTAATCAATTCAGGTTCCATAACATTGTTTATTTGGAAATTTTACTCGAAATGTTTCTACTAAGATTGTTTTATGTCTTACACCAGATCATTCAGATCAAGTCAGACCACTTCAGATCAGATCAGAGACTTAGATAATTATAAAATACACATCGATCAAATGTTTACCAGATCGGACCATCAAATCCAGTTCAAGTTAAATCATTCTCAATCAAAAAGTTCTAAAGGATGATGGAACAAATGTTACCCAAGATGAAAATCTAAAAACAAGTATTATTTGCTTTTCTTATGATTAAATACGTTTTTACTGTTGACTGAATACGTTTATTGGTCTTGTTTGTGCAATAGCTCTATTTTTACACTAAATACCAAGTATACATTCTATTTTGAAAATAGAACATACTTGTATTTAACTTTATACGTGCACCTAACGTATTTATGACTAGTTTTTTTTATCAAAAATATTCGTGACGTGATCTTACTCATTTAATAAGATTGAATAAATAAATTTTAAGATGATATTATGATAAAGTGCTATTTGTCCATTTCATCTGATCTATTTATGAGTAATTTGATTAAATGCATATGCTGAGTAAGAATATTGGTTACACCTTAGAATATATTCCAACCCAGCTGGTTCTGAGGTTATCATGCCTAGTGGGAGGTCTCAAGTTCGAAATCCGCTAGGCACATAAGAGTTTGAAACTCAATGGAGTGAGTTTCAACCCTGATTACTCCAGTCCCCCAGCCCCCCACCTCCAGAACCCCTGGAGTAAAAAAAAGAAAGTTTATCATCTGGTGGGAGTATATGTTCACCTCAACATTTTCACCCTAGCTAGCAAGGCCATCCAATGAGTTTAGAGGCTCCGATTCCAAATGGCGAATTGAGGTATCCTAAAATAAGAAAAAATATAAATTTAACAATGAAATACAAATAGATTAGTTAGTTCAATGAAATATAAGTTTTATGATGCTTAAAGTACAAAAATTAGAGATTTAAACTTATATTCCTTTTAAAATCCTGAACAATACATACAACTAGAAAAATCAAACCTATAAATAATACTACATTCTAAAATTTTGAAAGTCCTTTATAGGAGTTGGCCTCGATGTCAAACACATATTGCACCTCCTAAAAGACGAATTGCTAACCAGATATACAAATAATATGATGCGTAATAAATATAAAGTGATTTGATAGAACTCACTTTGAAGGGAATTACAACGACAAGTTTGGATGGAAAGGGAAATATACGAGCGGCTACCTAATGGCTAATGCACCCCTTTATTTTCTCCACAAAATGATAATGATATTCTCAGTTCTCACTGTACATTTACTATATTTTTACAAGTGACATCTCAAATAAAATTAGCCTCTAACCTTATTT
This sequence comes from Cuscuta europaea, assembly GCA_945859875.1. Taxonomy (NCBI): domain Eukaryota; kingdom Viridiplantae; phylum Streptophyta; class Magnoliopsida; order Solanales; family Convolvulaceae; genus Cuscuta; species Cuscuta europaea. The sequence continues at coordinate 7,968,342 of CAMAPE010000002.1, forward strand.
GTAATGGAAAGGTTTTATGAATCCAAAAAGTCAAATGTTGAACTTTTGAACTCTTCAGTACTTACATGAGTTAATTCCCTAAATAGAACTAAAACTTTGAAGAAATGCACAAATAGGACTTCCATGTTTCATAGGACTAAAAATGTATTGACTTTACAAAATTACCCTAATGAATTTCTAAATCTATTTACAATTAAAAATAAAAAAATAAACAAGCTATCTAAAACCCTAGATTCCACAACCGCCTCCAGCACTCCAAATGCCGCAACCAATTTCAACGCTTCCACTTCCAACGCCATCGCCGCCACTTCCGCCGCCGCCATCGTCACTTCCGGCACCACTACTGGCGCCATCACCGCAGTTGCGAAAATGCCAATATGCTGCAAAACAATATGTTGACAACATAAAAACATAATTCTGCCTGTTAAGCACGATTGGGCCTTAGTAATTATTGTATTTAGTTAGCAATTGTTCTTAGTGTACATTTAATGAGCTGCGACCTTCTTTTAGAATAGGGTTGTACATATACCTTGTATAAATATTGATATCATGAATAAAGTCAAACACACGAAATTTTACCCATATTCATATGAAATCAAACATGGTATCAGAGCCCCTAGCGTGCGGCAAATGCTAGCCTTGGTCATCTCCTTCGTCGAAACGAGCAGTAGCAGCACGGCCAGCACCAGCGTGCAGAGCACTGCCAGTCAGCTATGGGGGATGATGCTACACCGCGATTGGACCCAACCTCTCCGTATTATTTGAGCTCTAGAGATCAGTCCGACAATCTCATAACCCACGTAATTCTCGATGGCGAAAATTACGTTGCGTGGTCGAGAGCTTTGAGCCTATCGCTGAAAGCACGCCAGAAGTATGGCTTCATCGACGACATGATCCGGAAACCTACTGAAGCGGCTAAGATACTTGATTGGGACATGGTTAACTCGATGATAGTCTCCTAGATACTGAGGAGTATGGATTCGAGCTAGCGTGACAACCTCAATCCCCTTTCATGACGTAGCACAAACGCTGTGACAGTACCTAGAAAAGCGCTTCAGTGAGGCAAATGGACCTCGCCTGCAGCAGCTACGGACCTCGATTGCCAATTGTAAACAAACAAAAACAATGATTGTTGATGCCTATTTCACTGCCCTCATGGGGTTGTATGACGAATTGAATCGCTTAAAGCCGCTGCATAATTGTACGTGCTGAAATTGTACGTGTAACGTGGCAGCCAAGTATGTAGCCGATAGGGATGAAGAACAACCTCATCAATTTCTAATCGGAATTGATGATGAACTTTATGCAACAGTCCGATCCAATCTGTTGTCTCAGACTCCGTTGCCCGATCTAGCACGCGCGCATCAGGCCTTTCTCCAAGAAGAACGCTCACGAGCAATTGCACGTGGGAAGGGCATCACGAGTGCCGCTGATATCCAGGCTTTTGCACTGTAGGCAGACCGAAACAAGGGAAAACCGGACAAGGCAGAAAAAGCTCGCTTTTCTTGTTCACATTGCAAGCAGCGGGGTCATGACGTGAGAGCATGCTTCAAACTGCACGGCTATTCGGAATGATGGGAAGAGCGTAACCGGAATAAAAATGGGGCAGTGGGTCGTACCCCGGCGCCAAGAACAACTCTGCCGGCAGCAGGTTCACGTGGTAAAGGAGGAGTGGCACGGGCACATGCAGTGACCTCGCTGGTCGGTTCTCAAGTTGCTGTCCCGGAATCCTCATATTGGCAACAACGACTATAACCCGCTGCAGGAATTAAGTAGGGAACAGGTTCAGACACTTTTACATATGATTAATGCAGAAACCCGTTCCACAGATCGCATGTCCGATAAGTGTGGTTCTCTTGACTGGATAATAGATACCTGTGCATCTCGTCATGTAACAGGTGAATTGTGTCGTCTTACTGATGTTGATAATATTTATAATTGTGCGGTGGGATTGCCTGATGGGCGCACCGTCTTTGACACTATGGAGGGTCGTGTCCATCTTTCCAAAGATCTTGTTCTTAATAATGTGCTTTATGTTCCCAAATTGAATTGTCATCTTATTTCAGTCTCTCAGTTGACTGATCAATCATCATGCACTGTTACTTTCACTAATTCTCTGTGTGCTATACATGACCTACACTCGAGGAACCTGATTGGAGCCGGTGAGAGAAGGGATGGATTATTTTTCTTCCGACGTGCCCCTATGGTTCATGTTGTGGAAGTTTTTTGTTTAACAGATTTCGAGTTATGGCATCGCCGGTTGCGCCATCCATCAGACCGGGTCCTTAAATTACTTCTTGCTATTAGTTCTAGTGCTTTTAGAAAATCCCTTAATAAAGCTTGTGTGATATGTCCGCAAGTCAAACAAACTCGCGATTCTTTTCATACTAGCAATAATAAAGCAAGTCATATTTTGAAATTAATTCATTGTGACTTGTGGGGCCCTTATAATATCCCTTCCGGTTGTGATGCCATTTATTTCTTGACTATTGTGGATGATTACTCTAGAGCTGTATGAGTTTATTTATTACGTGACAAGAAAGAGGTGTATGTTGGAGGAAATTCGGCCGGATAAACATGAAAAAAGGCGTTAGAAAATAATATAGCTCGAGTCGCGTAAACGCTTTCCTCAAGAAAGTATTTCCGACTAGCGAAAACCTTTTCCCAAGATAAAACGAGCTCTTCGGCGTAAGCCGGTAACAGAACAACGAGAATCGATTAAATATTAATCCAGCAGATTAAAAGGCAGAAAAGATGTTTTGCTAGCTAGTAAGTAAGAAGAGAAATATATTCTCTTAAAGCTGCACTAACAGATGAAATTTTCTTTAAGCTCAATTCTCCTCCTTTTTTTCTACGCAAGAGGCATATATATATATATATATATATATATATATATATATATATATATATATATATATATATATATATATATATATATATATATATATATATATATATATATATATATAGAAAAGATCATGTGAGAAGTCCCCCTTAGGCTGAGAAGCTGAGAAGTCTAACTTATAAGCTCAAAACATGAATTTTTAACCAATAAATCATAACTTATAGACCCCCTCCAAAAAAATTACGAAAATGCCACCGCGTCAAAATAACTCCCGAAACCTGGATTTTTTTTTGCAGAAAGTTCGTGTTTTTGAGGGGGTCTATAAGTTATGATTTTTTGGTTAAAAGTTCGTGTTTTTTGCTTATAAGTTAGACTTCTCAGCTTCTCAGGCTAAGGGCACTTCTCAGCTCATCCCCCTATATATATATATATACACACACACACATGGGTGAGTTCTAATACAAAGGGGTCTTCCCATGAAAAGTGAGAAGTGATCTAAAGCCTTGATCACTTCAAAATGAATGGAGTGAATCAAAACTCACGGTAAACCAAAATGTGTAATACATAATAGTAAAAGTGCATATGCCATATCTAAGAGTGCATATTCACCTCCTAAAAAAATAACACAAACGATTTCTATACTTGTTGTTTTCCACCCCGAAAATTGATGCACTTTTGTGTTACTCCAATGCACTTTTTCTCCATACTCATGCACATTTGTGATTTGTACTATTGGCACCGAATTTTTTAATATTACACTATTGGCACCGAATTTTCCACTCTAAAATTGATCTGATTCATTCATTTTCTCATTTTAACGGCTAAGAGTACTTCTCATTTTTCATATAAGTAGTACTTTGTATTTGAACCTCCCTATATATATATATATATATATATATATATATATATATATATATATATATATATATATATAGATTAAAGATCAAATGAGAACAAGGCTTAACGTGAGAACGTGAGAACACCACATTTACCCTGATGTGATGCACAATGAGGCTAGCCTAATGCACTTTTTCACGTTCAGCATAATATTTAGATTATTTACCAAAATGCCACCGTTATTATTTATATTGGCTTGTTTGGCGCAAAGTCAAAATGTGCATCAGACGGGCTCTATTGTGTATCACATTGGGTTAAATGCGAGTGTTCTCACGTTCTCACGTTAAGCATCGTTCTCATTGGAACCGCACCATATATATATATATATATATATATATATAAACCCAGCCACACAATTTGAACGTTGGTGGATAATTAATATACTTTAATAGTAGTAAGAGCTAGCAGGTCACAAATCATGTTTTATAGAAAAAAAAACTGCTCAAGCTAGCGTACGTTGTTGTCCAGGAGAATTATTAATCCCCTTTATAATAATAATAATAAAAGCTAGCATCTCATCAATCAACCGTTATGATTATAAGCATGTGCATATGTTAGTTTTAATTAACACACACTGCACACTTAAAAGTAACGTACACAAAATTTTAAAATTTGATTAAATTAAAATTAGTAAAACTTTATTCATTTGAAATACTCTCAATTTTTCCAACAGTGTACAAATATTTTCTCATTTTTTGCTATGATCCGGACACAATTTGAAGCAGTTGTTAAAATTGTTCATAGTGATAATGGGACTGAATTCAAGTGCATGCACCCTAATTTTAGTGAGCATGGTATCTTATTTTAGAGCTCGTGTGTAGAGACACCTCAACAGAATGGACGAGTCGAACGTAAACATCGACATATTTTAAATGTCGCTCATGCATTAATGTTTCAGGTCAATGTTCCTATACACTTTTGAGGTGAATGTGTTCTGTCAGCGGTTTATTTAATTAATCGCACCCCCTCTGCATTGCTTGGCGGGAAAACCCCATATGAGGTACTTACTGGTTGTACTCCCAGTTTTAGTCATTTGCGGGTCTTCGGTTGTCTGTGTTTTGCTCATAACAAGAAATCTAAGGGTGACAAATTTATTCCGCGTAGTAAGAAATGTGTATTTGTTGACTATCATCATGGTCAGAAAGGATGGAAGGTGTATGATATGGACACCGATGATATATTTGTTTCTCATGACGTTAAGTTTCATGAATATGAGTTTCCTTTTTCCATTGGGACCGAAGAAGTGACAAACCCAGCCGTATCAGTTGATGTTCCGGCTATTACTGATGATGACGTGCCTGCTCTTGGTCAGCACAACACTACCGCTACGGATGAGAACTCGGGTGCTCCACCACTGGACACTACTTCCCAGGTTGATGCCGCGGCATATGTACCGCCTACCCCTGCAACAGATAATTTACTTGGACGAGGACAGCGTGCTAAACGTACGTCTGTCCTCCTACGCGACTTTGTTACACATCACGTTCGAACGAAGACCCCATCCCTATCTCCTCCTGCCTCATCAGGTTACTCAGGTATGTCCTATCCTATAGCTCACTATGTGAATTGTGATAAGTTTGCTTCACGTCATCAGGCGTTTCCTGGAGCTATTCTCGCAGGTCTTGAACCCCGGTCTTTTAAGGAAGCTATGACTGATGCCGGATGGAGGCGGGCCATGCATAGTGAAATACGTGCTCTGGAAAATAATAATACTTGGATTCTGGAACCTCTACCTCCAGGTAAAAAGGCGCTCGAGTGTAAGTGGGTTTACAAAATTAAGTATCATTCTGATGGCACGGTTGAGCGACTCAAAGCTCGGCTGGTTGTTTTTGGCAATCACCAGGAGGAAGGTATTGATTACACTGAAACGTTTGCTCCTGTGGCTAAAATGGTCACAGGTAGGGCATTTTTAGCGGTTGCTGCCGCCAAAAACTGGGAGTTGCATCAGATGGACGTACATAATGCGTTTTTGCATGGGGATTTGGATGAGGAAGTTTACATGAAGCTTCCTCCTGGCTTTCATCCTACTCAGCCTGGAGTTGTTGGTAGGTTGAAAAAATCTTTGTATGGGCTGCGGTAGGCTCCTCGATGTTGGTTTGCCAAGCTACCCGCCTCTCTTCGACATTATGGGTTTCGCCAGTCGTATTCTGATTATTCCCTATTTACCTTCCGACAAGGCGGAACGCATTTGAATGTGCTTATTTATGCTGATGATTTAATTATTGCTGGTAATGATTCTTCTGCCGTAATCAATTTTAGAAAATACTTGAGCGAGTGCTTTCATATGAAGGACTTGGGTGTTCTGAAATATTTTCTCAGCGTCGAAGTGGCGCGTAGCCCTGATGGTATCTTTCTCTGCCAAAGAAAGTATGCCCTTGATATTATTTCCGAGACCTGTTTGCTTGGTGCTAAACCTGCTGGGTTCCCCATCGAGCAAAACCATACACTGGCTTTGGCATCTGGTCCTTTGATCTCTGACCCTGAGTCATATCGCCGACTTGTTGGACGTCTAATCTATCTATCATTCACCCGTCCTGACTTGGCTTATGCGGTGCATATTCTCTCTCTGTTCATGCAGGCCCCACGCCAACCGCATTGGGATTCTTCTCCTGGTCAAGGTATTCTTCTGAATTCCTCTTGTGATTTGACCTTGACGGGGTGGTGTGATTCTGACTGGGCCAGCTGTCCACTTACTCGCCGATCTCTCACTGGACGGCTTGTATTTCTTGGTTCTTCTCCCATCTCTTGGAAGGCCATGAAACAACAGACGGTGTCTCGCTCCTCGGCCAAGGCCGAATACCGTTCCATAGCAGCCCTTACGGCAGAATTAAAATGGCTTAAGAGTCTTCTTCTTAGTCTCGACGTTGCCCATCCTCGGGCTATATCATTGTTCTGTGACAGCAAGTCCGCCCTTCATATCACCCAAAACCCCGTCTTTCATGAGCGTATGGAACACATCGAAGTTGATTGCCATTACGTTCGGGACGCCATACAAGAGGGACTGATTGCCACCAAACATGTTTCGACTACCGAGCAACTAGCTGATATATTTACGAAGGCTTTGGGCAAGTGGCAATTCCTCTGTCTCCTTCGCAAGTTGGGCATTTACAACCCGCATGCTCCAACTTGAGGGAAGGGGGGGGGGGGGGGGGGGGTGTTAAGCATGGATGGGCCTTAGTAATTATTGTATTTAGTTAGCAATTGTTCTTAGTGTACATTTAATGGGCTGCGACCTTCTTTTAGAATAGGGGTGTACACATACCTTGTATAAATATTGATATCATGAATAAAGTCAAACACAGGAAATTTTACCCATATTCATACGAAATCAAACACTGCCATCTTTTATAAAAAAATAAACACAATGTTGACAATTCGTTGAAGAACACAATATTTTTATGCCATAATATCATATGAAAATATGCCATATAGTTGGCAATACTTTTAAATCGATGTCAAAATTAAATACAAATTTTCTGTCATAATGTATTACATGAAACTGCCAAAATTTTGGCAAAAAATGAACTTAACACCCAAATCTGGAAAACCAGAGTTTTTAATGAAACTAGAAATTTATTGAAATTAGAAATCTCAAACACGAAATCTGTCATAATATATTGTTCAATTTTGCCAAAAGATTGGCAATAAAAATTAAAGTTTAAAATAAAAGTTTTTTTTGCCATAATATAATATTGAGTACTACATGAAACTGCCATAAAGTTGGCAAAAATGTAAAGCCGATATTCCAAATCTGAAAAATACGAATTTTTATCGAAATTGGAAATTTAACGACAACGGAAATCAGAAACCTAAAGCCGATGTCTACAAAACAGAAAAGTCGATGTCCAACTCCAAAAATGTTCATGAAACAAAAATCTTTCTACCAAAAAACAGTAAAATCAGTGAGGGGAAACATGTTATTAACCATGAAGATTAGAGAAAAAGAAGAACAAAAGAAGAAGGGGGAGACGAAGATAAAGAAGACAAAGAGGAAAGAAGGAGGAGGAGTAGGAGGAACCTGGAATCTCTTAAAGAAGGGGGAGACGAATATTTATCCATCACTATTTTAGTGCCTATGTTGCATTGGACCTAAAGAACCTCTTAAAGAAGGCCATGCTACTGTACCATACACATAAGGTAACTTTGATAAATACAAAAATTCAGCAAACTTCATAATTCTAATTTATAGCTAAGTGGTGTGATTCAAGGTGGCTATAATGCAAATTTGAAGAAACCACACTACAAATTAAACTCAATCAATTACTTAATCCAACACAAAACATTATAAGCTCACATTCGAGCTCAAACATTACATTGTGAGATATTTTACTCTACATCACAGTCCCTTAACACAAACAATTAGGAAAGAGGAGGCAAACAACCAAGACAAACATGGATGGTAAAAATGCCAATTCAATATCCAGATCAAAGAAGAAGAATTAAGCACATTTCATTAGATGCAGAGAAAGAGAGAGAGGCCATATATGCAGGCTGAGCATTGATTGAAATAAAATTAGGAGGATAGTTCTGCAACCACATCAGTAGCAGAGTTGACTTTCTTCTCATGGTCTCCTCCCTCAAGCTGGCTCAAGTTCCCCTTTTGCTTTATGAGTTGAAGATGGTGGTGCTTGCAGTAGAGGCGGCCTTCATGAGCAATATAGTTAGATGGACTGATCACACATCCTCCATGGCTGCATTTGAAGCAGCTCTTATGGTATGCACTCCCATTCACTGTCACCTATATATCATGAACTTTTATTAGTTCACCTCTCCAAGCATTAATCCCCAGCCTAATGGCTTTAACCTACCTTTTCAGTTGGATAAACAGTCTTTTCGCAGCCCACACATTTCTCTCTGGTTCCTCCATATACACTTGTAGCTTTTGTTGCCAAAGGTTTCTGTTTGAGATGGTTTAACTAGGGAGTTAAATTCCTTGTCCATTATATAAAGATATACACACCCATTGGGATCTCATATTCTCATGCCTAAAATGTCTCTTAGTGAATATGCTGCAGAGTCTATTTGTGTCTTACCTCAGGTAGTGCAGGTTTCTCTGGTTTCGCAATCTTTGGCGTCCCTGAAATGTTATATATATGATGTATCTTTCAGATTTCTCAGTTTTTATAATATAGAAATAAATCATAAAACAATCTCTTGATAGGAATCATCATTCAGCCTTCTCCCATTATCTGTTTTCCAAAATACTTTGTTTGGACTTCAAACTTCAAAGTAAAAGATCTTTCTTTGTTCTTCAAATAATTCTCTTATACCTTCGAAGCTTTTGTCCAAACTTCCAGTTCTTTTGAAGACCTGATCAAAGTGTGGCCTGCAATAAAGTACTCCCTCAAAGGAGTTGTAATTCCCCAGCTGAACAATGACCACAACCATCAAGATTGATTAATTAAAAAAATGGAATTAGAAGATCTAACAACAGCAATTCAAATTTGGGTACCAAGTAAATCATAAATCATGAATCTAGATCAATAAAAATAAGCAGATGAGACAACATGTACAATGTTCCTAGTTTCCATAAAATTATAAATGTTATTTAGGAGACGCTCAACAACGTTAACATATAATGTAAGCTGCATAATGTTCTTAAAATGGTATAGTCCACTTTATGCTAAAACTGCATAATGTTCTTAATCATCTTCCAGAAGACCTCCAACTCCTTGATTGATATAGTAACTTTTCATTTGGACAGGATTTTATTTACTCTGATTTGAGAGGAACCAGTCTACTTTGGTCTAGTATATTTCAGTTTGGTGATAGTCCAAAAAAAGTTGAAGCCAACACTTACTTAGGTGAACCAGATACATAATAAATTCATATGAGCCTCAACTCTCAAGTCTCAACCTTAAAATGAGATTATGATATGGTTAAGAAGGGGTTTAATGCATTACTGCATTAGCGCTTGTGATTTAAAACTTTTTGCCAAACTCCTCTGTGTTATAATTCGAAAATCATGTCCAAGTATATTGGCCAAAGTGCATAAATCATTTTACTTTTATTAGCTAGAGAACTATATTTGTTTTTCAAGGGGATTATGTGCATGATTAATGAAAATACGAGGGGTTTGACACACTTTTCAAATTAGAAAGGCGAAGGGGTTTGGCACATTAAACTGTAAGAAAGATCATCAATGATGAAATCCCCCTAGCCAAACTATAAATAGGCACCAAGTGTGAATATGAACAATGTATAAAAACCTTGAGGGTGCCTTTGCAATGGTGGCATCTGAAACAAGCCTTATGGTAAACTCTGTTGTCTGCAGTCAACTTGTCAACCAAATATACAGTCTTGTCACAGGCCATGCATTTCTGTGTGGTTCCTGCAAATGCCATGATTTTAGATGAACGACTTCTCCTGCTGCTACCCTTCTCTTCTGCAGCTTAATTGGTTTCTCCACCAGTGTTGAACTTTAATTTACAAGACTTTGGATTGGGGACATAGGGGGCTGCAGTTGTTGGATGAAACCACCACATATAATATAAAATAGTATACATTGGTCTACCCAAAGATTATTTGAATTAAGTTCATTTATTCATTTTTATTATCTGATTTTATGTATAAAACTTAAAAACTTAATACCATTCGTCCCACGAAACTTGACTAACTTTTCGCATTTAGTTGTGTCAAAATTATTTATTGTTTCTTTTTATGGCAACCAAACTGTAATATCAAATTTATGGTCTCTTTTATGGTCTCTTTTCAAATTTACGGTAACCAAGAGACTAATCTAATTTACAGTCTTTTCTCCAACCAAACTATTTTTTACTTCCTTATGGTACACTCAAAATTATTTCCATCATTTGCAATGGAGCCAAAGATTCATTATTTTTTGGCTTGAGATTGTGATGAAATAAAGCAAAATGGCTCATTAAACTGTCTGCGCTTCTTTGTTATGTAGCAACAGTCAGTCCATGCAATTTTGGACGCGATTTTCACTATGGGTCATCCGGAAACAGTCTCTCTATGCCTTTAGTATATGGGTAAGACTGTGTACATCCGACCCCCTCTTACCCCACCATAGGTGGGAGCCTTTGCGGCACTGGGGTAAATGAAAAAAATGAAATGGTACACTCAAAATTGCTTTGACCAAATTTTATTGGAGGGTGTCATATCTAGGGAGTAATACTGGCTAAGCTGACTTTTGAAGTAACTTCTACTAGATTCGTCCTTTGAAGTACCGACGAGCTAGTACCGACGAAGCTGACTATGATTAGGTCTGAATTAACCTATTTAGAAGTTTTGAAGGATAGTTCATAGACTCTAATATTATGAAAACGTAAGCTCCGACACCTGAATAATAAATAAATAAACTGACTAAAAAATAATAATGGGCTAGTACATATAGGTAGTAAATAAATATCGCCAGCTTGAGAGTGCCAACTAACTCTCTCTTAGACCTATTGTTTTCCAATCATTCTATTCGATTTAGTAACCAGCTTGGAAAATATGAATAATGGTGGGGGTGGTCTTATTCTCCTTACAGCTATAGTCATCAAAGCTATTTCATCAGTTCATCACCTAAAAATAATTACTCCCTCCGTCCCCCAATTAAGATACCGGTTTGACTTCACACGTATTAAGAAAATAAATTTGACTTTACTGTGGAGTGCATTGTTTTGCACTGTTCAAACATTGTTTGACACTGTTTTGCACTGTTTGACACTGTTTTGATGTAGATAATTTGCCAAATAAGGAAAGTAAAAAAGTGTGAACTTAATTTAGTGAATGCTTAAAAAGGAAAGTGGTATCTTAATTGGGGGACGGAGGGAGTATTATCGTGTGAAACGGTATATTCATCACTATATCGAAAATTAAAGTAAACTTGAAAAGAAAGAAACTTTACTTGCGCATGAATCATGATTATTTTTTGCAATAACGCCAGCTAAAAGTGCACGTGCTATGTTGCTTAGTTTGCAGATATGTATTCGAAAAACATAATTGACATTGTTATTACTGTGACAATAATGGAACATGATACTCTCTAAGGAGTCCTAACAGATATATTTATATTAATGAGAGTTTAATGTAAAGTACAATACTGATCTAATAATAATTCTATTACACCCCCTCAAGTTGTGCGGGAGAAACAACGCGCAGGTTGTCCTTCAAAAAATGAAAACGCTGAGTAGAGAGACTCTTAGTAAAAATATCTGCCAACTGTAAATGAGTAGGAACATGTTTAACAATGAGATCTCCATGAGCCACACGTTCACGAATAAAGTGATAGTCTATCTGGATGTGTTTACTTCGGGCATGCTGAATAGGGTTTACAGTCAGATAGGATGCAGAAACATTATCACATAACAGATGTACGGGTTCCGTGATGGGGTACCCGAGTTCAAACAGAATCGAACGAATGTGAAGTGTATCCTGGACAGTGTAAGCAATGACACGGTACTCTGCTTCTGTAGATGACTTGGACACCGTAGGCTACTTTTTAGACTTCCAAGAAACCAAATTAGGGCCCAAAAATACCGCAAAACCTGTGGTAGACCGAGACATATCTGGACAACCAACCCAATCAGCATCAGAATAAGCAAGAACACAAGTGGGCCGATTAGTCCGCTGAAGCCATTATCCATGATCTTGTGTACCCTGTAAATACCTGAAAATTCTCGTGACTGCAAATAAATGAGTAGTACGAGGGACATGCATGAATTGAGACACTAAGTGTACTACATAAGTAATATGTGGCCGTGTCAAAGTTAAATATTGTAACACACCAACCATGCTGCGATACTCAGTAGAGTCCGAAAGTAACTCACCATCAGATAGAGGCAGAGTGGTACGGGAAGCTAACGGTGTGCGAACAGGTTTAACTGTATGGAGATGAAATCAGGCTAGAAGATCAGAAACATACTTGTTTTGAGAAAGAAACAAACCTTTAGAGAGGCGAGTAGCCTCTACGCCAATAAATAATGAAGATTACCTAGATCCTTCATAGCAAAGTGATTAGAAATAATAGAAATAAACTGGGTAATGGTAGATTCAGAATTGCCAGTAATAATAATATCATCTACATATAGTAATAAATAAATAATAGTATTCTTCTGGCGATAAATGAATAAGGAATTATCAGACTTACTGCAGACAAAATTATGTTGTAAGAGAAAGCTACTAAATCTATGAAACCAAGCCCGTGATGCTTGTTTAAGTCCATAAATGGTCTTACGCAACCGACATATATGAATAGGAAATTGAGGATGAGTGAAACCACGGGGCTAATGCATATACACCTCTTCGGTTAGATGACCATGTAAAAAGGCATTTTTAACATCAAGTTGTCTAATGACCCAACCAAAAGAAACAGCTAGAGTAAGGACGACACGAACTGTAGTAGGTTCAATGACAGGACTAAAGGTTTCAGAAAAGTCAATACATGCCTGTTGATTAAATAATGAAGATTACCCATATCCTTCATAGCAAAGTGATTAGAAATAATAGAAATAAACTGGGTAATGGTAGATTCAGAATTGCCAGTAATAATAATATCATCTATGATGGAGTATATGGGTCTGAGCCCCCGGACCCACATACTCAGAAGAACAGAAAGCACAACACTGAGTGGTGCCCTCGTCGGCCAAGGGACCCCCGTCGGCCGGAAAGGTACCAACTCAGAATATGGTCCTGAAGCCAAGGAACCCGGGTGCCCTCGTCGGCCGTGCCCTCGTCAGCCGTGCCCTCGTCGGCCATGCCCTCGTCGGCCACGAAGACCTCACAGAACCGGATTTTACACTTACTCATTTGAACAGCCCATTAGTGGCTTTGTATTCGGCCCAATAGCGGTCCAGTTGTAGATGGGCCTCCCAAGCCCAAGGCTTGGGAGCCCAGCCCGTATTTTCTCTATAAATACTCCCCTTGGGAGTAGTTATAGGGGTGACAAATTCATTCTATTGAAGCATATTATTGCACTTCTCTCTCTAGCTCTCACTTCTCTCTAGATATACTTTATCATTTGGTGCTCTCGTTGAGAGCTAGAACAATCAAGTTAGCACCCTTCGTCGCTACCAAGCACAGCTAACCACTGATCATGGGAAGAACTAAATCAAACCGAAACCTCGTCAGCAAGGCCATCCCTGAGGACCAAGAGGCCAGGGAGCACGATGAGGACGCCACGGCCGACCAGGTCGGCGGCGGGGGGGGGGGGGGGGGGGGGGGGACGTCTTCCAGGAGGCCTTCAACCTCACGACGGACCTCCGCAACCAACTCAACGGCGGAGCCCCTGATGCCCGCATCGGCTTGGACAAGAAACGAGCTGAGAAGACGGACCACGCCCCGGCCCAGCCTATGGCCGCGGCCTCTCCGTCCGTGGATCCACAGGTCCAGGCCGCGCTGTCGGTCATCATCGCCAGCCTGGCCCAGAACCCCGCCGTCCTCAGCGCACTCTTGCCAAGGACCGGGGGGGAACGTCACTCCACCTCCTCAGCCCCAGCCGTTGGCCGTCCAGATAGGCAACGATGAGGGGGTGATGGCCCAGGACACGACATCGTCCCACTCCCACCCAGCTTCCCCTCTTCGGCCTGGGCAGACCCCAACGCGTGGAAAAGCCTCTGCCTTCAACAGGCTAGGTGACACGCGCCGTCGTCCGGTTTCGGAGAGGATGGCAGGACGGATTGGTGAGCGTCAGCCTGGCTCGCCGAGGGAAAGCTTGGGGTCTGTGTCCCGGACAGCGGACCAGCCCCGCCCGGACAAGGGCAAGAGGAAGTTGCACGAGGACGACGTGCGCCACCAGATCAACGCGGCTCACGACGAGCGCATGAGGAACCAGCCAGGCGCCGCTGCGGCCGCTAGGGACCCTCGGGACGAGGTCATCGCCCAGCTGGAAAGGAGGCTGGCTCAGATGGAGGCCAAGCAGTCGGCCAACATCCCTACGGCCGGTGCCTCCAACGACCCCGCCTCAACGCGCTCATGAACAAAGTCAGCGCCCTGGAGAGGGAGTTGGCCGAGGGGTGAGGTGACCCCATCATCCAGGTCAGGACCAGGACCCCTTTCACCAACAGGGTCCTCTCGGCCCCCATCCTGGAGAAGTACAGGGGAAACGCCATCAAGTCCTACGACGGCCGATCAGACCCCCAGGAACACTTCAGCCGTTATCAGAACAACATGCTGATGGTGAACGCGTCAGACGAATACCTCTGCCGTTGGTTCCTCTCTACTCTCGAGGGGCCAGCGTACGAGTGGTTCAACGCGCTCCCCGAAGGGAGCATCGACTCATGGCAGGATCTTGCCCAACGCTTCCTCACCCACTTTGCCGGGAGGAAGCGTGCGAAGAAGTATTTCACCCACCTCCTCTCCGTCAAGCAGCAGCATGATGAGTCCCTCCGGTCATTCATTGATCGGTGGACGAGGGAGACCGAAGAAGTCGAGGGGGCCGACGAGCGCACCCTCCTCGCCTTGTATCAGGGAGCCCTCCGCAGCTCCCCGTACGCTAGGAGCATCATCACCGACCCTCCGAGGTCGTACGCCAAGGCGCTCCAGCGCGGAGGCTTGTACGCCGACGCCGACGAGCTCCACAATCACAAGAAAGAGGGGGGCCATCCCTCCAAGAAGACAAATCCTTCGTCGGCCCTGTGTCCGTCCCCAGCCGGCCAGGGTGCCCAGGGCCGTCATGGCTCTGGTGGACAAAGTAAGAAAGATCGCCACTGGCGGCCGAGGTTGGAACGGCCGGGGGTTGCCCTCACTCACCCGGTCGGCATCATCCTCGACTATGCCGAGAAGCATGGCTTCATCGAGCAGGCTCCTCGGCCGGCCGAGGAGGTCCTTGCCATCCAGCAGGGCGACACATACTGCCGGTTCCACAAGAACTCGTCGCACAACACCGACGACTGCATCACGCTGAAGAAGGCCATCGGGCGTCTTATTCGTCAGGGGGAACTCTCCCAGTTTGTTAAAGGTGGCCTACGCAAAAATACATGGGTAAACATCGGCAAACAAGGGGGCGAACCCTCTGCGAAGAAGCGGGAAATTGGTAGGCTCAGCGACGACGAGGACTTCGAAGAGCCCCCGCCAAAGAAGAATCACATTCACCTCATTGTGGGTGGGAACACTGGGGGGGGGGGGGGACTCCGTCACCCAGAAAAAGAAATGGGCCCAATCCCTCTACATAGGGGAGGTGTCCCACGTTCCCCCCCAGCCGAAGAAGCAGCGAACGGAGGCGATCACCTTCACCGACAAGGATCTGCCTCCGAGTACGGAATCACATAGGGACGCCCTCGTCATCCGGTGTGAGATCGGTGACTCCATCATCCACCGCACATACATCGATACTGGGAGTTCCGTCAACGTGATGTACCTGGATACCTTCAGGCAGCTAAAGCTGGACAAAGCATTGCTGAAGCCGATCAAGACCCCGTTATCCGGCTTCACCGGGGACTCTATCGACGCCGAGGGCACGATAGTCCTCCCCGTGGAAGTCGGTGACGGCCCCCACCGCGCCAAGATTGACATGGAGTTCATGGTGGTCCACCTCCAGTGCGCCCATAACCTGATCTTGGGGCGGCCAACGCTGGAGGACTTGGAGGCCATCATCTCCATGAAGCACTTGTGTCTGAAGTTCCCCACCAATGACGGCATCGGCTACGCCAGAGGAAACCAGAGGATAGCCAGAGCATGCTACCTCAAGCTGACAAGGCCGGCCGAAAGGGAAGGATAGAGGATAGACACCATCACGGCAGCAGTTGCCAAGGACGAGGAGAGGCCGCATGCCGAACCGGCCGAGGAGGTCGAGGAAGTCCCTCTGAATACCTCCCGTCCGGAGCGAGTCCTCAGAATCGGGAAGCAGCTCCCTCAGGACCAACGAGACGCCATCCTCCTCGTCCTGCGGTCATACGCCGTTGTCTTCGCGTGGGGCCCGGACGACATGCCAGGCATCAGCCGCCAGGTGATTACTCACCGGCTGACCGTCGATCCGGCCTCCACGCCCGTCAAGCAGAAGCGGCGCTACTTATCCGCCGACAGGCGGGACTTCGTCAAAAGAGAGGTCGCCATGCTCCTCTCAATCAAACACATTAAAGAGGTGAAGTACCCGACGTGGCTGGCCAACGTCGTCCTCGCCCAGAAACCGCCAACATTCAGGATGTGTGTTGATTACACTGACCTGAACAAGGCGTGCCCCATGGACCCGTTCCCTCTCCCCAACATTGATCAGTTGGTGGACGAGACGGCGGGGTGCGAGTTGATGTTGTTCCTTGACGCTTTCAGAGGGTACCACCAAATCTCCATGCATGAAGATGACGTTGAGAAGACGGCATTCATGACCCCAGAGGGAATCTTTTGTTACCTCGTCATGGCCTTCGGACTCAAAAATTCCGGCGCCAACTATACTAGGATGGTGGCCAAGATCTTCAGAGCAGTCCTCGGCCGGACAATGGAGGCATACGTCGACGACATGATCGTCAAGAGCAGGCAGGCCTCCACCCATGCCGATGACCTCCGGGAAATCTTTGAAATCATGAAGGAATTCAGGCTCCGCCTCAACCCCAATAAGTGCGCCTTCGGCGTCCAAGGCGGCAAGTTCCTCGGCTACATGGTAAGCCGGAGAGGGATCGAGATAAACCCGGAGAAGACACAGGCTATCATCGACATGGAGCCGCCCCGCAACGTCAAGGAAGAACAGCGCCTGGCAGGGCGCCTGGCGGCCCTGAACCGTTTCCTCTCCAGGTCAGCCGAGAGGGCACTCCCCTTCTTTCAGATCATGCGTAAAGCCAACAGCTTCAAGTGGACGACGGAGTGCCAGGAAGCGTTCGAAGAGTTGAAGAGGTACCTATCGTCCCCGCCCGTGCTCTCCAAGCCCAAAGCCGGCGAAACCCTCTTCTTGTACTTAGGGGTGAGCACGTCGGCCATCAGCTCCGTGCTCATCCGTGAGGACGAAGGGGTGCAGAAGGCCATCTTCTACATCAGTAAGACGCTCAGGGAGGCCGAGCTCAGGTACACCCCCGTTGAGAAGACGGTGCTAGCCATCGTCCATACGGTGAAGAAGCTGGGGCACTACTTCCAAGCCCACGCCGTCCATGTGCTAACCCAGCAGCCTCTCGGCGCACTCATGAGGAGCCCCACAAGCTCCTCAAGGATGGTGAAATGGGCGATCTTCCTCAGCTAATTTCAAATTGAGATCAAGCCATGGCCATCTATCAAAGGGCAAGCCTTGGCCGACTTCGTCACTGAATGCACGGCAAGGGAGACGGCCGTTGCCAACCCCGGGCCGGAGCCGGACGATACATGGATCCTATTCACTGACGGCTCGTCGGCCGCGAAATCATGCGGTGGCGGCGTCGTCCTCATATCCCCTGAAGGATTCAGAGCTTACTATGCCATCCGCTTCAACTTCAGGGTATCTAACAACGAAGCCGAGTATGAGGCCCTCCTCAGCGGTCTCAGACTCGCCGCCGGCCTCAAGGCCAAGCACCTCAAAATCAAGTGCGACTCCAAACTGGTAGTGGGCCAGGTGGAGGGATCGTACGAAGCAAAGGAGGGACGGATGCGACAGTACAAACAGGCAGCAGAGGAGTTACTGAAAGCGTTTGAAACCCACGAGATCACTCAGATCCCAAGGGCCGAGAACGCCGAAGCCGACACCCTCTCCAAGCTCAGCCCAGACACTCCAGAGCACATCTCCAGGATAGCCAACATCGAAGAGCTGAGCATGTCTAGCATTCATGCCAGCCCCATCTTATGCATCCAACAGCGACCAGAGGACTGGATCTCCGACATCGTCACCTTCATCACGACGGGGGAGCTACCCCCGGACGAGGAGAGGGCCAAACTTGCCAAACTCAGGGCCCCAAGCTACACCATTGAAGATGGCAAACTCTACAAACGATCCTATAATGACACTCTCCTCCGATGCCTGCACCAGGATGAGGCCGACGTGGCCATGGAAGAAGTTCATTGTGGCGTTTGCTCCTCGCACCAGGGCCCTTTCAGCATGTCCCGACGTCTCGTCGTCCAGGGCTTCTTCTGGCCGACGATGGCACGAGACTGTGCGGACCTGGCCAGGAAGTGTACCACGTGCCAGGTGCTCCAGAAGGCCCCTGGTCGGCCAGCCGTCAACTACGCCCCCGTCAGCACCGCAATTCCATTCTCTAGATGGGGGATTGACCTGGTCGGCCCCCATGGCGTTCTCGACCAACCGCTACATCATCGTCGTCGTCGACTACTTCACCAAGTGGGTCGAGGCGGAACCCCTGGCCAGCATCACGGGGGCCAGATGCCAAAAATTTGTTTACAAGAACATCATCACACGCTTCGGCGTCCCCCAGGAGATTATATCAGACAACGGCACCCAATTCGAGGCAGCCCCTTTTCAGGAGCTCCTCCCGGAGTTTTGGGTGAAGCATCGTTTCTCCTCCGTTGCCTACCCTCAGGGCAACGGGCAGGTCGAGAACGCCAACAGGACAATCATGGAGGGGCTGAAGAAGAAACTCCAGGCCGCAGGAGGTAGTTGGGTCGACGAGCTCCCCAACATCATGTGGTGCTACAGAACCACGCCGAGGAGGGCGACAGGTGAAACGCCTTTCGCCCTATGCTACGGCTTTGAGGCAAAGGCACCCACGGAAGTTGCCATCCCCAGCCGACGGGTGGAACAATACGAGCCTGACGCCAACGAAGAAAACATGAAGATTGACCTGCACCTGGTCGACGAGAGGCGTGAGCAAGCTTACGTCCGAGCAGAGAACTACCGGCGTCAAGTAAAATCATACTATGACGCCAAGGTACGTTCCCGAGAATTTCAGGTGGGGGACTACGTCCTCCGCCGAAGGGAAGCAAGCCAGCCTACAAAGGGTGGCAAGCTAGCATTGAAGTACGAAGGGCCCTACATCGTCAGTGTCGTGGTCAAACCCGGCACCTACAAGCTTAAACGCCCGAATGGGTCCAATGTACCACGAACGTGGAATGTACACCATCTGGTGAAGTTTTATCAGTAGTCCGAAGGAGGTGCAGACGGCGAAGCCCTCACCCCTTAACGGATTACTGGTTGAACGCCACCCCCGGCCTCGAGCCACTTATGAATAAAATCATGTTCTTGATTTTTTCTTTGGAATTTAAAGTAAAACATTAGCAGGTGCCTTCATCGGCATGGCACCTTGCATTTGCAGCCTACGAGCGACAAGCTCAGGCACTCCATTGCATTTTGTATCAGCGAAGGGCTCAGGCCTAGCTGAGAGAGCACATCGTCCCGGCCCCGTAAGCCTAGAAAGGAAATGCTCAGGTATGGCCGACGATGTCCCTAGGACGAGGGGCCCGCAAACGGCTCACGTCTTGAAACGGGAAGCTCACCGCGTCGTCCACGCGCCGGATCGCAGGACGACAGGCCTAAAATCATGGCCGAGGTGACAAAATCCCAAAACTCAGGAATGGGCAACGACAGCCGTTGGATAACGACCAAAAGTCTAGCCCGCGTCATAAATAGGCAACGGGACCCGCCCTGAGATCACGGACGTTATAAACGAAGTCCGAACCGACCGAAGGACGAGCACACCCTTCGGCCGAAGCCTGAAAGAAGGATACTCCCCTAAAATAGGTAACAAAAAAAATAAAGAAAAGAGGGAAGCCGAGGACCGCGTGCACTTGCCGGCCTCGAGCAATAAAAAAAATCCCCACAACTCAGGCCAAACTTGGCCAAGTACATATAAGTTGAACAAAAGTGTAGTACCACTAACAGGTGACATGGACGATATGGCCGCACGACCATCATAGACAAGGGAATCGTCAAGGACGAAGCATATGCCTATAAAACCCTAACCAGTGGTAACCTTCATCGGCCACAGCTCTTTGAAGCACCAACACTTGGTGTGAAATAAAGAATTACAATCCTGAAAGATGACCAGGACGAAGCGGGCAGTATCAATCCTGAGGATGACCAGGACGAAGCGGGCAATATCACACCCGCGGAAGAATCAAGCATTCAAGGAACAATCCCTACCGGCCACAACATTCCAGATGGCCGTTACAGGCACTGGAACCCAGGCTGCTGGCCAAGCGAAAGTTCTTTGGGGATTTGTCCAAGTGTTTACCAAACACTTGGAGAAAATTCTAGGGAAAAAAGGTTCCTTAAGAGAATTCCGACACTTTGAGAAACTCTTGGGAAAGCAAAAGGCAGCCTCATCGGCCACAAAGCCAGACCTTGGCCGATGAAGGTAGGGCCACCTCTTAGCCGACAACGGTACCACAAAGAAGGAACTGTCTTGCATTTATACTTAAAAACATTTCTAAGTATTCAAATAAAGAAACCCTAGACGAGGCGGGCACCTGTATACTCGCAGGCCGTTAGCTACCTGTGGCTTGCATGTGTACTTAGAAAAATTTCTATGTTCAAAAAACTAAGTTCAAGGTACCCTTATCGGCCACAACAGAAGGATCCAGGCCGACCTTCCTGATCAGATCAGGAACAAGGGAACACGACGCCCACGAAAACACTGGGCCGACAACAACGACATTGGTTCAACACTTAGGGAATTTCCCAAATCATTTGTCAACACTGAGGAGAGATTCAATACCAGGACGATGAGAACACCCACCTACTTGAAGTTAGACACTTAGGAAAAAAAAGAGGAATGACACAATGCCAAGACGCAGCGGACACCTCAGCTTGCCCGCCTCAGTCTGGACGGAAAGAAAAACACCTAAGTGGATCTAAAACACTTAGAAATTTTTTGAATAAATCCCAAGTGCTACAACAACGAAGAAACACCGGACAGGCCGACCAGGCCACCAGACTGAATGGACTACCTCGCGGACGTAGCAAACACTCACGGGTGACCTAAGTTGTAACTTTTACACTTAGACAAATTTCAAAATTGAAATAGCAAAAGGGAATAAAACATACAAGACATTCAAGCCGAGCAGGACAGCAAAACATTCATTCATAAACAATCAAGTACATTGGTGGGCGCTTCGGCCATTACATCAGATGGGCAGAAATAGAAGATAATTAATTACAAGGAACGGGGAGTAGCCGATCAAGTCTCTGGGGCGCCTCCATCATGCCCAGCCTGGGTTTGCTCTCCGGCATCTTCGGCTCCCTCCTCGGCCTCAGTCTCCTGGTCGGCGGCAGCTGCAGAACTGGTGGCATCATCCAGGAAGTCAAACTCGTCATAATCCGGCTCACCGAGGCCGGAACTCTCGATTGGGGCCTCCCTCTCCGAAAGAGGAAGCTTGGCCTGCTCCTCGGGATCCTTCATCAGCTTGGGAAGCTTCAGGTTCCGTCTCGCCCACCCGGAGGTATAGTTCATGGCTTTGAGGGCACGTGCCAGCCGCCGACACAGGAGCCTCTGCATCCGCTCTTGGCCCATGTTGTAATACACGGCCATCTCCCTGCCAAAGTACTCTTGGCCGGCGGGGGAGTTCATTCCCCAATCTTCAAGCTTGGCGGCCACCACTTCGTAACACCAGGGGAGCCGCTCGTCAGCCTTCTATCCCTCGGCCAGGAACTTTTGCACGGCCTCATCAGCGGCCTTCAGACCGGCAGCCTCGGCCTCAGTTTTCGCCTTCACGGCTTCATCATTTTTGCGCCGTTCAGCCTCAAGCGCCCTCTGGCTCTCCTCAAGTTTGGCCAGGGCATCGTCCCTGGCTGCAGCTGCCTCATCGGCCCTCTTTTGCAGAGCCTTGGCATCCTCCCGGAGCCGCTCCAAGCAGGCCACCGCCTCATCGGCCGAGGCAGCCTTTTGCTCGAGCTCCTTCAGACGAGCAATCTCCCGTTGCTGCCTCTTGTGGCTCTCCATGATCATGAAGGCACCCTGCACAACAAAAGCAAACAAAGACTCAGGCAAATGATTTCACCCGGACGACGAGAAAAACGACAAATAAAAGGAAAGGGAACTTACTTGGACGATGAGGTCCATCCCGCCTTCGTACACCTTGACGTCCCCGAGCCTCTTGAGGTAGGCCCGATCTTTGGCCGGCATGGCCTGGGCCAGCACATCATGGCCGAGGACGCCATCGTCAAAGACACCCCCGCCGACGGGGTATTCCACCATTTTCTGGTAGGTGGCAGCGGCAATCTCCTTGCCGGCCCTCTTCGTCCGTGGCTCCTGGACGAGAGGGAGCGATTGGACAGCATCGCTTGCAGCAGCGGTAAGATCCACAACGGGACCACTATCGTCCACATTTGGGACGGTCAGAGTGCCGACCTCATCGGCACGGGAAGGAGACGGTGCCCTCTTCGTCTTCTTAGTGACATTCAGGCCAGCCTCGGTCAATTTCTTCTGGCCGTCAGTGGGAGGCCTCTTCTTCTTGGACTGGGCTGTAACACCCCGGCCCCATAGGCCCCGAGGTAGTTACTTCTGACCTCTAGTACTGTCCTCACAAACCGCCACTAGCCTTTTCCGCGCACTTTGTCCTCACTCGTGCGCGCCCTGAGAAACTTCCCAGGGGGTCACCCATCCCAAGACTACTCCCGTGCAAGCACGCTTAACTTTGGAGTTCTTGGGTGATGAGCTCCCTTAAAATGAGATGCACCTCTGTTGGTATGAGTAGTACTATTAATCCTCTTAAATTAATCTCGGGTATTACAATCACCCCCACTTAGGATCGCAATGTCCTCGTTGCGCCCTTAAACCAATCTCAATAAAACCCCAGAATCTTGCCCCGCTAAGTGCCCGCCCGATATCTAACGGGTCAGCACACTGTCGCAGGGTTGCTCTGATACCACCTGTAACACCCCGGCTCCATAGGCCCCGAGGTAGTTACTTCTGACCTCTAGTACTGTCCTCACAAACCGCCACTAGCCTTTTCCGCGCACTTTGTCCTCACTCGTGCGCGCCCTGAGAAACTTCCCAGGGGGTCACCCATC
This sequence comes from Cuscuta europaea, assembly GCA_945859875.1. Taxonomy (NCBI): domain Eukaryota; kingdom Viridiplantae; phylum Streptophyta; class Magnoliopsida; order Solanales; family Convolvulaceae; genus Cuscuta; species Cuscuta europaea. The sequence goes on from CAMAPE010000002.1 coordinate 7,991,885, forward strand.
CCAAGACTACTCCCGGGCAAGCACGCTTAACTTTGGAGTTCTTGGGTGATGAGCTCCCTTAAAAGGAGGTGCACCTCTGTTGGTATGAGTAGTACTATTAATCCTCTTAAATTAATCTCGGGTATTACAGGGCAGGCTTCGGGGCCGCACCAGCAGTATCCCCGCCCCCCTCGGCCCCGGCACGTCTGGCCGCCTCGGCCGCCTTTGCAGCCAACTCCTCGGCCGCCTTGGCCTTGGTTATGGCCATGATTGAACGGCGATCCATAACAAAATCTACACAAAGGAAAATGAACAGATTAGCAAGGCAAAAGAACAAATAACAAAGGAAGAAAGCCGGAGAAAGTATTACCATCGGCCTCAGCAGGAATGCCCAAATCCGGGCCGTCAGCCTCTTCGAAGGTAGTGGTCATCCTCGGCCAAAGTTGGACATCGTCCTCCTTGTCGCCATACACATAGTATCTTAAGAAGCCGAGGGCGGTCATCTTATATTCGGTGATGTAGTCTTTCACGCTCCTCGGCCCCCCTTCCAAGAACGCCTCCACCTGAGCGTCCAAGATCGAACTCCTCGGCGGGTCGTGTAGGTTGAACCTCCCGGTGTGGCCGAGAGAGGGAAACTCAGTGCCGTTCTCACCAAGGGATACAAAAACGAACTTGCTCTTCCATCCATGGATGGACGAAGGCAAGTCCGTGAAGCTCCTCTTCTTCGGCAGCTGTTGGAGGGTAGCATAGGCCGCACAGTTTTTGTGGCTTCCTCGGCCGATCTGATAAAGATTCATGAACAGAGCCGTCGTCGGCCTGTAGCCCAGCTCCTCACAGCGGAGCAAGAACCCCACCATCAACGAGTAGCTGTTCGGGGTGAGCAAGGCCGGAGGGAGCCCCACCATGTCTAGATATTCAGTGATGAAGGGATGAAGGGGAAACCTCAGCCCCTTGGCGAAAGTGATCGGGTATACTCCGAAGTACCCCGGTGGCGGATTGAGTACATGGTCCGTCGGCCTGGGTGCCCTAACCCTTTCGAACGGCCCCACGTACATCTGGGCAACTAAGTAGTCAGCCGCGCTGCTCTCCGGCTTGATCAGGTAAATATTTGTGAGATCCAGGTAGGAGACACCTGGCCCACTCTTCGGCCTCCTTACTCTCTTCGGCTTCTCTGCTCCCTTCACGGCAGACACCGGTCTCGGGCACGGAATAACAACGGAAGTGGACGCCCCGTCCACCACTCGGGACGCACCTGCGTCCTCACCTTTTGAAGACGAGGCGGACTCCTCGTCCTCACCTTCGTCGTCCACCGGCTCTCCGGACTTGTAAAGACTTAAACGCTCTATCTCTTCCTCGAACTCCTCAAGCACCTCATAGTCGAGGGACCTAGTGGAGGGCTGGTCGTCGTACGGATAGTATTCTTTGTCTAAGCTCTTCATCATAACAACTATTACGAGCCTAAGGGGAATTACTTTGGATCTAAGGCGTTTTGTCCACTAACACTAGATCAAGGCTCAGGGAAGCAAAATATGCAAAGGAATTGAAGAACAAGTCAAGAACTAACCTTGAAGATATGAAGAACTCGAAGAACACCTTGAAGACTCTCTCTCTCTAGAAATTCGGCCAGCACTTCGATATCTCAAGAATGCAAGTAAGGAACCGCTTCGGAGGAGGGGGGTATTTATAGACAATCTCCAACGGTCACTACACGTGGCACCATATCAATGGCCACCTCAGCGGTCACCTTCACAGCAGCCGATGAGGTGCCACCCCTTCAGAAATGGGCCGGGCTCATTAACCAACCTACCGGCGGAGTAAAAGCCTACGGATCACACGGACAACGAGCGCCCACAACAGCCTATATGCTTGCCGGCTTCACAAGTGCCAGCAAGCGCCCACAACGGCCTATACGCTTGCCAAGTTCACAAATGCCAACAACAAGGAGATGACAACGGCCAGGAACGTCATGAACGCCCGTAACGGCCACAGAACCAAAGGAACAAAGAACCCACACCCATCGGCTCTCCGTAACGACCTTTGGTGATAACTCTTTACAAGCGATCTGCGCACAAGGGTTCTCCCACAGGGTTACCTTGGCCAGAAAATCGCCATAAGGGTTAGATCCAGGGGCACTACGGAGAGGCCGCTCCGGCCAGGGACTCAAGAAACTCCTTCACCCCTCACACTCTTCGGCCTGAAGCAGTGGGGGACTGGGGGACTACATCGGCCTCAACAATACAGAAAAAGGAAAATGCAAACACAAAGGTAACCACAAAGCATGGCCACACCGTCCATATATCACATGGAGCCTCGTCGGCCAAAGGCACATAACATCATCAGCAACGGCCAACTGGCCACCTAAGGCAAGGACATCCATCGTCCTCCGCCAACAGTTAATCATAATGGGCTCTTCGGCCAAGAACATGAAAGCCAATCAGCGACGACCAGAAGGAGTGCGCAAGCACCCTCATCGGCCACCCAAAGGAAAGGACGCCCATCGTCCTCGAAGCAAGGTTCAACCCCAACGGCCTCATCGGCCCAAATGTAAATCTCAACCATCAACGTCCAAGAGAGGGAAAACGCGCCTTCAACGGCCACCATCGAAGCAGGGCACTCATCGTCCCCAAAAGGACACACCAAGGAAACAACGGCCCCCCGTCCACAAACGGGGAGCAGGTAACGGCCAAAGCACGGAACAAGATCACCGAAATGAAGACAGCGCCAAAACCGCAACAGCTAACGGCCTGGGAGTGCCCGCATCGGCCAAAAGCACCAAAGCGCGGGAATCTACTCTCCTTCACTTCGTCTACGTCTCAGCTTAGAGAGTGGGGGACTCCTGATGGAGTATATGGGTCTGAGCCCCCGGACCCACATACTCAGAAGAACAGAAAGCACAACACTGAGTGGTGCCCTCGTCGGCCAAGGGACCCCCGTCGGCCGGAAAGGTACCAACTCAGAATATGGTCCTGAAGCCAAGGAACCCGGGTGCCCTCGTCGGCCGTGCCCTCGTCGGCCACGAAGACCTCACAGAACCGGATTTTACACTTACTCATTTGAACAGCCCATTAGTGGCTTTGTATTCGGCCCAGTAGCGGTCCAGTTGTAGATGGGCCTCCCAAGCCCAAGGCTTGGGAGCCCAGCCCGTATTTTCTCTATAAATACTCCCCTTGGGAGTAGTTATAGGGATGACAAATTCATTCTATTGAAGCATATTATTGCACTTCTCTCTCTAGCTCTCACTTCTCTCTAGATATACTCTATCAATCTACATATAGTAATAAATAAAAGGAATTGCCTATTAATCAATACCTGCCTGTTGATTAAATCCTTGAGCTACTCATCGAGCTTTATGACGTTCTACTGACCCATCGGAATGGTATTTTGTTTTATAGATCCACTTACAACCAACTATATTCTTAGTATTGTCAAAGGGCACCAGTTCCCAAGTATGATTGTTAATTAGCGCATTAAATTCATCATCCATCGCTTCCCGCCATTTTAAGTGTTTATTTGCCTCAGTAAAACAAGTAGGATCTGCAGAAGTAACAACTGTACTCAAAGTAAAAATTGTTTTTGTTTTAAAAATACCTGCTTTAGCTCGGGTATGCATGGGATGATTATTCACTACAGTAGTGGGCACACCCGAGGTAGATAAGGGGGAAGTGGGCTCGGTTGGAGGGGAATAAGAAGATGCAAGAATGTCTGGTGTGGTCCTATCGGCAGAGCTAAGAGAGGAAGAGGACGAAGGTGTCGAAGGAGTGGAACAAGGCGTCGGGTTGGGTGACTGAGAGGCAGACATGCGAGGGTTCGAATATAGTGGAGATGTAGGGGATGGCTGGTTGGGTGGGTCACGACGGGATGATGACAGTGCAGGCGGTGGAGAGGGAATATCGGTAAGATGCATGGGAAAAGGGGTGGAGGGGTGGAGGAGATTTGTGGAGGAGATGCATGGTTCGTTTGGGTAAGTATCCTCATGGAACCTAACATGGCGACTGATATAGACACGACCTGTGTTAGGATCAAAACAACGATAGCCCTTATATCCGGATGCATAGCCAAGAAAAACACATTGAACAGAACGAGGTGAAAGTTTGTTAGCCGACGTGGCCGAAAAATTTGGATAGCAGACAGAGCCAAAAACGCGCATTAAAGAGTAGTCCGGAACACGTTGAAAAAGTTTTTGGTATGGAGAAGGACCTTGTAAGCTAGGGGAAGGTAATCTATTAATAATATATGCAGCGGTAAAAATTGCATCAACCCAAAACTGACTTGGAACAGAGGCTTCAAGCAGCATTGTTCGAGTGAGCTCTAGTAGATGATGATGCTTCCTTTCAGCAACCCCGTTTTGTTGGGGAGTATCAGGACAAGATTTTTGAAAATAAATATCATTAGCGGAGAAAAATTACTGCATATTATTATTAACAAACTCACCACCCCATCACTCTGAAAAAATTTAATTTTCTGATTAAAAAGATTTTCAACTAAAGCCTTAAAATTTTTAAAGTGGAGAAAAACCTCACTTTTGTGGCGCATGGGAAAAATCCAAGTATAACGAGAAAAATCATCAATAAAGCATACATAATACTTGAAACACAAATTTGAACAAATAGGAGATTACCACACATCAGAATGAATAATTTCCAAAGGAAAAGAGGAAATATGACTAGCATCCATAAAGGGTAATCATTGTGATTTTCCTAAACGACATGCAACACACTCATGAGTAAAAGGAGAATGACTACATAAAAATCTTTTTTGTTTAAGAAATTGTAAAATATTGTCACCACAGTGACCTAATCTACGGTGCCACACAGGGCCAGAAGCTAAAACGGAAGCTAAAACAAATGATGGAGAAGACGGCAGACTGATAGGATAAAGTGGTCCACTACTGGTAGCTCGCAGAAGTATCGCCCCTGAGGCTTTGTCCTTTTGTCCTTAATCAAAAAAGAATTTTTACCAAAAACAACAGTACAGTTATTATCCGCACAAAGTCTTTGAATGGAAATTAAATTGTATTTTAATTGAGGCACATGATAAACACACTTTAATGTGAGAGGACGACTAGAAAAAGGTAAGGCAACATCACCAACATGACATATGGGAAGATCGGCACCATTAGCAACACTAACAGAATTATAGCCATTGTAGGGAGATTTATAAATTAAATTACCTTCGGATGCAGTCATGTGAGCAGAAGCTCCCGAATCAGGATACCATAAAACGGGATTAGTTTCCCGAGGAGTAGTCAACAAAGCAGGAGCGACCTGCAGAAAAACAAATCTGACACACAACAGGATGCAGAACAGAACCAAGAATACTCCTGTCTGATGGTAAGCCTGTGTAACTCATGTTAGCAGCACAAACAGGTAAGGCATTAATATTATAAGTTGACATAGTAGAATTACAAAAAACAGTACCCGTAGATGTCACACCCTCTGCATGTGGAACCGGCGGAACACCCCCTCTCGGGTGATAAATGGACGGACCCTGCGGCGGATACCAGTACCCCTGCTAGCCGTACTGTGCTGGGTGCTGTCTGCGTCCACGCCCGCGGCCACCGCGACATCTACCACGTCTGCGGCCTCTGCCGCGCTACTGCTGACTTGGTTGGCGTGGCTGCTGCGGTCCACCAGTGGAAGACGCTGGCTGCTGCGGTGCTCCCTGCTGTGCGTGCGGCTGTCCAGAGGGTGGAGTGAGCGCACCAAAGGCCTGATGAATGCATGAGTATTCCTGGGAGCGTAAATAAAGGACCCGCTGCTCTTGTTCCAGAAGATGGTTGCGAAGGATCTCAAAAGGGAAATTTTGGGGAAATAATGAAACGGTGGTGAATAAAAATTCATATTCGGGTCCTAAACCCATAATGGTAGTTTTCAGCACTTGCCAAGGTGGAACCGGACAATTGATTGTAGCAAGATCATCCACTAAAATTTTACTTTCCCTTAAATAACTATCCATTGACTAATCAAGTTTCTTTTTAAGTTGGGACAATAACCGCTTTAATTCCATAAATCGGGCTAAACTGACAGACATTAATCTAGACTCTAACCGTTCTCAAATCTCACAGGAATGTTTTAAATCCCTAACATCAATCAAAACATCCCGCGAAAGAGTAGCAAATAACCATGACCGGATGCTTTGATCAATGCGGAGCCAAGTAGAAAATTCGGGATTGGGAATTTGACGGTTAAGTATATCGATGGAATAAGCGGGTGATACCTGAATAGAGCCGTCAACCATGCCAAGGAGACCCTGATAAACAAGAAATGACTCAAATTGAGTTCTCCAAGTAGTGTAATCTTCAACCGCCAAAAGTTTGGTAGTCACAATGTTTGTGACATTAGATAGTTTGGGCGAGTTCTTCCAACGGAGAGCCATTGGAGTTACCGGCTGTCGTTGACATTCATGTAATTTCCATGCTTACGTTTATGTTTTTAATTAGTTTAGATTGATTGTTACCTTGGAAATTACACACTTTTGGTGTAATAGTTTAATTTGTAAAAATGTTTGTAATTTGTTTAGATTAGGTTTATACTGAGCTCAAACAGGTCCAAGATCACTCTAGGGACCATTGGTGAACATCACAAATGGAAGGAAGGTGCAAAAATCTCAAGACGAATTGAAGAGTGATTTTTTGGTGTTGTACCCGGTCGGGTATGACCTATACCCGATCGGGTACCTTGTTGAAAAATCAAATCGGATCGGATCCGGGACAAGGCAACATGTAGGAAAATATTTAACCACGTTCGAGTGTCATACCCGATCGGGTGACCGACATACCCGATCGGGTATGCCCAACTTTTCGAGCTTCCGGGAAGCCACTGAAGGTACCCGATCGGGTGCCCTTGATGCCCGATCGGGTACTTAGCCCTGCATGCTCCAAAAGCATATAAATACCCCCCTTTCCTTCCCACAAAAATCACCAATTCACATATACTTCTTAGCTGAGTTTAGACAAGCTCTTTCTTTATATTTTCTTCATGTTTAGTCTCCAAATGAGGAGCTAAACTCTTCCATCTTGGTTTTGCTACTTTGAAACTTAATGAATTTGTAAGTTGTGAGTTATTTTCTTTAATCTTCTTCCTTGAATATTAATTATTTCCTATTCATATTCCATATTAATATTTTTAGCATTACTTAAAGGATCAACTAGTTTTGTTTCATATATTAATTATTACTAGAATCAATCGATTAATACGCTTGTTATTAATTCGGTTCTTTCAACGGTAGTAAAACTTGGATTATTAATGCATGCGTCTCATGGTTAATAATCTAAGGGGAATTAATTATATTGATTAAACCAATAAACCGCTTGTGTTGAGGTTATCAATATCAATCGTTTTCATCTTAAGTTTATTGCTACTATCGGGCTAATATACGACGCTTTTTCTATATTAACTCGGTAGTAAGTTTTATTAATGAACGCGTCTCATTATTAATAACTACCCTCGATGAACTAGATATACTTCTCGATTGAGTATTCGAGAGGAAGATAGTTAAAGATATAACCGGGATCGACGAACATTTCATTAAGTGGATAAACTCATATAAGTCGTTTATCTTAATGTTAATTAAATTAAATCAAATCAAACTTAAAACCCCCTTGTTACTATTTATATAAAAGAAAAGTATTCCTTTCTCCGTGGATACGAACCTTACTTCACTATACTACGTATTGTTGGGTGTGTTTCGGAAAAGTATTCCTTAAAACGTATTTGTTGCCTCCCACGGTGCTAGGAGCGTTGCAACAATCGTTTCCCAGGATACGATGACTACGAACTCATGTTTGAGCACACAAACAAGAGTTCCAGCGAACGAGAACCAAGTATGAACACAGAAGGAAGTTTGCTGAGTAGCTTTAGGTGTTTTTAGCTCAAGAATGTATTGTGCGTTGTTTTGTTGCAAACCACCTGCCAGCTATTTATAGGAGGATTTGTTGTGTGTTAAATGGGGTGTTAATGGACCTGAACGTTGGAATTCAATGACCAGTCCGTTGGGCATTGAATCATCCATAAGCTGTCCATTTAACGTTGCATTAAAAGACAAGAACGTTGGGCATTTAATGGTTGTAACGGCTTGGAGCAGTTCTGGTGCGCGATCAGAATACCCCACCAGAGTTAGAGCAGTCCGGATTATTCGAATCGTACACTAAAAACCGATAAGCACTACTATTTTGTGCATACCCAATAAAAATACAATCCACCGTTTTTGGACCTATTTTTATTTTCTTAGGTGTTGGTACAAGCACCTTAGCAAGACACCCCCACACTTTTAAATATTGATAGGAAGGCCGTTTGCCTTTCCACAACTCGTACGGAGTTTTATCATATTTTTTCCGGGGAACCTTATTTAAAAGGTAATTGCTTGTCAAGATTGCTTCGCCACACATATTTTGTGGCAAGCCCGAACTTACTAGCATCGCATTCATCATATCTTTCAATGTGCGATTCTTTCGTTCGGCAACACCGTTTGATTGAGGTGAATAGGGTGCGGTACGTTCGTGTATTATACCCACACTAGCGCAAAAGTCACCAATTGGTGCTTCATACTCACCACCTCGATCACTCCTAACCGTCTTAATCCGTCGATTAAGTTGGTTTTCCACTTCATTCTTATAAAGAATGAATTTATCGATTGCTTCGTGTTTATTTTTTAATAAATAAACGTAGCAATAGCGAGTGCTATCATCGATAAAGGTAATAAAATATTTATTACCGCCACGTGTTTGTATTGATTTAAAATCACAAACGTCACTATGAATTAATTCAAGTGGTTCCGTTTCTCTTTCAACTGATTTGAAAGACGTTTTCGCTAGTTTTGCCTCTACACAAACTCCACATTTGTGCTTCACATCAATTGTGAATTTAGGAATGTGCTCCATGTTAATTAATCTACGTATAGAATTAAAATTAACATGTCCTAGTCTACCATGCCACACATTGGAAGACTCAAGCAAGTAAGCAGAAGAGATTTTATTATTATTATTAATAATAGTCATTACATTGAGCTTAAAAAGCCCATCACATGTATACCCCTTGCCCACATACATTCCCGACTTAGACAAAACCAGTTTGTCCGACTCAAAAACCATGCGGAAGCCATGCTTGTTCAACAACGAACCGGAAATCAGGTTTTTGCGTATTTCCGGAACAAACAGCACTTGGTTGAGAGTCAGCTCTTTGCCCGAAGTCATCTTCAGGACCACCTTGCCCACGCCTTCAACAGCGGAATGAGCCGAGTTACCCATCCACACTTTCTCACCATTTGATGGCTCAAAAGTTGTGAATAACTCCCGGTTCGAGCAAATGTGCCGGGTTGCACCGGTGTCCACAAACCACTCCTTGGAATTGGATCCAACGAGGTTAACCTCGGTCACCACAGCCGCAAGGATGATGTCTTCATCCTTTTGCCCACCTTGCACCAAGTTCACGTGAGAATCTTTCTTCTTCCTTGGTGCCTTGCAATCCGAGGACTTGTGTCCATTCTTGTTGCAATTGAAGCATTTTCCGTTGAACTTTGTCTTGGAAACGCCTCCCTTGGGACCGAGCTTTCTCTTCCCATTATTTTTATTTTTGGAGCCTTTTGCATGCTCCACCACGTTGGCCTTGGCGCCATGAACAATTGGGAGTTTCCCATCGTTCTTCCGGTTATCCTCTTCAATCCGCAGACGGAGGATCAATTGCTCCAAGTTCATTTCCTTTCGCTTATGCTTAAGGTAGTTCTTGAAATCCTTCCAAGCCGGCGGCAATAAGTGAATAATTGACGCCACTTGGAATGACTCACTAACCGTCATTCCTTCATCTCGAATTTCGTTGAAGATCATTTGCATCTCCTCAACTTGACTCAAGACCGTCTTCGAATCCACCATTTTAAAGTCAAGGAATCGACCAACAACAAATTTCTTTGCGCCGGCATCCTCGCTTTTATATTTGTGGTCCAAAGCATTCCATAGCTCCTTAGCCGTAGCTAATTTGCTATACACGTCGTACAAAGCATCATGCAGCCCGTTCAACACGTAGTTTCGGCAAAGGAAGTCAGAATGCTTCCAAGCTTCAACCGCGTTGAAAGATTGCGCATCCACCTCACCCCCGGTTGCTACCGGCGCATCTTCGGTCAAGAATCTAGCAAGACCGAGAGTAGTGAGGTAAAATAGCATCTTTTGCTGCCACCTCTTGAAGTTTAACCCGTTGAATTTCTCGGGTTTCTCCACAGAGTTGCTTGGCACGGTAACCATAGGGATAGCCCTTTGGTTGGCCAAAGCAGATGCACCGCGTTGTGAACTATTGTTCACCGGTGCTCCGCTTTCAGAGTGATTGTCGTTCAGAACATTCTGCCCAACACCAATCTCGTTTTCTTGAGAAGTCATTTTCGTTCTTTAACGTTTTTCCGAAAACACAAATAAAATAAGTTCGTTCACCAAAGTGACAAACTTCGTTTAAGATTGTTTACCGGAGTAGAACAATCAACAAATACGTTTTAAGATTGTTGGGTGTGTTTCGGAAAATAAAGAAAATTAATTAAAAGAAATTAATTAAATAAAATGACTAAAGAAAAACAGGAAAGGAGATGAAGCAGAATTAGTCAAAGCTCGTGCTACGCACGATTTCCTTAAAACGTATTTGTTGCCTCCCACGGTGCTAGGAGCGTTGCAACAATCGTTTCCCAGGATACGATGACTACGAACTATTGTTTGAGCACACAAACAAGAGTTCCAGCGAACGAGAACCAAGTATGAACACAGAAGGATTTTTGCAGAGTAGCTGTAGGTGTTTTTAGCTCAAGAAATTCGTGAGGAAAGTATTGTGCGTTGTGTCAAACCGTGTGTTTGTTGCAAAGCACCTGACAACTATTTATAGGAGGATTTGTTGTGTGTTAAATGGGATGTTAATGGACCTGAACGTTGGACTTCAATGACCAGTCCGTTGGGCATTGAATCATCCATAAACTGTCCATTTAACGTTGCATTAAAAGACAAGAACGTTGGGCATTTAATGGTTGTAACGGCTTGGAGCAGTTCTGGTGCGCGATCAGAATACCCCCATCAGAGTTGGAGCAGTTCTGGTGCACGATCAGAAGACCTCCACCAGAGTTGGAGCAGTTCTGATGCTACCAGAAGACCTCCACCAGAGTTGGACCGTATCTTTGAATGATAGGTTTTCGGACGACGTTCGTGTCCGCAGGTCGCCCGCGCACACGAGTCGCGGTTTTTCTTCTCCGTTTCGGGATTTGATCGGCACCCCCCCCCCCTGCGTGTAAGAGAGAGCCTTTCCCTTTAGGAATCTTAACTCCTTAAAAGAGGCTTCCCTTTATAAGGGGGTGAAAATCCCTTGAGTTTTTCGGTGTGGGATAAAACACACTAGAAACTCACCATTTTCCCAGTTTTTCCATTTCAACGAGTGAACTTCGAGAATCAATTTCTCATTCACCCGTTATCCGTTTTGAACGTACCATATATCGAATTGTAGCCCTTAACAAGGACAATCCGAAACCACTTTGACCCGACCCAAATAGGAAGTGGACCCCACTCAAATAATTGCCCCAAAAAGACCATTTAATGCAATTTTAACACATTTTTCCAACAACTGTTTAGCACTGTGTGGCAATGTTTTGCACTGTTTGGTGTATATTTATTTGCCAAATAAGGCAAATAAGGAAGTGTAAAGTTTAATATAGAACGACCCAAAAAGGAAAGTGTAAAGTTAATTAAGGACCGGAGGGAGTATAGAAGAGTTTAACTCTGTCCCCATTTTGAGTGACATTGATTTTGTACATCATTTTCAAAAATTATTAATGTGTGCACCACGGTTAGTAGTATAAATTCATTTGACTTTATACTCTCTATCATTTCTTCACAATTTTTTGGCTGATGGATCTACACAACATGAATGATCATAAAAATGATATGTGAAGTTAAATATAGTCCAAAAAATTGAATGAAAAGTCAAATCTCCTTGGGTCTTACATTATATTTGTGTGTGGACAATTCGGTCAAAAAATCATCCAAATTTTGGAAAAAATTATCAATGCATGGACAAAATGTACGTTAAGAACTTCCCTCTTATTAATTATGACTGCAGGGAAAGTACCACGATCTCTCCACTTATTGGGCAAATGATATTACTGTCCAAGAAGCACTACATGTTCGAAAGGTGCACTCAAATCTCTTCCCTTTTGTGTGTAAATCATACTCAAATTATTTTTTTGGGAAAAGGGTGAAATAGACGCTCGAACTAACTTAAAAAGTGTAAATCACCCCTTATATATGAGGTTCTGTTCGGCCGTCGCCATTTCGGGCGGTTCCCGGTGGATTTTTTTTGAAGATGTTCAAAATTCACCGGGGGCTTATTTGACCTCTTTCCCTATTTTTTAAGACATCTACTATACGAAAAGATATTACTGTCAATATATATATTGTATTGGTGATTTGGTGTCATTCATTTATCTTTCAGGGATCCATCGAACAATGGTTGAGATGTAGATCCATTATTTTCCCGAGCGCCTATACAGTCACAACAAGCGATAGCATACAATATCATGCAAATCTCAGTCGCAGAGGTTATGCTTCATTAATATTCAGGTACTATACTATACTATACATGTGTTTTTGTAATACTCCATATTTATCAATGGCAACTAATTAGAGGTATACTACTATATGATCCATGTGTAACTTTTATGTTGGAAATGTAAAACTATCTGGGGCTAATTAAACAAGGGAGATTTCCCAAAATATGAGTAAATGGAGTTTGGAATTGAATTCCAAAATAGGATTACTGTGTTTTTATTCCCGAAATAAGACTAACGGCAGTATTTACTGTCATCTTGTAAGCGTGACTGTCAAATAGTTGCAGTACAGTGCATTTAACATGAAAATATTAATTATAAGTAATGACAGTATTTTTCATACATGACAGTAACAACTCCTATTTCAGAAAGAAAAACATAGTAGTTCTATTTTGGAATTCTAAAACTCATTTGGTCCTATTTTGAGTAATTTCTCATTAAATAGCGGTGATCACGACATGAAAGTGCCATTCCAATCAACTGAAGCATGGATTAAAGGGTTGAATTACAATATCAGCGAGGAGTGGAGGCCATGGCCTGTAAATGATCAAATTGCCGGGTAATAATAAATAAATATCATCATTTGATCGAAGAAATTAGTATTATTAGTTTTAAAGCTCTTTATTAATTACGTATATTTTATGGAATTTAGCTTATTTTTGTTTTTGCGTGCTGATTTTTAGTTACACACGGTCTTATTCCAATCTAATGACATTTGCAACCGTCAAGGTAAGTTGCTTTCAGAGATTAAAATTTATTTAAAATTATTTTCTACCATCAATGATTCATTTGTTTTGAAATAAAATTATGTTTTTCTAGTTTAATTTAAATCAAGGGGTTCTACCATTTTAATAAATTTATATATACTTTAATGTGGAATAGAATTGTCTCATTTTAGATTAATGCATACAATTGTTATTCATACTACAGGGAGCAGGACATGTAGCCTTTGAGTATAAGCATGAGGAGTGTGCTGTTATGCTAACAAGATGGTTATCTCACCAGCCTTTGTAGAGGAAAAAATGAGAACAAACAAATTAATAAAGCGCATCATAAAATGCGCATGTAATTAAACTGCTTCTATGTATAGTAGCTAAGCTAGTACAATAGGTTTTAATGGAAAAGAATGATACGGAGTACAAACTTAACTACCGATTAAACTAGAAAAAATGACATGTATATTACTATAACAGTTTTCTCATACAAAAATATGACTAATCATAAGGAAGAGAAGCAGGAATCGAACCATCTAAAATACCCAAAAAAACCATGTAACACCAGAAACGACTCAAATTGAGTACGCCAAGACAGATAATCTTCCACAACAGCTATTTTGGTAGTAACAATATTTATAACATTTAAGACAGAAAAAAAAATTTAACCTAGCTGGTTGCGAGGTTATCGTGCCTAGTGGGAGGTCTCGAGTTCGAAACCTGCTAGGCACACAAGGGTATGAAACTCAATGGAGTGAGTTTCAGCCCTAATTACTCCAGGCTCCCCCCAGTCCCCCTCCCCCCAGACCCCCTTGGAGTAAAAAAAAACAATATTTTTAACCGAATCAGACAAAGAAGAACCTGGAACCGTGGGAGCCGTAGTAGAAGGACCATTGATTCCAGGATTATTGAACGGAGCAATACCTGAAGCCCCTGAAATGTTGGTCCGGAGAAGCGAGAGGAAGACCATGCCGGTGAACCAGTGCTGCAACGGGTAGGGATGGACTCGGTTCGGGCCGGGCCCGGTTCGGGCCTTGAACCGGCCGGGCCTCAGTTCAAGGTATGGGGGGGGCCGGAACCGGCCCGAGTAACCCCCAGGTCTGGGCCGGGCCTCGGTTATATATATATTTTTTTGGGCTTTTCCTAGTTAACCCCCAACCCTCCCCCTCACCCCCAAACCAACCTTAACCACCTCAAATGGCCCAAAATACCCAGCCCAAACCAAAAACTCAAAAAAAAATCAAAAAAAAAATTGGCCCGACCTAGGCCCGAACCGGTCGGGCCGGTTCACCTTTTGAAGGGCCCGAGCCCGAACCGAGATCCCACCGGGCCGGGTGCCCCGAACCGGCCAACCAACCGGTTCACCGGTCCGGTCCGGGCCCGCATAGTAGCGGACCGGTCCGGTTTCGGGCCGGTTGGCCCGGCCTGAGTCCACCCCTAGCAACGGGACAGAAGAGAGGGCTGCAGAGTCGGTGGAAGGTGGAGCGATGACGGCGTTGATGTCCATGTGAACAACGACGGGACCCAAGCGACGACATTTGAATGAAGAAAGAGTGCAGGTTGCCTGCGAATTTCAGAGATCACCCGTGAAGAGAAGAGGGATCCACTCGCAAAAGAAGACACAACAGTCATGGTGACGGACTGCGCAGACGCCGCAACCGCAACGGCGGTGGCTGACACTTACGTCTGGGTGTCGGCCGGAGTAGTAGCGGCGGAAGACATAATGGCCGGAAAAAATTAGTTTTTTAGATGGTGTAGGCTCTTGATACCATGTGAGAATCATTAACAGACTTAACCATAATGCTAGCCCTGACAAATAGATATAATGAATAAGAGTTATAATTACACATGAAGTCCCTGATGGTATAGAAATGTTATTATTTATATTTGTAATTTTAACTAATTTTTATTAGTTCTAGTTGTGGAAATTACACACTTTTGGTGTAATACTTTATTTTCATAATTATTTGTAATTTGTTTAGATTAGGACTATTCTGAGCTAAACATATCAAAGATCATCCAAGGGATCAAGATTGGACCTCAAAAGATCAAGGAAAGTGCAAGGAGGCAATAAAGATTTTGATTTGGATAATTAAAATACTTTTATACCTGGTCGGGTATAGGCAATACCCGATCAGGTATTTGCTTGATTCGATTATCCAAATCAAATCTAGGAACAAATGATCGTGGGATGAAGATTTCGTAAAGATTTGTCACATACCCGATCGGGTATGCCGACATACCCGACCGGGTATGCCCAAAAAAGTGAATTTCTGGGAAATTTCCTAAGATACCCGATCGGGTACCTATATACCCGGTCGGGTATCAGACCCTGCAGCTCCCAAAAGCCTATAAATACACCTCTTTCCTTCACAATAAAATCACCAATCCCTATACACTTCCAAGCTCAGTTTAGTTAAGTACTTTCTTTGTATTTTTATCATGTTTAGTCTCCAAATGAGGAGCTAAACTCTTCCATCTTGGTTTCGCTACTTTGAAGCTTAATGAATTGTAAGTTGTGAGTTATTTTCTTTAATCTTCTTCCTTGAATATTAATTATTAGTTCTTTCCTTAATACTATCTCTATATTAATGTTGGGGAGTGTTGCTAAGATGACAATTAGTTAACATCTTGACATTAATTATAGTAGTATTTTCTTCCTCTATATTAATGTTGGAGAGTGTTGCTAAGATGACAATTAGTTAACATCTTGACATTAATTATAGTAGAATTCATCTTCTTTAATAATATTCTTCCCTAAATATTAATTAATTCCTATTCATATTTCATATTAATATTTTGAACATTACTTAAAGGATCAACTAGTTTTGTTTCAACTATTAATTATTACTAAAATCAATCGATTAATACGCTTGTTATTAATTCGGTTCTTTCAACGGTAGTAAACTTGGTTTATTAATGCATGCGTCTCATGGTTAATAATCTAAGGGGAATTAATTATATTGATCAAACCAATAAACCCCTTATGTTGATGCTATCAATCTCAATCGTTTTCATCTTAAGTTTATTGCTACTATCGGGTTAATGTACGGCGCATGTTCTATATTGACTCAGTAGTAAGTTTTATTAATGAACACGTCTCGTTATTAATAATTACCTTCGATGAAATGGAGATACTCCTCGATTGAGTATTCGAGAGGAAGATAGTTAAAGATATAACCGGGATCGAAGAACATTTCATTAAGTGGATAAAAGCAAAATCAAGTCTTCATCTCTATTAATTAAAACACATAAGTCGTTCATCTTAGCGTTAATTACATTAAATCAAATCAAACTCAACCCCCCCTCCCCCCTTGTATTATTTAATTAAAAGAAAGATATTCCTTTCCCTGTGGATACAAACCTTACTTCATTATACTACATATAATTGTTATATTGATATTTATTTTGAGTGCACACCAGGACAAAGTGCACGTCAGTCCCACAATAATAATAAATAATAAAACTACTTTATTACTAGGAGGCTATGAGGAAAACATTATGTGGTGTTCCTCACAAACCCAATATATAATAATTATAATCACTCCGTAAATAACAAGAGAGAGAATCTCATTTTCTCTAAGTATTTTCTTCTCTGTAAAATCTCTCATTTCTCAATACTTGAGCTTGGCTATTTATATTTATGTCTAGGAATTGCGAGTACTTTGTGACGTTAAGAACTTTCCTTTTGGTCGCACTCCTTTTTTGTACATTTCCTTTATATGAAGATTGGTTCTTCCCCTTTAGCTTGGTCCAAAAGATGGAATCTCCCACCCCAGGAGCCCTCCATACCCCGACCCGACAGGATTTTTGGGAGGATGTTAATCACGGTGACTCAGTCGGTCCAATGATTGTAGGCCTTTTTCCCGTGCGCACCAGAGGCCCAGCCTTATTTCAGGTTCTGTGATCTCCACACGGCCACCGCGTATTTCGAACCTTGGTCACTTGGTCCAAATTTTCCACCACTGAACCAACTGAGCTACCCGTGCGGGTAATTCTTCCCCTTTAGCCGAGACTCCTTTAATGTGCTGGGTCACGATTTGCTACATATGTAAAGCATATGTAAAGCATTATGCATGTATACAGTATACATAATTGATTTAAAAGGAGATCCCTCTTTAAATTGTTGGAAATATTTTGAGTATTTCAAATAAGTAAAGTATAAATTATTTTCCCATTATTTTGTAATCAACTTTAACATGTTACATTTATTCTACTTTTTGTGTTAGCCATTGAACTTAATCAATTTTATAATTATAAATTAAGAAGTGTACGTTTATTGTCAATCGTGGTGCACTACTTGTGTGTATTAAAACCAATAATTAAAACCTGCTATCATAACGGATGACGAGCTACGTTGTGGCTTTGATTATTACAATTAAAAGTATGCTGGCAGTAACGGAGTGTTCATGATCATAGTTAATAGCCACCAACGTTCGGATTTATGTGTATAAATATTGAGCTTGAGCTACCAGGTTGACATCAACATTTTACGTGTGAAATACAACATATTATCTCAAGATATATAATTTTGAGCTAAAATTAAACATCCCTTCTATTTTTACTCTGCTGGATTAATAATTTTCTACTCTCGTTGTTCTGTTACCGGGTTACGCCGAAGAGCTCGTTTTATCTTGGGGAAAGATTTTCGCTAGTCGGAAATACTTTCTTGAGGACAGCGTTTACGCGACTCGAGCTATATTATTTTATAACGCTTTTTGCAGGTATATCCGGCGATTTACATCAACATAAATTTTCTTTTAATCTTTGTAAGAAAGGTGTTTTGTCCGTGATTTTTCTCTGAATTAGATGCACAAACATCTATTTTGAAATTTGAGAAGTCCTTTTATATGGGAAGCTTACTTTGTGAGATAGACAACTAAACGTGCTTTACGATGCTCAATAGATTTGTCAAAATGATATTTAGTTTTATAATTCAACTTAGGATATTTTTAGGGAAAAAGGGCAAAAACACCCCTAGAGTCCTCACTAAAGGGTATCTAAGCCCCCAAACTTAATTTTGGAGCAAAAATCTCCCTATTCCCTTAAAAGAGGGTATTTCTCCCCTTCTGTAACGGCAACTCTCTAACGGTGACCATAGGGAGAGTTTAAGAATTAAGAGCATATCTTGAGCACTTGTGAATTTGTGATAAATGCAAATACACCCCAGATTTTTGTTTTTGAAGGAAGTGATCAAATGTCTTAAATAATTAAACATGTAACAAATTAACTAATTAAAAGGTCAAATAGGTCTAGTTAAAAGGTCAAATGGGTACATGAACTAACTTAAAGTGTTCAATTAGCCCCTTATATCAGAGGTTCTGTCCGTCCGTCGCCAATTAGGGAAGTTCCCGATGGACACACGGTTTAAGCGTACCATATATCGAATTGTAACAAACACACGGTTTGAGCGTACCATATATCGAATTGTAGCCCTTAACAAGGACAATCCGAAACCACTTTGACCCGACCCAAATCGGAAGTGGACCCCACTCAAATAATTGCCCCAAAATGACCATTTAATGCAATTTTTAACACATTTTTCCAACACGTATTAGTGTTGTATTGATAAATTAATTTGAGTGCACCTCACGACAAGTGCTCGTCAAATTTGGCGCCGTTGCCGGGGAAAGACAATTAGTTTTTCTTTTATTGTATTTCAAGAAAACATAAAAAAAATATTAAATAAAAATATAAAGAGTTCTTATTTCTTCTATTTCTGAGCTTGATAAAGTATATGGTTAAACATCGTTCCATAAACGAAATCACCTATCAAACAAACCCGGAAATAGAGCAAACTTTCGAGCGGTTGAAAAATAAATTTTCTAATACCTACTCGGAGGAATTATCTACCGGAGATACATCCAGCGCTAGTTCTCATTCTAGCGAGACCGAAGAGCCAATAACTATGGCTCTCGAAACAAGAATTTTGAGGGAACTCACAGCTCCAAACTTAAACCAACAACCCTTATGTATCACTTTCCCAACTCTTGATGAGGGTGCTACATTTGAGTTGAAATCTGGACTCATACATCTACTTCCATCTTTCCATGGGCGGCCATGAAGAAAGCTTTCCTTGAAAGGTACTATCCTGCTTCTGTCTCCTCATCTCTCAAAAAGCAGATCAGCAATGTGGAGCAAAATGATGATGAATCGTTCTACGAATATTGGGAACGATTCAAGAAACTTTGTGCGAGCTGTCCTTACCATGGCTACTCGGAGCAAGACCTCATCCTATACTTTTATGATGGTCTTTGCAATGATGATAGGCGGATGATCAACGTCGCACGTGGAGGGGGAATTGTCAACAAAACTCCTTCTCAAGCTATAAATCTTATCTCGGAATTGGCCGAGAATTGTAGACATCACAACGGGCGATCATCAACAAAAAGAGTCATGGCGGCGGAATCATCATCATCATTGGAAAGTCAAGTTGCCGGCTTGACTTCTTTGGTTAAGGATTTTATTTTGAATTCCAAGGCCCAAGAAGTCAAGGTCTGCGGCATTTGTACACAACAAGGGCACCCCACCTACTCATGCCCAACTCTCCAGGAAGACAACACCGAGCAAGTCAACGCTTTGGGATTTCCCAACCAAAAGAGGTACGATTCTTATGGCAATACTTATAATCCCGGGTGGAGAGATCACCCCAATTTGAGATAAGGGAATCCGCAAGGAAACTCACAACAAAATAACCCTCCACAAAATCAATTTCCTCAAAAACCACCATACTCTAAACCCCAAGGCCAAGGCTCAAATATGTACACCGAGGACATGATCCGAGAACTCACTACTAATGTCTCAACCATGCAACAAAACATGGTTCAATTTCAACATGAGACAAAATCTAGCATACAAAACCTTGAGAACCAGATGAGCCAAATCTCAAGTGCGGTGAGTAGGCTCGAAGCCAAGGATTCGGGAAAGCTTCCATCTCAAACAGAGCTGAATCCTAGGCAACAAGCCCATGCGGTCATATTGAGGAGTGGAAAGGACTTGGTTATTGCCAAAGAAAAAGCAAAGAGCCACATTGGCGAAGAAGAGGAAGAAGAGAAGTTTGTAGAAAAAGATCAACCGGAGGAGGATAAAACTCAAACCTCAAATCCAACGCCGGTCATCCCAGAAATTGAAGCACCTTTTCCCGCGGCTCTGAGGGAAACAAGAATGATGGAGAAGGATAAGGACATCTATGAGACATTCTCCAAATGTGAGGTAAATATTCCTCTCCTTAACTTGATAAAGGGTTTTCCTAGATTTGCAATTTTTTTTAAAGAGCTATGTACAATAAAAAGGAAATATAGACTCAATGGAAAACAAAAAGTCCAAGTTAGTGAACGTGTTTCAAAGGTCTTTCAAAAGAAACTCCCCAAAAATACAATGATCCGGGCATGTTCACTATACCTTGTAAGTTGGGAGGTACTACGTTTTCAAAGGCCATGCTAGATTTAGGAGTGTCAATTAATGTCATTCCTTACTCTTTATTCAAATCACTTGAGCTTGGCCCTCTAAATGAAACCGGAGTAGTCATTCAACTTGCGGATAGATCAAATGCTTATCCTAAAGGTATTGTCGAAGACGTACTAGTTATGGTTGATAATTTGATCTTTCCCGCTGACTTTTATGTTTTGGAAATGGAGAATGATAAAAATGTGGTTCCTATCCTTTTAGGAAGGCCATTTTTAAAAACCGCTAGAGCAAAAATTGATGTTTTTAGCGGATCTTTAACAATGGAATTTGATGGAGATAAGGTTGAATTCAACATTTATGACTCCATGAAATACCCAAATGAAGATCATTCTTTGTTTGCCATTGATATTATTGATCCTCTTGTACAAAACACTTTTGAAATAAATGGAGAGGATGAATTGTTGAGCGTGATTGAGAATGATTTCGGGGAAAACTCTCTAGAACTTGCCTTGACTCCCAACATACAAGCCATGATGGTGGAGTTGGATAACCATTTCCAACTTCCACTTATGCCACCGGGGTCAAGAGCATTTCCACTAACTATCCCCGAAGAAAAGCCTTTGCCTTCTATTTTGCAGGCCCCCGAAATTGAGATGAAGCCACTCCCAAAACATTTGAAATATGTGTTCTTGGGAGAAAAAGAGACCTTTCCGGTTATAATCTCCAACAAATTGACCCAAGAGTAAGAAGGAAAGCTGGTTGCGGTGCTCAAAGAGCATAAACATGCAATTGGATGGACTATAGCCGACATCAAGCGCATTAGTCCATCCACTTGCATGCACCGCATCTTGATGGAGGACGAAGCAAAGCCGGTGAGACAGCCCCAAAGAAGATTGAACCCACCTATGATGGAGGTGGTAAAAAAGGAGGTCATCAAGCTACTACAAATGGGGATCATCTTCCCCATTTCCGATTCAAAATGGGTTAGCCCAACCCAAGTTGTTCCTAAGAAGACCGGAGTCACGGTGGTGGAGAACAAGCATGGAGAACTTATGCCCACCCGAATTCAAAATGGGTGGAGGGTGTGCATAGATTACCGTAGACTCAATGTGGTGATTAGAAAGGATTTCTTTCCTTTACCCTTCATTGATCAAATGCTTGAGAGACTTGCCGGGCATGAGTTCTATTGTTTCCTTGATGGCTACTCCGGGTACTTTCAAGTACCCATAGCCCCCGAAGATCAGGAGAAGACCACTTTCACTTGTCCATTTGGCACCTTTGCATATCGACGCATGCCATTCGGACTATGCAATGCCCCGACCACATTCCAAAGATGCATGATGAGCATATTCTCTGAATATATTGAGCTATTTATGGAAGTTTTCATGGATGATTTTACAATCCATGGAGACTCATTTGATTCATGCCTATACCATCTATCTCTTGTATTAAAAAGTTGCTTAGAATCAAACCTTGTTCTGAACTCGAAAAAATGCCACTTCATGGTGGAAGAAGGAATTGTTCTAGGCCATGTCATCTCATCAAAGGGGATAGAGGTAGACAAGGCCAAAGTTGAAATCATCCAATCACTCCCTTATCCTACCACCGTTAGGGAGATACCATCATTCCCTGGACATGCAGGTTTCTATCGAAGATTTATCAAGGATTTCTCAAAGATCGCATCTCCTTTGTGCACACTTTTGCAAAAGGAGGTGGAATTCATCTTTTCCGAGGAATGCAAAAAGGCCTTCAAAACGTTGAAGGAAAAGCTAGTAACCGCACCTATCATTCAATTACCCGATTGGTCTCTTCCTTTTGAGATCATGTGTGATGCCAGTGATTATGCGGTAGGGGCCGTCTTGGGCCAAAAGGTTGGAATGGCCTCTCATGTTATCTACTATGCATCCACCACCCTCAATGATGCCCAGCGCAACTACGCCACCCTTGAGAAAGAAATGTTGGCCGTCGTCTATGCACTTGAAAAATTCAGGTCATACTTACTTGGAACCAAGGTGATAATTTACACCGATCATGCGGCTCTTAGGTTCTTAATGACAAAAAAGGAGGCCAAACCAAGGTTGATACGGTGGATACTTCTTTTGAGCGAGTTCGATGTGGAGATCAAAGAAAAGAAGGGCATGGAGAACTTGGTGGCCGACCACTTGAGCCGTTTAGTTCTTGATGAGGGGAACGATCACATCAAAGATGATATCCGAGGGGAATTTCCCGATGAGACCCTTTTCTCTCTAAAGGAAATTCGCCCTTGGTATGCACATATTGTTAATTTCCTTGTTCTAAACAGGTTCCCGCCAAGCTTCTCTAAAGCTCAAAAAGAGAAACTCCAACACGATGCAAAAAAATACGTGTGGGATGAACCATACTTATGGAAACACTACAAGGATCAAGTAATTCGAAGATGCATTCCTGAAACAGAGATAGCATCCATCCTCTCATTTTGCCACTCACATGCAAGCGGTCGTCATTTTGGAGGAAAAAGAACATCAATGAAGGTGCTAGAATGCGGTTTTTGGTGGCCGAGCTTATTTCGAGATGCCCATGTCTTTTGTGGATCTTGTGACAATTGCCAACGCATGGGCAACATCTCTCGAAAACATGAAATGCCACAAGTTCTTATGCTCTGCGTTGAAATCTTTGATGTGTGGGGAATAGATTTCATGGGACCTTTTCTTAATTACCATGGAAATCTATATATTCTCTTGGTGGTGGACTACGTGTCAAAATGGGTGGAAGCAAAAGCCACCAAGACCGATGATGCCAAAGTAGTGACGGACTTCCTCAAAACCCGCATTTTTTCAAGGTTTGAAATTCCACGAGTTTTAATAAGCGACAGGGGTACTCACTTCTACAACAAAACTGTGAGTGCCTTGTTGAAGAAGTATGGGGTCACTCATAAACTCTCCACCGCCTACCACCCGCAAACAAACGGGCAAGCCGAAGTCTCAAACAGGGAGCTGAAGTCTATACTCCAAAAGACGGTGAATCCTAACCGAAAAGATTGGAGTCTTCGCATGGATGATGCCTTATGGGCATATAGAACCGCTTTCAAGACCCCAATCGGAATGTCACCCTATAGACTTGTATTCGGGAAAGCATGTCATCTCCCAGTCGAACTCGAACATAAGTCTTATTGGGCGGTAAGAACATTCAATCTTGACGTGGAGCAAGCGGGGAGACAAAGGAAGCTACAACTCCAAGAGCTAGAGGAGCTTCGACTGGAGTCCTATGAGAACGCCGCCATCTACAAAGAGTAGACGAAGGTATGGCATGACAAAATGATAACAAGAAAGGATTTCAAAATTGGAGACAAAGTCCTTCTTTTTAGATCACGCCTTCATCTTTTCCCCGGTAAGTTAAGATCAGGGTGGGAAGGACCATTTGAGGTGGTCAAAGTCTACTCACATGGAGCGGTTGAGATCAAAAGCCTTGACACCGATAAAATCTTCAAGGTTAACGGGCATCAACTCAAACCATTCCTTGAAGGTTTCCAAAAAGAAAGCGCTGAATGCATGGATCTCTTCGATCCAATCTATAAAGGATGAACACTACCATGGCGTCATGCCGCGACATTAAATAAGGCGCTTCTTGGGAGGCAACCCAAGCCAAAGTACGCATTTTTTTCTTTTCTTTTCAATTTTTGTTTTGGAATGTCAACTTTGAGAAAATGGGGAGATTCTCAAAAGAAAATAAGGGAAAAATCATGTTTTGAAAGGCTGGGAAAATCTCCGATCGGTCATCATCACTTACCCGGCCGGATCCATGCCAAAAAAGAGGATGAAATTGGACAAAATCACACCCCAGGGTAGTGTACCCGACCGGGCCCCATTACTGCACTTGATTGGGTATATATGAAAAAACCAGGATTGTGGAGCAAAAACCCCACACCCGATCGAGTTAGGACTGAAAACAAGGTTAGTACCCGATCGGGTAGACCTATGACCCGATCGGGTATAAATGAAAAAAAATGTGAATTTTTCTTCGTCACGGTTTACCCGATCGAGTACCCCCTGATGGAGTATATGGCCCAGGGCCCCCGGCCCATAGACTCCTACTGCTCTAAACCAAGGCCCAATAGGCCCAGGAAGCACAACAGGCCCAAATCGCAGCGCCCCGAGTACCAAGCAGCCAACAATACACACTGGGGGTGCCTTCGGCCCCTTGGCCGAAGGCTCCTGAGACTCACAGAAAGGCTATTTTCAGCATAAAAAGTTACTGGGAGAAAAAACGGCAGAAAATAGTAGCCCTCGACGATTGGAGCCCTCGGCCTTAAGGGGCCTTCGACAGGAAGAGCCCTCGGCTAATCACCTTCAGCCGAGGGTACCTTCCTCGACAAGAATATCCTCTCCACATGCGCCTGGGTCGCCGTACCAAGTACAACGTCACATCTACCTGCCGCATTAAATGCAGCCACATGCAAATGTCGGTGACACCCAATTGATGTGACCCCTCGGCCGTTGGATGCATGACACGTGTCCCCTTCTCGCATTTATTGCTACTATAAATAACACCCCATTTCCCCTTTGTAAACCAGATTCGGAATACACTTTTCACTCATATATTCAATACACTTTCTATCTCTTGATTGCTCTGACTTCTCTCTAGTTACTCCTTGCAGTAACCCTTCGGATACATACCCCCGGGTAGACTATCCATCATTTTGGTGCTCTCGTTGAGAGGTCGAATAATCAAGTAAAAAACCCTCCCCCTCTCCAAACACAAAACGCCTGGCGAAAATGGTAAGAACAACTCGTGCCAACTCCAAGAACGTTGAGGACAGGAACCTGGCCCTCGACGAAGTCGACGTCCCCGAGGCCTCTAACAGGGCTCTCGGGGGCGGCGTCATCGCCGGGTTGGATCAGACGGCTGTCGACCTACGCCTTCAGATTCAACAAAATGCCCCCGAAGCCCGCCTTGGCATCGAGGCCAAAAAGAAGGACCGAAGCGAAAACCAAGTTAGCCCCCCGGTCATCACTATCGACGTACAGTCAGCGTTTTCCGCCTTCATCCAAACGCTCACCTAGAACCCGGGTGCCTTCGGCACTTTGCTTCCCCTTCAACCTCAGGTCGGGGAAAATATCATGCCTCCCCCTCATCCACACCCCCTCGGGAACCCTGTCCTTCGGATTGGGCACGTCGAGGGGGTCGTGGCCCAAGATACGGCCTCCTAGGAAGTCCAATCCCGGGACCGCCACAACATGAACAAGGAACAGCCCCGGACCTCCGCCCTCGAGAGACTCGGAGGGGCGCAAGACCGCCGAGGGGTCCAAGACCGCCTCGGGGGGAAGGTGCTCCAAAGGCCTCAGGAAAGTGGCGGATCCGTTTCCCGGGCGGATGAAAGACGTCCTCCTCAGGACAAAGGCAAGGCACCTCTCCATGCCGATGATGCCCGTCACCACATCAACCAGGCCCACTC
The DNA here is from genome assembly GCA_945859875.1 of Cuscuta europaea. Taxonomy (NCBI): domain Eukaryota; kingdom Viridiplantae; phylum Streptophyta; class Magnoliopsida; order Solanales; family Convolvulaceae; genus Cuscuta; species Cuscuta europaea. The sequence goes on from CAMAPE010000002.1 coordinate 8,017,976, forward strand.
GGCCCGTGTCCATTCGCAAGGGGCGGAGGCCCTCCCGAAGAACCCTCGGGACGAAATCATTGCGGCCCTCCAGCGCCGGCTTGACGATATGGAGGCCACCAAAGTGCACGCCACCGCTTCTGCCCCTCATGCAGACCTGAAGTATGAGGCCATGTTGGCCAAGATGGAGGAGATGCAGAAGAAGATAGCCGAGGGCTCCGGGGAACCCCCCATACAACTCCGGACCCGGACACCATTTACCCCAAGGGTATTGGCGGCCCGGATCCCAGAAAAATATCGAGGGCAACTCATCAAGCCCTGCGACGGAAAAACTGACCCCCAGGAACACTACAGCAGGTACCAAAACAGTATGATGATGGTGAGAGCATCGGATGAGTATTTGTGCCGCTGGTTCCTCTCCACCTTAGAGGGGCCGTACGAATGGTTCAACCGATTGCCCGAAGGCTGCATCGACTCGTGGCAAGAACTCGCCCAACGATTCTTGACACAATTTGCGGGAAGGCGCCGAACAAGAAAACACTTCTCCCACTTGCTGACAGTGAGGCATAGGAAAGAGGAGACCCTTCGGGACTTCTTGGAGCGCTGGAGAACGGAGGCTGATAAAGTTGATGGCGCAGACGACGGGACCCTCCTGGCCCTCCTCCATATAGTACTCCGCCCTGGAAACTTCTCGAGGAGCCTCATCATCGAACCCCCCCGCGATTACATAAGGGCCCTACAGCGGGGGGACCGATACGCCGAGGCTGAGGAGGTGGAAAAATGCCATCACAACCCCGATCAGCAACGCCCTCAGCCAGATGATAAAGGCAACCGGGGGATGGGGGCTTCTCATAATCAACCAAAGGGTTCGGCACCCCCCGGTGATCACCCCCGGCACGGCCAAGCCAGGCCCAGGGGAGGTTACAAGGGTAACTCGAAGGCTTGGGCGCAACCTATTCTCCTGGAGCATCCTCGGACGCGTTTAACGCACCCCGTCAGCGTCATCCTCGACTTCACTAAGGAGAAGGGTCTGGTGGAGCGAGATTCTCGCGCACCCCCGGAGGTATATGCCATCAATCCAAACTACCCCTACGGTCGCTTCCACCGACATCAAGGGCACAAAACCGATGATTGCCATCAACTGAAGTCGGCCATCGAGAGGTTAATACAAGCGGGCCATCTGTCCCAGTTCGTCCAACGCCCTCAGCAACAGGGTCCTCACTACCAAGGGCCACCCCGAGGGCGCCCAGCGAAAGCAAACGCTTGGGTTAACCGAAACACCACCCCTCTCGGCAGGAAGAGGGAGATCGGGAATTTGGAAGAGGAAGAAGAAGAGTGCCCCCACGGCCTAGAGAAGAAGCGCCACATCCTCATGATCACCGGTGGCAATACAGGGGGAGACTCCTCCAGCCAACGGAAGAAGTGGGCTCAGTCGCTATATGTGGGGGAAGTTACTCATACGCCCCCGGTAAAGCGGCTGAGGGAGGAGCCCATCGCGTTCACAAACGCCGATCTCCCCTCTGTTTCCTCTCTGCACAAGGGTGCCCTTGTCATCCGTACGGAGATCAATGATACTATCATCCACAGAACTTACGTTGACACAGGCAGCTCCGTCAATGTAATGTATCTCAGCACCTTCAGAGAGCTGCACCTGGAGAGGGGGTCCCTTCGACCCATCAGGACCCCTTTTCCCGGCTTCACCGGTGACACCATTGATTCCGATGGAGTCATAACCCTCCCGGTACTATTCGGCAACGGGCTCCATAGAGCCAAGCTCGAAGTGGAGTTCGTCGTCGTCAACATCGATTGCACCCACAACATCATCCTCGGCCGGCCAGCCCTCGAGGATCTCGAAGCCATCATCTCCATGAGGCACCTCTGCCTCAAGTTCCCAGCCGAAGGGGGCATCAACTACTTGAGGGGAAATTAGAAACTAGCCCGCGCTTGCTATCTCCAAGTGACGAAGAAGGTTAGCAAAACCGAGTTCCGTGTTGACACCATCACCGGGGCTATTGAAGAGGAGGAGAAGAGGTCGAGGACTGAACCGGCCGAGGACGTAGAAGACTTTGAGCTTGATCCGGCCAAGCCAGAGAGAGTCGTGAGGATTGGAGCCCAGCTCCCCGAAGACTTGAAGACCGGCATCATCAACGCCCTCCGCGCCTACTCCATTGTTTTTGCATGGGGGCCGGAGGACATGTCGGGGATCAGCCGAAGGGTCATCACCCACCGCCTCTCGGTAGACCCTTCGGCTAAACCAGTACAACAACGGAGAAGACCCCTCTCGTCTGAGAGGAGGGAATTCGTGAAGAAGGAGGTCGCCATTCTCCTCTCTATTAATCACATCAAGGAGGTAAAATACCCCTCATGGCTAGCAAACGCAGTCCTCGCACAAAAGCCTCCCACCTACCGCATGTGCGTGGACTACACGGACCTCAACAAGGCGTGCCCCATGGACCCCTTCCCTTTACCAAACATTGATCAATTGGTAGATGAGACCGCGAGGTGCGAAATCATGTCCTTCCTCGATGCCTTCCGAGGGTATCACCAAATTTTCATGCACGAGGAAGACGCCGAAAAAACAGCCTTCATGACTCCCGAGGGCATCTTCTGCTACCTTGTCATGGCCTTCGGCCTCAAAAACTCAGGCACCACTTGCACCCTGATGGTGGCCAGGGTATTTCATGCTGTCCTCAGGCGCACCATGGAGGCGTATGTTGATGACATGATCGTCAAAAGCAAACAATCCTCCAGCCATGCTGACGACCTCAGGGAGATCTTCGCCATCATGCAGAAGTTCAACCTTCGGCTAAACCCAAAGAAGTGCACCTTCGGCGTGCAAGGAGGCAAATTCTTAGGCTACATGGTGAGCCGAAGGGGTATCGAGGCCAACCCTAAGAAAATCCAGGCCATCATCAACATGGAGCCCCCACGCAACGTGAAGGAGGTTCAACGGTTGACGGGCCGCCTAGCAGCCCTCAATCGCTTCCTATCAAAATCGGCGGAGAAGTCCTTACCCTTCTTCCAGATCATGAGAAAGACCGCCGGTTTCCAGTGGACTTCAGAGTGTCAAGAGGCCTTCGAGGAACTGAAACAGTACTTATCTTCACCCCATGTGCTCTCTAAACCCAAGGTAGGGGAGACCCTATACCTTTACCTTGGTGTTAGCCCGACAGCCATCACCTCAGTACTCATCCGGGAAGAGGATGGCGTCCAACATGCCATCTTCTATGTTAGCAAGACCCTCAGGGAAGCGGAACTCCGGTATTCCCTTGTGGAAAAAACAGTGTTGGCTATCGTTTGGACTGTCAAGAAGTTGGGCCACTACTTCCAAGCTCACCCGGTCCAGGTCCTCACTCACCAACCCCTCGGCGCTTTGATGAGGAGCCCCACCAGCTCCTCCCGAATGGTAAAATGGGCTGTCTTCCTGAGCCAATACAACATCGACTTCCGTCCTAGGCCCGCCATCAAGGGCCAAGCCCTAGCGGACTTCGTGACGGAGTGCACGGCAAGATCAGCCACGGACGAGGAGCCCTCGGCTCCCTCGGATGATTGGTGGACCCTCTACACCGACGGCTCCTCCGCTGTCAAAGCATGTGGAGGAGGGGTGGTTTTCATCTCACCTGAAGGCTTCCGGGCCTATTATGCAATCCGCTTCTCCTTCAAGGTCTCCAACAATGAAGCCGAATACGAGACCCTCCTCTGTGGCCTTCGACTGACAGCTAACATGAAGGCCCGACAGATCCATGTCAAGTGCGACTCCAAGTTAGTCGTCGGCCAAATTTCCGGGGAGTACGAAGCCAAGGAAGGAAGAATGAAGCAGTACAAAGAAGCGGCCAAAGAGTTGCTTAAGGTATTTGAGGCACACCCTCTTACTCAAATACCGAGGGCTCAAAACTCTGAGGCCGACATTTTATCAAAGCTCTCGGCCGAATCCCCTGAGCATATCTCAAAGATTGCCAAGATCGAGGAGCTCAGCCTCTCCAACATACATGCTAGCCCCGTCATGCCCATACAACAAAGGCAAGAGGACTGGATCTCGGATATTGTAACCTTCATTACCACAGGGCAACTGCCCGAGGATGAGTCCCGTGCCAAGCTAGCAAAGATGAGGGCTCCCAGCTACACCATCGAGGACGGAAGGCTTTACAAAAGATCATACAACGGGACGCTACTTCGGTGCCTTCATCAAGATGAAGACGAGGTTGCGATGGAGGAGGTGCACAGTGGCACTTGCTCAGCTCACCAGGGACCCTTCTCCAAGTCCCGAAGGCTCATAATCCAAGGCTACTTTTGGCCTACAATGTCCCGGGATTGTGCGGATCTCGCCCGAAGGTGTACCGCATGCCAACACTTCCAGAAAGCCCCCGGCAGGCCAGCGGTCAACTATGCCCCTATCAGCACATCCACACCCTTCACTCGATGGGGGATAGACCTCGTGGGCCCTCTTCCGAGGGGTACCTCCCACAACATGTACATCATTGTCGCCATTGACTACTTCACCAAGTGGGTGGAAGCTGAGCCCCTCGCAAGCATCACCGAAGCCAAATGCCGTCATTTTGTTCTCAAGAACATCCTCACAAGGTTTGGCGTCCCCCAGCAAATCATCTCCGACAACAGAACTCAATTTGAGGCAGTCCCCTTATGTGCCCTCCTAGAGGCATGGGGCATCAAACACACCTTCTCCTCCGTTGCCTACCCTCAGGGCAACGACCAAGTAGAGAACGCCAATCGGATCCTGCTCGAGGGCCTAAAAAAGAAGCTGGAGGCCGAAGGGGGAGGCTGGGTGGAAGAACTCCATAACATCTTATGGGCCTACCGCACCACCCCTCGGCGGGCAACAGGTGAAACACCCTTCTCCCTTTGCTACGGTTTTGAGGCTAAAGCTCCTACGAAGGTGACCCTTCCTACCCGAAGGGTGATCCAATATGACCCCGAAGTCAACGACGCCAACATGGCCCTCGACCTTCACCTAATCTCAGAACGCCGAGAGCAAGCCTTCATACGGGCGGAAAACTACCGAAGGCAAATCAAAAGCTACATCGACGCCAAAGTCCGCTCTCGAGAATTCCAAGTAGGGGACTATGTCCTCCGAAGGAGGGAAGCTAGCCAACCAACCGAGGGAGGCAAAATGGCACCAAAATTTGGGGGCCCGTACATCATTGCAGCCGTCATCAAATCAGGGACATACAAACTCAAACGCCCCAACGGGACCGAGGTCCCTAGGCATTGGAATGTGCATCACTTAGTTAAATTTTATCAATAGCATTAGAGCGGCCAAGCACTCATAACTAGTGAATGTATTATTCTATGGCCCAAGGCCTCCATTTTTTTTTAAATGAAGGCATGTTGAAGACACCGAGGACAAGAAACAAGGCCCTTGTGAGTGGCCAAACGCTCGCATGAGTTCCTGGCCCCAGGCCTTATCACAAACAAGACCCCTCGGCATCAAGCACCGAGGGTAGGCATTACAATCACCTACAACAGTAGAGAAAACACCAAGTGTTTTCAAAGAAGACCCCTCGGCACCAAGTGCCGGGGGTACACTCTCCCGCTACCTACAATGAATGAAGAAAAACACCAGGTGTTTTCCAAAGAAGACCCCTCGGTACTAAGTATCGGGGGCCGTATACCGGAACAAACACCAAGTGTTGTTTCTAAAGTCGTACCCCTCGAGGACGCATATACCGAAGGCGCCACCTATCGGTGCCGGCAGCACGTAGTGCCCCCGGCCATTTGCAACCAATGTGCAAATGAAAACCCTTCCTTGAAACGCTTTCCGCGTCACTACCCCAAGGGTATGACATGCAGGTAATATGCCCAGGATTCGACTTTCAAAAACGGAACGCTTTCTGCGCCATTTCCCCCAGGGGTTGGCAGGCATCTGATCTGCCCAGGATTCGACTTCCAAACCGAAACGCTCCCCGCGCCACTACCCCAAGGGTGTGGCAGGCCATGGACTATGTCTTGCACCGAGGGGACGACTTTCAAAACTGAGGCGATTTCCGTGCCATCCCCCAAGGGGAGGCAGGCAACAGACTATGTCTTAATCCCAGGAAATGACCCTCGATCCCCTCGGAACTCGGAAGGTTAACCCGAGGGGGGAGCTAATGGTGTATTCTATTACCTCCCGATAGGCCAAGCCTTACCAAGAAACCAAGTTTCTTGAAGCCTTCCCTTCACTACCAAAAAAAAACGAGGGAGTGAAGGGGAGTAGACTCAGCGAGAAACCAATGAGTACACAACTTCAACAAATCACAACAGGAAATCCTTCGGCATTACGAGGAATCTCAACATCATATCGATGGCTTCCCCATGGGAACACCTCTGAAGGCTACTATTCAACAGATGCCATCAACAAATGGACAAGTCACTGAAGCCGAAGGCTCTAGTCCAACTAAAGGAATAGAATTGGCTAAGTCCACTCAACAACATTTCAGGCAGCAGTTGCCCCCGACATTTTACTAAACACCGAGGGAATACACCCAAGCATTGCCCGAGGGCGTATGTCTTTTTCATGCTATTCTTGGACTACAAAATTTGCTAAGTCCACACTTGGGGAACCTGACAACAGCCGAAGGCCACAATCCTGAAGGCTCCCTTTACCGAAGGCCAGATGATTTTCGAACACTCAGAAACTTCGGTCAACTAATCATACAACCGAAGGCCAAGTGGCAGGCTAACACTTAGAAAATTTTCTAAGTCCTAAAACGTGTGGCCCTCGGCCAACTCACATTACAACAAAGGCCACTCCACTTCATACAACAAGGAGTGCCTACTAACCGAAGGCTAGGCAGCTGGCTCATATTTGAAAAAAATTCTAAGTCCTAAGGCGGGCCCCATATCAAATTATCACTTAGCCGGAGGCACACCCACAAAAATACTCTCACAATCACTCGGAGGCTTCTATCTCATACTAGCCGAAGGCTCAATGTGCAGATTACACTCAGAAAAATTTATAAGTCCTAAATGGTTTGCCCCCGGGCAACTCAGGAAGGCTACACTGAATTAGATGAAAGCCATCAGCCGAAGGCTGCCAATGATAACGCTACACTTAGAAATTTTTTCTAAGTCCTAACGATTGGGCCCTCGGCCTAATCATCACGCAGCTAAAGGACCAGGGTAGCCGGAGGCTACATGATGCACTACACTTAGAAAATTTTCTAAGTCCTAAGCGTTGGGCCTTCGGCCACATAACCATGCAAACATACATTCATACACAAAGGAAAAGACGAAGACATACATTTAAAAGGGAAAGCAGACTCAAATGCCGAATGGCCCAAAAGCAAACATTCATTCGTCAAAGGAAAGTAAGATGTTTGTTACAAACTGGCTGAAGCCGAAAGCAAAAAAATGTTTTTACATTACAAATGAATCGAAGTACAAATCATGGGTTGGAAGCTTCACCGTCGGCCCCTTCGGCGGCTTTGGAGGAGACCTCTTCCCCGATGGCATCATCGTCATCTCCGCCCATCATCACAGAGTCATGAATCACCGGCCTCTCTTCGCCCGAGGGGAGGGGAACTCTCACATCAGGTTGCAAGGGGGGAAGGCCGTATACTGCTGGATCAAATTGCTCGAGGGGAACGCCGTAGTGCCTGGCAAGCCTCCGGTAAACCAGATGCTGGGTGAAGAATTCACCCCCTTGATAATAGCTGTCGCCCTTTTCCGCCATCCAATCGGCCCCGGGGCCCTTCACCCAGCTATCCACCGAAGACTCAACGACCGAGGCCACCCACTGCTGCCGCTCCTCCATCTTCCATCCCTCAGCCATGAACGCAGCGACGGCATCCTCTCGAGTTTTGGTGATGGCTTCGGCCATGGCAGACTCCGCCTCCTCGGTAGCTTTCTTGGAGGCCTCAGCGACGACCCTCTCGGCTTCAAGTTTGGCCTCCTCCACAGCAGCCTTCAGCCTCTGCTCGGACCCCTCGGTAGCCTTCCGAAGGTTCTCCTCCAGCTGAGCCATCTGCTTCATGGCATTAGAGTTCTTGAGGATGAGCTCCTTCATCTTCTCATCCTGCTCCGTCTTGTGGAGGCGCCACTGCTCGAGCCTTTTTGCATGTTCCCCAAGGGCTATGCAAGCCTGTTAAACAACGAACTGAAGAGTTAGACGAATGTTGAAAATGTATTAAATGTTAAAACAAGGACAAGGGAAAAAACTTATAGTTAGAGAAGATCGGAAGATCTTGCTCTCGAGGGCCTCGTCGTCGTAGGTCGAGAGGGCCACCTTATCCATCACCGAAGTGATCCCCTTCGGGAAAGCCTTCGGTTCGGCCGAGCCATGCATCACGGAAGCTCCCGGAGTTAGGGAGAGTTGCAGAATCTCCCGGGGGAAGCCTCCCGGGGGAAGGTCCGTCTGAGCTGTCGCCGCGGTGACAACCGGGGGCTCGGGAGAGGAGTGATCCTCTATGATCACTAAGGGGGCCGCCTGATCAGCAACATCCCCGGGACCTCTCTGCTTCTTGGCAGGGGCTCTACCCCCTTTCTACTCTTCTTCTTCTTCTTCTTCGTGCCCCCCCGGCCACATCAGCAACGACAGCCACAACGGAGGGCTCCGGTATCTCCTTCTGAAAGAAGGCCTCAACGGGCTGTTGGACCGAAGGGTCCTTCTTCTGAGCCTGGGCCTTGCCCTTTTTCTTATTCAGGTCGAAGAGTTTCCTTGCGTCCATATTCGCGCCTGCAAACAACAAAAAACAGTTAGACCGAGGGGTAGAAAGCGTGAACAGGCAATAAAAAAAACAAAAAAATCCTGAGTACAAAAACTCAACGCCCTCGGCACCAACCTCCAGCTCCCTCGAAGGCTTTGTCCAACTCGGGGTACTTCTCGTCGGTCTCCCCGAAAAAATGATACCGCCAGAACCCGAGGGCATGCAAATCCTTCTCTAGGGTGCACTCTTTGATGGCTATATTTTTATTCCGGCCCTCTGGGATTTTTGACAGGATCAGGCCGTCTTTCTCGAGGGCAGCACTCCTGATCTTTGGATGCCGACGGAAGCGGTCCTGCATCTCCCTCGGGAACGGGCACTTGTCCAACTTCACGTAACACCATCTATCCTTCCACCCTTTGTTAGAAGAGGGCGCCTCTGTGAACAGCTTGAACTGGGATACCCGTTGTAGATTCGCAAACCCCTCGGCGTTCGCATGCCCCCCCGACACAAGTTGAAGCTTTGAAAGAATAACTCCAAGCTGGGTGTTACCCCCCGGGACTTGCAGAGATGGAGAAATTTGGTTATGTACGAATGGCTGTTTGGTGTCAGTTTATAGGGGAATAGGCCAACGTACCTAAGATATTCCCGAAGGAATGGATGCAATGGGAACCGAAGGCCCATGGTGACCGAGAGGATATGCACCGCTATACACCCTTGGAGAGGAGGTCATATGGTCCCGGCATTATTACAGTACCCGAGTATGGGCCCACATGCAGTTGTGTGACATAACACTCCGCCATGTCAGCCTTCGACTTGATCTCGAGGGCGGTGGTATTTAAGAAGGAATAGTCCTCGGGTAGATCGATGGGCCTTCCCTGGTCACCAAAGCCACCCTTCTTCTTGGGAACGACAACCTTTGTTTTCTTCTTCTTCCCGGGGGCCACCCGGAGAGGTGCCGGGTTCAATGTCCGAGAGGTGCTGGCTTCACCTCCATCGCGAGGGGGAAGAATAGCGTCAGTCACCCTCATTCTCTCCTTCTTCTCTTCCTCCTCCGCAGTCTGCACAGTGAGGGCGAGCACCTCGTCCTCCATCACCTGTTCGAAGTCCTCGGCTTCGGATTCGGTAACGAGGACCTTCTGCATCTCCACAACCACAGCAGCATCGTCACCAGTCGAGGGCTCGCTTATGGATTCCACATCGGAAACCACTTCATCATCAATCGAGGGCTCCCTCGAGATGTCTTCTGAATCGCTTTGAGATGACATTTCTTACACTAAGGCAGAAGGGTTTCTAAAACTGAGGGCTTCTTAACCAATCCTAGCACTTAACCTAAGGCAGGAAAGACCAAGTATGCAGCTGAAGGAAAACCGAGGGAAGAACTGACCTTGAGAACTTGGTTTGACCGAAAGGGATTTTCTCTCTCTAGAAAATTTTTGCCAGCACTTCGTTGCAACAAGAATGCGTAAAGGGGAAATGGCCTGACCTTGGGGTATTTATAGGCACCCAGATCCGGGCTTGAGCCCAAAAACCGGGCCTCCGGTTGCAAAATCATCATTACATACCGTCGTTTCACCCAATCAGTGATGCCCGCCCGCGGGTAGCCAACGGCCACGTGCCACGTGTCCTCCCCCTCCAACGGCCACATTACAACGGCTATATTCAGGGAACCCAAGGGCACGCCCTCGGCAGACCACTCCTTCATCAACCAAAAAACTAGGCCTCGGGCTTTCTCCTTCACTCCACTTCATCAAGAGGAGCCCCCGGGTACACTTATCCAGATGTGCTCCCGGCCTATGCCCCTCATAATACATCACAAGTGCCTTTGGGCTCATTCCTTCAAAAGCCCACGACTTCATAACGGGCACACGCCTCGGGAACACCCAGATCTCAAACACATTGAAAACCACGTAACCCCCGGGGAGCACACCTTCATCAACAGTTACCCCCGACAACGTGACAAGGAAAACCCCCCGGGGTACCACGTCCCTCAGCTTGTCAACAAACAAGGGACTCCTCGACAACACTAGAAATATCAAAAGCGAGCCTTCGGCAAAGCAACACACGCGCCCTCAGACAAGGATAGCCTTCGGCAAAAATACTGCCACTCATTTCGGACCAGGGTTTCAGCTTTTCGACTCATCATTGGGGGAATTCGATGCACTCTTTTTCCCTCATTGGAATTTTTTCCCACAGGGTTTTTTCCAATGAGGTTTTTAACGAGGCATCCCCCCAAAATGAAACGAAAAGCGTCACCCCTCGGCTCCATATTGCAGACAGACACTACTCTACTCCTTTTCACCACTTTGCAAGTGTCTCAAGGAGTGGGGGACTGGAGAACCCCTTCGGGAAAAATCTCAAAATACAAAAATATCAAAAAACTCCCACAACAACGAACATGATCCCTCAAGTGCCGAAATGTGGGTAACTGAGGGACTGCCTTCGGCTGAAACATGCACACAACGAACTACTCGCAAACATTACAAACTACAACGGAACAACGGCAGAGGACAAACACAATTACTCCTTTTCCCTCAAGTACCTTTCAGCAAAAGGAGTGAGGGACTCGTGATGGAGTATATGGCCCAGGGACCCCCGGCCCATAGACTCCTACTGCTCTAAACCAAGTCCCAATGGGCCCAGGAAGCACAACAGGCCCAAATCGCAGCGCCCCGAGTACAAGTCAACCAACAATACACACTGGGGGTGCCTTCGGCCCCTTGGCCTAAGGCTCTTGAGACTCACAGAAAGGCTATTTTCAGCATACAAAGTTACTGGGAGAAAAAACGGCGGAAAACAGTAGCCCTCGGCGATTGGAGCCCTCGGCTTTAAGGGGCCTTCGACAGGAAGAGCCCTCGGCTAATCACCTTCAGCCAAGGGTACCTTCCCCGACAAGAATATCCTCTCCACATGCGCCTGGGTCGCCGTACCAAGTATAACGTCACATCCAACCGCCGCATTAAATGCGGCCACATGCGAATGCCGGTGACACCCAGTTGATGTGACCCCTCGGCCGTTGGATGCATGACACGTGTCCCCTTCTCGCATTTATTGCTACTATAAATAGCACCCCATTTCCCCTTTGTAAACCAGATTCGGAATACACTTTTCACTCATATATTCAATACACTTTCTCTCTCTTGATTGCTCTGACTTCTCTCTAGTTACTCCCCGCAGTAACCCTTCGGATACATACCCCCGGGTAGACTATCCATCACCCCCAAAACTCGATCGGGTACGAACCCCTGGAGCAGTGCTGAAAAAAATTAATGAAGTACCCGATCGGGTACACCCATATACCCGGTAAGGTAAATTAATGTTTAAAGGTGGAATTTATACGGCGCAATTTGCCCGATCGAGTATAACCCAAACTCGATCGGGCCCGATCCTGAAACATGAGGAAACAAGAGGGTACCCGATCGGGTATGTCGGGCCACCCGATCGGGTACACCAACTTTAAACCCAAATCAGACCCCAAAATCGGCCACTTCATCTTCTCCAACCCCAAAAATTCGAACCTCTCTTCCCAAATCCACCATTTTCGAACCTTCTCCCTTCCATTTCTCCACCAATACTCAACAAAAACCCATCAAATCACCACCAAAACACTCCCCTCACTCTCCTCTACAACCCACTACCCATAAAATCTACCCTCTCCCCATATTCCTGAAACGCCCAAACCCTACCCCCCAAACCCCAAGTCCGAATCTAAGCTCCAAATTTGGTCATCAATGGCTCCAAAAAGAAACCAATCGGAAAGCTCCAACACACGGGGACCAGTTCATGGCTTTGAGGATGTCCGCTTTGGGACGGGAAATCATCGGGCACGATTTTTGTCCATCATTAAAAGGCAAGTAGTTCCTTCTAGATTTCTTTGTCATGATGCTCTTGAGAAACTAGGCTTAGAGGATGGCATGAGGGAATTATTTGATGTATTGCAAATGAATTTGATTTTCAATATGCGATACAATTGTGTTGACAAAATCATATATGAGGTCATGAGCTCCATGAAATTTGTTCTACAAGAGGACCCGGCGGATTTCAATTCCGATGAACTCACGTTTCGTGTGCGCAACACCGAATACTCAATAACGAGACGTGAGTTTGCCGCACACTTTGGAATTCCCGTGGCCCATGAGAGGGGGATACCGAAAAGCATGCTCGATGCTCATACTCTATGGTCAAAAATGACCGGAGAAGTGAAAGTTAACGCGTCTAAACTCTCCATTAGTCCCGTTCAACATCCCCTTCTCCGGATTTTCCTAAAGTTTTTGTGTAATTCTTTGCTCGGCCGCCCCAACAATCACCATACTCGGATGGGGGACGAGGCCGTACTCACTCTAGCCCTTTTTCAGAGACCTACGACATATAACCTTTGTAATCTAATGTGGGATCATTTGGAGGAAGCTTGTAAGAAAACAGGGAACATTGTGGTTGGGGGGGGTAATAATGCATTTGGTGTCCAAATTCGGCTATACGGACAATGCTCCAATTCACGCCGATACATTGATGCACATTGGTTGGTTATCCAATGCGGGATTAATCTCTTTGGGAAACAAGGACCACAATGGAACTCAACATTACAAATGGCACATGAAGTACCCCGAACCCATCAAATACTTTCCCCTCCCTTGCGACGAACTACCTAAACTTAGGTATAAACTGGCAAGCTTTGAAATCACCCACTATTTGCTTCCTAATGCCATTCCACCACACCTTCAAGCCCAACCGGACCAACCCGACCAAGCCGAGCACCAAGAGGAACATGAACATGCCCAACACCACATCCCCGACCCCCCTCAAAACCCACCACCGCAAGACTTTTTCCAACAACTATTGGAGGGCCAACAAGCACTACTTGCCGGGTTCAACACCATGAACCTCAACTACACGAACATGGGTGAACAACTTGCACAAGTCAGAGAGGAGCAACGGGCGGGTTTCCAAAGAATGGAGGAGCTACGACAAGCCGACCTCCACCGCTATGAAGAGGACTATCGTAGGGCTTATGGTCCTATGTACTCATATATAGCCCATCACGGAGATTTCTCATCTATGACTTCACCACCACCGGCACCTTCTTGGTATAACCCCTCCAATTGGGGAAATTTTGGTGGCTCTAGTTCCAGCGGTGGAGGATACAACGGTGGGGACACTACTATGGGAGACGGTGATGATGTACATGGGAGCGGCTTTGGAGGTGGCTATTATGGCGGAGAAGGCGGGCACTAGGGATAGTGCCATGATTCAAGTGTGGGGGAGGGAAATTCATCTCTTGGTATGTACACTCCCTTTGTTTTTTTCTTATTACCTTACGCTAAGCATTACTTTCTTGTACTAGTTGTACACACACAAAAAAATGAAATGCTAGTTAGGTTGAACCCCCCCCCCCCCCCCCCCCCAAAGGGCAATCTAAGCAAGAAGGGCTTACCAAAATAATGAGTGAGTGGTGAGAAAAGGAAAAGAAAAGAGATGCTAGGATGAAAACCTGAAAAGGCTCCTAGGCAAAACGAGAGATATGAGAAAAATTTGTTTTTGCAGGATATCATCTATTGAAGAACAGAAGAAGAAGAAGAAGAAGAAGAAGAAAAGGAGAAGAGGAAAAGAAGAAGTAAGGAGCATAGAAGACCCTTAAACCCAAGGAAATGTTGTTCTGTAAACTCATTTACAATACTTGGTGGTCTTAGTTTCTTATTTCTTACTATCTTTGAACTTGTGATCTTTTGATGAACATGGTATAAACATTTGGTTTTACTCGAGGTCGAGTAAAGAAACTAAGTGTGGGGGAGTTGACATTCATGTAATTTCCATGCTTACGTTTATGTTTTTAATTAGTTTAGAGTGATTGTTACCTTGGAAATTACACACTTTTGGTGTAATAGTTTAATTTGTAAAAATGTTTGTAATTTGTTTATATTAGGTTTATACTTAGCTCAAACAGGCCCAAGATCACTCTAGGGACCATTGGTGAACATCACAAATGGAAGGAAGGTGAAAAAATCTCAAGACGAATTGAAGAGTGATTTTTTGGTGTTGTACCCGGTCGGGTATGACCTATACCCGATCGGGTACCTTGTTGAAAAATCAAATCGGATCGGATCCGGGACAAGGCAACATGAAGGAAAATATTTAACCACGTTCGAGTGTCATACCCGATCGGGTGACCGACATACCTGATCGGGTATGCCCAACTTTTCGAGCTTCCGGGAAACCACTGAAGGTACCCGATCGGGTGCCCTTGATGCCCGATCGGGTACACACCCCTGCATGCTCCAAAAGCCTATAAATACCCCCCTTTCCTTCCCACAAAAATCACCAATTCACATATACTTCTTAGCTCAGTTTAGACAAGCTCTTTCTTTATATTTTCTTCATGTTTAGTCTCCAAATGAGGAGCTAAACTCTTCCATCTTGGTTTTGCTACTTTGAAGCTTAATGAATTTGTAAGTTGTGAGTTATTTTCTTTAATCTTCTTCCTTGAATATTAGTTATTTCCTATTCATATTCCATATTAATATTTTGAGCATTACTTAAAGGATCAACTAGTTTTGTTTCATATATTAATTATTACTAGAATCCATCGATTAATACGCTTGTTATTAATTCGGTTATTTCAACGGTAGTAAAACTTGGATTATTAATGCATGTGTCTCATGGTTAATAATCTAAGGGGAATTAATTATATTGATTAAACCAATAAACCGCTTGTGTTGAGGTTATCAATCTCAATCGTTTTCATTTTAAGTTTATTGCTACTATCGGGCTAATATACGACGCTTGTTCTATATTAACTTGGTAGTAAGTTTTATTAATGAACACGTCTCGTTATTAATAACTACCCTCGATGAACTGGATATACTCCTCGATTGAGTATTCGAGAGGAAGATAGTTAAAGATATAACCGGGATCGACGAACATTTCATTAAGTGGATAAAAGCAAAACCAAGTCCTCATCTCTATAAATTAAACTCATATAAGTCGTTTATCTTAGTGTTAATTAAATTAAATCAAATTAAACTTAAAACCCCCCTTGTTACTATTTATATAAAAGAAAAGCATTCCTTTTCCTGTGGATACGAACCTTACTTCACTATACTACGTATTAGTGTTGTATTGATAAATTAATTTGAGTGCACCTCACGACAAGTGCTCGTCAGTCGTCCGAACAGGAGGTAGTGTAGACGACACCCCGGCGAGCCAACGAACGTCGGGCCAGCGAAGGAAGGAGCCACGAAGGGTGGGGGCTCAAGAAAAACTTGCTGCACTGGGACAGGGGCCGACCACGGAAACGATGGCGGTGGATGTTGAAACAGAGAATAGGGCATTAAGTGGCGGCTTGGAGACGGAAAAATCGGCTGCGACACCGAGTGAGGTGGCGGCGCCGCGATGCCGATGGAGGTTTCGGCGCTGACAGCAGGGGACGAGCTGGAAGAAGGTGATGACGTTGTCATGGTTTGTGCGACAGAGGAGACGGGCTGAGAACTCATGACAACGTCGTACGGCTGGTGTATGGCGGCGGCGCCAAGAGGTTAAGAGAGAGAATCGAAAAAAAATAATATTTACTGTGCTCTTGATACCATGTGAGAATAATGGAACATGATGCTCTCTAAGGAGCCCCGACAGATATATTTATATTAATGAGAGTTTAATGTAAAGTACAATACTGATCTAATAATAATTCTATTAACTACAACCATTACAAAATTCTCTTTATTTTCGAAAAATATATATATTACCTTCATACATTTTTAGTTGTCACATCGGTGATGGTTGCAGTATTCACATTAGGGGTGGACAAACGGGTACAAGAATCACAGGTCAGGCCAGTATTCGGTAGTATAGGTTCGAGGCGGGTTAAGGTTGAGTTCTAATTTTAGAAAATCCAAATGGTTCAGGGCGGGGCTGGTCTTTAAAAACTAAGGAACCAAACGGGTCTTAAAATTTGAAAAAATGGGTACCCGATCGAACCGTTTTAAAATATTATTTTAATACTCTATTATATATTATATTTAATACTACCTCCATCCCTTTTTATTTAGCTATCTTTGACTTTTCCAGTCAAAGATGATAAACTTTAATCCATTATTCTAACTAATATATTAATATGAAACTTAATAAATTTATACTTTTAACAAAGAACATTTTCATATTATCAATATTACCGTGTATAAATGTATAATCGATCAAAGTTATATATTATTGACTTAGAAAATAGTGTTTGACTAAATAAAAAGGGACGGATGGAGTATATATATTATACTAATAACACCCGAAAGCTCTTCAGATTCTTATGTCTAGACAAAGACACTCAATTAAAGAAACTTGTCAATCAATTAAAGACTCCTAAATATTTTCCCCAATTCTTTATTTCAAATGCATCAAATTTTCTTTCTTCAATTTTTTTTGTAAATAAAAACTCTTACTCAATGAAGTGTGCATATTCATTTAATCATCTTCATTTTTATTATACTTTGATATTTAATAAGCTTTAAATTGTTTTTATAGACAAATACGTATAGTAACTAGTTTAATTTCTTATGACTTCACAGTGCTATTTTTTTAGTTTATGAATGATGATTAACATTTTTAATTTTTAATTTAGGTGGTTGTGTTCTGTTTAATTTATAAATTTGTTGCTAAATATTTTATTAAATAATTTAAAATGTTTTTCATATTTATATTTTGAAGCTTTACCATATTATGGTTACATTAATACTTAATTAGTTTTAGAATTTTATACTTAACTAGAATCTTAGCTAGCGTAGCCGTTTTTTTACAAAACGAAGAACCGAGGACTCAGACCGAACCGACCCGTTTCAAATGGGGTGGGTAGGGTCCGACTCCTATTTCGAGATTTGGTATACTCGGACCGAACCTACCTGTTAAATGGAACCGGCGGTTCTTAAAATTTATCAATTACCAGAATCGACCCGTATCATGCCCACTCTTAATTCACGTACTCAACTTTAACTATATTTTATTTATTAATGTATTACTACGGTATACATTCATTTTTTGAAAAATATTGTTAAACTCCTTTCCTTTTAAGAAAGGGGCTGCTCCGCGTGCCTCCAATGCGCACCCACCTTTTATCAAATATGGACAAGATTGTCCTTACTCTAAGCTCAAGGAACCTCTAATGTACTAGGCACACCACATACCTAATTATCAAAAATGACAAAGAAAAGCCTCTCCCTTCATTAATATTGATTTTTAATTTCAATGAGTTTTATTGTTTCCTAAAAATTTGTAGGAATTCTCACAAGTGCAGCGCCTAACAATTTGACATTTACTCTGCTCCAATAACTTGCTGCCATGTGGCCAATTTTGCCTTTTTATAAAATGTTATAACTTTTCCAATATTTCTCCTATTTTTATAAAAATTATATCAAATTAAATAATTTTTTATGATCTTTCATATGAAACCAATATCGTATCTGTAAAAATTAAAAAAAAAATTGGTCAAACTAATAACTACACTTCAAATTGCATTTGTCTTTTTATAAATTAACGGCTCCTATATATAATTTAGAATGTTAGTTTGATACTCCCCCCGGTTCTTAATTAATTTTACATTTTCTTTTTTGGGTCGTCTTATATTAAACTTTACACTTCCTTATTTTCCTTATTTGGCAAACAAATCTACACCAAACAGTGCAAAACAGTGCCAAACAATGTGAAACAGTTCCAAACAGTGTACTTTACAGTAAAGTCATATTTATTTTCTTAATATGTGTGAAGTCAAAATGTAAAGTGTAATAAGGACCGGGATGAAGTATATTTTTGTGACGTCCCATTTACTTCTTTACGTTTCTTTTTTAGGCAACTCCTTTTACATTAAATGTCGTAACTACCCTTCACTATCCACTCACTTTTTACATTTGTGTGGATAACATTAAGTCCCCCCCAAAGTCAAAGAACATGCAAGACATTTGTACTTCTATTAGTTGAGCTCCTAAAATACCGTGCCAAAAACAAACGTCAAATTCTATCCGGGACGGAGTAATCAAAATATAATTTCTCGAATTTTCAAAGCACAAAAAGTTTTTTTTAAAATAACCCCGAAAAACCTAAACATTCAGAATTATTGAATTCCACTGTTCTTAAAATCGGCCTAGTCGGACCGACTAATCGGCCTAGGCGGCAAAAAAATCAGCCTAGTCGGCCGCCTAGGCGCTAAGCGCCCGTCAACCGCCTGACTAGCACCTAGTGAGTTTTAGAACATTGTTTATATATGTTAGACCCCTAGATTTTGATAAATAGTTTTGATGATGCCAAAGCTTTTCAAAATGCCCCTCTTCTTTGGTAGCATTTAACTTAATGATGTATTCCGTCAGTTGGCTAAGCTAGTAAAGTATTGTTTAAAAGTGTTAAGTTGAAAGTGTCAATTCTCAAAGAAATTTAACTGGATAATATAAAATGCAATAAGGTAATATTTAACTGCCTTAAAAGGATTTCTTATAGACCTTACCAGTTACATTTCTTTGATACATCAAATAACACAAAAACATCTCGAACAAACTATTTATTAAGCTGGAACACAAAATGCAATAAGGTAATAATTTTTACCTTAACAGGATTTGTTATCCTACTAGTGAAATAAATAGTTCATGTTCTAAATACTAGCCGGAGTGACCGAAAGACAAAAGTAAAATGTTTTGTATCAAGAAAATTATACCGGAAAAGTCAAAATGCAAAAAGGTAATTTATTACCTTAAACGGATATTTAAATCCTACCGGTATATATTTTCTTTATCACAAAAACATTTTTTCTCCGTCACTAATTGAGAACAAATAAATTTAAAATTTTTAAAGGCTAATAAAATTTGTACTGGAAAGTAAAAATGCAATAAGGTAAAATTCACTTACCTTAAAAGGATATAATCCTACCAGTATAAATTTTATTAGACTAAAAAATTAACTGTTCGTTTTATTGATTTATCACCTCGTGATAAACCGGAGCCAATCAAAGAAAAGGAATCCAAGCATGGAGGATGTTTAATGCAAAGAACGTACAATGCATGGGAGGCGCAGTCTAGTTGGATATACACAGGAGAACTGCAGCAGCTAGGCAGAAAGAGACAAAAAGATTTATCGGCTCCAAAGAAGAAGACGAACAACAAGTTGTTATCTTCTGAAACAAAGATTCAACGTACAAGATTAAATCATCTCAACCAACGGATGAGATTAATCTACCGGAGATGCCTATAAATGAAGGCCGAAGCATGAGTTCGAAAACAAGTTTTTGAGTTCAAAGCAGAGAAATTCCATAAGCATTCAAAGAATATCTAGCAAAAGAGAAAGTGCTTGATAATAACCTCACTCTTTGCTTTGACTCATGCTTCACTAAGCTCTTAGACTAGATCATCATTTTTCATATTTTTAGAGCTTAGTTTATAGTTGGAGACTAGAATTTCCTTGTAGTATACAAGGTGTTGTTGAACACTTCAGGAGGACAGTTGTTCCCGGCCTGAGTGTGGTTAGATAGGTCAGGAGTACCTTTTGATCCTCACTGGATCAATTGAGAAAAACCTAAAGGATTGAGTAGCTTGGAGTGGTGTTGTACTCCTCGTGAAACACCTTCAATCTAGGCCAGAGTTGTCAAGGCTAGATTGTCACTAAGTGTATTGGGCTTAATACATTAGTGAAATCCATTTGAAATAGGATGGGACTGGATGTAGGAGGATTACACCACCTCTGAACCAGGATATAATGTGTGTTGATTCATTTTCAGTCAACAAAGCACACACTGAACACTTCTCACATAAAGATTGTAGTTTGCCAGCAGAATCCTAAGCAGTAGTCTTAATTGACCATACTGCTTATCCTACTGCTTAATAACTAACTTTCTTTGAGATACAAGAGTCGCACAATATAACAACTATAAGGTCTGTTCCATTAGATTTTCAGGAAATACTACTTAAGGAATAGCAGTTGCCTCAACAGTCTCCTAGGGACTACCCAACTTCTGAGCCCACTGCTCACACAAAAGTATTTCCTGTGAACATCTTGACATTACTAGACCTTTACATCTTTATCTCTAAGAAGTCTGTTCAAACTAATCTCTGTGATTCAAGGTGATAACCCAGAAGGTGCCTCAACAGTTCCCTCACTATCACCCAACTGCCTAGACCACTGCCTAAGTAAAACCTTCTACTTACTTGGTCCAAAGCACATCTTCAGAAAGCCCACATCATCCTGAGCAACACCATATAATCAATCCTTCCATACCTTCACCTTTACTTCAGCAGGTGCCTCAGCAGTTCCCTGGTTACTACCCAACTGCTGAGACCACTGCTATCATTTAAGGTTGATTATCAATCCACCTCAGTACTTCATCCAAAAGCTCTTCCTACTCTAGAGAGATTCTGAGTGCACCTTCATCATACACCAACTATTTCGTTAGCAGTTGCCTAAGCAGTTCCCTGCTTTCTAGCCAACTGCCTAGCCAACTGCTCACCTTAAAGCAAAGACTTCATCCATCATAGAAAGTTGTTACACACTATTTATCTAAGAGGTTAAAGACTTCCGATGTGCATCTATAAATCTCCCAAAAGATTATAGATCATCTCATCTAGAAGGGAAAACTTTTAAAGGCCGAAAAAGCTTTAAAAGTCTATTCACTCCCCCCCCCCCCCCCCCCCCCTCTAGACTTTTACCTCTATCCGGGACCATCAATATAGTATAACATAGTATGAGAGTGAAACGAGTTCAACTCAAAATATTCGTTACATTATACAAGTTTAAACATGATCACAAAATTAATTATGTTTATTTGTATTAAAAACTTTGGATAAATAAAAATATATTAAACTAACTTTCTAAATTATATGTAGGAGCCGTTAATTTATAAAAAGACAATTGCAATTTGAAGTGTAGTTATTAGCTTGATCAATTTTGTTTTTTAAAATTTTTACATATACGATATTGGTTTAATATGAAAGATCATAAAAATTATTTAATTTGATATAATTTTTATAAAAATAGGGGAAATATTGGAAAAGTTATAACATTTTATAAAAAGGGAAAATTGGTCACTTGGCACCAAGTTATTGGAGCAGAGTAAATGTCAAATTGTTAGGCACTGCACTTGTGAGAATTCCTACAAATTTTTAGGAAACAATAAGACCCATTGAAATTAAAAATCAATATTAATGAAGGGAGAGGCTTGATAATTAGGTATGTGGTGGGCCTAGTACATTAGAGGTTCTGTGAGCTTAGAGTAAGGACAATCTTGTCCATATTTGACAAAAAGGTGAGTGCGCACAGCAGTATTGGTCCTATTGGAGGCGCGCGGAGCAGCCCATTTTAAGAAAGAATGGCCTAAATATTACTTCTAGAGTTTCAATAGACAAAAATATCACTAATTTGACTTGTGGACAGAAATGTTACCCGTTCCCAAACCCAACTCCTGCGCGAATTCATCGATGGAGCTCATCATTGTTACTTTCTTTCTTCCTCTAGAGAAACTCTACGTATCAAGATGATGATTTAGATCTGGCTTCAAATCGCCATCACCAGATCGAGCTCCTGCGCGCAATACACCAATCGATTTCTTTCCTCATCGCCATCACCAGATCGATTTAGATCTGGTTCTTCTTCATCTTCTTTCTGGCCATTATTTTTGTTTTGTGACATTACATGTTGAGAAGATGATGATTTGTCATCTCTGGACAGGGGATTAGAAGGGATTTGTACATGGATTTGGCTAGGAGTTAGATCGGCGGCTGCCGCACTAGGGTTACGAGGTGGGCAGCTGTCGCAGTTGGGGCTAGAGAGGTGGGATGGTCCGATGGTGAAGGGTCTCCGGAGTTGGCCATTGGGGCGAGGGGCAGAGATGGGGTGGGGTGACTGGACAGTCACAAGTGGTGGTCATTGAGACTTGTCGGCGCTCTGGGGCTGGCGGCCTAGGGCTGGGTCCGAAAAACCGAAAACCGAAAATCGAATCAAATTAAATCGAACCGCGACCAAATAAAACCGAACCGATAAAAACCGAAACCGATTGTAAAAAACCGAACCGAACCGTAGTAGTTTGGTTCGGTTTTGGTTTTTACCCTTCAAAACCGAACCGAACCGAACAAACCGAACATAAATAAAATATGAAATTTTATTTGTTAAATGTAAGCATTAATCTTAATATCATCAATAATCTTTGAATTTCTTGTGCTAGAGAAATAATGTTTATGCTATGTTTAGTGTAGTTTATAAATGCATTTACACATTCATTGCCCATAATAATGTAGCTATTTTGAATATGTCTTTTATGTATGTATGTTGCAATTTGTTGCATGATTATATGTTTTTACTAGTTAATGCTATGTTTTTATGTAACTTACTTCTTTTTTGTAACTTAACTTTTTTATATTGATAAAACAAATAAATATTCATCTCTTCTAAATCACACAGGACGTATGTATTCATAAACGTTTTTCAAATTAGTCACAATGCAAACATTGTAAATTAAGAATAGATACACACTTTTATCTCTCCCACATACTCATATAATTCAAGACATATTTGTTTATTATTATTTTCTTCATTTGTTCAAGTATGCTTGCATTTTTATGTAATATGTTTGATCCCTCCAACTTTTATATCAATTTTAAATTAAATGACAAATATTTAGTAAAACACCGAAAAAATCGAAACCGAACCGAAACAAATCGAACCAATCAAACCGTGGTTTGAAGTTTTGGAGTGTAAGACCGAACCGAAACCGAACCGAACTTTTACTTTGGTTCCGTATTTGGTTTTAGGTCAAAATCGAACCGAAAGAACCGAACCCACCCCTAGGCTGGCCGGTGTTGGGTGACTGCGGCCATTGGAGCTGAACGGAGGCGGCCGGTGGCTAAGTTGGGAAACATGGGTGTTGCTTTCAACACGTAACTGGGGCTGGGGAGGGAATGAGTCAACGGCGTTGGAAAATGTCAACGAAACAAGTGGTCGGAATTTTTTTCTGGCGGCATAGTGACATGATTAACGGTATAGTAATCTGATTAACGGGATAGTGACATACGTTACTACGTTAGTGACATGAAAATTTGACAGTGGCAGTTCTTACTTCTTACTGACATAAAAAACGCGGTGACAAAAAATATTACAATGCCATAATCTATTTCCAAATATATGACTTTGTTAGTCACATTTTTGTTAAAATTTAAAAGTAATCACATTTTTTAAAATTAACTTCATTTTAGTAATATTCAGAGACAAACCCCTCATTTTGAATTTTTAATTTTTTTACTTATACAGAATTGAAGATATATTAATGATCAACTTGTGCGTTTACAAACATGAAAGTGGATCATTGCCATTAAAAGAAAACAGGGGATGAAATATATTCTAGGTGATATGACAAGAAACAGTTACGTAGTACATAATTGTATATTGTACCAATTCAATAATCACTTGTTCAATTGCGTGAGAGTAGGGCTGGGACTTAGAACCGTAAAACCGGGGAAACCGATCCGAACCGAACCAAAATTTTCGGTTCGGTTCGGTTCCTATAATTTTGGACTTCATCTTTTTTCGGTCCAGTTCCTATAGTATTTCATCGGTTCAGTTCCGGTTCGGTTCCGGTTCCTAGCCACGAACCGAACTACTTATACATTGCATGAGTAATCTTCATTTGAGGTGCTTATGGGTTGAATTTTTTGATAAACTTTTGTGAGCTTGTTTTTCATAAAATAATGATTGTCCGCCAAATTTGAGCTTAAAATGAAACCGGGAAGTCAGTTAAATAAATCATTGAAAAGCATTACGCCAAAATATATATATAAACACAATGTTTTTCATTATTTTATTTAACTCACTTCCCGGTTGCATTTTGGGCTAAAATTTGGTATATATAATCTACATTTCATGTAGAACATGATCACAAAATTTTATAAAAAAAGTCTACACGGAAGCACATCAAATGGAGGTGGCCAGACGGCGTTCCCGACAGATTTTTTTTGTCAAAAAAAATTGTTTTGCATAATATACCTTATATATTGTGGATCAGGTCAATCCGAGTAGTTGTTATTTTAATAATTTAGTCCACTTTTATATTTATTGTTTTTTTGAAAATGTATTTGTTATTGGAGTTAACCTCAAAAAAATTAATATCTATTGATTACGTTGTTTATTACTACGTACTTTTTACTTATTGTGTATTACTAGTACAAGAATATTATTTTGGGGTTGAACTACATACTATTGGATGTGTACTTTGGAGCTATTGAACCTTTTTGCTTGACGGTTGACGCCTATTTTAAACCGAGATTTTTGTGAAGTTTAAATTTAATGTTGCACTTGCATTTTTTTTATATTTGAACATTGAGATATCATGCATGTATAATGTAATGGTCATAATTTCAGGATTTAAAATTTGAATTTTTTTATGTAACTGAAGGTAAAATGAGTTCATTTTAGGAGGATAATGAAATTCTTATAAGGAACCGAAAAAATGTAAGAACCGAATCAAATTTAACTAGAACCGAACCGAATTTAACAACTACATTTTTAACTAGAACCTATCCGAATTTAACGTCTACGATTTTTATACGGTTCCATAGAACTTTAACAAGAACCGAACCGATCCCAGGCCTACGTGAGAGTGAGTGTCGAAACTGGCCAACGTCCAGAATAAATGGGTATCATCAATGCCAAGTAAACCCGCCTATATTAATATAATTAAGATTCAGATCATTATAACAAACTCAAAGAGATCAACACTAACAACTATCTGTAACCCGACTAGCACTATTAACCTTACGGCTAGACTTGGAAATGCTAACAACCAAAGAGGTATGACACATCAATCACTGGCCATATAGATCCTTCTAACAACATAATATCTAGAAGAATTGTCAATCCTTATCGTGAACCTCAAACTAAAGACATCAACAAAAACCAGAGCAACGTAAACAAACTTACCGTGAAAGTAAGACCATAAAAAATAAAATAATTGACAAATACTCCAATCTCCTTGCTGCTAATATTCTTGAAGTATCATCTTCCAAACCATAGCACCTCGATCGCTCCACGGCTGCGATTTAGGAGGGGGCGCACCGCCGATCTGTCTTCTCCCTTGCTCGGAACTCGATCCGGAAATTGCCTCCCTCGAGCACCCCCAATTGCCTCCACCCTGTGGTGAAATCCATCCAAACAGGACCCAATCCATTTGCCCCATCCATTTGTCCGTTGCGCCCACCATAGTCCCAATCGAAGGTATCAATCACAGATCTCCAAATCCGATCCATAGCAACACATCCAGAAACATCAACCATAGAAAACAAACCGTGGGGAGACAGAGCATGGTAACTGTCACGCCCCAGACCGCATCTAAGCGCGTGTACAACCGCCGTGTGATTAAGTGACATCACTCGCAAGTCGACCTCACATAATCACACAAGGCGTTCATGAACATCGTTCACATCATGCTCAGTAGTAAACATACATAACAACATCACATCATAGATTGAATGAATAGCGGAAAATATTCAATGGTCAATCATAAGCCACATATGGCAAAATATAGGCTCGCATGCCAAAACAATGTAATATTACAAAAGTATCCATGAGCATAGTTTATGATTTATAATAGTAAAGGAATCACAAACCTTGTCTTCCTCTAGATTCCTTCCACCCGTGCAAAGGTGTAGAAAACAAGCTCTAGCTTCAACCTGAAATGGTGGGGCTCCCCGAAGGGGTCAGTACAAGTACCGAGCGAGTAGCAAGCTAAATGTAGAGTAACTAACGTTTCAAGTATAAGACCCAAACATAGGGTGATACATATACTTATACTCCTTTACCCCAAGTTATAAAATACATATCGGTACTTATATACACTTGGAAATACCCGACCATTGTTTATTTGGGAAAAATAACGGTAGTCAATGTCCTTGACTTAAAATCCCAGCCCACTCATAGACCTATGAGTGTATAGGACTTAACCTGTCCAAATCAAATAATCATAAGGACACCGCCCGGTCCTGAATTACTAAACAGTAATCTATGAGTTTTGAGGATACACGCCCGATCCTTGGGTACTCCACCCTATATAACCGAGTTTTGAGGATACCACCCGATCCTTGGGTACTCCAACCGACATAACCGAGTTTTGAGGATACCGCCCGATCCTTGGGTACTCCACCCGACATAACCGAGTTTTGAGGATACCGCCCGATCCTTGGGTACTCCACTCGACCTATGATCTACCACATATCATACTAGATAGGGCCTATATCATAATCAATAAACAAGACTAAACCAAGTCTTAAGGCCTAAAGAAAATCATTCATGCAATTCATGCATTGAAATTATTATATAGGTAAAATAAGGCCAAACCGGCGCCGGTTCAAAACTGACCGGCGCCGGTTCATAATTACATAATATGAACCGGGCTAAACCCGTTCAAACCGTTGCCGGTTCTGACCGGCGCCGGTTGCCCTTGGACAACCGGTCAACCCTCAGTTGACCCGCTATTTCAAATCCAATATGTGTCAAACTTAATCACAACATGCATTAAGTTATAAACAACCATATTGTGCCCCATTTATCTCTAAACATATCACATATGTTTTTATAAACATTTTCATTTCACAAATCATGCATATTTCAATAATCCATTTCATACAAGCCTAATTACTTTGGCAAATCACATGTTTAATCTCATTTAAACTTTATCATGAACGCATATATCATTTACTTAGGTAATCTCATGCTTAACCCAAAAGTTACAAGACATTAAGCCATCCACTCACCTTAAATGAGCCTTAGCGCGTTCTACGCTCCTCGGTTGGACTCCGGCGAAACTCTGGCGAAACTCCAGCGAACTCTAGAAACACTTTTCTTATGCTCCTAACATGGTTTTATCATCACAAAACTCATATCAATACAAATAACCTCTAAATGGTTAGTTTCCGGTGAACCGGTCATTTTGGTTTCTAAGTTCGTTCTTGGACTTAGAACTACCTTCCAACCCCTCGTTCTACACCTCTAAACATGTAGAACCATTAGGGGGTCTTCCATATGATATATAAATCATATGATAAATAAAAAGTAGAGGAAAAGTTATTATAAGGTCATTACCTTAATTATCCAAGTTTTTTTCTCACTTTTTCCTTCTTAATCTTCCTTCTTTTGAACCACCCTTGCTTGAGCTTGTTCTTGGCTATGGAGGATGGTGGTTGGAGAGTCCTTGCTACTGATTGGGGTGGTTGTCCGAACTAATAGGATGGAGAGGGGTGAGAGGAGGGTTTTGTCTCAATTAGAAGTTGATTGAGAGAGGGCGGCCTACCTAGGGTCAATCCCATGCCAACCAATCACTCTCAACCACTCCTCACCTCATGCAGCCCCCCCTTAAGACAATCTCTAGCACAAAAACGTGGGGTGGCCCCCACTCATGTGGGAGGTCATCCCTTTGTGTCCCGATTTGTACAATCGGCTCGAAAGTTGTATTTCTCGGACTGTTTTAATTATATTTTATTTTATCGGGTCAAATAAAATATATTAAGTGTCCTCAATCATTATGGGTCTTCTGAATGAATACACATTCCCCAACTTTAATTTAGAAGTCTCCGAAATTCATTTCGGACTGTTATCCAATAAATTACCAATATCGGTAATTGGGCCTCGTTTGACCAACGGGTCAACCCCATGCCCTTTCTATGGGCCAACTAAAATATATACCATCATATAAATATTATCTAGACCAAGATGAATATAATATGTGGTACCGGGATTATCGGGCGGTCCCCGCTCCTGATACGGGCCCCGCGTGCAATTCACTATTCACGCAAAAATAACAACAAATTTTTTTACAACCTTGTAAATTCATAAATCGCTATTCCAGGTTCATTACATGATTTACTAAAAGTAAATATACTTGGGGACGGTGTTACAGTAACGACCGCCCTCCCATTGTCGCTCCAAATCATTCGTCAGACAAGAAACGGTGCAAGCCGCCTGCCAAAAAGACAAATCCCAAATGAAAGCTAGGGAGAAGACCACGTCTACGCTGCTCTAAGGAGGTGGTGTTGTTGGTTACTCTGCAGTTATCACTTGAGTTATTAGTGAAGATATTGTGAACCTTCCGTCAAGATGCACATTTCGCGGTTCAAGTGAAAACATATGTAAATTAAAGCAGTAAAGACCTTGATTGTCTTTTAAATGATTAGCGAGAACACCTCGAATATAAAAATATTGGAGAGGAAAAGATCAAAACACAAATTTTATTAAGAATAAAAGAATAATCCTTTGTGATTTCATCCATTCTTGATAAAATAAGTCCAAGTTTTGAAAAATGTTCGGAGGTCTTAAGAACGGAGCCTTGAAGATTGAAATGTCTGAAGAACAAGGCTATGAAGATTCGAAGATCTAAAAATGAAGCTTTGAAGATATTCATATCAGTATTGAATCTTGATTCAATTGAAGATCAACTTATATATCCTGGGAAGCCCTTTAACGGAAGATCAAGTCATAAAACGGTCTTTTTGTTGAAAATCAGACTAGCTATTTGAAAGACCGGAGGCCCTTCGAGATTAATTCTACATACAAGAATATTCAATTTTTCAAAGAACAAAGCTGTAAAGATTTGAAGATATAGTGAAAGAAGGTTTGAAGATTTGAATATCTGAAAAACGAATGTTCGAAGATTTCAAGGTCAGAAGAACGAAGATTCGAATATTTGAAGAATTAAAGATTTAATTTCAATTTAAATTCTTTAATTATATTTATTTCTAATTGCAAGCGAAGAATCAGATGATTCATATTTAGAGATGGAACCCGATATTCTTATATAATTTTATTTGCGATCAATTTTAAGTAAATATTTAAAATTTGTTTCACAGACTAATTTAACCACTTTTTTTGAAAACTCTAAAAATATTACTCCGTACTTCGTATCTTTTTGTCCATAATCAATATTTTAGTAATATTTAAACGTTCGATAAACCAAAAACAGTTTATCGAACATATACTAATTAAGCACATTTAATTTTATTGTAAATAAAAAATCATTCCCCTTATATGAAAATTAAGTTTCTCTTAACGGTAAAGTGCCCGGACTTGCGGCAGCGACAGCGGCCACGGTGGCGGTCAGGCGGCGACAGTTTTTCTCAAAGGTAGCGCAAATCCGCTAATGTTCTCGAGTTTTTTAATTTTTATTACTACGTACTTTAATTATAAATAGAGTTAGAGATTCATTAAAGGTAATTTTGTCAAGTGAGTACGTTTTTAATCTTATAAAATATGGAATTCGTATTTGTGCATTTGCCCATTGTTTTAGGGGGTGTTTGGAAAATGACGTTTTAGTAAAAAGATGGTGGTTGACACCTTTTTGTGTTTTCTACAAATGAAAACGTTGTATGGTAAAATATTATTCGGCCCTAGCATTTTTGACGGAACCGCTGAAATGAAAATGACGCAAATTAGCAAATAACAAAGTGTTGTTTTGGTTGGCATTTTGAAATATCTTCTGGCAATTCACCAATTTACTCCCCTAGTCCCTTACGCCTATCTCTACCCCTACCCCCACCCCGCCCCGTATGCCTACCATCCTCGTACCCGTTAGCCTTACCCCTAACCATTCCTGTATCCGTTAGCCTTACCTCTACCCCTACCCCCACCCCGCACCGGTGTACGGGTAGGGGTAGAGATAGGTGTACGAGCCACGGTAGATCGTGTAAGCGAAGGAGTAAAGGTACGAGGGTCAGGCAAGGGTAGGTGTCGCTAAATTCCAAACACGCTCTTAGAGGCTGTTTGACAACATTGTTTTTTGGCTTATCTAAATTACGAGCCCGTTTGGTGAACCCTTTTTCTGGCTTATCAGGCTTATCAGCCATCTTTTTCACCAAACACGTAACTTTTGATTTCGTGCGCTAAATTTTGTAATAAGCAGAAAAAGTAAGGTTGGAGTTACTTTTCTGGCTGTATCGGCTGAAGTTACTGTAGAGGACCATTTTAGCTATTTTACATAGATTTTTTTCTTTATTTTATTAATAAAATATATTTTAATATTAATTTTTTTATGAATCAGCAAAATCAGCCAATACGTCACTTCAGCCAGAACTTCATAAATTTCAGCAGAATCAGCCGATTCAGCTAATTTCAGTGTTACCAAATGGGCTCTACGTGTTTTTCACCAAACACGTAATTTTTGCTTTCGTGCGTTGAATTGTGCAATAAGCCGAAAAAGCAAGGTAGAAGTTACTTTTCTGGCTGTATTGGTTGAAGTTACTGTGGATGATTATTTTAACTATTTTTACATATAATTTTTTCTTTATTTCAAAAATATTATTTTCTTAACTCAGTAGAATCAGCCAATACAACCATTTCAGCCAGAACATCATAAATTTCAGTAGAATCAGCCAAATCAGTCGATATTCGTGCTACCAAACAGTTCTTAGTCTTGTTTAGGGAATTAGCTCTTTTATTTTTAGAAGAACCAAGTGAAAATAGTAGGGGTGGGCAAAAGACCTGTTACTAAATTGGCTGTAGGTCAATTGTGATCCTCGGATCCCTATGTATTGCAGTATTGGAAGGAGTGGATGTAGAACTGGAAGAGGAATGTGCTGATTCACTTGGGTTGGACTGATTTTGATTGGTAGATAAAGAGAGATGATCATTTTGATGTTGAGAAGATATAGACGCACTGTCAGAAGATGAAGACTCACTGGTTTGAATGGGGTGTGTGAAGGATTGGATACTGATAGGTGCAGAAGAAGGATTTGAACTTAAACTGGGAGAAGAGACAGATGCATGAGTAGTGAACAAGGTAGGGTAAGGAAACTTGGATTCTTGAAACACAACATCTCTGGAGATGTAAATTTTCCCTGAGGATGACAAGCATTTGTAGCCTTTGTGATTGGAAGAATACCCTATAAACACACACTCTTCAGTATGAAAATCTAATTTGTGTTTGTGATAGAGTCTGGTGAATGGGTAACAGGCACAACCAAAGACTTTGAGAAAGGTATAATCACGGACAGATTTATACAACTTGAAGTATGGACTGGAATTGCAGATAGATTTGGATGGTGTTCTGTTGATAAGATGGACAGAGGTGGCAAAGGCTGCATCCCAGAATTTAAGAGGTAAGGAAGAGTGAGATAGAAGTGATAGGCCTTTTTCAACAATAGTTCGATGTTTTCTTTCCATAACACCATTCTGATGGTGTGTGTGTGGACAAATTACTCTATGAACAATTCCTTTTTGAGTGAGAAGTTTAGTGAAAGATCTGAATTCACCACCCCAGTCAGATTGAATGGCCTTTATAGATGTGGAAAATTGATTGAGAATATACTGAGAGAAATTGGTAAAGGCAGTTAGAGCATCAGATTTTTGTTTAAGAAAGTATATCCATGTGTATTTAGTACAAACATCAATGAAAGCTATGTAATAATGGTAACCATCAAAGGAGGAAATAGGAGCTGGTCCCCACAGATCTGTGAATACTAATTCAAAAGGATGATTATATTCAGTAGTGGAAGTATGAGAAGGCAGTCTATGTGCCTTGCCCATGTGACAGGCAGAACAAAAGTCAATAGCATTTCTATTTATATTTGAAACATTACATTGTTGGAGAACAAGTTTAAGAGCCTCAAAGTGAGGATGACCAAGTCTTAGGTGCCATAGATTACAAGATTGAGTGGAACTACAAGCTGAGGAATTATTACAAGTAGATAACATGACACTAGACTTAGGACACTGTGTAGAAGGCTGATTAGCATTTGGAGAACTTGGATGTGAACCAATAGCAGGGAGAGAAGTGAATCTGTAGAGACCATCTTGTCCCAGAACCCCATGTAAGAGAATTTGATTAGAAACCTGAGATTTCACAAAACAGTCATAAGGATAAAATTCAAAATATACATTGTTATCCTTTGCAAACTGACTGACACTGATCAAATTTTTGGTAATTGCAGGAACATGGAGAATATTTTTGAGTGAAAGAGAAATAGAGGACTGATAAGGGAAGGGAAAGGAAGTAAAACCAACAGACTTGATATCCAAACCTTGACCATTGCCCATAAAGAGCTTATCAGTTGTAGTAACAGGATCACTATGTTGCAGGTTAAAGGGATCCGAGGTTGCATTGGGCCAATTGGCTGTAGGTTGCTGTGGTTGATGTACAGTGTCAGGTTGATGTTGTTGGTGTGTAGGTGATGGTGAAGTATGATAAGGTGGAGTGTGATCCCAGTTGAACTTTGGTTGAGAGTAATAAGGTCTCTGTGGTAATGGATTTGAGAATTGTGGATGAGCTAAGTATTGGTTATAGTGATTTGAGGATGTAGGGTTACAGTATAGGATGGATTATAACGATGATAGCATATCAAGGCATGGTGACCTGGTTTTCCACAGACTTGGCAAGTAATAGCATTCCGACCTCCAGATCTTCCTCCTCTTCCACGTGTGAAACCTCCACGACCTCTTCCTCGATAAGAATTAGGGTTACCATTGTTGTCAAACTGAGCAATCTGTACTGAAGCATTTTCCGGGGTATTCTCACTTGCAGATTGATTAGGTGCAGATGAAATTTCCAAACGAGCAACATTAGCAGACAGAATATTTGTCTGAGATGATTCACGAAGCTTCTGAAGTCGTACCTCTTTGGCAGACAAGAGAGATTCAACCTCTGACAAAGTTGGAGGATCGAGGATGTTGCGAGAGGCTATCGATGAAGCTAGGGATTCATATTCCTCTGGCAAGCCTTCAAGGATTACATTGATGTGTTCCTTAGATGAAATCGGTTCACCAATGGACAGGAGATTGTCTGCGATGGTTTGAATTCGTAGAAGATACTCAGAAATGGTGTGATCACCTTTTGCATTCGTATATAGCTCGGATTTCAGCTGTCTGGCCTTTGCTACAATACTCGCCCTGAAGAACATGTTGATCTCATTCCAGAGCTCATACGAGTGTCTGCAATGGATCACCCGTGCATGAAAAGCTTCAGATAGTGATGCAAGTAACCTGGAAAACAGCATTTGATCATGTTGTTCCCAGGTAACATATAGTTCATCAACAATTCCTGCTGTTTCATCATTAATGGAGAGAAATTGTTTCGGAATTTCAGAGAGAAAGTTTTGGAATTTCAGGTTTGATGATGAATCGAAGGAGTTTGTGCGCACGTACAATGGATTCAACATGATGCTTCCAGAAAATGAAGTTGTTAGCATCGAGTTTGATTGGAAGTTGATGTGTGAAGGTGACGATTGAAGAGGAATTAGTGGAGGTAGCAGAGTTTGATTCAGAGGATGCCATTGTTGGATCGAGAGCTAAAGCTTCGATACCATATTAGAAAGAGAAGAGGAGAAGAGATCTGAAATGATAATTGTTGTATATTTTCAGTAAATACAATAGTGCTGAGTACAGATATTTATAGTTGGTTACAAAGCTATCTAACTTCAATAACAACCGAGTCCCTATATAGTGTGTTGCTCAAGTAAAGTACTTCTAGTCTATTACATGTTGTATATCTAACAGCATGTTTTATATCATTAATATTTTTGAAAAAATCTCTTGTTATTATTATTATATAATTTCATCATCATGAGTACCATAATCATCAATTTTTTTAATATTCAACTACTTTTTCAAACTCTAGTTTTTGTCTAATAGTCAAATGTATATTTTTCATATTTAGCACTCTGGAAATTCGAAAAAAATGATGTTGTTGTGAGATAATATTTAATATTAGACTTTCATACTAAAAAATATTTCTAGGAAAAATAAAAGTAAGGATAAAATCAAAATGTCTTGTCACGTATATGCCCTGCCTAGACTTAAATGGCTTAAGACTTAGTCATGCCGCATTGACATGCCTTGTGCTTTTTACAACATTGATTACAACTCATTGAAATTTTTCTCAAAGAGATGAGTATGGATTTTAAAATCAAGTGTAATTTGTTAACAAATACTTTTATTTTGACTGCTTTGTTTATTAATAATCCGTAATTTGACATAATGTAATTGTTATTTATTATTTTTAGAGTGCAAAATATATTATATTTTTTACTAAAAGGCCCAGTTTTCACCGTTGCACAGGGTCCGTGCCTGGTTAGGACCGGCCCTGTCTACGGCGGTGGTAGTTTTTTTAACCCTGTAGTAGAAAACACTAGAGTTAAGGGGGGCCTCTTATTCAATCAAAATCACATGGGTGCACCCAATTGCACTGCATAAAAATCCTTAACAGCAGTTATTCTGTCAATAGAATGGACCTTATATAAGAGGAATTTAATGAAAGAGGTTGCTTTAAATCTTACTCTGCCTCCGGGGTTTCTTCCTTATTTGATCTGAAACATTAAGCACGGGAACTTCTTCATGTACATCTACCAGAGATGAATTATCATCTTGCAACGCACCTGCAAGAATGTTAAAAGGCACACACTTTGATAGTTTGGTACGTAGTATAATTCTTATTACAGCATGCAAATCTTTGTCTATTTATGCAAAGCTTAACATTTAGATGTTACCACGTTTGTATAGAATCTAAAATGTCAAGCACAAGTGTGAACATTAAAATGTCTGCTTGTTACGACATACACATAAAAAACTGTCACAGTTAGGCAATTTTTACTGAAAATCAAGAAGCAAAATTTGTTACAACACCAATCATGAAATGGACATGACAAAAGCAACTAACTCAACTCACCATTGTCTCATAATAATTTCCATGCAAGTAGCAATAACCAATGATGATCAAGGATTCAGAATTCCATATAATGATTCCTTTTTAAAAGGCTTTGACGTGAAAGTCGTCTAGTGTATAACTTGACTATATTTTAACGAATTAATATTGTTAACAAATTTTATTTAAGCCACTGATATAAATGGTTGGGATCAAGGTGAAGGTGATGATGATGATTAAGGTGTAGGTCAGATTTTTCATTTCCATTCAAACTACTATACAACAACATCCAAACCTTATTCCCAAAAGATTTTGGGGATTTCCATTCAAATTACTACAAATACAAAAATACAACATGGCATCATACTAGGTAATAGGTAAAAAAATTGAGAAAATGTAAACAAATACATATATGCACCCGAAAGATTTAGATGATAAAAGCTACAAAGTGGATAACAAATTAGTTATACAACTTTCAAACAAAAGGAAAAGTACGGGTAAATCATATCACTGAAATCATGTGGGCTTTTAAGGTGCACAGTTTGATGTCCAACATGATTGACATGTCTCACTTGATAGCAGGTCTCGAGGAACTTAGTGTTGGGAATAACAGGATCGTGCTAATATGAGAGAAAAACACTTCTATTACTTTCAAGAATAGAAAGAAGAGACATACAAGCTCTAATTAAAAAACTCTCAAAACAACACCCCACATATCTCTCAAGGATATTCACAACTCTTCTTGGTTGTGCTATGATGATCTATTCTAATTTACTTGATGATAGAAAGACTCTCCAAGCTCTCTATTTATAGCACCAAAACTAGGTACTATGAAGGTGGGAGGAAGGTGGGATTAAACATGAGGAAACTTTGAGGAAGCTCCCTTTGTCATTCTTGCACATGGATGAAGCTTCATGGTTGTTGCTTGCACATGGAGGAAGCTTCATGGTTGTTGCAATTGGATTCTTCAATTTGCTTGTACTTGGATATGTCCTGGAAATTGAATTCTTCAATTCTCCCCTTCCAGGCATATTCAAAACAAGCATCCCGACTATGTCTCTGCATAGCTCTAGCTTATCTCGTGTCACCACCTTTGTCAGCATGTCTGATGGATTCTCCTTTGTATTGATCTTCACTAGTCTCAACCGTTGTTGATCAATCGTCTCCCGTATCCAATGATACCGAATATCAATATGCTTTGTACGAGAATGGTACATAGAGTTCTTGCTCAAGTCTAGAGCACTCTGACTGTCACAATGTACCTGGTACTCTTTCTGGTGGATCCCAAATTCTTGGAGAAAGCGCTTTAGCCACAACATTTCCTTACCTGCTTCAGCGGCAGCAATGTATTCTGCTTCTGTTGTAGATAAAGCGACACACTTCTGCAATCTTGATTGCCAAGAAACAGCTCCCCCCTGCAAAAGTGTAGATATATCCTGTAGTAGACTTTCTACTATCAATATCTCCGGCCATATCAGCATCTGTGTAGCCTTCCAAGTTTGGATCAGCTCCTCCGTAACAAAGACATAACTTCGTGGTACCTTTCAAGTATCTGAGAATCCATTTGACTGCCTCCCAATGCTCCTTCCCAGGGTTAGAGAGAAAACGACTTACTGTACTCACTGCTTGTGCGATGTCTGGCCTTGTGCATACCATGGCGTACATCAAACTCCCAACTGCCGAAGAATATGGAACTGCTAACATCTCCCCGATCTCTTCCTTGGATGTAGGGCATGTTCTTTTGCTCAACTTGAAGTGATTCGCAAGTGGAACACTAACTGGTTTGGCATCATTCATGTTGAATCTCTCAAGTACTCGTTCAATGTACTTCTCTTGAGAAAGCCATAACTTGCGATTCTTCCTGTCTCGAGTGATCTGCATCCCAAGAATCTGTTGAGCCGGTCCTAAGTCTTTCATATCAAAACACTTAGAGAGTTCTTTCTTCAGCTGGTTTATCATCACTGCATCTTTCCCAACGATCAACATGTCGTCTACATATAGTAGAAGAGCAATGAAAGTACCGTCTGGGAGTTTCTTGATGTATACACACTCATCTGCAGTAGTCTTCTTGTAGCCTTGACTCTTCATGCATGAGTCAAACTTCTTATTCCACTGCCTTGGTGCCTGCTTCAAGCCATACAAACTTTTAGATAACTTACACACAAAGTTATCATTTGAGCTCTCAAAACCTTCCGGCTGCTGCATATAGATTTCTTCTTTCAAATCTCCGTGAAGAAATGCTGTCTTCACATCCATCTGTTCAAGCTCCAAGTTCATACTTGCTGCCAAGCCAAGTATAACTCGGATTGAGGTCATCTTGACAACTGGTGCAAAGATCTCATCAAAGTCAATTCCCTTCTTCTATTGGAATCCTTTGACAACCAACCGAGCTTTGTGTTTCACCACTTGTCCGCTTGCATCCTTCTTCAGCTTGAACACCCATTTGTTCCTCAGTGCCTTCTTCCCTTTAGGAAGTTCTACAATCTCATAAGTTTGATTTTTCTGCAGA
The DNA here is from genome assembly GCA_945859875.1 of Cuscuta europaea. Lineage (NCBI taxonomy): Eukaryota > Viridiplantae > Streptophyta > Magnoliopsida > Solanales > Convolvulaceae > Cuscuta > Cuscuta europaea. The sequence goes on from CAMAPE010000002.1 coordinate 8,055,720, forward strand.
GATTCTAACTCATCCTGCATTGCTATTAGCCATTTTTCTTTATCCTTATGAGACACAGCTTCTTGAAAACTCTCTGGTTCTCCATCTTCAGTTAACAAAAGATATTCAGATGATGTGTACCTTTTCGATGGTATATGGCCTCGTTCAGATCTACGAACAGTTGGAACCATCTCAGAAGAGCTACCATCATCTGTGCCTGGCGAGGTGGGTTGTGACTCCCCTTGCTCTGTACTCTCTTCTGTCTCCTCATCCTCTTCTGCTTCTGAGTTGTTTTCATGCACTTCGTCATTGTTTCTCAAGAACAATTCAGGTGCTTCATTTGAAACTTGAACACCCTCATTTGACTTCCGAGACATTGTGGATTTTTCAATGTCTTCTATTGTCAAATCTTCATGGAACACAACGTCCCTGCTTCTGAACACCTTTTTCTCCTTAGGATCCCATAACCTGTATCCAAACTCTTCATTTCCATAGCCAACGAAAATGCATGGGATAGTTCTTGCATCGAGCTTCTGTCTGAGCTCTTTGGATACATGTGCATATGATGAACAACCAAAAACTCTAAGATGTGAGTATGTAGGATCCTTACCTGTCCATAGCCTCTCTGGAACTTCAAAGTTCAGTGGTACTGAAGGTGATCGGTTGATAAGATAGCATGCGGTGTTGACTGCTTCTCCCCAAAATGACTTTGGAAGTTTAGCCACATTTAGCATGCTCCGGACACGCTCCATGATAGTCCGGTTCATTCTTTCAGCAACACCGTTGTGCTGAGGGGTGCGTGGTACAGACTTCTCATGTCGGATGCCATATTCTCTGCAATATGCATCGAACGCCTTGGATGTATATTCGCCTCCATTATCAGATCGGAGACATTTCAACTTCTTTCCTGTTTCACGTTCCACCAAGACATGAAATGTCTTGAAGCTCTCAAAGACCCGATCCTTCGTCGTCAGGAAATACACCCACACTTTCCGAGAAGCATCATCGATAAAAGTCAGAAAATATCTGCTTCCACCGATTGATTCTACCTCGAAAGGACCACAGACATCGGAGTGTACCAAACTTAGCAACTCCGTTCTTTTAGTTGAAGTAGAACTAAATGATACTCTATGTTGCTTACCAAATAGACAATGACTGCAAGGACCCGGTGCAGAATTCTTGTCAATGTTGATAAGGTTCTTCTTCATCAAGGTAGTCAACCCTTTCTCACCGATGTGGCCGAGCCTCAGGTGCCACAGATTCTGAGAAGTCTCCTCTGCAATGTTGAGGCTATCCATACAAATCCTCAAATGGGTTTTGTACAATGTGCCACAAACATGTCCTCGAGCGATTGTCAAAACGCCCTTTGACATTTTCCAGGTGCCCCTGTTAAAGTGGTTGTCATACCCCTGTTCGTCAAGACATACCACAGATAGGAGATTGAGCCGAAGGTCTGGGACATGTCTGACATCCTTCAAAGTGATTGTGCTCCCAGTACTCGTCTTTATTTGTATATCACCGATTCCAGCTATTCCAGAGGAACTGGAATTGCCCATCTTTACTGCTCCAAAGTATCCAGCTTTGTAAGTTGTGAAGTAGTACCTGTGGGGAGTAACATGGTAGGATGCTACAGTATCTACCACCCATTCAGTGTCCTCTCTTGAGACGTGCAGGCATGTTTCATCATTGCTAGTACAATACGCCACATCACCTGAGATTGTGATGAGCGCTTCACCACCCTTGTTCTTCGCTTGAGAATTGCTCTTGCCTCGCTCCTCTAGCAATTTGTAGCAATTCTTCTTCATGTGACCCTCTATACCGCAATGGTGGCAGGTATAAGAAGGTTTCCGGCCATCTGATGATCTCCCCCGACTTTTGCCTCTGCTTTGCCACTTTCCTCTACTGTTTCTTTGTTGCTTTCCTTGTGATCTTCCTCGATTCTCCGTCACAAGAGCATGAGTCTGATCTGTGCTCATGTCTTTCCTCCTTGCCTCCTCATTGAACAATGCATCCTTGACCACAGACATGGTAAGTTTGCCATCTGGGGCTGAGTTGCTGAGAGTAACAACTAGTGTCTCCCAACTATCAGGAAGGGAACTAAGAAGTAGTAGAGATTGCATTTCATCTCCAAGTGGCATTTCTACACAAGATAGTTGATTTACCAGACTCTGAAACTGACTAGTATGTTCGGCAACAGAAGTTCCACTTTTGAGCTTCATATTGACAAGACGCCTCATCAGTAGGGCCTTATTCCTGGCGGTCTTGGCCTGGTACATATCTTCTAGCTTCTTCCAAAGGGCATAAGCGTCGGTTTCTTGTGCAACGTGGTGGAAGACACTATGATCAATCCATTGACGGATTTGACCAATAGTTTTTCTATTTATTTTCTTCCACTCTATTGATTTGGGTGGGTCAGGATTAATGCCTTTCATCTCTATTGGATAAAAAAGGTCTTTACAGCTAAGGAAATCTTCCATCCGAGGTTTCCATAGCGTGTAGTTGGTAGCCGTGAGCATAATCATAGCTCCGGAAGATGAAGTTGACTCGTCAAAGGTCATTTTCACCTTCTAAATAATTTTAATATTCTGTTTGAGAAAAATCGGAGCAGAATTTTGAAAAATGGGCAGCACCGTTGCGTCCGGAACGGCCAAAAATGGTGGGTAGACACTTTCGGGGTCAAAATACAATTTTCAAAAAATTATAGGTGGAAATTATAATTTTCCAAAAATTGAGGGACCTAACTGCAATTTTTCAAAATTTAAAAACTGACCGGTGACGTGGCAGATGACGTGGCAGATGACGTGGCGCTAACTGGGCGTTGACGTGGCAGCTGACTGGGCGCTGGTGGAAGATGGCAGTGAGCTGATGATGTGGCGGATGTGCACTCGTGGCGCTGATGTGTCGCTGACACAGCTCTGATTGGCTGATGACGTCAGCGATGACGTCAGCTGTCTTCAACCTCTGGCCTGCGTGCAGAATGACGTCAGGGATGACGTCAGCGAGCTCCTCACCACCGGCGCGTAGGCGGTGCGTGTGGTGGCTTCCGGTGGCCTAAAAATTATCAAAAACTACCAGTTTTCTCGTCTCGACGAGACGAATCTAACGGTGTATTCAGATTGCAATTCCGAGCAAAACCAAAAAACACGAATTTTCAGACAGTAGAATTTTATCCGAAAATTCTGAGGAAAAAATACCAAAAGCTCAGCCAGGCTCTGATACCACTTGTTGGGAATAACAGGATCGTGCTAATATGAGAGAAAAACACTTCTATTACTTTCAAGAATAGAAAGAAGAGACATACAAGCTCTAATTAAAAAACTCTCAAAACAACACCCCACATATCTCTCAAGGATATTCACAACTCTTCTTGGTTGTGCTATGATGATCTATTCTAATTTACTTGATGATAGAAAGACTCTCCAAGCTCTCTATTTATAGCACCAAAACTAGGTACTATGAAGGTGGGAGGAAGGTGGGATTAAACATGAGGAAACTTTGAGGAAGCTCCCTTTGTCATTCTTGCACATGGATGAAGCTTCATGGTTGTTGCTTGCACATGGAGGAAGCTTCATGGTTGTTGCAATTGAATTCTTCACTTAGGTATTCCTCCCACCTTGAAATCCATTAGTGGGTAACTTCTCTAACACAGGTATGTACAAGTTTGAATGCATTTTACAAAAAAGGCATAAATTTCTACTCACCATGGAAGTGCATCTTCAATCCAAAAGCTATCAAATAGATGGAGAACAGTACAACTAGTAGAAGCACCCAAAGAAATACACTTCGTTTGGAAATTCTACGGAGTCTTCGACCTCTACGAGAGTCCAGCGGTTTTGGTAAAACCCCAGATATACCTCTTCTCTCAGGGAAGAGTTCATTGTTGTGCTTGTAAACACCCATCACAACTTCCTCCAAGATTACAGTCAACAACCAAACCAGCTCATCTTCCTAAACGAAATGAACTCCAGTCACCGATAATGTCGAGATATAAAAGGTAAATTTTAGCTTTAAAACATCAATTGTCTATGAATCACGCCAAACCTGAGGAAGATCGCGTGGACAAGAGAAGTGGCAATAAGCACAAGAAATATGGGGAATTGGGAGACGACTTATATCAGGAAGGGGCGAGATGCACAGCAGACGGAGTAGCAATGAACGCGCCGGAGAGGGAAGCTCCACACTCGATAGAGCGGTCGGTAGTTGGGAATTTGGATCTGGTATGCCTGTGCCGTTACCCGGTCGTTATTTATCGGATAAACAAGAGATTGATCTTTGAATATGGGCAGGTGAATAGTGAATTGCACCCCATTAAAAATGGACAAATCATGAACAGCCCATGAAGCCTACGTGGACACACAAATAAGGCAAATTATACCATGCAACCGGCGCACCATGAGGATGGTGCGCCCGGTTGCAAAACGACGCAGCTTCCTTGTTTTTTTTTTTGTTTTTGTTGTTTGAAAATGATGATAACTTTCTTATTTTTGATTCGATTTTTATAAAATTTATATCAACATTTTTTATTTTTCATGATCTTTCAAATGAGACGAATATTACTTATGTAATATTAAGAAACTATCGAACTATTATATTAATGAGTATTGGATTATAAGGAAAATCAAATTTGTTTGGGAGATAATAGGTTTGTGAAATAGAATATTGAATCTGTTTGGGATGGATCAGTGGCCTCAGTTACATTTGATAATACATTGAGTTACATCTTTTTATGAACGAGTTACATCTTTTTATAAGCAAGTTACATCTTTTTATAAGCAAGTTACATCTTTTTATAAGCAAGTTACATCTTTTTAAAAGCGAGTTACATATATATAAACACGAGTTGCATTTGACATGCCTGAACGCGACTTGCATATATTTACACGTAAAGTTACATATTTTTACACGTAAAGTTACATATTTATACACGCGAGTTACATATTTATACACACGAGTTGCATTTGACCTGTCATAACGCGAGTTACATATTTTTTTACGTAAAGTTACATATTGTTACACGTAGAGATACATATTTATACACACGAGTTGCATTTGGCCTGACTGAACGTGAGTTACATATTTTAACATGTAAAGTTACATATTTTACACACAAATGTTAATATGTTAAAATTACATAGGCAATATTGGTCTCATTTGAAAGATCATGAAAAATAAAAAATGTTGATATAAATTTTATACAAATCGGTTAGTACAAACTTCTTAAAGTTTGAAAAAAATTAGGGTCCGGCCCAAATATACCGGCCCAGAATATCCCTGAGACCCAGACACAAGGGAAGGCCCAGAAAGAATCATCAGGGCCGAACGGCAAGTCCCGTTCGGCACATCCCGAACGGTATATAATGGTAGAACGAGAAGTGCTCAAGTAACCGACTGCAGTTAATACTAGAGCATGGGGGCATCAAGTGACATGAGAGGCAACTAATCACACTCGAGTATCCCATACCCCCATCTAGTATAAATAACATCATTTAAATCATTTGTAATCCTTTGAAGGACACCACTGAGACGGAAACCACCACGGCTTTCGTCCATTCACGGATCCACCGAGAAATCACCAGGGGGCTCATGAAACTAGGGCTAGACGAAATACACCTAGTGACCACACCCCGATCGGGCCCCAAGCCAGAGGAACTACACCAGTCGGGCGCCGTTTCCCGTATGAGGAGCACGATGGTACCAGATTCATACGGAGACGATGGAATGAAAACATGCCCCCACCAGAAAGAACCCCTGAAAGAATCAACCTGAGGACACCTCCCCGAACGGCTCAGGAAGCAGCGCTGGCTGCATTACAAAGGCAGATTTATGGGCTTACTCATCAACAGAATCAAACGCCCCCGCCACCCCGTGCGGGGATTACATCCCCCTTTACAAGGGAAATAATGGAGGTAGATATCCAGAGGGATTGCAGAGCCTCGGCCGGGTTAGTTTATAATGGGGCAGGAGACCCCAATACTCATCTGATAACCTACCAGGGAGCGCTCATGCTTTTGGGAGCCCCAGAAGAGGCTATCTGCAGGTTGTTGTTTAGCACCCTCCGAGGACCTGCCCAGGAATGGTTCAGCCATTTGCAACCCCGATCGATCGGGAGTTTTGCCGCCTTGTCTACCTTGTTCCTGGCTCAATTTGCTTCAAGTGATACCCCGAAACGGCACTTCAGCTATCTTACCAGCATCCGCCAAGGGCCTAAAGAGTCCATCACCCAGTTCTTGACGAGGTGGAGGGATGAGACATTGAAGGTAGAGGGCTTGACAGGTTGTACGGCAATCACGCTATTTACCGATGCCCTGCAAACCGGAGAGTTATTCCAAGATTTGAAGAGAAATCCGGTGACCAGTTATGCAAAGATTCTGGAACGGGCATGGAGGCATGCCATTCTGGAGGAGGAAATCACGATCAGAGATCGGAGGGCACCACAAACGCCCACGAGGTTAGCCGATCGGCTAGGCCCTGACCTAGTGGCCACAAATGTTCCTAAACCAAACCGGTTTACACCGCTCATCCTCTCCATCGCTACCATCTTCCAGAATGAAAAGTGTAAGGAATAATTGTAATTAGATTTTGATGATGCTATATTAATTAGGACTTTAGAGTACCTCGCTTTAGGAAATTTGTTTTAGAAATTTTCTTTGTAAAGTTTCCTTAGAATAGTCGACTGACAGAAGACCCTATGTTAGACTTAGTCTGGACAGAAGACCTTTGGCTCTCTGTTGGTTCATATCCAGACAGAAGACCTCCTGGTTCTCTGTTGGACTTCACTAGAACAGAAGCTGTCAAGACCCTCTGTTAGCTCACATCTTGACAAGAGACCTAAGGACCCTCTGGTAGCTTATCCCAACAGAAGTGCTCGAGACCCTCTCTGGTTGACCCTCTGCTAAAGATATCAGAAGGCCTAACACTTAGAGAATTTTCATGAAACTACTTTAGCCGGTGAAACCAACGGAAGATTCTTTCAACGACTAGGAGACTTGAACGGGAAAGCTATAGTACGCGCATTAAATGCACATTTAATTCACCTCGTACGCTAAAGAGTAAATACAGATGATTGGCCGAAATGTCAGGATAACTTTAGCCCAAAATAGCAACTCGCCAACTTTACCGGGTCCTACTGGTCAAGTCAACTGTATGCACATTTAATGCAGTTGTCCTCCTCCTCCAACGGGAAGACAACCCCTGTATAAAAGATACTACTCGAAGAACAATCGGAGAACTTTTGCTAATAACCTTTGCTAAGACATTGCTCAACTTGGCTTGAACCTTGCAAAAAACCTTAAAAAGCCTTCTTGAGATTCAAACTTCATTCATCAACAAGAAAGGCGGATGTTGGAAAGATTATATTCTCACATCCTCACATTCAAACAAGAGCAAAAGTTCCAACTGTTCTTCAACACTTCAAATACATCAACTACACATCATTTGTAACAAAGCAAGTTGGAAAACCTCTGTTCTAACAAGAACTCTTCTTTAAATAGAAGGACGTTCAAGTAACTGGAGTAGTGAAGTGGAGATACTTCAAGGAAGCTCAGTGAAAGAACCAGTCTTAAAGGAAGCAAGGAAGTGCATCCCAGGAGACATCTAGGCTTGAAGAAGACGTGAAGAGCTTCTTAAGTGCTAGGACTAAGGCTTTGTAATTGGATTTTTACAAGCTTAGTGGAACAGTGGATTAGAGGAATGAGTTGTTCCTTGAACCACTATAAAAATCGCTGGTGTCATTTACTTACTACTTTTATTTCTTGCTATTACTTTAAACTGTTTAACTCCAGAGATTTGATCTCTGTGTTCAGCAGAACCCATTCTGTGAGTTAACAGAAGGCCTATTGCCTTTGCTTCTCTTAGAGGCTAACCAGACAGAACCCCTACCAGAAGATCGTCCGCTGTCAGTCTGTTCTGCCAACAGAACAGGCTATTCTGTTAAATCTGGTACTTAGCTTGAAAAAGTTAAAAACCAGTACAATCTATTCACCCCCCCCCCCCCTCTAGACTGTACCCAGTACAACCGGGACCAACAAGTGGTATCAAAGCCTCCTTGTTCTGATAATCTTTTAGGTTATTTGCTGAACAAAGATCCACTTGTTTTCTTTCTGTCTCTGTTTTACTCTCTTAATATGGATCACTCTCTTTCCAAGAATCTTATGTTTTCAGATCTTAAGTTTGATGATTGGAGGATCCGGATGAAGGCGCATCTTTGTGCTCTTCATGATGAGATGTGGGAAATGCTTGACATAGGGCCATTCACCAACTTCCAGAAGGTCAACCCTGAGCATGCTATTGACAACACACGACCTCAGATGATAAACAAGGTCAAATCTGAGTGGACCACTGAAGAGAGGAGAAAATACGATCTCGACAACATTGCCAAGGACATCCTCTACAAGTCCATTGATGACAGATACTTTAACAGAATCAAGAAGTGCAAGACTGCCAAAGAAATCTGGGATACTAACAGAATCAAGAAGTGCAAGAGGACAACAAACTAACCATTGCCAACAAGAAGTTTGATGACTTCAAACTTCTCCCTGGTGAAAGCATTTCCAAGATGTATGACAGACTCCTTACTATCACTGGAGAAATCTCTAAACTTGGCAAGGAACTCACCACTAAGGAGATCAACCTCAAAGTGTTGAGAGGTCTACCCTCAGCATGGAAGATGAAGGTGGTTGTTGTTCAAGCCAGCAAGGATGTGAAGACTTATCCTACAGACAAGCTCATCTCAGACCTCAAAGCTCATGAGTTCGAGATGATTGAAGAAAAGGAAGATGTACCAGAAGAGAGGACCACCACAGCTCTCACAGCTAGTACATCTAAGGTAAATGATTTTGACCCTTCAATTCTTTTAACTGACGAATATATGGCTGCATGTGCCAGAAAGTTCAGGAGATTCATGAAGCCCAAGGATGGCAGAAGTCCATCCTCCAGCAGAAAGCCACACCAGAAGACCAAGTTTTCAGAAAACAGTGGAGAGCTTCTCTGCTACAACTGCAGACAACCAGGACATTTCAAGGCCAACTGTCCTCACCCCAGAGTGTCCAAGAGACAAGGACAAGATGGAGAAAAGAAATATGAAGACAATTCTAGAAGAAAGAAGGCACTTGTCACATAATAGTTCGAGAAAGACCCCCTTTCTGAGACAGAATCCAGTTCTGATTCTGATTCTGATGAGGCCTTCTGTTGCCTGGATACTGAAACAGAAGACCTATGCCTCATGGCCCAATCTGATGATGAGGTAACCTTCTCTTCTAACTCTTGTTTTTCTTCGGTAGGCACAGCTTTAAAGGATGATGCAATGTCATCATTGTGGGAAGAGTTTAGAACTATCCAAACCACTTATTCTTCAGTCAAAGAAGAAAACAGTAAGCTAAAAGTTGAAATCTCTGATTTAAGAAAAGAGACTGAGGTAAAAATCAATCTCTTGATTGAGGAAAGGGATGAACTTGAAGTTGAAAATGTTTCTCTTCTAGATAGAATAAGAGAAATGAGGCATTTTGAGGTCAAATACAATAGCCTTATGAAAATGCAAACTTCTCTAAAGGTTGTTGATATTGATCAAATGCTTTCCCCCGTTTCTGGTCTTGGATATGTTGCAACAGAATCCGGTGAGCCTTCTGTAAGGCCTAGCACCAAAGTTGCTAAGGTTGATAAGGTCATAGAGCCAAGGATTTCTAGCCCCATTTGTCATGCTGGTGTATCTGGCACTAAGGTCTGTCATGAGGAAGTTAGACCAGAAAAAGGAAAGATAAAGGTTCAACAGAAACTCATTTTGAAAATTAATGAACCTGGCAGAAAACCTAACAATAGAAAAGGTTTTCAGAAAAATCAAAGGCAAACCCACAACAGACAACCTCATGATAACCGTGCTAGAAATGCTCACCAGAAAGGAAGGTATCAAGAGAAAGTGAACTTTAGGCAGAATAAGTTGGTTGGTCAACTTCAGAAGCCCAAAGCTAACCGCCTCACTGCTCTTGATAGTATATGGGACTTCTTTCCAACCAAAAAAGCTATGCAAAAATATGTAAACAGGAAGCATGAGCCTCACAAGCATCTGCCCGAGGTGAATCACACTTCAGTTTACTATGACTACCAGGTGGACAATGTGTATCACCCACCAAGGTTTCACTTGATGAGACCAAAGTGGTACCAACTACCAAGACTCCATGATCCCTTAGGACCTAACATTGCTTGGGTACCTAAATCCTTCTCTTTAATTCTGCAGGAACAGTGTGTTGGAGCTATCTCTGAACAAGAATGGTTTATTGATAGTGGATGCTCCCAACACATGACATGTGACAGAAGTTGCCTAGCTGAGTTCCATACATGCAAAGGACCTAGAGTTACGTTTGGTGGTAATGACAAAGAAGGTCAAACAAAAGGAAGAGGCAAGCTGATCAAGAACCAGATAATCATTGATGATGTCTCATATGTCAAAGGTCTGAAGTTCAACCTACTAAGTGCTAGCCAATTCTGTGATAAAGGCTACACTGTTGAATTCACAAAGGACTTCTGCTATGTGAAGCATGAGACAACAAAGGAAGTGGTTCTTAAAGCAATAAGGAAGAAGAATATCTATGTGGTTGATTGGAAAACTGCAAAAGATGGAGTATGCCTGATAGCCAAGGGAGATTCAAAACTAAGCTGGGACTGGCACAAGAAGTTTAGCCATTTGAATTTCAAAATAATCAACAAGCTAGCAAGAGAACATATTATAGAAGGACTGTCAGACGTTGTCTACAAGAAAGAGACCCTCTACAATTCATGTCAGAAGGGAAAACAAGTGAAAAACACATTCAAACCCATTGTTGGAGATCTCTCCACTAGTCCTTTAAATCTCATTCACATGGATTTATTTAGACCAGTTGAGACTTCAAGTGTTGGTGGAAAGAAATACACACTAGTCATGGTTGATGACTACTTCAGATATACATGGACAATCTTTTTGACAAAGAAAAATGAAACTCTTCAAAAGTTGTCCTCTCTGCTAAAGCAACTTTAGACTGAGAAGAATATGAAAGTCATGACAATCAGATCTGACAGAGGAACCGAATTTGTCAACCAAGTCATTAAAGACTTCTGTGATCAAAATGGAACCTTTCATCAACTCTCTGCCGCAAGAACACCTCAACAGAATGGCGTAGCAGAAAGGAGGAACAGAACGTTGAAAAAAGCTGCAAGAACAATGATTGCAGAATCAGGATTATCAATGAGATATTGGGCTGAAGCAATCAACACTGCATGCTACACCCAGAACAGAAATATGATAAACAAGAATCACCAGAAGACCCCTTATGAACTATGGAAAGGAAGGAAACCCAACATCAGTTATTTCCATATATTTGGATGCAAATGCTATATTCTGAATCATGGAAAGGAGCATCTAAAGGTATTTCAAGAAAAAGCTGATGAAGGTGTATTCATAGGCTACTCAAGCACAAGCAAAGCCTATAGAGTACTCAACAGAAGAACTCTGCATGTTGAAGAATCTAATCATGTAAATTTTGATGATACCACCTCTGTTGAAGAAGTAACAGAGATCCTCAAGGAAGTCACTCTAGCTGACAGAACTCCTGAATCAACAGAAGAGGTAGCAGTTAATTCAGTGTTTTCAACACCTGCACCAAACCCCCTTCTGTTAAATGAAGATGAAGATTCAGAAGATGAGAAACCAGAGAAACTCAGACAACAACTGACAGGACCTGATCTGACATGGTTAAGAGATCATCCTCCAAACCAAGTGATTGGACAAATCAGAAGTGGAGTACAGACTAGATCTGCTACAACAAGAAGAGAAGCAATGTGTGCCTGCTACATATCTCAAATGGAACCTATGACTGTAGAAAAAGCCCTTGCAGACTCAGACTGGATCAATGCAATGCAAGAAAAGCTTACTCAATTTGAAAGGAACAAAGTGTGGGAACTTGTTCCTAGACCAAAGCACCAAAATGTCATTGGAACCAAAGGGTATTCAAGAACAAAGCAGATGAAGAAGGCAACATTGTAAGGAATAAAGCAAGGCTTGTAGCTAAGGGATATTGCCAAGAAGAAGGAATTGATTTTGATGAGACTTTTGCACCAGTTGCCAGATTAGAAGCAATCAGAATCTTCCTAGCTTATGCTGCTTAGTGCCTACAACAATATCAAGGTCTACCAGATGGATGTCAAGAGTGCATTTCTGAATGGAGATCTTGAAGAAGAAGTTTATGTGGAACAACCACCAGGTTTTATCATTCTTACTCAATTTTCTTGTGTCTACAAGCTTAGAAAGGCCCTCTATGGTCTTAAGCAAGCTTACAGAGCATGGTATGACACATTGTCCCTATTCTTAGTGAACCATGGGTTTACTAAGGGAAAGGTTGACAAAACACTATTTCAAATCTCTGTTGCTAATCATATTCTGTTAGTACAAATATATGTTGATGATATTATATTTGGAAGTAGTAATGCAGAATTATGCAAGAAATTCTCTCAAGTTATGCAGAGTCAATTTGAAATGAGTGTGATGGGAGAGCTCAGATACTTCCTAGGACTTCAAGTGAAACAAGCTCCTGAAGGAATTTTTATCAACCAAGGGAAGTACACCAGAAACCTGATCAAGAAGTTGGGAGTAGAAGGAAAATCCTCAGTAAAGATTCCCATGAACACTTCTCAATGAATTGGACCAGATGATGAAGGAAAAGATGTTGATGCAACAACATACAGAGGAATCATTGGATCTCTTCTCTACCTAACTGCAAGCAGACCAGACATATCATTCTCTGTTGAAATCGGTGCTAGATACCAATCAAAGCCCAAGGAGAGCCATCTAAGTGCTGCAAAAAGAATCATCGGATACACCAAAGGAAATCCAAATGCAGGCCTATGGTATCCTAAGGGAGATAACTTTGAACTAATCCGTTACTCTGACTCAGATTTTGCAGGTTGCAGGTTAGACAGGAAGAGCACCTCTGGTCATTGCCAATTGCTAGGTGGGAGACTTGTCTCCTGGTTTAGCAAGAAGCATAATTCTATCTCAACCAGTACAGCAGAAGCTGAATACATTGCAGCTGGGAGTTGCTGTGCTCAGCTACTCTGGATGAAGCAACAACTGAAAGATTATGGCATTCAAGCAAAGGAGATCAAGCTTCTCTGTGACAACACAAGTGTCATTGCAATCACTCAGAATCCTGTTCTTCACTCCAGAACAAAGCATATTGAGATCAGACATCACTTCATTAGAGATCATGTTGAGAAGAAGCACATGTGCATGGAGCATGTGTCAACAGAAGACCAGCTTGCAGATATAATAACCAAGCCTTTGCCTGAGGCTAGGTTCAACAAGTTGAGAGAAGAATTGGGAATGATGGATGAAATCCCTAGAGATGATTGAAAGGAAGACCTTCTGTTGCAAAAACTCTGTTACAGAGACCCAGGTACAGAACCCCTTTTGTTCCTCACCTTGAACAGAGAACCTCTGTTCCTAATAGAACACCTCAGCAACAGAAACCCGTCTTATCCCTAACAGAAGGTTGTGGACTTAGAAAATTTTTGAGGAAACGGGTGACCTAGTTACTTATTGAAAGTCTTTTACCCTTATACCTCTAAACGTTATTACAGCCGCAGAATATTTACTGCGCCCCTTTTTTCATTTATTGGTACCTCGAAACCGTCAATAATCTCAAACGTCCACTAACCTAAACACATATATTCCCCTTCTCTTCAACATAACCCACTACTGCTCTAGTTATTATCAAACCTTCGAACTCCCCTAATTATCTCAAGCCCTCAAAATTTCTCCAACTCTCTGCAATCGCGTTCATCAGTTTCACATCACTCTCCAAATCTCAAAAGGAAACTCTGACCAAGAATGTTCTCACTGGAATGAAGTGCGACCTCTACGCACTCCCAAGACTCGCTGAGGACGAGGAACTCATGGAGAGGATCTTAGAGTTTCTGGTTGGCTCTCAACTGAGCAAGGTAATCACCTACAACTACTCACAGTACAACACTATTGATGTCATTGAGTTTTACCTCAACGCTGACTACCAAGACGAAGTTATCACCTCCACTGTGAATGGAGAGAAGGTCACTGTTGATGCGGAGGTCATCAATGGTTTTTTTAAAATCCAGGCTGACAACGAATCCAACGATCTTATTGACCTAAAAGATGTGGAACTCACTTGAGCATGAAATGCAGCATGAACTCCTCTCATCTGCTCAAGAGCACATTCCTATGCCCAAAACAAGAGGACTGGGGATGCCTACCTCTGAGAATGCAGAACCACAGATACCCTTCAACAGGTTTATTGAGGCTGCTGAGGATTTTGGTGGCCAAGTGCTGGATGGAATGCAGAAATTAGTAATGATCAATCAAGGTCACTATGAGCATCTGACCCAGGTGAATGCAACCTTTGAATCAGGCTTAAAGCATCTGTCTGATACTCTGGCAACCTCTCTACACAACTTCATGACCTCTTCAAATGCCAAAGTCAACAATCTCTCAACCGAAGTAGGAAGCATCAATACAGTACTCCACACATTGGGTCAGACTCTCAACTCTCAGAATGCTACTCTTACCAAGCTTTCTCAAGCTATTGACTGCCTACAGAAGTCTGATACCCAAACTCAAGAGAAATTACAAAGACTAGAAGCACTCTGCAGAGAACACTCTGAACAAGGCAAATTACTCTTGGCTGCTGACAAAGAAAGATATCAGAAGATGGTCTTACTGGAAGCAAGCAACAAAGATATCTTCTCTGCTATCCAGAAATAGCAAGGGTTGATAGAAGGTCACACCTCTGTCACACAGACCCTCCCAGAAGTCCTCGAACAGATAGCCTCCAATCAAGCCTCGGAATTTCAGAAACTCAACTTAATGCTAGAAGACATCAATGATGCAAAAAAAGGGGAAGAGGACCATCAACCTCCTAAGCCTCGCTCTGCTAGAGCATCATCTTCTGCCAAACCAACAATTGAAGAAAGCAACAAAGATATCTTCCTACACCATATTTTGAAGCAGCAATCCAGAAGAAAAGAGCAATTGGACTACCCAAACCCCCATCTCCACCTAAGAAGGCCTCTAAGAAGAAGAAGGCTCTGAATTTCATGGAATGGAGATTGGGTGGATCTCAAAGGATTGATAAATCCCAATTCGAGGAAATGAAACAGAAGATGATCTCTACTCAGCAGCAGAATTTCTATCTTGACAGAGATGGTCATGTGAAAGTCAGGCATGGTGGTTCCCTGGAAGAAGCTGAATATTGGTATCACAAGAAAATTCTTCCAGGAAAAGATGTTCATGAAGGAGTCCTTAGTTATCTTGATTCTGGACTGCAAGCTCTCACCCATCTGGGCCTCATATCAAAGCTCTGGCAACCTCATAGGTATTCGAGAAGAGGGGCAGACACCCACTCATATAATAGGATTGCTCGAAGACACAAGTTCAAGGAAGATAAAGGCAAACACCCACTAATATTATGTTTTTTCTCTTTCGGGTTTTCACGTAAAGATCGAGAGTTCATACAATTTATATTTATATTTACTATATTGTGTTGGATTAAACTCAACAAACGTATAATATCTTTTATTTATAAATTCATTGAAATAAGTGTATTGCTCCATACTTCCACCGTTCTTTAATTCTTGCAACATTGTGATTTTTGCACTATTCATAGGTCTTACTTTGACCACGATTTTCTACTAATATACATAATCAAATTATTACATATAAAATGTTATTAAATTCCTACCAATGTGAATTTCCAAAATATCAAATTTTTATAACGTTTACTAATACATAATTAAATATAATTAGCGTTGGCAAACGTAAAAGTCAAACTGTTGCAAGAATTAAAGAACGGAGGATAGTATTACATTAGCACTTTGGTTCTACAATTGATGTAGGAGTGGACTCGGGTCGGGCCAACCGGACCGGCCCGCTACTATGCGAGCCCGAACCGGCCCGGTGAACCGGTTGGTGCCCGGTTCAGGCCACCCGGCCCGGTGAGGTATGCGGTTCGGGCCCGGGTCTGCTAAATAGTGAACCAGCCCGGCCGGTTTGGGGCCGGTCCGGACCAATTTTTTTTTTTTAAGTTTTTGGGTTGGGCCAGGTATGATGGGTCATTTGAGGTGGTTTGGGGTGGTTTGGGAGGGTTGGGGGTTAATTAGGAGAAGCCAAAAAAAATTACATGAACCGAGGCCCGGCCCGGACCCGGGGTACAAAAGTATAAAGTTTATTAAGGACCAGAGGGAGTACCAAAAGTATATGTATACCGTATACCGTGCGATGCACGGGTAAAATATTGGAAATTTGAATACTGTTGTCAAAAAAAGAGTATTTCACATACAAAATGCATTCAAAGTATAATGCATATTTTCTGGTGAAAAAAATACACGGTTACAATTTAATGTGACTGCAAATTATAATGTTTTTAACCAAAAAGTCACCTCATATTATGCCGATTCCGCCCGAAAAGTGCATCTAGTCAACGCAGGTCCCTACAGATCGGTTTTGTTGCCATGCCAAAAAGCAGACCACATATACTTCCACATTTACCAGTAGCTTAGCACATAATAGTAATGCATACAAAACAGTAATATAATGATACTACACCAAACAACAAATTGAAGAGTCATAACTAATAGGAATATCACAGAAATCTTCCAATCCCATTTGGGTTCAGATTGGACATTTGAGTTTGCCCTCTACAAACAAGAACATATAAATCACAATTGCACTATCTATAAATAACTGCCAAACATCACCTGCCTGCTAAAATACATAGTAAGCAATAAAGATTTCTTGGAGACCCCAGGATAATCTTGTTTGTCTGTCTAATAATCACCATCCAATCTGCTATCATTGAAAGGTCAAATAAATGGATTAGTTTTTTAATCAAAGGCTTAAAAAACACATAAGAGTTTAAGCCAATTCTCATAAATAAGTAGCAAAGAGAAGTTCGGAAATTTTTGTTCTTTCCTAAAAACGCATACACCAATGGAGTGCTCTTGGGATAAATTATAAGGTTTTTGAGCCAGTGCCATCAATCGCGGATAGTGGAGCTTAGCGGCCAACCATGAAAACGCTATCACAGGTTGTATAGTCGATAGCGGGATGACAGCTGCTACTGAGACTATATATGCAGAATACATAATTATATGCAAGGTTTTGAAAGGCGAAATCGGGCCTCGAGGCGTTCGGGGGTAGCCTTCCGAGGCGTAAGCCTCGAGGCGTAACGAGGCGTAAGCCCCGAAATTTAATTGCTTAAGTGTATCTACAAGCCTATGACATATTAGAAGGTATAGATAATTCATAACAATAACATATCTAAACAAAATCACAAGTAAAAATATCATAACTACAAAATATTCAAGTCCAAATAATATAAAACTGAAATACCAAAGTCAAAACTCAAAAGAACATAAAACATTAAAATTCTAAGACAAGAAAATAAAAGTTTAGGAGTTTAAGTTTGCAAATTGACAAATTGGAACTATTAATCTTCAAAACTAAGCCTATCGTCCTCTTCATGAGTATCCAAATTAGTAATGTCATTCTCATTGTCATCTCCTTCATTTTCACGGGCCTCATTATCTTCTTCAGTTCCAACTGTAAGGTCCACCCCTACACACATAAAGTCACAAAAATAGAATGAAACGGAATGGAAGTTAAGTGTAAATAAGTATATTGAAGGGACAAAAAAATAAAATATTAAGTTATGAACCTCTGAATTCGTTGTCCATTTCATCAACAACTAATGCAAGTTCATCACGTGCATCCACACTTTCTCCATCATCTGCATTCGGTTCAGCAATCCACTCATCATCAGATGATACATTATCGAAGATCAAATTATCCTCTTTCTTTTGTAATCTGCTCTTCCTAAACTTCAACTTCTTGTTGAACATTATAAATACCAAACTATTCAACTTAATGGCTGAAAGACGATTCCTTCTCTTCGTATGGACTTGATTGAATGTGCTCCAATTTCGTTCACAAGCGGAAGAAGAACACGTCAAGCCAAGAATTTTGACCGCAAAAGCCCGTAGTTCTGGAATATGATCTCCAAATTGATCCCACCATTCCACTAAAAAATGTTAAAGAATTAAAAAAAATCTGTTTTGCAACAATACACAAGTACACTATGTATAAACATTAAAGATATTAAAGATGTAGTTTAATGTTTACCTGGGGGACGTGTTTTATATGAATTTTGAGCCGCCCTCATTCCGAAAAGTCCACGCTTGTATCGATATTCATCCATTTGTGCATCAGCTTGGTTAAAATCACTACTATCAGAAATAAGCCTCTCCATACAAGCATACAAACCTTTCTTAACCTCCACATTAGTAGAGAAGTCATCCTCCCATTTGAATCTGGGATTCAAATAATACGCTGCAGCATGCAAGTCCCGATGTAGTTGGTGCTCCCACTTCTCATCAATTATCTTCCAAATCTCACTATAAGTGGAATATTGATTTCCAAAATTTTCTGCAATTTTTTCTTTTGCAGAATCCATAGCACCGTAGATGAATCCCATTGCAGGCTCATCACCATCAACAATCCTCAAAACTTCAACTAATGGCCTTGATGTTTTTATTGAGTAAGCAACCCCAGGCCAAAACGTTCTGTCATCCATCACAATCTTTTTAACCTCCTTCCCCTCAACTAATTTTGCATAACGACTTGAAGTCCACTGTTTAGAAACAAACATTCTTTGCAGGGGCTCTTTTGCGGTGGCGATCAATAGGCCCACGCGGTTGAGGTCCAGTTACTCCAGTTCCAAAGTACGAGCCAGAATCTACCATTTCATCAAAAAACTTCAGGTTAACGTGTTTCTGATCTTGATAGTTCTTCAACATTGCTAGCACATCCTTTTTAACATTTTCCGGAACACTTTTGCATGGCGCCACATTTTTATGTGTTCCCGCAAGGTGCTCTTTAAGTCTCCCCACTCCACTGGTGATCACCTTATTGCAATATTTGCATTTTGCATATACATAACCAGTCTTTCCTGCCGGAGGATTCAATTTAATTCCATACTGCCAAGCAGGATCCTTATCCTTATTTGAGCTAGACCCCTCTCCCTGATTCTTACTGGGTTTAACCATCGTGAGTAATCAGCCCACTCCTATGAATAAAATGATTTTTTTTACAAGAATTTAAGTAAATTACTCACAATAAATAACTAAATAATTGATAAACAACTTTAAAAAAAAATATAATCAAACTGTATGAACTTAACTATAACATGACTAATTAAAATTAAATCTTGACTGAAGTAAATTAGTAAACTACTAATTTTATCTTGACTAGTAAATTAGTAAACTAACTAATTTTATCATTGCTTAAATGTTTAAAAGAATATCCCATCTAAACAAAATCAAGTAAAAATAACATAACTATAAAACATCCAAGTCAGAATAACATAAAATTGAAATGCCAAAGTCAAAACTCAAACCAACGTAAACACTAAACTTCCAGGACAAATAAATAAGCTAAATGATAGTTTTATGATCACTTTAATGTTTAAACTGTAGGCCAATAGTACAGTAATAAATTAATAAAATAATAATATTGAATGACAAGTTGACAACCATAATACTTGATAGCATAAGTGCATAACAACTATAGTGAGGCGGTGGAATATTTTATAGTTTGCTGGCTGAAAAAGCATTAAATACGTAGCAGACTATTTACTTCAAACCTGAACTTTTAAATAATTAAAAATTTAAAACAAATTAACTTAAACAATAAATACAACAAGAAACTATAGAAGTATGCTGTACACGGTGGGATATTCTATACAAGTGGTCGTTGGGATATTTTAGTATATTTACTTAATAATACCTGGAAATCTGGAATGAAAGCAACTCTGAAAGATCGAAGTCTACGTACTCAGCTTCAAGCCTTCGACTGAGAGAGTTTTTCAAGCCGTTTCTTAATATAGTAGTAGTGGAAGGTAATTAAATAGTTACCTAGGGATGTCGTGTGTTACCTAAGAGATAAACGTGTGGTTTAAAAAAAAAATCGAGGCCCAATAGTTCAAAAAAAAAGAGCCCAAGTTGCGTTTAGTGAAATGCGTACGCCTCAATTACGCCTTGCGCACTGGGATCGCATCACCGCCTCAGCAAAAAAAGGCGTTAGCCTTGTTAGTGGAAGGTGATGCTCAAGCCTTACAGGCGATTTGATAGCGCCTTTGCGCTTTTACGCCTCTGAGGCGTAGGTGCGTTTAGCCTTTTAAAACCATGATTATATGTATGAATATAATTACATTTACATGCCAATGTGTCATGCACATATCAAATCCAAGAAATGATAAATATATTACTCAGTCTCAAACCTCAATATCGCTGAATTAGTGAATTCACTCATGGTCAAAATTTAGGTGTTCCTATCTGAAATTACTTCAAGGATACCCTACATATCTACACATACTCGTACATTCAGGATTTGATGACAAAAATATTGCAAGATCAAAGATTTTAGAGTTACAGGCTCAGATTTAAAGAGAGGCGAGCGGTAGAACATTTGATGATTGCCATCCCTAGAATTTAGGTTCCAGAATTATTAGAAGTCTAGAGCCAGTGGAGTGAAAACTCAAGTCCTTATTCTATTAAGGTTTTTGAGAAGATAATGATTCGTTTCTATTTAAATATTATGACTAGACGAGCAAACAAACTTTTATAAGGAAAAGCAAAAAATGAAGCAGGATAAATGTTGAATAAAGAGATTAATGAGTTAGGAGATACCTAAAGAACTGCTGCTCCACAAATAAATGGGTATTCACGGTGAGGCATTTCCAATTTGAACATTTGCTGGTTCCTGAGGTTAACCCTAAGGAAATTGGTTTCCGAAGGATACTTTACAGAAAGAGGAAATGAGAGTGCAGGTGTAGTAATCACGTCAAGGCAAAATGTTGATACAACAAGATAGAAGTCCTTCACTTTTATATTCAGACATATCATGATGCCAAAGAACTCACCATTCCCCAACTCAAGAAATCCACAGCTTGCAAAACCTAACTCCTCTTCTCCCAAAGAGAAGATGTCATCAATCCTTTGATAGCAAGAAAACCCTTTTCCTTCAGTGAAAAGCGAAGCATAAAATTGTGGGAATTCGGACCACTCATTCCCTTTACATCCAAGAATGACATGCTGTCCATGATCTAAACCCGGAACAGAGACACCAACTTCTAACAGGGCACGAAAAGTCCACTTAGCAAAAAAGCAATCATCCTCAGACCATTTCTCTGTCTTTAGATCTAAAATAAAGGACTTCACTGCACGTGAACTGTCGACATTCAAGTATAACTTGTCCCCGACTCGACAGTACATATTCACTGTGTAACACCCCGAGGATTCAACGATATCATGGATAGGCGTATATAATTTAGCAACCCACCCTTCTGTAGGAGAAGAAAAATCATATACTTCAAAAATGCATTTTTCGGTACAAGAATTGCGCACATTTGGTTTGAAATGGCCCATGCTATGGAGTACAAATATCTTGCTGCCGAATTTTTGGACAATGGGCATTCCCTTTCCCTCATTTAGATTCGGGATGACCTCTGAAGCAGCTACTGTCATGGACTTGGTATCTTGCTTCAGCTCATAGACTTTACTGGAAAAAAATTGATTATATTTACGATCTGTACGAAAGCGTTTACCAATACCATCTTTAATAAGCTCTTGACCGCCTACCAACAATATCTTAGACTTAATTGCCACCATACCCATTATCAAATTTGGCAGATCTATTGCAGTGCAAATATCATTGTTGCTGATTCCGCCAATCCCGAAACAATTTGTGTTTATATTAACCACATATAGTTCATGGAACGTAAGCACACAGAGAGTCTTTCCGACGCCGCTTTGCAGATCTTTCTTCTGTATCTTTATACTTTGTGCTTCTATGTCGATGCTTATTTGTTCTTCCCTTGCTGTTTTAGCCATCCTCGTATACCTATTTTGAGTTGAGAACATAGCAAAGTTGATAAATAAGGGGCAAACATTAGGAGAAAATATCAACCAGCACATTCATAGTTCCCATATCTAATTTTAGCATGAGAGGCCTGAACAACTAACCACTGAAACGACCCGAGAAGATTGTATCTGCGTATTTTCGCGTCGTTCGCGAGATCGGGAGAATTGAAAAGCGGAAACTTTGCGAGTTTGCGCAGCTCGAATGAGAGAGATGAGGGAGGATGGAGGTTGGCTTCGGTTCTGATCGGACACAGAAACACCTATTAGGAGAAAATCGGATAGGGTTCAGTTTTTGTAAATTTAAAAATCCCACCCACATCTGCCTGGTCGATGCCCCCAGCCCCTCCTACCTTGAAGGTTCGATAAGCCTTCAAGGTAACTCTGTTGGGCTAATCTAGGTAACTCTGAAACATACCCGCACGGGTAGTTCAGTTGATCGAGTGGTGGGAGATTTGGAACAATGGACCAAGGTTCGAATCCCCGTAGCGACCGGATGGATGTCACAGAACCTGAAATAAGGCTGGGCCTCTGGTGCGCACGTGTGTATGGGCCTACTGCCATTCTGCTGACTGAGTCACCGTGACTAACCTCCCCACCATCCTGTCGGGTCGGGGTGGGGGGCTCCTGGGGTGGGAGATTCCGCCTTTTTTTTGGAACAATAGGTAAGTCTGAAACATTATTAAAGGATTGAAACATGGGAAAATCGGATCCTCTTCCTCCGGGCAACAAGTATACTTTCCTTAAAATCGACCTTCCACCTACCAGCTCCTCCATCTTCAATGTATTGCACAGCTATATCCGCATCCATTGCCACCATGAAACTAGAAAAACCTTTCGAAATGGCCCACTTCATAGCATACAACGCCATAGAGATTTCAGCTTCCAGGAGAGAAGACACGTCAAGAGGGAAAGCTATCGCACAGATCATCATCCCATTTTCATCCCTCATGATTGCCCCTCCCGAAGTTTCACCAGGTAGGAATTTAGAATCTGTGTTAAGTTTAAAAGCCTCTTTAGGTCTCTTCCATTTCACAGCTTTGTAATAACCTACCTTTGCTTTGAAATTGGCAGGAATCAAATTTTCTTCATAGAGAATATCACCAATTGATCGAACCTTCAAGGTAGGAAAACTATTGACCCAAGCCTGTGTATAAAGATTGATCTGTAAAATTATCTGATCAGACTATATTTTACTGTCGTCCGATCCCCAGATAATACCAGTATAAGATCTCCACAAGTGCCAACAAATTATACCAGGTAGATTATATTTGAAAATATATGTTAAACTAATACTTCCAGCCCTAATCCACCAAGACATGAAAACCTCCTTAATAGAACTGGCAGGTCTAGGAAGAGGAATACCCATAATGTTCATAAAATAGAACGAGTTAGGCTGAGCCATTTTACATTGGAAGAATAAGTGATCAACATAATCCTCACTATTTTTGCAAAGGGGACAAATTGAGGGATTTAATACCAATTGAAATCTTTTTAGATTACCAGTAGTAGGTAATATACCTCTTATAATCTTCGACTCAAAAATTTTGATTTGCCGAGGCTTTTCATTAATATAGAGCAAGCATGCAAGATAATACGCGGACAGCAATTTCAGATCCGATCATCAACCCTAGGAATAGATTTAAAGTCAGCCACTCATACAAATCAACTTAACTCAATAGACACAAAGAGTCTTCTGTATCTTTATACTTTGTGCTTTGCAGCACACAGAGAGTCTTTCCGACGCCGCTTTGCAGATCTTTCTTCTGTATCTTTATACTTTGTGCTTCTATGTCGATGTTTGTTGGGATATTGATCCAGAGGCCCAATACCCGGATCAAACAGGCCCAGGATACCCGGCCCAAACAATGAGTCCATTATCCTATGATGAGCAGGCCCAGTGAAGAATCCATACCGAAGGGGGTTCGGTCCGAGTAAAGGCCGGCCCAGAAAGGAGAGATACCGAACGGAGTTTGGACCATATATCATACTTGGGCCAATTTGACATCGTCATTTGCAAGGTCCAACATCCCGTTCGAGCAACGGGCAACCAGCAAGTGGCCAGATGCAATTAATGCCAGATTGTGACATCAGCAAGTGGAAACATGGGTGATCAAGTCGGTGGAACAACGGCCAATCAGCATAGAGCAGCCCATGCTCTCCATTAGTATAAATAGAAGGTTTAAAATCATTGTAAGGGTTAGCATTTCAATACTCAAGCTCTAGAATAACATTATTACTTTTGTTTCCTGTATTAAAGCACTGTTCCGACCTACCGATCGGGAAGTTTCCTTGTAATCAGACAGGTTAATTAATACAAGTGGGCTTTTGGGTATTATTGAATTCATATTTTATATTTTGTTATACACTTCGATTCTGGTCCATTCCTGATATATCCAAAGTTCGTGTTGGGCTTTCGGATCTACGGGACTTACCTTCAACATTGGCGCCGTCTGTGGGAAACTGTTCAAAAAGTTTCACATTCAATTATTCCAAAATAACTATTTTTAAAATGGTCAGAATCAGTTCTTATCACACAAACGATGGTTCATGCCGTCACGGAAGGAGTCACACCCCGGGAAATCAAACCCCTCAGGGACAATCCAGCCGAGGATCATATCCTCATTTTGATGGGGACTTTGTGATTCCTGAAGCTCTAAGGAGGAATCCTCAGGCCATGCGAGATATGGCCCAGGTCATGCAGCACATGGCAAACGAGGAAGAAGGAGGATCCAATTTTACAGGGGAAACTCCACACACAGAAACAACCACAGCGTCATCCCGCTCGCAGGCCCATCGGGATAATCGCCGTGGCGCTCCACCAACAGCGCATCATACTCCCAGTGACCGGACCCCGATCGGGTCACAAGCCAGGGGACCTACTCCTATTGGTCGTCATTTCCAGCATGACGAACGGAATAATACTAGGGCTGCTCAAAGGCATTGGGATCGGGAGTATACAGATTTGAAAGCTCCACCACCGCCCCATTTGACGGCCCAGGAGGAAGAAATGGCTGAAATGAGGAGGTAGATGAACGAGATGAGAGATCAGATGAATAGTGCGCCCGTACAGCCTGCCCCAATTCAGCTCGTGATTACTTCCCCCTTCACCAGGGAAATTATGTACGCGGACATCCAGGGAGGTGCCAAACCACCGGCCGGTCAAATTTATGACGGGGTGGGAGATCCCCATATGCATTTAAGGAGTTATCAAGGAGGACTCATGTTACTAGAAGCACCTGAGGCTGCTATATGCCGGTTGTTTTTCAGTACGCTCAAAGGGCCCGCCCAGGAGTGGTTCGGGACCGTGCAACCCGGGTCGATCAACAGTTTCGCCGAATTATCGACGTTATTCTTGGCCCAATTTTCTTCCAGTGCCAACCCAAAACGGCATTTCAGCTACCTGACAAGCGTGAAGCAGAACTCCAAAGAAACCCTCAATCAATTCTTAAAAAGATGGAGGGACGAAACTCTGACAGTTGGAAGTATGACGGATGATACCGCCATCACCCTATTTACAAACGCTCTCCGAACGGGAGAGTTATATAAGGATTTGAAGAAGAATCCAGGTACAGCATATGCCGAGGTGTTAGACAGAGCTCACAAGCATGCTGCCCTGGAAGAAGAGATTATGATCAGGGACAAGGTCGCTGTGCCTACCACCCCAATCAAGATGGCCGGTCGGCTGGGTCCTACCCCAGTGGCCGCTCTCCCTCCTAAGCAAGGGCGATTTACTCCCCTGGTCCTGTCCGTGGCAACCATTTATCAGAACGAGAAGGACAACATTCCCCTTCCGACTGATTCTTCACAGTATATGGGAGCAGACGAGTCTGCTTTTTGCAAATATCATAACAGGAAAGGTCATGCCACCAACGCCTGTAGGGCACTACAAACGGCTATTGAGGACTTGATCCGACGGGGTCATCTCGGCAAGTATGTGAGTAAGGATCCAAGTGCGGTAGGCACTTTAAAACCGATCAGGAAACCCAACAGCTGGCGACGGGATGCCCAACGTGATGCCCAGCCCCAGAATGACGTATATACCCCCCCCCCCCAGGGATGAACCAGAGGGCTCGGGAGGCCCCGGAAAGAAACCTCGAATGGAGGTCAAGGTTATATTTGAGGGCGGGGAAATAGGGGATTCGAACGTCGAACGGAAAAGATTCGAGCGAAGTCTTTATGTAGGATCCATCTCCACTCCCCCCAGAAGAAAGGAAGGACGGACCCGATCACGTTCGGGCCAGCTGATTTACCCAACTCGCCAAGCCCCCCCCCCCCCCCCCCCCACAGGGATGAATTGGTGGTGAGCATGTGCATTGACAATGCTTTGATATGCCGGGTGCTGATCGATACCGGGAGCAGTGTGAATGTATTGTACTTACAATCATTCGAGAAAATGGGCCTACAGAGAAGTCAATTGACCCACCTGAGAACCCCGCTGGCAAGCTTCACCGGTAACTGTATTGAGGCTGAGGGGACCATCCAATTGTTAGTTGAAATTGAGGATGAAACACACAAGGCATCACTCCGAATGACGTTCGTGGTGGTGGACATAAAATGTGCCCATAATGCCATCTTGGGCCGACCAGGATTGGAAGATCTGGAGGCAATAGCCTCTGTCCGCTACTCGTGCATCAAATTCCCCACGGACACCGGGGTTGGGGTGGCCAGAACTGATCTGGCGACAGCCCGAACATGCTACCGAGAGGCCCTGAAGCAGATGAACACCCGTGGAATGCGGGTTAACAGTATTGAGGTGGAGACCCACCGAACGGAATTCGAGGCACATCCAGAGCCTGCCACTCTCCTCGAGCAAATTGACCTGGATTTCCCCCCGAATCGGAAGGTAGCTATCGGGGTGGATCTGGAGGCTGACATTCGGGATGGCGTGATTGTTGTCCTAAAAAAGTTCCAGGTATTATTCACCCGAGGGCCGGAAGATATGCCGGGTATTGACCCAGAGATAATCTGTCACAAGCTTGCCATTCGGCCTGATGCAAAACCAGTCCACCAAAAGAAACGATATCAAGCAACCGAACGGCGGGATTTCACAAAGCAGGAAGTGGCCACCCTGCTGAGAATAAAACACATCCGTCCAGTAATCCACGTCGAATGGCTATCCAATGTGGTCCTAGCTCCAAAACAATCTACTTGGAGGATGTGCGTGGATTACTCGGATCTGAATAAAGTTTGTCCCATGGACCCTTATCCAGTGCTGAGGATCCATCTGTTACTAGATGAAACGGCCGGATGTGAATTGTTGAGCTTCATGGATGCATTCCGGGGATACCATCAGATCTTCATGCACCCAGATGATGCAGAGAAAACAACATTTGTCATGCCATTCGGATTAAAGAACGCAATGGCGACTTTTCAGAGGATGATCGGGATGATGTTCAAATAAGTGTTGGGAGTCACAATGGAAGCTTATGTCGATGATATCCTGATCAAAAGCCGGAAGAAGGAGAATCATATCCTGGACATAGAAAAGGTGTTCGGGATAGTGCAGAAAGCTAACATGAGATTGAATCCCAAAAAATGTGCTTTTGTTGTGAGAGGGGGCAAATTTTTGGGATACATGATGAGCGAGAAGGGGATTGAGCCCAATCCTGAAAAGGTAAAGGCAATTGTGGATATGGAGGCTCCTAGAAACCTCAAGGAAATGCAGAGATTGACCGGTCGGTTAGCAGCTCTGAGCAGATTCCTATCCAAGCTAGCCGATCGAGCTATTCCATTCTTCCAGATCATGAAAAAAGCCAACCCCTTTGAATGGACCGCCGAGTGTCAAACAGCTTTTGAAGATTTCAAGGCATATCTATCTCCCCCCTGGTCTTGACAAAACCCGATCCAGGGGAACACCTGTATATGTACCTTGCTGTAGCTGACCTAGCCGTGAGCACGGTATTGTTGAAAGAAGAAGATGGCATCCAGCGGCCAATCTATTTTGTAAGCAAGGCTTTGAATGGCCCGGAAACCAGGTACACCTTACTAGAGAAAACAATACTGGTCCTGATAGCTGCTATTAAACGTCTAGCACCATATTTCCAGACTCATCCGGTAACTGTGTATACTACTCAGCCACTCGCCACCATCTTTAGAAACCCAATGGCAAGTGGGCGCATTACAAAGTGGAGTCTTCTGATCGGGCAATATGAGGTGGATTTCAAGCCTCGACCTACAATCAAAGGGCATGCCCTGGCAGATTTCATTGCAGAATGTACCGCTCGGCCCTCGGAAATAGATTCAGAGAACAATGGGCTGGATAACTGGTGGGAAATGTATGTGGATGGTGCAGCTAGTGCCAAGGGTTGTGAAGCCGGAGCTGTGATCACATCGCCCGAAGGGTTCAAAGCATATTACTCCATTCATTTTGACTTCAAAGTAACCAACAATGAGGCTGAGTATGAGGCCCTTATTGCGGGTTTAAAATATGCGAAGACCCTGGGCGCCGATCGGTTAAAAGTCCGGTCGGATAGTCAATTGGTGGTAAATCAAGTAAATGGCACGGCTGAAGCTAAAGAGGAAAGGATGAAGGCTTACAAAGAGATAGTCGAGGAGCAGATAAGCAAATTTGAACAGGTGGTGCTCGACCAAATATCTAAAATAGAAAATACTGAAGCAGACATCTTATCCAAATTAGAAAATGCAGCGCTCGACGATCAGGCACAGGAGATTCCGGCTCATATCTAACGATTTGCCCATCGAGAAACATTGGCAACCCCGACAATCATGGTGCTCCAGATCGAGACCATATCTTATGCCGTCCCCAGTTGGGTCATAGATATGACCAACTACCTAAAAGACGGAACCCTCCCACAAGATAAAAATCCTGCTTATCAGATAAAATGCATCCAGAGGAGGGCTTCCATGTTCGAATTGGTGGACGGACAGTTGTACAAAAAGACGTTTGGTGGGCCGTATTTGAAATGCCTCCCACCCAATCTAGCGGCAGCCGTAATGGAAGAAATTCATGAGGGTATCTGCTCAAGCCACCAAGGGCCCAAGACACTGGCCAGAAAAATCATCCTGCAAGGGTATTATTGGCCGACTATCCAACCAGACTGCTTTGCGCATACTAGAAAATGTAAAGTATGCCAACTATACGCACCGGTCCCCGGATGGCCAGCCACTTTCTACACTCCAATGACGGTGGCCCTTCCGTTCGCGAGATGGGGGATCGACCTGCTAGGTCTTCTACCTACTGCCCCTGGGAACAACAAGTATATCATCGTTGGGATAGATTATTTTACCAAATGGGTAGAGGCCGAGCCACTGGCTAGCATCACAGATGTAAAATATCAAAAGTTTGTCTGGAAGAATATCATTTGCCATTTCGAAATCCCCGAACAGATTATAACTGATAATGGAAGGCAGTTCATAAGCCGGAATTTTGAGAACTACCTTGTCAAATGGGGAATCAAGCATTCCAGAGCATCCGTGGCATACCCTCAGACGAATGGCCAAGTAGAGAATATGAACCGTACCATCATGGACGGTATGAAGAAGAAGCTGGAAGAATACTCCTCATCATGGCCTGATCAGTTAAATTATATCTTATGGACTTACAGGACTACACCCCGAACGGCCACAGGAGAAACTCCATTTGCCCTTGCTTACGGTTTCCAGGCCAAAGTACCAACGGAGATCCTAGTTCCCACACACCGAACGGTGCATTATAGCCCAGAGCAGAATGAGGACAACCTACGAGCCGAATTGCACTTCATAGAAGAAAGAAGGGATCTGACAGCTGCACGAATGGAAGAGTATCACAGGGCCACGAGAAGATACTTTGACAAACAAGTAAAAATTCGTTCAATCGAAGTAGGGGACCTGGTGCTAAGGAAGCGAGAAAAAAGCAAACCTCTCGAAGGTGGAAAAATGGCACAAAATTGGGAAGGCCCCTATCAAATATGCAAGAAGTATGCTTCAGGAACGTTTGGCCTACAATGTACCGAAGGTCGACCAGCAGGCACATGGAATACGGAACATTTAAGAAAGTTTTATCAATAAAAACGGATGTTGCCACCTCTAAAAAAAGAGAGAAGTGTATATATATAGAGAGAGGGAGACATAACTTCCAAAAAATCTCAGCCCATGGTTAACACGTAGTCATTCCGGATGACCGAATGACGAACGGGTTAACAACATGGAAGGAAAATCATTCTCAGCTAATAGAGTTTTGACCCTATAATTATGAACGGATAAAGGGATCAAAACGGCTTGAAGAATTGATGATCAGAAAATCTCAGCCCATGGTTAACACATAGTCATTCTGGATGACCGAATGACGAACGGGTTAACAACATGGAAGGAAAGTCAGTCTCAGCCAACGGCTTGGAGTTTGACACTCAGATAGTCTCATCTCAGCGGTTAACATGGGAATCGTTCTGGACAACTGAATGAGGAACATGTTAGCAGTTTGGAGGGAGCCATTATCTCAGCTAATAGAATTTGACCCTGTAATTACGCATTGTTAAAGGGATCAAAATGGCCTGGAGTTTGATGTCAGTGATTCTCACCTCAGCTTTTTAACACGCAAAATCATTCCGGATGACCGAATGAGGAACGGGTTAACAGTTTGGAGAGAGCTGAGTCATCAACTTAGCTAAATTCGACCCTGTAATTACGTCCGGGCAAGGGGATCAAAACGGCTTGGAGATGGTGTCAAGATTATAAGTATGGACGAACCGAGCAACGTTCGGATAAGGTACGAATTGTCATCCGGGGAATCGGAACTATGGTTTTGAAAAATCTCGCCTCAGTCATTAACTTGATTTGGAAGCGAGTCGCCCTTTTAGCTATAAATAAGGAATGACCCGATCCGGTGACCTTGCTTACAGTTTGAAAAGGGTTACCTCAGACCCCTAATATGGATGATACGAGCCAAAGAGAATAGTTCGGAATGCATCGGAATTATGGGTTTGGAAGGGAGATAGTCTCGACTCAGCTTGTTAACACGTGAGATCATTCCGAATGACCGAATGACGAACGGGTTAACAGTTTGGAGGGAGCCGCCGTCTCAGCTGAGAGTTTGACCTTGTTGTCACGATCAAAACGGCTTGGAGGAATTCACCTCAGCTAAAAGAGTTTTGACCCCGTGGATCACGAACGATAAAGGGATCAAAACGGGCTTGGGAAAGGTGTCAGAACAAATATGGAAAAGACCCCTAATATGGATGATACGAGCCAGAGAGAATGGTTCGGAATGCATCGGAATTATGGGTTTGGAAAGGAGATAGTCTCACCTCAGCTTGTTAACAAGTGGGATCATTCCGGATGACCGAATGACGAACGGGTTAACAGTTTGGAGGGAGTCGCCGTCTCGGCTGAGAGTTTGACCCTGTGGTCACGATCAAAACGGCTTGGAGGGATTCACCTCAGCTAAAAGAGTTTTGACCCCGTGGATCACGAACGATAAAGGGATCAAAACGGGCTTGGGAAAGGTGTCAGAACAATTATGGTCAAAACGAACGACATTCGGTAACATGAATTGTCATCTGCAGGATCAGAATTCCCAGATAGATGACTGAATGACGAACGGTTTGGAGGAAGACATTATTTCAGCCAAAAGAATTTGACCCTGATTTTATGACCGAACGGCGGGATCAAAACGGCTTGGAAACAATGTCAGAAATATAAAGATACATGAGCCGAGTGATGTTCGGCAACACAGGAAAGATTATGAGCGAGAGAAATCAAAGAAAAAACAGAAGAGAAACATCAACACAGTTAAAGAGAAATGTCCAGTTTATTCTTTGGCATTATTAGCCGAAATATACAAAAGAAAAAGACAAGAAAGCAAAATTTTACAAGGCTATGCTACTGGAGGACTGCCATTCGGGGAAGGTGGAGGTTGGGAGCTCCCTGCCTGCGCTGCATCATCAGGCACTGCTTTTGTCCTCTTCTCCATGATCCGGTCATAAGTGTTCCTGAATAGATCATCAAAGCCCAATTCATCAGGATCAAACGGCTTTGGGAAATGTTCCAAGATCAAATCGAGGTTCCTATCTAAAAGCAGATCCTGACTTTGTGTCACGGTTTTCTCGGTCAGGACATCCAGAAAAGATTTCCCTTCCGACGTGCTGTCCAGGAGATCGATGCCTGCCTTGATGGGATCCTTGCTTTCGCTTAAGAATTGGCCAAGATGAAGCCCCAGGAATTGCCGGGCTATATTCTCCAGAGCAACGCTCAGCCCTTTACCCCATTGGTAATCAACTATTGATTGGTTGGAAATCTGGGAAGTATTAGCCGTATAAGGTTCGGGTAGCTTGTCACCATCGACCTTGTCAAATTTGATCCCGGCAGATTCGGCAGCCCGCACCTTGGCCCGGAGTTCCTTAATCTCCCGATTGCGACGTCGGGTCTTCTCTTGCATTGCAACCAGGGCAGCTTTCGCTTTCTCACCCTCTTTGGCACGTTCTTGTAAATCCGCCGCTAATTTCCGAGCGGCAGAAAGAAGGACCTGGCTGTCGTCCCGATCACTGGCCAGGAGTTTCATTTCCTTTTCGGCCGCAAGAAAGGCCTTATGATAGTATACACCGGCCTGAAAACAAGTTGCAAAGGAAGTCAGATAAGATAAACCAATAAAAAATAGGATGGTATGGATCAGAATGAAGCATACCTTGAGTGCTTCTTGATGACCTGTTTCAAGAAGATCTGACCAGTGAGTCAAGTTTGTGAAACTGGGGGGAACCTTAATCGCAGTGCTGCACCACATGGATGATGGCATTAGCCCGAACAGGTATCTCTCTTCTGCTCTAGGTCCCATGTTTGAGAACTCAACAAACATCCGATCATCGACCGGCGCATCAGAAATAGCTGGAGTTTTTGGTTTGGCAGGCATAGATCTTTTGGGCTCAGCCTCCGATCCGGTCAAATCGACTATGTGATCGATCGGGATCAGTATGTTGCCATCATTCCCCTTGCGTTTCTTACGGGTCTACTCAGCAGATGCATGATCGGCAATCATTTTTTCCTTGCCCTTTCCGGAGGAAGCCGTCAGAGTAGCGGCAGATATGGAACGCCGAACGGGTATGGGGGATATCACACCTACAACAAAGGGAATAAGAGATAAGAACTAAATTGAAAGAAGGAATGACGATCGGGTTAAAACCCTGTTACACTTACCAATCTCGGCAGATAGCATGTTAGAAGGGGTAATAAAACCCCGAAGACTTTGGGTTCCTCCCATACGCAGAGATTCAGCTTGGGAGCGCAGAACGACATCTACTCTGGGCTGAGAATCCCGAACGGGATAGGCGTTCCACCGATCCGGAAATGGCAGAGAATCACCTACCCGAACGAATAGAAATCGCTCCTCCCAGTCAGCCGGCGGGGTAGGATTATATGTGAACAATTGACGATCAGATCGGGCTACCAGCTTCAGATACCCGGTCGTCCAATAAGGCTGATAGCAGTAGTGATGAAGAAATAAGTCAACACTTGGAGCGATCCTCAGTTCCTGGCATCGAATTATGAAGCCTGTAAGGATGCGGTAGGTACTAGGTACGAACTGAGCGGGTAGTACAAAAACCCGACGTAGGAACTCCACGACGAACGGATGAAGAGGGAAGCGAAGCCCAACAATCAATGCGTCAAGATGCACTAGCACGTGCCCCGGTCGATGCCTCATTGGGTGCCGGATGAATCCAGCATAATACTCTCTTGGTGGAGGCAGTAATTGGCCAAGTTGTCATTCGACATCTTCAGGAAGACGTTGTTTTTGTTTACGAATGCGGTTAAAATGCAGGGCAATGCGAGGTGGCCGCTCGGGCATTCCCTTGTTATAAATCTGAACGTCGTCCCCTGATAGGCATCCGTCATCACGGGGCTGTTCAGTGTCTTTTCCTGCGAGAGGATTTCCGGAGTTAGGTACTTGGGAAGAAGAGCCTTCGGCCTTGTTCCCAGTGGATGTTTTTCCTAAACGAATCAACGGCATTTCTTCAGATTCTGAGCTATAAGGGAAATACATAAAATCACTTGAGGAATCCTGAGAATTCTAGAGAGAGAAAGCTTGAAAATACGCGAGAAAGCTTAGAAAGAAAACCAAGGAAACAGCAAGAAAAATGAGGATCAAGCACCTCTCTATAAATAGAGAAAGTGTCGCCCAAAAACCTAATCCATGAATAACACGTGGCATGGCGTGATTATGATTAATCAAGGTGCATTTATGGTTCATTGTTAAGCACGTACCCCGAACGGACAATGAAGAAGCATGATTGAGAATACTGGACAACTAGGCAAGCGAATGTCGAACGGGCACTTACGTTTTGAGGCAAATCTTTTCACACGAAGGAAAGCAACAAGGTCCATGAAAACGGCTAAATACTACTCAATTCGCCAATTAACGAACAGCGAGCCGAATAACTAAGATGTTTCAAATTAGCCGAGTGACGAGCGGGTTCACAGAGAATTAGCAGAGATCACACTAAA
This sequence comes from Cuscuta europaea, assembly GCA_945859875.1. Taxonomy (NCBI): domain Eukaryota; kingdom Viridiplantae; phylum Streptophyta; class Magnoliopsida; order Solanales; family Convolvulaceae; genus Cuscuta; species Cuscuta europaea. The sequence continues at coordinate 8,090,097 of CAMAPE010000002.1, forward strand.
ATTGCTAAGTCCTAAAAATAATCAGAAGCCCGAACGGCTATCAACATATGAAGGAAGCCAGATGTGGGTAGACTATCGAAAACATCTGAAGCCAGAAAACTGCTAAGTCCTAAAAATGATCAGAAGCCCGAACGACTATCAACATATGAAGGAAGCCAAATGCGGTAAACTGATGGAAACGTCCGAGGCCAGAAAAAATTGCTAAGTCCTAAAATATGAACAGACCCCCGAACGGCCATCAATACAAAAAGCAGGGGGCTAGTCCCTGGTAAATTGTCAGAACTATCTAGTGCCCGAGCGGCAATCATACGGTGTTAGGAGTGTTAAGTAAAAAATAAAGTCAGAAAACTGTTAAGTCCTACGAAACGGACCGAATCCCGAATGGTGAGCAATCATTCAATAAAGGCAAAAAAATGGAGACAGTACATAGAGCTTTGTGCAAAAGATATATATATATATATATATATATATATATATATATATATATATATATATTCATCGGCTCTATTGGCAGGGAAATACAGACAAGGTTTGCAAGAAAAGAAGAGAAGGGGGGAAGTGATTACAGTTGCAAAAAATATTAGATTCTAAATCTACTGTTCTGCTCTGTTGTCTTCTTCATCACCCTCCTCCTCATCTGAGTCAGTAAGGGGATCGGGCTCTTTCCCCGCTTCACGGTACGCAGCCCGTTGCAAGTCCCGTTGATACTTCTCGTATTAGGCTTCAACTATGGGCGCCTGGGGAAGGTCAGCCAGCTCGACCGGCCTCCCTATCAATTCTTGCAGTTTGGCGACAAAAGGGGCCATGATGTGCTGGCAGCCCATGACGTACAGAGATCGGGCCAGGGAATCATTGAACTTTTTTCCCCTTGGGTCCTGGTCGAGCAGTTTGACCCCCTCGCTCCAGCGGGCATCACCCGTGGAGAAACGCTCGAGATAATCACCAAAGGTGACTGGCAGTTCCTGTTGCGCATAGTCTTTCTTCAAGATAACGAACTCCTCAGATCCTTTGAATGATTCCCGGACGGCAGACAAATCAACCTTCACCTCAGCAGGGCCGTCCGGGATACGAGGCGTGCACTCCTCAAATTTAACCAAAGCAGCTTCGGCAGCATGAACTTTGGGTTGAGAGGCCCCGAGATGAACCCGGAGTTCACCAAGCTCTGACTCGAGGCGTTTTTTCTCCTCCGCAGAGGCTTTTCGTTCCGCTTCCAGAGCAGCAAAAGCAGCAGTTGCATTCTGCTCCGCAGAAGTCTGAGCGACGATCAGCTCCCGCTCCTTAGCCAGTCGAGCCTCTTTCAGCTGCAAACTGTAAAGCCCAACCTGCAGAATGTCGTTCGAGAAATAAGATGGTGTGAAGGAAATTTAAACTATGAGAAATATAGGGAAAAAAGTAAAATACCTTCAGGGCTTGTAAGGAATATATGTAATTAGATTTTGATGATGCTAGGTTGATTAGTATTTGAAAGTACCCCAATAGAATTTTTGTATTAGTATTTGTCTTTGTAAGTACTAGAATAGTCGACTGCCAGAAACCCTCTTGGCTTCCTTATCAGAACTCCTACCAGAGATGCTCTCAGAGTTGCTCTTTAGATAAGCCATCAGAGTTGGATACCAGAGTTGGCATCAGAAGCTGCCATCAGAGTTCTGATCAGAAAACCTCATCAGACAAGCTCGCACCTTGCAGAACTCGAAGACTCTTACCAACGGTCGTTAAACTAACGGGAAATCCCCTAACGGTTACGAACCTTTCAACGGAAATATGGTACTGTACACGCATTAAATGCTCAATTAATGTTGTACGTACGAAGATATATTTAAAGCTGATGATTGACCATGCGAGTATCTTCGCGCCCCCAAAATAGCAAGTCGAAGGTCCAACCGGTCAAGTTAACAGTACAAGCATTTAATGAAGCTGTCTTCTACACTCCAACGGGAAGACTGCTCCCAGTATATAAGATACACTCTGAAGAACTACGAGGATAACTTTGCTACAACAATTGTCTGACTAACTTGCTCAAAGATCATTCTACTCTAAATCAATTACCTCCAAGCTTTCTTGAGATCAAAGACTTACTCACCTTAACAAGAAAAGCTCAAGTTGGAAGATATACTCTCTTATCCCTCATCCAACTAGCAAGTTGCAAAGTTCCTCAGTTCTTCAACACTTCGAAAACTTCATCTACACATCCTTTGTGAAGAAGCAACGTTGGAGAAAACTGATCTTGATTCAAACACTTCTTGAAAAAGAAGGGACGTCTCAAACTAACTGGAGTAAAGTGAAGTGGTGATACTTCCTAAAGACTCAGTGAAACGAGACCAGCCATCAGGAAGCAGGACTGCATCCCGGGTGGCAACTAGGCTTGAAGAAGACGTGGAGAGCTTCTTAAGTTCTAGGGACTAAGGCGTTGTAAACTGTTGTTTTTACAAGCTTAGTGGAACAGTGGACTAGAGGAACAAGTTATTCCTTGAACCACTATAAAAATCTCCGGTGTCACTTACTTTACTGATTTCATTTCTGCACTTAAGAACTTGACTGCATAACTCAAAAGGTTGGACTCTGTGTTCAGCAGATCTTCCTCAAGAGTTATCAGAAAGGCATTTGCCTTAGTGTTGTCTGAGGCTACCCGGACAGAACCTAATTCGCTGCCAGGTCTAGTTCTGCCATCAGAACTTAGCCTTCTCTGTCACCAGATTTCAACCATCTCTGATAAGTCAGCTTTGACTTAGAGAAAAGTTTAAATTCCTGAACAGTCTATTCATCCCCCCTCTAGACTGTTCCCATTACAAACGGGACCAACAAGTGGTATCAGAGCCTCCTTGTTCTTGTAATCTTTTAGGTTACTTACTAAACAAGAGATCCACTTGTTTTAGCCTCTTTAATCTCATATTATGGATAACACTCTTTCAAAGAATCTTATGTTCTCAGTGACAAAGTTTGATGACTGGAGGATTCGCATGAAAGCTCACCTCTGCGCGCTCCATGATGAAATGTGGGAAGTCCTTGATGCTGGTCCTTTCACGGAGTTTACTAAGATCAATCCTGAATACATTGCTGGTGGTGGTCTACCTCAGATGATCACCAAACTGCGACATGAGTGGTCCAATGAAGAAAGGAGGAAGTACAACCTTGATAACATTGCTAAGGACATTCTCTACAAGTCCATAGATGACAAATACTTCACAAGAATCAAGAAGTGCACCTCTGCCAAGGAAATCTGGGATACACTCACCCTGATAGGAGCTGGTGATGAGCAGGAAAAAGACAACAAACTGACCATTGCCATGAAGAAGTTTGAAGACTGTAAACTTCTACCCAAAGAGTGCATAGCTGAGATGTATGCACGCCTACTCACACTCACTGCTGAGATATCAGAACTTGGGAAGGAGCTCTTCAGCTCTTCAAATGCTTGCTGGCACTCAGTCGTCCACTTGAAACTGTTTGCTTTGCACATGATTTGGAAAAAAGGGAGAGACCTTTCAGCTGATTTCGAGAGGAAACGGTTCAGGGCCGCAAGGCTTCCCGTCAGTCGTTGTACCTCCTTCACATTTCGTGGCGGCTCCATGTTAACTATGGCTTGGATCTTCTCCGGATTTATTTCATTGCCCCTTCGGCTGACCATGTAGCCGAGGAACTTGCCTCCCTAGACGTCGAAGGTGCACTTCTTGGGGTTCAGGTGTAGCTGGAACTTCTTCGTGATTTCAAAAATTTCCCGGAGGTCGTCGGCATGAGTGGTAGATTGCTTGCTCTTGACGATCATGTCGTCGACGTATGCCTCCATCGTCCGGCCGAGGACTGCTCTGAAGATTTTGGCTACCATCCTGGTGTATGTGGTGCCTGAATTTTTGAGCCCAAAGGCCATAACGAGGTAGCAGAAAATTCCCTCCGGGGTCATGAAGGTCGTCTTCTTGACGTCATCTTCGTGCATTAAGATCTGGTGGTACCCCCTGAAGGCGTCCAGGAACGACATCAGCTCACACCCCGCCGTCTCGTCCACCAATTGATCAATGTTGGGGAGAGGGAACGGGTCCATAGGGCACGTCTTGTTCAGGTCAGTGTAGTCAACGCACATTCTGAATGTCGACGACTTCTGGGCGAGGACGACGTTGGCCAGCCAGGTTGGGTACTTCACCTCCTTGATGTGGCTGATTGAGAGGAGCATGGTGACCCCGCCCTTGACGAAGTCCCGTCTGTCGGCCGAAAGGTAGCGCCGCTTCTGCTTGACTAGCGTGGAGGCAAGATCGACTGACAGCCGGTGAGTGATCACCTTTCGGCTGATGCCTGGCTTGTCGTCCGGACCCCACGCAAAAATGATTGCATATGACCGTAGGACTTGGAGGATGTCGTCGCGTTGGTCCCGGGGGAGTTGCCTCTCAATTTTCAGAACTCGCTCTGGCCGAGAAGTGTCTAGGGGAACCTCCTCGACCTCTTCGGTTGGCTCAGCATGTGGCCTCTCCTCGTCCTTAGCGACGGTGGCGGTGATAGTGTCTACCCTTTGCTCGGTGCCTGCGGCCGTCTTTGACAACTTAAGCTAGCATGCTCTCGCTATCCTTTGGTTCCCCCTGGCGTAGCCGATACTGCCGCTGGTAGGGAACTTCAGGCACAGGTGCTTCATGGAGATGATGGCCTCCAGGTCCTCTAGTGCCGGTCGTCCCCAGATCAGGTTGTGGGCGCACTCGAGGTTGACCACCATGAATTCCATGTCAATTTTGGCGCGATGGGAGCCATCACCGACCTCCACGGGGAGGACTATCGTGCCTTCGGCGTCGATAGAGTCCCCGGTGAAGCCGGACAACGGTGTCCGTATCGGCTTGAGCAGGGCCTTGTTCAACTTCAGCTGGCTGAACATGTCAAGGTACATGACATTGACGGAGCTCCCCGTATTTATGTAAGTGCGGTGAATGATAGAGTTACCTATCTCACACATCAGATGACGAGGGCGTCCCTGTGTGATGCGGGCCTGGAGGCAGATCCTTGTCGGTGAAGGTGATCGCCTCCGGTCGCTGCTTCTTCGGCTGGGGGGAGCGTGGGACACCTCCCCAATGTAAAGGGATTGGGCCCATTTCTTCTTCTGGGTGGTTGAGTCCCCCAGTGTTGCCCCCCACAATGAGGTGGATGTGGTTCTTCTTCGGAGGGGGCTCCTCAAAGTCTTCGACCAGTGGTTGTAACCCTGGTCAATTCGACCTGCTGAAGTGTGTTTACCTGCCACAAAACAACTTTTATCCTTGTTAATAAGTTGTCCAGTTGCTTGTTGATAAGTGTGGATGAACTTGTTGAGATTACGGATAGATTTTGCTGCCCCATTTAGAAATATCAACAGGTCATCCGCAAAGGCAAGATGAGTGATGTTTAAACCCCTCCCCATGTTATAGCAGCCAATATCCCCCTTAGTAACCAAGTAGTTGTAACCCTTCGAAAAGGCCTCTGACATTATAATAAACAGAATAGGAGAAAGGGGATCTCCTTGCTTAACTCCTCTATAAGGTTTGAAAAAACCATAGGAAGAGCCATTAAGGAATATAGAAATGTAGGTAGATTGCAAATTACCCATTATTAGCCTCCTAAAACGTTCTGCAAACCCAAAAGTCTGAAGGATAACATCCAAGAAACCCCAAGCTACTCGGTCAAACTCCTTAGCCATATCAAGTTTCACCACTCGGTCAAACTCCATCAGCTAATTATATACATATGCAAAAAAATGCATTTATTTCACCTACCCTTCTTGCAAGAGTTTTTGTGAGGTGTCATCCAAACCCTCAATCACATTTACATTTGCACTATGACAATATACATACATTTGAATTTTAATAAAAGTAAAAAACAAATAATTTAAGATCACATAAATTAAAGTAGAAAGCCAATTCCATAAATGTTTATTTATGGGTCGGAGAAGCTTTGGTGTCTACCATTGATGCAATCTTCTTTGACAGCTCCGGCTTGTTAGCTCCCACTAGTTTGTCGATCACCGCCATTTTGTCATTTCTTGCTCGCTTTGAAGGAAGAAGGTAGGAAATAGGAATTGCTATGATATCCCAGATTGTTGTGCTTAAGCTCATCAACATCAAAAGTGACTAAGTGAGAAAGATCAAAGTGTAGGGCCGTAGGGGTGCAATGATTTGCCTTCCTTTTTTTGCTTAAACGATCTTCTGGTTCCAGCTATCTTCATTTGTAAATTGTGATAAAACTGAACATTTCTTCCAGCAAGTTTAACATGATGGTCCGAGTCATCCCCGTCATTCTTTAACTTCCTGACTTCTGAGCATCATTTGAGACCTTTGGGTGAGACGTTCTCCATTCACTATCACTGGCAAGTGTTAATTCTTTCTAGTTATCTGCAGACCTCCGATTAATAAAACTCCCACCACAAGAGAAAGGCTTTGTCTAGAAGAGACATTGCTTACTATTTGAGTTTTCCATGTATCTATTAAAGAACGTTTAAATTCGGTATTTTGTTAGAGTACAATTGTAATGGGAGGATCCACAAATCTACATCCATAAACCAAAGTGTTAATCACAACTTGATTAATTTGGGGAACATACCTTTAGAAAATTCAAACCCAATTCCACCCATTTAGAAAAATGCATAGATCTATACGAAAATATAATTTTAGGGAAATAATGGCTTGCCCCTTAGGGAGCCTTGATGATGTATTTATACTAAAACCAAGAGTTTAAGTGTTTACATAGAAGTCCTTAGACTTACATTATTACATCCCCTCAATCTGTGCAGGGGAAATAACGCGCAGATTGGAACGTAAAAATTCAAAACGTTGACTAGATAAATTTTTAGTAAAAATATCTGCTAGCTGAAACTGGGTTGGAATGTATTTCACTTGAAGATCACCATGTGCCACGCGCTCACGAACAAAATGATAATCAATTTTAATATGTTTGCTGTGATCATGCGGAATGGGATTCACAGCCAGGTAAGAAGCAGAGACGTTATCACAATGCAGCTGAACTGGTTTAGAGATAAAGATGCCCATATCTGCGAGTAAAGAGCGAATAAAAATGGTATCTTGGACAGTATGTGCTATAGCTCGGTACTCAGCTTCGGTGGAGGATTTTGACACTGTGGGTTGCTTCTTTGAGCGCCAAGAAATCAAATTGTTCCCCAAAAATACGGCATAACCAGTGGTTGAGCGAGAACTGTCCGGACAGCCTGCCCAATCAGCATCAGAATATGCTACATTAACAGAGATCTGCTTGTCGGAACGCAACCATAGTCCATGAGTGGAAGTGCCCTGCAAATACCTGTAAATTCTTTTGACAGCTAACAGATGTGAGGTGCGTGGTAAATGCATAAACTGAGATACCAGATGAACATCATATGTAATGTAAAGCACCCACCATACTACGGTACTCAGTAACATCACTTAAGAGTTCCCCATCTGTGAGAGAGAGTGTAGTGCGAGAGGGAAGTGGTGTACGTACAGGCTTAACAGTATGGAGATGAAAACGACACAACATAATCAAAGATGTACTTAGCCTGAGAAAGAAATAGGCCCTTGGGCGTGCGATTTGCCTGAATCCCCAAAAAATAATGAATGTCCCCCAAATCTTTCATTGCAAATTGGAGAGACAGGATGTTAATAATAGACTGAACAAAAGACACAGAAGACCCTGTAATTAATATATCATCAACATATAATAGAATGTACACCACCTGGGACTGGGAGCGATATATGAACATGGAGGAATCAGATTTACTCTGAGTAAAACCCTGACTGAGTAAGAAACCACTAAATCTGTGAAACCATGCACGAGGAGTCTGTTTAAGGCCATAAAGTGATTTCCTGAGACGACACACATTGTTACGAAAGGATGGATGAACAAAACCCGGAGGTTGATGCATATAAACATCCTCAGTCAGGTAACCATGTAGGAAAGCATTTTTCACATCAAGTTGACGAACAGACCAACCAAATGACACAACAACAAATAGAACAAGACGAAGTTTATCATCAGGACTAAAAGTTTCTGTAAAATCAATACCAGCCTGTTGTTTAAAACCCTGAGCAACAAGGTGAGCTTTATGGCGCTCAACAGACCCATCAGAAAAATATTTTGTCTTATAAATCCACTTACAACCAACCACATTTTTTGTATGGTCCCAAGGCACTCAATCCCATGTTTTGTTAGCAATTAAAGCATTAAATTCATCCGCCATGGCAGCTCGCCAAACAACATTTTTATTTGCCTGTGTGAAGCAAGTGGGATCATCTGGGGGAGAAAAGACGCTCAACGTAAAGATTGTTTTTGGTTTAAAAATGCCGGTCTTAGCACATGTTTGCATAGGGTGGACGTTGGGTCTTGGAACAGTAGGTGTCAAGGACAAGGAGCTCGGACTGGGAACAGGAATTGGGGACGGCTCGGGCGAATGAGAACTAGGGGGCTGGTCTGGAAGAATGAGTTGGTGTTGGGCGAAGGAGAACTGGGGGGACTGGTCTGGGAGAATGAGTTGGTGTTGGACTGGTCTGGGAGGAGGAGTTAGTGTTGGGAAGCAGGTGGGGATGACGGTGGTAAAACTGGACTGGCCGAAGGAGATAATGGGGTGGTATGGGTTGTTGGTGATGACGGCAAAGCAGGGGTGTTTTGATGGTCAGGTCGAACCGAGGTAGATAGCCAGGAGGAGCTGAGGCCGGAGGCCGGTGGGATGGGTTTGTTGACTAAAGTCAAATATGGAAAATCATTTTCATAGAAATTACATCCCTACTGACATTAACACAACCCGGTGAAAAACATCGATACCCTTTATAGCCAGGAGCATACTCAAGAAAGACACAATGTATGGAGCGTGGTGAGAGTTTATTGTGTGAGGCAGCAATAAAATTAGAAAAACATGAACAATCAAACACACGCAAAAAATTGTAATCTGGAATTTTATTAAAAAGTTTTTCGTAAGGAGTGAGTCCATTCAAAATAGGTGTGGGTAGGCGGTTTATAATTAACGTAGCTGTATAAAGGGAATCTACCCAAAAATTCCCAGGAATAGAAGAATCTATCAACACAGTCCTAGTTAATTCAAATAGATGTTTATGTTTCCGTTCTGCCACACCATTTTGAGCCGGAGTGTCCGGGCAAGACTTTCTAAATAAAATTCCAGATTTTAAAAAATGTTGGTGAAACATAGAATTGTCAAATTCACCAGCCCCATCACTCTGAAAAATTTTAATTTTATGATTTAAAAGATTTTCAACCAGAGTTTGAAAATTTAAAAAATGAGTAAAAACTTCAGATTTTCTACGCATGGGATAGATCCAAGTATAACGAAAAAAATCATCAATAAAGGAAACATAATACTTGTAACCTAGATTAGATAAAATAGGCGATTGCCAAACATCCGAATGAATAATTTGCAAAAGAAAAGTAGAGTCATGAGTAACATCTTTAAACGGTAATCTGTGGGATTTTCCCAACTTACAAGAAACACAATTGTGAAGAAAAGACGAAGAACATGAAATAAAATTATTTCGCCTAAGAGTGCAGAGAACTCGGTCACCACAATGCCCTAAACGTTTGTGCCAAACCGGGCCAGGTACTACTTGGGCTTGAAAAGCAGAAAATGGGTAAATATGGTCTTTATTGGAAGCCTGAAGAAGTAGATCCCCCTTTTGATTGTCCTTGACAGAAAAATAATTTTTATCAAAAACCACTTGACAACCATTATTCGCACACAATTTTTGAATAGACAATAAATTATACTTAAGGTGTGGGACATGGTACACAGAGTTAAGGTAGAGTGTGCGACCATGGGTGAGTAATTTAGCTTTGCCAATGTGACCATGGGTTTCAGAGAGAAGTGTGTGTGTGTTTATAATATGCGAGATGTTAGCGATGCACTTGTGGATAGAGATAATATCGATAACTAATACCTGAGAAGAATTTGGAGAGTTGAAGTGCAAATCAAATGGACGCTATTTTGGATTTGAAGGAGAAAGATAAGGATTATGCGATTAGTCAAAGGAGAACCGGCAACTCTGCTTAGTCAAAGGATTTTACATTCATCATTCGTCAATTTACTTTAAATCAGGTTTCCATAAGCAAGTATAAAAGAGTGATTATATTTTGACATAATAGCTAACTAGCTCCCTATAGACGTTTATGAAAGATCTCTATTACAAAAATATGTACTTTGCACTCTATCTCTTGGAAAATATAAAATACTGGATGCAGATACTTATATATTCTACAAGTGGAATAACTAAATCTGGCTAGAATATACTATTTGATGATAGAAAAGGCCAAGTCAAGTATAGAGTGCAGCCCATCAAAAAGTAGTTAAGGTACTAGAAATATGAAACTCATACCCCTGTATGCCATATCAAAGAGGAATATTTAGTTTGCCGTGTATGATTAACATAATACCAGCTAGAGCTATAACTAAAGGCGAGAAGCAAAATAATATGGCCATACTTTTTAAGTTAGCATAGTATAACTTTACAAATAACAATAAACGTGAACAGACTAACAAATTCTTGCTAAGAATTATTAAATGACTCAAAATATTAGAAACTCAATTGGAAGCTAAATGTTTTCTAAGATTTCAGTGTACAAAACATAAATAAAAACGAAGCAACCATAAAAAGTAAAATACCAAGACAAGCATAATACACACATTTATCATTAATATTTGACACTTCAACAGAAGCTATTGATAAAACATAAAGATACTGGATTAAAACATAAAAAAATCCAGCAGCGAACCCCCAACATATATTTTTAAAGAAAAATTGACATTACGGGAGCCCATACCATATCATTTTTTTGTTTCTTTCACTTTCAACATCACACACAAAAAAATTGTGCTGGTCCATTTGTGTTATACTCCATATTATTCTTCATCATTTATGGCAAAGAGAATATGTTCTCACACAGAATCTAATTAAGGCGTCTAGAAATTGATCTAAGTAAGTTTTACTACAATTCAAACTTCAATGGAATTGAGTTGTAAAAAAGGTATATTACCGTAGAGAGCAGTGATTGCGGCTCATTTTTTACTGCTTTCATTTACATCTTTCGAACCATCCTTGAAGAGAAAAATAGACAAGAAACAGTTAACAATAAGAATCGAGGAAGTGCCTCATAAGTTAGAGCCCACGCTAGAAATTATGGAGCACATCTCAGGGAAGGGGAAAATGACAATGTAATCACTAATCAGCGAGTAAAAAGGATACCGTGAGGGGGAAGGCAACAAATTTCGAATCAAGAACTAATGAAAACCTGCTTAAAAATTAAATTAGAATCACCGTCACTAATTAAACCTGCTTCGCCAGCTTGTCCGCTCAAACGTGGTAGGTCCTCAAACGTGTTTGTCTCTTCCATTAAAACATTATTCTTATAACCAGTTTGCTATTGGTATGTCCTCAATCAAAAGAGGAAGCTGCCAGCAAACATTTTTACAATTTAAACCAAAAAGGTAATGTCATTTTTCTGCTAAATATACTGATTTCATATGCCATGTTCCAAGCGTATTTGAAATAACTAACAATAACATTTATTATTTGTGTGTGTAGGTTACAAACATAATATAAACATGCTACAGTATTGTAAAACATATTTAGTTTTACTTTTTTGTGGTTATTTCACTCTTCATATATTAAAAGTATTATTTTAGTTGACTTCTAAAGTATTTGTTTTCATATATATTAAAAGCTCTAACAATTTTCATTTTAGATTGTTGGCTCCAATTTGGTTGTTGACTGCAGTTTGTACAAGTGGGAATAACGGAGCATATAAGTTTTACATTTTCCAAAATTAGAATTAAAAGCTCAAAGATTTACCAAATTATACAAAATAAAGTCACACACACAAGTTTTAAAATCCATAGTTAATACTTGAGATTTTAATTCGTGATTACAATGTAAGCAGTTATATATCAATTTTTAATATTCAGCTAATACTTCATTGTAGCATTTTAACGAACACCTTATGGACATGAAAATGGAATACAATACTTCAAGCAAACATTCAATCATGAATGCCATGTACACAGAATAAGGAAATATATTACTCCAATAAACAACACTAACAAAAATTAAACATAATATTTGGATTAAAAAACCAAATAAATTAACATAAGGAAGAGTTATTACACCTTATGTGGTGGTGGCTGAACGAAAGAGGTAGAAAAGGGTGGTGACGGCAGCGATAGAACTCATTAGTAGCGGTGGTGGCTTTGCTGGCGCGAATTAGCGGTGGCGATGGTTTCATCGATGCTAATTAGCGGCAGTAGTGGCTTTAGTCGGTGCTTCAGTGCTCCATAGCAGCAGCGGCAGATTTCTCCTCCTCTTGGTCCTCTGATTTTCGTCTTTGTGGTCAATTGATTCGTCCTCGTGCTCAATTCATTTCCAGGAAATCAAAGGAAAAGAATGGTTGGAACCGAAGAAAATAGGAGTAATTTGAGTTTGCACCTCATATTATTGTTTAAATTGGACTTTGCACCCCGTCTTTAAAAATCTTTGTTTTTGCACCACAACCCCATATGAAAAGACCAAAATGACATCGATCAGGATTATGTTGAAGGCAAACAAATTGTTAATGGAGGGATATTTTCGTCTTTTCATACAGGATTGGGGTGCAAAAACAAAGATTTTTAAAAACGGGGTGCAAAGTCTAATTTAGACAATAATATGGGGTGCAAATTCAAATTACCCCTAGAAAATATGTACTTCGTAGAAGAGATAGAGAGGAGATTTAAAAATGGGGAAGAGAAAGGAGGGGAGGGTTTCAAATAAAATTCACCAGGGGTTAAGCGATATGGTCATACGGATTATGGAGTACAGATCTAAAATTGACGGTTCACACTAACACTATTCATTTATCTTCGTATTAGCTATTGTAAGAATTTAAAGATAAATGTTACATAATACTTGCCCATATGTAACGCTTTTTGCTACATGTTACATAATCTTAAATTTCAGAAGTTAAAGCAACATTTATTTTTAAGTGTTGCATAATTCAAACTACAAATGTTATATGTAACACAAATATAAGTGTTACAAAGAAACCGTTACAAAAAGTCTATTTTGGTGTAGTGGAAGTAGTGTGTCAACTTCTTGGCGGTGTTGTAGGCGGCATATATTGTCTTCTCGAGCGGGGTGTACCGGAGCTCAGCATTCTGGAGGGTCTTGCTCACATAGTAGACGGCATGCTGAACGCCTTCCTCCTCGCGAACCAGCACGGAACTGATTGCGCCTTGGGAAACCCCAAGATAAAGGATTAACTCCTCCCCCCTCTCCGGCTTGCTGAGTAAAGGCTCAGAGAGGAGGTACTTCTTCAGGTCGTCAAAGTCTCGTTGACACTCATCATTCCAGACGAAACCATTTTGTTTCGTTAGGACCTGGAAGAAAGGTAGGGACTTCTCGGCGGACTTGGACATGAAGCGTCCAAGGGCTGCTAGCCGGCCGGTGAGAATCTGGACTTCTTTCACCGACCTCGGGGGTTCCATGTCAAGTATTGCCCTTACCTTCTCAGGATTTGGCTCAATCCCCCTCTATGTGACCATGTACCCCAGGAACTTGCCTCCTTGGACGGCAAAGGTACATTTCTCCGGGTTCAGGCGCAGACGGACTGCCTTCATGATCCCGAAGATCTCTGCCAAATCATCTGCATGATCGGACGCCCGAGTGCTCTTGACGATCATGTCGTCAACATACGCCTCCATGTTCCTTCCGAGCACCTTCCGGAATACCTTGGCCACCATCCTCGTGTACGTCGCCCCAGAGTTCATCAGCCCGAAGGCCATGACAAGATAACAAAAAATCCCCTCTGGGGTGACGAACGAGGTCTTCTCCGCATCGTCTTCATGCATGAAAATCTGATGGTATCCTCGAAAAGCATCCATGAAGCTAAGGAGCTCACATCTGGCCGTCCCATCGACTAGTTGGTCGATGTTAGGCAATGGGAATGGATCCATCGGACATGCCTTGTTGAGATCGGTGTAATCAACACACATCCTCCAGGTTGGCGGCTTCGGGGCCAGGACCACGTTTGCCAGCCAGACCGGGTACAAGACCTCCCGGATATGCTTGATACTCAGGAGCATGTTGACCTCCTTCTTCACGATTTCCCTCCTCTCGGTTGAGAGGTGTTTTCTTTTCTGCTGGACGGGCTTCGCCGTTGGATTGACCGCCAGCCGATGGACAGCGATGCTTCGGTCAAGGCCAGGCATGTCCTCCGGTCCCCACGCGAAGACAACACTAAAAAGGACAAGTACCTGGATAATCTTCTCTCTCAAGCCGGCCGGGAGCCCGGTCCCGATCTTGACCTTCCGCTCCGGCCTCTCGGGGTCAATCTGGATCTCCTCCACTTCTGAGGTGGGTTCAGCGTGGAGCTGACCCTCCTCATACTTCATGGCTTTGTTGTTGATAGTGTGGACCCTGAAGTCTTTTTGACCAATTTGTTTGCAAGCTTTCAGATAGCAGCTCCTCACCATTCGCTGATCTCCCCTGGCAACTCCGACGCCATTCGGAGTGGGAAACTTCATGCATAGATGCTCCTGGGATATCACACATCTGAGGTCTTCCAGGGTCGGCCTTCCCATAATGATCTTATGCACACAAGTTAGGCGTACGATGATAAACTCGTCGTCTAACTTGGATACATAGGGCTTGGAGCCCACCATCACGGGGAGGACTATGCTGCCCTCCAACTCAATGGAGTCCCCGGTGAAGCCCGAGAGTGGGGTTCTCACCGGGATCAAGTCTTTTCGGTCCAGCCCGAGACCCTGGAAGATGTCATAGTACATGATGTTAACGGAGCTCCCATTGTCCACCAGGACTCAGTGGACGATCATGTTGTTGATTTCGACCTTGATGACCAAGGCATCCCTGTGCGGCGGAGGCATCGGTGGCAAATCTGCATCGGTGAAGAAGATGGGGTCCCTCTTCACCCTCTTGTCGGTGGGAGCCCTGGTTATCTCCCCGACGTATAGGGCTCGGGCCCACTGCTTCCGCTCTCCAGAGGTGTCGCCTCCCTGGAGTCCCCCGAATATAAATGAACATCGATGGTACTTCCGGGGGCCGTTCCCTAGGTCGACATCGTCTTCCTCGGAGAAGGCGTCGAGCTCTCGCTTCTTGGCAGGCGGTGTCTCCTTTGATGTGGTAGCTTGGTCGGACCGCTGCCACGTCAGGCTCCTCTTCTGCGGGATGCCTCCTTGTTTGCCAACGAATTGGCCCAGGTATCCTTTCTGAATGAGTTCTTCAATTTGCCGTCGGAGAATGACGCAATCATCTGTATCATGCCCAGCTCTTTGATGGAATCGACAATATTGGTCGTGGTTGCGCTTGGCAGTCACCACATCACACTCCTCCGGAAAGTCGACTAAACCTTGCTCCTCCGCGTAGTCGAGGATGGCCCCGACCGGCTGAGCAAGTGGAGTCAATTGCTTGACGGGCTGTAGCGGTCCGCTCGGGACGTCCGCCTTGCCCTTGCCTCTACTTTTGTTACCTTTGTACTTGTTGTTTTTGTTGCTAGCTTTGCCGTCAGCTTTCTCAGCACCCGAACCGACTTCCTTCTTCTTTTCTTCTTTTGCACCTTCTTCCTCATCTCTTTTCCTCTGCAAGGCGTCCTCTGCCTCGGCTTGCCGGTCGGCACGGCCGAGCGCCTCCTCGTACGAGGTAGGGGGACTTTTGACGAAATCTTTGTAAAGCTCACCCGATCGGATAGAGTTTGTGAGCATGGCTACCCCGGTCCTGTCATCAAGGCCCTGAACCTTGACTGACTCGGCCCTCCACCTCGCTAGGAAGGTCGACAATGATTCCTTCTTCCCCTGTTTTAGGCCGAACAGGTGGCTGAAGTTTTTCTTGACGTCTCGGGAGCTCGCGAACCTCAAGAGAAAGCGCTGAGCCAACTCACGAAAATTCATGATACTCCCGTCGGGTAGAGAGTCATACCATTCACGAGCCGGGCCATCCAAAGTGGCGGAGAAACCGCAGCATCAGATGGCGTCCTCGTACCCCATCATGACCATGTAGGAAAGGTACCGAGATACATGATATTGGGGGTCAGAAGTGCCCTTGTATGCTTCAATGGCGCAGGGCTTGTAGCCCCTCGGCAACGGCGCATCCATGACCGCCCGGGTGAAGGGTTCGGGTATCCGGAGGTCGGCCGTGTAGGGCTCCCCCCCCCCCGACGACCCTCCTTCTCAACTCGTCAAGGCACTATCGTAGATCTTCCACCTCGGCCGGCGGTGGGTTCCCTCGGACAGCTCCAGCGCGGGGATGGGTATGTCCGGCGACACCTCCAAGTCGTCCGTGCACGTGAGGTCGGGGCCCCACGTTTTGCCTCTCCGTGAAGCCAGTCCGACTGCTCGCCCGGTGAGAGTGGCGAGAGGGCTCACCTCCTTCCATCTGCATTGGGCGCCCCTGCTGGGCACCCCTCCCCGTCTGCCGATGGGGTCGGCTAAGCTGCTGGGAGACTTCTTCCCCCTGTTTTGGTTAGATCCAGAGCATCGCTCATCACGCCGCTTGGAGGACACTTCCACATCCGCTGGCGTCTGTTGACGGGCAGGCTCATCCACATTTCCGCCAGACACCATCTGTTGGAAATTTTGAGCCAAGGTCCCCAGAACCCGAGTTGCCTCCTGTAGGGCTTCCACCCCGGCATTGAGTCGAGCCGCGGATCATGACGTCGGCCTCCCCCCGCTGGCTCCGGACCGAGTGCTCACCTTGGGTGTGGTTGAGCGTCGCCCTTAGGTCGCTGTGGCCTGATAATTGGTTCTGAAGGTCGCCTTGGTGCGCCACCCTCCTGCCCTGTGCATGGTTGTCGAGGGCACGTTGGCGGCCAGACCGGGTGGACTCCTCGGTGTGGACTGAGACATGGTCACGTCGAGACGAGATTCCGGCCATCTTCCTATGTGATTCCTACTCAAGTGATGTGAGAGACAATAGAGGCTCTCAATGAAAGCACCAATGTTGGTCCAAAATAGGACGCTCGTAGGCTTTTAGGAAAGCTATGTAAGAACACTCAAGCAGGAATTAGGAAAGAACGAATATGGAAAGTTGCAAAAGGATTTAGTTGCCAGAAATAGCATATCTCATTTGAAATCCGGACTTGCCTTTTATAGGCGATTTACAAATAGTAAATGTCAAAGATACTAATGGCTAATTAACTACGACATTAATACAGAATTAAACACATAATTAATGGCACATTGATTGTTGGCCGTTACTCTTCCTGGTTGGCAGGTCAGCCTGGCTGGCAGGCTGGACGCTTGAGCTCCCTCCTGCTGGACTGGACGGTGGGCTTCCCGCTAGGCTGGAGGAAGGCTTCTGACCAGGCTGGAGGCAGGCTCCCGGGTAGGCTGGAAGGCAGGCTCCCGGGTAGGCCGGAAGGCAGGCTCCCTGTTGGGCTGGAGGCAGGCTGCTATCCGGACCGGAAGGCAGGCTCCCACCTGGGCTGGACCGCATGCTCCTAGCTTGGCTGGTCGGCAGGCTCCTGGCTAGGCTGGAAGGCAGGCTCCCCACTGGGCTAAAAGGCAGGCTCCTGGCTAGGCTGGAAGGCTGGCTCCCTGCTGGGCTAGAAGGCAGGCCGCCTTGGGCTTTCACTCTTTGATGGGCCTGATCGGTTGATCCGGAACGAGCTCTGGATCACTGGGCTTGGACCTGCTGGTCCAAGTCCGGGGCCTGGGCCGATTAGGCTCTCGGCTTAGTCCCATAACCCCATCATAGTCAATTTTTCACTAAACACTAAATGCACACTAAATAATGCAATACTCAAAATAAATAGGATTGAAATTAGAAAAATGGCCTCGATATTACTGGGCTTGTTTTTTTTTATATTTTGCAGTAGCCATTATTTGTTTTTAAAGTAGTTGATTACTTTGAATCCATATTCATATTATTAAAAAAATAATAAACTAGCTTTGTTTTTGAAATAGATAATATGGTCCTGCACTTGACTCTCCATGAAATTCTTTTTACTTCTCAAAATATTATGTCTTCCATCACTCTAAGCAACACACTTATTTTTTATGAACAAAGGAGAGAAGCAACAAAATGCTCCTATGCTTGATGCAGATAGTCTTTTTTCTATATGAAAACCATGTGATAGATCATGAAGGATTCCCACTTTTGAAAATGAAAAGAAAAGAAATAAAATGTTGATAATATGCACAAGAACCAGCAGTTATAGGATATGCAATTTTTGAGTTAATATGCAGTTTTAACAAAATGATGCTAATTTTACTTTAGCTCAATAAAGTCCATTCGTTTTACTAAAACTTAACACGATTCTTTTGCGACGATTCTTTAGCTACAATGTTATTGCTTTGAACATGTCTCCCTCGTAGACTATAAAAACATTTGTCTTTTTATTGCTTCAGTTAATTGTTAAACCGATATTGAGTCCTTCGAGATGGGGTTAAATTTTTTTAAATATATTTATATAGAAAAATACATAATTATGGTTTACAACTATAAGTTATTTGGTAAAAACATTAAGAATTTGTGAAATTAAGAAATTTGAATGTTAAAATTAAAGAGAGTAGGATTGATGGAGTATATGGGTCTAGGCCCCAAGACCCACATACTCAGAAGAACAGAAAGTACAAGCCACCAAGTGGTGCTCTCGTCGGCCAAAGGACCCTCGTCGGCCGAAGAGGGACCAACTCAGAATATGATCCTGAAGCCAGGGAACTTGGGTGCCCCCGTCGGCCGTGCCCTCATCGTCCGTGCCCTCGTCGGCCAGACCCTCGTCGGCCACGGAAGCCTCACAGAACTAGATTTTACACTTAATCATTTCTACACACATTGTATTCGGCCCAATAGCGGTCCAGTTGTAAATGGGCCTCCCAAGCCCAAGGCTTGGGAGCCCAGCCCGTATTTTCCCTATAAATACTTTCTCTGGAGGTAGTTGTAGGGGTTGGAAAATCATTTATTGAAGCATTTACTTGCACTTCTCTCTCTAGCTCTCACTTCTCTCTAGATATATACTTTATCATTTGGTGCTTTCATTGAGAGCTAGAACAATCAAGTTAGCATCTTTCGTCGCTACCAAGCACAGCTAACCACTAATTATGGGAAGAATTAAGTCAAACCGCAACCTCGTCAGCAAGGCCATCCCTGAGGATCAGGAGAACACGGAGCGTGAGGAGGACGCCACGGCCGACCAAGTCGGAGGAGGGGGCGTCTTCCAGGAGGCCATCAACCTCACGAAGGACATGCGCAACCAGCTCAACGGCGGCGTCCCTGATGTCCGCATCGGCCTGGATAAGAAGCGCGCAGAGAAGGCAGACAACGCCCCGGCCCAACTGTTGGCCACAGCCTCTCCGTCTGTTGACCCATAGGTTCAGGCCGCACTATCGGTCATCATCGCCAGCTTGGCTCAGAACCCCACCGTCCTCAGCGCACTCATGTCAAGGACTGGGGGAACATCACTCCACCTCCTCAGCCCCAACCGTTGGCCGTCAAGCTAGGCAACGATGAGGGGGTGATAGCCCAGGACACGTCGTCGTCCCACTCCCACCCTGCTTCCCCTCTTTGGCCCAGACCGACCCCAGCGCGTGGAAAAGCCTCTGCCTTCAATAGGTTGGGTGACACGCGCCGTCGTCCGGTTTCGGAGAGGATGGCGGGACGGATTGGTGAGCGCCGGCCTGGCTCGCCAAGGGAAAGCCTGGGGTCTATGTCCCGGACACCGGACCAGCCCCACATGAACAAGGGCAAGGGAAAGTTGCACGAGGACGACGTGCGCCACCAGATCAACGCGGCCCACGAGGTGCGCATGCAGAACCAACAGGGTGCCACTGCGGCCGCCAGGGACCCTCGGGACGAGGTAATCGCCCAACTGGAGAGGAGACTGGCCCAAATGGAGGCCAGACAATCGGCGAACATTCCCACGACCGACGCCTCCAACGATTCTGGCCTCAATGCACTCATGAACAAGGCCAGCACCCTGGAGAGGGAATTGGCCGAAGGACGAGGTGACCCCGTCATCCAGGTCAGGACCATGACTCCCTTCACTAACAGGATGCTCTCGGCTCCCATCCCGGAGAAGTATAGGGGAAACGCCATCAAGTCCTATGACGGCCGAACAGACCCCATGAGCACTTCAGCCGCTACCAGAACAACATGCTGATGGAGAACGCATCGGATGAATACCTCTGTCGTTGGTTCCTCTCCGCTCTTGAGGGGCCGGCATACGAGTGGTTCAACGCGCTTCCCGAAGGAAGTATAGACTCATGGCAGGACCTTGCCCAACGCTTCCTCACCCACTTTGCCGGGAGGAAGCGTGCGAAGAAGTACTTCACCCATCTCCTCTCCTTCAAGCAGCAACATGATGAACCTCTCCGGTCATTCATTGATCGGTGGACGAGGGAGACCGAAGAGGTCGAGGGGGTCGATGAGCGCACCCTCCTCGTCCTCTACCAGGGAGCCCTCCGCAGCTCCCCGTATGCCCGGAGCCTCATCACCGACCCTCCGAGGTCGTATGCGAAGGCGCTTCAGCGCGGGAGTTTGTACGCCGATGCCGACGAGCTTCACAACCACAAGAAGGACGGAGGCCACCCCTCCAAGAAGACAAATCCTTCACCGGCCCTGGGAACATCCCCGGCCGGCCAGGGTGCCCAGAGCTGTCACGGCTCTGGTGGACAAAGCAAGAAAGACCGTCATTGGCGGCCGAGGTTGGAACGGCCGGGGTTCCCCCTCACGCACCCGGTCAGCACCATCCTCGACTATGCCGAGAAGCACGGCCTCATTGAACAAGCTCCTCGGCCGGCGGAGGAAGTCCTTGCCATCCAGCAAAGCGGCACCTACTGCCGGTTCCACAAGAACGCCTCACACAACGTCCAACACAGGCAACGGCTACCCATATTATGTAAAGAAAGGCCTTACAACGGCCACAACACCCCAAGGGAAAGGAACCCAATGGCCATTCGGCCCTCGCACTA
This sequence comes from Cuscuta europaea, assembly GCA_945859875.1. NCBI lineage: Eukaryota > Viridiplantae > Streptophyta > Magnoliopsida > Solanales > Convolvulaceae > Cuscuta > Cuscuta europaea. The sequence continues at coordinate 8,110,984 of CAMAPE010000002.1, forward strand.
AACCCTTGATGATAACCCTTTGAAAGCGACCTGCGTCCAAGGGTTCTCCCACAGGGTTACCTTGGTCAGGAAATCGCCAAAGGGTTGGATCCAAGGGCAGTATGAGGATCCCGCTTTGGCCTAGGTTTCAAGCTACTCCTTCATCCCTTAGAGACTTTTCGGCCTGAAGCAGTGGGGGACTGGGGGGCTACACCGGCCTCAAGAATGGCAAGCAAAATGAGAAACAAAAATGCACAAAGTACACAATTGCGACTACAAACGCGGCCACATCGTCCATGTACCACAAAGGTTCCAAGGTCCCTATAACTCCATCTCTGGCCAGACACTGTTATCGTCCCCAAAACATTGGGCAACGCGGTGCCTCGTCGGCCAAAGGCACATGGTGTCATCGACGACGGCCAAAAGGAGTGCATAGCACCCTTACCGGCCATCCAAAACAAAGGATGCTCATCGTCCTCAAAACAAGACGCAACCTCAACGGCCTTATCGGCCAAAAAGGAAAGTTCACCCATCTACGATCAAGGAAGGATAGACACTACCTTCCTCGGCCAAGAAGTCCAGAACACTCATCGTCCACAAACAAGCGCACCAAAGGAATGACAGCCTTCCCCGTCCACATCAAGGGGAAGGTAACGGCCAAATCCAGAACAGGGCCACCAACGCCACGACAGAGAACGGCCAGTGCGGTCCCACGTTGGCCAAGAGCATCAAGCACAGAAATCTACTCTCCTTCACTTCGTCTACATCTCAGCTTAGAGAGTGGGGGACTCCTGATGGAGTATATGGGTCTAGGCCCCAGGACCCACATACTCAGAAGAACAGAAAGTACAAGCCACCAAGTGGTGCCCTCGTCGGCCAAAGGACCCCCGTCGGCCGAAGAGGGACCAACTCAGAATATGATCCTGAAGCCAGGGAACTTGGGTGCCCCCGTCGGCCATGCCCTCATCGGCCGTGCCCTCGTCGGCCAGACCCTCGTCGGCCACGGAAGTCTCACAGAACTAGATTTTACACTTAATCATTTCTACACACATTGTATTCGGCCCAATAGCGGTCCAACTGTAAATGGGCCTCCCAAGCCCAAGTTTTGGGAGCCCGACCCGTATTTTCCCTATAAATACTTCCTCTGGAGGTAGTTGTAGGGGTTGGAAAATCATTTATTGAAGCATTTACTTGCACTTCTCTCTCTAACTCTCACTTCTCTCTAGATATATACTCTATCAAGGATAATCACGTTGCTCTTGCTAGGGTGACTTTTTCTATATCATTTTGTACATGCAGCTATTTAATTTTGCTGGATTATATTGTCAACAAACTGGCTATGTATCCTTTGAACTACAAAAAAGGGAAAAGAGAGCAGGAAGAATGGTTATATGTAAATCAAAATACAATTTTTAGACATTTGAATAAATATTTTTTCTTAAAAGAAAGTAGAAATTTAATCTCCTTTTAATTTACTGCCTCCATTGCTTATGATCTTTTAAGGAGGTGTTTGGGGATTTTGAACTTTAATTTTTTTTATGTAGATTGTCATGCGTACTTGGTCTTTACAACTTAGGTTTTCTGTTAAGCGTCATGCATGTTTTGTACCGCTAAGGGAGATAATAAGTAGACGTCAAATCTTCAAATAAAGTCCGGCCTATTGAAGATAGTTCATGGACTGGTAAATTACTAAACAATTGTTGATCTATAAAATCTATATTTTTGTTTTTGCAGTATTTTAATCCGGAGCTAAAGAAAGTCATATATGAATTTAAAATGACCGAGTCTGATTGTGGCCCTGCTCGTGTCCAGGGTAAATGTTTGCGAATTCTGATTTTCGTCAACTCTCACCGCAAGATTGTTTCTTGTTTGGTCTTTTCTCATTCTATTCCTTGTCTATTTGTAGAGTGTACAAACTTTTTCCTATACTTTCTCCTCCAAAATTAAATGCTAAAGCTCAAGTGTTTTGTAAAGTATTGTTATGGGTCCAAAATCCATCTCAACTGGTTTTCAAACTTTGGTTTTTGGTCTTCAGCAGGGGCATACGCTATTTCTCTCTGTTGTTTCATCTTTGAACTAATTAGTTTTTTTAATAATGTATTCAATTTTTATATGGGATATTTTATTTTCATTCAGCATGTGATATTTATTGTAGTTCATAGAATATTTTATACCCTTACCTTGCATTTTCTGCTGCCTTCAGGTTATGATCGTGTGTTGCCTCAACATTTAGAAACAAAATCGAGCCGGAGCACAAGCTTGGTCACTTTGTGTGCTGAAGTCTTTTCATACCATTCATTACTGGTACCCTCCTTCCGATATGTTCGTGTTGCTTTTTGTATTTCCAGTTCTTTATTAATCTTATGCATATTCTTTTCCCTTCATAGAGTGCCTAAGGACTGCCTCTTCACAACATGTGTCACTGATTGATTTTGCATTTCTTTCGCTTACAATTTTCTCCCCCCATTGGGCATAACCCACGCGCAAAAGTGTTTGTTTGGATGCAAAAGTGCCCGAAATGGAAAAAGAGAAATTTGTCGAAGAAAGGTACACTCTCTATATGCGTTTTCACGTTAGGTTAATCTGAGCAATGCAAAAGGAATCACATGTGTGTCACTGTGTGTAAATATGTGGTGGTGGACTACTGGCCAGTTCATCATTCAAGTTCCTTCCCTAGGCCAAGCCATTTTAATGCTATAGATGATTAGAAATTGTATTACCACATTCGAATATGATAACGGAGGGTTTTTCAAGCGTAGATTGCGACATTTACCCACTCTAATTCATGCAAAATTATCAATGAGGAAATATTACTTCATTATTGTTACTCCCTCCGATTCCTAAACAAGTTCCACATTTGACTTCACACATATTAAGAAAATAAATTTGACTTTACTGTGGACTGCACTGTTTGGCACTGTTTGAACACTGTTTGGCACTGTTTGAACATTGTTTGACACTCTTTTGATATAGATAATAAGGAAATGTTTTAAAGTGGAACTTAATTTTGAATTTGCCCGAAAAGAAAAGGTGGAACTTGTTTCAGAAACGGAGGGAGTATTTGTTAATTTAGAAATTGCCCTAAATAGAAGTAAAAACACTTTGAAATTCCAAAATAGGAGTATCATGTTTTTTATTCCTTCAATAGAAATAATCTGCCAAGTTTGGAAAAAATGTCATGTTTAAAAGCCAAGTAATGCCAAACTTGTCAGAAATTTACTTCTATTTAGGGAATAAAAAACACGATAGTCCTATTTTGGAATTTCAAAACCTTTTTGCTCCTATTTAGGGAATTTACTCTTGTTAATTCTAATAGTAGAGTAAATGAATAATAAATATATTAAGGATTAAGGAAGATATTTCCTACGCAGATTATGACATCTACCCAAAATATATAATTAATTTATTTGCACACTCCATCAGGTTCTAAATAAACTTCATGTTTTGACTTCACACAAATTAAGGAAATAAATTTGACTTTACTGTAGAGTACACTGTTGTGACACAGTTTGACACTGTTTTGATGTAGATAATTTGTCAAATAAGGAAGGGAGAAGAAGTGTGAAGTTTATTTTGAACCTACTCAAAAAGGAAATTCTGAAGTTTATTTAGGATGTGAGAGAGTATATGGTTTTCCCAAATTAAAAACATTTCACATTTTGCTTTTCTGTACACGTTTTCTATCACATTTGTGGACCACTTATTCACACGGAGTATTACTTAACTTTCTTTTTGAGTCTTGGTGTTCTTTTTATCTGACCAAGCATTATACTGATCCGTATTACTTATTGTATTCCAGTTTAGTTTCAAATTAAGAGCCGCTTGTTAACCTTGAAATGTGATGAATCGGCTAATGTGCTGAGATTGATAAAAATCTAGCTGCTAAATTGGCTCAATACGTTGAATTATGAAAATATTATAATTAAAATATTTTTATTAATAAAATAAAGAAAAAACTTTATAAAAAAATGAAATGATCCTCTACAGTAACTTCAACCAATGTAGTCAGAAAAGTAACTTCAATCTTAAATTAGCTATTCTGATTTTCATACAATTCAACGAGCAAAATAAAAAACATTATGTGTTTGGTGAAAAAGGTGGTTGATAATGCTGATAAGTATAAATCTATTTTAAACTTTTTGAAATATACACTAGCACCACATATTAGAAATAATACTTGTAATGTGTAAAATAAGTTAATAAATGTATATATCAAAGTCAAACAACTCTAATTTTATTCTTCAAATCGAATACATAATTATTTGTATTGTATTTGAAAGACATTTGAACCAAAAAATTGATTTGTATTCATATTTATATTCTGGTTTATTATAAATGGGCTTGGAGTCTATATGCAAAAGTGTATATATGGGCTACACTTTGAGGGTATTGATATCTTTTAAAAGTTATTATAGTGTTATTACTGTTATTATTATTAATATTGATATTAATATTACCATTATTATTAATCGAATATATTTGATTGATATTCGAATCGAATACACTGATATTCTTATTTGTATTTCATAACCACTCGAATCAAATTTAATATTCTTATTTGTATTTGTATTTGTAATTGAATTTTCAGAATTTGACACATATCGAAGCCCTCAGTACCAAGTACCAGTAATGGCCTCATCGGTTAAAACACCAAGCGTTTTACGCTACCCCACACTTCATACCCCTTCTCTTCAAAAAAAAAAAACCGAAGGCGCCGCCTATCGATCTCGGAGGCACCAAGTGCCCCCGGCCATTTGCAACTAATATGCAAATAAAACCCTTCCTTGAAACGCTTTCCGAGCCATTACCCCAAGGGAATGGCAGACAACGGACTATGTCTCGGGCCCAGGATTCGACTTTCACAAATGAAACACTTTCCGAGCCATTACCCCAAGGGAATGGTAGACAACGGACTATGTCTCGGGCCCAGGATTCGACTTTCACAAATGAAACGCTTTCCGAGCCATTACCCCAAGGGAATGGCAGGCAATGGACTATGTCCCGGGCCCATGATTCGACTTTCAAAACCGAGACGCTTTCCGCGCCATCCCTCAAGGGGAGGCAGGCAACAGACTATGTCTCGGGTCGAGGAAACGACTCTCAAACCCCTCGGAACCCGGAAGTTTAAAATCAAGGGGGAGCCAACAACTTATACTGTTGCCTCCCACGCAGACCAAGTCTTCCCAAGAAACCAAGTTTCTTGAAGCCTCTCCTCACCCTTCAAAAGGGGGGGGGGGGCGTGAAGGGGAGTGGACTCAACGAGCAATCAATGAGTAAAAGTTTCGCAGTCCACAACGGAACACCCTTCGGCAACAAACCAGAAGGTTTCTTTCAAGCAAACCGGAAGTTCGCCTTTGATTATTGGTCCATATTCCGAAGGCTCCTATGCAACAGGTGTTGCTAAAATTGGCTAAGTCCACATTTTGGAAACCAGTACCGACGACTACTACTTTACATCCATCGATATCTCAACAAAGTACCGAGGGCACCTGCCTTATATAATGGGTTTAGATTTTCTAAGTCCACATTTTGGAAGTCAGATCTGAAGGCTCCTACTCTTAAATGTTGGGCTACAAGTTTCTAAGTCCACTGGCCTACAGCCTCTGGCATTACACCCCGCACCGAGGACCCCCGGTATCCCAACAAATACCGAAGGCTACTATGCTAACGAATGAGTTCGAAATCGGCTAAGTCCGCATCCCTACAGCCTCCGACGATATTACCAACATCGAGGGCTCCTATTCTGCAGGAGGCTACAGGTTTGAAAACTCAGTAAAGATTTTTCTAAGTCCCTGATTTAAGGACCCCCGGCACATCAGGAGGTCCCGAGGGCTTAAGCTTTGTGTCCGGGTCTAAATTTTACAAGTCAAAAAAACGGTGGCCCCCGGACAAAACGGAGAAAGACTCACAACTCATTCACTCATAAAGCACAATGGAAGAAATTATACATATGCAAGGAAACGAAGAAACCAAAGGCATAAAGACATCCATTCACCCAAAAAAAAAATAAAGTGTTGGTTACATACAGGCTGAAGCCGAAAGCAATTGCTTGTGCATGAACTTGTACAGAAATTATTCTAAGTACATCTAACTATTGACCACTTCCACGGCGCCCTCTTCCTTCAACTGGGAGGCAGCAACATCTTCAGCACCCTTATCCTCCTCGTCGGCCTGCCCTTCTTGCATCAGCACGGAGTCCTCGAGGTCCGGCCTCTCGACATCCGGAGGGAGGGGGATTCAGACGTCTGGCTGAAGGGGGAAGGCCATACGCTGCTGGATCGAATTCCTTTGGGTCAACCCTGAAATGTCGGACCAGTCTCCGATAGACGAGGGTTTGAGTGAAGAACTCACCCCCGTCATAGTAATTCTTATCCTTCCGGGCTAGCCATTCAGCGTCGGGGCCCCCAACCCAATCATCAACGGTCACTCCCACCACCGAAGCCAACCACTGCTTATGCTCCTCGGCTTTCCAAACCTCAACAACGAAGGCGGCAACAACATCCTTCCAAGCCTGGGCGACAACCTCTTTCTTGGCTGACTCGGCTTCCTCGGAAGCTACCTTGGCAGTTTCAGCAGCGACCTTTTCAGCTTCGGCCTTGCCCTCGGCCCTGGCCTCTTCCATGGCGGCCTTTAGCTTCTGCTCCATCCCCTCGGTGGCCTGCCGGAGGGTTTCCTCCAATCTAGCCATCTCCCTCACGGCGGCGACATTGTCTATGATGAGCTTCTTCAAAGTGATCTCGTCTTGTTGCGCCTTCTCGAGGCGCAAATCTTCCACCCTCCGGAGTTGCTCGCCGAGGCCAATGCAAGCCTGCAAACAAGCAACCAAAAGATAAGAGTGAAACTAATATGCAAAGTACGCTAAGGCCAATTGACTAAGGAAGCAAAAAAAAATATGTGAGGGATCTTACAGTAAGAGAAGCCCGGAGGATCTTGGACTCGAGGGCGTCATCCTCATATCGGCTGAGGGCTGCCTTATCCAGCTGAGGGGTAGCACCCCTCAGGAATTCCCTCGGGTCCAGGGTGCCATGCATGATAGTTGTCCCCTTTATGATGGAGAACTATACAGTCTCCTGAGGGAAGCCCCCTCATCCAACTGTGCCGAAGGAGGGCTATAAGAGGTCACCGTTGTCACGAACGGGGGCTCAGAGGAATGATCCTCAACAATCACTACGGGGGGTGCCTTCTTCACGGCATCCCCTCCCTTCTACTTCTTGCCGGCAGGCACCACGGCTTTGCCCGCCACCTTTTTCTTTGTAGCCATGGCTTGGGTGCCTCCATCCATGACATCAGCAGAAACTGAAGGGTGCTCCCCATCCTTCTTGAAGAATTCATCGACGGGATTTTGGGTCCCCGTCTCCTTCTTCTTTGGCTCCTTGGCCAACTTCTTCTTCAGACCGGCAAAGGACTTCACATCCATATTGGCATCTGCAAGACAACACAAATAATAAGGCCGAGGGGTCAAGACAACAACAGAAATGAAACTGCAAAAAAATCTAAGTACGAGATGCTAGAGCCTTCGGGAATCACCTCCGGCGCTCTCAAACACACGATCAATGAGGGGATATTTCTCGTCCCTCAACAGCAGATATCTTCTTCCCGTCTTTCTCGAGGGCGACACTCTCCACCTTCGGATGGCAATTGAAGTGGTTCCGCAACTCCCCGGGGAATGGATTATTCTCCGCCATCTTGATATAGCAAAACCGGTCCTTCCAGTCCTTGTGGGACGAAGGCACATCGAAAAACAACCTCCACTGAGGAATCTGCTGCAGATTGGCAAAGCCCTCGGCGTTGCTATGACCCCCCTGGCAGAGGTTGAAGCTTTGAAAAAAAAAGATCAAGGCTAGGAGTTACCCCCCGGGACTGGCAAAGGTGTAAGAAGCCGGTGATGTATGAATGGCTGTTCAGAGTAAGCTGGCAGGGGGCCAAACCGACATACCTAAGGTACTCAAGGAGGAAGGGATGTAGCGGAAACCGGAGGCCCAACGCGACAGATAGGATATGGACGGCAAAACATCCCTCTGGAGCATGGGATAGCACATCGTTGGGACACGGCTCTACCACCATCACTGAGGGTCTGACATGAAGCTGAGTAACACAACACTCCGCCCGATCAGCCTTCGACTTCAGCACGAGGGCAGTGGTGTTCAAGAAAAAATGCCCCTCGGGTATCCCAACAGGTTTCCCAGAATCTGCCGCATTACCCTTCTTCTGGGGGCCTTCATCTTCTTCTTATTCTTCATCGGGGGTGCAGCCCGAAAGGGATCAAGGCTGAGGGATCGTGAAGTTCCCGCTTCACTGGCAACGGTTGAAGGGATAACAATGGTCACCCGATGACGTTCTTTCTCCTCCTCCTCCTTAGCAGTTTGAACAACGAGGGCCAACTCCTCGTCCTCTACAACTTGCTCAAATTCCTCGGCCTCAGCCTCGGTTCTAAGATTGATATGCACTTCTGCCGCAACAGCACAATTGTTGTTAGACGAGGCCTTCTCTCTCATTGACTTCTCATCCGACCATGCCTCGGACTGGGCCGAAGGCTCTCTTGAGATATCTTGGAAGTCGCTAGCCGAAGACATCTTGCGGTATACAATCGGAGGTTTTTTCGGGTGATAAAAAATTGTAAGGCCACTAAAACTAAATCTAGAGCTTGCGAAGCAAAGTATGCAAGAAAATGAAGAACAGGGGAAGAACTGACCTCAGAGATAAGGGTTTGATCGATCTAAAGGCTTTCTCTCTCTAGAAAATTTTGCAGAGTTTCGCTTCAACTCAAAATCGCACAAGGCATGTGGGATCAGGCAAGGGGTACTTATAGCCCCCAACTGCAGTTTAGGACTGCGTTTGGGCCTCAGGTTAAAAGCCCATCATTACAAACCGACACCTCAGCCAACCGGTGACACCCGCCAGAAGCGAGCCAACTAGAACACGCCACATGGACACTCTCTCCAACGGCCATATCCCGACGGTTATTTTTGAAAGCCAGAGGTGCCCTCAGCTGGCACCCTTCAAATACCAACAGAGAAAGCCCTCGGGTTATCACATTCAAAAACCCTCCTTCCAGATTTAACCCTCAGCATGGATGTTGGGGAAACCTCTCGGGAGCCCTCAACCCTCAATGCATGGAGGCCTAGGGGACTCCCCTCAACAATCACCGCCCTCAGATCATAAACAGCCCTCGGCCTCTCGGGGCTACTTTCCACAAATCACGAATAGCCCTCAGCCTCAACGTTATCCTTCATCTCAGACCGAAAGGTTCACATTTTTACTTCGTTTTGGGGGCATCCGGTGTACTCTTTTTCCCTCATTAGGATTTTCTCCCACAGGGTTTTTCCTAATGAGGTTTTTAACGAGGCATCTCCCCAAAATGAAACAAAAGGCGTCAGCCCTCGGCACTCTACTGAAGATAGGTATTACTCTACTCCTTTTCACCCCATTACATGTGCCTCAAAGAGTAGGGGACTGGAGAACCCCTTCGGGAAATCAAAAAAAGTTAAAAGTTTTGTCAAGGCATCAACAAAAGCCTCCAGAAATGGGGGACTGACAGCTCCCCTCGGCAGCACCAGAATGCAAATAACCAATGGAAGGAAACTATCGCAACAAGGACACCTTCGACAGAACAACCACAATTACTCCTTTTCCCTCAATTACCTTTCGGCAAAGGAGTGAGAGACTCCTGATGGTGTATATGGCCCAGGGACCCCTGGCCCACAGACTCCTACTTCTCCTACATGGGCCCATCAAGCCCAATAAGCACACAAAGCCCAAACGCAGCGGCCCGGACATGAAGAAGCCCATGGTGCACACGTGGATGCCTTCGAACCTGTGGCCGAAGGCTCCAAATTCTAGGAGACAACGTGGTGTGGACCTGCAATGCTTCCAGGAAGTTCTTGCAAAAATGTTAGCCTTCGGTTATTTCATGCCCTCGACTGTACATAGCCTTCGGCTATATGATGCCTTCGGCTACATGATGTCTTTAGCCATCAATAAGTGACCGGCCACACCTTTCGGCATACATCAGACTCGACGAAGATTCCTTTTAGAGACAAGCAACCACCGCATTCAATGCGGCGTCACGTCCAACCACCGCATTTAATGCGGTGCACGTGCAATGCTGGTGCCACCTCGATTGAGATAACCCCTGGCCGCCAGATGTTTGACAAGTGTATTTGCCTAGCATTTATGTCTATTATACATAGCGGCCATTTTCCATTGTAATCGACACACAATTTCTATATCGAATATACATTACTTCTCTCTTACTTGCTCTGACCTCTCTCTAAGTTATTCACTGTAATAACCCCTCGGATAAGCTACCCCCCGGGTACACTATCCATCAGATATCTCATATCTGTGTGACTGTGTGCTATTGGCTATGGACCCTATTGTGCAATTTTGAATTCTTTTATTGGTTTTTTACGATTGTGAAGGTGCTTGATAAAATGGGTGAATCTGGTTTGGAAAAAGAGAAAAAGAGTCAAAGATTACAAAAGGCAGCCTTAAATCAAAAGGGGGCAATGGAAAAATATGTTTTTGTTAAGATGTTGAATCCTGAAAATGCTTCTCAAGTTGAATCGCCGCTAAATTCTTCTGCGAATGAAAATCATAACACGCATGGGAATAGTGGTATTGGTGCAGAAGCCGCAAATGTTGAAACTGAGCTAGATAAATGTGATTTAGGTGAAGAAAATAAATCAGTGGGGGTCATGTTTCGTTTCACAATGTTCGGCGAAAAACGTTTTTAAGTAATGTTTTTCTTTTTACTCCATCCGTCTCTTAAAATTTTGCCATCTTTCCTTTTTGGGACGTCCCAAAAAACTTTTCCATTTTCCCTTTTAATCAATTATTTTGTGGTTCCTGTTATTTCTCTCTCCTCTGCACAAACATCAACCGCACAATTTTTACTTTATTATTCTCCGTGCCGATCAAACATGGAAAAGTTTTAAGGGACGGAGGTAGTATGTGATACTTGTTACTTTTCATCAAACATGTTATTTAAATATTAATAAAGTTAATTTCGTCTTTATTTTTTACCTTTATTCAATTATTCGGTAGTTTTACTATAATCTATGTTTGTCTTATAAATTTAGGCCCGACATAGTGTCTCGCCCATAGGCCCATAAATCGACAGGACCGGCCATGCTAACTATACTAGCCACCGTCCTTTTTAAATGAAACATTTAAAATTGTACATTATTCATGTGCTCTATTTTGACTACACGTTATTTATTAATGTATGAGATTTAAAAAAATATTGAATTCATCTCGTTATCATTTTTCAAAATCTGATTTTTACTTTTTTTTAATGAAGGATTAATATTTTGACGGTCAAATATATGTGTTAGTAAAACTGAAAATGGGAATGTCACAACTAAAAAATGGAGACACGGACATGAGAAAGTATGTAGCATTGGGGATTAATGTTGGTAACCGCATAGACAATGATACATTTTCTAAGATGGGATAAAGTACGACTTAAAATGATTTTAATGAGACTAATTTTTTTTATCTGATAGATGTGTGTTTTATATAATTGTCGATTTCAAGTCTTTTCTAGTCTTTTCTATTGAAAGGGTTTTGGGACTGAAACTAGCCTCATTAAAAATATTCTAATTAAAAAATCACTAGGTAATTATTTTAATTTGTGTGTTTAGAACACAAGAGCTTAGTTAGTTTAATTCCTCATTTTCTTTTTGAAGGCATGCCAAATTACTTCCATCTCATAAATGGAGAAGAATATACTCCATATTAAAAAGAGTATATTTCCTAAATAGGAGTAAAAAAATTTTGAAATTCCAAAATAGGAGTATCATGTTTTTATTCCCTAAATAGGAGTAAATTTCTGCCAAGTTTGGCATTACTAGGCTATTTTTTTCCAAACTTGGCAGATTACTCCTATTCAAAGAATAAAAAACACGATACTTCTGTTTTGGAATTTCAGCACATTTTTGGTCTTATTTAGGGCAATTTCTATATTAAAAACAGTTGCAATATACGGAGTGTAAGTGAGGTGTGCGGTATAGAGAAAGTATTACAACATAATGACACTATCAAAAATTATTACTCCGCACTTTTTTTTCATGAAAAATTGAAAATAATATTCCTACTATTGTTGGTCCGCTAACAATAATCCCAACTATTGATTATTTTTGTATAATCCCAACTATATGGACTGTCCGTCAATAATAGTCCATGACCGCATATTAACCGCTCTAACAAGTGAATTTTCAATGGAAATTAAGCGTAAAAATTAAAATTTGGGATTATTTATAGGGATTACCTACTATATCCCTTTAGAAACTATGGAAATTTATTTATAGTTGGTCACGTCGGACCATTATTGGCGGAAGGTTCTTAAAATTGGGATTATTATGAAATAATCGATAGTTGGACTATTATAAGCGGACCGCCAATAGTTGAGATTATTACAATCAATTTTTCCTTTTTTTTCATTTACACATTCTTTTAAATTACGTAAATTACCTATTGGGACGATTAATTAAGACATGATGGAGTACTTTTTATAGTAAGTACCCCTATAATTATGGAGCTAATCTATGAACAATCAATAAATCAAATTACCAATATTCGGATCTCACAATCAACTTAAACAAAGTGAACCAGTCAATCCTATAAATCAACTTCTTGAAAATTGTGTGCGGTGGGTTGGTGGGTGTAGTCCAATGGATGACCACCCACCCTCAAGTTTCTCTCTTGTGGGAGATCTTAGGTTCAATTTCCACCAAGGTAAGATGAGGGAGGTCTTGCTCCCAATGATTCTTCATACCTTCACGGAGTTGCTCTACGACTAAGAAAGGAGAGGATGGTAATGAAAGTAACGAGTTCGTGTGGTGGGAGGAGCAGCTTGAAAGGTGATGTAAGTTCTGCTGGATTCGTCCTTTGGAGCCAGTATTGACGAGACTGACTGTGATCAGATCCGGATTTAACTGTCAAAGAGCTTTGGAGGGTAGTTCATAGACTCCACAATTATGGGAGCGTAAGCCCCGACATCTGGATTATAAAAAAATTGAAAATTGTGTGCGCGGTCATTCATGACCACATGGGCAAAAAATGGAGTAAAAGTGATACACCACCCCGACCCCGTTCTTTCGCATTACAAATACAAGTATTTTTTCGCAGTTTATACCCCGCAACCGGCGCACCATGAGGATGGTGGCCTGGTTGCAAAACGACGCAGTTTATACCCAGTTCCATTATTTTTTATTTCTTTTATTGTTAAAAATTGTAATAACTTTTTTATTTGATATCCGATTTTTATAAATTTTATATCAAATTTTTTATTTTTCATGATTTATCAAATGAGACCAATATTGCTTATGTAATTTTAACAAATTATTTTGAAGTTACATTTGATAATATATCATGAAGTTACATCTTTTTCTGCGCGAGTTACATCTTATTGTACACAAGTTACATCTTAATATACACGAGTTACATCTTAATGTATGTGAGTTACACCACGAAATAAACCCCTGCTACATCTTTCATTTTTATCATTTGAAAAATAGTGTATGAATATGAAATACAATATACTTATTTTATGTGGATTAATAAAATTTTGTATTAAATTGGCAAAGAAAAAAATTAATTCAGTTATAATTGAATTAGTTCAAGATAAAGATAAGTAAAAAATCACAAATAATTAGATATAACTCACACATAATTACATGTAACTCGCGCATAAAAGTATGTAACTCGTGTATAACAAGATGTAACTCACACATAACAAGATGTAACTCACACATAATTACATGTAACTCGCGCATAAAAGTATGTATCTCGTGTATAACAAGATGTAACTCACACATAACAAAATGTAACTCACACATAATAACTTGTAACTGGAGTATAAGATGATGTAACTTCGTATATTATCAAATGTAACTCCAAGCTAGAAGCAAAATAAACAAACTCAATATCTTAAAAACCTCTACACATATAAAAGTGATAAAAAAAAATATTATAAAAAAAGTGTATGCATATAAAAATATACGGAGTATTACAAAAAAATGTATGAATGTAAAAAATTAAAATTACATAGGCAATATTGGTCTCATTTGAAAGATCATGAAAAATAAAAAATTTTGATATAAATTTTATAAAAATCGGATCAAAAATAAAAAAATTATTAACAATTTTAAGAAAAGGAGAAATAAAAAATAACAAATGGTGCATGATGCTCCCCATGCACCGGTTCCACGATATAAGCACTGGTATTTTTTATGTAGTGTCATATAATATTGACTTAATTAGGGAAATTTTTGTAAAAAGAATACTCCGTAATAAATAAAACATTTCCTTAAATATCATTATGTTTTCCTACAAAAAAACATACATAGTCACTCTAAAAATCAGAAGTATTCCTATTTTTATTCACTCTTAAATTAAGACTTATGAAATTAAATACTAAAGTAATTTTATTCTTTTTAGGACCAATTAAGTCTTATTTTACCATGAAATATTGATACACTTTGATCAAATTTCTTACGATGATTTAATGCATCTCAACATTGTAGTTGCTTGCAAATGAAAACTACATGGAATTTAGATTAAAGTTTACTTATTTGAGTTATTTCGTAATCAATGAGGCAATGATGCCCACACATTGGCAAAGAAAACTAATCCGCAATATATCATTTCCTTGACCCTAAGAGGGTGTTTGGATCCAAAATTTCAACGGAAAAAGAGAGATTTGTGTAAAAAGGGTGAAAACTAGGTGTACAGAGTATACGCTCTATTTTCTTGTGCATATACTCAACTCATTTAAGACAACTCATTTAAGAAAAGTCAGTTTTATCTGTGGATACAGCCGATTGTATAAAAGTGTACACTTTTTATGCACACCAAGAATTGCTCAAAGAGGATATGTTTACACAATTACATGCTTAGTTTACACTTGAGAAATGCAAAAGAAATCAAATATATATGACCTTTGAATTTTTTTTTTTGAAATTAATAAATACGGAGTAGTACATTTGGGGAAATGTATATGAACATGTCCTAATACTATGGGGAAATTCCACAAATATGACTAAAACATAGACACTTTTCCTAATATATGGCTACATTTGTTTTTGGCCATTCATATGATTGAAAAGAGAGAATAACCCTCACCATATTAAAGAAGATTGAAATACGAAAATAGCCTTATAAAGAAAAGGTGCATTTTGCACTAATTTCATCTGATTAAGTATGCAACATATTATATTTCTCGGCATCACTGCACTTCGATCATGGTGACATTAGGTTACTGCTCTTGTTGGCATTACTGCACTATTCTCAGAATCACAGCACTTCCCATCAATGTTACTTCTCTTCCCACCTACATTATTCCCTTCGCCGACGTCACCATCCTTCACTTTCATTCATTGCAACATTACTGCTCAATGTCATTAAACATCAAGAAGAAGAAAAGGGGAATTAAAAAAGTACATTGTGATCCTATCTATTGCCTTTGATTCATTGCACAACACACTCCTTCAATGCATTCATCCACTGCACAAGTTCAAATGCAAGTGACTGGAGCGTCGGTCAGAGTAAGGAAGGTTGGGGCACCTCGTTAGTCGAATTTCATGTGCATGTGTGTTAGTGATTCAAAAGTCTCTCCGCCTCTCACTTCTACCTCTCCAATGGGGGTACCGTCAATTGCGGTCAAAGTCTTCCACTCATATGTGGTCTCATTGTGGTGCCACGGCTGCACGTAGTCCTAACTTGACGCTTTCATGGAGCAGAGGATCAACATCTCCTAGTAACAGCGGTTGTGAGAGCTAGAAGCAGATGATCGAACCTAGAAGAATGTACATATGAAGTTAGGGTTTAATAATAAGTTAAGGACATATTAGTCCATATTAATTGATTATTCAATACATCCTTCGTCTCTTAAAACTTTGTCGTCTTTCCATTTTTTGTTGTCTCAAAAATTTCCACATTCATTTTTACTTAATTAACTTGTGTTTCTTATTATTTGAGGGAGTATATTCTTTAAATATTACGGAGTACCAAATAAATATTACGGAGTATTATGCAAACAAACAAATAATTAATTATATTTTCTCTTGAACTCAGGGGCGGACCGTAGTAGAAACCCAGGGGGGCTACCGCCCCCCCAACAATTTTTTTTTAGTGTATATATATACGAAAAATAATTTTTGCTCTTCCAAAAAGTATTTTGAACCCCCCAAAAATATTTTCGCCCCCTCAAAATGACTTTCCTGGGTCCGCCCCTGCTTGAACTATTCTTGGTTTTCCAAAGCAGTCAAGTTAAATTAATTTATACTGTAAATTAATATGAGCGTGCATGATTGGCCAATTCAACATTCAAACCCCTTCCCCAAGCCATTTCAATGCTCTAGGTGATATCCAAATGTATACATAGACGAGAAAGTCAACGCAAAAACCATAGAACCTTCCTATGCGTACTTATTGTTGATATATTTTTGATAATCTATTTCCTCCTTTTTCAAGATCTTCATTTTGAGAATTGACTATTCCACCACCAACTTGAATTGGATCAAGTCTTATAGTCTCGTCCTTATAAATCATCAATCAATCCCTCCATTTCCTAATCATAAGACTAATTATATATAACTACCCTTTTCTTCCATCACATCTCTTTGTTCCAATCTCAAACAAGTTTCACACACACTACACCAAAATATCACAATTCTTGAATTTCCATCTTTTTATTGACTGAGAGGCAAATTAAATGTCACATATGTTCAACCCATTATTTATCTGTGGAAGCTCTCAAGCCCATGAAGATCTGGAAGATGAAATGGACTGTTTAAGCCCTAAGAGATCAAAGAAAGGAAACAGCAATAGTAAGAACAACAACCCATATGCCAATCGCGGCCTCGACAAGTTCTCTGCTCTCTTAGCTGAAATCCAAGACAAGAAACAGAAGATCTACACGCAGGTTGGTGCCGATGAAATCTCCATCGTCCGATTCGTCTTCTCGTCCAACTCCAACCATGTCAAGCCCATCGTCGTCAAGTTGAAGGGTGGGAATACCAAGAAAGAAAACACGCCGGCGAGAAGATCCGGCGATTCCGGCGAAAGAAATAATGATGAGGATGATGTTATTAAAGATGCTCAGTCGACGGTCAAAGAAACTGGGCGTTGCTCAAAGAGAAAGTTCACAAAGACTGTTTCTTGGAAGAAGATGACTTGGGAAGACTGGAAGAATCCGAGGTTTTATATGCCGTTGACCTTAATACTGATTCTTGTTTTTCTGGCGGTTTACGGCCGGACGTTTGCGATTTTGTGTACGTCTATTGGGTGGTATGCGATCCCGGCCATCAAAGAAAAGCGTGAGCGGCCGGAGACGGTGGGGAGGAGGAAAAGGAAGGAATATGTGAGAAGATTGAGCGAAAAGAATGTTGTTGTTGGAAGGGAAGGGCGGCCGGAAAATAGTGAAATTGGTTCGCCTTCTTCTCCCAGGAGTGTTTTACGGTCGCCGTCGGGAAACCATCATCACCGGAAAAGCTTTTGATATACCCGAATGATGACTGAGTACCATCAGCTGAGCTGGCAACCTTTATTAAGGTTTTCCATTTCTTTTCTTTAGCCTAATTTTTAAAGGTTGACTTCCCGGGCTCCGAGTCCCGACCCGACAATCATCGACTCGAGTATACGAGAGATCGTTGACCAAAGATGACTCACAAAATCTAAGATCCATGAAATATCACAAATGACATAATTGTTGCGAGTTTCAATCCTCGATAGATATTGTAAATTTTTTCACTTATCTGCATGGGCGGACCGTAGTAGAGACGTAGTGTATATTTATACGAAAAATAATTTTTGCTCTTCCAAAAAGTATTTTGAACCCCCAAAAATATTTTCGCCCCCCCAAAATGACTTTCCTGTGTCCGCCCCTGCTTATCTGTACATAATGCGAAAAATATATGCATATCCTGCTTATTCCATTTTAAAACATGTTTGTTTATAAGTTTATTATGTGTCTGTAAATTAATTGTTACAGAGTATCTCTAATTTCATGTATCAATGCTGGTTGATATACATGCAAGTGGTTTTATATATATGTTGAACCGGTGAATCAATCCATACTTTTGATGCTACCTGTTTTGATTTTTATTTATCTTTTTCACTGATTTTGGCTCCGCCAACTACATAACTTAATAACTAAAGGAAAATCGTATGGCCGGTCACCATTTACCTACACTACATATATCAAATTGGATAATAAACTTAATTTGCATCAAATTGAGTATTGTTGAATTGGCATGGGTTTCTAATTTTATTTCATGGGGGTTCAATCTCAAATGTTTCACCATTTGTGAGGCAATCGCGTACTTCTCCGTCCCATTTTTCTAATGCTTGTGAAGTAATAAATTCGTTCATGAAATAATTGAAAGAGCTGAAATTGAACATGTACAAATTTGTTATTACTGCAAATAAATTCGGGAGCAGATTTATGTTAGACCATGATGCATGGTCTTAAATCCCACACGAAAATGTTTGAGTCAACGAAGTGATGACTGGATTATAAAAAATGACTATAATGAATCGATGAAAAAAATTTGAATGACGACACGATGCAGATGAAGTGTCAGGTCATGAGGAGAGGTGTTGAATTCCCACACCGGATATTTGTGAAGGAATTAAGTGTTATATTAAGATCTGGATTACTCTGTCTATCAGGTTTACCTTTTAGGATGGAGCACCGGGTCTTAACATGATATCAGAGCCAAATCGATCTATGGTGTGGACCCCTTATGAAAAATGATTGACACGACTATAAAAAAATGTCAATGACAAATTGACGAAAAAATGAATGACGGCACGATCCAGAGAAAGAGTCTGATCGTGAGGAGGGGTGTTAAATCTCACACCGGAAATGTTTGAGTCAACGAAGTGCTATATTAAGACATGAGCTACTCCTCATATCAGGTTGACCTTTTAGGATGGAACACAAGGTCTTAACACATGGACTGAAATTCGTGGCAACTTAGGTCTATAAAGGAATTAATTTCTACTCCGTATAAGCAATTTTTTTCAATTTTCTTTGATCACTCTTGGCTCATTTATATTTTACTTTAATTAATCAATTCCTTGTTAATTGTGGTCTTTAGGTTAGGTTTGGGGCCAGAATGATTCTTGCAATGTGAAATGAGAATGATTCATAACCATGCATATCTCGGTCCAAAGAGTTGTACATTTCTGATTAAAATAATGCATACTTCACAACAGTAGAAAACGTTCATTTTATTTACAAAAATGTTACATCTTTTATTCATCCAACAATCTAAATTTAATATCATCTCTCTTGATATCATATTTTCATTTGATCAAACCCTGAATTCTAGGCTTCGATGAGGCATTACCAAAAAGGGTATTTTGTTGTTAGTTTTACTGGATTGCGGCGGACATCACTACAAAAAATTGTAGCACCCAAACCGCAATTGTTGCCATTGCTTCATAACCGTAGCAAATACGGAGTATGCCTAATTTTTGTTAACCGCCCAAACAAGGTAACTTAATGGTAAACTTTAACTATTTTATATTCAATATAACTATGCATAGGTGAAATTAGAAAAAAAATCATTTTTTGATTGAGGTTTAAGTTGAATAAATATTTATTTTGTTCAAAACGAAAGTAAGAAAAGGGACAAAGGGAGTAGTATTTAATAATTTGTGAAATAATAATATATTATGACAGTAAAATATTATTTACAAAAATGTGATCTATTGTATGTAACTCGTCCAGTTTTTACACTTAAGTGACCATGACAACAAATAAATAACATATGAAATAAATCTATTAGTAATATTTTTATGAAATTTTTTATTTTAGTACTCCGTAGTATTTTTGAATAAAACTCATAATTTATGAAAAAGTGATTTATTTACATTTAGTAGTACAAAACGTGGTCAAAGCAAGATGTGTTAACAGTTCAAATTCAAAGTCTTATTAATAAAGAACCAATGAAGTATTATAAAACCCGTAGTATCAAAATGGAATTTCATAAATAGCCAAAAGTTAGATACTTGAATCATAATATTAAGTGTTATTTACACCGAGTAAAATATTCACTTATTTAATCAAATGTACTGTTAAGTTTAATTTAATCCAACACGATATAATAAATATAGATATAAATTATATGAACTCTCGATCTTTACTTGGAAACTCGAAAGGGAGCAAAACACGTCACTTTTTAGGCTAATGTTCAAACCCTCTCATTCTCATTAACACCCTCCTCACACTTGAGCTCCCATTAATGGAGTCTTTGAGCTAGTCTAGAGAGAAAGAAAAAATGGAGAAGAAGAGACCAACCCAAAAGTCCACATGGAGGGAAAATCCCATCTTTATAGGGAAAAGGGTGAAGGGGTGCTTTCTACCCTAATGGGCCAAATGGGCTAAGGTAGGCCTGCTATGCCAAAGTGGACCGGATGACCGAAATAATGACTTGGGTTCCTGAACAGTGATTGGCTGGAATAATATTTCCCAACATGTACTTTAACAAATGCATCTGGGAAATTAAAAAAAAAACTAGAGTTGTATCGGTACATATCAATGATATCATCACATACATATTACATCTTTAAATGAAAATAGACTAATCTTTCTAGATGCAAAACTAAGGGAAATTGGCATAAGTGTAGGCTGGGTAGCCGAGTAGGTGAACAAATTACTAAGATGACACGAGTTTAATTGCCTCTATCAATACCTTCTTATTTGAGACTGTCACACAAGGCTTGTTTACTGTGATTGTGATTTCCCTGGTTGACGTAATTCACCCGTTTAAAAAAGAAAATGTATTTTTATGTCCAGATCTGTTGAAAAAACTCGTTTGTTTGACATCCATGTATATTTAAGAGATGAACTCAAAATGTATTCTAATGCTTTGAACTAGTGTTGGACCGGTACCCGGGCCGACCGGGCCGTGAACCGGACCGTCCTGCTATTGTGCGGGTCCAGCCTGGCCGGGGAGTCGGGTACCGATTCTGGGCCTAGGACCGGCCTGGGGAGTTAGGGCAGGGCGGTTCCGGGCTGCCCTTCCTTTGGAACCGGCCCGGCCGGCCCGAGCCCGATTCGGGCCTTTTTTATTTTTTTGTTTTTAAATTTTTTCTGTTTTCCCTAGATAGGCTGGGTGTTTTGGGGGAGTTTGGGGGGGGGGGGGGTTGGGGTGAGGGGGGGGGGGTCGGGGGTTAATTAGAAAAGCAAAAAAAAAAAGGACCGGCCCGGCCTGGCCCGGACCCGGGTGAAAACCCGGGCCGGTTCCAGACCTTCCCCCAACAATAAAAAGCCTGTCCAGGACCGGCCCGGAGCCCGGCCGGGCCGGAAACGGTCCATGGTTACTTTGAACTAGTTCATTTCTATCGATCCAAAAAGGTGGAATCTCCCACCCCTGGAGCCCCCCTCCCACCCCGACCCGACAGGATGGTGGGGAGGTTAGTCACGGTGACTCAGTCACTAGAATGGTAGTAGGCTCATACACCCGTGCGCACCAGAGGTCCAACTTTATTTCAGGTTTTGTGACCTCCACTCAGTCGTTGTGGGTATTCGAACTTTAGTCCATTGATCCAAATCTCCCACCACTCGACCAACTGAGCTACCCGATCTTTGAACTAGTTCATTTCTACATACTACGTAGTATCATTTTAAAATCATGAATTGTTATTGATCAATATCAATGTTCAAAAACCATTGGTCAGCATTAGTGAACATATATTTTCCATAAATCATCAAAAATAAAGAATCCCTACACAGAAGCCATGTCTCAGTTACCCGTCACTGGTAACGAGCTCAACACTATTACCAACGCATTAGTAGCAGGGTAGGGAGATATACGAATATACGATGGCATTCTGTTTACAAAATTATTAACATATGTATATTAATGATTTTGAAAGTAGGATGCAAAATCTAATATCGCTTAAAAAATATGATACAATGTCAATTCCCCTAAAGAAAACTACCAGTACAAAAAACTACAGAGGGGCAAAAAAAATAATACGTTTATCATCCCTCCGTTAACCTAACCTAGCGAGTACATAAAAAGGAACAGGAAAATCAAAACGCAAACACGAAATTCAAGGCCTGTACCCCCTCCCTCTCATTACAAATAAAGTCATCTACCTTTTTAATCATAGGAGAATACTTGGCAACAGATTATAAGGAAGCCAGTGGGACTCCATGATATCTAGTGGGAAGGACCCCTTCATGGAAACCAGCAAGGGCTAGGAGGTCCTCCATGCATTACACCACAACCCAAAAAAAACTTTTCATTTGTCAACATTCACAATAAGTTAGAAGTAGAGTGTAAATCAAATCATCAAGGCATTTCATCAACATTTCTTAAAGGAATGTAGTCTCCTTGAATATAGCATAACACCATCAGCAAAAATCAAATGGGACATGTCAAACATTTCACATTTTGGGTGGAAATAAAGCCCTTCTGAGAAAATGTCAAAGTTAGCAATCAAGAAAAGTACTCTCTCTACACACAGAGAATAGTGTTTGTGACATGGGGTCACGTTGACTCAACCCTCCCATCCCTTTGAAAATCCCACGGAGAGAACCATTTATGGAGATTGAAAATGAGGCATTACACACGCATTCCATAATCCACCCCACAAAACTAATAGCAAAACCCAAAGCAAGCAGCAAATTAATGAGGGCATTTTTATTCACATTATGATAAGCATAAAAATAATGCAGAAGTTTCTAATGTACAAAACTGTAAGAATCTACATTGTACAGGTCCTAAGATTGGACTATCAAGCTAAATCGAATCCCTCATATACATCCCCACCTGCAGGCTACCCAAATAAATTGAAAGACGTTGTCAAGGAAGTTATAGTCTTGCGTGGTTGAATCAAAAGTGACCTGTTGAGTCACTTCCGCTTCTCAGAAGTTCGTCTATTCATTGGGAAAGAAGAGGAGCTGATGGCGTCCTGTGGTGAAATAGCTTCACAAGTGACCTACGCTCACAGTCCTGAAATCAAGATATGTTTGTAGAGAGTATGGGTTCAAATGTTCAATGCATTTGTTGTCCTGAAAGCAATTGGTGAAGGACATGGAAAAATATCCCTCCTAACCTTAAACATGTGCAAGTGGAACGGTTTGTCTGGATTCATCCTCTTCAGTTTCAAGAATGTATATGCAAAACTAAGTTGGTCGCGTGATGTAAAACGGTCCACTTCATTGAACCAAAGGCACGAAAATAAATTCGACATTGGCGTGTGGGCCCGGACTATAAACGAACCTTCCGGGACATCTTCAATTTGCGTAACATAAACAAACAGAACATTAGGTCTTTGAGCAGCTTTACTAAGGGGTGTTTGTACTTTTGTAATGTTGACCCTAAAACAATTTTATATTTATGGTGACCATATTTGGAAATTTCATCATGATAAACATTAGAGGTTTGGTGGAGCTTGATCAACCTTAAAACATAAAGTTACTTTAGGGTCTTCGGAACTCAAAAAATACTAGGGAAAACATGGATGAAACTAGAGTGCGTTGGAAAGAAAGATTTTTTTTTTCAGGTGCAGCTACACTCAAACAAAGTATCTTAGATATTTGTTCAAACACACTATTTATATACATAAAAACTATATAATTTGTGTAGAAATGGTAATCATATTTTATTTTCTTTGCAGTTTCCAATCTAAAAATAGACACTTATACAATACCTTAATATTCTATACCCCTTTCCCTAGCATTTCACACAGACCCTTACTTTTCAGTGAAAGTGAATGATGGAGGGTGTCAGAAATGACCTCCCCTCTAAAAGTGAACTGCACTTCACTTTGAACACTTTCCAGTGAAAATATCAAAAGCCTCATAATGGCAGATAGATGAGAATGCCTACATTAACAACAAAGAAAGAGGGAAAAGCTATACGAGAGCAAAGAGATTACGCACAACTAGGAAGAGGGGTATTAGGGTCAGAACGGTCAAATCTGGTGAGCCCATCAGCCTGGTAAAAGTTGAATTGTTCATCAATAGCAGTGTGGTTATACTTATTCAGTCTCTTGTTCTGGAGCACCTCTTCCCACACGCAATGCCTAGTATAATGATTAGAAATGGCATACTCTGACCCGGTTTTCCACAAATAGTGATCAATAATCAGCATTGGATCAGTTGTTAGTCGCAGCTTGCTATCAAGCCAAATAGAATACCTAAAGATTGCGGAGAAAGAATAATCATTTTTCATTTCTAGAAAAAGTAAACTAACTGTCAGAAAGCTGTGACTATGGTGTGAGTGAGCATCACCTAGAAGAAGGGAAGAGGCGATGAGATAAAAATTTTGGCACCTTTCCAGTTTTCCGCATATCTTTGTATGGTAAGTTTTTGACAGTAACTATCTTCCATAGTCCAATATATCCTCCCTCATCTGGCACGTTTCCTTCTGCTGACAGCTTTGTAAGAGTTCCCTCATCAACAAACATTACAAAACAGACATTCTTCTTGGAATATTCACTCATCTGCAAAAGAAAAAACCTGTGACATCAGTGCAACCCATAATATGTAGGGCAGTAACATAGGCATTTGGGAAGTTTCTTAGGCCTTGTTTAGGTTAAAATGAGCTAGCAATATTATTATTCGAACTTTAGGAGAATTTAGGCATTCAGTATTTTTATGATACGACAATGGTAAATTAGATCATTACAAACTTGAATAGAATAGGTAATTCAAAATTATATGAATTCTAAATCTAAATCTAAATTAACCCAAGTGCACCATTGAATAATAAATAACCTTGATAACTTTAAAATTGAAGCTGAAATTTATTAAAGGTCATCTGGGAAAGGATATCAGGAACTGAACATATTATAACAAATATAGAAATAAAAAAAATAAACACAAAGAGCTAATAATGCAGCACCATGCAGTTTCCACCCGCATGTAAAACCACAAAATAGCAGAGCCATAATGCACTAAAAAAACTAAACTGCACTGCACCACTTCAACTCTCCCCGAACCAAGCCCAGAGGTCTCCAACCTTCCAACCAAACAAGGATTGACAATTCACTCATCCAGGAAGTTAAGTTTAAAATATAAATCAAGGAAAATGAAAATGTATGCCCTTGGGACTTGGGAGGTGTTTATGGAATTGAAAGAGGAAAGATTGATATTGGAATGCAAATCAAATGCATTGAAATATGTTAAGACATGCACAGTTATGATTTTCAATTAAAAACATACATCTTCGAATGCATTGACCATCAGTTTACTTAACAAGACCCATAAATTAATGCATACAAGTCCAGTACTCCAATTCAATAAAAATGCAAGAAAAGAAGAAAACTTGGGAAAAGTTTGTACATAGAAAATTAGTGGATTGTTACCAGTTTACTGGTTGGCCTTCTTAAAAAATCTGAGCTGCCAAAGATGCACGATGATACAACAACTTTGCATGCATTCATGTATCCCTTGTCATTCTCACCCAAATCAAATCCAGTGCTACCTTCACCACTTTTAACAAAACCACAATGAATTGTTTGGTTGATGGCAAGAAATGATTTTTCTCTATCTTCAAGGGTCTGGTGTCCACCAAAACCCAGATCAAAAGCATCATTTTGGGAGATCCTGTCTTCTCTTTGAATGTAATCCAAAGAGAAGTTAGTGAAGTTTACCGAATCATTGGGATCGATAACATAATCTACTGAATCTCTGAATGCTACCCCGCAAGGGAAAAACTCTGAAAAATTAAAAGCAAACCCAATCATAAACACACACAAACACATAGTCACACAAAATCGTTCAATTTCCATCTACAATGTTTAATGTGATTAACCACTAACCAGGACACATGCAATGACACATTCTCTATGAATAAGATCACTATATTACAATTATTTCTAGGATTGGTTAGTGGAGACTAAATTGTAGTCAAAGACATCAAATTCTAACCAATGATGATTGGTTGTCTATTACTATCTAATATGTTCTTAAGATTCGTTTCGAAAGTGAAAAGAGCTTTCTATATTTTTTACTTATATGGGGATAATGCTCCTTGGGTAGCCATTTTAAACTTCAAAATTTTCAAAGTCAGCCTTAGATATTCTACGGTTTAATTGGTGCTATACATGAAGTTTTCTTGTTTGTTTTATAGCACATCTACGGGGGTGGCAGTTTTTTTAACCCTGTAGTAGAAAACGCTAGAGTTAAGGGGGGGCTCTTATTCAATCAAAATCACATGGGTGCACCCAATTGAACTGCATAAAAAACCTTAACAGCAGTTATTCTGTCAATAGAATGGAACTTATATAAGAGGAATTTAATGAAAGAGGTTGTTTTAAATCTTACTCTGCCTCCGGGGTTTCTTCCTCATTTGATCTGAAACATTAAACACGGGAACTTCTTCATGTACATCTACCAGAGATGAATTATCATCTTGCAACGCACCTGCAAGAATGTTAAAGGGCACATACTTTGATAGTTTGATACGTAGTATAATTCTTATTACAGCATGCAAATCTTTGTCTATTTATGCAAAGCTTAACATATAGATGTTACCAAGTGTATATAGAATCTAAAATGTCAAGCACAAGTGTGAACCTTAAAACGTCTGCTTGCTACGACATACACAAAATAAACTGTCACAGTTAGGCAACTTTTACTGAAAATCAAGGAGCAAAATTTGTTACAACACCGATCATGAAATGGACATGACAAAAGCAACTAACTCAACTCACCATTGTCTCATAATAATTTCCATGCAAGTAGAAATAACCTATCATGATCAAGGATTCAGAATTCCATATCATGATTCCTTCTTAAGAGGTTTGGACGTGAAATTCGTCTGGTGTATAACTTGACTATATTTTAACGAATTAATATTGTTAACAAATTTTATTTAAGCCACTGATAAAAATGGTTGGGATTAAGGTGTAGGTGATGATGACGATTAAGGTGTAGGTCAGATTTTTCATTTCCATTCAAATTACTATACAACAACATCCAAACCTTATTCCCAAAAGATTTTGAGCATTTCCATTCAAATTACTATAAATAGAAAAATACATGGCATCATACTAGGTAATAGGTAAAAAAATTGAGAAGATGTAAACGAATACATAGTATGCACCCGAAAGATTTAGATGATAAAAGCTACAAAATGGATACCAAATTAGTTATACAACTTTCAAACAAACGGAAACTGACGGATAAATCATATCAATGAAATCATGTGGGCTTTAAGGTGCACAGTTTGATGTCCAACATGATTGACATGTCTCACTTGATAGCAGGTCTCGAGGAACTTAGGTATTCCTCCCACCTTGAAATCCATTAGTGGGTATCTTCTCTAACACAGGTATGTACAAGTTTGAATGCATTTTACAAAAAAGGCATAAATTTCTACTCACCATGGGAGTGCATCTTCAATCCAAAAACTATCAAATAGATAGAGAACAGTACAACTAGCAGAAGCACCCAAAGAAATAAACTTCGTTTGCAAATTCTACGGAGTCTTCGACCTCTACGAGAGTCCAGTGGTTTTGATAAAACCACAGATATACCTCTTCTCTCAGGGAAGAGTTCATTGTTGTGCTTGTAAACGCCCATCACAACATCCTCCAAGATAACAGTCAACAACCAAACAAGCTCATCTCCCTAAACGAAATGAAATCCAGTCACCGATATTTTCGAGATATATAAAAGGTAAATTTTAGCTTTAAAAACATCAATTGTCTATGAATCACGCCAAACCTGAGGAAGATCGCGTGGACAAGAGAAGTGGCAATAGGCAGAAGAAATATGGGGAATTGGGAGACGACTTATATCAGGAAGGGGCGAGATGCACAGCAGACGGAGTAGCAATGAACGCGCCGGAGAGGGAAGCTCCACACTCGATAGAGCGGTCGGTAGTTAGGAATTGGGATCTGTTACGCCTGTGCCGTTACCCGGTCGTTATTTATCGGATAAACAAGAGATTGATCGATAAATTTCATCGATCATTAGTACTCCGGATGATATGCTACGCACTATTCAGTATTCACCTAGGACAATAATTTCTCGATCATACTTCGTATCTTTAAGAGCCCTCTAGTAATGAATTGATTGATTGATTCCCTCAAACTTTAAGAATTTTAACTTATTAGGTTTGGCTAAAGAGTGGGTTAACCACTTTTTGGATACACACTTTTACACATTGTTTAGACACTTTTACACATTGTTTAGACACTTTTACACATTTTTTGTCTGTACAGACAAAAAAATTACTGCACAGACAGAGTATAAAATTGTGTATCCCAAAAAGTGTGTATCAATAGTATTTTTGTTGGCTACAGTGATTGAATCGGTTGAATAGTTGATTCTGCAACATTATCAAAAAATCATACGGGGTATGTAGTACTCCCTCCGTCCATTAAAACTTTGTCAACTTTCCTTTTTTTGATGTCCTACTAACTTTGACATTTTCCCTTTTAAGTAAAGAATTTGTGGTTCCAGTTAATTCTCTCTCCTCTGCACAAACCTCAACCATACATTTTTTACTTTATTAATCCACGTGCCGGTCAAACTTGGCAAAGTTTTAAGGGATGGAGGTAGTATGTAAATTATATTTTATTAATAAAAAAATATATTAATGAAAATTAGTTAAAATGGTTATCTACAATAACTTCAGTTAATTTAGTCAAAACAATAACTTCAACCTTGTTTTTTATTATTAATACACAATCCAGTGCGTAAAATCAAAAGTTGTGTATTCGATAAAAACGTTAATTGATAAAACTATGAGCTGAAATAGGACCACCAAACAGACTCTTAGTCTAATTTGATTTCTACTACAAAAATTATCAATTCAAGTTCAATTTGATCTATTAAGAATAAAGAGCATTTTACTATTGTTCAAAACATTGTGATTTAATCTATCTCAATCTTATATAATTTATTTATGACTCTAATCTATAGTTATTATATATAGTAAAACTGATTTATAAATCAATGATGTGTCACTATTATTAAAAAGCTTAATTAATCCCAATTTGCACGGTGCATGGCTATTATAATGCTTAACTAGTTTTTCGTATCACGCGTTGCGCGAGTATGCTAGTGCCCAATGTAATTTATAGTATTATTATACAAACATTTTTTAATTTTACTTCTTCATTTGTACAAAATAATAAAGATGGTTTGGAATTGTATTTCACCTAGTTCTTGTGAACTTTGAGTTTTTTTTAATTTGTAGGCACATTCTAAAGCCAATAACATGTGGCATTATTTGAGAATAATAAAAGAGAGTATATTTAAAATTGTTGATCTCCTCACGCTCATTAAAATTAAGCATCGTCTTCATATCCTGGTCATCTAACTTGCCTTTCAAAAGCACTTCTATAGCTTGGCTAGATCTGCAGAACAATGACCAACTTTTTGCCGACTACACAACTTTAGTACTAACATTTCCATATGTATCGTAATACACAACATATATATTAGATATAAACCAAAAGGTTGGATTTTAAGAGGTTTATATTGAAAACTTTCAATGCTAAATAAAACTTATGTAGAAACCATCCCTCTACATTTTACTACTAAATATAACTTATGTAGAAACCAACAAATCATAGGCTATACAAGTCAATATTTATAGTGCAAATTTTAGTGCAAGGAACGGGACAGGTTAAAAAATGCAACCTCAGATGGTGACTCACTGTCTAATCCAAGGAATTGAATTAGAAAGCTATCAATGTGCATTCCCATTTTCACTACAATGACTTACCATGTACCCACCTATGCAAAACTCTACTAAATCTTTGTAACACTCTTGGGTTATTACATGACAGACTCTCATGCGAACATGCGATGTGTCATGCCCCAGACCGCATCTAAGCGCGTGTACAACCGCCGTATGACCAAGTGACGTCACTCGCAAGTCAACGTGACGTGATCATAAAAGGCGTCCATGAACATAATCCATCCATACTCAGTAGTAAACATACATATCAACATCACATTTAAACCAATGAATAGCGGAAATATTCAACGGTGAAGCATGGGCCACAACCGGTCAAAACACAGGCTCACGGCCCCAAAATAGTTTATAGTAAATCAAATATCCATGAGCAAGTGTTTGGTAGTTTGAATTGAAATAAGGAAGCACGAACCACGTCTTCCTTGAATGACTTCACCCGTAAGAAGATGCAGGTAGCAAGCCCTAGCTTCAACCTGAAAATGGTGGGCCCCCCGAATGGGGGTCAGTACAAGTACCAAACGAGTAGCAAGCTAAATGTAGAGTAACTAACATTTCAAGTATAAGACCCAAACATAGGGTGATACATACACGTATAGTACTTTCCCCCAAGTTATGAAATACATAACAGTGTGTGTATATATATATATATATATATATATATATATATATATATATATATATATATATATATATATATATATATACTTGGAAATACCAGACCCGTAGGTCATTGTTTATTTTGGAAAATAGTAGTAGTCAATATCCTTGACTCAAATCTCAACCCACCCATATACCCATGAGTGTATAGGACTCCTCCTGGTCCTAATCAATTCATATTCTGAGCCTTGAGGACAGTACCATCGTCCTTGGTTCTTCACCATTTATATCTATGAGTTTTGAGGACATTAAAGTCCTTGGGTCTTCCACCATGAGTTTTGAGGACATTTGAGTCCTTAGGTCCTCCACCGTTTTACCTATGAGTTTTGAGGACATTATAGTCCTTGGGTCCTCCACCATGAGTTTTGAGGACTCTTTAGCCCTTGGGTCCTCCATCGTTTTACATATGAGTTTTGAGGACTCTTTAGTCCCTGGATTCTCCACCATATGCATATAAGTTTTGAGGACTCTTTAGTCCTTGGGTTCTCCACCGAAATATATATTCCGAGTTTTGAGGACTCTTTAGTCCTCGGGTTCTCCACCATTTGGAGCCATTTAGGCCCACCCGCCCTACTTGGGGTGTTTTCGGCCCATTAAGGCCCATTAGGCCTATTGGGCCTTATGGAGAGTCAATGAAATGCTCATTGGCAACATTAAGACAATAAGACCCATTAGACCTATTGGGCCTCGAGCCCATTTGGAGCCATTTAGGCTCACTCGCTGACTCTAATAGAAGCAATGTCTCGTTCAATCAAATACATGTCTTCCTCACCCATGGAATGATTCCTCCTCTTCAGTTCATCATCTCTTTTAGTCCAATTAAGCAAGCAACTATTAATGTCATTCTTTGAATCCACATCCTTCCCAACAAAGAACCCACATCCTTTTCCCTCCTACAAAATAACACCAACAAAACTAGGTTGTAATATACCAAAAAAAAAACTGAAATTACTAGTACATCAAATTTGACATACCTTCCATTTTTGACATCCGTAGAATAATCGTCCACTTTGACGACCTGTGCAAAGGGGTGATTTAAGTCCATAGAGGCAATACATACTCGGCTCATAGTTAAGAGTGGATAGCTTGGTTCTTCTTATACTTGATGTCGAAGAAGATGACATTCTTTGTGGCTTCTAAGAGAGATGACATGTGCGAAGAGCTTTGGGCGTGACGACCTGTGCGAAGAGCTCTGGGCGTGAGAGAAACGACCTGCGTACAATAACTTTCAAATAGGGTTAAGATTCAATTTTGAGGATTTAAAAAATATAATGCCACATCATCCGTCAACCACATTAAAATTTGCCACGTCAATTTTTTTATATGACGTTTACCGGGCACCAGTTGATTACAGGGTAAAAGGAGGATCTGGCCGTTTTAAAAAAGAGATAATTATCCTAGGTATGACTAAAACTCAATCAGTTTCTCAATCTATGACCTAATCAGTTTTTTTACCAAAATAATATTAAAAATCATTATATTTAAATAAAATTCGTAATTAATAAATAATAAATATTTTTTATGGACAAATACACCCTTTAGCTTATACCTATAAAATCCTAACCACATATTCCTCTTCTATAACCCTAGCTACAACATCCCAACGCCCACCCGCGCAGCCGCCCCGCCGTCCAACCGCTGCCCGCCGTCTAGCCACAGCCCACCGTCCAACGCCGCCACCCACCATCCAGCGTCGCGGCCTTCACCAGAAATCC
Organism: Cuscuta europaea; assembly: GCA_945859875.1. Taxonomy (NCBI): domain Eukaryota; kingdom Viridiplantae; phylum Streptophyta; class Magnoliopsida; order Solanales; family Convolvulaceae; genus Cuscuta; species Cuscuta europaea. The sequence continues at coordinate 8,143,019 of CAMAPE010000002.1, forward strand.
GGCCTGGGAGCCAAGCTGCCGACCCAGAAGCAACGTGGCTTGCTGGGGCACTTGTCCGCCTGACCTGGATGCCAAAGCGCCGCCCCACGACCCACGTAGTGTCCGCCGCCGTCCAGGAGCACGATCGACGACCACCAGTGCAACCAATCGTTTGCTTGCCCGGCCACCCCCAGCCCCACGTCTTCTCGTCACATCCACCAACCAGACTAACGCCAGAGCCTACCACCGTCCCGATCCATGGGCACCGCCGCCCAGCCGCCCGCCATCTTCTCCTGGATCCGTCACTGGAGTGTGTCCGAAACGTAGCAGGGAGGTGGGGGTGTGCGGCGTAGGTAATTCGGCGCAGGTTAATTACGTGAAGAGGGTTTGTAGTTGGTTGTTACGTGAAGATGGCCCACTGCGTTGCTCTGGATTCGCTAGTTGCTTTGTGCCTTTGGCCATCCATTCTTATTTTTTCTTTTGTATTTTTAAAATCAGGAATTTCTAAAATTAGATTTATGGGCATTAAATATGTGCGGTGAACATCATAATAGATATTGTTGAGTATGATGAGTAATTTATATGTTGTACATGGCATTGAATAAACGCATTAAAGAAGTTTGTTGTGCAGTAATTATGATCGGTAGTGCAGTAACACAGAGCAGTAATTTCCCCATGAAACACAATATACTTAATTAGATGTAAAATAATAAAACTTTTAAATCTAAAAAAATAAAAAAATAAAAATTATAAATAATAATTTCCTAAAGTGAATCAGAAGAGAATTAATTTTGACGGAAGTGCAGTGAATATTATCGGATGTGCAGTAATGTCGTGCAGTAATGTCGTGCAATAATGACAATATAAAGTGCATTAATTTAAATAAGGATATTTTGGTCATTCAACAATTAAATATAAACGAGATTTTGTTTTTTTGATTTTATTTTCGGTCATACAAAAGTCTAAAAACTAGTTAGATCATAAATTGGGAAACTCATTCAGTTTTAGTCATATCCTAGGAAATTTCCCTTTAAAAAAGGTTAAGGGTTTAATTGAGGGAAGTTTCGGTTCAACGGCTTAATTGATTTTTTTAATAGTTGAGGAGCTTATTCGATAGTTTTTCCTATATACTCCATTTTTTAAAATTAAAGATACGTAGTGTTTGTGAAAATGATTTTAAAATTTTACTGTATATTTATGTTTTCAGATATAGTCACACAAAAAAGAATCATACGTTTTGTGTCACTTGCGTGTGATTAGCGTCTGGACTCCTCACGTCCGATTATTTCAGTCCGGATATTTATATGTTTGATTGGGGATGTGAAGCCAAGAATTTTAGAAAGCACATTGCGTCACGGAACCGGCCAACCGGGCCAACCGGCCCGGAACCGGACCGGCCCGCTACTGTGCGGGCCCGGCCCGGCCCGGTGAACCGGTTCCGAGTCCGGTTCGGGCCAACCGGCCCGGTGGGATGGCGGTTCGGGCTCGGGCCCTTCAAAAGGTGAACCGACCCGGCCGGTTCGGACCCGGACCGGGCCAATTTTTTTTTTTGATTTTTTTTTAGGTTTTTTGGTGGGGCTGGGTATTTTGGGCCATTTGAGGTGGTTAGGGTTGGTTTGGGGGTGAGGGGGAGGGTTGGGGGTTAACTAGGAAAAGCCAAAAAAAAAAATAGAACCGAGGCCCGGCCCGGACCCGGGGGTTACCCGGGCCGGTTCCAGGCTCCCCTTCTTGAACCGAGGCCCGGCCGGGCCCGAACCGGAACCGGTCCATGAAACACTCCATATTAGGAATTAGGATCAACTACTTCGTATAAAGTTAAAATACTTTAAAAAACTAAAGTTCTCGATATGATATTTTTATAGGAATGATTGATAGTCTATACCGGGATACCGATGAGGGTATTCAAAGAGAAGTCAGAGCAATAAGGTAAGAGAGAGAGTATGTATGTAATAAATGAACTTGTTGTGCTTTACATTTGCCAAAAGGGGTGCTATTTATAGTAGACATAAGTGTTGGGTGCATTTTATGCATGTACACGTGTAAGCTAGTCTATGGTGGATAGTCACCTCAGCCGGGTGGCGCCGTCACAACATATGACACCATATTTAATGCGGTGGTTGGACGTGATGCTGCATTTAATGCGGTGATTGAGTGCATGCAAAGAGGAGATCCTGTCGGGGTGATGCTCCGACTATAGGACCGAAGGTTGTATGGCCGAAGGTTGACATTTCAACCTCGTTTCCCCAGTTGTGCTTTTGGACCAAAAACAATCATTCTCTTGAGTTTGACGCCTTCGGCCATAGTGACGAAGGAAATACCATCCGTAGTATGGGCTTCCTGGAGCTTGGACCGCTATATCTGGGCCGCCTGGGCCTGTTGGGCAGTTGGGCCTGTCTCGTGGTAGTAGAAGTATGTGGGTCGGGGGTTCCTGAGTCATATAATCCATGAATGATATTTTGTCTAAATTCTTGCTATTTGTATATGAATGATATTTTTGTCAATATTTTTACATTAATACGATATGTAATTAAATGTTATTGTTTTTGTGTTTGTTAATGTACACACATTACCATGCATGAGTAATAGAATCGTCACTACTTAACTTCAATAATTGGATATTTCCCACTCAGAATTAACACCTTAACATGCATGATCAATTAACTTCATCACGTTTAATTTGACTTGCTTAAGTCATGTTTGGCCTAAATTGAACTGAACTGATCGTCTGATCATGTATGGTTTAATTTGGTACCATCTTATTTGTTTTAAATTACATGGTAATTTGTGTTTGTGCGTGTTTATACACGGTGGTTCAGAAAAGGAATCTAGTCCATTGAACGTGAGTACGTGACGTCTAAAAGACCTAAAGATATAAGCAACTAATCAATGCATAAAGCATAAAGTTAATGTAGCAGCCAAAATTGTTTCATTAACACCTCCGCACCTTTCCAAATCATTGCCAATTGAACTCGATCTTTGGGCTTTGGCACGGTGGCACCTTTGCACCACCTCTATGGCTCTATGTAATACGGAGTACACACGGGTGGGCGTAAATCATCTTGTAGCAAGTGAGCGCCACAAGGGTTAGACCCCGAGTTCGAATCCCGTCAACTGTGATGAGAGATTACTATGTTAAAAATGCATAGGTGCCCTCCAAGTATCGGGGACAGAGTCCCACTCTCTATCTTTCAGATTGAGATTATAGTCTAATTTACATCCTCCCAACGTACCGTCCGGTCAGATTTGGGGACCCTTAAGGTGTGATTGGGAGTTTGATTTTGAAGGGGAGGGGAAGGGATGTGAGGGGTCAATGACCCCCTATTTTGTGTTTGGGAGTTTTTTAAAATGTAAGCAAAGATTTTGGAGGTTTTTTTTAAATCCCTGTAACCCCCCCCCCCCCCCCCCCCCCCCCTCCCCCAATGCCCACTTCTCTAAGGGTATGTTTGGGAGTTCGGAGGGAAGGGGAGAGGAAGACTTTGGAGGTATGTTGTTGGAGGGGAAAGGGAGGGGAGGGTGAAGAAGCCCTTCTTTGTATTTGAGAGTCATAAATTTGGAAGAAGAGAGTTTTTGAATGAATTATAATTAAAATTACTTTGAGATATGACGAATTTAAATAATTGAACTGATATTTATTTTTAATTGAGCTTAAATTACCATTTCGTTAATTATCCTTCAAAACCCTCCAAATTGGGAGAACTTAAAAATTAGGCATTTAGAGGGTTTTGGAGGGTCATGAAAGACCTCCAAAACCATCCCCTCCAGTTTTATAAACTCCCAAACATGAAAAGGAGGGTTATAAACCCCCATCAACCTCCCCCTCCCCTCCAAAACCCAACTCCCAAACACACCCTAATTCCCCGAATCGAGAGGTTTCTGAGGAGTAATCGATGAGCAACGAAGGCGGTGATGGTTCGCACGTCGTGGCCACTGTCGTTAGCTTGCCCTTCGTACTTGTATCTCTCATTTGCATGAGTGCCTATACCCTACGACTGGTATACGGTGAGCACCGTATACCGGTACGGATTTATATTTTTTTCCCTTTTGATTTAAAAAATGGTAATAACTTTTTTATTTTTGATCCGATTTTTATAAAATTTATATCAACATTTTTTATTTTTCATGATCTTTCAAATGAGACCAATATTGCCTATGTAATTTTAACATATTAACATTTGCGTGTAAAATATGTAACTTTACGTGTTAAAATATGTAACTCACGTTCAGTCAGGCCAAATGCAACTCGTGTGTATAAATATGTATCTCTACGTGTAACAATATGTAACTTTACGTAAAAAAATATGTAACTCGCGTTCAGACAGGTCAAATGCAACTCGTGTGTATAAATATGTAACTCGCGTGTATAAATATGTAACTTTACGTGTAAAAATATGTAACTTTACGTGTAAATATATGCAAGTCGCGTTCAGGCATGTCAAATGCAACTCGTGTTTATATATATGTAACTCGCTTTTAAAAAGATGTAACTTGCTTATAAAAAGATGTAACTTGCTTATAAAAAGATGTAACTTGTTTATAAAAAGATGTAACTCGCTCATAAAAATATGTAACTCAATGTATTATCAAATGTAACTGAGGCCACTGATCCACTCCCAAACAGATTCGATCTTCTATTTCACAAACCTATCATCTCCCAAACAGATTCGATTTTCCTTATAATCCAATACTCATTAATATAATAGTTCGATAATTTCTTAAAATTACATAAGCATTATTGGTCTCATTTGAAAGATCATGAAAAATAAAAAATGTTGATATAAATTTTATAAAAATCGGATCAAAAATAAAAAAGTTATTATCATTTTTTAACAACAAAAGCAAAAAAAGAGGGAGGGACAAGCTGTGTCGTTTTGCAACCGAGCGCACCATCCTCATGGTGCGCCGGTTGCACGGTATAATTTGCCAATTTGCATCGTGTCAGGTGTCCTCATATGGATTAGTGGGTGAGTGTACCTATATATTTCTGACCCTACCTTCCATTTGAAAACAACTAAATTATTTAGTTGATTAGAGTAAATCATACGGTGTTGTAAACATTTTTTTTAATAAAATATTTTTTTGAATTTAAATATTGTTATTATTTAAATAAACATGATGATGCTTTAACAAAAAATATGAGTGCGTTTTCTGACTTTGTTTTTTTACTTATTAGCTTACTAGTCATTTTTTCATTAAGTACGTAATTTTTTATTTTGTGCGCTGAATTTATAAGAATAAACCGATTTTGTTATTTTCATAAATTTTTTATTTCAAATTTGGTATTACCAAACATGCTCATGATTTATATATGTAAATATTGAAGCATTTTTCAAGAAAAAAATCAGTAATCTAAACAATATAAAAATATACTCCATTTGTTCCTTAAAACTTTGTCATCTTTCCTTTTTGGAATGTCTCAAAAGACTTTGTCACTTTCCTTTTTAATCAATTATTTTGTGGTTTCTGTTATTTCTCTCTCCTCTGCACAAACCTCAATCACACAGTCTTTACTTTATTATTCTCCGTGTCGGTCAACTTTATCAAGATTTTAAGGGACGGAGGTAGTAACATCCAATGTACTATAACGTTATACAATGAGAAAGGAGTACATGTGTCATTTTAATTATATGCCCTCCAAAACCCCATCTTTTGAAATTTGTAACTCCCAAACAAGTGGAGGGAATCCCTTCCCATCTCCCTCTCATTCCCTTCCCTCTGCTCTACTTCAAAACATTCCCCTTCCCTCACTCTCAAACTCCCAAACACACTCTTAGAGATGGGGTGTCAATTTTTTTTTTGTAATATGGAGTTCACACAACGCATTTATTGGTCAAAAAGAAACTGTTTGTTAGATACTCCGTAGATCATAAGAATGGAAATAAAACTTGATCATTGATCCAGGAAAATGGAGGATGAGATTGACTTTTAAGACGAAAACAACTTGTGTATGAAGGAACATTAAAGTAAATTTTAGCATTTTTAAATTGTCTCAAATCAAACTCGATTTATATAGACGAGATCACATCACACATGATAAGACTTCAATCGTATAAAATTACAATAAAACAGACATATATCAGACCAATTCAGATCTAACTAAATCAGACTTAAACAAATGTAGAGAGAAAATGAAACTAGAATAAACAATTTCACTCCAATTAAAACATATACTTATGTCCCACTAGATTTGTTTGTTCAACAACTTTGTAATTTTCCTTTTAAATGAATGAATTTGGAATTTTGTTTATTTCTCTCTTCTTTGCATATATATCAACTAAACGATTTTTACTTTTCTTATTTCACACTTAACGTAAAGTTGGTAAAGTCCAATAGAACAGAAAATAATACAAATAGCCTATGGTATATCTTTATTGAAAAAAACTAGATGTGTATACACTACAGTATACTATACACTCCCTCTAATTACTTGTGAACACATACAAATTATTTAAAAGATGTCAATATAATAATTTAAAAACATGACAGTAATATTTTGAAATTTTGAAACTGTTTTAGTCCTATTTCGGAAATTTTCTCTATAATTATATATGTAAACGGTTTGTACATAAAAAATTGCTCATTTTATTATTTGCTTTAGGATGGTCCAACACTCCAACTTATGACTTAGCTGTAAAAAACGCGGAGTACGCAAGAAAAAAATCAAGCCCTCTTTAAAACAGGTCGGTGCGTTCAAACCTTTTAATTGGATGAATGAGAAGACCCCATACCAAAAATAGTGAAAGAATCTGATATCCAGTCCTGTTTTTATGTGGGACAGATGGAGAAGATGAGATCGGATGAAGCAATGGACTCTGAGATATGGAGACGCATACCCAAAGATCTACTGGAACGCGTCCTTTCATTTCTGCCATTGAAGACCTTCTTGAGCTTGAGATCAACCTGCAAACACTTCCACTCCCTCCTCTTCTCTCCTCCCTTCATCACCACCTACTCCTCCTCCCCTTCATCCACTCCCTTTTCCTCCTTCTTCCTGCTTTCCCACCCCCAGTTTTCCCGAAAATACCCTCTGTTCGACACCGTACACGGCAGCTGGCGCCACCTCTCCATCTCCCTCCCCTCCCCTGTTCTTCTGTCTTCCTCCAATGGCCTCCTCTGTTTCTCACTCCAGAACTCCCATTCCTTCATCATATCCAATCTCATCTCAAACACTTCCAGGCTCGTGAAATTCCCGATCCTGCCCTTCTCTATAGACTCCCTCACCCTCGTCTCCCTCCCCGACGGAAGCTACAAGATCCTCGTCATCAAATCTTCCCTGCCGCCGTGGAAGTCAACCTTCGTCTACGACTCCTCTGACCATTCCTGGCGGAAGTTCCAAGATTTCAAACCGGCCCTCGCCAATTGCATCAATCACCACCAGGAAGGGATCCTCCATCGCGGGTCCTTGCACTTCATCACCCCCGAACCGTTCCGCGTGTTCTGCTTCGATTTAGACGCCGGGGAGTGGCAGAGGTCGGCGATGGAGATGCCGGTGGCGGATCTGACATTCGCCCGGCTGGTTAGCGACGCCGGCGGCGGGAAGCTGTACCTGGTTGGCGGGGTGGGGAGGAATGGGATTTCGAGGAGCATGAAGCTGTGGGAGAAGAAGGAAGAAGGCGGCGGCGAGAGGTGGGCGGAGGTGGCGGGCGACAGTGTGCCGGAGATGATGTGCCGGAAGCTGATGTCGGTGTGCTACCATAACTATGAGCATGTGTACTGCTTCTGGCATCAGGGGTTGGTCTGCATTTGCTGCTACACCTGGCCGGAGATTCTGTACTATAAGGTGTCGAGGAAGACATGGCATTGGCTTCCGAGGTGTCCATCCTTGCCGGACAAATGGAGCTGTGGTTTCAGATGGTTTTCTTTCGTTCCTCAGCTCTACGCCTCTGTTTAGGACAATAGGACCAAATTCGTTTGGGTTTCCCCTGTTTTGGATTTCTTAGAAAAAAGAACAAATGAAGGATTTTTTCATTAAAAAAGGATTTGCGCTTCCTTATGTTTTTCTACTATGTATATTAGATTCACACCGTGATGCATGCCACAAAAATAAGATGTACTCTCCTCATTTCTTAGAATTGAATCACAAACTTTGACCGAAACAAGGATTAAGTAATGATAATAAATGGTACTTATTTTTTACATTTTTGTCAATCTTTCTAAAAGTAGATGCCTTTAAGTTAATGAGGAAAAAATAAAAATAAAGGTAAATTTATATCTTTATTCTTATTTACATACCTAAAATAGAAAGTGAAAAATCATTTTGGAACAAACAAAATAAAAAATTTTGCAAATCAAATTGGGACTGAGGGAGTAGTACATAGTCTTAGAATAAATAGAATACGTGTAAATAGTTCTAGAATAAATAGAATGGGCATACAATAGTTTTAAAATAAAATCGAACGCGTAAACATATAACGGTTATCAAAAAACAAAAAGAAAAGAAAAGAAATAAAAATAAATAAAGAAAAAAAGGAAAAAGACAAAATATTAATAAAAAAATAGCGGTTATTGCATATTAGAAACTCACAATGAAGTAATTGCCCCATATAGGACTAAAAGAGAAGTGAAATTCTCAAATAGGACTATCCATGATTTTTTCCCTAAACAAGACTATTTTACTCCTATTTGAAAACATCCGTGTTTTTATCCCATTATTACCCCCTTATCCCTTTTACGCTCATCTCTCTCCCATTCCCTACGCACAACTGCTTCCCCATTCTCTCTTGCGCACACCTCTGTACCTCTTCCTTCACTGCGCATCATCAGCCGTCTTCAACCTAGCCATCTCAGCCACCGCCAATTTCGCCCTGCACACAAGATCGTTTGATTTCTCTCTCACGTCGCCGCTGCATTCGATTCTCTGTACGCCGCTGCCACTAAGGTTCTCCTCCATCCATCTTCTTCTTCTTCCTCTTTCTCTTCTTCTTCTTCTTCTTCTTCTTCTTCTTCTTCTTCTTCTTCCTCCTCTCCCTCTTCTTCTTCTTCTTCTTCTTCTTCTTCTTCTTCTCCTTCTTTTCGATTTTCGTCCATTTTTCTGAATTTTGAATTATTTTTTCCAGTTTTTCAGACTTGTATTTCGATTTTCTGGTTTTTGATTTCAGAGTTTAAAAAAATCGATTTGATAAATATTTGGATGATTGCTTCAGATTTGGCCAAGTTTATGGCAAAAATGTGTACATTTACAATCATATTATGGAAGAAATGCTTTTTTATAAACTGATTTTTATGGTTTTATGTCAATAGCTTCGTTTTTCAAATTTGTGGTTGTGTTAAAATGTTTGTTCCATTAAAAATTTTAGTTGTTTGAATATTTGGTTATTTACTTCATGTGTTTTTTTATTTTTGTCAAATTTATGGCAGTTTTGTGTTACTATGCCAGAAACACTTGTTCATGGCAGAAGTGAATCTAATTCTCAATGCTAAATCTACCAAGTTAATGGCAAATTATTCCGCCTGAGTTGTCACTATTGTGGCGTGCTCAGAGGATCGTGGCTTGGGTGGATGGTGACGCCGGTCAGATAGTGATGGCATAGAGGGCAACGCTAGTGTGGGAAGCGGCAAGGAGCGGCGATGGATGACGACGGTGTGGCGGCAGATGGTAGACAGCGAGGGCAGCGACAGGGGGCGCCGTCGCCGGAGAGGGCGGCGGCAGGTTGCGTCAGCGAGGGGTGGCGGCAGGTAGCGTCAGCGAGGGGTGGCGGCAGGCGGTTTGGCTCTGGTGGCGACAGTGCTCTCCTAGGGTTTCAATAATTTTTTATTTTACAATTTTAAAATTTAAAATACTAAAAGAGGGGTATTTTTGTCCAACTGTACTGAAATTGGTCCTATGAAAGTTGTGTTTCGTTTGTAGTCCTAAATGTGCAATTAACTTTGTTATTAGTCCTATTTGAGTCATTAACTCTAGACAATGCTCCGTGTCATCTTTAAAAAGTAAGCCAGTTCATCACATATGGAAAGGACACTATTAAAATGTAAAAACACGACATTTTAAAATAAATGATCTCAAAATAAAGATCATTAAAATAAACGATCTCTATTCACGATCTTAAAATAAACGATTTTTCGATTACACGTCATTGTCACATCACATTTATTCCATAAATCTCAAATAATCTCAAGTCTTAAAATTCTTCATCAACCATGATACTCAAATAATTAGATATTCTATATCATGCATTAAACGCATTTTAACTACAATCTAAAATAATCCGGGATTCAAATCTTGATACTGAATTTTCTTTTTCAATAATCTCTCCAAATAATCTATAAAACAATCTTACACATCATCCAATTAAACTTTAAATAATCTCATGGATGAGGATGCTCTAAGTAGTACTCCCTCCGGTCCTTAATTAACTTTACACCTTCCTTTTTGGGTTGTCCCATATTAAACATTACACTTCCTTATTTGCCTTATTTGGCAAACAAATCTACACCAAACAGTGCAAAACAGTGCCAAACAGTGCTAAATAATATCAAACAGTGCCAAACAGTGTACTCTACAGTAAAGTCAAATTTATTTCCCTAATATATGTGAAGTCAAAGTGTAAAGTTTAATAAGGACCGGAAGGAGTAATAAGTAGTATAGCCGAGCAAGGGGTTGCCAAAGTAGATACCCTTTGAGCAGTTCGTATACAGTAGTTTTGAAAGGGATCGTCCACCGTGAGCACCGTGCTCCACTCCCAAAACGACGTAGTTTTGAACAATTCTTTTAAAAAAATCGTGTTGAACAGTACACGCGTGTACAGTGACTATTTTTTTCTTTCTTTTTGTTCCAGTAGAGTGAATGATGTAACTCGCGTTTAAAAATATGTAACTTACGTTATTGATCGATGTAACTCAAATTCATTCGAAATGTAACTTGTCAAATACATAGTATATGAAATTAAATATTGATTTCAATGTAAACAATGAAAAAAGAGAGTCTAATTGCAAAGTTGTTTTAGGTAAACCATGAATACGTTTTGTTTTTAATATCATGACCATAAAAAATATTTTTTTTAAAAAAATCATTTTTTGTTTCAATAGGCGGGGGGTCATTTTTTAATGTAACTCATGTTATTACAAATGTAATTCGCGTTGTTAGCAAACATAACTTAGGTGTGTACAGAATGTAACTTGTTGGAAAATTGAACACTGATTTTTTTTTTGCGTTGGAGAATTATATATATTATAAACATCGATTTCAACGTAAACAATAAAAATTGATCCTAATAGCTTAATTATTTTTTAAAATAGTGAATATGTTTTATTTTTAATATTAGGGATATAAAAATGATATTGCAGGGGTTTATTATATTCCGTGGTGTAACTCGCATACATTAAGATATAACTCACGCCTATTAAGATTTAACTCGTGTACATTAAGATGTAACTCGCGCAGAAAAAATGTAACTTCATGATATATTATCAAATGTAACTTGAAGAATCAAAATAAACAAACTCAATGTATTAAAAACCTCTAAAAACATATAAAAGTGCCAAAAAATTATATTATAGAAAAAGTGTGTGCATACAAAAAAATATTACAAAAAAGTGTATGAATATAAAAAGCATATTATAAAAAAGTATATGGATATAAAAAATATTACATAAACAAAAATAGTGTATGAACATGGGATGCAATATTATTATTTTATTTAGATTAAGAAACTTTTTGTCATGTATTGATAAAGAATAAAAAAAAACAGATTCAATTATAATTTAAGATGAAGATAAAGAAAAGTAGGATTGCAATTAAGTTTTTGGTATTTTAATTTGATGGAAAAAGAAATGAATTAAACAAAAGAAAAAAAAACAAAAAAAAACAAAGGAAAAGGAAATAACAAAGCTGCAGACAAAGGATGAGGGAAAAGGAAAGCCACGTAACTTCCTTAAAAGTGGGATCAACACATCATGCGGAAGGTGGACCGATCCCACCGTATAATTTGCGCATTCAAAGAGGTATATCATGTTCTTAGACTCTTTTTGAAAATGATGCAAATAGAATTCCATGTCCTCTTAGAGCCCATCTGGTAATATTGAAATCGGCTGAATCGGTTGTTTCAGCTGATATTTATAAAGTTCTGGCTGAAGTGACTATTTTGGCTGAATCTGCTGATTTATGAAAAAAAATATAAAAAAAATATTTTATCAATAAAATATAGAAAAAATCATATTAAAAAATAGCTAGAATGATCCTCTACAATAACTTCAACCAATGAAGCCAGAAAAGTAACTTCAACCTTACCTTTTCTTATTATTACACAATTCAGCGCGCGAAATCAAAAGTTACGTGTTTGGTGAAAAAACAATTCAGCGCGCGAAATCAAAAGTTACGTGTTTGATGAAAAAGTTGACTGATAAGTCTGTCTGATAAGCCGAAAAACAGGCTCACCAAACGGGCTCTTAGCCGTATTCATCCATGGTTTGCATTCACTAATATTCACATGGATGGTGTATTCATGCTACAACGGGTAGTCATGAGTCATGACAAACATCACATTGGTGAGACTTCATCTATTTTGGGGGAAATTGGGGTTCTGAAACAGAGACCATCAATGGCAAAATTAAACAAAAGGTAATCGCTTCAAAGGTAAACGTAACGACATTTTAGTAATATTAATAATTAATAATTGGATTATACGTAGTATTGTCTAAGGTTTAAAATTTAAAATATTTTGCATGTAAACAGGTCAACAAACGAAGTTGAAGGTCCAAACATTAAAAATAAGGACATTTCTACGGTGCCTCCACAAATATTGAGGCACCGGTACATCACCAGCCATAGCATACAAGGCAAATAATAAAAGACAATTTAAAAATATGAGTGGGTTCCTAAAGTGGCTTCCTGGTGTAGTGTGATTGGGCATGAATTGGTACCTCCTTTATTTTGCAATGTACCATAGAAGGACCCTAAAAATAAACATACAAGGCAGATTGGTCTCTATTGAAAAATCAAATAAAGTCCGGTTAACATATACTCCGTAGATTAGTTCAAACATTAATCGGTTACTGAATAACCAGAATAGGTTTGACAAAAATTAGTGAATAGTTTAACAAACTTCATTGTTCTACTCGTATTCCACATCACTCCGAGTTTTTGAAAAATCCAAAATGGCCGGGTCTTGTGGTTTTGGGTGGGTTCCGGAGCGGGTTTGCGGTTGGGTTTCGGGCGGATCTTCTGTTTTTAGCCGGTTTTCATGGTTTGCGGGTTTGGTCCTAACCAGCCCGGTATTTCAAACGGCTCGTCGGTTTCTGGGACCTGTCCGGACTGGTTCGGGTCCGATAACACAGGTAAGATTTTAAATTTTAAATTAATAAATTAGTTATGTAATTTTACATTATTCAAACAACTTCTTTAATTAAAATACAAACTATTAATAATTAAACTTATACACTATTAATCGTTATAAAATACTCCATAAGAATTAAAGTGAAGGACGAACATGTTTACATATTGTGTGCTCTTCAAACAGTACACATTAACACCTACTCTTTTTGAACTAATATCTATGTTCTCTTTTCACTTTCATACATTATAATCTTATAAATATGCCATATTGTTATTCATTGTTCATGAAAAAATTTCACTATTTGGGGTGTTTGGAACTGATTCTGATTCTACTTCTTTTTAAAGCAGAATCAGAATCAGTTTTTAGAAGCTGGTCACCCCCAACTTCTAAAAAAACTGATTCTAGGAGTAAATTAGAGCATCAGAATCACTTCTTCTCTCTGAAGGAGCAGAAGCAGTTTTAAGAATCAAATACAAACACCACGATTAAATATTCTCCCGTGGATCTCACATGTCAGAATCTAGTAGTTAAAATGTACTCGGTCGATATCTATTTAGTTGTGATTATAAGTTAAAACGGCACACTATCAAATACTGTTGATAGAGTATATCTAGAAAGAAGTGAGAGCTAGAGAGAGAAGTGCAATAATATGCTTCAATAGAATGAATTTGTAACCCCTATAACTACTCCCAAAGGGAGTATTTATAGAGAAAATTAGGGCTGGGCTCCCAAGTCTTGGGCTTGGGAGGCCCATTTACAACTGGACCGCTACTGGGCCGAATACAAAGCCACTAATGGGCTGTACAAATGAGTAAATGTAGAATCCGGTTCTGGGAGGTCTTCGTGGCCGACGAGGGCGTGGCCGACGAGGGCACGGCCGACGAGGGCACGGCCGACGAGGGCACGGCCGACGAGGGCACCCGGGTTCCTTGGGCTCAGGACCATAATCTGAGTTGGCCCCTTTTCGGCCGACGGGGGCGTCTTGGCCGACGAGGGCGCCACTTTGTTGTCTTGTGCTTTCTGTTCTTCCGAGTATGTGGGTCCGGGGGCTCAGACCCATATACTCCATCAGGAGTCCCCCACTCTCTAAGCTGAAACGTAGACGAAGTGAAGGAGAGTAGATTCCTATGCTTTGTTGCCCTTGGCCGTTACCTGTTCCTTGTTGTGGACAGGGAGGCCGTTGTTTACTTGATGTCTTCGTTTTGGGACGATGAATGTCCTTCTTTCAATGGTGGCCGTTGAAAGGCACGTTTTGCTTGGGCGTTGATGGTTGAAGTTTGTGTTTGGGCCGATGAGGCCACTGAAGTTGTTCCTTGCTTTGAGGACGGATGTGTCCTTTCCTTTGGGTGGCCGATGAGGGTGCTCGCGCACTCCTTTTGGCCGTCGTTGATTGGCTTTCATGTTATTGGCCGAAGAAACCACCATGATTAACTGTTGGCGGAGGACGATGAGTGTTCTTGCCTTAGGTGGCCCGTTGGCCGTTGCTGATGACGTTGTGTGCCTTTGGCCGACGAGGCGCAGTGTGATACATGGCCGATGTGGCCATGCTTTGTGGTTACCTTTTTTGCATTTTCCCTTTGTTTTGTTGAGGCCGGTGTAGTCCCCCAGTCCCCCACTGCTTCAGGCCGAAGAGTGTGAGGGGTGAAGGAGTTGCTTGAGTCCCTGGCCGTAGCGGCCTCTCCGTAGTCCCCCTGAATCCAACCCTCATGGCGATTTTCTGGCCAAGGTAACCCTGTGGGAGAACCCTTGTGCGCAGATCGCTTGTAGAGAGTTATCATCAAGGGTCATGACGAGGAGCTGATGGCTTGTGGGCTCTTGTTTCCTTTGGTCCTATGGCCGTTACGTTCCTGGCCGTTGCCGTCTCCTTATTGTTTGGCAGTTGTGATCTTGGCGAGCAAGTGGGACGTTGTGGGCGCTTGCTGGCATTTGTAAAGCCGGTAAGCGTGTGGGCCGTAGAGTCTGATCCGGCATTGGGCTCTTGATATGTAGATTGGCCCGTTGGTGACGTGGTGGCCCCCCATTGGTGGCCGTTGGTGTGGCCATTGGGAGGGTGCCACGTGTAGTGACCGTTGGGTGGGGGGTTCTATAAATACCCCTCCCCCTCCGACGAGAAACCACATTTGCATTCTGAATTGTCGAAGTGTTGGCCATTTTTCTAGAGAGATAAACTCCCAAGTTTGTTCTTCGTGTTCTTCGTTGTTCAAGGTTAGTGTTCATTGCGATCTTCCTCACTTTTCATATTTTGCTTCCTAGACTATTGATCTAGTGTTAGGCGTTTGAACACCCTTAGATCTTAAGTTAGTCTCCTTAGGCCTGTAGTAGTAGTTATGAAGAGCTTGAACGAAGACTACTACCCCTACGACGACCAGCCCTCCACGAGGTCACTTGACTACGAGGTGCTCGAGGAGTTCGAAGAGGAGATAGAGCATTTAAGTCCCTACAAATCCGAAGAGCCGGTGGACGAGGAAGGCGAGGACGAGGAGTCTGCCTCCTCTTCAAAAGGTGAGGACGTAGGTGCATCCCGAGTGGTGGACGGGGCGTCCACTTCTGCTGTCATTCCATGCCCGAGGCCGGTGTCTGCCGTGAAGGGAGCAGTTAAGCCGAAGAGGGTGAGGAGGCCGAAGAATGGGTCGGGCATCTCCTACCTGGATCTCACCAATATCTTCTTGATCAAGCCGGAGAGCAATGCGGCCGACTATCTTGTTGCCCAGATGTACGTGGGGCCGTTTGGGCGGGTTAGGGCACCCAGGCCGACGAACCATGTTCTTCTTCCGCCACCGGGATACTTTGGAGTATACCCGATGAGTTTTGCTAAGGGGTTGAGGTTCCCCCTTCACCCTTTCATCACTGAGTACCTGGACATGGTAGGGCTTCCTCCGGCCTTGCTGACGCCGAACAGTTATTCCTTGATGGTGGGCTTCTTACTCCGGTGTGAGGAGCTGGGCTACAGGCCGACAACGGCCCTATTCATGAATTTGTACCAGATCGGCCGAGGAAGCCACAAGAACTGTGCGGCCTATGCTACTCTTCAACAGCTGCCGAAGAAGAGGAGCTTCACGGACTTGCCTTCGTCCATTCATGGGTGGAAGAGTAAGTTCGTTTTCGTATCCCTGGGTGAGAGTGGCACCGAGTTCCCCTCTCTCGGCCATACCGGGAGGTTCAATCTCCATGACCCGCCGAAGAGCTCGGTCTTGGACGCTCAGGTGGAGGCTTTCCTGGAAGGGGGGCCGAGGAGCGTGAAGGATTACGTTACTGAATACAAGATGACCGCTCTCGGCTTCTTTAGATACCATTTGTATGGCGATAAGGAGGATGACCTCCAACTCTGGCCGAGGATGACCACCACCTTTGAAGAGGCCGACGGCCCGGATTTGGGCATCCCTGCTGAGGCCGATGGTAATTATTTCTTCGGCTTTCTGTCTTTATGTTTCGTTCCTTTGCCTTACTAATCTGTTGTGTTTTTCCTTTGTAGATTTTTCCATGGACCGACGTTCCATAATGGCTATTGCCAAGGCCAAAGCGGCCGAGGAGTTGGCTGCTAAGGCGGCCGAGGCGGCCAGACGTGCCGCGGCCGATGGGAGCGGGGCTACTACTGATGCGGCCCCAAGGCCTGCCCAATCGAAGAAGAAGAGGCCGGCCACTGACGGCCAGAAAAAACTAACTGAAGCCGGCCTGAACGTCTCCAAGAAGACGAAGAGGGCACCGTCTCCTGCTCCGGCTACCGAGGCCGGTACTCTGACTGTCCCGAGCGTGGACGACGGTGGTCCCGTCATGGACCTTACTGTTGCTGGCGATGCTGCCCCATCACTTCCTCTCGTCCAGGAACCACGGACGAAGAGGGCCGGCAAGGAGATTGCCGGTGCTACCTACCAGAAGATGGTAGAATACCCCGTCGGCGGGGGTGTGTTCGATGATGTCGTCCTTGGTCACGACGTTCTAGCCCAGGCCATGCCGGCCAAGGATCGGGCTTACTTGAAGAAGCTCGGGGACGTGAAGATTTATGAGGGCGGCATGGACCTCCTCGTCCAAGTAAGTTACCTTCCTTATGTGTTGTCTTTCTCGTCGTCTGTGTAGAGTCATTTGCCTGACCTTTGTTTCCCTTGTTCTACAGAGTGCCTTTATGCTCATGGAGAGCCATAAAAGGCAGTATCGGGAGATAGCTCGCTTGAAGGAGCTGGAGCAGAAGGCTGCCTCGGCCGACGAGGCGGTAGCTTGCTTGGATCGGCTCCGAGATGATGCCAGGGCTTTGCAGGCGAGGGCCGATGAAGCCGCTGCAGCCAGGGACGATGCCCTGGCCAAGCTCGAGGAGAGCAAAAGGGAGCTCGAGGAGTCCCAAAGGGCGCTGGAGGCTGAGCGGCGCAAGAACGAGGAGGCCGTGAAGGCGAAGGCTGAGGCCGAGGCCGCCGTTGTGAGGGCTGCTGATGAGGCCGTTGAGAAGTTCCTGGCCGAGGGGTGGAAGGCCGATGAGAGGCTCCCCTGGTGCTACGAGGTGGTGGCCGCCAGGCTTGAGAGTTGGGGGATGAACTCCCCCGCCGGCCAGGAGTATTTCAGCAGAGAGATGGCCGTGTATTATAACATGGGCCAGGGGCGGATGCAAAGGCTCCTGTGTTGGCGGCTATCTCGTGCTTTGAAGGCTATGAACTACACGTCTGGGTGGGCTAGACGGAACCTGAAGCTTCCAAAGCTGATGAAGGATCCTGAAGAGCAGGCCAAGCTTCCGCTGTCGGAGCGCGAGTCCCCCATTGAAAGCTCCGGCCTTGGCGAGCCGGATTATACTGAATTTGATTTCTTGGACGATGCCACCAGCGCTGCAGCCGCTGCCGGCCAGGAGGCTGAGGCCGATGAGGGAGCTGATGAGGCCGAAGAGCCAGCCGCAGATGGAGGTGCCCCAGAGGCTTGATCGGCTACTCATTTGTAGTTAGTTTTTATTTTTGCCAAATGATGTAACGGCCGAAGAGCCCACCTTTGTACTGAATTGAATATAAATGAAAATTTTTGCTGTCCTGATCGGCTTTGAATTCCTTGTATGCTTATTTGCCATTTGTCATCTCAACTCTAAAATTTGTCTAAGTGTCAAGGTCATAACTTGGGTCACCCGCGAGTGTCCGCTACGTCCGTGAGGTCGGCCTTCCTGTCTGGTGGCCTGGTCGGCCTATTCATCTTTGCTTTACTATCATAACACTTAGGATTTTTTTTCAAAAATTTCCTAAGTGTTTTGGGTCCACGTAGTTGTTGTCTTTCCGGCCTAGTGGCTTGATCGGCCTGGCTGTCGTTTCTCTACTATCATAACACTTAGGATTTCTTCCAAAATTTCCTAAGTGTTTTGGATCCTTTTAAGTGCCTTCTCTTCAGCCTGGTGGCTTTGTCGGCCTGTTTGGTGTTGATGTAGTATCATAACACTTAGGATTTTTTTTTCAAAAACTTCCTAAGTGTTTTTGGATTCTTGTAGTTGCTTTCCTTCCGGACCGGTGGCCTTGTCGGCTTGACCGGTGGTTCTTGGCTACCATAACACTTAGGATTTTTTTCCAAAAATTTCCCAAGTGTTTTGGATCTACGAAGTTGCTTTCTTTCCGGCCTGGTGGCTTTGTCGGCCTGACCGGTGTTCCTTTGCTATCATAACACTTAGGATTTTTTCAAAAATTTCCTAAGTGTTTTTGGATCCGTTTAGGTGCTTCCCTTTTGGCCTTGACCGTGGTGTCCGCTCCGTCCTGGCATTGGATTTTTCGTTGTTAACAAATGCTGTGGGAGATTTCCCAAGTCTTTGAACCAGTGTCGGTTTCGGCCTGTATCCTTTGTGTTGTGGCCGATAAGGGCACCTTAACCTTGATCTCTTGAACTTAGAATTCTTCTAAGTACACATGCAGAGGTGTAGGTAGCTAACGGCCTTGGAGTATACTGGTACCCGCTTCGGCTAAAGTTCCTTCATTTGAGTACTTAGATAATTTTCTAAGTATAAATGTTAGGCATTTACTTCTTTGCGGTGCCGCTGCCGGCCAAGGTCTGGCCTGTGGCCGATGAGGGTGCTGGATAAGGAATGGCTTTCCCAGGGAAATGGTCCTACCTTCGTCGGCTAGCCATGGTTCCAGTGCCTGCGTCGGCCATCCGAGATGATGTGGCAAGTAGAGGTTGTTTCTTGATTGCTTGATCCTTCCGCGGGTGTGATAAGTGCCCGCTTCGTCGTGGTCATCCTCAGGATTGTGATTCTTTGTTTCATACCAAGCGTTGGTGCCTCAAAGGACTATGGCCGATGAAGGTCACCTCTCGCGTGTCACCCAACCGATGCGGTTAGGGTTTTATAGGCGTGTGTGTCAGCCTTGATCATTCCCTTGTAGTGCGTGGACGTGTCGTCCATGTTACCTGTCAGTGGTACTATACTTGTATTCAACTGATATGTACTTGGCCTAGTTGGGCCTGAGTTTGTGGGGATTTTATTTTTTCATTGCTCGAGGCCGGCTAGTGTGCGCGGCCGTCGGCTTCCCTCTTTTTCCCTTATATATCTTTTTTTTTGTTTCCGGGGAGTATCCTTCTTTCAGGCTTTGGCCGAAGGGTGTGCTCGTCCTTTGGCCGGTTCGGACTTCGTTTATAACGTCCGTGATCTCAGGGCAGGTCCCGTCGCCTATTTATGACGCGGGCTAGACTTTTGGTCAGTTTCCAACGGCTGTCGTTGCCCATCCCTGAGTTTTGGGATTTTGTCACCTCGGCCATGATTTCAGGCCTGTCGTCCTACGATCTGACGCGTGGACGACGCGGTGAGCTTCCCGTTTCAAGACGTGGGCCGTTTGCGGGCCCCTCGTCCTGGGGACATCGTCGGCCATACCTGAGCGTTTCACTTCTAGGCTTACGGGGCCAGGACGATGTGCTCTCTCAGCTAGGCCTGAGCCCTTCGCTGATACAAAATACAATGGAGTGCCGGAGCTTGTCGCTCGTAGGCTGCAAATGCAAGGGGCCATGTCGGCCATGCCTGAGCCTTTCGCTCTAAGGTGGCCGACGGGGGCACCTACTAATGTTTTACTTTGAATTCCAGAGAAAAAATCAGAACATGATTTTATTCATAAGTGGCTCGAGGCCGAGGGTGGCGTTCAATCAGTAACCCGTTAAGGGGTGAGGGCTTCGCCGTCTACACCTCCTTCGGATTACTGATAAAACTTCACCAGATGGTGTACATTCCATGTTCGTGGTACATTGGACCCATTCGGGCGTTTAAGCTTGTAGGTGCCGGGTTTGACCACGGCACTCACGATGTAGGGCCCTTCGTACTTCAATGCTAGCTTGCCACCCTCTGTCGGCTGGCTTGCTTCCCTTCGGCGGAGGACGTAGTCCCCCACCTGAAATTCCCGGGAACGTACCTTGGCGTCATAGTATGATTTTACTTGGCGCCGGTAGTTCTCTGCTCGGACGTAAGCTTGCTCACGCCTCTCATCAACCAGGTGTAGGTCAATCTTCATGTTCTCTTCGTTGGTGTCAGGCTCATTTTGTTCCACCCGCCGGCTGGGGATGGCAACTTCCGTGGGGGCCTTTGCTTCAAAGCCGTAGCACAGGGCGAAAGGCGTTTCGCCTGTCACCCTCCTCGGCGTGGTTCTGTAGCACCACAGGATGTTGGGGAGCTCGTCTACCCAACTACCTCCTGCGGCCTGGAGTTTCTTCTTCAGCCCTTCCATGATTGTTCTGTTGGCGTTCTCAACCTGCCCGTTGCCCTGAGGATAGGCAACGGAGGAGAAACGATGCCTCACCCCGAACTCCCGGAGGAGCTCCTGGAAAGGGGCTGCCTCGAATTGGGTGCCGTTGTCTGATATAATCTCCTGGGGGACGCCAAAGCGTGTGATGATGTTCTTGTAAACGAATTTTTGGCATCTAGCCCCCGTGATGCTGGCCAAGGGCTCCGCCTCGACCCACTTGGTGAAGTAGTCGACGGCGACGATGATGTAGCGGTTATTCCCGGCGGCTCTGGGCAGGGGGCCGACCACGCCAATCCCCCATCTGGAGAATGGAATTGCGGTGCTGACGGGGGCGTAGTTGACAGCTGGCCGACCAGGGGCCTTCTGGAGTACCTGGCATGTGGTGCACTTCCTGGCCAGGTCGGCGCAGTCGCGTGCCATCGTCGGCCAGAAGAAGCCCTGGACGACGAGGCGCCGGAACATGCTGAAAGGGCCCTGGTGTGAGGAGCAGACGCCACAATGAACTTCTTCCATGGCTGTGTCGGCCTCGTCCTGGTGCAGGCATCGGAGGAGAGTGCCATTATAGGACCGTTTGTAGAGTTTGCCATCTTCGATGGTGTAGCTTGGGGTCCTGAGTTTGGCAAGTTTGGCCCTCTCCTCGTCCGGGGGCAGCTCCCCCGTTGTGATGAAGGTGGCGATGTCGGAGATCCAGTCCTCTGGTCGCTGTTGGACGCACAGGACGGGGCTGGCATGGATGCTGGACATGCTCAACTCCTCGATCTTGGCCAACTGGGAGATGTGCTCCGGGGTGTCCGAGCTGAGCTTGGAGAGGATGTCGGCTTCGGCGTTCTCTATTGAAAAATAAACATACAAGGCAGATTGGTCTCTATTGAAAAATCAAATAAAGTCCGGTTAACATATACTCCGTAGATTAGTTCAAACATTAATCGGTTACTGAATAACCAGAATAGGTTTGACAAAAATTAGTGAATAGTTTAACAAACTTCATTGTTCTACTCGTATTCCACATCACTCCGAGTTTTTGAAAAATCCAAAATGGCCGGGTCTTGTGGTTTTGGGTGGGTTCCGGAGCGGGTTTGCGGTTGGGTTTCGGGCGGATCTTCTGTTTTTAGCCGGTTTTCATGGTTTGCGGGTTTGGTCCTAACCAGCCCGGTATTTCAAACGGCTCGTCGGTTTCTGGGACCTGTCCGGACTGGTTCGGGTCCGATAACACAGGTAAGATTTTAAATTTTAAATTAATAAATTAGTTATGTAATTTTACATTATTCAAACAACTTCTTTAATTAAAATACAAACTATTAATAATTAAACTTATACACTATTAATCGTTATAAAATACTCCATAAGAATTAAAGTGAAGGACGAACATGTTTACATATTGTGTGCTCTTCAAACAGTACACATTAACACCTACTCTTTTTGAACTAATATCTATGTTCTCTTTTCACTTTCATACATTATAATCTTATAAATATGCCATATTGTTATTCATTGTTCATGAAAAAATTTCACTATTTGGGGTGTTTGGAACTGATTCTGATTCTACTTCTTTTTAAAGCAGAATCAGAATCAGTTTTTAGAAGCTGGTCACCCCCAACTTCTAAAAAAACTGATTCTAGGAGTAAATTAGAGCATCAGAATCACTTCTTCTCTCTGAAGGAGCAGAAGCAGTTTTAAGAATCAAATACAAACACCACGATTAAATATTCTCCCGTGGATCTCACATGTCAGAATCTAGTAGTTAAAATGTACTCGGTCGATATCTATTTAGTTGTGATTATAAGTTAAAACGGCACACTATCAAATACTGTTGATAGAGTATATCTAGAGAGAAGTGAGAGCTAGAGAGAGAAGTGCAATAATATGCTTCAATAGAATGAATTTGTAACCCCTATAACTACTCCCAAAGGGAGTATTTATAGAGAAAATTAGGGTTGGGCTCCCAAGTCTTGGGCTTGGGAGGCCCATTTACAACTGGACCGCTACTGGGCCGAATACAAAGCCACTAATGGGCTGTACAAATGAGTAAATGTAGAATCCGGTTCTGGGAGGTCTTCGTGGCCGACGAGGGCACGACCGACGAGGGCACGGCCGACGAGGGCACCCGGGTTCCTTGGGCTCAGGACCATAATCTGAGTTGGCCCCTTTTCGGCCGACGGGGGCGTCTTGGCCGACGAGGGCGCCACTTTGTTGTCTTGTGCTTTCTGTTCTTCCGAGTATGTGGGTCCGGGAGCTCAGACCCATATACTCCATCAACTGTACTTTGTGACTTTGTCTAGCTTTTAAAATTCTGTTAAATAGATATCACCAAAATTCCAACATCGTAAACTAATTCTTTAAATTAAAGCACCTTTGAGAGAAAATACTCAGGTGTGTGAGTCCTAGTTGCTGGTGAGCTTGAACTTACATTCTCATAAATACATACTCAGCAGTTTTCGTGGATAGAGTGTCATTTTTTTTTGAGAAAAATCCCGAAATAGGAGTAAAAAAATTTAAAAATTCCAAAATAGGACTGACATGTTTTTATTTCCAAAATAAGAGTAATTACTGTCAAGTTTGACTTTACTGTAAAGTACTGTTGTGACACTGTTTGGCACTGTTTGACACTGTTTGGCACTGTTTTGATGTAGATAATTTGCCAAATAAGGAAGGGAGAAGAAGTGTGATGTTTATTTTGGACCTATCCAAAAAGGAAAGTGTAAAGTTTATTTAGTACTGAAGGGAGTATATATTTATATGATATATAGGTAGGTAGGTTTGTATATAGGGTTTTTCAAAAATGTTATTAAAATAAAACTTATTTACACAAATATGACTAATAATCACTACAATGTAGTTTAATGGCAACTTAGTTTAAAATCAGAACATAAGTTACTATAATTTCATTACTATTCTAATGACTAGTTATATTTTTGTAAATAATTGAAACATGGATATATATTTGGCCTTACAAGCTGTCAACATTGCACCATTGGGTTGCTTGTTTTCTTTATCTTGATAGTTGGGTGTGGGTGAACAATCAAGAAATTAGTTCTTTTCAATCATATTTTATGTTTATTATTGTAGGCAATTTGGCATGGTTCTTGCAAGTCCTTAGATGGTTGAGTCCTCTAAAATGACATCAATTAAAGAAGGTCAAACGACTGATGATTGCGTTGGTAATCCGTAGGATACTATATTTGACTTGTACTCCGTAATATTTATCAACAACTATATGGCATATTTAATTTTCATCATTTGGATTTTTGATATAATTGCCTTGCTAGCACATAGAGATGCGATAGGTCAAAAGAACACGTCCAGAGGCCACTTATAAGGAGTTATTGAAGTCGAGTAAAATGACCAAATTTTAATTTACCTTCTTTTCCACCCATATTTCTTAGGTTTTTTACCCTCCAATCTCCAAAGAATTGTCAAACTTTTCAAATGAGAAAACTACAGTTAAGTAAAAGAACCAAATCCTAATTTCTTAGTTTTTTTTTACTTTCTAATCTTCAAAGAATTGTCAAATTTACCAAATGATATAACTACAGCGGTATATTTAAAAACATCAATTATGTTTCTCTATCGATCGTTTAACTTAACACATCACGACATCAAGGAAATTGTTCAATTGACTGGCTTTTTTTTCCTTCTCCCGATGAACCACCATCACGATGGGTAAATGTCGAGGAACATTTACCTAAATTTTACTTCTAGTATTAAAACAAAGCCGAGGAGATACATAAAAGGAATTAAAATACAACATATAGTGTGAGTGGTAGATAGATGGGCCAAAAACTTAACAAAAATAAAAAGGAGCGAAGGGGCGGATAGTGCCAAACTTCCTGGGCCAGTAGCGTCCGTCCAAAAAAAAGCCCACATAATACTGCCAGGGGCCATTGTCGTTCAAAAAGTAGGGGTTCTAGATGCAGCGATCGTTCCATCTTTTCTTCTTTCTCCTGATGAAAACTGCCAGTGAAACGGGGTTCACCCGGTGTCGCGAAAGAAGGAAGCCCCATTTTTATCATCATAGTAAGCTTTCCTGGCGTTTGAAGGCAGTTAGTTAAGAGAGAGTGATACGGTCGTGAGTTGTCAAAGCCCAAACTTTGCGAGATGATGAGCGCAGTGATTCGTTACTCTGAGACGATGACGGAAGGAGAGAGAGCAAGCCAGTTTTAGAACGTTGAGATCTTTCACCCTCGTTTCCGGATACCCAGGTATAGATGAAAACCCTTGAATCATTTTAATGCATTTTTGGGAATCTGACTGTACATTGAACGAACTGTAACCTTGAATCACTGACTTGGCTTTTCTGACAATAGCTTTCAAATTGTATATAAATATATATTCTGATCTATAACACACTTCTTTTGCTCTTAAATAGTGGCAATGATTTAACTATCGATCATGCCAAATTGCCAATACATGACTTTGAATATTCATGTGCTTAATCGCCAATTAATAAATTTATATTTTTTTTTGCAATTAATAAATTTAAATAAATTTATATTTTAAAAAATCTACATTAGCACAAATCTAATTAAATTTCATATTATACTTTGTTACCGATAGATAAATAGATAAATAAATGGGTCTTTTACCAAAACTCGGGAAAACTTGTATGAGGTTGCCAAAATACGAGTATTTTTTTAGGGTTTACCAAAAAGGGGTAGGGTTTCGAAATAAAATTCCGACTATGGATAGGGTTTCGAAATAAAATACCTCCCCTCATGTTGGATTAGCCACTTCCGACAAGGGGTTTGTATATATACAAGTATTTTTTTGGCCGAATTCTTATATTTTTGATTTTCAAAGTTTTTAAAACTAAAGTTTTAAATTCTATCAATTCCAAATTCATTTTTTTTAAATTCCTGTCATATTTTTTAAAATGAAAATTATGCATTTTGATTTTTTGAGTAACAAAACATTTGATTGCTTTATATTGTTTTTTAATCTATTTGTATTGTGAATTTTGTTTTCAATGCAATTTTTGTAATTTTAAGTGCAATTTTGATTTAATCCATTCGTAAAATGAGATACAAATTTGATTTTGTTTTATGTGCAATTTTTGTAATTTTAATGGAAGTGAACAAAACAAATGTAGTTTTCAATGTAATTTATTAATGAATAGACAATACATACAATATTAAATTTAATACTACATCTAACGTTGCGTGATCGGCCCTGCTCCGTCTCCGCCGCCAGTGTTCCAAGCCACCATAGTGTCTCCATAATAAAATGAAGAATTCATAAATAACTCAACATAATTACACGCCTGTGTGAGGTACTGATAAGAATCATAATACAACGGTGGTTGATCAAATGAGACACCTTGATGCGTTAAGAATTGAGGGGGTGGTTAATCGATCAAATGAGACAACTTGACGTGTTGAGAATTGAGGGGGCGATTGTGATTGCTCACCCCCACCTTCATGTTCATCTGCATCATCCTCTTGCTCGCTTCCACCTTCATCTTCATCTTCATAATAGAATATGCCCCAATGGAGTATGTCTTCATCACCCACGTCCAGGGCCATCCGCTGTAGTCGTTTTTGACAGTCCTCATAACTCACGCAGTTGACTAAGAGCTGATACACATCGTGAACGCCTTGCTTCTGCATAAAAATGTAACACGTGTAAATAATATGACATGATATATGTTAATGAATATGGTATGTATTCAAAAACTTACCACAATACCCCAATCGCAAGTTGTCGGAGTGTAGCCTGTCGTGGACACATTGTGAGAAGGGTTCTGGACACGTGTCATACCATGTTTCTTGTATCATCTTCGGTACCTTTTAGTTGCTTCGAGGGACATAAGTCGATCATAATCAAGAAAAGTATATATGATGTTGTATGTTCGCCCACAACGTCAAAGCACCGACTACTATGTTGGAACGACTGACGTGATTATCAGTACCCGCCAAATGATCATTCGAAATATATTGCCTTATATGGAACTGGCGAAGAAATTGATCGGGGTAATGCCTTTCGGCCATATTGCAAAATATGAACATGACCTCAGCCGACCAAAGCGAAACGTCATTAAGGATGATGGGTGGGAGTGTCTCGGACGCGTAGAGAGTGGAATCAAACTGTAAAATGTTTAATTTGCAATTTAAGAACTATAAAACAATGTGTATTGAAAATTGAGTAGTACAGTTGAAGTAAAAATTTCAAGTAGTACTTGACTCACACTCTTGCGGTCTAGGTTATCCCGGTACAAGCGTATGCAGTGTCTTGGGGATCCCTTATATGACTTGGGGACGATCCACCTACATTTATTGATTACCAATATTAAGTTAAAAAATGTAACGTCATATAAAGCATTCTCAATTATTAAGATGTAATTGCCAACATACCTACACCCATATGGTAGATGGTCATGTTGAATGACCCGAAGTTCTGTGGGACGGATCATTGAAATCCTCGACCAAGCCCAAATATGTAACAAGTGCATACAACCGCCAACTTGTTTGGTTTCGCTTTTGGCGCCGTTGCACAAGTTATGGTAGAGGTACCCAAGCACCGATGATCACTAACTTCATCGACGAGCTAAAACGAAGTCATCTTACAAGACCTCCAAAGAGTACAATCGTATTCTTGCCCCACTTGTGTCAGGGAACAAAAACCCTCCAAGCAATTGTCATATTAGGGTCCTGGTGTGTTGGGTGACCTCTTTGTTTGTACTATCAGGTAGGATCGGGTGACAGGTAACATCACTCATGTTGATATCACTCGTGCGCATATCAGTCTCTAGAGGAGTGAAACCATACGACTGCGTGCACAGGTCGATCCACTGAGCCTTACCCTTAACGGTTGGACCACTGATGTAACACTTGAGATTTAATTTAAACGGATTATGAGTACTACACATACCAACAAGGTGCATCTCCTTTTAAGGGAGCTCATCACCAAGAACTCTAAAGTTAAGCGTGCTTGCATGAGAGTAGTCTTGGGATGGGTGACCCCTTCGGAAGTTCCTTAGGGCGTGCACGAGTGAGGACAAAGTGCGCGGAAAAGGCTAGTGGCGGTTTGTGAGGACGGTACTAGAGGTCAGAAGTAACTACCTCGAGGCCTGCGGGGCCGGGGTGTTACAGGTGGTATCAGAGCAACCTTGCGATAGTGTGCTGATCCATTGGATATCGGGCAGACACTTAGTAGGGGAAAGATTTTGGGATTTGATTGAGATTGATTTATGGGGCAACGAGGACGTTGCGTTCCTAAGTGGGGGTGATTGTTTCATTTTCATTTACCCCAGTGCCGCAAAGGCTCCCACCTACGATGGGGTAAGGGGGATCGGATGTATGCAGTCTTACCCATGTACTAAAGTACAGAGAGACTGTTTCCGGATGACCCATAGTGAAAATCCCGTCCAAAATTGCATGGACTGACTGCTGCTTCATAACAAAGAAGCGCAGACAGTTTAATGAGCCATTTTGCTTTATTCCATCATAATCTCAAGCCAAAAAATAATGAATCTTTGGCTCCATTGCAAATGATTGTGGGGGTGATTGTAACACTTTGAAATTTAATTTAAACGTATTAATAGTACTACTCATACCAACAAGGTGCATCTCCTTTTAAAGGTGCTCATCACCAAGAACTCTAAAGTTAAACGTGCTTGCACGGGGTAGTCTTGGGATGAGTGACCCCCGAGAAGTTTCTCAGGGCGCGCATGACTGATGACAAAGTGCACGGAAAATGCTAGTGGCGGTTTGTGAGGACAATACTAGAAGTCAGAAGTAACTACCTCGGGACATGCGGGGTCGGGGTGTTACAACTGAGGGGCATACCCCGAATGGCCAAACCAAGGATGATCGCCACATCTTGTAGACTAATGTCGATCTCATCGAATGGAAGATGAAAAGTATGTGTCTCCGACCTCCCTCTCTCCACCAAAGCGCATATTAAACTATGATCAACCTTCATACAGGCAATGTGCTCTACCCCCAAGAACCCATCATATGCTAACATATCTATCACTCTTTCATCTCGAATTTATTAGTTTATAACTACTTATTTTAGGAATTTCAAATGGACCAAAACATTCCGCGCCCAGGGTCTGTTAAATGTTCATTACTCCCACTAAATGCCCATCGTGCGGACCGTGTATGGTATGAACCAAATTCCAAAGACTCGTGCTTGAAGAGCGTTAGTTGCCCTTCAGCTGCATTCAGAGATGAAGAACGAGATGAAAGAGTGATAGATATGTTAGTATATGTTGGGTTCTTGGGGGTAGAGCACATTGCCCGTATGAAGGTCGATCATAGTTTAATATGCGCTTTGGTGGAGAGATGGAGGTCGGAGACACATACCTTTCATCTTCCATTCGGTGAGGTCGACATTAGTCTACAAGATGTGGCGATCATCCTTGGTTTGCCCATTCAGGGTATGCCCATCGGTGTTCCAACCGTTAAGGGTAAGGCTCAGTGGATCGACCTGTGCCCACAATCGTGTGGTTTCACTCCTCTAGAGATTGTTATGCGCACGAGTGATATCACCATGAGTGCTGTTACCCGTCATCTGATCCTACTTGACAGTACAGAAGAAGAGGTCACCCAACACACCATGACCCTAATATGGCAATTGCTTGGAGGGTTTTTGTTCCCTGACATGAGTGGGGCAAGAATACGATTGTAATCTTTTGAGGTTTGGCAGGATGACTTGACTTAGCCCGTCGATGAGGTTGGGGATCAGCGGTGCTTTGGTACCTCTACCATAACTTGTGCAACGACGCCAAAGGCGAAACCAAACAAGTTGGCGGTTGTATACACTTGTTACAGATTTGGGCTTGGTCGAGGATTTCAATGGTCCGTTCCACAGTACTTCGGGTCATTCAACATGACCATCTACCATATGGGTGTAGGTATGTTGGCAATTACATCTTAATAATTGAGAATGCTTTATATGACGTTACATTTTTTAACTTCATATTGGTAATCAATAAATGTAGGAGGATCGTCCCCATGTCATATAAGGGATCCCCAACACATTGCATACGCTTGTATCTGGATAACCTAGATTGCATGAGTGTGAGTCAGGTAGTACTTGAAATTTTTACTTCAACTGTACTATTCAATTTTCAATACACATGTTTTTATAGTTCTTAAATTGCAAATTAAACTTTTTACAGTTCGATTTAACTCCCTACGCGTCCGAGACACTCTCACCTATCATCCTTAATGACGCTCTGCTCTGGTCGGGTGAGGTAATGCTCATATTTTGCAATATGGTTGAAAGGCATTACCCTGATCGATTTCTTCGGCAGTTCCATATAAGGCAAGATATTCCGAATGATCTTTTGGCGAATACTGATAATCACGCCAGTCGTTCCAACATAGTAGCCGGTGCCTTGACGTTGTGGGCGGACATACAATATCATATATACTTCTTGATTATGATCGACACCCCCTGAAGCAACTAAAAGGTACCGAAGATGGTACAAAAGCATGGTATGACACGTGTCCAGAACCCTTCTCACAATGTGCCCACGACAAGCTACACCCCGACAGCACGTGATTGTGGTATTGTGGTAAGTTTTTGAATGCATACCATATTCATTAACATATACCTCCTCCGTTCTTAAATAAATGCAACGGTCAACATTTCACACTTGCCGAGACACAACTTTGACCATTAATATAAATGATTTTGTATTAGACATGTTTAACAATATTTTTTCATTAAATAATATTATTACATTAATAAATAAAATGTAGTCAAAGCAGAACATGTGAATAGTGTAAAAGTCAAAGTGTTGCATTTATTTAAGAACGGAGGTAATATCATGTCATATTATTTACATGTGTTACATTTTTATGCAGAAGCAAGGCGTTCACGATTTGTATCAGCTCTTAGCCAACCGCATGAGTTATGAGGATTGTCAAAAATGATTATAGCGGATGACCCTGAATGAACGTAGGTTATGAAGACATGCTCCACCGGTCATATCCATTATGAAGATGAAGGTGGAAGCGAGCAAGAGGATGATGCAGATGAACATGAAGGCGGGGGTGAGCAATCACAATCGCCCCCTCAATTCTCAACACGTCAAGGTGTCCCATTTGATCGATCAACCACCCCCTCAATTCTCAACGCATCATGGTGTCTCATTTGATCAACCATCGCCGTATTATGATTCTTATCAGTACCCCACACAGGCGGGTGATTATGTTGAGTCATTTTTGAATTATTCATTTTATTATGGAGACACAACGGTGGCTTGGAACACGGTGGCTTGTAATTTATTCATTAATAAATTACATTGAAAACTACATTTGTTTTGTTCACTCCGATTAAAATTACAAAAATTGCACTTAAAACAAAATCAAATTTGTATCGCATTTTAGGAATGGATTAAATCAAAATTGCACTTAAAATTACAAAAATTGCACTTAAAACAAAATTGACAATACAAATGGATTAAAAAACAATATAAAGCAATCAAATGTTTTGTTACTCATAAAATCAAAATGCATAATTTTCATTTGAAAAATATCACAGGAATTTAAAAAAACTTTTAAATTTGGAATTGATAGAATTTAAAACTTTAGTTTTAAAAACTTTGAAAATTAAAAACTTAACAATTCGGCCTCTCTCTCTCTCTCTATATATATATATATATATATATATATATATATATATATATATATATATATATATATATATATATATATATATATATATATATATATATATATATATATATACCCCTTGTCGGAAGTGGCTAATCCGACAGGAAGGGAGGTACTTTATTTTAAAACCCTATCCCTTGTCGGAATTTTATTTCGAAACCCTACCCCTTTTTGGTAAACCCCAACAAAATCCCTGTATTTTGGCAAACCCATCCAAGTTTTCCCGTGTTTTGGTAAAAGACCCTAAAATAAAACCCTAACCCCTAGCGGGTTTCGAACAACGGATTCTGACTCCCATATTTTGGTAACCTAAATAACTTTCCCGTATTTTGGCATGTCAGACGCCATACTCCCGTAATCTGGTAATTTCCTCTAAATAAATGAAGCCCATAAAGTATAATCATAGGAGTTCAAATTAAATAGGAATGCAATGAATGCAATTGTCATTTTGCACCCATGCTAGTAAGTGCATTAAATGGCATGGTCTGTTAGCCTGCCTTGAGTGAGTGTGTCATCGGATTTCCAGGAACACTATACTGCAGTCAAGCTTGAGAGCTGCCTTCCTTCGTTGTATGCTTACGCCTGTCCGGCAGAATTTGAGCATTCAAGCATGAAGCAGCTTCCAGATTAAAGGTACTCCGATCCTCTCTATTCAGAGAACCACATGGTAGTCATTTCATAAACAGGTTCCATTGAATCTAATGAACAGTTCAGATAAAAAAGAAATTGGAGCCGGTTGAATTTTTCTGACTCAGTGTTGTCGATGTCTCCTTGGTTATTCCTTTCTCATTGTGGCCCATGTCATATATCTCCCTTAATCCCTTTAGTCCTCTTTGGCCCTTTTCCATGACTCAATCATTTTTTGCGTTTCCTTGAAGGAACTTATATCACATCAAGTGTTTTATAATCCCTTGACGCACAGATTGGTCAACACTCAATGCCAGTTAAATGGTCAGCACAATCGAACTTGGTCAACGCTCGAGAACCACCTTTGAAATCTTACGTAAATTGGCTTAAAACATCCTTGACACACCAGGTGTCTCCGGTTTTAATTTATCTCCTCCCCGAATTTTATCCCCCTCCTCGTGCGTTGCCAGCTGTTTTGGCTGGGCTTTGAGCTTTGGCTAACCCCCAGGTATGTCGGTTAATCCATCTTTTTCGTTACAGCTTGTTCTATTTGTTGGGTTATGTATTGTTAGTGTAGTTTGCTTCTAATTCTTGTTATTTGAGGGTGATTCTTGAGGGTATTGTTTAGGTTTGTTAAGTGTGGTTGCTTCCCGGACTGGTTTGAGGTTATTTTCTGCTCGTTTTTGTTGCTTGCATGCTACTGATTTCGCTAAGTTGTATGTCCTGTTCGATTTGTTGTTATTTTCGTGTTTAAGAAATAGGGAACCACTGAACAAACCAAAGATTCTTTGGTCAGTCGGTTTTCACAACAAAACATGTCAGTTTGATTGGCTGTTTTGGTTGTTTTCCTTTTTATGAAATTATACATATTACATTAAAATTTTTTGTTTATGTTTTGGAGGTTTAACAATCTAATATAAAATTTATATTAACTCGAAGATTAGTTCAAAATTGTTTTTTAAATATAAAGTCAAGTAATATGTCTATTAACAACAAAATTGCGTTTTAGAATTCTTTTAAGAATTTTTTCGAAGACTTTGGAAGCATAATTTTTCAATACATCCATGGATTTTCAAAATGTGATTCATACAAACGATGAGTAATTTGAAAATATATTTGTCATTAATGATTAAAATATGAAGCATACAAAACATGTTGATGATGGGGTGCACGAGAAAAAATAAAATACTAGCCTACTTAATAAACCTTAAGTGTGTGGATTCGCCGTTTCATCAGATCAATGTAGTTGTTCATTGGAGCGATCCAACTCTTTTTTTTACTCCGGGGGGTCTGGGGGGCCTGGAGTAATCAGGGCTGAAACTCACTTCATTTAGTTTCAAATCCTTATGTGTCTAGCGGGTTTCGAACTCGAGACCTCCCACTAGACACAGTAACCTCACAATCAGTTGGGCTGAAATGCTTGGTTTGGAGCGATCCAACTCATAACACTAAGATGGAATAAAATGGGTGTGCTTATTATATGTTTAATGCTTGCTCAAATAGGATGAGAGGCTCTTCGTCTCTCTCTCTCTCGATAGACCTCACTTGATGAGGCTGGGAGAAGGCGTCAAAGTTCCAGAAGAAGAATATAAGACTTGGGAGTAAGGTTATTTATCGGTCGCTTCGTTTCAACCGACAATCTTTCTTAAAATCGACGAGAGACCTATTACAGAGATGGTCGGTTCGGTTCATTAACTGATTATGTCTGATTTTTTTCTTGTTAACTTTAGTCATTTTTGGACGTTTTGTCGGTTGGCTTTGGTAATTCAGTTTCTTTGTTCATGCACCCCTTATTTTTTTTGTAATTGTGTATTTTTGTGTTGCGTTTTCTGCTTGTTGTCATGATTGCTGATCATATAGTATGCTCCCATTTAGCTGAAAAACAATTTTTGATATCTATAAGTGGCCTTAGAAATCTTGAGACCAAAGGTCATCACAAGGTAGCAGAATATGTCCTAAGGCGTATCATCTTAATGCATGAAGATGTATCATCTTAATGCATGAAGATTTAGTGGTCCTTCCAAGAAGCATCAACGAATCACATTAGTTCGCATAATGCCGTCTCATCCACCCATTGGTCAATGTTGGGGAGAGGGAAATGTTCCATAGAGCACACCTTGTTTTGATCTGTACAGTCCACACACATTCGGAAGATGAGAGACTTATGTGTAAGGACAACGCTCATCAACCATGTCGATTATTTTAGCTTCTTGACCTTGATGGAATCATTTCTCTCGGTTGAGAGGTACTTCAATTCTAATTGACTAAGGTCAATGAGGGATCCATGGCAAGTTGGTGGGTGATGGCCGATTGACTGATTTCCTCCCATCCCCAAGCAAAGATGATGGCGTATCTTCAAAGAACTTGGAGTAGTTCTTGATCCAAGTCCACAAAATAATTGAAATAGTTCTTGATCTAAATTCATCCCTTCAAAACTAAGAAATAGAATAATGACATTGTTCAATAATAAAAAATGGAATAAATTCCGCTTAAAGTTCTATGAGCTTCGCATCGATTCCACAATTGGTCCACGTGTTTGATTTGACCATTTTTGGTACATATCTATTGTGTTTTCGCCCATATATGGTCCTCCCGACAATAATTCCAATGGTTAAAATCGTCAAAGAAGGACAATAAGTGGTCAAAAAACATTAGTCAAGAATCAAAAGTGAACAAGCTAAAAATATGGACTAAATGTGGAAATAATATAACTCGTAAGAACAACAAGTCGAATTATTTTATAAAAATGCATGTCAAATAAAGTCAAGTAAATTAGAACTCACTAATGTTTGACAAATACAAAATCAAACATTTTGTAAATGAATCCTGGACACAAATCATCAAGCATCTTCTCAAAGCTCTCAATTGGAGTTGTGCGTTTCAGTAACCAAATTTTACATAATACTTTATAAATAACTTCATCACTAACAATAAAAAAAGATTGTGTTACCCATACCACTCTATTGACATGTGCGTTTCTGTAAAATTTTAACAAAAGCTAAACATCGTTTTGGAATGTCTTATTAGTCTGAAAATGCAGTGTTGCACTTGCTTCTTCATGATTAACTGTCTTTCCATCCGAGGGCACCTCCTGCAACGTTCATTCTTTCATTCATATCATCTTAGAGAGAAATAAAATGATGGTCATTTCCAATTTTATGATGTAGTAACATCATGAAATCTAATCTTTCTCACGCATTCAATAAAAATGGATGAGATAGATAATCTAACATGCGGTGTTTGTACCAATAAAAATATGTATAAATATAATTGTAATAATCTTAAAATAAAACTTAAATAGCATATAATTTTTTTTCATGCATGAGGAGATATTGAATGATAATGATGCCGGGATGTGATTTTGCCTCGCTTGTAATCCATACCTCATCCATCAAATTATTGGGATCTACCCAATCTATTTTTACATCACAACCTCATTCTTGATTCTCTTCACCGGTCAATTTGAGATGCTCACCACAAATAACTATATTTGTATGTTTGTGAAGCAAGTCATGATGACATTTTCCACCCTTTTTATTGGATTGCCCATGAATATAATTAAGTGCTTGAAGCAAATCAATGCAAGACATACCTAACTTGTTACTATACTAATACAATTTAAATATATTATTAGAGTTTTAAAAGAATATATGAATGGTATCCTCAAATATGATTTCATTCTATGTAGAAGTGGTTCTTGAGTAGACATTGAGACTAGTGTGTAGTTGTAATTCTCGTAGAATAGATATACAAATTAATCATTGCAGTGGCTAAAGAGAGGTTTAAGGCTGAATGAACAACTATAATGAGATCTAGTATAATCAAAAGAGGTTTAAGGATGAACGAACAACTATAATGAGATCTAGTATAATCAAAAGAGGACATATGTTACTCTAATTGGAGACCATTGGTTGCAAATTTATGAACAACACATGAGCTAATGTTATCAGATTCTATTCTAATCATTGATTTGTTTTCATCTATATATAGTGTTTAATTATTCTCAATTAAGATCAAATAGTGTCAGGTATAGGTGAATCTAAATTAGGATTTCGAGAGCTGCTTGGAATATAAGTCATATTTAAAATGTAGTAAGTGGAATCTATAATATGACTTGCATATAAAAAATCAAACATGCTCTAATCAGTTTCAATAATAGAGTAATTGAAATTGATTAGAGTATTTTTGATGTTTTATATGCAGGTCATATAATAGATTTCATTTACTACATTGTCAATATGACTTTTATTTCAAACAGTCTTCAAAATCCTGATTTAGATTCACCAATATCTGACACTATTTCATTTGAATTGCGAATAACCGCAACAACGTATATAGATAAAAATAAACAAGTGATTAGAGAAAATCTGATAACATAGTCTCATGTGTTTTTCATAAATTTGCAGCCAATAGTGTGCAACTAGAACATACATCCTCTTTTGAGTACACTAGATCCCATTATAGTTGCTCGTTCATCCTTAAATCTTTCTTTAGCCACTCCAATGGTTCATTTGTATATCTATTCTACGAGAATTATAACGGCATAAAATGAAATAATATTTGAAGTTGTTATTTATATTCGTTTAAAAATACTTAATAATATATTTTAATTGTATTAGTATGAGTGACAAGCAAGATTTGTTTTGTGGTGATATCTTTCAACCACTTGATTATATTCATGGCCAATTCATGAAAAAAAGATGAAAGATGCAATCATGGTGCGCTCCACAAATATATGAATATAGTTATTTGTGAAAAACAACTCAAATTGACTAGTGCAAAGGATCAATACTGGAATTGTGATGCAAAGAGAAATTGGATAAATTTCAGCAATTTGGTGGATGATGTATGGATTTTAAGAGAGCCAAAACCACATGCCGGCATCGTTAGCATTCAAACTCTCATTCATGATAATATTTAAGTTTTATTTTTAAGATTATTACAATTTCCTATATATATCTTCATTGGTACATCTACTGCATGTCATATTATCGGTCTCATCCATTTTGTTGGATGCGCGAGAGAGATCGGATTTCATGATGTTACCACATCATGAAATTGGAAATCGCCAGAATTTTGTTTCTCTCTTAGGTGATATCAATGAAAGAATGAACGTGGTAGGATGTGACTTAGGATGGAAAGACATAGTTAATAATGAAGACGCAAGAGCAACATTGCACTTTGGGACTCATGAGACATTCCAAAACAATGCTTTAAATTTGTTAAAATTTTACAAAAACGCACATGTTCATAGAGTGGTATGGGTAACACAATCTTTCGGTTGATGATGAATTTATTTATAAAGTATTATGTATAATTTGGTTATTGAACTGCACAACTCCGATTGAAAGCTTTGAGAAGATGTTTGATGATTTTGTAGTTGTCAAACATTTGTAAGTTCTAATATTGTGGACTTTATTTGACATGGAATTTTATTTATTGCACAATATTCTATTTCTTGGATATGAAAGGATTAACTTAGATTAAGAACTATTTTAGGTGGACTTAGATTAAGAACTACTCCAAATTTTATGTAACTTTTCACCATTGTTGTAATTCAAGTTGCCTAATTCAGAGTACCACTATTATGTTATCATTTTGATGTAAAAGTCCACCATTATTCCAAAATCTTGCATGTTCTCGTGATGGTGCAAGGTTGCGTGGCTTTACATTCTCGGATGGTGCTACCTGCTACCAAAATCATTTCCTAGAAGATATTGAGGCTTTTGTTTACCAAAAGGGTTCTTTCAATGCTAATAGTTCGAAGTGTTAATGCATTGTATGACCAACCTAAATCAAAACCTACGCTTCAAGATGTTGGATAAATAGAAAAGGCATAACTCACTCTAAAAATTGATTTACAAAGTTTCTGATCACTATCTTTTTAAAATTGGTTAATTCCATTGTGATTCTATTGCAAACAGAAAATTGGTGCTTTAAAAACAACGGAGGGAAATATTTTGGGGAAGGACAAGGTACGACTAGGCTTGGTCCATTCTATGGTACAATTAAGCAACTCCAAACCAACTTTCCTAGAAGGAAGTGGTCAAGAATAAGGTCAATAGATCATATCTGAGCATTGAGTTGTGCGCTAGGACACTTCATTCTCTATTCTAAACTACTACCTTCGTCCCGCTATGATTGTCCATTTTACCTTATCGGTCTGTCTCACTAAGATTGTCTCATACCAAATTTGGTAAAGTTTATGTGGCTCTAAATAATTCGTACTTTATTCTTACTTTATTTTTACTTTATCAATTCAATATCAACCACATAAACCGCTTTTTTATTAATTTGCGTGTCACTCCCTTTTCGGGACGGAGGGAGTAATTAATAAGTACATGTACTTCAGAATAGGGATAGACTCGGGTCCGGGCCGGGTCCGGGTCGGCCCTAGGCCCGGGTGGGCCGGCGGGTCAGAAATGGTGGACCCGGGACCGGCCCGGGTAACCACCGGGTCCGGTCCAGGTCCGGGCCGTCCCGGACTGGGCCCATTATAATTTTTTTTTGTTTTCCTCTTCCTAATTAACCCCCCTCCCACTCCAACCCCCCCAAACCACCCCAAATGGCCCAAAATACCCAACCCAACCTGAAAATTGAAAAAAAATTGAAAAAAAAATAGTTTTTGGCCCGAAATGGGCCCGGGCTCGACCGGGTCGGGCCTTGTTTTGGGTGACCCGATCCCGGACCGGAAAACCCACGGGCTGGGCCTACCCGGACCGGTCACTGACTGGGCCACCGGGTCGGGCCGGGCCGGAACAGTACCGGTCCCGGGCCGGTTCCGGGTCGGGCCACCCGGCCCGAGTCCATCCCTACTTCAGAATATT
This sequence comes from Cuscuta europaea, assembly GCA_945859875.1. NCBI lineage: Eukaryota > Viridiplantae > Streptophyta > Magnoliopsida > Solanales > Convolvulaceae > Cuscuta > Cuscuta europaea. Next base: position 8,182,018 of record CAMAPE010000002.1, read on the forward strand.
CCATAAATGGGAACATAAGTTAGGCCCCAAAACCTTAGAATTACAATTTTATGCTAAATGCTTTTTTATGCAAAATGTAATCAATCATGCTAAATCAGGCCTGTAATATAAATGGTAATAATAAGCAAGTAAAAAATGGTTGAATTTTACAACTCCCAATATAAACTATTTTGTTTATAGAAAATAAATTATAACCAACATGAACGTGCTCAAATATGCATCATCAATTTTTAATATTTTTAATTTGGATGCACCATGATAAAAACATATTTTTAGTTGAATCCAAATCTGCTTTACTGAAATGAAATCTTCGTGATAATGTTTAAATCTGCTTTGTAATAACTAAACTGTTAAAAAACAGTACTTTATAAATAGGCCATAGTACTCCCTCTTGGAAGGTTCCCATAGTAAAAAGACACGGTTATTTAAGCAATAATTAAATAAAGTATTTCGAGTATATTTTGAGAAATAATTTTAATAGGTATATATTATAATGTAGTTAGTATTGATAACTGTGATATTATGAATGTATTATTTTTAATATTTAATGATTAATTTCTCACTTAAGATTGTTAATGGATGTTCAAAAAAAGAAAGTGAGAACCTTCTAAATTTCTAATAGGACGAAGAGAGTATTTAATTGCTGCAAGCACAAATAGTGACATTAGAAGGTCCCCCCTTAAGATAGTTGTTTAATCACTTATTAATGAACATAGTCCGGCTAGCGGATATTGGTCTGGGATTATTTGATCACTTATCGGGCTAGCTGGCCCATGAAAATCAGTATTAGTTAATAAATTATGTCAAGATCATGTAGCACTTAATTGGTGGGCATGTTGTATACGCTTATAAATAGGTCATCAACCCCTCATATTCATCTAAGTTATTTTTACTATACTGAAATGTCGCTAGTTTCTCTACCCAGGATATTGTCTACCAACATAAAGTATTCTGAATATAAACTTCTCCCTCCAACTGCCCATGCAAGAAAGCATTATCGACGTCTTTTTTGTTGAAATTCCCGATTTTTGGACGACGTCACAGCTTAGAGAGTTCTCACAATCGTCATTTTAGTAACAAAAGAAAAAGTCTCATGATAATCAATACCATCCACTTAGGAACTCCCACACACTTCAAGACGCGCTTTAAACCGTTCAATGGAGCCATTGCTATTATATTGAATTTTGTAAATCCATTTACAATGAATTGGTTTCTTTGTGTGGGAAGATCAACCATGGTCCGTGTCCTCCTCCCGTTAGCGTGGATCACAAACAACAGATTGATAGGAAATAGGTTGCTGCTCATGTGAAATAGCAAGAAAGGCTGTATGGTGCGCCGAGTAAGCATTATAATTTACATAACAAGTTAAGGGAAAATGACTACCTGAAGATAAAGATGGAGCAGTGATGTCATGGGGATCGTTTGAACAAAATCACGAAGTTTGTTGATGGGATTTTCCGTCGCACACCACACCCAAGAAGATTGGAGTTAGCTTGTGTAGGTTGCATGGCAATTGGTGTTTTGTGAGCGGCCATATCATCATGTGCAGTCTCAAGCATGTTGTCCTGGTGGGGTGCAAACTTGCCACCAATATCTAAGGTGTTCGTAGATTCACGTTGGGCATAGTGGACCATGGCACCAAAGTGTCAGTAGGACCAAAATCAATAGCACCATCCTCATGTGTGTATGACTTGTAGTGCATGACAGATTCTTCACTTTGCACATTTGTTGAACCTGTGGGATTAGAGATAAAGCGATTGTATGATTCCAAATCTAACACTTTACAATTCCGTTGAGTATAAGAATAATCCCAGAAAACACATTTTTGACTACGTGTTTCAAACTTGTTATTCTCTCATTCCCGAATTGAATTGTAAACTTTGACCGGCATAAGGATTAAGGAATGACAATAAATGATGTTTGTTTTTTACATTTTTGCCCATCTTTCTAAAAGTAGATGTCTTTAAGTTAATGGGAAAAAAGTAAAAGTAAGGGTAATTTGTCACTTTATTCTTATTTACATACCTAAAATAGAAAGTGGAAAATCATTTTAGGACAACCAAAATAGGAATTTTTGCAAATCAAATTGGGACGGAGGGAGTACTATTTTTAGAATGAACATAGCATAGGTGATCAATTTTTTTGATGTGTTCATAAGAAGGCACCTTACCAATTACCATACCAACATTCAAAATGAGTTTTTTCACCATTAATCATGGAAGGTGTCCGTTAATGAAATAAACTCCCCCAAAAACGAATAGGAAGATTGACCTGAAATTGTAAGGCTCGATCCACAATTAAAATAAGGCGGTGCTTTGGTTCAACGTGACCATTTTGTTGTGAAGTCCCTTGATTCAGAAAAAAAATCTCCTAGTGGAGAATATTCCGTTCGATTATCAACTCTCACAATTTCAACATATGTATTCAATTGAGTATTGACCATTGAAAGAAAACGGTTCATAATAGCTAGAACCTCCATTTTTGCACTCATCAGATGAACCCAAATAACACATGAATAATCATCCACAGTAGTCAAGAAATATTATGCACCACAAGTACTTGGTTCCCGGACGAACCCCATGCATCACAATGAAAAAGTTCAAAAATACGCAGGTCACGATTTAAACTAGGAGATAATATTTCAAGTGTCTGTTTAACTACAAACACCAAATTTATTTTGACTAACAGAAAGCAATTGTATCACCCGGGATGAGGGATGGCCCATTCTTCGATGTCATAAATCTCATGTGCCACCTGGGATGAAGCTTGCACATATTCAGCTCCACACAAATTATAGACAGTGCCACGACGTTCACCTACTCCAATCAGCATCTTCAAGGTGAGGTCTTGTATCACACAAAATTTGTTAGTAAAAATAATGTGACACGGTAAATCATCAATAAGGAGACCAATAGAAATCAAGTGACATTTCATGTTGGGCACTAAAAGTACTCTTTCAAGAGTTACTCCTGGTCTTATCACCACTCGTTCAATATGGCTAGCAATAAGTAATATTTCCATTGGGAAGAGTTACGGGGATGGACGTCATAGGAGTAATATCAAACATAACATTTTTATCACCCGTCATATGATACAAAGCCATGTGTCAAGAAGCCAGTTCACACACATTATACCTGCTAATTTTTCAACACCATCACTTGTTTAGATTTTTTTCATAAATTCCAAAAAAGATTTCCACTATTATGTCGAAAGGGTAGGAAACTATTTGGATTCAGGCGGTGGTTTAATTTCCTTGAAGGCATATCTGTCCACTGCATTTTCTTGTGTACCAGCCCCCCTGCAAAAATTCTCCCTGCGAGAGCCCCCAATCCGCTCTTTTTCCTTGTCCAGTTTTATTCGCTTACCTCCAATCCGGTTACTGTCCAGTAAGATTGAAGCACCGGTCTCGTTCATGCTCCTCCTTCTTGCAATAGCAACAAAATAACTTCCATTTGTCTTTTGCAGGTGATGGAGTCCATTGTCATCATGATCGGGCATCGAAAACAGCAGCTTCACCCCTCATGTCATGTGCTTGTGTGACCTTCTGATGCCTCTCTTCCTTTATCATCATATGATACACGCACTCGGTGTTGGAAGCTCTGTCCTACTCAGAATGTTTGACCGCAAACTTCCATATATAGCACCATCCAATCCAAGGAGAAACTAACGTATCTTCTCCTTTTCTACGTTTTCCAAAAACTGTTTTCAATTCATAGACTATATGTCTAGAGAGAAGTGAGAGCTAGAGAGAGAAGTGATTTGTATTAAATGAGTTTCCATTTATAGGAAAAATATGGGTTGGGCTCCCAAATCCACGGGTGTGTGGCAGATGAAGTTCTTGGAGACGTACGTCTGGCTGTGGTAGACGAAGTCCTTGGAGACGTACGTCTTGCTGTGGCAGACGAAGTCCTTGGAGACGTACGTATGGCTGTGACAGACGAAGTCCTTTGAGACGTACGTCTGGCTGTGGCAGACGAAGTCCTTGGTGACGTACGTATGGCTGTGCCAGACGAAGTCCTTAGAGACGTACATCTGGCTGTGGCAGACGAAGTCCTTGAAGATGTACGTCTGGCTGTGGCAGACGAAGTCATTGGAGACGTACGTCTTGCTGTGGCAGACGAAGTCCTTGGAGACGTACGTATGGCTGTGGCAGACGAAGTCCTTTGAGACGTACGTCTGGCTGTGGCAGACGAAGTCCTCTAAGATGTACGTCTGGCTGTGGCAAACGAAGTCCTTGAAGACGTACGTCTGGATGTGGCAGACGAAGTCCTTGAAGACGTACGTCTGGCTGTGGCAGACGAAGTCCTGGATGACGTACCTCTGGTTGTGGCAGACGAAGCCCTTGGAGATGTACGTCTGACTGACGGAGTGCTGAAGGCCGTTCGTCCCCGGGTGACTGTTACGTGCTGGAGGCCGTACGTCTCCGAGCGACCGTTACTTGCTGAAGGTCGTACGTCCCTGGGGTCTTCCCACGTACTAGAGACCGTTCGTCCCTGGGTGACTATTACGTGCTGGAGGACGTACGTCCCCGGGTTCTACCCGTGTACTGGAGGTCATTCGTCCCCGGGTGACTGTTATGTGCTAGAGGACGTACGTCCCCGAGGTCTCTGGGCCACTAGGGCTTGTTGGGTCTGTTCGTAGTAGTGGAAGTATGTGGGTCATGGGGTCTGGACCCATATACTCCATCATCGATGTTACAAGAACACCCACCACAGGTACATTTTGGGATTTTTTTATATTCATCATAATCATCCCATATGATCTTCAGACGTCAAAAGTAAGCGGTCATAGTTTCATCCGCTTGTTTGCAGTTTTGTAAGGCTTGCTTCATTTCATGGAAGTGCATCCCATCGGCGGCTTCAAACCGCAGTTTCAATTCCTCCCACAAATCTTGGACTGAATCCATGTAGGTAGGGATGGACTGGGCCGGGCCGAACCGGCCCGAAACCGAACCGGCCCGGAACCGAACCGGCCCTGTACTGTTTGGACTCGGACCGGTTGGCCGGTTCCGGGCTTTTAGCCCGTTTGGGCGGATCGGCCGGGCCGGGCTCGGGCCCAGTTTTGGGCGAACAAGCCCGGGCGGTTCGGGCCGGGCCCGGGTCTTTTTTTTTCAATTTTTTTTTCTTTTCCTAGGCTAGGGTTGGGTGTTTTGGGGAGGTTTGGGGGGTGGGGGTGAGGGGGGGGGGTCGGGGGATAACAAGAAAGGAAAAAAAGAAAAACTAGACATCGAACCGGGCCCGGACCCGGTATCAACCCGGGCCGGTTCCGGGCCCATGAATTTGCGAAAAAAGCCCGCCCGGGCCCGGCCCGGAACCGGAACCGGCCCGGCCCGGGTCCATCCCTACATGTAGGCAATAGTTGGCTGCAGCGTTGAATCAATCGAGGTGATCAGTCATCCCACTAGCATCGAGTTTATGGTATACCAATCTTCAATCCCATCTCTATCTTCCAGAATGTTGATTGATCCGTCAAGAAATCCGAGTTTATGTTTCGTTCGAAAAGCATTCTACATGGCCACTGATCATTCAAGGTAGTTTAATTCTCCCCGAAGCATCAATCCCTTGTATATCCAAGTTATACAAATAATATGGCGAGGAAAGGTCATTGATTCTCCATTGTTCATCCCTTTGCCCAGCCGTCATTTGTGGGTTCACCATCGTCATCAATCGTCAAGGTCGTAGGTATGAGCTAAATCACTCTCTGATACCATAATAAAGGGTATACGAATTATCAATAATAATGGAAAAAAGAGAAATTACTCTTCTACTCTGTATTGTCGCATGGGTCTCCTTTTTATACAATCCTAGAAAAAGCAAAATAAGGTAATTACCTAGTTATAAAACCTTTATGCCGTAAATGCTATATGGAAAGATAGGAGAGCAAAAAGGAAAATAAATATGTACAACAAAATAGAATATTGGCTTGTGTAATAATTAATTATATGCAATATATTTGTACAAGTCCCTAACATAATCTACTATTTGTTAACCGTTAAATGTTTAAAACGCCCCATATCGGGAGTGAGGAAGTTCAAGTACAGGAATAGTAAACATTGTGAAGGTGGGTGTAGTCCATTGGATAGCCATCTAGTCCATAGTCTCTCCTTTGTGAGATGTCTTGGATTGAACTTTCACCTAGGAGAGACGAAGGAGGTATTGCTTTCCATGATTCTCTTACCTTCACGGAGTAGCTCAACGGCTGAGAAGAGAATCAAGATGAGATGATAATAAAGGCAGCGAGTTTGTGTTGTGGGTGAAGCAGCTTGGAAGGGGCAGATGATTTAAGTGCTTGCAAGATTCATTTTTTCTACTCCGGGGGGTCTGGGGGAGGGGGCCTGGAGTAATCAGAGCTGAAACTTACTTCATTGAGTTTCAAATCCTTATATGTCTAGCGGGTTTCGAACTCGAGACCTACCACTAGATACGGTAACTTCACAACCAACTGGATTGGAATGCGCGATTACTTGCAGGATTCATCATTGAAGCCAATGCCGACAAAATTGACTGTGATCATATCTCGATTTATCTGTCTATGAATTTTAGAAAAACAAAAAGGATGACACCACATCCCTGAGAACCTCCAACCCCGATCGGACGGTACATTGAGAGGATATAAATTGGACTATGTGTAGGAGTTTTAGAGTAGTTAGAGTGTAAACTCCTGTCTCCAACACCTAAATTATCAAACAAAATAGGAATGGTAAACCTTCCCACGTGCTACCCGGTTGGGGTTCGGGTATGGGCGCGCACGTGTCCTTCCTCCCCAAATGATCTAATCCAGGTGCTTTGTCTATCCCTCTATCTCTGCTTACACTATTTCTTCACCTTCATATTCCTTTCCAACCGGCTGCGCGGTGGACTCTCTCTCCCGTCTATAAGAGCTTCTAAGCTGATATTGTTTTACCATTTCCTTCCCGGCTGATTTATTTCGCCGGATAAATTCGAATTGAAACAACCTGAACCTCCGGTGGAAGAAGTAGAGCTACTTCTCCGGCAATGGAAACGGAAGTTCAATCGAATTACAGCTACATGGGACGAAGCTTCGGAGATCTCAGCATGAACGACAAATCCTCCGCTTTCAGTGACTGCGACAGCGATAGATCTGGTGAGTTCCCGACGGCTTCTTCGCAGAGCCGCCGTCTACTGCTGGCTTGCGCCGCTGATAACTCCGACGAATTGATCCATCAACTCGTCACCGATCTGGATTCGAGCTCAATCGACGAGCAAAAGCAAGCCGCAATGGAACTCCGTCTTCTGGCTAAGAATAAGCCGGAGAACAGAATCAAAATCGCCAGAGCCGGCGCAATCAAACGCCTTATATCGCTAATTTCTTCCCCCGATCCTCAGCTTCTGGAATACGGCGTAACCACAATCCTCAATCTCTCGCTCTGTGACGAGAACAAGCAGCTCATCGCCGCTTCAGGAGCAATCAAGCCGCTTGTTCGAGCTCTTAAAATCGGCACATCCGTCGCCCGAGAGAACGCCGCATGCGCTCTTCTCCGTCTCTCGCAAGTTGAGGAGAACAAAATTGCTATCGGAAGGTCCGGCGCTATTCCGCCGCTAGTGGACCTGTTAGAGAGCGGAAATTTACGAGGCAAAAAGGACGCATCGACGGCTCTATACTCGATATGTTCAGTAAAAGAAAACAAAATTAGAGCAGTGGAAGCGGGGATTATGAAGCCTTTGGTTGAATTAATGGCGGATTTCAGCTCAAACATGGTTGATAAGTCGGGATTCGTTGTGAACGTACTGGCGTCGGTGGCGGAGGCGAGGGCGGCGCTGGTGGAGGAAGGCGGGATACCAGTGGTGGTGGAGATCGTAGAGGTAGGGTCACACAGACAGAAAGAGATTGCTGTGTCGATACTGCTTCAACTTTGTGAGGACAGCGTGCCATACCGGACCATGGTGGCCCGCGAGGGTGCGATTCCTCCCTTGGTTGCTCTGTCTCAATCCGGTACCAGTCGCGCCAAACAAAAGGTTCAAGCAATTAAAGTTAATCATGATTCATGATTTGTATTTAGTACAATAATTTATGTACTCCTTAATAATAATTCCCTCCCTTATTAAAAAAAAAAGTAGTACAATAATTTATTTCGACTAGTATGCACGAATTATGCTACAAGTACATCAATGACTGGAAGTGCCATTATTGTGTTGTTTTATGGCTTAATCTGTGCACAGGCGGAGACACTGCTTCAGCTTCTACGGCAGCCGAGATCAGCAAGCGCCACCGCTCTAGGAACCTCTGCTCTTTCAGTTTGAGACGGCGCCCTCACCGGACTATGCCAGGGAAGAAAGTGGGTAGTAGAAAACAAAGAAAGACCAGATAGAAAAACAAATTCAAAATGTAAATAGTTCTAGTGCTTTTAGTTTGTGATGTCTTGTAAAGTTGAGCTTCATTTCGCTTTGAATTTCGTGCTCTTTTGGCCCTGGTGCGGTGTTGCGTGTTGCAAATTTTTGCTTTTTTGAAATCAGATTTTGATTGAAAATCAAAATCTAGTTTGAGTTTAGCTACCATATAAAGAACATATGCATTTCATACAGGTTTTTAATTATAAAATCAAAAAAATTGCAACTCGCAAACCCTGCAGGTCTTTGATTTTTGGTTTGTTAATGGGAGTTTTGATTTGTGTGTGGATATATTTCTACTTTTTTAGCGTATGTTTATGAATGTGGATTCGGATTATATGATGCTTCAAACTTCGTATTATCTTGGTGTTATAGATGGCGGAGTGGAACTGTGAGTGTGTAACAAAAATGCAGGTGACGAATGGGTCAATTTTAATTACTCAATCTTGAGACGGATGACATAAGAAGTCGTAGTATTTTTTCTTGTGTGCGCACCAGTAGAGTTTTTACATGAAAAGAGTGACTCTGAAGTCAACTCACTTCCTTTAGCCTTGAGTAGTTGAGTTTGGCTCACTTATTTAAGTAAACGAGTCAAGATTTGTTTTGTACTCGGGTAGTCGGGTTCATAAACGGGCAGACCTAGGCTATACTAGAAAACAGCATTTGGACTCGTGATTAGTGTATACTTAAGGCTTACATTGCAATCTAGATGCGACTCGTGAGATCGATTTGAACATGAGAAAAGTTGTGCTCAAGATCAATTCTGAACTCCAGAACTGAATGAGGGGAACTCGAGGGAGACTAAAGCCAGTGCATTGTATATGATGAAATTAGTGGGAAAAATTTAAAAGTTGATGTATCTTAGAGGTTAGTGTTGAATATAGATTACAAACTTTTAAAAGTCATTAAAATTTTCAAGTATATTGAAATTTCATTCATTCTTATAGAATTATACAATTATAAAACAATGAAATGTTATGGACTTTTAACTCATCATCATCATCATCTATTCATCTATATGAGTGTAGTATGACTTTTTCATTTGCCTTCTTCTCATTAAAATTTTATGAATCTTGTCAATCAACTTTTTCTACTTTAACACATAATTTTTTATTTTACGCGTTAGAATGTTGGAGTTAGTTTTCTAGCAAAAATTGATCGAAATTACTGTAGATGGTGATTTTAACTACTATCCATATAACTTTTTCTTCATTTATTAACAAAATATATTTTAAACATAATTTTCAATAACTTGGTAAATTCAGTTAATTTAACCATTTCATCCAGATTTTTATCAATTTCAGCAGATTCAGCTAATTCATCAAATTTCAGCGTTACCAAACGGGCTTTTAGACTCGCTTTATTCTCACCATCTCATGTGATATTTATGTTTAGCTCGGCTTGATAAATACTAGGTCGATGTGCCAAATGCTATGAGTATCCATTTCCTTGATATAGAAAAGGGGAAGGTATAATAGGTCTGTTCAACGGGTGGATGTCACCAAAGGATAAATCTCGTATATTGAATCCATAGCTTCAATGAGAGGAGGTTACTATACAAATGCATAGGATTTCGGTATGTATTTGGATTAGAATCGGGAGATTTGCAATTTTAGTCCTGTAACTTTCGACTGTTATCGTTTTTGGTCTTGTAACATTAAGCACTAGCAAATTTGGTCCTGTAACTAATAAATCTTTGTAATTTAAGGACTTTCCCACCGGAAAGTACACTTTCCGGCGAAAAAGTTCGACGCCGGCGACAACTTTTCCGATATGCTATTGACGGAAAGTGTACTTTTCAGGGGAAAAGTCCTTAAATCGCAAATATTAATTAGTTAGAGGACCGAATTTGTAAGTGACTAAAGTTACATGACCTGTTGAATTTTTACAGCTTTGATTCAAAACTACGAATACATAATGATCATTACCATTTGGCTCCCATTCGTTTCAATACATATCGAGCCCGTTTGGTAGCACGAGAATCGGCTGATTTGGTTGATTCTGTTGAAATTTATGAAATTCTGGATGAAGTGGCTGCATTGGCTGATTCCGCTGATTTAAGAAAAAAAAAATTAAAATATATTTTATTAATAAAATAAAGTGAAAGTTATATGTAAAAATAACTAAAATGGTCATCTACAGTAACTTCAGCTAATACAGCCACAAAAGTAACTCCAACCTTTTTTTTTTTGCTTATTACACAATTTAACGCGCCAAAGCAAAAACTGCGTGTTTGGTGAAAAAGTTGGCTGATAAGTCTGATAAGCCGAAAAACAGTGTTGCCAAACCGTCTCATCATGTGTAAAATTACAAGTGCTAACAAAAGTATTTGTACATTTAATTTAACTATATACGAGTACATGTTGTATACATATGTGAAAGCCTTTTTCATTTGCTACTTCCAGATGTGAAATATTTATTTATTCCATACAAGAAGTCAAAAAAGCACAACTAATTTTGTCGGCAGTTATGTTATTATCACCCATTCACCCTGTAAGAATACACCCCGAAAGTGTAAACTGTAATTAACAATTCATTACTTCAAGTTTAAACCGTGTATATACTTCTTATAAAATGTCGGTCATGTCGCAATCCAGATTAATTAATACTCTCTCCCTTCCGTTCCATAGAAAAATTCTCAATTTCATTTTTTAACGTCCCATATAGGAGTTTCGATTTTCATTTTAAGAAACAATAAAATTCTTAAATAATAAATTAATCATTAAATATAAAAAATAGTACATTTATAACACCACAGCTATCAACACTAACCACATTATATTATATACAATGGCGTATCCAGGGTGGGGGTAGGGGGTAGCTGCCCCCACTCAACCCCCACCCAACCCCTATATATATGCATATCTAAAGGGTAGTCTATGTTTCTCCGTTAGATTGAAGGTTCAAATCCTTCCTCCAATTTTTTGTTCCGAACTTTATTTTTTCACGCATTATCTTCTTTATTTTCTTTTTTAGGTATTAATCAAATTTAAAGTCACTCAATATATACATACATTTTTAGTTTTAATCTATACTTCATTACATTTTTAGACTTAAAATATACTTCATTACATTTTACACTTAACACAAATTCATATTTAGATATAATTCTGCATTCACAATTTACATATTCTAAATACATATTCAAATTATTGATTTTTAACGTAACATTTAAAAATGAATTTTGTGTCAAATTTATTTGGCATGATTTCATATTTTTTAGTTGACCGGTTAGTTTTTATTTATAATGAATTTTGTACGGTGTTTCTTAAAATGTTAAGTTGCTTGTGACATGCATGAAATAATATATACTCCCTCCGTCTTATAAATTTTTTCTCGGCTTGACTTGGATCGAAGTTTAAGAAAGTGAGCATAAAATGTAAATGTAAGATTATGATTGAGTAGGTAAACGAATGTTTGCCAAACAATTATTTTAAAAAATGGAAATGAAAAAAGAGTTTTTTGGGACCTCGCAAAAATAAGTGAAAAGAATTTTAAAGGACGGAGATAGTACTATTAACTCGCCCCCACTCACAACAAATCTTGGATACGCCACTGATTATATACCTATTAAAATTATTTCTCATAATATACTCGAATAATCTTATTTAATTATTATTTAACTAACCGTATCATTTTGTCATGCGAACTTTTTGACGGGACGAAGATGGTAATTAGCATGCATGAATATTTGTATCGGATTATGTTGTGTCAGATGATTTGACGTTAATCAATTATTGATACTAGGTGCACAGTGCACTGCACTACAAAAAAAACACGCCGTTTGTCATGGATTTTGTCACGGACGGTAGTTCAAAAAATCCGTGACAAATGATTTTTTGTCACGGATTTGTCACGGAAAAAATCCGTGACAAATGATTTTTTGTCACGGATTTGTCACGAAAAAAATCCGTGACACCAGGGGCGTGATAACGTTTTTGTCACGGAAATTAATCCGTGAGACTGTTTGTCACGGATTTGTCACGGCCACCGTCCGTGACAAAACACTTCACCGGAACCCCATCGTCTTTCATTTGTCACGGACGCATCCGTGAATAATTTTTTTTATTTTTCAAAAAAAATAATTATTTGTCACGGAAATTTCCGTGACAAATTTAAAAAAAGGTTTTTCGAAATAGAGTGGGCGGGTATTTGAAACGATCCGGAAATTTCAAATTTTAAATTTTGTCATGAAAATATCCGTGACAAAACATTTTGAAAAAAATTTGAAAATTTTAAAATAGAGTGGGCGGGTGCTTTAAAATTTTCAAAAAAAATTCAAAATTTTGAATTTGTCACGGATCCCATCCGTGACAAAACATTTTTTTTAAAAAAAAATACGTTATTTTCAGCGTTTTATGTATTTATAATAAAATGAATTTATATTTTGTCACGGAACAGTCCGTGACAAAAGTTTAAATTTTTTTTAAAAAAAAATTAAAAATTCAGCGCATTAATTTTTTGAATGTTTATTTCAAAAGTTTATTTAATAAATAATAACCATTAAAATTTAGGTTCTTTTTCAAAAATTTAAACTTAATAAGCATTGTTTTTAATAAATAGTTAAACAATAATCTTAATAAATAATTGTTTATAATAAATAATTAAACAATCATCATTAATCACCATTAAACATTAGGTATCATAATAAATAATAATCTAATCAAATCATCATTATAAAACACAAATAATTAATATTCATACATTAACACATCAAAATTTAAAAATCCTTAAAATGTTAATAAACTAATTATTACAAACCATCAATGGTCATCATAATCAGCATCAGCATCAGCATCATCAGGTTCGTCACGATGATCGGGTTGCCTTCCGTGGCCACGGCTGCCACCACGATGGCTGCCTCGACTGCCACTGCGGCTGCCAGCACGGCTGCTGCCACGGTAAGCTTGAGCTCCGGGAGTCGGGATATCATCATAATATCCATATGGAAAGTTGTTGGAGATATGGCTATAATTAGCAAAACCCCTACTCCCCATACTGCCCATATTGCCCATATTGCCCGCGAAGGGAACTTGTGGGGTCATCTCGGGGTGCTGTATGTGCATGGATGGACGGTAGGTGGCGTTGAAAATACGCATTTGGCGTTCCATCTCTTCCAACCTTTCTCTTGTTCTTCTTTGCTCTTCATCCCGTATCCGAGCTTCTTCATCCCGCCTTCGAGCCTCGGCTTCACGTTCCTCCAATAGTTTCTCGAGGCGGGTAACCCGATCATCATATGCCGAATGAGAAGATGAGCTAGCTCCTTTGGCCTTCTCTAGGATCCGTACGCCTTCAGAACCCATAAGCGGCACCCGGCCCTTGTAAACTCCGGTTGCCGCCAAGATGGCCTCATATTCTTGATTTTCATCAAGTTCGTCATCAGAATCAGCCAGCTCATCAACTCTCTTCCCCCGCTCTTCCTCATATTTTTTCTACAAGTTCAAAAATTTATTATATACGAGATAAAAAAAAATCGAAATTTATTGAATTATGTTTCATTATTTACTTCAATTTCAGAAAGGCGGGGAGGCAGCATGGCACCCTTCTTCGTCCAGCAATGTGCCATGAGTTTCAATGGCGTGACCCGTTTTTTCACGGGTCCAGATCCTTCCTACACGGATTTCAAAGTTAATAAAAAAATATATACATAAAGGTATGGAATGGAAATAATTTTAACTAATTAGAGTTTACAAGATCTTTTTTATGTTGAATTTGGGATTTGCGGCCCCCGTGCCATTGAACTTCCTTGGCTTTCTCGGAGTTCCGGTTTGCCTTGGCCGTTTCTCTTCTCAGCAAAAATGAGGCATCCGTAGCCCAGTGGCGGCAAAGCATCTCCCACACATCATCGCCAAGGAATTTTGGCTTTTTACCCGTAGACCGGGCGGTCCTAAAAGTGGGTCTCAACCACCCAGAAATCCTAGAATTGTATTCTTTGAGAATAGTTTGGTCTAGGGCAAAATGCCAACGATGGGAAGCCTTCATGAAAAACATTGATATATCATCTGATGGATAGTGTACCCGGGGGGTAGCTTATCCGAGGGGTTATTACAGGGAGTGATAAGAGAGAAGTCAGAGCAAGCAAGTATAGAGAGAGAAAGTATATTATAAAGTGTGGAGCGTTTTCAGCGTCGTTACAAATGGGGAAATGGGGTGCTATTTATAGTAGCAATAAATGTCGGACAGGGACACGTGTCAAGCGTCCATTGGCCGAGAGGTCACCTCAACTGGTTGGCGCTGGCAACCGCATGTGGCCGCATTTAATGCGGTTGTTGGATGGGACGCTGTACTTGGTACGGTGACCCAGATGCGCGTGGAGGGAAGATCCTGTCGAGTAAGGTGCATTCGGGCACACTAGTGCCGAAGGCTCTCTGTTGCCGAGGGCACACCAGTGCCGAGGGCTCTAGGTGCCGAGGGCGGCTGTTTTTTGCCGTTTTCTCGCAGTTTCTTAGTTTGCTTGAAAAACCCGTCCTGTGAGAGGTTTGAGCCTTCGGCTTGGGGGCCGAAGGCTCCCCAGTGTGCGCTGTGGGCTGCTAAGTGCTTGGGGCGCCGTAATTTGGGCCTGCTGTGCTTCCTGGGCCGGTTGGGCCTTTATTGGTGTAGTAGGAGTCTGTGGGCCGGGGGTTCCCGGGCCATATACTCCATCAGGAGTCTCACTCCTTTTGCCGAAAGGTACTTGAGGGAAAAGGAGTAATTTGTGCTTGCCCTTTGATGTTGTCCCGTTGTAATCTCTGAAGTTGGTGAGGAGTTGTTGCTTGCATGTCCATGCCGAAGGCAGTCCCTCAGTTACCCACATGTCGGGACTTGAGGGATTGCTTTGCCGTTTGTTGGAATTTTTCACCGTTTTGTAATTTAATGATTTTCCCGAAGGGGTTCTCCAGTCCCCCACTCCTTGAGGCACTTGCAAAGTGGTGAAAAGGAGTAGAGTTTAGTCCGTTGTAGCATGGGGCCGAAGGCTAACGCTTTTCGTTTCATTTTGGGGGGATGCCTCGTTAAAAACCTCATTAGGAAAAACCCTGTGGGAAAAAATCCTAATGAGGGAAAAAGAGTGCACCGAATTCCCCCAATGATGAATCGAAAAGGTTAAACCCTGGTCTAAAGTGGAGTGTAATGTTGATGCCGAAGGTTCGCATGATTTGAGGGCGTCTTTGTTGTATTGCTGAAGGCACGTCGTTGATATTCTGGGAGGCGTCGAAGTAGAGTCCCTCAATCCATGGGACTGAGGGCGTGATAAACGTAAATAGTAGCTGTGAAGATCCCGAAGGCTTCACGTCTTTTGTTATTTAGTTGATGAGGGGAGTACCCGAAAGGTCCTGTTACCTGCGTGCCGGGGGCGCGCTTGTTGATGAAGTGATATTCCCCGGGGGCTGCCTGGCCCTTACAGTGCTGAGGGGGGATCTCCGAGGAGTGTCCTGATATGAAGCCTTGGGCTTCTGAAGGAGTGGTCCCGAAGGCGTCTGTTATGTACTGTGTGGGGCACAACTCGGGAGCGTCTCTGGGTAAGTGTACCCGAAGGCTTTCCCTGATGAAGTGGAGTGAAGTAAAAACCCGGGGGCTCCCAGAATATAGCCGTTGGAAATATAGCCGTTGGAATATGTAACGTCAGGATATAGCCGTTGGGGGGGGGGGGGAGTACACATGGCGCGTGATGGTTGGCTGCCCGTGGGCGGCGTCACCGGTTGGGCGAAGACACGACGTGTAATGATGACCTTTTGACCGGAGGCCCGGTTTTTGGGCCCAAGCCCGGATCTGGGTGCCTATAAATCCCCCAAGGCCAGGGCCACTCTCCGCTGTGCGATTTCAGTGTAGCGAAGCTCTGCCAAAATTTCTAGAGAGAGAAACTCCAGCCTTCGGTCAAACCAAGTTTCAGAGGTTAGTTCTCCTTCCGTCCTTATCCCTATTTGAGTACTTAGCTTTCCGGCCTTAGGTTTAGGCTTTAGGACAGTTCAGGAACCCTTCTGTGTGCGAATTTTTCGACCCCTCGCCTTCTAGAAGTAATGTCGACAGCTAGTGATTCCCAAGACATCTCGGGGGAGGCTTCAGTGAACATCGAAGTGGCGTCAGACGTGGAATCCTCAAGCGAGCAGCTCTCGGTCATCGACGACAGGGCCGTAGCCGAGGCGATACAGGGTGACCTTCGGCTTGAACTCGAGGCCGAAGACTTCGAGCAGGTGAATGCGGATGAAGAGCTTGCCATCGCCTATCAGGTGGCCGAGGACGAGGCCCAGAAGCTGGGAGCTCCCGGCCTCTTGACGCTGTACCCCTCAGTGTGGCCCCAGGAAAGAAGAGAAAGAAGACGAGGACGGCTCCGAAGAAGAAGCAAGCTGCCGTCGACGCTGGCCAGCCAGTGGGACTGCCTGAGGGCTACTCTTTTCTGAATACGGCCGCCTTGGAGGTAAAAAACAAAGCTACCCGAGGGGAGATGATGGCGGCACAGTTTTTGGTTGGACCTTCGGCGCAGGTGGTAGAGCCAAATCCAGATGATGTGCTCCTCCGTGCCCCCGAGGGCTGTTTTGCCGTACATATGCTTTCGGTGGAACTGGGTCTCAGATTTCCCCTTCATCCCTTCGTGTTGGAATACCTTCGCTTTGTCAAGCTAGCCCCCTGCCAGTTGACCCCGAACAGTCACTCATATCTGGCAGGGTTCCTGTCGCTGTGCCTCAGTCGAAAGGCCCCCCCTACTCTGGAGCAATTATTTCTGTTGTTCAACTTGTGTCGGGGGGGTCATTCGAATGCCGGGGGCTATGGTAATTTGCAGCAGCTCCCGAAGTTCAGGATTTTCGACGAGGCGCCTTCGTCTCACAAGGGGTGGAAAGATAAGTTCTGCTACATCCGTCTGGCCGAGAACCCTTTCTCCGCTCCGCTTGGTGATAGGTTCCGGAGGCACCTGAAGGCAGAAGGGTATGCCCTCGAGAAAAATGGGCGGGAGTTGTCCAAGAAACCGGAGGGGTCTGATAAGCACGTGTCCATCAAAGACGCAACGCTTTCTAGTGAGTTGTACAAGCTTGGCTTCCGTCGGTATCGGCTGATGGGGGAGAAAGAAAAAGGCTACCCCACGATTGATCGTGTATATGAGAGCGCCGAAGGTTGTTGCAATGCCGAGGGCTTTAAGTTTCATACTTAGAATTTTTCCCTTGCTTTGCTGTAGTAGTAAACTAACTCTTGGGTGCCTTCTTTTGTTTCAGGACCAGATATGGACGCCCGGAACCTTGTCAAGCTGAAGAGGCAACTCGCCAAGGAAGACCAAAACAAGGAGGCCCCCGCACAGCAGAGGGCAGTTGACGAGATATTCTCGAAGGCGGGAGCAGCCGACGAGTCCAAGGAGGTAGGGCCCGTCGTGGAGACCGCCGTCGGAGGCTCCCCCGGTTTGGAGCTGAAGAGGAAGAGACTGGGGAAGGACCCGGCGCAGCCGGAGGGGAAGAAGAAGAAGAAGGGGGCCCCGGAGTTGAAGGAAGCCCCCGTTGTGATTGTAGATGAATCTTCTTCCCCCAAGCCTTTGGGTCAAGCTGCTGGTCTGACATGGCCCCAGGACAAAGTCCAATTCTCCATCACGAAGGGAACCACTATCATGCACGGGACCCTGAACCCGAAGGAGTTTTTGAGGGGTGCCACCCCTCCGACCGATAAGTCTGTGCTCTCCCGTCATGACAATGATGTCCTCTGCTCCAAGGTTCTGATGGCCTCGGTTACAGTAAGGTTCCTTCCTTCTCTTTTGCAGATAATTTAATTCTTTATGTGTGTAGTGACTTAACCTTCGATAATTTATACTTGCTTCCAGGCAAGCCTTGGCCTTGGCGAACTGGTCCAGAGGATGGAGCAGTATGATTCCGAGAAGAAGAAGGCCGATGAAGCATTGGCTGAGGCCCGAAAGCAGCTCAAAGAGGCCGAGGAAGCTCTCAAGGCTGAGCAAGAGGCTTTTAATAAAATCCTCGAGAGCTCCAAGACGGCGGTCAGGGCCGAAGGCAAGGCAGAGGCGGAGAAGGCTGCGGCCGAGGCTGCCGAGAAGGCCGCAAAGGATGCCGAGGAGGCCCAGAACAAAGCCGTCGCCCAAGCCCGGGAGGATGCTGTTGCCGCTTTTGCTGAGGAGGGATGGAGAGCCGAAGGCCGAAAGGAATGGGTGGCTTCGGTAGTGGAGGCTTCGGTGAACGAATGGGTGAAAGGCCCAGGCGCGATGTGGCTGGCCCGAAAGGGCAAAGAGTATTATGACGGGGGTGAGTACTTTACTCAGGCCCTTGTATATCGAAGGCTGTCCAGGCATCTTGGGGTGGACCCGAAGTCCTTCGACCCGACATCCTATGGTCTCCCTTCCCTTCAGCCAGACCCCAGGGTTCCCCTCCCAGAAGGTGTTGAGAGGCCTGATTTGGAAGACTCCTTGCTGATGGCCGAGGGCAGCGACGAAGAGGAAGAACCCGGGGATGATGCCACATCTAAGCCTGTAGTAGAGGACGCCTCCGGGAATGATGTTGTTTGACGTGTAATCTGTACTTAGCAAATATTTGGAACACACTTTGTAATGGTCACATTTGTATGCTTTCGGCCCTGGCCATCATTGTAACAATTACATTTACTTCTGCTTTTGATGATTGATGGATGAATGTTAGCCCTCAGGCCTTTCTTCTCTTGTGTATGAATGTGTGGTAGCTTCGTGATGGCCGAAAGCCATGTTATTAGGACTCAGAAAATTTTTCTAAGTGTAGCACACCATAGGGCCTTCGGGTGTTTGTAGTTCAATTGCTGTGAGATGATTAGGTTGAGAACCCAATCCTTAGGACTTAGAAAATTTTCTAAGTGTAGTTTCCCATTGGAAGCCCTCGGCTGGTAGCCTCCTTTCCTGATGTGTGAATATTTGACCGAGGGCCAAATATGTAGGACTTAGAAAATTTTCTAAGTGTTGTTGCATCACGTAGCCTTCGGCTATCATGGTCCCTCAGTTGAAATATTGATCAGGTCGGGGGCTCAATCTTCAGGACTTAGAAAATTTTCTAAGTGTTGCTTTCTTGTGTAGCCTTCGGTTAGTAGTGTTTTCCAATTAAGATTTCCCGAGGGAGACATTATTTTGGAATAAGCCCCCTTGGTTGGCCTTTGATGATTTGTAACAGATGCCTTCGGTTGTTGGGTGATATGTGAGCCTCCGGCTGTTGTCATTTTCCAAAAGTGAGGACTTAGGAAAATTTGTAGGACATTGATGTTGTAGTGAATGCTGGTGGGATATAGGTGCCCTCGGTATTCACTTGAAGGGTTGTTGAGTTGCCTTAGTCAGTTGCATCCCCTTTTACAGGATAGGACCCCTCGGTAGCAATGGATGACCGATGGTAGGTGCCCTCGGCACTTATTTGAAGTGAACTTAGCCGTTTAGTGTACTTGAGACAGTCCAATCCCTTTGTATTGTTGAGTAGTAACCTTCGGGAAACAGGAGCCTTCAGTTACCGGGGGTGTTCCCGTAGGGGGCCCTCGGTATGTTGTGATTTGTTGGAGTGTTGTACTCATTGATTTCTCGATGAGTCTACTCCCCTTCACCCCCGCTGTTTTTTTTTTGGTTGGTGCTGAAGGGAAGGCATCAAGAAACTTGGTTTCTTGGTAAGGCTGGGCCTATCAAGAGACCATCAGAATACACCAATGGCTCTCCTCCCTCGGGTTAACCTTCCGAATTACGAGGGGATCGAGGGACGTTTCCTGGGCATAAGACGTAGTCTGTAGCCTGCTTCCCCTTGGGAGATAGCACGGAAAGCGCCTCATTTTTTAAAGTCGTCCCCTCGGCGTCAGACAAAGTACGCGGCCTGCCACACCCTGGGGGTAATGGCGCGGGGAGCGTTTCGGTTTGGAAGTCGAATCCTCGGCGTCAAGCAAAGCCCGCAGCCTGCCACACCCTGGGGGTAATGGCGCGGAAAGCATTCCGTTTTTGAAAGTCGAATCCTAGGCATATAACTTGCCTGTCCTACCCTGGGGGTAGTGACGCGGAAAGCGTTTCAAGGAAGGGTTTTCATTTGCACACTAGTTGCAAATGGCCGGGGGCACTACGTGCCGCCGGCACCGATGGTGGCGCCTTCGGTATATGCGTCCTCGTGGGGTACGGCTTTAGAAACAACACTTGGTGTTAGTCTCGACATATAGCCCCCGGTACTTGGTACCGAGGGGTCTTCTGTATGAACACTTGGTGTTCTTCTTTTTTTTAATGTTGATGGTGGAGATGTGTACCCCCGGCACTGGGTGCCGAAGGGTCTTGAAATGAAACACTTGGTGTTTCTTGTTGCCGGTGATGGGAGTTCCCACCTTCGGTACTTTGTACCAAGGGGTCTTGTTCGAAAACACTTGGTGTTTTCACTGTTTGTTGGAGGTGTTGGTGGTGTCCGCCCTCGGCACTTGGTGTCGGAGGGGGTTCTTCTAGTGGTGAGGCCTTGGGCCTGTAGTTGGTATGAGGGCTTGGCCGCTCATAAGTGTCTTGTGGTTGTCCTTGGTGTCTTGAATGGGTCTTCATTCTTCAAAATTGGAGGCCTTGGGCCATAGGATAGTACATTCACTAGTTATGAGGGCTTGGCCGCTCTTACATTATTGATAAAATTTAACTAAGTGGTGTACATTCTAGTGCCTAGGGACCTCTTTCCCGTTGGGGCGTTTGAGCTTGTAAGTCCCAGGTTTGATGATGGCTGCTATGATGTAGGGGCCTTCGAACTTTGGTGCCATTTTGCCTCCCTCGGTCGGTTGGCTGGCTTCCCTCCTCTGGAGGACATAGTCCCCCACTTGGAATTCTCGGGTGCGAACCTTGGCGTCGATGTAGCCTTTGACTTGCCTTCGGTAGTTTTCTGCCCGGATGAAG
The DNA here is from genome assembly GCA_945859875.1 of Cuscuta europaea. NCBI lineage: Eukaryota > Viridiplantae > Streptophyta > Magnoliopsida > Solanales > Convolvulaceae > Cuscuta > Cuscuta europaea. The sequence goes on from CAMAPE010000002.1 coordinate 8,203,177, forward strand.
GCTTGCTCCCGGCGTTATGAAAGGAGGTGGAGGTCGAGGGCCATGTTGTTGTCATTGACCTCGGGGTCATATTGGATCACCCTCCGGGTAGGAAGGGTGACTTACGTAGGAGCTTTGGCTTCAAACCCGTAGCAGAGGGAGAAGGGTGTTTCACCTGTTGCTCGCCGAGGGGTGGTGCGGTAGCCCAAAGGATGTTGTGGAGTTCTTCTACCCAGCCACCGCCCTCGGCCTCCAGCTTCTTTTTTAGGCCCTCGAGCAAGATCCGGTTGGCGTTCTCTACTTGCCCGTTGCCTTGAGGGTAGGCAACGGAGGAGAAGGTGTGTTTGATGCCCCATGCCTCCAGGAGGGCACAGAAGGGGGCTGCCTCAAATTGTGTTCCGTTGTCGGAGATGATCTGCTGGGGGACGCCAAACCTTGTGAGGATGTTCTTGAGGACGAAGTGACGGCACTTCGCCTCTGTGATGCTGGCGAGGGGCTCAGCCTCCACCCACTTGGTAAAGTAGTCGATGGCCACAATGATGTACCTGTTGTTGGAGGTACCCCTCGGCAGAGGGCCCACAAGGTCTATCCCCCATCGAGAGAAGGGGACGGATGTGCTGATGGAGGCATAGTTGACCGCTGGCCTGCCGGGGGCTTTCTGGAAATGTTGGCATGCGGTGCACCTTCGGGCAAGGTCAGCGCAATCCCTAGCCATGGTTGGCCAGAAGTAGCCCTGGAGAATGAGCCTTCGGGACATGGAGAAGGGTCCCTGGTGAGCTGAGCAAGTGCCACTGTGCACTTCCTCCATTGCGACCTCGGCTTCATTTTGATGAAGGCACCGAAGTAGCGTGCCGTTGTAAGACCGTTTGTAGAGCCTTCCGTCTTCGATGGTGTAGCTAGGAGCCCTCAGCTTTGCTAGTTTAGCGCGGGTCTCATTCTCGGGTAGCTGCCCTGTGGAGATGAAGGTGATGATATCTGAGATCCAGTCCTCTTGGCGTTGTTGTATGTTCATGACGGGGCTCGCATGGATACTTGAGAGACTGAGTTCCTCAATTTTGGCAATCTTAGAGATGTGCTCGGGGGATTCGGCCGAGAGCTTAGATAGTATGTCGGCCTCGGAGTTCTGAGCCCTCGGTATTTGAGTGAGAGAGTGTGCCTCAAATACCTTAAGCAACTCCTTGGCCGCCTCCTTGTACTGTTTCACTCTTCCCTCCTTGGCCTCATACTCCTCGGAGATTTGGCCAACGACTAACTTGGAGTCGCATTTGATATGGATCTGCCGAGCCTTCATGTTGGCAGCCAGCCGAAGGCCACACAGGAGGGCCTCATACTCGGCCTCGTTGTTGGAGACTTTGAAGGAGAAGCGGATTGCATAGTAGGCCTTGAAGCCCTAGGGAGTAACGAGGACTACCCCTCCCCCCGCATGCTTTGGTTGCGGAGGAGCCGTCGGTGTAGAGGGTCCACCAGTCGTCCGAGGTAGCCGAGGGCTCCCCGTCCGTGGCTGCCCTTGCGGTACACTCTGTCACAAACTCCGCCAGGGCTTGGCCCTTGATGGCAGGCCTCGGACGGATGTCAATGTTGTATTGGCTCAAGAAGATAGCCCATTTCACCATGCGGGAGGAGCTGGTGGGGCTCCTCATGAGGGCGCCGAGGGGTTGATGAGTGAGGACCTGAACCGGGTGGGCCTGAAAGTAGTGGCCCAACTTCTTGACGGTCCAAACGATAGCTAACACCGTTTTTTCCACAGGGGAGTACCTGAGCTCGGCCTCCCTTAGGGTCTTGCTTACATAGAAGATGGCATGTTGGATGCCGTCTTCCTCCCGGATGAGCACAGAGCTAATGGCTGCCGGGCTGACCCCAAGGTAGAGGTAGAGGGTCTCCCCTACCTTTGGTTTGGAGAGCACAGGGGGTGAAGATAGGTACCGTTTAAGTTCGTCGAAAGCCTCCTGGCATTCTGAAGTCCATTGAAAGCCAGCCGTCTTCCTCATGATCTGGAAGAAGGGTAAAGACTTCTCCGCTGATTTAGATAGAAAGCGGTTGAGGGCTGCCAGGCGGCCCGTCAACCGTTGAAATTCCTTCACGTTGCATGGGGGCTCCATGTTGATGATGGCCTGGATCTTCTCGGGATTGGCCTCAATACCCCTTCACCTTTTGCATGATGACGAAGATTTCCTGGAGGTCGTCGGCATGGCTGGAAGATTGTTTGCTTTTGACGATCATGTCGTCAACATAGGCCTCCATGGTGCGCCCTAGGACGGCTTGAAAGACTCGGGCCACCATCCAGGTGTAAGTGGCCCCTGAGTTCTTTAGGCCGAAGGCCATCACTAGGTAGCAGAAGATGCCCTCGGGAGTCATGAAGGCTGTTTTTTCGGCGTCTTCCTCATGCATGAAGATCTGATGATACTCGCGGAATGCGTCGAGGAATGACATGATTTCACACCCCGTGGTCTCATCTACAAGTTGATCGATATTGGGCAAAGGAAAAGGGTCCATAGGACACGCCTTGTTGAGGTCCGTGTAGTCCACGCACATGCGGAAGGTAGGAGGCTTCTGTGCGAGGACTACGTTCGCCAGCCATGAGGGGTATTTTACCTCCTTGATGTGCTTAATAGAAAGGAGCATGGCGACCTCCTTCTTCACAAATTCCCTCCTTTCGGCGGAGAGGGGTCTTCTTCGTTGTTGTATTGCTTTTGCCGAGGGGTCCACCGAGAGGCGGTGGGTGATGACCCTTCGGCTTATTCCCGGCATGTCCTCCGGCCCCCATGCAAAGACAATGGAGTAGGCGCGGAGGGCGCCGATGATGCCGGTCTTCAATTCTTCGGGGAGCTTGGCTCCAATCTTCACGACTCTCTCCGGCTTGGCCGGATCGAGCGCGAAGTCTTCTACCTCCTCGGCTGGTTCAGCCCTCGGCCTTCTTTCTTCCGCTTCCACAGTTCCGGTGATGGTGTCAACGCGGAACTCCGTCTTGCTAACCTTCTTTGTAACTTGAAGGTAGCAAGCGCGGGCAAGCTTTTGGTTCCCCCTTGAGTAACCGATTCCCCCCTCGGTTGGGAACTTGAAGCAGAGGTGCCTCATGGAGATGACGGCCTCAAGATCTTCGAGGGCTGGCCGGCCGAGGATGATGTTGTGGGCGCAGTCGATGTTGACGACGACGAACTCCACCTCGAGCTTGGCTCTATGGAGGCCATCGCCGAAGATGATCGGGAGGGTTATGACCCCTCGGAATCAATGGTGTCGCCGGTAAAACCGGAAAGAGGGGTCTTGATGGGCCGAAGGGACCCCCTCTCCAGATGCAGCTCTCTAAAGGTGCTGAGGTACATTACATTGACGGAGCTGCCCATGTCAATGTAAGTTCGGTGAATGATGGTGTTGTTTATTTCAGTCCGAATCACCAAGGCATCCCTGTGAGGAGAAGAAGTAGGATGGAGATATGCGTTGGTGAAGGTGATGGGTTCCTCCCTCAGCCGCTTTACCGGGGGCATATGGGTGACTTCCCCCACGTAAAGCGATTGAGCCCACTTTTTCCGCTGGCTGGTGGAATCGCCCCCTGTATTGCCACCGGTGATCATGAGGATGTGGCATTTTTTTCTCTTGCTAGTGGGGGTACTCCTCCTCTTCCTCCTCTAAGTTTCCGATCTCCCTCTTCTTGCCAAGGGGGACGGTGTTCGGGTTTACCCAAGCGTTCCCCTCCGTGTGGTGCCCTCGGGGAGGTCCCTGATGAGAAGGTCCCTCCTGCCGAGGGCTCTGGATAAATTGGGACAGATGGCCCGCTCGTATCAATCTCTCGATGGCCGTCTTTAGCTGATGGCAGTCATCGGTTCTGTGCCACTGATGCCGATGGAAACGACAGTAGGGGAACTGAGGGTTGATAGCATGTACCTCCGGGGGTGCGCGAGAATCGCGCTCAACGAGGCCCCTCTCCTCGGCAAAATCAAGGATGACGCTGACGGGGTGCGTCAATGGTGTCCGGGGACGGTCCAGGAGAATGGGTTGTGCCCAAGTCTTAGGGTTGTTCTTATAACCTCCCCCGGGCTTGGCTTGGCTTTGCCGAGGGCGGTCATCAGAGGGTCCTGAAGCCTTGGGTTGATTTGGAGGAGCCCCCGGCCCCTGGTTGTTCTTGTTGTCAGCCTTCGGGGGTTGCTGATCTGGATGCTGGTGGTATTTCTCCACCTCCTCGGCCTCGGCATATCGGTCCCCCCGCTGCAGGGCCCTTATGTAGTCGCGGGGGGGTTCAATGATGAGGCTCCTTGAAAAGTTGTCGGTGCGGAGGACGGTTTGTAGGAGGGCCAGGAGGGTCCCGTCGTCAGCACCGTCGACTTTGTCGGCTTCCATTCTCCAGCGCTCCAGGATGTCCCGAAGGGTCTCATCCTTCTTCTGGCGTATGGTTAGGAGGTGGGAGAAGTGCTTCCTCGTGCGACGCCTCCCGGCAAATTGCGTCAAGAATCGCTGGGCGAGTTCTTGCCATGAATCAATGCAGCCTTCGGGCAACCGGTTGAACCATTCGTATGCCGGCCCCTCTAAGGTGGAGAGGAACCAATGACACAAATATTCGTCCGACGCCCCTACCATCATCATGCTGTTCTGATATTTGCTGTAGTGCTCCTGGGGGTCCGTCTTCCCGTTGTAGGGCTGTATGTGTTGCCCTCGGTATTTTTCCGGGATCCGGGCCGCCAATACCCTCGGGGTAAATGGCGTCCGGGTCCGGAGCTGGATGATGGGTTCCCCGGAGTCCTCGGCTACCTTCTTCTGCAATTCCTCCATTTTGGCCATCATGGCCTCGTACTTGAGGTCTGAATGAGGGGTGGAGGTGGTGGCGTGAGCTTTGTTGGCCTCCATTTCATCAAGTCGGCGTTGGAGGGCCGCAATAATTTCGTCCCGGGGATCCTTCGGGAGGGCCTCCGCCCCCTGCGAACGAACCCGGGCCGAGTGGGCCTGGTTGATTTGGTGGCGAGCATCGTCGGCATGAAGGGGTGCCTTGCCTTTGTCCCGAGGGGGACGCTCCTCGTCTGCCCTCGAGACAGACCCTCCACTTTCCTGGGGCTTTTAGAGTGCCTTTCCTCCGAGGCGGTCTTGGACCCCTCGGCGGTCTTGCCCCCCTCCGAGCCGGGTGAGGGTGGAAGTGCGGGGCCTTTCTCTGTTGTCATTGTGGCGGTCCTGGGACTGAACTTCCTGGGAGGCTGTATCTTGGGCCACTACCTCTTCGTCATTCCCAATCCGAGGGATGGGGTTTCCGAAGGGGTGTGGCAGAGGGGGAAGCATGATGTTCTCCCCAACCTGGGGTTGAGCCGGAGCCAGGGTGCCGAAGGCACCCGGGTTCTGAGTGAGCGTCTGGATGAAGGCGGAGAGCGCCGAATGAACGTCGATGGTGAGGACCGGAGGGCTGACTTGGTCATCGCTCCGGTTCTTCTTCTTGGCCTCGATGCCGAGGCGGGCATCGAGGGCATTCTGCTGGATCTGAAGGCGTAGGTCGACAGCCGCCTGTTCCAGCTCAGCGATGACACCGCCCTCGGGAGCCCTGTGAGAGGCTTCGGGGGCGTTGACGTCGCCGAGGGCCAGGTTCTTGGCTTCTACGTTTTTGGAGTTGGCACGTGTTGTTCTCACCATTTTGGTAGAGGGCTAGTGTTTGGCGAAGGGGGAGGGTTTCTTACTTGATCGTTCGACCTCTCAACGAGAGCACCAAATGATGGATAGTGTACCCGGGGGGTAGCTTATCCGAGGGGTTATTACGGGGAGTGATAAGAGAGAAGTCAGAGCAAGCAAATATAGAGAGAGAAAGTATATTATAAAGTGTGGAGCGTTTTCAGCGTCGTTACAAATGGGGAAATGGGGTGCTATTTATAGTAGCAATAAATGTCGGACAGGGACACGTGTCAAGCGTCCATTGGCCGAGAGGTCACCTCAACTGGTTGGCGCTGGCAACCGCATGTGGCCGCAATTAATGCGGTTGTTGGATGGGACGTTGTACTTGGTATGGTGACCCAGATGCGCGTGGAGGGAAGATCCTGTCGAGTAAGGTGCCTTCGGGCACACTAGTGCCGAAGGCTCTCTGTTGCCGAGGGCACACCAGTGCCGAGGGCTCTAGGTGCCGAGGGCTGCTGTTTTTTGCCGTTTTCTCACAGTTTCTTAGTTTGCTTGAAAAACCCGTTCTGTGAGAGGTTTGAGCCTTCGGCTTGGGGGCCGAAGGCTCCCTAGTGTGCGCTGTGGGCTGCTAAGTTCTTGGGGCGCCGTAATTTGGGTCTGCTGTGCTTCCTGGGCCGGTTTGGCCTTTATTGGTGTAGTAGGAGTCTTTGGGCCGGGGGTTTCCGGGCCATATACTCCATCATCATCATTTCTTAAATTTAAGTTATTAAAATGTAACAAAAAAATTTATTTTTACCTTGAACAACCGCCACCATAGTTCACGAGTGGCCGCCGGAACCTCACCATAAGTCGACCACGGCCCGGTGAAATGACCACAAATAATAGACTTGATTCTATTCAAGACCTCGGAATCGCTTCAAAAAATTGATAAATGATAAAAACAATTGTATTAATTCTTAGATGTAGAGATTATACTATTTTATATTAGAGAGTGTTAGTTTTTTATTACCTATGGATTGATTGAGGTGTCACCTCAAGCGAACCGGGATTGTGGCGCTCTTCTTGAGTGGGGGGGCATATATTGCACGAGATGAAGGAGGTGCATGAGATGATGCCCCTCCCCATGCACGCTTATATGAGCGTCTGATTGTTCGGAGGGAGGAGTTTGGACATGTCCGTCAAGAGCTTGTCCTTCGTCGGGATTGATATCTTCATTGATATCACGATCAGCGTTTGAGGCCCGTCGTGAATTCTGACGCCCACGACGAGCAATGGTGGAAAGGCGGCGTTCGTGCTCACTCATCTAAAATTATTGAGAAATAATATATAGAACATATTAAACTTGTGTTTAATATGAGAGGTCAAATGAGTTTTTAGTTTGATTTTTATGTTATGGAATTTAATTGTGTTAGATATTATTTTATCAAACCTTATAAAATCAATTTATGGAGTTATTGTGTGGTATGATATTTTAAACTTAATGAGTTTCCCTATTTGGTTATCAAACTTTGAAATATAGAACATATTAAACTTGAGTTTAATATGAGGGGTAGAATGTGTTTTTTGTATGATTTTTATGTTATTGAATTTAATGGTGTTAGGTATTATTTTATGGTGTTTTTGTGTGGTATGAAACTTTGATAAATAGAACATATTAAACTTGAGTTTAATATGAGGGGTCGAATCAGGTTTTTGTATGATTTTTATGTTATGGAGGTAACTTGTGTTGTGTATATTTTTTATCAAACCTTATATAAAATCAATTAATCAAACTTTTTATATTAAACTAATAAAATCAGTTTTTCCATATTAAATTATAAATCATCGGATATCAGTTTTTTGCATTAATTTAGAAAAATACAGTTTATTACATCTTGTATTTTGTATTATTTATAAAAAACAGTTTTCTAAAATCAGTTTATGGAGTTTTTGTGTGGTATAATGGTTTAAACTTATTAGTTTCCTATTTATTTATCAATCTTTGAAATATAGAACATATTAAACTTGAGTTTAATATGAGGGGTAGAATGTGTTTTTTGTATGATTTTTATGTTATTGAATTTAATTGTGTTACGTATTTATCAATCTTTGAAATATAGAACATATTAAACTTGAGTTTAATATGAGGGGTAGGATGAGTTTTTTGTATGATTTTTATGTTATTTAATTTAATTGTGTTAGGTATTAATTTATAAAAAACAATTTTCTGATTTTTGAAATCTATAAAATCAATTTTTTCAAAAAATATTTAAAAATCAGTTTCATTTTTTGTTTATTCATGAAACCTATAAAATCAATTTTTCATGAAACATATGAAATCATTTTCGTATTATATAAACAAAAACAGTTTGTTTAGTTTTTTATTTCTATTTTAATATATAAAATACATTTTTTACTTCATTTCTGTTTTTTACCTATGAAAAAGTTTATTATTAATTTCTGTATTATTTCAATTATTTCATATTTGCTTATCAAGCTTATCAACAATGTAAAAAAACGACGTTTTTTATGTTTTTTATGAAACAACGTTTTATTTAAAATAAAATATTATAATATCCGAAATTATTTAAAAATCAGTTAAATAATCTGAAATTTTTAAAAGTGTTTTATAATATAAAAAAAAATATTATAATATCCGAATTATTATAAAAAAAATAATTAACAGTTTCATTATTTTGTTGGGTTAGACATGTTAACTTTTTTGAAAGTGTAACATGAGGGGGCGAAAATTAATGGAGTTGAAATTATTATTCTTAATAAATATCCGAAATTAACAAAAACTCAAAAATAACCTTGACTAAATATTTAATAATTAACTATTCTAAAGCAGGCATTTTTAAATTAACAATATCTAAGGCATATTTAAAGCATATAAACAAATGATATACACATATTATGAAACGATAAATCTAAAGCAGGCATTTTTAAATTAAGAGAATGCATATGAATATAGGAACAATAAAATTACGAGCATGCATATGAATATTCGGAAACATATAAACATTAAAACAATATAAAGAAAAACATGCATTAAATAATTAAATTTACGAGCATGCATATGAATATTAAGAAAAACATATAAACATGCATGAATATTAAGAAAAACATGCATTAAATAATTAAAAACATGCAATAAAATTACGAGCATGCATATGAATATTCGGAAACATATAAACATTAAAACAATATTAAGAAAAACATGCATTAAATAATTAAATTTACGAGCATGCATATGAATATTAAGAAAAACATATAAACATGCATGTTTATTAAGAAAAACATGCATGTTTATTAAGAAAAACATGCATTAAATAATTAAAAACATGCAATAAAATTTCGAACATGCATATGAATATTCGGAAACATATAAACATTAAACATATACACATATTCAATGCATGATAACTTATTAACATATAAACATTAAATTAAACAATTAAACAATATTAAGAAAAACATGCATTTTATTTTTGGCATTTTAAAACATTTATTCTAAAATATTCGGAAATTAAAGAGTTAGAAACATAACCTCGGAGAAGAAGGCAAGAAATTAAAGGGAAAGAAGTGAAGGCCGGCTTCGAAGAACGGCGGCAGGGGTGGAGATAATCCGCGGTGGCCGGTGAGATGTGTGCGGCGGCGGTCGGCGGGTGTAAGAGAGGCAGAAGGGCGGCGGTCGGCGGGTGTAATAGAGGCAAAACGGCGTTTGGGAGGGTGGCAGTTGGCGGGTGTAGGAGGCAGAAGTGTTTGGGAGGCGTTTGGGAGGGTGGCGGTCGGAGGGTGTAGGAGGCAGAAGTGTTTGGGAGGGTGGCGGTTTGGGAGTAGAGAGTAAGCAGTGGGTTAGGGTTTGCTGAAGCTGGGAAGCGTAAGGAAAAAAAATGGCTAAGTGTCGTTTATATATTAGGGTTTGTCACGGACCCATCCGTGACAACGCCCGTGAGAAATTAATTACGGATTTTTAAATTTGAATTTGTCACGGATTAATCCGTGACAAAGGCATCGGAACTTGAAAACTGCGGAACGGCAGTCGAGGCGGCAGGGAACGGCAGACGACGTAGCAGAACGGCAGGTTGACCGGTTTGTCACGGATCCATCCGTGACAAATTTCAAAAATTTGAATTTTGTCACGGATTTGTCACGGATGGATCCGTGACAAACCGGTGCAGGGAATATTAAAGCTTTTCAGCCTTTTTCAGACGAGGCGTCAGCTACTTTAATTGTCACTATCTAATTATTAAAAAAATATTAGCTATATTACAAATGTAACTACTTATAAAACGGTAAGATTTCTGGACAATTCATGAGGATGTAAGTATGTGCAATTTTCATTTCTCCGCCCACGATGTAACGGTAAGTCGCAGCTCCTTTACCTCTACCTGGGTAGTTGAAAATAGAAACTACTTTATCATATGAATCCTCGCCAATGTCATCATTCCGAGCATGTTTCTTTCTTTTACTGATGACTTCACGCTCAAAATAAAAAGATGAAAACGTTGAGGTTTCTTGTTGAATATATGCTTGACAAATTGAAGCCTCAATGTGTGCCTTGTTGGTCGCTTTCTTTTTCAAATCTCCCAGAAATCTGTCATGCAAAATAAAATTTGTAAACAAACAAATGTTCTTATTAAACAAATCATCGTTTATAAATGAAATTATGACTAACCTTTCAAATCTGTACATCCAACGATAGAAGACGGGCTCTCCATTCAAAGCCTCATACGGAAGATGTATTAGAAGATGTTCCATTACATCAAAAAATGATGGGGGCAGTATCTTTTCCAGATTACACATCAGAATAGGAACAGTGTCTTCTAGTCTCCTCAGGGATTCGGCATCCAAAACGGCGGAACATATCGACTGAAACAATTAACAGATTTCGGTAATACAGCCCCAGACGTCTGCAGGAAGCATCTCTTTCAGTGCAATCGGCAGAAGTCGTTGCATGATTACATGAGCATCATGAGTTTTCATGCTCGACGTCATTGTTTGTTTGTCCAGGTCCACGCATCTTGACAAGTTAGAACAATAGCCATCTGGAAAGTTCAGAGAAACAAGCCACTCTAATATTGATTCCCTTTGTGGGGCTGTGAGTTGGTAGACTGCTCTTGGAATTTTTTTACCCACATATTCTAGATCGACGGCGAGTTCGGGTCTGTCGCACCAAATTGTCATGTCTTTTCTAGATGCAAGACCATCTTTGGTTTTGTGGGTAAAATCCATAACCGTGTTAAATATATTGTCAAAGACGTTCTTCTCAATGTGCATGACATCTAAATTGTTACGAATGAGAAGGTCCTTCCAATACGGCAACTCCCAAAATATACTCCTCTTTGTCCACTTATGGGTATCACAATACCCATTTGGCTCCCCGTGGGGTTGCTGCACGGCCGTAGGAAAACGTCGAACCCGGTTAAAAACTTGTTCACCTGTAAGTCTTGGAGGAGGGGGATCTCGTACCACTCTTCCGGCAATAAAAGACTTCTTGTCCTTTCGATATCGATGGTTCATAGGCAGAAACCTGCGGTGACAATCAAAGTAACTTGGTTTCCCGCTAAATTTGAGCCAATTGGCATCTGATTTCTCCATACATATTGGACATCCCATAAGACCGTGTGTGCTCCATCCTGAAAGCATACCATAAGCAGGGAAGTCGCTAATGGTCCAAATGATGGCAGCTTTCATGATAAACATTTGATCTCTTGAAACATCATAAGTTGGTGTCCCAATGGCCCAAAGTTCTTTCATCTCCTCGATCAGGGGTTGGAGATAGATGTCTATCCTTTTTTTAGGATCCGAGGGACCTGGACAAATTAAAGTTAAAAAGATGAAATGACTTTTCATGCACATGTCGGGAGGAAGATTATAAGGAGTTAGCATGACTGGCCAAGATGAAAATTTCTTCCCAAACTTTCCAAAAGTAGCAAATCCGTCTGAACACAATCCCAGTCGCACATTCCGTGGCTCCATTGCAAACTGAGGATGACAACGGTCAAAGTTTCTCCAAGCTTCACAGTCGGAAGGGTGAGACATCAAACCCTCTTTGGTTTCGTGCTCAACATGCCACGTCATGTGTTTCGCAGTAGCATTTGAAGCATACATCCTCTTCAGGCGTGGAGCTAGAGGGAGGTAAAACAATTTAGACAATGCAGACCTTTTTCGTGGTTTTTTTCGTCTATGAGGAACAGGCTTGTATCTCTCTCCACCACAGAACTTGCAGCTCTCAAGTGCCACATCATCCTTCCAGAACAACATACATCCTTCTGGGCACGCATCAATTTCTATACAAGGAAGCCCCAACTGAGACATTAATTGTTTCATTTTGTAATATGAATCAGGAAGATTATGGTCACGCGGTAACATTCCTCCAAATGACTGCAATAACCTAGACATGCAAGATTCAGAAAGACTGTATTCAGATTTAATGTTCATCAACTCTGTAACGGCGGATAGCTGAGAGTATCCCTCACAATCAGCATACAGAGGCTGATCGGCAGCTTTTAAAACATCTTGAAATCTTTTAGCTAAGTCTTCAATATGAGGAACATGAGAATTCGGATACTCATCCGCGTCAGGCTGATAAAAGGTCGGATCTTCATCTGCATCGGGTTGATACGAGGTCGAAGCTTCGGGAAGATCGTTAAATGGCTGTGGTGGGTTAAACCGAATCGTTGAAGCACCGTATACATCATATGCCATTCTTTGATCCCACGTCATTTGATCATAGTCTCCCCATCCACTCATCTCGGTAGGGACGTTACGAGATGAACCTACTGTTTGTGGTAAAAGTGATGGATCGAAAGGTTCGCCATGAGAAGTCCAATTATAATAATTGGCAACGAAACCTTTTTCGTACAAATCCCACACAACTTGGTCGACATCTTTAAATTGAAGATTTTTACACTTTGTACATGGACATCTGATTTTATCGACATCCATATAATTCTTCTGTTCTTGTGCAAATTTAATAAAATCTTCAACACCATTAAAAAAATCACTGCGTATTCCATAGTTATCGCGATGTTTTTGGTACATCCAACTTCTGTTTTGTCTATACATTATGCCTGTATATATATTATAATCAAAATAATATATAAGTACATTAATATTATTAATTAACTAAAAGCAGTACATTATTTGTGGCATTAATAATTGTAATTAACCAACTTTTCAATCATGTAGAAACGCCCACTAAAATATTATTTAGAAACATTAAGCTGGCTGGAATTAATAATTTACTAATATTTAACTAATAGTAATATGTTAATGGCATTAATCGTTTTAATTATTAACTAATAAAGTTTGAATCCTAACTGAAATCACTACAAATCCTAAATTATGCATTAACAATAATTAACTAATAAACAAATTAAACTTAATCATCATAATTGATCAATTAATTAACTAATATTTAAATCTAACTAATATTATCAACTCAAATTCTAAACCCATTTCCTCAATGTTTTAACTTAATTAATTAGTTAATTAATTTACATTTAACTAATATTATTGTTAAATATTATCTCATTAATAATTCACAATAATAATTCACAATAATAATTCACAATAATAATTCACACTAAACTAAATAAAAATAAAGTTTCAATCCTAGCTATATATATTATGCATCCCATTAACAATAATTAACTAATTTAACTTATTTATTAGTTAATTTCCATTTAACTAATATTGTTAAATACCATTAATTCACAATAATATATAATTCACACTTAACTAATAAAGTTTTAATCCTAACTTAAATCACTACAAATCCTAAATTATGCATTAACAATAATTAACTAATTAATAAACAAATTAAACCTAATCATCATCATTGATCAATTAACTAATATTTAAATCTAACTAATATTATCAACTCATCAAATTCTAAACCCATTTCCTCAATGTTTTAACATAATTAATTAGTTAATTAATTAATTTACATTTAACTAATATTATTGTTAAATATTATCTCATTAATAATTCACAATAAAAATTCACACTAAACTAAATAATAATAAAGTTTCAATCCTAGCTATATATATTATGCATCCCATTAACAATATATAACTAGTTAAATTTATTAATTAGTTAATTTCCATTTAACTAATATTGTTAAATATCATTAATTCACAATAATATATAATTCACACTTAACTAATAAAGTTTGAATCCTAACTTAAATCACTACAAATCCTAAATTATGCATTAACAATAATTAACTAATTAATAAACAAATTAAACCTAATCATCATCATTGATCAATTAACTAATATTTAAATCTAACTAATATTATCAACTCATCAAATTCTAAACCCATTTCCTCAATGTTTTAACTTAATTAATTAGTTAATTAATTTACATTTAACTAATGTTATTGTTAAATATTATCTCATTAATAATTCACAATAATAATTCACACTAAACTAAATAATAATAAAGTTTCAATCCTAGCTAGCTATATTATGCATCCCATTAAAAATAATTGCTAATAAATAATAATTGGTGATAATTAATAACCTAATAATTAAGCTAGCTAACTAATTAATTAAATCACAACAAGTCACTAATTAATTAATCTATAATAAGCTAGCTAATACATAAATCATCACTACACATCCTAAATTATTATGCATTAATAATAACAATAATTTAACTAATTAATATTTATATTTAAATTTAACTAATTAAATTACGTTAATAGTTTAATAATATATTGTTAATAATATGAAAATTAACATGACCTCACTAAATTACGTTAATAGTTTAAATAAATGAACAACTAACCTCACTAATTAATTATTAAGCTAATAATTTATTATTATTATATAAAGAAAAAAGAATTAATCCAAACCTCACTAATAATAATTAATTATTAAGCTAATAATTAATTTATTACACAATTAAAAGAAATTAGTTAAAATGACATACCTTATCTGCATAAACTCGGAAAATGATGAACTGACGGATTACATCATTCAATCTTTAAACCGATACTACATCACTCGAATTTATGAATTTTTGAACTGATAATTGTTGTTCTTGAAATTGTAATGGAAGATGGGGTTGGGTTATATAAAAAAGTTTGTCACGGATTTGTCACGGATTTATCCGTGACAACTCTTTTTCTGTATCGTATTATTAAAGGTTACCGCTGGAAAATCAATAATTGAGGTTTGTCACGGATTTTGTCACAGATGGATCCGTGACAAAGTTTTTTTGAAATTTGTCACGGATTTGTCACGAAACGGTCCGTGACAAATGCCCGGAAGCAAAAAAAGTATTCACCGGAGTAAAAAACCAGTCGCCGGAGTAAATCCGTGACAAATCATTTTCGTGACAAATCCCATTATTCCGTGACAAAGCCCGTGACAACTTTGTCACGGTCGGAATCCGTGACAAAAATCCGTGACAAACGGCGTGTGTTTTTTGTAGTGACTGAAATAAAAAAAACTCTTTAATATCCATGGAATATCAAAATAAAGTGATTCCCTACTAGAGTAAGTTTAATAAAAGAAGATTACGAGAATTTAATTAATAAAAAACGTTGGATTGTCAAGCACCTTGTGGTTCGATTGCATCAGTGTGACACTTCCAAGGAGGAGGTAACAAGTTCAAAACTCATTCCTGTCAAGGATGTTGACGTTTAACAGAACATATACTATAAGAAAGAGAGGAGCCAAAAAAATGTTGGATTTTTGCATTATTTTTCCTTACTAAACTTTACTGATCCGTATTAATATACTACGTACTATATAATTCTAAGATTTCTAACTCATTTTTAAAAAGTTGGGACCCTTTAATTAATGGGTCTACTTTTATAGAATTGATTAACCTGTTCAAAACCGGTTTGAGAAAAACTTTAATTGACTTAATCAAACGTGAAAGTATGATTAAGAAACACGTTTCATCTAGTAAACTACAGAGTAGTAAAGATGCTTTGCATCTCGGATGATGGACTACTAGAGCCGTTTCTGTTATAGCCTCATAGGCCGTATAACTTACTTCATCATTAATCTGTCTTTTGCCGTGTGAAGACCGGCTAATCATAATCAGCACAAACGAGTTCTTACAACATACGGAGTACTTCTTGCCTTAATCCCTATAATTTTGTCATTTTTCTTTCTTTGATTATAAAAAAAGTGATCACTAAGAGAATTAGTAATATGGATATTTATGTACTTTATATTAGAACTCTTCTACTATAAATATATCGGTCAGGGCTCCTTTGAGAGCACCATTTTCCATTATTCTTACATGGTATAAAGAGCACATTAATTTTTGTTTTTTTCGATCCTTTCTCTCTCTACAAACTCGGCGCCACGAGCTAACCCTAGAGCCGCCGCCGTCAACTCTACGTTGGTTCCTCTCGCCGCCGCAGCATGACGACTCCTTCTCCGACGTCTTCCGCAGCGCATAGCACGCCGGTGACTACAATCATCTCGACTTCGTCCTCTGCGGCCAGCAACACCGCAACCACCAGCGCCCCTCTCCTATGGAATGCTGCCGGCGATAAGTTCTGCTTCTTCCGGTGTGACGTTCTCCTCCAATTTTGCATCACCAAGCCGGGTCTCCATGCCACATTCTTTGTTTCAGAATTTCCCGCCCGCCTTTCCTTGGTCGGCTCCTACCCCTGTGCAAGCCATGCCTCTAGAGCCGCCACCCTTCTCAGCCACGACGTTTGTTGGCACCACGTTCGTGGGCCCACCTGGTGTTTCATCCATTCTGCCTCCTCTTCGCACGCCCGCAAGCAGTCCGGCCGGCACCCTCTTGACAGAACTTGCTCAAACCATCTCTCATGTGGCGACAAACGTCACCAATATTGTGACTATCAAACTTCTAGCGGTGGAAGATTACACTACTTGGCGGTCTCAATTTGAATCGTTTCTGGTCTGACAAGGTCTTCTTGGCATGGTTGATGATTCCATTCAGGTACCTCCTGCTTATTCCATAGATGTTCTTAATCGTCAAACTCCTAATCCCGGTTTTTTCACTTGGTTGAGAATTGATCAAACAATTCGTTCATGGTCATTTGCAACCCTATCTCGGGATGTACTTATCGATGTTCGTGATTTAAAACATTCTTGTGAAATTTGGGAGAGATTGGAGTCTTGGTTTATGTCTGCTAGTTTAGCCCGATCTATTGAATTAAAGAGTTTACTAAATCAAATTAAAAAGAAACCTGATCAGTCCATGGATAATTATTTGAGAGAAATTAAAATATTAGTGGATGATCTTGCACAATTAATTTTCCTGTGCCTCCAAGGGAAGTGTTGAAAACGATTATTATGGGACTAGGACCTGAGTATGAATCTTTATTCACTACGGTGTCTTTATTTCCTCAAAACTTCCCTTTTGAAACTCTCCGGAATCATCTTCTTGAGTTAGAGCAGCGGGTTCTATATCTACGCTCCCAGGACTCGTCGTCCTTCCATCAGGCCTTCGGCGCAACTGCTTCTCACCATGGACAACCAACTGGCCAGCAGGCGGGCCAACATCAGTCGGGTTCCCCTCACCCGATCAGGCAGTCGCAGCAGGGTTCACTGCACCCGGTCGGGCAGCAGCGCCCACCAGGCCAATCACAGCGCGACAGACACCGCGGTCGCGAAAGGGGCCTCAGTGGCAGGGGCCATGGTCGAGGACAGTAACCCATGCAGTACGGCCAGCAGCAGGGGTACTGGTATCCTCAGGGGCAGCCCGTTTATATTCCCGGAGGAGGTGGTCAGCCGGTTGGATATGCTCCACACACAGGGGGTGGGACATCCACGGGTACTGTACTTTGTAATTCAGCTATGTCACATTTAAATATTAATGCATTACCTGTTTGTGCTACTAAATTTAGTTCCGCAGGCTTGCCATCAGACGGGAGTATTCTTGAGCCTGTTCCCTATCCTGTTGTCTGTCAAATTTGCTTTTCTGCAGGTCATTCAGCCGTCACTTGTCCTTCTCGTTTCACACAGCCGTCTACTCCTGCTCTGTTGACAACTCCTGGTGAAACTAATTCTGCTCTATGGTATCCTGATTCGGGAGCGTCTGCTCACATGACTGCATATGAAGGTATTTTATTTAATAAATCTCCTTACAACGACTATAATTCTGTTAGTGTTGCTAATGATACCCACCTTCCCATTTGTAATGTTGGTGATGTTGCATTACCTTCTTCTGGTCGTCCTCTCACTTTAAAATCTGTTTATCATGTGCCTCAGTTAAAATATAATTTAATTGCAATTCAAAGGCTCTGCGCCGATAATAATTGTGTTGTGATTTTTGATAAAAATTCCTTTTTGATTAAGGACAAAGCCTCGGGGGCAGTACTTGTACGAGCTACCAGTAGTGGGCCACTTTATCCTATCCGTGTGCCGTTATCACCATCATTAGTTTTAGCTTTAGTTTTAGCTTCTGGCCATGTGTGGCACCGTACACTAGGTCACTGCGGTGACAATATTTTACAGTTTCTTAAGAGAAGACAATTTTTACGTAGTCATACTCCTTTTACCCATGAGTGTGTGGCTTGTTGTTTAGGAAAATCACAATGTATGCCCTTTATGGATGCTAGTCATAATTATATTCTTCCTTTGAAAATTATTCATTCTCATGTGTGGCAATCTCCTGTTTATTCGAATTTGGGATTTAAGTATTACGTGTGTTTTATTGATGATTATTCCCGTTTTACTTGGATCTATCTCATGTGCCACAAAAGTGAGGTTTTTATGCACTTTAAAAATTTTAAGACCTTGGTTGAAAACCTTTTTAATCAGAAAATTAAAATTTTTCAAAGTGACGGGGGAGGTGAATTTGTTAATCATAATACGCAGCAATTTTTCTCTGCTAATGGTATATATTTTCAAAAATCTTGTCCTGACACACCTCAAAAAAATGGGGTCGCTGAGCGAAAACATCGTCATCTACTCGAGTTAACTCGCACTATGCTTCTAGAAGCTTCTGTCTCGAGTAAATATTTGGTAGATGCCATTTTTACTGTTGCCTATATTATTAACAGATTACCCTCTCCTACATTAAATAGCCTTTCTCCGTACCAAATACTTTTTCATCGTGTTCCGGACTACTCGTTTATGCGAGTGTTTGCGTCGGCATGCTACCTTAATTTTTCGACCACATCTGCTAATAAATTATCACCTCGATCTGTCCAGTGTGTTTTTTTTGGCTATGCATCCGACTAAAAGGGCTATCATTGTTTTGATCCTACTACAGGTCGTGTCTATGTTAGCCGTCACGTTAGGTTTCATGATGACATATACCCATTTAAAACACTTAAGCAAATCAATCTAGCCTCTTCGAGCCATTCTACACCTACCCTGATGCCCCTCACTGACGTCCCACTTAACCACCATGCCCAGCCGACCTTCAGCCGAATGCCACAACCACCTGGATCGTCCCCTTTGTCCTCTCAGTCACCTACCAGTCACATCCCTCCACATATATCGTCGCCGATCTCCACACCGTCACCCACGTCGCCTTCGTCATTCTCCAGTCAGCCACTGTTCCTCTCTTCCTCACCTGATAGTCCTCCGCTTAGCCCGACCGATGTCCCTCCGGGTCACTTCCCAGATCAACAGCCTCCCTCTGTCATCCACCTCAAGTATGCCCACTACGGTAGTAAATCAACATCCCATGCAAACCCGCTCAAAGTTGGGAATTTTTAAGCCTAAAACCATTTTTACTTTAAATACAGTTATTACTTCGGCAGATCCTGCCTGTTTTACTCAGGCTAATAAACATTTAAAATGGCGGGAAGCGATGACTGATGAATTTAATGCACTCATTAATAATAATACTTAGGAGTTGGTGCCCTTTGACAGCACTAAAAATATTATTGGGTGTAAGTGGATTTATAAAACCAAATATCATTCTGATGGGTCAGTAGAACGCCATAAAGCTCGATTAGTTGCACAAGGTTTTAATCAGCAGGCAAGTATTGATTTCACTGTAACTTTTAGTCCTATCATCAAACCCACCACAGTTCGTATTGTTCTTACTCTTGCTGTCTTCTTTGGTTGGGTCATACGACAATTTGATGTTAAAAATACTTTCTTACATGGTCATCTAACCGAAGAGGTTTATATGCGTCAACCTCGTGGCTTCATTCACCCTCAATTTCCTAATCATATGTGTCGTTTGCGCAAGGCCATTTATGGACTTAAGAAAGCTCAACGGGAGCGTGACACGCATAAAGGATTGAACCTACCGCCAAGGGATTGCAGTTCATTTCCGATAGCTAGAGGGCACACATAACTCATACAAAACATAGAAACTAGAGTGTGTATTAGATAACATTTGGATTGGGAGCTTACTATCCACACTCGTTTGACGTGGCCTGGTGGCGCGAGTGTGTGTGCTCGCCCGGTGTACGCGAGTGCTCGGAATTCATAAGTCCATTTTTTTAATGTGAAAAAGTACACACTATTTAAAAATTAATGATAATAAATTAATAATCTAGCTCAACTTGCCAATCAAGTTCATAGTTTACATCCACCAGATGCTATTTACGGGTCTTTTTACGGATGACTTGTCCCCGAGATTGAAGTTTGATGCTATATTATTAAAATATTTCATTTTTTTATCAAATATATTACTGAAAATTAATAAATGGAAGGCGTTTTTTAGCTACGTAGCTTTCAATTGGGCGGTTTATGTTGATGAGTGATGACACTTGCTTTGACCTCACCACATATTTTTACTTGGTCAATATCAAGGGAAAGCATTCAGCCGCTGTTTAGAAGAGAAAGCACAGCTTCGAGGACACTCCAGCCGCTCAGAGCCTCAGACCATGGAATCCACAGTTATGGTATGCATCCGGCTGTTTCCGTCGTTGAGAACCGCCAGAAAGGCCCATGCTTCATTCGGAGTTTCTGCGATGAGAAACCGAGCTTGGTCGATACTTTCCGGGGAGTAAGGTAACAACGTCGGAGGTTGTACGCAGAGCTCCTGGAGTGGTAACGACGCACCAAAGAAGAGAAGGCGCCGCTTGAGGCGGAGCTCATAGTTGGAGTCGATTGTTGTAGCGCTGATCTCAACTCCGTTGTCGGTCGCTGGGTTGGTCCGGATCTGGACGGAGACCACACGTCTGGAGATTCTTTAGGCCATAGATTTGTACTTCGTTGCTATGGCGGTTGTAACCTGTGGTGACGACGATTTTGGACCAGGGGTGGCGATGAGAGCTGCAAGGGCGCAACAGACTTTAGATAGTGCAGTGAGCTTCACCAGGTAGCGCACAACAATCCGTGGACGGTGGCGGCGGCTCAACCTGGGATTTCCAGATTTTTTTTGCTTTTATTGATTTTTTCAGAACAATTTTGGCTCATTTTGGGAGGAATCTCACTTGATTATTGCTCAAACTCTCAATGAAAGCACCATTAATGGATTATAGGTATCCAAACATATATAATTAAGGAGAGATTGAGCTATAGTGTGAGGAAGAAGACGAATGAATAGTAGAATGTATGAATAATGAATTAGGAACTAGGGTTACAAGTCTCCCAAAAGGAGTATAAATAGACAAATAATGGGTCGGAGCGCTAATATGGGCCCGATAGGCTCAACTACATAAAAGGCTAATCTAGTACATACTACATACAAATGATATATGAACTCTTCAATAATACAAATGATATACTCGTAAATGACATCTAGCAGTCGTGTGTGGGCCGTTGTCCAGGCTCAAAAGTCATGAGCTCCGGGGGTCCGAGTCTATATACTCTATCAACAGAAGTAATGGTAATGTATTGGATGAAGGTAGGTTATATTGTATACAACAACATTGAAAATAAAAAAATTATAATTGAACTTATTTTAATTTTTGTTCTAAATTCTTTGAAGTTAATACTTCGGCTCAAAAACAAATTTTTTCTATCTTTTATGGCTAAAATAATATTTAATGTGGTTACAATAAGTCAATTTAAAAAAAACTGCTCTCAGCATAACCGTGGAAAAATACATTAAAATAAGTGGAGTATTATTTGGGACTTCTGAACCCCAATAGTTCATAACCGTGGAGTATTATTTGGGGTTAAGAATGGCAAAAAATAAATTTTCCTACTATTTGCACCATTGTTAATTATTGCGGTTCTCCGTAACAAATAGCTAAAAATAACTACAGTAAATAAATAATTTTATAGTGATAGTGGTGAATGAGGTAGGTGGAGTGTTTTTATGCAATTCCATTTACGTATTATACTATTTGTTTTGTATTAAATGTCATTATGGAGACTCAAAATAGATTGTGTACGAGTTCTTTTTCATACCTTTTTTGTAGCTTGTAATTAATTGAAGAAGTTTTAATAGATGGCACATCTTTTTGTAACATCTCTTCCGCAATTTTTGTCATGTAAAACTGAGGGCTTAAGATGTTTTTAGTTGGATTTATTTCAAAGTAAATCGTACCAGATCAGACCATACTGGTTCAGACCAGATTTTACCAGATCAAAAAGTTTCAATCCAAGTAAAAACATTCTTAGTCGCATGTTTATAATTTCGATATTTGTAAAATACACATAAAACAAACATTCATCACAACAAATCAGACTAGATAAAACTTAAACAGAACAACAAATTATGATCCAATTAAAAACATCCTTCAATCTTACAAAATGGTTTTTTATCTATAGGCCTTATGATTTTATCAACTACTACAAATATTTCTAAACAAAGTTCACTTTTATTATTTATGCAATGTGTTTCACAATTAACTTGAGTATCAATCTAGCTAATATCGCAAACCCAACAGGCCAAGAGTAAGTTTATTCTTAGAAAACTTAATGAATTGTGTTACTAAATACCAATATTTTTTGAAGGCGTTAAATTAATGCAAAAAAAATAGGGATAGAGTTATTTTTGTTAAAGAAACTGGATATACCCACCTTTTCCGTTTTAATATATATTTCCAATTTATTATATCAATAAAACACATTTTGAATATTATGCTTCACACTTCATCATTCAGTCATATTAGACATAAAAAATAGCGGCAACGGAATATCTCCCTCCAACAAAGGTTTTGTAATTCTGTGGTAGATGCCGATGAGGGACATGACTATGCTTATCATTTTCCTATCCTTTTTCTCTAAAGTTGTTCTTTTGTTCTCTAGCATTCATCTGGTCATTTAGAGCTCATGTAACGTATTACTTACTTCTAAGGAATACTCGCTTCCTCACAAAATTCTCTTCATGTTTTCCTTTTATGATTGTCCTAACATAAATTTCATTTTCTTTGTTTTATTAATAAAATACTCTACATGAAATACATTTTAATATTTTATAACCAAAGGCGTAGGTAGGATCATAGGGAGGGTCATACTAGGTCTGACACATTCCAAATTGATAAAGCTTTATTTTTTTATGATCCAAATGTCGGTGCTTGCGCTCCCCTAATTCTGGAGTTTATGAACTACCCTCCAAAGCGCCTAGACAGTTAGAACCGGATTTGATCACAATCAGCCTCGTCGGTGGTTCCACATGACGAATCCAGCACGACTTCTGATCACCTGCCAGCCAAGCTATATCCAGGGGGTCCTCCTACCACACGAACCCGATGCCTGCATTATCATCCTCCCTTCTTAGCCGCTGAGCAACTCTGTGAAGGTAGGAAGAATCATTGGGAGCAAGACCTCCCTCATCTTCCTTTGGTGCATATAACAACAACATCCAAGCTTTAACATCTATGCATATAACATGAATTGATCGATGATATCAAAGTCAAAAAAGAAGAAAGAAGAATAAAAAACAAAGTAAGATAAATCGGATAAGATAAAGATAAACACAAGATAGCAATAACAATAACATAAGAAGCTAAGAAAGATATAAGATAAAAAGGTAAAAGAACATAAGAAAGATAGAAAATAAAAATAACAAAAGAATATAGAAAAATAAAAAGATAAACGATAAAAAAAGGAAGAGAGAAAATATAGAAAAGAGATCAATCACCCACACGAATGTGGTCATTTCATTTTTCTCTCTCTAAAGTCATACTCCCATCCGGTTCAGGAAAACGCATATCAGTTCTGATTCCTTTAGTCCAAGTCTGTTTGGATCTTTCTCTCCCTTTCCTCCCCACCTCTCAAGTCGGTTAACAGACGCATGACTCGATCTTTTGTGCACATGACCAAACCACCGCATTTCTGCATCTTATCTTCTGTTAAACCTAGTATACTACAATGATCACACAATCATAGCAGATAAAGAAGAAGCAGATAGAAAAATATGAGATATTCAACGAATCTGGTATACCGTGATAATGGCCGCTGCTCTCCCTCGAGAAGGAGAGCATCGGCAAACCCTAATCTCTCTATCTATGGGCCTCTATTCTCTAAAGCCTCAATAGTTAGGTTTCCCTTAAGTTAGCCTCATTTTATAGGAGATGATGGCTAACTTATGGGTTACAAAGAAGTTAACAGGCTGATATATATTTGTGGCTCATATTACACATTTAATTAATAACTACACAAATACAAAGATATTGAACTAGATTGGACACCATAACATTTTCTATAGCGGTTATCCTCACCTTTATTTATACTATACATATTGGTACAAAATTATTTGAAAAAGTCATCTTACCCACCGATCCTAACCACTAATTTTTTACTATACCACCATTCATGATTTAACCCATTGACGTATTCAACAAATTTCAACCCTATCAAGTTTACTTTAAACCGAAAATGAAAAAAAGAAGGGAGACTTAAAAAAATGAAGAGACGTTCTTGTACAAAAAGTAAAAGTATAGTGTATTGGTTCCTTTCTAGGCCACTTCAAAATGAGAGGTCGAAAGAGTTTGTGCACTACCAAGTAGAAAGAATGTGAGTCAGATTCCAAAGACGAAACACATATTCGATCCGACGGTTCCCATTGGGAAATCCAAAGTCGCGGAAACTCGGAGCTGCTCGCGCGCACTCACAAATTGCGGGAGTATAAATAAAGCTATTAAATTGATAGGTGCGATGCTGACCTTCACCAACTCCATCCACTACCTTTCATTTACCAGCATTAATATTACTCCCTCCTCCGTTACTAATAATCTATTAATCTCTCCGTTCCTCTATAATTGTCTCATTTTTCCATTTTTATATGTCCCTTTATTATTATCATATACTATATTTGGTAACATTTTGTGTCTCTAATTCATTCTTATTTTATTTCCACTTTATCAACTCATTATCAACCACATAATTCTACTTTCTTAAAAATCACACCACTCTCTTTCGTACCAATATTAGGGGGATGGAGGGAGTATAATTTTTAACTTTTCTTTATTGTTCCAATTAAAACTTCCACTTTCCCTTTTTGGTAAAGAAGTTGTGGTTCACAACATTTCTCTCTCCGCTTCATAACTCTCCATCAATCCATCATACAATACCCATTATATTAAATTGTGTGTCAAATCTATTTGGAAGCTATAATAGGAACGGAGGTAGTACGTATTCTCTCAGAAAATTCTTTGCGACCAGTGAACCTACCTCAACTAGTAGAGAGGGGGAAAATGTGCAAATAAGTCCTCGAACTAACAGAAAAAATGCAAATCACTCTTTTTATAGGAGGCTCTGTCTGGCCATTGTCATTTGGGATGGCTACCAGTGGAATTTTTTGATGATTTTTTTATAGTCTTCTTCATTAAGTCTAGTTTACCCATAGCAAATTTTAGGTAAAAATTCAACCGGGAAGGTAGTCAAATAATTTTCTGAAATATACTGCGTTGTTTAACTGCGCAGTTATTTTAAAACATTTATTTGAGTGCCTTCACGATTGAATTTTTAGCTGAAATTTGGTATGAGTAAACTAGACTTAATGAAGAAGATGCTTAGAAAATTTCATCAAAAAATTCCATCGTGAATCACCTCAAATGGGGATGATCAGACAGAGCCTCCTAAAAAAAGGGGTGATTTGCACTTTTTCGTTTAGATCGAGGGCTTATTTGCCCTTTTTCCCAATAGAGAGGAGTATCACAAAAAATAAGTTTCAAATTTATTTCCTTACTATTGCTATGAGATTTACTCTACAAATATTTAGGCCAAAATCGTATTCACTATTTATCAGCCTCTAATTAAATTCCAATATGGATTCTTCGATTATTTATCACAGATAGGGTGTCATCCATTTTTCAAAAAATTCTTTTCAATGCATCAATCAAATATCCTTAAGAAAGCGTGCTTTTAGACATACGTGACGTGTTCAAATCATCTACTCCCTCCGTTTCTAAAAGAAACTCACACTTTCCTTTTTGAGATGTTTCAAAAACAAAGTCACGCTTCCCTTATTTCCTTAGTTGGCAAAGAAATCTACATCCAAACAGTACCAAACAGTGCGAAACAGTGTCAAACAGTGTCCAAACAGTGTATAAACAGTGTTTTCTACAGTAAAGTCAATTTATTTCTTTAATAATCGTGAAGTCAAACCGTGACTTTCTTTTGGAAACGTCACAAACAACTTCGACTCACACACTTTGTGCCGCGGAGAACTTACCCAAGTTTTATTCAACGTTGAACTGATATTTTATCAATTCTAAATTATCCTGCGAAATTTTATATTTGACCTGATTTACTCGGGCTCTTTCTCAGATTGAACTTGTTTAATTCATCACATACAAGATCAAATTACGTAGTACATTGTTTTATTCATCGAGTATATGCTATACATGATGAAACCATATCATGCCAACATGATCTTATACTCCGTATTACATTTTATTTATGGAGTAAATTATATACTATGATACTTTAAAAGAAGTGTTTTCTTTATATAAAAAAAAGGTTGTGTTTCTCGTTGTAAGGTTATACATGTTTCTTTGTGAATGTGGTATCGTTTTTCACAGGGCCGTAGATGAGGTTGTGCAAGCTGGGCTACTGCACAGGGCCTCCAAAAATAGAAGGCCAATTTTTTAAAAATTTAAATGATATATGTATATAAAGTAGAGAAATATTCAGGTTTGGAACTCCGGACCAGAACCGTTGTCCGGACGGTGGCGTTTCAGCATCTTCCCGGTTGACTATTTTTATGAAATTTTTATGATATGTTTTTCATCAAATCTAGTTTATCCAAGAGATTCAGATAAATATTCAATCGGGAAGGTCGTCAAATAATTTTGGGAAGTTAATTGCGTTTTATATGTATATTCCAACCCAGTTATCTTTCAAAAATCATACGACGGCCTTCCCGATTGAATTTTTAGCTGAACCTTTTTGTGGATAAACTAGACTTGATGAAGAAAATGCCATAAACATTTCATCAAAAAATTTCACCAAGAAGGGTCCCAAACACCGCTGTCCGGACGGCGGTTCCGGTCAGGATTTCCTGACCGGAAGAGTACTCTATAAAGTAATTGTTTAAATTATTAATAGAATCCCATTTGCATTTTGAAACACCTTTATACACCGAACGCCCCTACTCCAAATAAAAGCAAACTATACGTCTACATATTAGATCTATGCATTTTATTTAATAAAAGGTCTCATTTGTGTGATTCGCACCGGGTCTCGTAATGTGTCAAGCCGGCCCTGGTTTCTCATGTACCGTATGTAGTATTTCGTACTTTTTAAACCCACTGTTAAAAGTCTTAATTAATCATATGCCACATTTAGGAGGTTTTGGTTCAAATAAGAACATGATCTTAGGAGAGAAATGAGAACGAATCTGAACCGTTAGATTTGCTTTAAATGAAATTCAATGTGCATTAGATGAAACTATAATGTGCATTATGTGAAATTGAAATGTGCAACACAAAGCGTACGTTACAATATCATTATGTGAAGTTGAATTGTGCATTAGGTGAAATTGAAATGTGCACTAGGTGAAACTGAAATGTGCAGCATAAAAGGTACGATGTGATGTTATTTTTGTACATTTTATTCCGCACATTTCAGTTCCACCTAATGCACAATTGAGTTTAAATTTTTATTCTACACATTTCAGTATCATCTAATACACATTTAAGTTTCATCAAATGCACATTTCCGCTCCACATAATACAATCCAACGGTCCAGATTCATTCTTATTTCTCTCATGAGAGTCTGTTCTTACCGGAACCGCTCCGGAATCTGTCATTTTAATCACATTTAGGTATTTTTCGCTTATTTTCACTAGTAAGCAATAATGTCATCATTTGAACGATTTATTAAAAAAAGTTGTTTATGAGTTTCTTCGACATGCGTTTATTAAGTCTATGATCGAATAAGTAATGTTAGTTGAATGATCGAATGTTTAGTAAAGTAAATGCTTGTTTAGACTTATTGTTTTATTTACTCTGCAAATAAATATAATAAGAGTATGTTTGGTAATATTGGAATTTGCTGAAAACTGTGAACTTCTACATGAAACCATTGAATTGGTTGAATCTATTGAACATGAAGAAATTATATTAAAAAATATTTTTTTTTAATAAAATAAAGAATAAATTATACTCCGTATGAAAATAGTTAAATTGCTCTTTTGAGCAAATTCAACGAGAAGATAAAATGACTAAAAACAATAAATTGTGAGTTTGGTAACAAAATTTGACCAATAGGCTGATGAGTCCAAAAACGAGGTTAACAGATCTTACCTAACGGTTCTAACAAATAGGTCTAAGTATAGTACTCCGTATAACAAATGCATGTCGCATGTGCTATTTTTTTTATACTCTAGGGGGGTCCGGGGAGGGGGTTTGGGGGCCTGGAGTAATCACGACTGAAATTAACTTCATTGAGTTTCAAACCCTTATGTGCTTAGCGGGTTTCGAACTCGAGACCTTCTACTAGGCACGGTAACTTCACAACCAGCTGGGCTGGAATGCTTGATTGTCGCATGTGCTATATATAGAAAGTACTATCACCTGCTCTTGAGTGCGAACAGTAGAAAATGTAAGATTTTGTTATGATGAAATTAGAAGAGCATGATGCATAATGTGTTCCCTTAGTTCCATCACACAAAGAGAGTCCAAATCGTTTTTCATACCACTAAGAAATTAAAATATATTTTGATGGTAATTGGTAAAAAACGTATATTAACTAATCTGTAATTCAAACTATTAAAATTAAAATTGAAAAGAGGGAGAATTACTTTAAGGAGTATTATATTAGTATGTGTTAAGTTTGTTCACAACTACATGTCTACATTATTGGCTAATTTGGCTTAGTGGTATGACTTCTGTCTCGTTCCCCATGTAGGGGTGAGCACCTATCTGAAATCGGACCACACTGGATCGGAATAGGTTGGACCAAAACCGTATTTCCTAAAATTATTAGAACGAAGACCGGACCTATATGATTTTAGGTTAAAATCTAACCAAATGAGACTACTTTGGATATTACTTGGTCGGACCGGATGAGACTAATCGGGGTATGCTATATTGGATCGGTATTGGACACGGTTTGAATTTTAGTAAAAAATTCTGAGCTTAGACAGGTTCGGTCCTGTCAGATCAATCGCTCGGTTCGATTTTTCGACCTGAACTAGGATGTGTTCACTGTGCGCCAAATTAAATTCTCTTTCTTACAATATACCCCCTTCGTTCATATTATAATTTTCAACTTTCCTTTTTCGTCCGTTCCAATTAAAACATCCAATTTCCCTTTTTGGTAAATAATTTGTGGTTCACAACATTTCTTACAAATTTTCCTTTCATCTGCACAACTTTGCACCACACAATACTCACTATCTTTAATTGTGTGTCAAACCTATTTGGAAGTTATAATAGGAACGGAGGTAGTATAATTCACAACTACTTATTTATATTCGTATGATTATTGATATAATGGCTGTTATACATCTTGTAACTAGCTAATAGAAAACGATAAAAATGCATGGTGCTAAATGCTAATTAGTCATTCCATTACACAATCAATGAACCACCCGGGCACAAACATATAATAATACTCTGTAGTGAGTTCTACGAATTATTGATGATTATCTTAACAATAAATATAAAATGTGTATGATTATCTCTCGATGTCTCTTTTAAGTTGACAAAGTTTAAGGAATTATTTAGACATATGTGATCTTACCATAATTATTCATTGGTGACAACTACGATACTCATTTAAAAAATGGGGTACCGTACCTACCATTCCTTGATTGATCCAAATGATTATATCATTTTTAATTTAGATATAAATAATTCAACAACAATATTTCAATTGGTCCATGTGGACGAAGGTATGATACCTTATGAGTACCCTAAAATCTACCTTACTCATTTTACCATAATTACTTCACTTGTTAGACGGCCATAATTACAAGTGAGCAACACATTAAATTCAAGTGGTTTGATCATCCACTTGGGATGTTTGATTGTTTGTATCCAATCCAATTAGACATTTAATTGTGTGATAAGATTTTGAGTGGAACTAGCTACCAAACTTTGGTTCTTGTACAAGTCCGCTTATATACATGCCGACTTTTTACTTATTAACAACAATTATTCTATAGTATCACAAGTAATACTACCTCTGTCCCATAAAATTCTTTTCACTTTGACTTGACACGGAGATTAACACTACAAGAAAAACGATTTTCAACGACCACCCTATAACGACGACTCTCACAAATTGGCGTTAAAAGTATCCTTTAACAATGACTAGTGAGTTCGTTGTTATTACAATTATCATTAACAACTATTTACGAAGAGTCATCATTATTCATTAATTTTTAGTCATCGTTATTACAGAACATTTTATGAAATTATATTTCTAAAACCAAATTAGAAAAGTAAAAAATTATTCTTTTTAAGATTGTTTTTATCGTAAAGATTAAGTATGGTGCCAAAATTTTCAATCTCAATTATTTTCGCTCCATAAGCGGGCCAGTAGTCCGTATACTATCAATTTTGATGAGCCGGTTAATTAACTGGGCAAAAACACCACATCGTTCAAAGACCTAATCTCTATTCTTCGCCGCGCTTATCTATTTTTCCCTAAGTTCTGGCTTCAATTCGATTAGTTGTTCATCGATCTCCGTCGCTTTGAACTAAAGCTGATCGTCTCTATGGCCGTGCTTATATGCCCTAAGGATCTTTAAAGGATTCTCAAAGAACCGCCTCGCTCGATCGGTAAGCGGCCATTGCTCCGTCTTTCTTCTCGCATAATCTTTCATGTCGTTCCATTACCTAATAAATCATCGTTGGATGGGCTAAATCTCCCATCGCTTGATCCATCTACCAGTGAACAAATTTAAGATTGTCTTTTGATTACTCCAGGTCAGTTTAGTCTTCAATATTTATTAGTTTTCAGCAATATAAATCGCTGATTTTCTTGGCTGATTTGGCCAGTAATCCGTATACTACTATCAATATTTAAGATTTTTGTTTCGTTTTTGTTTAATAGCTTTAAATTTTGAGAGAGGGCGTAATTTGTTTTTGAAACACTACATGATAATGTATATAACGTGTTTGTAAAAAGTCTAAACAAACGAGAAATTTTTTCTTCAAGCGAAATTGGATTTAATTGTGGATATACAAAGTATTGGTTTTTTAAGTTGTTAGACACTTGCCTTCCAACACTAAAATCTTAGTCGATATATTGAAGATTTCAGGAGATATTGTATGAGGTAAAATTATAAAGGTATTCCACCACTTTTTGTTTTTTTGCTGGTTCTCGGTCTTAGTTGATCTACTATACATCTTGGGCATGAATGAAGACCAGAAAAAGTTCATAAAACATATAGAAAAGACTAAGAAAAACTTAACGCGGAAGTTCTTATGCCCTTTTCTTAAATGATACTTGGGCCGCTTGTTACAAAAGAAATATGAGGATGTATTTTTTGTTGGGGCAGCTTCTATTTTCCCTTGTTAGGCATGATTGTTTTATCTTTATTATTTAAAAATCTTAGTAATCTTATCTTCTATTTTCAGGGCAAGAGTGAGAAGTGTTTAACCTCTCTTCAGGATCCACCCACTGTTGCCCGCCACCACTGACTGCCCACTGCTTCTATCTGCTCTCCATCTTCCACCATATTTCAGTAGAAATGCTTATTCTGCTACATCTTTGATATATAACCATTATAATACGTAGGGTTTGATGTTTACATAATTTTTATTCAGGCTTCATCTATGAAGTATAATCAGCGTGTTCTTTTGTTGGATTTAACTGGTGCAGGTTAACCCACTTTTATAAAGTTTATGGCTACAGATCTTGGTACAAATCTTAAATCGCTAGTGTGGACCTGCTACTGCTCTAATGATGCTCAAAGAGCTAAAACTCAAAAGCCAATTAAGAAATGAACATGGATGAGAAACCCAAGATAAACCAATTGGTTGTTTATTGATTATGAAGAGTAAGGCTAAGCTTTTACTCAATTTAAACAGAACATAAAAGGGTCACATAACCATTAGCTCACTTTTCACTAGTTTTATTTTTTGAGTTGATGGAGATTGCTATATCACTAATATACTAGCATTATTAGAATGCATAGTTCTATAAGTACAAATTTCCTTTATAACTCAAAAGTGACAAAATAGCATTAATTATGTGTGTGCTCTTTTGAAGAAGCTGTAAATATAGGTGCTCAAATTTACATAATGATTATTAAAAATGGTTATTTAATACACTATTGATCAATGCAGATATATGTTGGTCGCATGGAGTCAAAGGTGAGTTTTTCTCTATATATGATGCCCTCATAAAATATATTTTTCATACTCGAATGCCCTAATTAGATGGTCATATTGTTTTGTAGTTCACTGTTTAAACTACAAAACAATATGTAAGTTTAAACTTACATATGTTCTACCTAATCGCTCCCAGGCCTAAATATAGGTGCTTTCAAATGTCTATCACCTTCTAGGCCCATCAAAAGCATCCTTTTTCTTTTACTGAAGGCTGCTCATAGTTAACCTCATACACTTCTCTAACTTAGAATTGATTTTCTTACTTTTCATGATCAATTGCTTTTCTATTGCCTCCTTATGAATTTAGCAACTTGTCATTTTCATAACAGACTATTATTTGGTGCTCCTAAAATAGTTCTAGCTTTCATTGTTGATATTGTAATTCTACCTTTATTTTCCTTGCCGAATACTTTATAAAATAATATCCTTCTTTCTTCTATGGATCATTATTTATTTTGCAAGATGTTATCTTTAAAGGAATATGCACTTTGAGGTAAAAGTTTAAGAGTTTCCCATGTTTAAAAATTAGATACATCAATTAACATGTTAGATATAATTAAGCTTTATACGATATGTTATATGTGTTATAAAATAACTAACGCAGTAAACTGATTTCATTAAAAACTGTTTTCTATTTAGATTGTTTTATACTTTCTAAATATATACTACGTAGTAAATTAATTATTAACTTTTATTATTTCTCGTTGATAAATAGGAAGGTACCTAATCTCACTATTAAGGCGATCTTGTTATTGTTGTCATAGTGTTAAATTAGGAAGTGTTATATTGAGTTTGATTATTTGATCCCGATACTTGTGTTACATGTGGTTTGTTACATGCAATAATGTTGTTGAGAAATTGTAGCAGTTCCTTTGATTGATTTGATGAATAATTGAATGAAATGGAGAGTTGCAGCAATGTCGTTAAGAAGCTGCAGCATTGCCGATGAGAAGTTGCAGCAGTGTTGATGAATTGCTAGTTTTTGATTTAGTATTGTCTTATTCATTTTGTTGATGATTCGTACATATGTTTTAGAATAAAGTATTGTTTGTTTTGTTTATGTGGATGATGATTATTGTGTCAACTTACAACAATTTTCACGTTTAAAGACATTTATTGACTATTCGATGTATTGGAACTTGGAAGATCGAAACTTTAATTTGATATATACTGCATTTTTTGTTAATATTATCAATATTATAATTTTTAAAAACTTAACATATAGATTGTTAAAGAAATGTTTACGTGGGGTTGTGGTGGTTATTATAAAACGATTATCATTATTTACATATAATGAATGATTAAATATCTTGTCGTTATTAAGTAACGATGAGTGAATATATTGTTGTTAATAAGTAACGACGAGGTTGTATATTGTTGTTAATAACTAACGATGAGATTGTATATTGTCGTTAATTGTTAAATATTATTAACGACGAACTTGGTCGTTAAAATCAATAACGACGGAGCCTATAACAACCACTTGAGGACAAAAATAAAGTGGTCGCTAAAAGCTATAACGACCAACTTTTGAGCCTATAACGACAATATTTTTCATTGTTAAAAGCCTTTTTTCTAGTAGTGTAAGAAAGTGGAAATGTATCGTTGTGGTTGTGTAAGAAAAAGGTGAAATGAATGTGAACCACATAAATTACCCAAAAATGGTAAGTGAGAAAATTTTTTGGGGACGATCCAAAAAGGAAAGTGGTACGTATTTTATGGGACGGAGGAAGTAATATTTTGTTTGTTGTATAGACAAAAATTGTATGTTCATAAATAAAAAATGGAACGTACACAAGACATGTACAAACCAACGTATACAAAACGAAAAGTTCAACCATGAGTAGCTAAGCTAGTGCACTGATTGTGTTCAATCTACTGTTGTGAACTCCAATAGTTTAGGAGTATTGTCTTGCCATGAAGAAGTTTAGGAGTACGTATTTATCACAGGAGTAAATAAAATGTGAACTGTTAAATTACTTCATACTCCTTAGTATATTGGGATACTCCTCATACTCCCTCCTTTAAAATTTTGCCAATTTTCTTTCTTTGAATGTCTCACTAACTTTGGCTCTTTTCGTTTTAAGTATAGAATTTGTGATTCCAGATAGTTCTCTTTCCTCTGCACAAATCTCAACCACACAGTTTTAATTTTTAATTCCCGTGTCGGCCAAACTTGACAAAAATTTAAGGGACGGAGGGAGTATAAGATTGAATTGAATGGAACCTTTGGTCTTAAAGTCAACTTGAAAAGATAAAAAAAATCTTGTTAAAAATTACTCCCTACTTCCCATAAAGTAGTACCTGATTTCCTTATTGAGACGTTTCAAAAAATAGTTCTCATTTTCCTTTTTAGAAAGTTTTGTGTGGCTATCATTCATTTACCTTTTTCTTACTCAACCACAACCATACATTTTCACTTTATTCTCAGTTCCTTAAACTCCGATCCAAATCCAAATGGGTACAATTTTATGGGACAGATGGAGTATTTAGTGGAAAATATGAATGAAACATTTTTTCTCAATTGACTGAAATTATTGCAAATGTTCATTTTATATACTTCGTATGTTTTATACTCCATATACTTTTTTCTTGATAAAATATATCTTAAATGGATCAACCGATTCAATTGTTGCAGCTAAAATTTAACCTGTTTTAACTTTTAACAGATTTAAGTAATTGGGTCCATTTGAATGTGGCGAAACGTTCTAAACAAGAAGTATATTAGCAAAATACGATAAAAAGATAGGAATGTTTATGAAATAATTGTTCCATGATGATGTCACTTACCATTACTCTTATATTTATCCGTTTCTGATCGGAGCCACAGCCATCCAAACACTTTCTTCACTAGAGAGCATTTCTTTTCTTTGCTTTTCTTCTTCTTCTTTCCTATTCGCAAGTATAGCAGAAAAAGAAAAATGAGTTGCAATGGTTGCAAGGTGCTTCGAAGAGGATGTGGGCCCAATTGCATCCTTAGACCGTGTTTGGATGAGTTCGATAACGCTCAAGCCCAAGCTAACGCCACTCTCTTCGTCTCCAAATTCTTCGGCCGTGCCGACCTGATGTCGTTCATCTCCTCCGTCCCCGTCCACCGCAGACCCGGTATACCCAAACACCACCTCTACGTCAACTCCAATTTCATTTTTATTGAATTTTGTGTCTGAAATTCAAAATCGGCTGCATATATAATCTGGGTTTTTTATGAAAATTAAAGCAGCTCTGTTTAGGTCGTTGTTATACGAAGCATGTGGACGGACGGTGAATCCGGTGGGCGGTGCGGTGGGGCTTCTCTCCACCGGAAATTGGCACTTGTGCGTACAAGCGGTGGAGACTGTTCTCTCCGGCGGAGCTCTGCAGCCGATCGCGGCCGATTGTCTAAACCCTCCAAATCCTCGGGAACCATCAGGACCGTTCCAGAAGAGCGCGTGGAGTCGTCCAGACCATTCCGTGGTTACCCAATCTCAGCCGTCACATCTCTGGAGCCGTCCGTTGCCGACGATCAACGGCGTTGCGCAGCAGAAACGGATCCCCGCGGAGACGTCATCATCGGAGGTGTATGGAAGTTCCGAGAGTGTGTGGCGGGGCGTGAGAGACGCCTCCGGGAAAGAGCCAAAGCTTCTCAACCTCTTTTTTTGATTAGTTAAAGAATAAAGTCACCGGAATCATCAGTTTTGGTATTGGAGTTTAATTTTGGTGGACTCAGTGAGTCGGAATCGGCAAATATGATCTGAGTTCCTGCGTTTCTAACTATGTCGAGCGGATTAAAGTTATCTTTTTCGCTCAATGAGCAATGAATAAACATTTTCCCTACCTATAATCATACTATTCCTAAACCAATTATCTACATATATTTCCATTCAAAAGATGGTACACTAACTCCCCATTTCTCATTATGATTATCATGATAATCATGCCTATAAGAGTGTTGAACCATAAATACAGGAGTCTTGAATTCCATATCATTAAACATGCATATAAATTTATCAAGAGATCTAAATTATACAAAAAAGTTAAAAAATTTAACCACTATTTATATTTTGCTCACTTTTGTGTATGTCCCTAGTTGTCCGTCTACAAGTAGGCATGGACTCGGTCCGGGCCGGGCCGGGCATGACCGGGCTTTTTTTGGATTCTTGAGGCCCGGAACCGGCCCAGGTAGCTACCGGGTCCAAGTCGGGCCGGGTCGGCTACATTTTTTTATTTTCTAACTACTTCCTGCCCCCCACCCCCTCCCACACCCCAAACTCCTCCAAAACACTCAGTCCAATCCATTTACCTCCCTAAGAATTTGCAAAAAAAATTGGCCCAGACCCGACCCGGCCGGTTCATTTTTTTTAGACCCGGGGCCCGTCCAGGCTGGTTCATTTTTTTTAGACCCAGGGTCCGAACCAGGCACGGACCCGGGCATCGGGCCGGGCCAGGACGGAACAGTACCAGGTCGAGCCGGTTACGGGCTGGTTGACCCGGCCCGAGTCCATCCCTATCTATAAGGCATGTTATGAACGAATTGCATGTGTAGATAGAGAACTAACGGGAATATATAAAATGTGTACAAAATATGTGTACCAACAAACCAAGCATTCCAGCTCAACTGGTTGTGAGGTTACCGTACCTAGTGGGAGATCTCGAGTTCGAAACCCATTAGACACATAAGGGTTTGAAACTCAATGGAGTGAGTTTCAGTCCTGATTACTCCAGACCCTCTCCCCCAGACCCCTGGAGTAAAAAAATATGTGCACCAACAATATTTGTGATGGATTTATACTTTTCTCGTGAATAAAATTTGAGTCATCACACATTGATAAAAAGGCCGTAATAAGATAGCAATTGAAGAACAATGCTACTATAGTAGTAGTATGGCTCAACTCTTGGCATTTTTATTACTAAATTAAAGATTGTTTAATGTGACTAGTGAAAGAATACTAATGTAATCATACTAACTTATGTTCATGGTTAAACTTAAGTTATCATGACATTACATTATAGTAATTAGTAGTCATATTTATGTAAATAAGTTTTATTTTAGTAATATTTTTGAAAATCTCCTTTTTTTTAAATGAGCTGCATGTATACCTACAAAATGTACGGGCATATGCAAAACATAATTAAATGAATTTTCCTTCTTGTTTACCAATTTGTCCACTCTTTAATTTCTCTTTTATACATCATTTCAGTTAAGTTTTATTTAAGTCATGGTAGACTTGACTAATTACACAATATTTTAGTGTTGTTAGAGAAAATTAACTTTTATCTAAATTAATTTTATTTTGACCTTGTTAAGATTGAAATGAATTAAGACTACAAGAAACATATACGGAGTACAATATAAAAAATTCACTCAGGTTATGATGGTAACAATTCATCTAAATGAATGATGCAAGCTAACATCTTAGCTAGGCTAAGAATGCACCTCATTTAACTCATGTCGATATAATTATATGAAGTCCACATATGGGATGAGTCAGATTATTGGCATGTAGTTATCTTAAATTCTTTAACAAATCTATGCCATAACTCTTTTGGTAAACATTGATCTCAGCTAAATAAATAAACAAGTTAGAAACCACAATTACCACCGTGTTTTTTCTATAGTTTTTTGTGTCAGTTATTTTCACTACAAAAAAATACGGGATTAAAATGGATTTGGTACAAATTGATGGATGGTTTCGTGTAAAATAACTTATACTAAAGTGCTTTTGATACGGATTTTGCGGATGCCTGCCAACTCCTCTGAATTTTGGCAAATCCCATGTTAATCCCGAGTTTTGTGAAGTGTTTGATAAATCTAATTAATACGGAGTGTTAGTATAAATTCATTGTCGTCAATCCCAACTCATTAAAATCAGGGTGCTAATAATGATGTAATGATGGTACTAGGGGAATATTTAAGTTGAGCTAGATTTTGTTTCCCTTCATCCTTCCTGCATAAAAATGCTCTGTGAAGAGAAATTGTCTTCGTCGGCTTCCCTGGTTTTGTCCGATTTCACAACACTTTTCCACACATGCTTTTTCACAATACTCGGAGCCTCGTTTGTGGTAGCGTATTGCCAAGTTATTTAATTAATTAATAATATAATACTCTTTTTTATACTTAATTAACTTTACATTTTCCTTTTTGAGCTGTTTCATATTAAACTTTACACTTCCTTATTTGCCTTATTTATCAAACAAATCTACATCAAACAGTGCATAACAGTGTCAAACAGTGTCAAACAATGTACGTTACAGTAAAGTCAAATTTATTTTCTTAATACGTGTGAAGTTAAAGTGTAAAATTTAATAACAACACAAGTAAGACCACAATAAATACTTTAGATTGACAACCTTAGTATATGACATAAAGGAACATGTCCGATTCATTGGGTGCGGTACACATCATCATGGGCCAACATTTCTTCTCCACCACCCCTTCTGCGATTTACATCACCACATTATGAAAAAGGTGCACATCCACATATATGCATAAATGAGAAATGAGAATGAAAAATGGTTTGTGGTTGAGATTTGTGGAGAAGAATGAGAAATGTGCAGAATCACAAATTAGTTGCTTTAGTAGGAAAGTCATAAAGTTTTTTGGGACAACCGAAAAAGGGAAGTTGGCAAAATCTAATGGGACAGGGGAGTATATATGTAGGGCCTGTTTGACACTCAGCGGTCAGCGGTTAGCGGATTCTATTAGCGGGTAGTAAATAGCGGATTTGATCAGCGGATTTGACCAGCGGATTAGTTTGGCGGGTTGCAAAAAGATGTTTGATAATTTAGTTGTTCAGTTGTAGCGGTTAGTAGATAAAAAGACCAAAAGGGACATTATAAAATTTAAGCATGTGTTTTTTGTTTAATACGACGTATGAGTTTCGGACTATACTAATTTTAAAATTAACTAATTAATAAATAATAGTATGATAATCCTCTATAAAAAATATGATAATAAGAAGTGAAACTATAGTGCAGTGGTGTGATATGTGGTCATGATTTTTGAAAACCGCAGAAGGATAAATAACTTGAAAAATTGCAAATCTACAGAGTATTACATAGCTACGTATTTATAAATATCAATACTTGTATAAATCAAAAGTCAAAACAGAGATCCAATAGATGAAGGATCAGTATATACGTACAGAAGGAAGGCACCGAACGAAAGAAACCGCAGGCTTCAAGTGGCTGCTGCAAAACAGAATACGAAGATGAGAGGATAATCTATGGAATTTTATATTTGTTTCAATCCACCAAAACCTAAATGCTCCGATTTGTAGCGTTTTTTGTTTTGGCGGCTTCATCCCAAACGCCGGTGCTAAACTGCATTTGCCAAACGGAATAAAAACAGAGGTTTGAGTCCTCCGAAACGCCAAAGCAGTCAAAGACGCCGATTTTGGATTGAAACGCCGATATCTAAACGAAGCCGTAGATACATATATTGAGTCCCATTCCGGTGCGTCCGGCCGCACAAGAAGCGCCGTCCAGCCGACGGCTTTTGGCCGCCTTCCTGAGAATTTTTTGATGAAATTTTTATGGCATGTTCATCATCAAGTCTAGTTTATCCACAAAAGATTCAGCTAAAAATTCAATCCGCAAGGTCGTCAAATGATTTTTTGAAGTTAACTGTGCAAAATTATACATAGAAAAACGCAGTTAACTTCCAAAAATCATTTGACGACCTTCCGGATTAAGTTTTTAGCTGATTTTTTTTATGCATAAACTAGACTTGATGAGGAACATGGCATAAAAATTTCATCAAAAAATTCCACCGAGAAGATGGCCAAAAGCCATCCGCCGGACGGCCCCTCTGGTGCGGCCGGACACACATGAATACTCCTCTACGTACATATATTCATGATCAAGATGTTTAAATGACTGTGCATGCAAATAACCGTAATTCCTCAAGAGGTAAATCACTAAATAACATGAAGTGCACTTAGATCTAAGTTTCCTAATAATATCAAATATCAACTAGCACTAACAGCTATCTCAAGTGCTTTTCGTGTTCTATGAAGGGGACGTCAACACAAAACCTTATGACCCAAAGTTCTTAATACCCCCTTCTTTCAGAACGAGAACCAGGAAAAAAATGCATATATTTTTTCAGAACTAGAACCGTATGCAAATGTGCTTGTATCTAGTGGCGGATTCAGAGATTTGTGAGAACGGGGCACATTAGATGTAGGGTGTGTTTTGGAAAATAAAGAAAATTAATTAAAATAAATTAATTAAATAAAATGACTAGAGAAAAACAAGAAAGGAGATGAAGCAGAATTAGCCAAAGCTCGTGCTACGCACGATTTCCTTAAAACGTATTTGTTGCCTCCCACGGTGCTAGGAGCGTTGCAACAATCGTTTCCCAGGATACGATGACTACGAACTAATGTTTGAGCACACACAAACAAGAGTTCCAGCGAACGAGAACCAAGTATGAACACAGAAGGAATTTTGGGAGTAGCTGGAAGAGTTTTTAGCTCAAGAAAACGTGAGGAAAGTGTTGTGCGTTGTCAAACCGTGTGTTTGTTGCAAAGCACCTGCCAGCTATTTATAGGAGGATTTGTTGTGTGTTAAATGGGGTGTTAATGGACCTGAACGTTGGACATCAATGACCAGTCCGTTGGGCATTGAATCGTTCATAAACTGTCCATTTAACGCTGCATTAAAAGAGAAGAACGTTGGGCATTAATTGTTGTAACGGAAGAAATGCGTGACAGAAGACCCCTTGGAGGGGTTCTGTCCGAAGCCAACAGAACACCCCTCGGAGGGTTTCTGTCCGTATCTCTTGAGAGATAGATTTTTGGACGGCATTCGTGTCCGCAGGTCGCCCGCGCACACGAGTCGGGGTTTTTCTTCTCCGTTTCGGGATTTGATCGGCACCCCCCCCCCCTGCGCGTAAGAGAGAGCCTTTCCCTTTAGGAATCTTAACTCTTTAAAAGAGGCTTCCCTTTATAAGGGGGTGAAAATCCCTTGAGTTTTTCGGTGTGGGATAAAACACACTAGAAACTCATCATTTTTCCCAGTTTTTCCATTTCAACGAGTGAACTTTGAGAATCAATTTCTCATTCACCCGTTATCCGTTTTGAGCGTACCATATATCGAATTGTAGCCCTTAACAAGGACAATCCGAAACCACTTTGACCCGATCCAAATCGGAAGTAGACCCCACTCAAATAATTGCCCCAAAATGACCATTTAATGCAATTTTTAACACATTTTTCCAACATTAGACACTAAACATAGTATATAATAAAAAAAATCTTAGTCCCAAGCGGGATAATGGTTTTTACCTTAAGTGCTACTAGTGAATTTCTGAGCCCGAAACGGGAATGTACATGCATGTCTATGTTTATACATATATAATTATTCTATCCTATCTACTACTCCGTAGTAGTCTAGTACTATGCTTTTACATACAAAACAAACTAACACTCGTGGCGTTTCTCCACCCTCCATTGAGTGATTCTTCCGTCTTTATTATGCAAATTGTAGTACAATTCTCTAGAATTAGTAGAGTTTATTTGTTCCTATAAAAAGAATTAACTCCACTTCCAAATTCCAATCTCAAATTAGGTCCACATTTTCAAATTTGCCCCATTTTATTCCATTACTATTGTTTATTGTTTCATTTCTACTTCTGAACTTTACCTAATTTCTTACACGAATAAATTTTATTTTAAGTCCTATTAGTATAGCATCAATTCCATAATTAGTCCAATTTTTAAACTTTGACCACTTTTAATACATGGCTATTGCTTTTGACCCATATATGGTCACTTTGTTGTAGGCCTGTACAAACACGGGCTCGGAACGTGTTTGGGCCGAGCTTTATCTAAAATTTCTGTTCATTTATGTGTGCGGGAGCGGCCCGACCCGGCCCGGATCAAAGTGGGCCACCTAGCTCCCATGTCCAAGCCCACCGATAGTAGCGGGCCGGATATTCTACCGAGCCGCCCGGCCCGGAAAAGTTTACCGTTGTTCAAATCTAATGAAAAAGTTGATATCATTTTTAAAATAACATCGCACCATTTTAAAAGTAATTAATGAACAAACTAATACTACCTCCGTTCTTAAATAAATGCAACACTTTAACTTTTACACTATTCACATGTTCTACTTTGACTACGTTTTATTTATTAATGTAACAATATTATTTTATGAAAAAAATATTGTTAAACTTGTCTCATTGTAAATTTTCATTATCTAATTTTTTTAATTTTTTACTAATACAAAATCATTTATATTAATGGTCAAAGTTGTGTCTCGGCAAGTGTGAAATGTTGACCGTTGCATTTATTTAAGAACGGAGGAAGTATAAGTATGCCTTCATGATATACACAAACTATTTTGAACAATTGATCTGCTCTAGTAATCTAGTATGTTTTTTGTTTGGCCGCTCAACTGTTACTCTGCCGACCAAATGGGAGTATGGTTAATTAGATCTTCTTTGGGGCCATTAATATGATGGGTAATAGCAAGTAGGGTTCACTTAGGGATGGACCCAACCGGTTCGGCCCGGCCCAGAATCGGCCCGGCCCGCTACTGTGCGGGCCTGAACCGGCCCGGTTGGTGCTAACTGGGCCCGAGCTTTTACCCGATTGGAGCGGGTTGGGCGGGGCATGCTCGGGCCACGTTTTCCTTGAACCGGTCCGGGCTTTTTTTTGTTTTTTTCAATTTTGTTTTGTTTTTCTTGGTTAGGGCTGGGTGTTTTGGGGGAGTTTGGGGGTAAGGTGAAGGGGGGGGGGGGGGTCGAGGGTTAATTAGAAAGCAAAAAAAAAACATAGAACCGGGCCCGAGCCGGACCGGGCCGGTTCTGGTTCACCCTTTCCCAAAAAAAAGTCCGCCCAGGCCCGACCCGGGTCCACCCTTAGGTTCACTAATGGGAAATAAGGAGTAAGTAATACGAAGTACTCCGTAAATAATATGGTTCATTGTGTACGTACTAGTATAGATATAAATATATATAATATGCATTATATAAGTTAATAATAGTAATATGTACTACATATATTATTAATTTTTCGTGCCGAGCTGTTTGGCCCGAACGGGCCTACAATATAACCCAAACCCGCCCATATTTTTACTGGTCGGGCTCGGGCATGCCCGGTGGGCAATTATACTTGTTCAGACCCGCCCATTTGTATGGGCGG
This sequence comes from Cuscuta europaea, assembly GCA_945859875.1. Taxonomy (NCBI): domain Eukaryota; kingdom Viridiplantae; phylum Streptophyta; class Magnoliopsida; order Solanales; family Convolvulaceae; genus Cuscuta; species Cuscuta europaea. Next base: position 8,246,447 of record CAMAPE010000002.1, read on the forward strand.
GCTGGACAGGCCAGGCGGGCCGACCCATGTTTGTATAGATCTACTTTGTTGATATATTTTCGATGGTTAAAATCATCATAAAGGTGTCAAAAAATGGATGAAAAGACCACACATAGTCAAGAAAAACTAGGCAAATTCCAAAAGTGTACAAAGTGAAAAAAGGTGAAGTAAATGTATTATCAACATAAAATTGGGATGTTTTTACTTGAACTGGAATTTTCTGATCTCATCTGGTCTCGAAAATGTAAGGTCTTTATGTATTTTATAACTTTCCAAATCTGAACTGATGTGACTAGGGGTGGACTCGGGCCGGACCAACCGGACCGACCCGCTACTGTGCGGGTCCGGGCCGGCCCGCTACTGTGCGGGTCCAGGCCGGCCCGGTGAACCGGTTGGTTGGCCGGTTCGGGCCACCCGGCCCGATGGGATCTCGGTTCGGGCTCGGGCCCTTCAAAAGGTGAACCGGCCCGGCCGGTTCGGGCCCGAGCCGGGCCAATTTTAATTTTTTTTTTTTTGAATTTTTTTTAAGTTTTTGGGTTGGGCTGGGTATTTTGGGCCATTTGAGGTGGTTAGTGTTGGTTTGGGGGTGAGGGGGATGGTTGGGGGTTAACTAGGAAAAGCCCAAAAAAAAATATAACCGAGGCCCGGCCCAGCCCGGCCCGGACCCGGAGGTTACCCGGGCCGGTTCCGAGCCTGCCCTTCATGAACCGAGGCTCAGCCAAGCCCAAGCCCAAGCCCGAACCAGGCCCGAACCGGAACCGGTCCACCCCTAGATGTGACATGACACTAAAAACGGTTCAAGTAAAAACATCCCAATATTATTATCATCATTATGTCAGCAAAATGGATGGGCCCCAATAGAGTAGCCGTATAAAGGCAACGCTTCACCTAAAACTTCTGGCGTCCACAAAAAGCCCACAGGCCACACTACCAATTACCAAAAGAAACCAGAATCGTGAAAAGCCCACAATACTGGAAATCATCCAAAAGTTTGGGGATCATGTCAAAGAGATAATTCTTCTTATCATTCCCATTATCACACTTCACACGCCCACACTGACAAACATACACCCACACACAGCACAGGATTCTTGGGAGGACAGCACCCAGAGAGATACTACCGCTAGTGCAGCAACCCCACACAAAGAATAAGGGGAGATTTGATGCCAAGATATTTGGAGATGTGGAAGTATTTATACATTTACAAATATAACCGGAAAACCTATAAATCAAAACCAATTAAAAAAGTAATTTCATCAAATGAAAAAATAAAAAAACACAGTGCAGTACATTCTTAGAGTCGCCTGACACTGTTTAACACTCTAACTAACAAGCAGCTTTGTAATAGTAATTGATCACTGTCGCTTGAGCGTCACTTTGGTTATGGAACGGAGTTGTGTTGGTTGGTTGAAGTTAGAGGATCAATCATTGTAAGAAGCAGTCAGAGAGATGTGGCGGTTTGCACTTCTGTTGTTGAGCCAGATAGGTTGCGCTTCGGCTGCAACAGATGTGTCCTTAGGCTACAATGCTTCACCTGTTTATTTTTTTTACTCTACGTTAGCAATAAATTCTCCTATTGCTAACTCTGTGGATTACATGATAACAAAATATCAATGCAATTTTACAGTTCTGCTCAATTTCTAAAGTCGAGCTAGGCAGTGGTCAATTAGGCGAATATAATTATTCCCAATCCAACCTATTTGCCCCGTTCAGTTGTAATGATATCATTTGATGATTAATTATAAACCAAACTAAAATTAGGCGAATATAATTAGTCATGAGTAAACCAAACTTCGTAAAAAAGTATAGCTTTGAATGTATATAAACTATCTATCTCCATAACTAAAATTACAAACCTACATTTTCTTTTAATTTTTTATTAATCATTTATTACTTGTTACTTTAGAACAAAATATACTCGTATCATTAAGAACCATATGAATTGTTTTTATTACCAAAAATATAAGTAATTAATAAAATGATTATATGAATGATAAATATTTAAATATAGCTCCCTGGGCAGTCTAGATGCTAGGCAGCAGGCCATCGTCAGACTAACGCTGGTATTACTTGTTCCTCTTAGCCTACATTTGGAATAAGGAAAATGGTAGTGATGGGAGGAAATATCAAGAAAAATGGTTTCTTAATGTTCCAGTTTACCTACGCTTGGAAATATGAAGAAAAATCAAATATGATTAAAGCTTTTTAACATTTATATATATTTAGATTTCTTAGTGTTTCTATAAACGAAAAATATTAATAAAATGAGATTGACCAAATATCTAAAGTTGATTAATGGGTCAGAACCTATTTTCTCCTTAAAAAAATCCTTCCAAATTTCCTTTCATCTTTCCTCCCAGTTTTCTTTCCCTGTCATTTTACAGTTTCCATACGAACCCTAAGTCCCTAACAGAATCTATTTGTAATGAAAGGCTTTATATGCTAGATCTTTAGCTAGCAGTGGAATGAAATACATGGGTACCTGAATCGCTGCCACCATGGACAAGAGCTCTTTACATTTATCAAGTGAAGCACACTCTAGGGAAGCTGTGTTAGATAGCTCATTTACCAATGCATTCGTGTGCTCAACCTGTTAGTTGGCAAAATGCATTAAAATTTGAACTGGTAATCCAACTCAAGACATTTACCAATGCATTCGTGTGCTCAACCTGTTAGTTGGCAAAATGCATTAAAATTTGAACTGGTAATCCAACTCAAGACGTACCAATGAGGATGGCATGTGTTGCCTAATGTCTTAGGATTGCCACAACAAGAACATGTCTCTTCGCAAGAAAAGCAAACACTACTTCGCAACCAACTCTACATTTATATAGATCATTTTGCCTCTTTTGAAGTAATAACACGTCCTCATATCAACTCAAAGTTTAACATATTGCGCTTCTATTAAGAAAATCTAATACAAAATTAAGGCTAGTGAAATCATGCATTTCTAATCCTGTAGAAAATCAAACATTACTGGATAAAAGATATCACAAGAATCAAATTTACAGGTGTCCATCTTGAACGGTCCCTATACTATGCCAGTTGATTCTCTGCCATTTCTGTTATATTTTTTGCTTAAATAAAGTTCTAATCAAACCTTTTAGGATCAATAACCCTTACATGGCACTTCTTAACTAGATTCTTTAAATTCGCGATTACAGTCTACCAAATCAAATATTTTAGTCTCTAGTTTTATTCTCAGGGTTACGGATCGAAATATATATATATATATCAAAATAAAATGGGGCACCTTGGTATTGAAGGCAATAAACAAACATTCGTGAAAGGAAGTCCAAAAAGTGCATATTTGATTTGTTTACTTTAAGAATGGAATAACCTTAGGAAGAAGAGAGCATATCGAAGACGCCATTGCTTGCATCACATCAACAGTTGAGCAGATGGCTTCTTTTATCTTTTGAATATCTGCCTGCAAATGGATTTTCAAAAAAAAAACTTAGCGGTAGGTTTTCAAGGAGGGCCCTGTATCCTGAAAATATTGGTGTGTGAGAGGAAATGAAAACGACAAGTCCTTTGACATGAGATTTGTTTTTTGAAGATGTACCCTAGCACCATCAACAACAGGTAGGCGAATAGTGCTAGCCTCCAGAGCACATATAGCAGCTGACAATGAACTGCAATGCTCTTCATCAATGTGACCCCAACTTTCCAAAATAGGAACCTATATTCAATTCAGATTGATTAGAATTTTAGTAAAGGCCAATTAAAGTTCATCAAAATACAGCATTTTGTTTATATTTTTCCGTTAAAGATGCAAATATTATTAAAACAAGTTCTCGTGGAATTATTTCCTTTTATAGTTTTACATAACCACAGACTTTTAATAAATGTCTTACTTGTTGCTTGAAGACGGAATACAACTTCAGATTGTGCTTCAATAAAAGCAGTTCTGTTTTTTTAGATCTAACAGAATGACGTAACTTTGAAGTAGCCAAATATGCGTCATATAGGGTTCTCTGGAGCAAAAGGTAAGAGTGAGGTGATATACATTCAAACTGAAGGCCACGACATAAAGACGCTATCAACAAATGGATCCAGTGAATAATGCAATAAAATTTCTGAACATATAAGTTGTCAACAACAGATGGGATTCGAGAGATGGATTCACAAGTTGCCTTCATTTGTTCAAAGAGCAACTCAATAGTCATGCATAAGAACCAAATTTTATTTCCTAAAATAGCTTAATTGATATGATAACCACTAGTAATCCATCTAATCTGTTAAGATTCAATCCAAAATAGCTCTTGAACTACACAATGAAAGTTTTATTATGAGGGAAGTTTGCCTCATTTTTTCCTTCTGATGTCCAAATTTCATGTCCAGCAACTCCAAATTAAAAGCAGACAGGTGAACAGAAATCCTTATTATTGAACACAAATTATTTGATCAGATAGTAAACTTCCCTTCATGTACCAATTATGCATACCTAAAGCTTTATAGCTTCCTCTTTTTATATGCAGACTACGTATGACTTGAAACCTGTATATGAATTATGGCAAGTTTAGAGCTTACCTCAGCATTTTCCGTGTGTACATAACAAGCTACCTCTGCTCTTGCATTGATAAAGCACCATTGCAGGTGCCGATTATACAATAGCCTCAACTCAAGTGCATCAGCAACCTGATTCTCACCTGCCTTCCCTTTCCTGATGACATCAGTAGCAAAGCTCAAAGTTGAAGTAGGTGTGCCATTCAAAGTATTGGTCATTTTAGCCACATCACCACTTCTTGTTCTGGTTGGACTTGGCATCCCCCTCAGAGGATAATTAGGTGTCATAGGTAACGCCTTACTGGGAGAAGCAGGTCGAAGACGAAGAGGAGATGAAAATCCTCGACTGGTAGGTGAGAAGACTTGCTTGTCATTTGCATATTTCTTATGATGAATCTGCTTCGAAGGAGACATTGATTTATATACATTGCTTTTCGAGTCTGGTGTGTTTTGCTCTGGGAGTGGTAAGACCTTGCCCAGTCCTAGGCTTAGATGAGCTACAGAACCACCTTCTTGCCCACTTGAAGCACTCCCTGATGAGATACTTTCACCATCAGAGGCTTCACAGACCAAACCAGAACCAACCTTCCTCTGTGGCTTAACATTGAAACTTTCAGATTTTGGTTTGCCCTGAACCCTGGCTTGGTTATTCTCAAAACATAATGGAACTACTCTTCTGGATCCAAATCCAAATCCAAATCCATCATTACCACAATCCAAGCTCTGAGTTAAGAAACATGAATTTGGCTTTAACCTTCCAGGCCACCTCAGTTGATCACTAGGCTTCGCGTTATTAATTCGATCCTTAGCAGCCGAGGACTGTACCGTTAGTCTCCTCTCCGGTGTACCTCTCTTAGGGCTGCTTAGATTATTCGCAGACTTAACCTTACTAAATGGCAGCGGAAAAGATTCTCTCTGAAAAGACACGGACAAACTCTTGGTAGACGTAGTCAACAGCAGCTTAGCCGCCTCAGACATCTCCACCCTCACGGGCGTCCCCGGCCTGCGCCTGTCCGCAGACAGAGACCGCTTAACAGAAGCTGCATTCTGTATAGGCTTTGCCGCCGGTCTCTCCGCCCTCGTCAATACCGACGATCTATCCTTCCTTGACGAAACGGAGTATGACGGCGAAAATGAACTGGATGAGTTGGAAGATGACGTAGTTGATGTAGAAATGGTTGGCAGAGAGCTCGACTGGTACCGTGAAGTAACCTCTCTGGATTTCGGTTTTCTCGCAGTTCCATTCCCAGCTTCGGATGGCAACAATGTCTGCCTCTTCTGATTCTGATAATTCACTTTAGGGTTTGGCGTTTTAGTCGTCGACACAGCAGTCAACACCATTCTACTCCCTCAATCCTCACATCTCTCTCACTGATTTCTGTCTCTACAATATCAATCTCACAATCCAGATGCTAACTTAAAGCAGATTTATAGTAAATTACATAAATCAACAATCAATCAGAGTATGTATAGTTTAAAGTGAATTAACATACGCAAATAATGTTTATGAGAGAACAGGCACCGGAAATGTGACCGTTACGCGCGGAAAAGTGACCGTTACGCGCGGCCGGAAGGGAAAAGATATAGGCGGAGAAGAAGAAGGAAGAAGAAAGCGATCGAGAGATTTTTGGAGTGTAACTGTCTTTAGCGAGCCAAGCGGAGGCTGGAGAGTAAAGTTCCGGTGACGTGTACGATGCTGTAGCATTTATGGCTTGTACCATCGCGCAGAGAGGTTGCACCTTGTTCCCGGCAATAACGGATGATTCCGATAAAGTCTAACGCTCGAGCGTGGGAGTGAAATGCACTCGCTCCAATAAGTGCTCTTTTGAGCGCGTGAGTGGGGATGAAACGTTGTTGAGAGTGGATGAAGGCATCTGTACGCCACCGTGGCGCCCACCTTTGAAAAGTGAAGAGTCGTCGATTGAGACAGGCGAAGGAGTAAAGAGGGGACGCTGTTTTTAGGAAAATTCTTGTTATACAAGAAAATTGTGCACGCTCAATTTGGGTGTCATAAATAAATTTGATCGATTATTAATACAATTTTTTTGTGATATCGGTAAAATTTGAGTTAAAAAATGATTGACATGATAAATAAATTTATATTACGTACTAAAAACATAGGATTTGCAGTGATTTTCGGCAGATATTTGAAAAAAAAATCATTAAGGATTTGGTAGAGATATGTCAAAATTATGTCAAAAACACTTTGACACGAATTACTTAATACGAAATGATCGATAAATTTGTGTCAAATTCGTGTCAATCTCATAATTTTTTTGTAGTGGTGAGTAATTTGTTCATACTAAAAATTGACCAAATTTATGTATGATACAAAAAATGGAGTGTGTGAACTTGTTTGGTAACACTGAAATTGTCTGAATCTATTAATTATGCTGAAATTTATGAAATTCTGATTAAAGGGATTGAATTGGTCAATTATGTTGATTTATGAAAAAATTATATTTAAAATACTTTTTATTAATAAGATAAGGAAAAATTATTTGAAAAATAGTTAAAATGATTTTCTATAGTAACTTCACTCAATACAGTCAGAAAAGTAACTTCAATCTTTTTTTTCTTTCAATTCAGCGTGCCAAAACAAAAGTTACATATTTGATGAAAATTTGGTTAATAAGTTTGATGAGTCGAAAAACACGATCATCAAACAGGCTCTATGTGTACATAAAACGTGGGGGAAATTTCCGAAATAGGAGTAAAAAAATTTGAAAATTCCAAAATAGGACTGTCATGTTTTTATTCTCAAAATAGGAGTAATTACTGCCAAGTTTAGAAATATTGTCATGTTTAAAGTCTGATACTGCCAAAACATGACAGTAATTAGTCATATTTAAAGAATAAAAACATGATAGTCCTATTTTGGAATATACAAACGTTTTTAGTCCTATTTTGAGTAATTTCTCTAAAACATGTTTTTTTCCTTAGACGAGTACATATCGTATACTCTCCCCGTATCATATTAGTTGCAACATTGAAATTTACACACTATTCATGTACACTATTTTGACTACATTTTATTTATTAATGTATGTGAATTATTTTTTTTGAAAAATATTGTTGAATTCATCTCCTTATAAAGTTTCATAATTTGATTTTTATTTTTTTTTTACTAATAGAGAATTAAATATAATAATAGTCAAAGTTGTGCATGAATAAGCGTGAAAAAGGAAATCTCTCAACTAAAAAAGAAGGGGGGCAAATAGTATATGCTGCGCAGTACGTACTCCGTAATCAGTATATGTTTACTTAACGGTGAATTTGGTCAATCTTAGGGAGGACGTTACGTTAATGAGAAACCAAATTAGATACTTTAATCACGGCTAAGGAAATGTCTCTTTCAATCTGTCGCCATTAACACTTGAAACGTGCGAGATTATTTAAGTGAAATGATTGAGTCGTGTAATTTGCTACACTTTTCTTAAAAATAACGCACTCTTTATGTCCCTAACTAATTTACGTGCAAATTAGAATTGTCATTAGCAGTGGGTTGGTAAATTGAGACTATGCATCACTTGAAAATGTATGGTGTCAGTGTATTCGTCAAATTGGCTTCAATTTCTTGTTTGTGAATCTCTTGGTCCAAAGGGTGGAATCTCCCATTCCAGGAGCCCCCATACCCCGATCCGACAGGATTTTTGGGAGGGATAGTTTGTGGATCTCTTTATTCTATTGATAGTTGTCATAACAAGTTACTGGATTGATTGTAAAGAGAAGTAAAAAATAAGTGTGATTTCGATATCTCCTATTAAAATTTTATTTCAATTTTTATTTTGAGACACGTAAATAAAAATTGTCATATATGGTGTCTATCAGATTATAAACACTACTCACATAAGCTTAATATTGTTCACTAAAATATAGTCTTCTTCCAAAAACAAGACCATATGTTTGGTTTATAAACTAGTTGATCCTATTTTTGGAAAGAAGTTACGTTTTAGTCCTATTAAGATAAATCTCTCAAGATTTTTTCACCAACCATTCATGTACCCTTTTATTATATAAGTAATAAGTATATAACTTCGCCCGTAGCAATGAGCAGTCACATTGCGGAGTTGTAAATTATACTTCGTATACTTTTATTTTCCGCTTTGAATGCACTTTTATTGTATTCAATGTAGTCATTTCCAAGCAAGGGTAGAGCCAAGAGAGATTTTCTTAAAAAATAAAATGAGACAATATTAGCGAGACGGAGAGAGTAATTCATAAAAAACTGGTATCAAAATATAAAGTTAGTAAGCGTATTTCTGAATATTATTTATTGGTTCGATATTAGTTTTAATGTCTTAAATTAGTGGTTTTTTTTAAAAAAGTGACTCCATTTTATTTTTTTTCTACACTCCATTTTAAAAAGTGGCTCTATTTTATGTATTATTATTGGTTCATCGAAGAAAGTTTGTATTATTTAAAGTTATTTTCCCTGTTTATTATTTTAAGGTGTCATAAATAACCGTTCGTTTAGAAAATTATTGAAATAAACATACTATAATTATAGGATATTATTTTTTAATCTGTGACATAAATATTATTTTTCTAAACGAACGGTTATTAATTTTCTAAATGAACGGTTATTTATGTCACTTCATTTTCTAAATGACCTTATTTTTATATTAATTAGAGATTATAGATATAAAATGGTAAGGACCAAGTGGCTCTGACTTTCTGGGTCCGCCACTATTCCCATTTTAGAGTACATTCCTCCAAAGTTGAATGCCTAAGAGTCACCCATGCCCCAACCCGACAATGCATATGACATATGGAAGGATGTAAATCACGATATCTCCGTCTGCCCATTGGTAGTCGACTTTATACTCATGTGTAACAGAGGTTCAATCCATCACGCATGAGCTATAACTTTCACACGATCGTTGCAGATTTCGAACCTCGATTATTTCTTCAATTCTCCCAACACTCAAACAACTGAGCTACCTATGCGGGTCCTATTTTAAAATACATATGCATATACAAAGAGTCACAGAGATATCAAATGTACATAGGGTGTTATCAAATGAGATTTTCATAATGAAAATTATGCACGTTGGGACATCGGGTGCTTTAAATATTACTCCGTATATTATACGGAATATTATACGTAGTAATTCATTGGTCACTTTTTTATGCCATATTCAACAAATGTAAGGATATAAATATTGTACTATATTAATTAAATAATAATGAATGCCAGTAGCTTCTCCTTCTAATTTGAAATATACTTATAGGTAAATTATCTATTTTTATTTATTTATGAAAAACAACACTTCACTACTTATAGATCAAAGTAGTTGTTTTTTCATAAACAATGCAAATACAAATTTGTATTGATTGATGATAAATATCTAGACACATTTCAATATCTCACTGTAAAATGGGATCTAGAGGCTCATTCTACAAGACTACAACAATGAAAATGTTTAGGGTTCTTGGATATCTAAACTGTAGACCTCATAGGTGAATTAGTCCAAAATCTTATTTAGTAGTTTAATAATTCATCATTAACAAACAACGTTTCATCGTAGTGTGCTAAATTTAAAAAGAATTTATCACCATTATGAGTCATACCAAATTAAGTTAATAAATTTGATTAAAATCCAGACAAGTGCAGAAAAAGCTTGGTACACACAGATATACAACTGCGTTCTAGGAAACAATCCATAGGATGGCCACAATCATAAAAGAAAAGAAAGATATACCAGAATAGCATCCACACCAAAACCAAATTAGAAATTGCCCTAAATAGGAGTAAAAACGCCTTGAAATTCCAAAATAGGAGTATCATGTTTTTTATTCCTTGAATAGAAGTAATCTGCCAAGTTTGGAAAAAATGTCATGTTCAAAAGCTTAGTAATGCCAAATTTGGCAGAAATTTACTCCTATTTAGGGAATAAAAAACATGATAGTCCTATTTTGGAATTTCAAAACTTTTTTACTCCTATTTAGGGAATTTACTCAAACAAAATTCTTAAAAATATACGGAGTATATGATACTCAGTCCTCCCAATTTTGACATCCTTTATCAGGCAGGCACCTTTAGAAAATAAGGTAAGGTAAGGTGACTATGGCAGGCACCTTTAGTAACTATGGCAGATAAAAAACTACGATAGTATATTGTTTGGTTTTGTGCGTTTAATAGCACTTGTCATGTACTTCCTAAATATAAAACTATTATTTATATCAATAAATATAATATCACTATCATAAATAGCTTTAGTCTAGGCTTGATACACAAGTAGAATACATTTGTGAGAGAGAGAATCTCAATATATTGTTGGTGTTTGTTTGGCTTCATCCATTCTTGAAATGTGATAAATGGATTGTCATTTTGGCAAGTTATTATGGTTAGAAATAAACTTTTAGCTAAAATTACAAGTGTTGTTTTGAAGCTTGACAAGACTTGAAACTACATCCTTATCTTTTATTGGAGTTTTTTTCTTTTTTATATTGAAAAATAAATAATGCTTCCAAAGATCAATGCAAGTTCTAAAGACTTTCAAATATATAAAATTTTATGGTGAGCTTTTATAATACAAATGTATAAGATGAATAAATTAAGGAATTTTATCAATTCAGGACCTGAAAGATAGATAAATTATCAATTCCGGACCTGAAAGATAAATTGTATCGGTATAAAACCCGAATGATGGAAAACTATCAATTTAAGACCTAACATTTCATTTAGTTTAATAAAACTAAATGATATTTAAAAATTTTGAAATAAAAAAAATAATAAAATTCATGACAACTTAGGTTCTAGATTGATAGTTTTCAATCATTCAAGTCCTAAATTGATAATTTTCCATCATCCAGGTCCTATATTGATACAATTCATCTTTCAGGTCCTGGATTGATAAAATTTCATAAATTAATAATAAATACTCATTCATAACGAGCAGCATTACATGTCAAATAAAACTACTTACCCTTCCTGTTTACATCCATCAACAAAAGAATCACATCATTGAATACATAACAGCAGAGGAAATATTGCTGATGAGGTCCTTATTACCTGAAAGGGGAACCACAGTTAGCCTTCTTTATGGCTTGTTTGGACTGTAGGAACTTTCTCTTCTCCGTCTCCATTTACAGATGCATCTAGAAAAGGTGGCTTTGCAGCTCCATAGTAAAAGAATGCGATTACTTTTGACAGATCATCTGACGTTCGAAGTGCTACACCAAGCAAAAAAAATTATAAGAACCATAAGTGGATTGAATTGATGTTTGAATCTAAATCAAAAGCCCATTTAGTATGACCTAAACAAATATAGCTTAAGTGACTAAATATGTTGAAGTTTATGAATTTGTCACTAGATCTGTCAAGTTATTTATAAAGTTATTGAAAATAAAATTTTAAATAAGTTAAAGAAAATAAGATCTAAAAATGAAGGTAGAAGCACCTCATGCGCTACTTTTTCTCATCGACTGCCAGACGGCCAGTGCAAGGAGATAAATAAGTTAGTGCATTGTGGAAAAATGTAAAACAAACTTACCTTTAGTCTAGGCTTGATACAAGCTTACCAAACGGACATTTAGTCTTGAATGATTTATAAGAAAGACTTGGAGTATATCTTTACCTTTTTCGCGGTGCAATATTTTTCCAGATTTGGTGAATATGAGCTCAGGGAAAATAGATACGTTCAGAGCAGACACCAAATCATGCTCCACAACAGCATCAATGGCTAAACACTATCAAGTAAAACCGTCGATGATGAAGTATTTAAAAGCAGAAGAATAAATTAAAAACACTAAATTTCTGCCAAAATGGTACAACACGAAACAGGAAACATCAACAAACAAATTTAAATTTCACTTTAAATTATAAAAAAAATCATAAACTTTCACTTTAATTTACCCTAGGTGATGGGAGTCTGCAATTCCAGAAAATGTGTACAGCCTTCTCCAATTCATTCCTTAACTTCTCATTTTCCTTTGGCCTATAGAGATAAAAGGAGGTGAAACTAGATTATAATTTGATATTACAAGTTTGAAAAAACTAGGAAACGTCCCATGTGAAACTCACATAATATCTAATTAAGATTGCTACTGAAATACACCTAATTTTGCTCTCATTTATCCACATTTGGCATTCCCTGTTAAAAACGAAAGAAAGTTAAAACTGATAAAATATTAAAATTTATACTCCTGTATCAAGTGCACTCTTCAAATCAATTGATTCTGGCTTCTTAGCAGATAGAGTATCCAAATGGTAAAAGTATGCTTGGTTGGTAGAGCTTATTTTAGGCTCCAAATAAGTCACCAGTTCTGTTTGGTAGATAAAGGAACAGATTAAAAAGTATCTTATTTGATAGGAAAAAGAAACTCCACTAACCCCACCCAATAGCATCCTGATGAAAAGGTTGCTGCAGTTGTGTTTTAGTTTACCTTTTCGTCTAATAACCCTACCTTTCTACAAAATAACTTCAATATTAGCAATAAGATATATCCTTTTATATGTTCCCACATGTATCAGCTACTTCACATAATTATTACTCATTTTCATTAAGAAAAGCAGTTTGAGAGTGAGCGAGTCATATTATATTTCCCTTTTTGCTAAACAAATCTCAACCACACAGTTTTCATTTTCTTACACAGTGTGCTAAGTCACAATGAGACTTTATTTAGGGAACGGAGGTAGTAGCTTTTGCAATTTTCTTTCCAAATGTGAATATATGGTAAATCTGTAACTTTTAATTAATGCATTGTAAATGAAGTTGGAACAATAGCTTTAGAGCACCAAATTATCTTTCCAACGAGGTATAATACGCTCTAAACGGAAGAACACACAGCAAGATATGAGTGTCACAAATACTTAGCCTTATCTTTATGATTTAGCGTTTTCAGCGTAAATAGAGCACTTTTAGCGTAAATACAGTGTGCTAAGTCAAAATGAGACTTTATTTAGGGAACGGAGGTAGTAGCTTTTGCAATTTTCAACCAAGTGTGTGAAATAAACTTTTAGCCTCTTTGAGGTCTCCAAGAAGTATCAAAGAAATGGGAATTGGAATTTGCAGCCACCTTTGTCATCTAAATTTGAGTGTGCACTATGCACTCGATTTTTTAAATCACTAATACTTGCACACCAAATTAGAGAATTTGTACCATGTTTTTTCCTCAAATTAAAGCTTATCCCCATTACCAGAATTTTTTCTAACTTTGTGGTGAAAATATTGTTGATTTGAAAATTAGGGTGTGAACTAAAAACTGGATAAAATTTTGAGGAGCAGGTTCCAATTCCCTACTATGGAAAAAGACTGATTTAAAAAGCAAATGAAATGAAGAATAGAAATAGTCCAACATCCTTATATAAACTAAGGAATACGGAGTAATAAATAATATCAATGGTGAAGAATTACACAGTGTTCCTGTTATCATACAGATAAAGTAGCACTGATTAGAGATGTATCCTCAAGAAAAAATATTAGGAATGGCACATACTTAGTAGTCATTTATTATTCCATTTTCATTTTCCTGGACATATTGGATGTTTGGGCTCCTAAATATGCGTTAGGATCAATATGGCACAGATTGGATGTTTGGACATACAAAATGATCAGAGATGTATCCTCAAGAAAAATTATTAGGAATGGCACATATTTAGTAGACAATAACTAGACATTTATTACTCCATTTTCTTTTTCCCAGACATATTGAATGTTTGGACTCCTAAATATGGCACATATTTAGCACTGATCATTAACCACTTATACCTAGTTTAGGATCAATATAATTGTGTATTCCATAATAAACTTTACAAAAACAACAAGACACGGAAAAAATTTAATCAATATGACAAAGACATATCACCAACCTCATATAACGGTTATGAACAAGGAGAATCAAGGGACTGAAGTCCTTGAACACGGCTTCTTCCCAGTGTGGGGTGGTCAAGTCTTTAATAGGGCGAATATAATCATCATCTTGCCACACTATCTCATTTTCACTGTTAAAATCATCATTGTTATCGTCATCATTATCCTTTTTCACACTTTTTATGGTAATCTTATTAAAGAACTGATCTAAGTTGAAACCCCTCCCCTCTGCATCCTCTGGCCAATCAGGATCTTCTTCTTCCACAACAAGAGGGTAATCCGCCAAAAGCTTGTTTATTCTTCTCTGCTTCTCATCCATGTCTGTTTCTTTTTCTTCTTCTTTGATCTCAGGATATGTGTCCATAACTTTCCTAATCTTTCTCCTCCACTCGAGCCTCTCTTCCTTATCCATTACAAAGAAATCATCATCAACCTTTTCATCACTCTTATCTGATTCATAATCTTCATCATCTCTATCATTCCCATTGTGAAATTTGAGTAATTCTTCTATTTTTGAAGCTCTTAGTCCACATTCTCTAAAATTTGCATCCTGTTATCCTGACCCAATTGTTATGCCACCTCATTTCGACAAAATATAAAAAATACAACATGAATATGGACTGGTGTTCCAATAGGACAATTTTAGGAGGGAATCCCAAATCTTAATTTTGTATCAGACTACTAAGTTCAAGCAATCAAATGAGAATAGTCATCCACCAAATATGAAAATATAAATTCAGGTATGTAACCACAAACCTTAGTTCCAACTTCACTAAAAAATTACTAAAATTAACCATTTAAGTGGCATACCAAAAGAGATGAAGAGCTGAATAGTGGCAGCCATAGAGGAGTTAAAATCCGTAACCTCGAGGGAAGAATCGTGGACATTCTCTGTTGGTTTCTCCAGAATGAAGAAGTTCCATTTCTCGATAGAGAGGACAAAAATGGCGTTCTTACAGCAAGTTGCTGCAGTTCCATTTTTTAAGCAAGAATCCTTCAAGTATAAACTGACACTGAATGGGAGAATATATTACTGCTTACAATATACGGGTAAGACCTACAGGTCGCAGAAGCATAGAAGAAGCGAGTAGGCTACGAAGTAGACGGGAAACAGACAACCACAACCACTTTAGTAAGTGTTAGCACAGTTTTATTTTAGTAACTAAAGTGTTGGTAAATTTTAGGAGTAAGTGCTGGAAAGGGAAGGTGAGCCTAAATGTTACAAATAATTTCAAATACGGAGTACATTTTATTTAGTCCTGTTGAAAATAAATTGATTAAGATTTGCCAAAACGGGGAGGGAATGAACATCCGCTTTTGAGTTCGCCGCAGCTAGGGTTGCCGACTCCTATAGGCTGTAGTGTTGAGCTTCTAGGGTTGCGGTCTCAGAGGACGCCTAGTTTTTTGTCCGGCGGTGCTTCGCTCAGGCAAGTACGGCGTCGAGAAAGTCTTTGTTATTGGATGCAGAGGAAATCACATGGAGAATTTTGGTAGGGAAGAGTCAATAAGCATCTTATCGTGGAATTGTGGAGGACTGTACAAAAAGATGACGATTAGGGTGTGGCGGATGAGCGGCGGGCGCGTCCCCCTCCCGAGCTGCCGCCATGGAGTGCAAGCAAATATAGGGTTTGGAAGAAGATGAGTGAACTCTATTTTAATTGTGTTTTATTAAGTTTGTGTTTTTCTGTCGAATTGTGTGTTGTTTTGGACGTGTTCTTTTTTCCTACCAGAGAAATTCTTAAATTTAGGTTAGGTGATGAGAAATCTAGTTTGCCAGCCATTGGCTCAGTGATGCCCATTACAGGATCAACGAATGTTATTGCTTCTACAGAGGTGATAGATTCTCAGTCTGGTTCGAGGGCGGATGGCAAACATAAGGCTTTTTATCGTTTTGTTTACTCCTTTTTCCTTGATTGCATTATCAGCCATGTGACGAACGTTATTTTGATTTAATATATTAGTTGGATTTGATGATAAAAAAAAATTGCCAAAAACGACAGTGAATAAGTACCTTTTTTAGAATAAAACAATGATAATCTTGTATATGAACTTTATTTTTTTGTCCTATTTGGGGGATTTTGTCTCTATTGTTTGCGTTCCTTCTTGACCCTCCTATGAATAAATCCTGGCTTCACTCCTCATAAAATGGAAATGCTTATCTCAAGCCAAAGTTTCAAGTTTCCGTCGTAGTCTATCACGACTCCTATTGCAATTTCATTCCGATTCACCGTTGGATATATTCGGGACCGAGGACATGCCAAATCCGATCAAAGCATAAATTTGGTTCCAAAAGATGATCAAATTGGGCTTGTAAAGTGTCCAACTTCTCAAACCTGGCTATCGAAGATGCAAAAGGTTCATTACTACCTCTGTTCTGGGTGGACAAGCTAAGGTCAGTCGAAGATGAAGAAGATTTGCTCAAATGACCGTCCAAAACTAAGTGCATCTTTAATGAGGCTTTGGATTGATAAAAATGGATTGCCACTTAGATAGAATAGATAATGGGTTAAAAATACTCTCTACAAAGGAGCGGTCTATATATCCTGTGGGGCTGAGTTGGATTTAAAAACCTCCCACACCGTCCAATACCATGTCTGATTTTAGCAAGAGGGTTAGACAGGATGACTCAGCATATAAGTTATTTTTTGTCAAATTTTTTTGCCATGATATGTAAAAATACAGTGAAATCACAAAATTGGGCGCAGCAAGAAAACACTCCAAAGAAAAGAATTATCATATGCATCTTCTGAAGCACTCTATAGCAAAGTAAAATACTTTCTAGGCATTTTCTTGAAGCAAACCCTAATAAGTGTCGAATCTTGACTTGGTCTTATATTGAAATCAATCTACTTAAAAAAGAATCTTACAAAACACTTGATAATTTTTATTTTTATTTTCACCTTATAAAATCTATCAATCATTTTCACCTAACGTGTGACATTTTATTTCGTGTGTTGATCCCTATAGTAATCAAAATAAATAAAGCTAAAATTTCTTACCGAATTGGATTGGCCGAAATTACTGAACAAGATTATTTTAGCTATTTTCATTCAACTTTTTCTTTATTTTATTAATAAGTTATATTTTGAATGATTTGTTATTATAATTCAGCAGAATCTATTAATGAAATCAAAATTTCACGAGCGATTATGACTTTGCACCCTATGTTTTGAATGATATTGAACTTTGCACCCTATTTCAAAATCATTAATGTATGTATCACATGAAGCCAAAAATTGTGAAGAAATGGAGTGCAATGTCAAATGATTTTATATTGAAACGGGATGCATACATTAATGACTTTAGAAATGAAGTGTAAAATGAAATATGGCCCAAGTTTATTAATCATTAACAATAATATGAGTGCAAAGTCAAATTCCCCAAGTTTCACCAATTTTATTTGATTTCACTGAAAATTTCTCATTTGAACTAGTTTTGTAACACGGTGAGATGAGTTCGATTCTTGGAATGAATTGAAGAATTGTTAACTTGATATACGTCTGGTTCTATCAATTTATGTGAGGAGTCGATAATAAGAATGGTTGCTATTAATCATTAACAAAAATATAATTAACTAATTTATGTATTACCGTAAAATCGTTAACACATTATAATAAAATACTCCGTATCAAACTAATAATTACTGCATCTCTAACAAACAAACAAGGTTACTATATGAAAATATTCTTTGTTAAAAAAGTGTACTATGAATGTTTTTTTCGATGGACGTATTATGAATGTTAAAAAATTATACGAAAATACTTTATTTGTTAAAAGAAAGTAAATTAGAAGATATAGAAAGTATGGTGTGATCTGATCTGAACTGATCTGATCTGGTCTGATAAACGTCTGGTCTCTGTGTATCTTATAACTTTGGAAGTCTGGTCTGATTTGGAACTGAAAACAGTTCAAGTAAAAACATACTCAATACTCATCAGAATAAATTTGATGCTAATAAAAGTGTATGAATGCTCTGAATTGACGAAATTGGGATTTTTAACTGAAACTACAAAAATGCCCAGATCGTACGGTCCAGACCCTACCACCAGATGTATGATACTCCCTTCGTCCTTTATAATGTGACCAAGTTTGACCGACACGAGAATTAATAAAGTAAAAAATGTATTGTTGAAGTTTTTAAGGAAAATGAGAATGTTGGAGCAAAATCGGTTTATGACCTGTTTGGATCGAGTGTTAACAGGTGTTAGTAAGTGTTTGAGGTGTTAATCAAAACCTTCCTAATACCTGTATTTACTACTACATATTTTTTTAACACCCCAATTTGGAGTGTAATGAAGTGTTGGACAACTTTTAGCCTTATGATTTCAAAAATAAAATATCATTCTTCCTCCGCAGCAAACAGGGACCCCGTTCTCTTCGCCTCTTGCAGCTCTTCTTCCAGCAAGGACTGTTCTTCTTCAGATCTTCTCCAGGTTTGTGTTCTCTCTTCCTCGGTTCTTCAGATCTTTTTTTATTCCAACAGAGAGTTGATGGATAGTGTACCCGGGGGTAGCTTATCCGAGGGGTTATTACGGGGAACAACAAGAGACAAGTCAGAGCAAATGAGTATAGAGAGAGAAGTGTATTAGAAAGTGTTCAGCGTTTTCAGCGTGGTTTACAACGGGGAAATGGGGGGCTATTTATAGTAGCAATAAATGCCGGACAGGGACACCTGTCAAGCGTCCATTGGCCGAGAGGTCACCTCAACTGGTTGGCGCTGGCAACCGCATGTGGCCGCATTTAATGCGGCTGTTGGATGGGACGTTGTACAGGGTACAGTGATCCATACGCATGTGGAGCGGATATTATGTCGGAAAAGGCACCCTCGGCAGTAGATGACTAGCCGAGGGCTCTGAGTACCGGGGACCCCCTTAGTGCCGAGGGCTCCAGTTGCCGGGGGCTACTGATTTTCGCCGTTTTTCCCAGTAACTTTGTTTTCCTGTCTTGGTCCTCCTGTGAGAATTAGAGCCTTCGGCCAGGGGGGCGATGGCACCCCTGGTGCGCATTGTGGGCTGCTTGGTACTCTGGGCGCTGTGATTTGGGTCTGTTGTGCTTTCTGGGCCTGTTGGGCCTTCATTGGAGTAGTAGGAGTCTGTGGGCCGGGGGTTCCCGGGCCATATACTCCATCAGGAGTCCCTCACTCCTTTTGCCGAAAGGTACTTGAGGGAAAAGGAGTAATTGTGTTTGTCCTCTGCCGTTGTTCCGTTGTAGTTTGTGGTGTTGTGGGTAGTTTGCTGTTTGTTTATTCTGCCGAGGGCAGTCCCTCAGTTACCCACATGTCGGGACTTGAGGGGTCATGTTTGTGATTTTTGTGATTTTTCCCGAGGGGGTTCTCCAGTCCCCCACTCCTTGAGGCACTTGTAAAGTGGTGAAAAGGAGTAGAGTAGTCATGCTGCTGATTTGGGCCGAAAGGTGACGGTTTTCGTTTCATTTTGGGGGGATGCCTCGTTAAAAACCTCATTAGGAAAAACCCTATGGGAAAAAATCCTAATGAGGGAAAAAGAGTGCACCGAATTCCCCCAATGATGAATCGAAAGCGTGAAGCCCTGGTCTGAAATGGAGTACAATGTTGATGCCGAAGGCTATCCTTGCCCTGAGGGTTCATGTGTTGATTAGCCGGAGGCTTGCTGTCGATACCCTGAGGGCTCATGTGTTGGCATGTGGGACACCTCCGGGCAAGGTCTGCACAATCTCGGGCCATCGTAGGCCAGAAGTAGCCCTGGATTATTAGCCTTCGGGACATGGAGAAGGGTCCATGGTGAGCTGAGCAAGTGCCACTGTGTACTTCCTCCATCGCCACTTCGGCTTCATCTTGATGAAGGCACCGAAGTAGTGTCCCGTTGTAGGACCTTTTGTAAAGCCTCCCATCTTCGATAATGTAGCTGGGAGCCCTCAGCTTTGCCAGCTTGGCGCGGGCCTCATCCGCGGGCAGTTGCCCTGTGGTGATGAAGGCAACAATGTCCGAGATCCAGTCCTCCTGTCTTTGTTGTATATTCATGACGGGGCTAGCATGTATGCTAGAGAGGCTGAGTTCTTCCACTTTGGCAATCTTCGAGATATGCTCAGGGGATTATGTCGAGAGCTTTGATAAAATGTCGGCCTCAGAGTTTTGAGCCCTCGGTATTTGAGTAAGAGAGTGTGCCTCAAATACCTTAAGCAACTCCTTGGCCGCCTCCTTGTATTGCTTCATTCTCCCTTCTTTGGCTTCGTACTCCCCGGAGATTTGGCCGACGACTAACTTGGAGTCGCACTTGACGTGGATTTGCCGGGCCTTCATGTTAGCTGCCAGCCGAAGGCCACAGAGGAGGGCCTCGTATTCGGCTTCATTGTTGGAGACTTTGAAGGAGAAACGGACTGCATAATAGGCCCGGAAGCCCTCGGGTGAGATGAGAACCACCCCTCCTCCACATGCCTTGATGGCGGAGGAGCCGTCGGTGTAGAGGGTCCACCAATCATCCGAAGGGGCCGAGGGCTCCTCGTCCGTGACTGCCCTTGCCGTACACTCCGCCACGAAGTCCGCTAGGGCTTGGCCCTTGATGGCGGGCCTAGGACGGATGTCGATGTTGTATTGGCTCAAGAAGACAACCCATTTTACCATTCGGGAGGAGCTAGTGGGGCTCCTCATCAAGGCGCCGAGGGGTTGGTGAGTGAGGACCTGGACCGGGTGAGCCTGGAAGTAATGGCCCAACTTCTTGACGGTCCACACGATAGCCAACACCGTTTTTTCCACGGGGGAGTACCGGAGCTCCGCTTCCCTGAGGGTCTTGCTAACATAGAAGATGGCATGTTGGATGCCATCCTCTTCCCGGATGAGTACAGAGCTGATGGCAGCCGGGCTGACACCCAAGTAAAGGTACAGGATTTCCCCCACCTTGGGTTTAGAGAGCACATGGGGTGAAGATAAGTACCGTTTCAGTTCCTCAAAAGCCCCTTGACATTCTGAAGTCCACTGGAAACCGGCGGTTTTCCTCATGATCTGGAAGAAGGGTAAGGACTTCTCCGCCGATTTTGATAAGAAGCGATTGAGGGCTGCCAGGCGGCCCGTCAATCGTTGGACCTCCTTTACGTTGCGTGGGGGCTCCATGTTGATGATGGCCTGGATTTTCTCGGGGTTGGCCTCGATACCCCTTCGGCTCACCATGTAGCCCAAGAATTTGCCCCCCTGAACGTCGAAGGTACACTTCTTTGGGTTCAGCCGAACGCTAAACTTCTGCATGATGGCGAAGATCTCCCCAGGTCATCAACATGGCTTGTTGATTGCTTGCTCTTGACGATCATGTCGTCAACATACACCTCCATGGTGCGGCCTAGGACAGCTTGGAATACCCTGACCACCATTCGAGTGTAGGTGGCACCTGAGTTCTTTAGGCCGAAGGCCATGACGAGGTAGCAGAAGATTCCCTCGGGAGTCATGAAGGCTGTTTTTTCAGCGTCTTCCTCATGCATGTATATATTTGATGATATACGCGGAATGCGTCGAGGAATGACATGATTTCACACCCCGCTGTTTCATCCACAAGTTGATCAATATTTGGCAAAGGAAAGGGGTCCATGGGACACGCCTTGTTGAGATCCGTGTAGTCCACGCACATGCGGAATGAGGGTGGTTTCTGTGCGAGGACTACGTTTGCCAGCCATGAGTGGTACTTTACCTCCTTGATGTGCCTGATAGAGAGGAGCATGGCGACCTCGTTCTTCACAAATTCCCTCCTCTCGGCCGAGAGGGGTCTCCTCCGCTGCTGTACTGGTTTGGCCGAAGGGTCCACCGAGAGGCGGTGGGTGATGACCCTTTGGCTGATCCCCGGCATGTCCTCCGGCCCCCATGCAAAAACAATGGAGTAGGCGCGGAGGGCGTTGATGATGCCGGTCTTCAGGTCTTTAGGGAGCTTGGCTCCAATCTTCACGACTCTCTTCGGCTTGGCTGGATCGAGTGCGAAGTCTTCTACCTCCTCGGCTCGTTCATCCCTCGGCCTCCTTTCTTCCGCTTCCACAGTTCCTGTGATGGTGTCAACGCGGAACTCCGTCTTGCTAACCTTCTTTGTAACTTGAAGGTAGCAAGCGCGGGCAAGCTTTTGGTTCCCCCTTGAGTAACTGTAACGCCCCTCTCAGGGTTAAAGGAAACGCTACATAAACTTACTACTTAAAAAAAACTGCAATATAACGGCCGTTTGTTTACTAAATAACCCTGATGAAATATCAAACATAACAAAAATATAGCTCCAAATAAAAACTCAATAAAATCTTGTTATCACCAGCAAAATGTGATAACCACCTGGATCCAGGAATTTACTAAAACTTCAAATCTTCAAATAAAATAAAGTAATAATAATAATCACTTTAATATAACATCTGAAATACTAAAAAAATATAATAACTAGCTAGAAGCCGCCAAGGTCGTTCCTGTTAACTCATTTCGGCACGCGTTCACTCTCTCATCATCTTCCTAGGCCTTGGCCTTACCTTTAGTATCTGTACATGCGAAGAAAGAGAACAGATAAGCTTTACGCTTAGTAAGTCACTATGGATCCACAAAAATATCTGTGAAGTCTATGCTAATTTATCAATAGATAAATTTAGGCTATAAGCATGCACTAAACAAACCATTAACAAACAGCTTCTCGAATAAATTCTGAGAGAGATCTCGATAGAAAATATTTTCTAAAATAATTTCTCAAAACTACTCGAGAGATCTCAAAATTTCTTTCTCAAAACATCTCTGTAAAAATTTTCTGAAAGAGATCTCAAAAACAACTTTCTGTAAAACTTTCTGAAAGAGATCTCATAAACTTTCTTTAAAAACTCTTTGTGGCTAATTTTAACTGTGGGCCCGTGATATGTACTCAAAGGCGCCAATCCGACAGCTCAGGTGAGCGACTCACTAAACATATCGGACTCTCTGAAACTGAAAAACTGATAATCTGAGGGAACTTGTTCCCGAGTACATATCACCTAATCTTTCACTTTAAATATTAGTTCTTCTTTTTTGGTGACGTTTGAATAAAAACATCATTAAAATCTTGAAATAAAAGTACTGACATAATCTTGACTATGCCAGAATAATAAACATAACTAAATATGAAAATTAAATAACTCATCAATTAAATCACCAAGTTCACATAATTGCAAATAGTCTAAAAATCATCTATTAAAAATCAACCAGACTTCTTTCTTTTATTTGGTTGAACAAACATGTACAGGTGGTAGTGAACTTACCTGTAAAGAGCTGAACTCGAAATACGCAAATAAATGTGGCACCTTGATAACGTTTCCCGGTAAGCTCTTCTTTCAATCTTAAATTATAATTAATAAAAGTAATGAGATAAGAATATGTTAGGCTCCAAACTAAATTTTATACAACTCTAACTCAATTTCTAACTCAATTTCTATATACTGGAAATGTCAACCATAAGGAATGCTAGATTGATCTTTAGGGAGACGAGCTAAGCTTAAAATCAATTGGCTAGTTAATCTAACATTGATAAAAGAACTTCTTGTGTCATAAATGAAGGTTTTAAGAAAAATTCTCTTGCTGATGGGTTCTAACTACTGCGTACAATTTATGTAAAGAACAAAATAATCAAAACCTCATGAACACCCATTTAAAAATTCTGGATTTGGAGTCAACGAAACATGAACTAATCAAAGGTTAGAATAAAAAAAATAATGGAACTCCATCCGTTAAAGATGTGCACGCAGCAGAGAAAAGTTTATTTAAAAAAAATGAATGCAGTCTGTTTATGTTCAGATCAATTTTTCAGAAAATTATGCCCTCAAAACCGTAAGGGAATCTTTAAAATTAAAAATAGCAGCAGCAGCCAACTAATCTACGATTAAAATCAGATAATATAACTATATAAAATTAACACAATGTTGGGCTACGAAGTAAAACAGTTGCTCGAAGGACCTGCTTCTGTGAGCTATTAGCATCCCTGCTCAGCTTCTAAAAATAAGACAACAGATTTCTAGGTTCTCTAAACAAGTACTCGTTTCAAGATCGATCAATTCTGCCAAATCCACTCTAAAATACAAACAATCGATACAATTTACTAACTCAATGTTTTTGGGTGGAAACTGTTCTGCCTACACCCCTTCTCTACCCAACACACTAAATAAACAACCTAATTTTTTAAGTATTTTCCAAAGATAAAAGAAACTACATGATGGAACGAGACTTGTGACATACCAGGTTTCAGATTTGCTCCAAAACTAAGAAGAAAACTTGTATCGTAAATTGAAAGCGAAGAAACCCTTTCTGGAGGGGAGAGACGGCTGCCGAGGGAGGATAGAAACGCAGGTCTGGCCGCTTCTTTGGTTTTAATATTACGTATGACCACTTCTTAGGGATTTCAGTCTTAAGCATATTTGTCTCGGCTTAGTTAACAGAATTGGGCTAACATAACTAATTTGGGTCTCTTAGTCCTCTAAGAAAATACTTATGACGCATCTGAAAAATAATATTTTCCCTTTCACTAATATACTAAGTAGAAATATATCTATATATATATATATATATATTTATTTCTTGGATTAAAATTATTATGAGCTTACCGGTCCACGTTACCTGCCAAAAACATGTCAAATACTAAATATCACATTATTCATAACAAAACTTATTTAGCTGACTAAAATAGTAATAACTAATTATTAAACTAAAATTTAGCTCAAAAAAAAAATCGGGGTGTTACAACCCTTCCCACCTTATAAAAGTTTCATCCTCGAAACTTAGAACAATTCAGGATAACGACGTCTCATGTCGTCCTCAACCTCCCAAGTAGCTTCTTCAACTTTTTGATTTTGCCAAAGCACTTTCACTAAAGCTATCTCTTTATTCCGGAGACGTCTAACCTCACGGTCAAGAATTTGTACCGGCTTCTCCTCGTATGACAAATCTTTTTGCACTTCTATTGTTGGGGGTATCAAAACATGCTCTGGATCAGCAAAGTATTTTCTCAACATCGAAACATGAAAGACATTATGAATGCCAGAGAACTCTTCAGGTAGCGCGAGCTCATAAGCTACCTTCCCAACTCGCCTAATGATCTCATATGGTCCAGTGAATCTGGGGCTAAGCTTTCCTTTCTTTCCAAACCGCATCACACCCTTCGTCGGGGCTATCTTAACGAAAACAAAATCCCCCACTTCGAATTCCAGAGGTCTCCTCCGAATATCTTCATAACTTTTCTGTCAACACTGGGCAGATTCTATCCTTTGTCTGATTGTCTTAATAGCTTCTGAGGTCTCATCTATCAACTCAGTCCTTCCTTGTAACTCCTCTTCTAGAATCTTCTTTTCTCCCGTTTCATACCATGATATGGGAGATCTACACCTTCTCCCATACAATGCCTCATATGGAGCCATGCCGATGGTTGCTTGATAACTATTATTATAAGCAAATTCCGCCAAACTAAGGTATTTAGCCCATCCTCCTTGAAAATCAAGAGCACATGCCCGTAACATATCCTCTAAAATTTGATTTGTCCTCTCCGTTTGGCCATCTGTCTGAGGATGAAAAGCAGTACTAAACTTCAACTTCGTGCCCAATGATTCTTGTACACACTTCCAAAAGTGAGACGTAAATCTGGAATCTCTGTCTGAAATAATACTCTTCGGAACACCATGCAATCTAACAATCTCCTGTATATATATTTTTGCCAACTTCTCCAAAGAAATACTTGCTGAAATTGGGATAAAATGAGCAGATTTAGTCAATCTGTCCACTATAACCCATATAGCGTCATAACCTCCAGTTGTCTTCGGCAAACCCATAATAAAATCCATTGATATCTCATCCCATTTCCACTCTGGAATCTGGATAGGCTGAAGTTCTCCACCTGGTCTTTGATGTTCAGACTTAACTTGTTGACACGTCAAACATGCCTGAACGAACTTTGCAACATCTTTCTTCATCCCTGACCACCAAAAGCTTTCCTTCAAGTCGTGGTACATCTTGGTCGAACCAGGATGCATAGTGAATGGTGTCTCATGAGCCTCCTTCATAATCTGCTTCCTCAACCCCTCGATGTCCGGGATGCACAACCTGTTTTGGAGTAATAATCTCCCATTCTCATCCAAACGAAACTCAGGACATTTTCCCTCCTTGACGCACTCCTTCAACTTAACTAACTCGGGATCAAGTTCTTGCTTCATAGCCATGTCCTCAAATATTGATGGAGTCACTGTCATAGCTGCTAGTCGCCCACCTAGAATCTCCAACTCAAAATCTTCAATTTCCTTCCTCAGCCTTGGATCCATTACCATCATGGACATTACTGTTGCAGAAGACTTCCTACTAAGTGCATCTGCTACCTTGTTGGCTTTCCCCGGATGATAGAGGATCTCACAATCATAATCTTTCACTAGCTCAAGCCACCTTCTTTGCCTCATGTTGAGGTCCTTCTGTGTGAATATGTATTTTAGGCTTTTATGATCAGTGAAGATCTTGCACTGAACTCCATACAAGTAATGCCTCCAAATCTTCAACGCATGTATCACCGCTGCCAACTCCAAGTCATGTGTAGGATAATTCACTTCATAGTCCTTGAGTTGCCGAGACGCGTAAGCAATTACTCGTTCATTCTGCATAAGAACTGCTCCAAGTCCCATCTTCGATGCATCTGTGTAGATAACAAACCCTTCCTTGCCTTCTGGGAGTGCTAAAACGGGTGCATATGTCAACTTATCTTTCAGCTCTTGGAAACTCTTCTCACAACGATCAGTCCACTCAAATTTCTTACCCTTACGAGTCAAGGTAGTCAATGGAAGAGCTATAGCAGAGAAGCCTTCCACAAACTTCCTATAATACCCCGCAAGGCCTAAGAAACTTCGAACTTCTTTCGCATTCTTCGGCCTGCTCCAATCTCGGACAGCTGCTACCTTTGAGGGATCTACCGAAACTCCATGCTTTGAAACTACGTGGCCAAGGAATGCTACATGATCAAGCCAGAACTCACACTTTGAAAACTTAGCATATAGCTTATGTTTTCTCAGTGTCTCTAGTACTTCTCTCAAGTGTTTTTCATGCTCCTCCTTGGACTCTGAGTAGATCAAAATATCATCAATGAAAACAATGACAAACTTGTCAAGAAACTCCCTGAACACTCTATTCATCAAATCCATGAACGCCGTTGGAGCATTAGTCAGGCCGAAAGGCATAACCACAAATTCATAGTGTCCATACCGCGACCTGAAAGCTGTTTTCGGGATGCCACATTCCTTGATTCTTAGCTGATGATACCCTGAACGAAGGTCGATCTTGGAGAAAATCACCGCTCCCTTCAACTGGTCAAACAGGTCATCAATTCTAGGCAGGGGATACCTATTCTTGATAGTCACTTTATTGAGCTCTCTATAATCTATGCACAACCTCATTGTGCCATCCTTCTTTTTCACGAACAATACTGGAGCTCCCCACGGTGAGTAACTGGGCCGAATGAAACCCTTCTCTAGCAACTCCTGCAACTGTTTGTGGAGTTCTAGATATGGTGCAGTACCGGGCAGCAGCTCAATCTCGAACTCAATCTCTCTACTCGGTGGTAGTCCAGGAAGATCCTCGGGAAAAACATCACTGTAATCCACCACAATTGGAACTTCAGATAACTGAATGGGTTCTCCAGTGCTCTTGTCTACAATGTGAGCTAAGAAAGCTTCACATCCACTTCGAATAAGTCTCCTTGCTTGCAATGCAGAAATCATCACCTTCCCTGATCCTTTTGGCTCCCCAAGAAACAAGAAAGGATTAGACCCTGCGGGCGCAAAACTAACAATTCTTTTTCGGCATATAATTGAAGCACTATACTTCTGCATAAAATCCATGACGAGAATCACGTCATAATCTCTCATATCAAGCACGATCAGATCCACAAATAACTCTCTCCCTGCAAAACTCATTGGCACTGCTCGTAACCAATGAGTCGACAACATGATCTCTCCTGACGGAAGTGCTGTGGTGAACTTATAATCTAACTTATCTTGATGTGCTGCTAACGATCTAGCAAACTCAAGAGATACAAAGGAATG
This sequence comes from Cuscuta europaea, assembly GCA_945859875.1. Lineage (NCBI taxonomy): Eukaryota > Viridiplantae > Streptophyta > Magnoliopsida > Solanales > Convolvulaceae > Cuscuta > Cuscuta europaea. The sequence goes on from CAMAPE010000002.1 coordinate 8,274,790, forward strand.
TGTGGCTCCAGTGTCAAATAGCACATTGGCGTATCTATTAAGAATAGTTATCTGACCTGTGACAACACCGGGATTTATTGATGCCTCCTCTTTCGAGATTGTGAACACTCTAGCAACCGGAGCCTCTGGTGGTGCCTCAAGACGCCCTTGCTGGATGGATGGTCCTTCTAGATAAGCCTGCATATTATGGACAACCGCTGAAGGTGTTGGATTTCTTGCCATGTGAGTGATCTGGTAGTTTTGCTGATTCTTTCTTGGACATTCTCTCGACATATGGCCCTCAAGGCCGCAAGTGTAGCAAGCTCTAGAACCCAATCTGCATTGGCCTGGATGATTACGGCCACAATTTGCACACTGTGGAAATTTCATCTGTTTATTTTGGTGTCCCTGATGGTGACCAGCTCCTTTTCCATCCTTGCCCGTGAAGTTTCTCTTCTTGTTACTCTTCGAATTGTTCATGTGTCGTTGTGACTGATTCTGTGACTGCGAGGGCACAGGCTGCGACTGAGCGGGTACTGGATCGCTAGAGATGTAGTACTCCTTTTGAGTTGCTATAAAAACACAGTCAGCTAGTGTAGCTGGAGTCTGATTGACATTCTCCAAGTGAACTGCTATATCCTTCCTAAGAGCTGCCAGGAACATCCTCACCTTATCTCTTTCTGCCGGGGGCGATTACCGGAGGTGGCAGAATCCTTGGGATGATTGCAGGGAGCCCCCAGCCCCCGGTTACATTTGTCGTCTGGCCGAGGGCGTTGTTGATCTGGGACATGGTGGCATTTCTCCACCTCCTCGGCCTCGGCGTACCGGTCCCCCGCTGTAGGGCCCTTATATAATCGCGGGGGGGGGGGGGGTTCGATGATGAGGCTCCTTGAGAAGTTCCCGAGGCGGAGTACTGTTTGTAGGAGGGCCAGGAGGGTCCCGTCGTCAGCGCCATCAACTTTATTAGCCTCTGTCCTCCTGCGCTCCAGGAAGCCCCGAAGGGTCTCCTCCTTCTTCTGCCTCACTGTTAGCAAGTGGGAGAAGTGTTTTCTTGGGCGGCGCCTCCCCGCAAATTGCGTCAAGAATCGCTGGGCGAGTTCTTGCCATGAGTCAATGCAGCCCTCGGGCAATCGATTTAACCATTCGTAAGTTGGCCCCTCTAGGGTGGAGAGGAACCAGCGGCACAAATATTCATCCGATGCCCCCATCATCATCATGTTGTTTTGATACCTGTTGTAGTGCTCTTGGGGGTCAGTCTTTCCGTCATAGGGCTTGATGAGTTGCCCTCGGTATTTTTCCGGGATCCGGGCCGCCAATACCCTTGTGGTAAATGGCGTCCGGGTCCGGAGCTGTATGGTGGGTTCCCCGGAGCCCTCGTCTATCTTCTTATGCATTTCTTCCATCTTGGCCATCATCGCCTCATACTTGAGGTCTGTATGAGGGGCAGAAGTGGTGGCGTGGGCTTTGGTGGCCTCCATCTCGTCAAGCCGGGGCTGGAGGGCCACAATGATTTCGTCCCGGGGGTCCTTCGGGAGGGCCTCCGCCCCCTGCGAATGGACCCGAGCCGAGTGGGCCTGGTTGATTTGGTGGCGTGCGTCGTCGGCATGGAGAGGTGCCTTGCCCTTGTCCTGAGGGAGACATCTTTCATTTGCCCTGGAGACGGACCCGCCACTTTCCTGAGGTCTTTGGAACGCCTTCCCTCCCGAGGCGGTCTTGGACCCCTCGGCGGTCTTGCGCCCCTTCGAGTCTCTCGAGGGCGGAGGTCCGGAGTTGTTCCTTGTTCACGTTGTGGTGGTCCCGGGACTGGACTTCCTGGGAGGCCGTATCTTGGGCCACGACCCCCTCGGAGTTCCCCATCCGGAGGACCGCGTTACCGAGGGGTCGTGGATGAGGGGGAGGCATAATATTCTCCCCCACCTGAGGTTGGAGGGGAACCAAAGTGCCGAAGGCACCCGGGTTCTGGGTGAGCGTCTGGATGAAGGCGGAGAGCGCCGATTGCACGTCGATTGTGATGCCTGGAGGGCTAATTTGATTCTCGCTCCGGTCCTTCTTCTTGGCCTCGATGCCAAGGCGGGCATCGGGGGCATTTTATTGAATCTGTTGGCGTAGGTCGACAGCCGTCTGGTCCAACCCGGCGATGACGCCGCCCTCGGGAGCCCTGTAAGAGGCTTCGGGGACGTCGACCTCGCCGAGGGCCAGGTTCCTGTCCTCTACATTCTTGGAGTTGGCACGAGTTGTCCTCACCATTATAGCTAGGCGTTTTGTGTTTGGTCGAGGGTGAGGGTTTCTTACTTGATTGTTCGACCTCTCAACGAGAGCACCAAATGATGGATAGCGTACCCGGGGGGTAGCTTATCCGAGGGGTTATTACGGGGAACAACAAGAGAGAAGTCAAAGCAAATGAGTATAGAGAGAGAAGTGTATTAGAAAGTGTTCAGTGTTTTCAGCGTGGTTTACAACGGGGAAATGGGGGGCTATTTATAGTAGCAATAAATGCCGGACAGGGACACGTGTCAAGCGTCTATTGGCCGAGAGGTCACCTCAACTGGTTGGCGCTGGCAACCGCATGTGGCCGCATTTAATGCGGCTGTTGGATGGGACGTTGTACTGGGTACGGTGATCCATACGCATGTGGAGCGGATATTATGTCGTAAAAGGTGCCCTCGGCAGTAGATGACTAGCCGAGGGCTCTGAGTACCGGGGACCCCCTTAGTGCCGAGGGCTCCAGTTGCCGAGGGCTACTGATTTTCGTCGTTTTTCCCAGTAACTTTGTTTTCCTGTCTTGGCCCTCCTATGAGAATTAGAGCCTTCGGCGAGGGGGCCGAAGGCACCCCTGGTGTGCATTGTGGGCTGCTTGGTACTCTGGGCGCTGTGATTTGGGCCTGTTGTGCTTTCTGGGCCTGTTGGGTCTTCATTGGAGTAGTAGGAGTCTGTGGGCCGGGGGTTCCCGGGCCATATACTCCATCAAGAGTGTTCTTCTTCTCTTGGTCGGTGTGTTTGTATATATACACGAACATGTGCTTTGTGTGTGTATATACATATATATATTGATAACAATCCTTGGTTTTTGTACGGAGCTTTATGTAAAATCAGTATATTAGAAAAGTATTATTGCTCAGAATACTGCTTTGGCTTTGATTCAATTATTGCGTACACATACACTCGAAGGTTGCCTCATAACCCTCTGAATGATCGAGTCCCGCTTCGTGTACACGCCGGGTTACACACTGTTGGGCCGGTAATATTCCTAACAGTTGGGCCGATGAGTCGATGCTAAGAAGGAGACAGGACCAAGTCAAGATAAGGTCAAACCTGCGCAAATAGGAAGGAGAGAAAATAGCTTGAAGCTGGGAAAGAGGTTCCTATTTTCATGGATACTTGTAGTTAGTGCGTGAAAATTGTTAAAATAAATAATTCAAAGTGTTTAGCCCAAGAGGAGAGCTCAGGCAACGTAAGTGAAGAATAAGTCAAATTGAAGATAAATGCTGAAAGAATGGATAATGACAAAGGAGAGCCTATTATGTAGGTAGTGCCACCTATTTTGGTGGAGCAGTTGAAGTTAGTGCTACTTAGTAATAGAATAAACAGAGAGCTACAATGTAAAGAGAAGAGAATCAATTGGAAATATTAGAACACAATATTGTATTCAAGCAGTTCTTATCAATTCGAAATACTCTATCATACTAGATATATATTTTTACATCTTTGTTCATTCGGTCATCAATTCATACTTGTTCGATTCCCATTTCAATTTTAGATTAGTTTATTTTTAGCATAAACAATTTGGCGCCGTCTGTGGGAAATCCGCATAAAGAAGGATCGACCATGGCCGGAAGTACAAATCCTTTGCTAGTAGAATTTCATGAACAATTGGAAGCTGTCAATGAAGAAATCCGGCGTGAAATGTCTTATCGGATTACTTTTATCCAACGAGAAAATGACGTGTTGCGCTCTCAAGTGCAATCAGTGGCGTCCATAGTTTCCAACTAAAGGTTTAGACGAAGAGGTGATGCCATGACAGCAACAACAAGGCTGGAATTGGACCCCATTCCAGTCTCGACCGAATTACTAACCAATACGACGGACTCGCTATCTCTTACGTTGGGGTTGTCCTCAACCGGCAATCAGCACCCACGGTTATCTCGCAGAATCCTAGATGGAACATGTTTCACAATCTATTCCCGGAACCCTAGAGACGACGAGTTCCAGACCGTGTCGACATCCCTCGACATGTCGACATTCCAAGACATGTCGACATCAACAACCAGAGACGACAAGAACCCGAAGTCATCATTATACCATCGCCAACCAGGCAGGAGGCAACCCACGCAATGACGCCACCAACCTCGACGACAAGACAGATGCAAACATATCCAACATACCCCTTAGCCAACATCATGGCAGAGCTGAGGGAAATGCGAGAGAAGATCAATGGTATACCCGGAGTGCCACCGCCATTGGATGTCGCTTCTCAGACATGCTACGCAGATTCCCCTTTCGGACGACACATCATGGACGTTGAGATTCCAAGAAAGTTCGCTGCCCCCTTGATGAGATTATTCGATGGAACTACCACCCCCTGGAACATGTCGCTCAATACAAGCAGCAGATGCTTGTCGTTTCGGTCAGACCAGAACAGCGGGAGGCTTGTATGTGCAAGGCATTTGGGACGACATTGACAGGGCCAGCGTTGACGTGGTTTGTCAACCTACCAAATGAAGGCATCAACTCGTTCACGGAGTTAGTCAATCTATTCAATCAGCAATTTGTGAGCAGTCGGGTCCTCGAAAAACAGACCAGTGGCCTTTACCGAGTAATCCAACGACGGAGTGAATCTTTGAGAGATTATTTGTACCGATTCAATAAGGAAAAGGTGTCGATCCCAAAATGTGACGTCTTTACCACCATTGAAGCATTCAGAAGAGGTTTGTATGAAGATTCGGAGTTGTGCCACGAACTGACGAAATACCCTTGTCAGTCCTTCGAAGATGTCCAAGCAAAGGCGTTGGCTTTCATCTGTCTAGAAGAGGACTTACGATCCTGTCGAAGACAAATTGAGCGTGAAGGGGGGCACAGGAATCAGAATCTCCCAGGAGGCATGATAACAAGCATGGAAAACCATATTCGAGGCCTGAGGAATGAGTCATCACTTCTGTGACGAGATAGATCGGACGACATGACCGAAGTCGTCGGACGGGGGGCATGTTGTCCGATGATACACAGGTTCCGAAGAGCCGCAATACGGTACCCTTAAAGTTGTTTCATTTTTAGTTTTGTATTTTCTTTTACATAGTGTTGTCACTCCTATGATGAGATAAACCAGACGACATGACTAAAATCGTCGGACAGGGGGCATGTCGTCTGACAATATACATGTTGTGATGATAAATATTTCTCCAGTTTTGTATACATAGTTTTAATTTATTACTTTCATTTATCTATAAACGATGACTAACTTAAGCATCGGAGGGCTGTGACTTTTAGCCAATGGCCAACGTTAGCGAATTCTTTTTTACACAGGTACAATCAACAATTGATGATGGCAGAATCCTGACATACGAAGCCTTACAACACGTCAAAATACAATTGACGAGGGGCTTACATCAAATGAAGTCTTACAACACGTCAAAACACAATTGACGGGGGGCTTACAGAATTTAATGGGAAGGGTTAGGCTGCCCATGAGAATATCATGGATCACATTCCTAACAGATCCCATACACTACGTTTTGGCCAAAACTACAGAAGTACACAACAGAAGCATGTGCTCCAAGAGCATGACAACACAAGCTCCAAAATATAAGGAGACAATACGAATGACATTGACGTAAATCTTAAATATTCATGTCGACGATATTACTAAAACCATAAACGAAACATAATTTAAAGTTTTTGCTGGATTTCAATTACGTTCATGCAACCTGGCTCGCCATCTCTATCAATGGACATGTCGACATCCCCAGACATGTCGACATCCCCAGACATGTCAACATCAACCTGGACGAAGTTTCAACTCGTCAGCATTGCTTAGCTATGATCATTAGCACAAATGCGGAGGAAGGTGATAAGAGATCAGCTTTCGTTCTTCGTCGCTTTAGTCAAAAAGACGGATTAGATCAGATACAACTTGCATGGAGATTAACGAAGTCGTCTCATCAGACAAGTGACAGGTTGATGGAAGCATGTCGTCAGAAAAGTGACGAGTTGGCAAAAGCATCTTGTTAGACGGATGGTAGATTGACAACATGTCTCATCAGACAGATGACGAGTTTACATGGGCAATATTCAAGGATGACAGGTATAGATGTTTTTGAGATTTCGAAAAGTTGATGCTTAACGGGTTGGGATATGCGCCCATATGCCTCAACTTCTCGAAAGTGGGCAATTGTTGGGCCGGTAATATTCCTAACCGTTGGGCTGATGAGTCAATGCTAAGAAGGAGACCGGACCAAGTCAAGATAAGGTCAAGCCTGCGCAAATAGGAAGGAGAGAAAATAGCTTGAAGCTGGGAAAGAGGTTCCTATTTTCATGGATACTTGTAGTTAGTGCGTGAGAATTGTTAAAATAAATAATTCAAAGTGTTTAGCCCAAGAGGAGAGCTCAGGCAACGTAAGTGAAGAATAAGTCAAATTGAAGATAAATGCTGAAAGAATGGATAATAACAAAGGAGAGCCTATTATGTAGGTAGTGCCACCTATTTTGACGGAGCAGTTGAAGTTAGTGCTACTTAGTAATAGAATAAATAGAGAGCTACAATATAAAGGGAAGAGAATCAATTGGAAATATTAGAACACAATATTGTATTCAAGCAGTTCTTATCAGTTCGAAACACTCTATCATACTAGATTTATATTTTTACATCTTTGTTCATCCGGTCATCGATTCATACTTGTTCGATTCCTATTTCAATTTTAGATTAGTTTATTTTTAGCATAAATACACACCGGGTTACACGCCGGTCAAATTGTTTGTATACAGACAATTTGATCGGCTAGACATACAATTTGATCGGCGTTTTATGAAGAAAATCGATTTCCATACAGACAAAATATCAAGAGTTGTCTGTATCACAAACATTTTAAACCTGAATTTTTCATAAAGTGTCTGTGATACAGATATTGTTTTTATTTTTGTCTGTGTGAAAATCAGTTTTCTTCGTAAATCACCGCTCAATATGTCTGTGTAGTCAATCAAATTGTCTGTACACAAACAATTTGACAGACGTGTAACCCGGGGTGTAAAACTTGGCGTGTACAAAAGGAATTTTCCCTGAATGCTTTGCTTCTATCCTAATGAGACCAGTCTAAGCCAGGAAAGAATAAAATTCTACGTACAAAAGGAATATATATTACATTAACTAGTCTACAGTTATCAATCATTTAGCTATATGTTTCTTGTTCCCCTTATATGCTGAGGGCTCTTCTTGGATGTCTAGTTGAAAGTTGAAGTTATCTTCCTTATGACATGATGGCATCAACTAGCCAATTGACGTTCAAACAATTTATGCACTTTGACATTGCATTACTCTTGCTTCGTTTGGAACGGTTGTATTGATATTTGATCATATGAAACTTATTTTGCTCATATTTTTTGAGTGATATATTTCACATTCGGTAAAGAATCGTAATTTAGAATTGAAATTGAGTGTCGTGACTTATAAAAATAAATTAAAAAGTTGGGGGTTTAGTTTAGTATGTAGTGTCGATCCATATATATTTTTAGTGTTATTATATCAATCGTGTGTCTCTACAAGTAGGGGATAGAGGGGTATATATAGGGAGATACATGGGCCTAGTCATGGGCTTGGGCTAAGAGGGAGTAGTGTATATTTATACATTACATAACACTCCCCCTTAAATATACACTACTAAAAAATACGTTTAAGGATGCTGCCTCATTAAAAACCTTGCCAAGGAAAACCCTGTGGGATAAAACCCTGGTAAGGAAAAAAGAGTGCAGCGCGTATTTACTCCCCCTAATGAATATATTACTCAAGATCCTTGTGTCGACGTAATCCAATCAGGTGCACTAACTTCTTGAAAGTTGTTGTTGGAAGAGCCTTGGTGAATAAATCCGCAACGTTGTCACTCGAACGAATTTGTTGAACGATAATCTCACCTTCTTTCTGAATGTCATGTGTATACCAAAATTTTGGTGAAATATGTTTCGTCCTATCTCCCTTGATGAATCCTTCCTTAAGTTGGTGGATACAAGCTGCATTGTCTTCAAACAAGATGGTCGGAGGCTCCTTTTCAGACCATAATCCACATGACTGTCTAATATGCCGAATTACACTTCTTAAGTATACGCATTCTCGACTGGCTTCATGAATGGCTAATAGTTCTGCATGATTAGATGATGTTGCCGCAATTGTTTGCTTCATGGAACGCCATGAGACTGCTGTTCCTCCACATGTAAACATATATCCAGTCTGTGATCTTCCTTTATGAGGATCAGACAAATAACCTGCATCTGCAAAACCAATCAATTCTGTTTTGGACATGTTAGAAAATAATAGACCCATGTCTTTCGTACCTTGAAGGTAACGAAGTATTTGTTTGACCCCATTCCAATGTCTGCGCGTTGGAGAAGAACTATATCTTGCCAATAAATTTACAGCAAAGGATATATCGGGTCTTGTGTGACTTGCAAGATACATTAGTGCTCCAATTGCACTTAGGTATGGTACTTCTGGACCAAGAATATCCTCATCATCTCCGTGCGGTCTAAATGGGTCCTTATCAACTTCAAGTTGTCTTACAACCATCGGGGTGCTCAAAGGATGTGCCTTATCCATTAAAAATCTTTTAAGCACCTTCTCTATATAGGTTGTTTGATGCACAAGGATACCATTATCTAAATGATCAATTTGTAATCCCAGGCAGTATTTGGTTTTCCCAAGATCCTTCATTTCAAATTCCCTTTTCAAACATTCAACTGCCTTTTGTAGTTGTTCAGGAGTTCCAATAATGTTTAGATCATCAACATAAACTGCAATAATGACAAACTCCTCACCAGATCTCTTAATAAAAATACATGGGCATATATCATCATTTTTGTACCCTTCTTTTAATAAGTACTCACTTAGACGATTGTACCACATACGTCCTGATTGTTTTAAACCATATAGAGATCTGTTTAGTTTAATAGAATATTGTTCTCGAGAACCTCTATTGCATGCTTCAGGCAGCTTAAAACCTTCCGGAAGTTTCATATATATATCAGTATCAAGCGAGCCATATAAATAGGCTGTCACTACATCCATGAGGCGTAAATCTAGTCCTTCACGTATTGCCAGACTAATTAGGTATCTAAAAGTAGTAGCATCCACCACAGGAGAATATGTCTGATCATAATCAATGTGGGGTCTTTGTGAAAATCCTTGTGCAACTAAACGGGCTTTATATATGATAATTTCACCCTTTTCATTTCTTTTACGCACAAAGACCCATTTATAACCCACTGGTTTAACATCTTCAGGTGTTTTAACCACGGGTCCAAAGACTTCTCGCTTTTCTAGTGATTGTAATTCAGCCTCAATTGCATCTTTCCATTTTGGCCAATCATCTCTGCGTCTACATTCTTGCATTGTTCTTGGTTCTTGATCCTCATTTTCATTCATTATATCTAGCGCTATATGATATGCAAAAATATCATTTTCTTCATCATCATCGACGTCGATTTCATGTCGGTTCCAAACAATTCCTGTCGTGACATAATTTATTGAGATCTCTTCATTTTCAGGTACCCGATCCTTTTCTGGATTTGTAGTTACGTTAATGTTCTCTTCAGGAGAATCTACTCTCAAGTGTATTTTATCCTCTTCTTGGCCATTTTCATTCTTTGCTCCCTTTCTTTTTTGAGGATTTTTATCTTTGGAACCGATTGGTCTTCCACGCTTCATGCGCGTTTTTGATTCATTTGCAACGACTTGTCCTGCTGGGACATTTAGTCTAATGGGAGCATTGGCAGCTGGTACTAGTGACTTTGTCACTCCTTTAGTATTAGTAAAAGCGTCTGGCAATTGATTCGCTAAACCTTGTAAATGTATTATCTTTTGGACTTCAATCTCACACTCTTTAGTACGAGGATCAAGATGTAATAATGATGCTACAGTCCAACATAATTCTTTCTCCAGCTGCTTTCTTTCTCCCCCTAATGTTGGGAAATTTGATTCATTAAAATGACAATCAGCAAATCTAGCTGTAAATAAATCCCCCGTTGATGGCTCTAAATATCTTATTATGGAAGGAGATTCATAGCCAACATATATTCCCAACTTTCTTTGGGGTCCCATCTTAGTACGTTGTGGTGGAGCAATAGGTACATACACGGCACATCCAAATGTTCTTAGATGGGAAATATTTGGTTCATTACCCAAAACCATTTGTAGGGGAGACGATTCACAATAACTTGTTGGCCTGATGCGAATTAGCGTTGCCGCATGTAAAATTGCATGCCCCCAAGCTGAAATAGGGAGTTTACATCTCATAAGTAATGGTCTTGCAATAAACTGGAGTCGTTTAATTAGTGACTCTGCGAGACCATTTTGAGTATGAACATGTGCTACAGGATGCTCTACTTTTATCCCGATGGACATACAATAATCATTAAAAGCTTGGGAGGTGAACTCACCGGCATTATCAAGGCGAATAGTTTTAATTGGATAGTCAGGAAAATGCGCTCTTAATCTAATTAATTGAGCCAGTAATCTCGCAAACGCCAGGTTGCGAGTCGATAATAAGCACACATGTGACCATCTAGTCGATGCATCGATTAAAACCATGAAATACCTAAATGGTCCACATGGTGGGTCAATTGGCCCACATACATCACCTTGAATACGTTCTAGAAAGGAAAGTGATTCCGTTCTAATTTTAGCCAGTGAAGGTCTAGTAATTAATTTTCCCTGAGAGCAAGCAACACAAGATAACTCATTGGTTTGAAGAATCTTCTGATTCTTGAGTGGATGTCCACATGAGTTATTAATAATTCTTCGCATCATTGTTGATCCGGGATGGCCTAGCCGGTCATGCCAAATAATAAACTTATCATGATCCATAAACTTCTGGTTTATGGTCATATACGATTCAATTGTACTAATTTTGGTGTAGTACAATCCAGATGAAAATGCGGGTAATTTTTCCAACACCCTTTTAATACCCGAAGTTTTGTCGGTTATGTAGAGATATTCAGTATCTCCTTCTCTGGTTGTTTCAATATGATATCCATTTCGGCGGATATCTTTAAAACTTAGTAAATTCCTTTTAGATTTGGGGGAATATAATGCATCATCAATTCGGAATTTTGTACCTCCGGGCAACACGAGATTGGCTCTTCCGGAGCCATCTATTAATTTATTAGCACCAATAATGGTGTTAACATTTGCCTTTTGCATTTTTAACTCTGAAAAATAGTGAATATTTCTAAGTATTGTATGCGTAGTAGCACTATCAGCAAGGCATAATTCTTCACCATTCATAGTAATTTGGACAACATTTGTGTCCATTTTCACTATAAATTAAAATTATCTAAATCAATAATAAAAGAATCATGTTAATAAAGTGTCCACGATGAAAAATTGTCAAATATAATGTGCACATCAAAATTAAGGTCTATGTAAATTATTCTAACCACATCAAAACAAAATGATAAGTTCTTTGCATAGATCATAACATGATCCATAACGTAAACGATTTAAAACATAATACTGAAATAAATAAAGTCCAATCCAGTAAATGAAAATAGTGCAATGCCAAAACATAGAAAATAATCAGTGTTTTTCTTCTAGAAAATCACCAACTTCCAAATGGGTTGAGCTTTCAGGTTCGTCAAGGAGGTCATCATCATCAAAGGCAAAATTTGTCTCAACCTTGTTCTCTTTATTCTTCAATGACTGCTGATAGAGCTCCACTAGATGCTTGGGCGTACGACAGGTACGCGACCAATGATTTCTTGCTCCACATCGAAAACATGTATTTTCTGTCTTTTGAGAACAACCCTTACCATAATTCTCATTTTTCTGCCACTTCTGGTGGCGAGATGGGCCCTTGAAGTGGGTGACCCGACCACCTCTATAACCACCTCGATGAGTATGACCACCACGGTTGCCATGGTGACTCCCCCTACCTCGACCTCGCCCATGCCCCCGACCACGACTGCTAGCGTGGCTTCTTTCTTTCTTATTGCTATTATTATTAGTCACCGCATTCGCTTCAGGGAATGGTGCTGGGGTAGAACCAGTGGGGCGAGTTTGATGATTCTTCAGGATCAACTCATTATTTTTCTCAGCAACAAGTAATTGATTCATCAAGTCAAAATATTTTGTATACCCCTTTTGTCTGTGCTGTTGGGACAGAACACTGTTTGATGGATGAAAAGTGGAGTATGTTTTCTCAAGAATTTCATCATCAGTTATTTTTTCTCCACACAGCCTTAGCTGAGAAGTAATTCTATACATTGCTGAATTATAATCAACTACAGACTTAAAGTCTTGCAACCTTAAATGAGTCCATTCATAACGGGCCGCGGGGAGTATGGTTGTTTTCTGATGGTCATACCTTTGTTTAAGGTTTTCCCATAGTTCTAGGGGGTCTCTCTCAGTTAAATACTCCGACTTTAGGTCTTCATGAAGGTGGTGTCTCAGAAAATTCATGGCTTTGGCTTTGTTTTCTTTTGATGCGGTATTCCCAATTTTTATGGTATCACCTAAGCTCTTGGCATCTAAGTGAATTTCAGCATCTAGTACCCATGACAAATAGTTTTTTCCGCTGATGTCCAGTGCGGCGAATTCAAATTTCGCAAGATTTGACATAGTGATAACTATAAAGAAAAATAATATTACTTTATTTTCACATAATGTATTATGGAATCATTCAACTTATCACACAATATTATGTATGGATACAATTCTAAAAAGTTTGAATTTTGAATTCTTTATTCATATGATATTTTATCCAAATTCAATAATGTCATTAAATTGGTGAGTAAATGTCTTACTATAACGAATATTGACTAATTAATGTCATTTAAGTCTTTATTTAAATAAGAAAAATAGTTTCTTTAAGTCTTTGCCTAAAAGTAACAGCCGATTAAATTATAGGAAGTACCATAGTTAATCAACTAGCTCAAAAGGAATGGCAACATGAAAGCTAGAAGTAATGTAATTAAACATGCTCAAAAAATAGTGAAAGCTGCGACAGCCTGGTGCCAATTTTTTTTTTTTTTTGTGTGAACAATACATTTTCTACAGAGAGCTAGTCCTCAAATCCACATCTTAAGATCGGAAACGACAGAAAACTGAATATAGTAGAATAAGTTGTAAAAGCAAATTGTGATAGAACATATGTCAAATACTGGGCCCTAGAAATGGCCACTTGTGAATTGAAACTCAAACAGGAACATTATAACACACTAAACTATGGAATGGATTTATGCTTCACAGTATATCTATGGTACGGACCACACAATAGAAGGATATGATTCATTGTTTGTTAAAAGCTAGTATTGCACCTTCGAGATAATATGTCTTATGCAAAAGGATATATGCATTATTCCACTGTCCTTGTCTTATACATGCTTTCATTTTCAGGCAGCCCTCAATAGGTTGTAAATTGTAGTATAATAACATTCCAATAATGTTTAGATATATCATACGTTTAATTTATTCAACTTTATGCATATCAGTGTAAACAAAACCCAGAATGCCTAAAAACAGAGAAACCTTTTAGACTACCACAAAATTATCAGGCCGAAAACTTGGACTGAGTGATCTCATAATTTTTATCAGCTCCCATAGTTAATCATTTACTAATATGTATACAGTTTGAAACTATGAAAGCAGTTTTTATAAGTAAATCAAGAAATATCCTTCTCTGATTTTAAGCCATTCATCCCAAAAGTAATTCATTCATTATTTGTCATAATAAACACCATCAGTAAACATAGTGAAAAACAGGCAAATAAAGCAGTAGCAGAGAAGATACTAGCCACACACAGTTGAATCAAACAGGGAAGAAAATATGGGTAACTAATTATTCCATCAATAGTCAGGTATATCAAATCAATTTGTGAGATTACTCATAAGCAATTTGTAAGGAAAAAGATTCAGGCAAGAGATTATAGTATATATGTTGGTGATGAAATTATGAAGAAATACCTGGACTGATGCGACTTAATAGGAGGAGGGGAGATCTGGAGCTTTTCCGCTAGAGCAGCCTTCAGGGACCAAATCTTCGCTGAGGACGTGTGACACAGAGACGGAGAAGACAGAGAGATATTTGAGGAGACTGGACGAAGAATAACCGATCGATGGGCCCTGGGAATTGATCGACGGAAATCGATCAAGAAGAAGAGTGCCCTGAATTGTCGTTGTGCGATCCTCTTTTTGTGAGAGCCGGAGAGCGTTTTAGAAGGGGGGAACGAATAGTTTAATGAGGCGGACGGTTTTTGAGAGCAGTGCTGATAACGTGTTATTATATCAATCGTGTGTCTCTACAAGTAGGGGATAGAGGGGTATATATAGGGAGATACATGGGCCTAGTCATGGGCTTGGGCTAAGAGGGAGTAGTGTATATTTATACATTACATAACATTTAGTACTTAGAATATGTATTTATACCATACGTAGAATATTTTAATTTTAGCAATTTATTTTTATTTTTTAGCACTTCAATTTTATTTTTTATCACTTTACATACAATATTTTTTCAAGTCAACGTGGAGCAACACCTACCATTATTAATAGGGAGAAAGCTCAAAAATGACATTAAGGTTATTCCAGAAACTCATATTGGCCACTAAACATTGTAGTAGACCAAATTAACACAAATTAGAGGTTTTTGCATCATATTTGGACACCCATGCTTTTCTCCCGTCAGTTATGACATTACCGTCCATCTTCCCCAAAACCCAAAGCAACTCCAGCTCCCATATCTTCTGGCCAAACATTTGAAAACCCAAATCCCATAAATATACATCATCCCTCTTTGCCCAAAAGCTTGTTTAGACTCCGGTGGACCTGCAAAACTCACCACATATCTTTTCTCTTCGGCCAAAACCATTTTTTGGCTCCAGCTAACCTGAAAGACTAGCCGCTTGCACTCAGAATTGGAAATAGCAATACAAACAATGGTAAGGGAGGAATTCACTGTCTGGATTCCTTCTTGTTTGTAAATAATTTCCATTTCATCGGCTTAGATTGGGGACTTAATCCTTCTTCAGTAATTTTCTAAAAATATTCTATTTTGAAACAACAATATGTGAAATTGATGGTCAAACTATGATTTTCCTTGATTTGGTTGAAAATAATGATATGGTTGGATTGAATATGGCTTATTAAAAGTGAATTTGGACTGATTGGATTGTATATGACTTGATAAGAACGAAAGGAAAGGAAAAGTAGACATTCCGGAGTGGAGTGAGGCTGGGAAATCAACTTGGGTAGCACTAATTTCTTTTTCTGGATGAGTGGATGTCGATGCCCTTGTTCTCTTGGGCTCCGGGAAGCAAAGGTTTTTAGATGGAAGAAGCTATGGGTGGAGAAGGTTGAGACGAAGGTCGAAGAAGAAAGGGTGAGGGGATCTTGGAAGGTTGAGACGAGATAAAATAACGGAGCAGTTAAGGGTGACTAAAATGGAATCAAAAAGTTTAAATTTGTGTTTATTTGGTCTATTTAAAACTTTAGTGTCTAATCTGAACTTCATTAAAAACTTTAGTGTCAATTTTAGCCTTTATCCCATTATTAATAGCATAATATATGTACGGAGTAGTAACATTAAGGAGCATATATACCATTATATGCAATTATGGATTCTTAATAATAATTTAAAAAGTATGAGGATACTGGACTTTGCACATCATTTTCAAAAAACTTTGATTTTGGACCTTATCACATAACATTTTGTAAAAGAAATTTGTGAATGAGGTGCAAAATCAAATGATTTTTTAAGTGAAATGGGATGCTAAGTCAAAGTTTTCAAAAATGGTGTGCTAATTTCAATATCACCCAAAATGTGGGGATCAAAGTCAAATTACCCCTTTTTAGAATATTTTTACTTAGACTGTAATTCCTCTCAGATCAGATCAGACCAGACCAGTTCAGACGAAACCAGACTTAAATAATTATAAAAATACAAAAAAACCAGACCAGATCAGACCAGACTTAAATAATTATAAAAATACAAAAAAACCAGACCAGATCAGACCAGACCTGTTCATACCAGACCAAATCAGACCATCAAATTAGTAAAAACATCCTTAACCTTCTCAAAACAACTTAAGATCATGTGTAAGACTTCCCTTCCCTTCCATTACCAACCCTTCTCTAAGCTGATAAGCTCCATCCAAACAGGCCGTTAAACATAGGATTGATCCGACCAGTCTAAACACCAGCAACGCCATCACCAATTGTCGTCTCCGCCTTCATCTATCCATAGGCGCCAGCACCTCATCTCGTCTCGCTTCACCTTTCCTTCACATGACTGAATAGATAACTTCATATTCTTACATCAATTCCTTCACCTAGGTCTGATTCACAATTACAAAATTTTGTGAAATTGGATTCTCTAGCGACTTTCATTATAGCCTGAAAGTGTCTTCATACAGGAAGAGGAAATTCAGTTATGGGCGGATATTTGTCGTAATCAACTCCCTGACCAGTGATCCTGCCGGACTTTGGAGGATACTTGTCGAAATCAACGCATGTGATGGACCCTTCAATCATGAAACTCCTTGAAGAAGACGAGGTTTTCTCGCCCATACATTCCTTCCATGCGGCAGATATTCTTCTTTCGCTTCTGCATACCATCTATTTCTCTCTCTCTCTCTCTAGCTTTTTATATATATTGAGGGGATAAAAGTTCGCGGGATGAATGGATTGATTGAATTATATGTTTCCACAGGATGAAACAATGCATTCTGGTGCAGACGTGGAGGCGTTCACAGCTGCCCTAAATAGACACATCGAAGGGGGAGATGGTCCTGCTTCTCATCCTGCAGATTCATGCGGGGGTATGACCCCTGTTCAGCTTTACTTATATTCTATGATGAATAATAGGCTAATAGCACTTGATAGAAAACCACTTCCCTTTGGAAGCTACTTTGAATCATGTTCGCCATTATTCATTAGCTACAATTCTCTGTGATATTTACTTTCTCAAAGAGTTGGAAAAGTGTTTGAGTTTCACTGGGAATCCCCCATTTGATAGATAAAACACATTTCTTACTGTATTGCTTAACCTGGCTACATATCAGTACTTTGCGTTCTTGTATTTCCCAGTATTTTGTCAAGGAATTTCTAAATTTTCTTTGTTAGCATTAGTTTGGATGTACACACGCAACTAATTAATCAAGACTATGTTATCAGACGGGAACACTCAAACACCAAACCGGTTTGTTGAGTGGGAAACCGCCAATCACGGTGAAGATGCATTGCCTCAGACTCTTCAGGATTCCAATGTCTCGTTGCAGCAATCATTTAACAGCTCATCTGAAATGATGGAGCTAAAGCGATTGGGTCAAGATTCTGAGAATCAACAACAAAATGATTCCGTAAAAGATGCTTCTCAACAACCATCACTGCCTGAGAAATCTATGCAGAGCTCTGATAAGAACACTGTCCCTATGCTGGAGCATAACCGAACTCAAAATCCAGACCCTCAGTATCTCAAATTGAATACTCAACAGTCAATGCGCACAGCTATATCAGGTCAGCATACCGTGTCTGTTGTGACAAGTAGCCAACAGCAAAGGATGAACAGCCAAACAGAAATGGCTTCAATGATGGGGAGCCATTCCGCAGGCAATGTACATCAGCAAGGGAAACAAGTGCCATTTGCCATGTTATTCCCTTACATACAGCCCCTACTCGATAAGGACAGAGGAATGCAACTCCAAACTCTATACATCAAACTAAAAGTTGGTCTCATGAACATCAGATTATTTTGTGAATGTCTTGTGTAAATGTTCTGTTCATCTTTGAAGGTTCTAATACTGGATATGTTTATACAGAGAAATGAAATTAGCAAGGAAGGTTTTGTTAAACACATGAGAAGTTTGATAGGTGACCAGATGCTTAAGATGGCTGTATATAAATTTCAGTCTCAGGTAAGTATTTAGGATCTGTTTGGATGAAGGGTTTTGGAGCGCTGAGTTCGTATCTTGATCAATAGAATGTTTGCGAAATAAATAAATGATCATTGAAATGTTATGCGGTCAAATATTCACATATTATTGTAATCATTTAATTTTTATAAATCTTTTTTCCATCATTTACAATGGAGCCAAAGAGTCGCTATTTTTTGGCTTGGGAATATGATGAAATAAAGCAAAATGACTCACTAGACTGCCTATGGGTCATCCCGAAACGGTCTCTCGTGCTTTAGTACAGGTGTGAGACTGCGTACATCCAACTCCCCCTTACCCCACCGAAGGTGGGAGCCTTTGCGGCACTGGGGTAATGATGATGATGAATTTTTATAAATCTTAAATATAAATCAGGATGTAGACTCTACTCCCTACGAAGGTTTTCCCTCCAAACCCCTTCAAAGACCCCATCAAATAGAGTCTTAAACAACAGAACTTACGCTGTTAGTCTATCAGTCTACTGGTTAACCTCTAAATATAAGCTTGACTCAGGCTGCAAGAGAGGCACAGTTTGGACAACCCAATCAGTTTCCACCAGAGTCACAGACTTCAATACAGCAACATCTGCAAACATCAAATGGTCCCATCCTATTCCTTATGAGTATGTTTGGGCTCAGAAAATGATAAGGAAAGGAAATAGAGAGCAAAGGAAAATTTAGACGAAACTAAAATGGGAGAAGATAAATCATTTCATCAATCACAAGAAACTTATTTTTTTATATTTCTGAAACTCGTTTTATGTAACTATTTCTCTTGCTTAAAGATCAAGAAACCTAAACATATTACATATGTAAAGTTTTTAAAAACATTAATATGTTTCATTTTCTTTTGCATTTCCCATGGTTCAACCACTCCCAAAAGAATAACTATCCTTTGTAATGCTTTTCCTTATCCCCTAGCATATTCTGTGATTCAAACATACCATAAATAGAACATGTATCACTTGTATTTTTTGTGAGAATGTTCTGACCCTCTTACCTTCCTAAATTTCATTTCATCTATTGCATGGAGATATAAACAGATCCAAGCAACTTGGCAATCAATAGTAATTCTCAGAAGTTGCATGAGGCGGATCACCAGCCAGATTTACATGGATTGCTAGGAAGCCAAGTGTCTTCTTCTAATTTGGCCGCAATAAAACAAGAAAGGGAACATCCAACATATCCTCTACAGGGAGTTAGTAACAATCAACCGAAACATTTTCACTTTCCACAGGCATCTTTTTCTCCATTTGCAAATATGGGGAACAATTATCATCCATACTCTGCGACAAATACTTCATCAATGTCGACACCTCTTAAATCCCAGCCACAGGATCAACATTTGAGGCCAACTCAATTAGGACCTGGAAGTCAGACTATGAATATGATGACTACCCCTAAGTTTGACAGGCAAAATTCATTTGGTGAACCAAGGAGACCGGTTGCCCATATGATAAGTGGTTCGATTGCACAACAGAGTTCAGCCCACTGGCAGTCAGCAGGCAATAAGGAGAGGAGAAGTATACTGCAACCACCCATGATGAATGTGAAAGCAGAACCAACAGATCATTTACATGACCAGCAGCATAAATCTCAGTTGCCTTCTACTCCCTTCACCCCTGTACAAAATGAATCAGGACCTTCGACTCTAGGAACTTCAAATGATGAAACTTTTGATGTGCAGTCTTCTACAATGGGTTTCTCAACCGCTGGACAGCGGGTTGCTCAAAATTCAGTCCCAATATCCATGCCATCTCAAGTCGACACGAGTAATTCGGTAGTTACCCTTGTGCTTTTTGTTGTTATGGTGTTGAAATGCCTTCTATGTGTATGCCTTGCATACTCTGCTATCTACTTTGATAAATTCAATGTAACTATAATCAATACTCCCCTGTTCTAAAAAGAGTTACATTTAACACACTGAAACACACAAAAGTTTAATTTTAAGTAAAATTCCTTAAAGCCAAGTGATGATTTATAATATGATAAATGCTTATCTTGATCGAGCAGACTCAAAATAAAAAGCCATACCTTACTCAAACAGGACTCTTTTTTTTAGGTGAATCGAGTACTTGGTTATTATTGGTTGAAATTCATCATTGATTAAAAAAGGAAGATTGTATATAGATAGGTTGTTGCGCGAGTCTTCAAATCAATTTATCACATGTCTGTTTATGGTAAAAGCTGAATCACATAAATTTGTGGCTAGTTTTTTATAGAGTGAAGGATGATAATGAAAAAGCAACTAGAAGTTTACACTCTACCTCTCACATCTTTGGTTTCTTATCTGCGTCCTAGGTCTTCCTGTGTATTTTATTTGCTGTTTTATTATTATAAACTTCAAGAAGTATCTCTTACTTCAGTGATATGTCACATGCTTCATGCTTTTTTTCCTGTTTTCCTCATGCTTGTTTTATCTCTACCCTTTATTCTTAGTTAAACTCCAACGCACTTCCTATTACGTCTCCTAATGGGCCTGGAAATAATGTCAAAACTCTTTCAAAGAAGCCTTCTGTTGGCCAAAAGAAGCCACTGGAAGCACTTGGATCTTCACCTCCTCCGTCAGGGTATAAAGCATTGCTTCTTATAGTGAGTGAGAGCGGAGAGTGACAGAATGCGTGTGTTTTCATGCTGCATATGCTTCTTTTTAGTGGTTAATTGTGGGAGATTTACAGGAAGAAGCAGAAGGTATCTGGGGGCTTTTCAGATCAAAGCATTGAGCAACTCAATGATGTCACTGCTGTTAGTGGAGTTAATCTCAGGGTAAGATGTCTACTTTTCAACATCTTGAACAACTGATTTACTGGATTCCAGGTGTAGTAAATGAGTTGTTTGTGCTCAGTTTTGTTCATAGTATTGTGATATACTGTGTAAAACAGGAAGAAGAAGAACAACTATTTTCTGGTCCCAAGGAAGATAGTCGAGTTTCTGAAGCTTCACGACGAGCTGTTCAAGAAGAAGAGGAACAGTTAATTTTGCAGAAAATTCCACTTCAGAAGAAATTGAATGAAATAAGTAAACATTTTTTATTTATTTCCCTTAATGCTTCTTAGAATAACCTTACAGTTAAAATGGATTCAGTTCTATAACCACCTTTTTTGTTTCTGACAGTGGGAAAATGTGGACTAAAGAATATGAGCAATGATGTGGAGCGGTGCTTATCATTGGTGGGGATGATATCTTCTTGTTTTCGTAACTTTTTTGTAGATTTTCTTCATGCTACCGATTTTTCAATTTTCAGTGTGTTGAGGAAAGGATGCGTGCACTGATAAGTACTATCATCAGACTATCAAAGCAGGTACATCCAAATACTATTATTAGACACATTTAATACCAGTATTTGGCCTCAATACACACTATTACTTAATTTGGTTCCATTTGGTCTGCAATGTAATTCAGACTCAATCTAGTCCTCATATATATTTCTCTCTAACTAAGCACACTGAACAAACAACCTAGTAGTCTAGTACTCGTGCCTACGACATTTAGGCATGTCAATGGGTCGGGTCCGGGTCGGAACGTAGTGTTCCAGACCTGGACCCGCTAAGTTAATAATGGATCCGGACCCGACCCGTTTACCTGACGGGTCTGAAAATTTGGACCCGGACCGAGACCCAACGGGTCTCGGAATCGGGTCGGGTATTCCCGCCCGCCAAGTATGATACACATACCATTATAAACTGTGTGAAAATAACAAGACATGTATGTGAAATATAAAACACAGTGTACAAATTTAAAAGCAAAATATATCTTCACTTTTCAAAAAAAATCTATGTCTCTCATAGAAAATTAGTACTTTTATCTAATAAAGTATCGGTTCTTGTACAGGCATATAGCTCCACACTTTGTGTCGCTTTCTTTCGCACAAAAAGCTCGTAGAATAAACTAGAAATTAAGTCATAAAAAGGTCTCTTGGACTACTAAGAGTATAAAGTCATATGTAATATTATATATGATAATGATATAATAATATTAATAATAATAATAATAAGAAATATTGTGCTTTTCCTACCAAGCCCAATACACACTTTATCAGTATGTATTTACGGCCAAAATGAGCATTAGTTTTAGGGTATCTTACTATCTTGATCAGTATCACTTATATAGTATTTATGTATTAATGTGTATATTTTTATTGAATAATCACAAGTTCACAACTAATAACTCTATGTATTATTATGTATATATGTATATCAGTTTCTATTTTATTTTAAGTGTTATAACTAATCACTTTATGTATAGTGTATGTGTATACAAATAAGAAATTTTAAACGGGCCCGGGTCCTTAACGGGTCGGAATGATATGTACCATACTACCATACCCGACCCGTTTATTTAAAATACTAACGGGTCCGGGTCCGGGTAAACAGAATAAAATATAAACCCGCACCCATTAAAAACAACCGGGTCCGGGTCTAGACCCGACCCATTGACAGGCCTAAATTGACATTGACGACTCAATTGGGTTCAAGTTGCATAGTTGAGGGTCCAGGTTCAGTTCGGAATATGTCCTAAATCTAGTAAAAAAAATACCCTTCTTATTTACAACCAAATGTGTATGAGGACTAAACTTGACCGTCAAGGCGTCAATTCATATTTGAGGACCACATTGAGTAATGGTTACAGTCGATGTAATTAATCGCGTATTACATCTTAGAGACGTATATTTCTATCAGGGTTCTACAATGGGGACATTAATAATGTAAATTATAGGGAAACATTCTTATGGAGCACACATTCTAATGGGGACAACTAATGAATATAAGCCACATATGAATGCCTCCGTACTGTATCCATTTTAATGTCATCCTACACTTATTCATATGATGACACTTATCTATAAACTGGATTAATGTGCATGGTATAGAGAGCTGACTTTGAGAAGACAAGGCACAAAACAATTGTCACCTCTGATGTTCGCCAACAAATCATGACAATGAACAGAAAGGCCCAGGAAGAATGGGAGAAGAAGCAATCTGAATCTGATAAACTCCAAAAGACTAATGAAGTTAGTTTTCTTGCCTTTTGCAATGCTAATAATACTTCTCTTTATTTGAGAAATAGTTACGTACTTACGTGTGGAAAATGATAGGGAATAAAATTTGAGAAATTGTCCTAAATAGGACTAAAACCTAAACATAAATGCACAAATAGGATTCAATGTTTCTTATTCTCTAAATAGGACTAAACATTACCTTTCTACCCATAACATAAGTAGTTTATAATTAATTGCCCCCTAGTTCTCTTGCATAACCGGGTCAGTCCATTGGTGGCGGGGCGTTTGGTGGTGACGGCAGTGGCAAGCTGGTGGCAGCAGAATTCTGGTGTTTTTTAGCGGTGCCAGATCCCGGCGGCGGCATCGGCAGTGACCAGCAGCTGCAATATGGTGGCGGCAAATTTATGGCGACTGGCGGCAGAGCTTCAGCAGCTGGCAGCCGGCGACAGGTGATGACAGCAGGTGCTGGCAGCAGGCTTGGAGGGGTATTTTTGTCCAAACACACATAAGTAGTCCTATTTAGGGAATTTAAAGCAATAGCTCCTGTTTTTGCATTTGGCTCATGTTTTACTCCTATTTTGGCCATTTGGGGAATTCACTCATAAAATTTGGACAAAATAAATTTTTGAGGAAAGTAAAAGATATGTCGAACGCCATTAACTCATGCTAGATTTTTATTCGATCTAATATTTATCTATTTCTATCATGTAATCACTAAGAATATACTCCGTATATAGATATTTGTTTCAGCATACCTAATCATGTTTCATTTTCCTATGCATTTGGCAAGGTAGAGCAGAACATAAGAGAATAGCTTTCGTTATTAATTTTCCCTACCCTGGCATTTTCCGCGAAATAACTATACATAACACATGTAATTACCTAACACTGCAGCCAGATAGTAATAATGCAGCTGACAGTGATAGAGACAGGGATGACGGCCAAGCAAAATCACTGAAGGTATACAAACATTTAATTCAATATACTAGTCCATTAAAAAGTGGTGTATGCCACCATAAGGCATCCCCCAACCGCTGGCCTGACATTGGATGGATGAGGTAAATCCCAGCGACTCAAGCAAATGAGGGGAGTTGGAAATTTGGAATTGATCCCATGACCTCATGGTCATAGACTATCCAGACACTTAAACCCTCCTCCTCAACCACTTGAGCTACCCGGACAGGCACTAGTCCATGGGTATATGTGCGCGCGCACACACACATAAAGGGTGGTGCAGTTCACATTGGCATCCCCGCAACCAGCGAGAGTCTGGGGAAGGGTCCTACTACAAGGGTGTATAGGAGACAAGCCTTCCTTTTCATTTGATAAGAGGCTGCTCCCAATACTTGAGCCAGTGACCTCTCGGTTTCACATGCATATATAATACATAATAAATACTACATATTATATATATGTATGTATATATACTAATATACCTAACAATATACTTTCAAGGTAAACAAGGAAGATGATGATAAGATGAGAACGACAGCTGCAAACGTTGCTGCTCGAGCTGCTGTTGGGGGGGATGATATGCTGTCCAAGTGGCAGATGATGGCAGAACAAGCTAAACAGAAACGGGATGCAGCTTCTGGTCCACATCATGGTAAAGATATTCTTCAGAGGCCATTGTCATCTTCGTCTAGGAATACTAGGGACCACCAGCATGGTGAAAAAAGGAGCTCATCAACTTCCACTATCACACAAGGTATATATGGTTTGATTTAAGACTATTCTTGCATCATTTTAACTTGTGCTGAGAATGAGCTATTGTATCAATTATTAAAAGCAATGGACTAATTTTTACAACCTCCTTTCCATAAAAAGAGTCATGCTTCAAAGTTTTTTCCCCAATAATTAGTGAAGCCCCTCCTATTTGCTCCTTAACTATTTTGTGATCCAATTTAGTTTTTCCGCATTGAATTTGGACCCATATTAGTTCAAATGCATATTTGGTTCTAAATAAGAAGACCATTTTCGTCCACTCACTAAATTTAGATTGTATTTAGGACTCAACTTAAGACAATTGTTCTTGCAAAAAACAAAAAGTTATTCATCTTTGTATAACGTATTTTACGTTAAGAGTCGATACCTGGTTTTACCATACGACTATGCACCCCGTATAACTTAACTTGCTCATCAACTTCTTTGGGAAGTAATTAGGTCATCAAGTATTTAATTTGGGCCCATTTTAGTTCACTTAAGTATTTTGTTCCAAGTAAAACAACTATTTCCGCCAATTGACTAGAGTTAGAGCCAACGTGGGACTCAATTTGGTTATAAACCAAGTAGCACGGAAATATGAAACAATACTAAAAGAAGAATATAGAACGGTGGGGAAACATTTAAATATGTTAAAATTTGTTGGATATATAAAAAATTGCATTTATAGCGTTAGGGAGGCTGGGGCAGGGATAAAGCAGTGGGGCGGGGATGGTGGGGGGTTGTGGGGCAAGGGCGTCACTAATGGGGGCAGCGACTGGAATTTGGTGGTGCTGGGGCTTGTGGTGGTAGTGGCGGTAGGTCACTGGCTAGGTGGTAGTAGGGCAGTCAGAGGGGCATGGAGTGGTGGTGGGCTCACTTTTTTGGAGCAGTGGAGTCATTGAGGCCTCAAGGGTGGCAGTCGATAGGGCGCCAGAGGAGTTTCCTGTCATTGGGGCACCGGGGGCAGTGGGGTCAATTCATCGTTTGCTCGTCGGGGGTAATAGAAATCAGAGATGGAGAATGATGAATGTAATGATTTCACTAATCAACTCAAGCAAGAGTACAGAGTATTTATAGAGATAGCTACAACTCAACTGAACGAACCAACTAACTGAATACTAACTGACTTAAAGTTATTACAAACGATGTATTATATCTAACATTCCCCCCTCAAACTCAGGGTGATGAAGTTGAAGGAGTAGTCACACTGAGTTTGGTACTTAAGTCAATGAAAGAAGAAGCAGACAAGGGCTTAGTCAAAATATCAGCTAGTTGGTGTTGAGCAGGAATGTGAAACACTTGCAGTTGCTTGAGTTGGACTTTCTCTCGTACAAAGAATAGATCAATCTCTATGTGCTTTATGCGAGAGTGTAGGACAAGATTATGAGCTAGTTGAACAGTGCTTAGATTGTCACAATAGATTCTTGGAGTTGAAAAAGGGACTTCGAGTTCATGAAGGAGGAACTGAACCCATAGAAGTTCTGCTGCAGTATCAGCTAAGCTTCTCTACTCAGCTTCTGTTGAGGATCTTGCAACACGCAACTGTTTCTTGGACCACCAAGAAATGATGTTTGGACCAAGAAAAGTACAAGAACCTGATGTAGACCTTCAGAGGCCCAATCAGCATCACAGAATGCTGAAATGGGTAGAGGCATAGTGGATAGAGGGATGGGTTTTATAATAATTCCATGAGTAGTGGTGCCAGAAAGATAACGTAGTATATGTTTCACTGCTTTCCAGTGATCATGTAGAGGTGCAGCCATGAATTGACCTTGTTGACAGCATAGCTTATCTCAGGTCTAGTTAAGGTAGCATATTGCAGGATACCTACTATAGATCTATATTGAGAAGGATCAGGCAATGAGTCACTCCCTGTATGAGTAAGCTTGCAAGTACTTATCATAGGGGTCTGAACTCCCTTAGAAAGTCACTCCCTGCAGGATACCTACTATAGATCTATCATACTAGCTTGATTGAGTAAATCTCTGATATTGGCTTGAGAAAGGTGTAGGCTGCCATCTGAAAGTTTCTGAACCTGGACTCCTAAAAAGAAATCAATGTCTCCCAAGTTTTTGAGAGAGAAGGAGGAATTCAGCTTGTTAATGAGCTTGTGAATTGCTGGGGGATTGTTTCCAATGACAAGGATGTCATCAACATAGATTAGAACATATATGAGCACTCCAGAAGATGTAAAGATAAGCAAAGAAGGATCACACTTGCTTTGCTTGAAACCTGCACTGTAAAGGACTGTTGTCAGCTTGTGAAACCAGGATCTAGGGGCCTGTTTGAGGCCATATAAAGACCTGTGAAGCCTGCAAACTAAAGATGTGTCTTCTGCTTCAAAGCCTGGGGGTTGTACCATATAAACTTCTTCACTCAAATCCCCATTGAGAAAAGCATTGTTGACATTTAACTGTTAAATGGACCACCGGTGGGAGACAGCAAGAGTAAGAAGAATTCTGATAGTAATAGGCTTGACAACTGGAGAAAAGGTTTCTCCAAAGTCAAAACCAAACTTCTGATGAAAACCTTTGGCAACTAATCTTGCTTTGAATTTGTTTAAGGAACCATCTGAATTTTCCTTTACCCTGAACACCCATTTGCAGCCTATAGCCTGTTTATCTGGAGGAAGAGGAACTAAAGACCATGTGTGGTTAGAAATCAGTTCATCATACTCAGATTTCATAGCAGCAAACCATTGGGGAGAGGATAGTGCATGCTTAACTGATCTGGGCTCAACATGAGCTAATAGTAAGGTATGATTAAGTCTAGGTTTTACAATTCCAGATTTAGCTCTAGTTTTCATGGGGTGAGTGTTAGTCAGAGGAATAAGTGAAGAAGAAGATGAGGAAGAAGATGAGGAAGAGTTGAACAGAGAGTGAGATGGTGAATTATTCTGGGATAGCCCATGAAATGTTGCCATCTCTTCCTCATACTCACTAAATTTAGATTGTATTTAGGACTCAACTGACAAGCTTTTCATCTTGTGTAGTTGAGAGAAAAGCTTTTCACAACTGACAAGCTTTTCATCTTGTTTTCTCTCAAGGACACCATTTTGTCAGTTGTGATAGCAGGTTCACTATGTTGCAAATTGAGAGGATCAACAGTAACATGATGTGTTGCTCCTGAATCTGGAAACCAATTGCTAGACTGTGGATGAGGTCCAAGAATAGAAGGGCTGGCAGATGCCCAGGCAGCTGTAGGTACAGGATTTTGGTTCCAGTTTGCTTGAGATGTGTAAGGATTGGGTAGAGGGTTGGAAGAAGATTGAGATGTCTGGTAGAAGTGATTAGGTGATTGAGATGAGGAGTGACTCCAGTTCTGATTTTCTGGAAAGTGTGGTTGTATATTGTTTTGAGGTAACCTTGGTTGAGATGAAAGGTATGAAGGCTGAGAGGTTTGTGGATGGATTTGTTGAGGATAGAATGATTGGGAAGCACCAGGAATAGAGACATTGTATGCAGGATTATACCTGTGGTAACATACCAAGCACTATGATCAATTTTGCCACAGACTTGGCAAACAACTGAACTGCGACCTCCAGAACGACCTCCTCGCCCTCTGAAGGGTCCTCCACGACCTCTACCTCCGTATGAAGCAATATTGTTGGAATTAGGAAACTGAGCAACATACGCAGATGAGTTTTCTGTAGAATTTTGAGATATAGAATCATCATTTGAAGTGGAGGTTTCTAAGCGAGCAACATTAGCTGAAAACAGATTTTGCTGTGAAAATTCACGTTGTTTTCTGGCTCGAAGTTCCTTAGCTGCGAGCAACAAACCTTCGAGTTCAGAGAGAGTGATAGGACCGAGAATGCTTCTGGAAGAAATAGATGAAACAAGAGCTTCGTACTCTTCAGGAAGGCCTTCGAGGATCACATTAATGTGATCCTTAGGAGAAATAGATTCCCCTACAGCTGTGAGGTTGTCAACAATGCTTTGAATATGCAAAAGATACTCCGTAATAGATCAATCACCTTTGCTGGTATTATAGAGTTCGGATTTGAGTTGATGAGCTCGTGCGATGATGTGCGACTTGAAGAATTTATGAATCTCGCTCCAGAGTTCGTATGAGTTTCTGCACTGAATAACACGAGCATGAAGTGATTCAGTGACTGATGCGAGAATCCAAGAGAATAACATCTGATCTTGCTGCTCCCATATAGTGTACTCGTCTTTCATTGTAGTCTTGCCATCATTGTCGTCGATGAATTGCTCAGGAATTTTTGGTTTTTCAACAAATTTCAGAAGTTTATGTGCTCGCATAACAGATTCGACATGGTGCTTCCAAAACAGAAAATTATTTGAGTCAAGTTTAATTGGAAGAGGATGATTAAGAATCACCGGAAGAATATAGTTTCCAGTAATTGAGGAAGAAGTGGATGAAGAATTCACCATGGTTGGATCGAGCTTAGAGCTCTGATACCATAATAGAAATCAGAGATAGAGAATGATGAATGTAATGATTTCACTAATCAACTCAAGCAAGAGTACATAGTATTTATTCGAATCGAATATCATAGTATTTGTATTTGTATTCGTATTCGTAAAGTATTCGAATCAAAAAATAGATTTGTATTCGTATTCGTATTCTACTTACTCGAATTGAATCGGCATTTTCGAATTCGAATCATGAATCGAATCAAAATTATTCGATTCGTTTACAAGCCTAGTTGTGTGGGGTAACAAATTACGAAATTATTTATGAACTAAATGAATTTCCCCAGTTAATTTGTATATTGTACGAAGTATTTAAGTGTGTACCAAAAGTATAGTGGGCTCGCAAAAAGTCAACATGCTTAAAAAATGAGTTAACAATTAGAGTTCTGGCAACTAATCATCACGGATCTAGAAACTTGTGCATTTCAATATTTCGAATATATCAAACGAATCGAATACGAATACAAAATAAGATTCGAATTTTAAACGAATACGAATACGAATATTCGATAATTATACGAATACGAATAATATTATCAAGTATTCGGTTCGATTCGATTCGTTTACAATCCTACACACAACCCACAGGTGAAAGACTAGTTGTCATATTATGACACTATGTAAGGCATTAATATGAATATTGCCATAATATGACCATATCGTTTCGGATGTTAGAAATTATGGAGTATTATGTTTTAGAGAAAAGATAATATTCTTATTTATTGACATCCCATTTAGGGCGTCTAATTTTTTAAATGTATGGGAACAGGACACAAATGGGCATTTCAAGTTTATGGTTTTTTGTAACGGCAAAGTGTGAGCTCCTCATCCATACGATTGGATCATTTTAGTCCTTATGGTACATATATACATGAGGACCAAAGTGCGCCTGAAACTAAGGGTGGGTTAGGTTACCCGAACCGACATAGCAAAATATCATACTGAACCGACATTTTGATTTCTAGAATTCTAGTAACCGAAACAGAACCAATGGTTTTCGGAAACCAAGTTTTCAGTTACCAAATTTTCGTTTTCGTTTTAAAAGAAAACTGAATCTGATCAACTTTAACCTACGGTGTCGGTAAGTGCCCTTGAGCACCACACCTATTTAAATTAGCTTGCAAAGAGAAGTATAAATAGGCTAATGAAAATGAGGGATCATCCCTTTTCAACTGGTGTGGGAATTATCTTCACATCCATGAACAAAATAAGGGTAAAAAACGTGGCATACGTGATTCGAGCTCGAGTGACAGTCGAAAGCAGCTATTTTAAAATCAGTTTAATATTTTTAAACAGGTAGGGCCCACAATGGGTCGGAACATGTATCATACCTGACCCATTATTAAACAAATAATGGGTCCGGGTTTAGATAAACAAAATTGGGCTTAAATAAACGGAATCAAACACGGACCTATACCCATTAAAATGGCGGGTCATGGTCGGGTCCGGTTCCAAGCCCAACCATTGACATACACTGATACACACAAGTATCTGAACATAGGTGTTGGAAAGGAAAATTTGTTCTTCTCCATGGCCCATGCTTTAGAGCTACAGTTACTTCTATTGTATTATCTGCGTGGATTTTTTTCTGTAGGAGGAGATGATAAGAGTGGCGGGAGAAACCAGAGCGTGTCCCAGAGTAGAGTTGGTTGCAGTATTACTGTGAAAGATGTGATCGCTGTCCTGGAAAGGGAGCCACAAATGTCCAAGTCTACGTTAATTTATCGTCTGTATGAGAGAATCCATTCTGATACTTCAGCAGAATAGATTTGGTGCTGGAATTCATGGAATAATAGTATCAATTAAAGAACTGATTATCTCATTGTGCCTATGTTTCTTATCCTCTTTCATTTCTATCTATATAACCCCTTGTTGCTTAATAATTATTTTTGACAAGTGAAAGCAGAAAACAAGGGGGTGTATCACTGGTATGGTTGTATGACTTGTATCTACCATGGTGAGTCTGATGCACCGTTTTAAGGACAACAACAGAAAGTTTCTAAGTTTCTTCCACACATTCGAGTCTTTTATTCAGATATCAGACTATTTTTTAAGAATCGGACTGGACGGGTCGACTTGGATCCTGACCACCCGGAGCCCAATCCGGTCCGATAGCCCATCAAAACCGCTAATGTGTCTGAACCCGGATTTACCTGCCTGATCTGCTGGACCCGGACCGTAACTGGGACGGCCCATAGCCGGAAAATAAGTTAAATCATCATTTGATCTTTTTAAGTACATAAGTTCGAGTTTTTAGTGTTAATTGAGTACACCCGTTAGATTAACACGTTAATACGATTGAGTTGTCTAACAGAATGCTAATAGGTTGACTTTTTTAAGGTCAATGCCAGCTAGAGGTGGACTCGAGCCGGGTGGCCCGACCTGGAACCGGCTCGGGACCGGTACTGTTCCGGTCGGCCCGGCCCGGTGGCCCGGCCAGGGACCGGTCCGGGTAGGCCCGGCCCGGTGGTTTTATGGTGCGGGCTCAGGTCCGCCAAATGATGAACCGGCCGGGCCCGCTTCTGGGCCTTTTTTTTATTTTTTTTTCCAGGGTTGGGCTGGGTGTTTTCGACCATTTGGGGTGGTGAGGGGGGGGGTGGGGGTGAGGGGGGTATTAGGGGATTAATTAGAAAAAAATAGGAAGTGGCCCGAGGCCCGGCCCGGCCCGGACCCGGTGGCTACTCGGGCCGGTCCTGGGCCCAACTACTCTGAACCGGCGGTCCGCCCGGGCCTAGGCTCGACACGGACCCGGCCCGGCCTGAGTCCACCCATAACGCCAGCCCCCAGTCACTTGATCGACTTTCCCTTGATCGAAGTCAGTCCCCAGCAAGCCGACTTCTTCTTGTTCGATGCACCCCTGCTGGCTGACGCCCCTTGCAGGTCGACCTCCGAAGGTCGATTTTCCTTTTTTGTCGACTTAATTTGTGAAGGTCGGCACCATCACCCATGCATTGTCTTATCAGTTTTATCACTCATTTTTTTCATCAAACACGTAATTGTTTATTTTGCAATTTGCACCTTGAATTATGTAATTAATCAAAATAAATAAGGTTGTAATTACTTTTCTAACTGAATTGACTAAACTTAATATAGAGAGGACCATTTTAACCCTTCCATCGGTTCAACTTCTAAATTAGAGTGTTAATGAATAATGAATATGAATAAAGATCATAATTGAACCATATATGAGTGTCTTCTGGCAAACTATTACTTATAGCTCTCTTAATAATCTTTTTAATTGTTCTTAATACTTTGAGTATTTAATTAACAACACTCTGATATGCTGAAATATAACTTACCTCACATAGGCACATACACTAATAAAAAATTCCATTGCAAAAATACCATGTATATGAAAATACTACATGCCCAATGAACATTTATATTTGTTATGATATGCTAGCATAATCAAGCAGTTTTCACATATAGTATGCGTAGTACAAAGCAATAACCAATCAGAAAATTATTAGTAATGCTAGGCGTCGTACCCAAGAAAATTCAATTGAGACATTACATGAATATATTATTGTGACATGTAATTCTCTGCCCAATGTCATTAGTATATGTGCTCATGAAAAATCTAATAGTCTAATAACAAAGGGAGAATTACAGCCAAAAAGAAAAAGAAAATAATATCCCATCAAGTCACATTCACATAATTCATAAAATCAAGTAATGGTACACGTGAGACCAACCTGTCATATGTCATAAAATATCGGTAAAAATAAATGATTGTCAAGTATACCCATGTCTCTCTTGATTGATGATACATTCCTTCTAACCCCGATCAAACTCTTCTTTTAATACACAATAGAGTTGTAGATCGTTCTTCCTTCAAACACCATTTCACGAAGCCCCTCATTGTTAGACTCAAAGGTTCAAGTAACTCTATTAGTCTGAAAAATAATACGGAGTACATAATCTCAACATAAAAAACTCTTCAAAAAAGAACCTATGTACAGAAAAAAGAACCATCTATAAAAAACATCGGTATAACTATAAGAATACCTGCTTTTGGAATTCATCCATGAAATTTATAGTAAAAGAAAATCGAAATATTCAACGTGACGTAATTCAATGAAATATGATGATCACACGCTCACACTAAACTCAAAAAACGTTTAGTAAATTATCGATTAAATTAATAGAACATTTAGTAAATTAACTTATTCTGGTGGTGGCTACTGGTTGGATACCTGACCCATTAGCAAAACCCAAACCAAACTCATCTCAAAGCAAACTATTTAAATGGTTGATTATTGTTATTTCTAATTGCCTCCAGTGGAGATCCTTTATCGGGTGCACGCTACCAATCCAGTTGAATGGTATTAGTAATTAGATAAGATGCAAATTCAGAACACTTACATACCATTTTTGGCGTCCATTCCCACACAATCAAACCGAACAAATGTTAACATATAATGTTTCACATACTTTTTAAAGAAATATTAGCACAAAAAAAGATAATAAACAAAGCGGGCTGCAATATTTCTATAATACTCAAAAGAAAATTGCAGCAAATATATATGCCCTTATGACGATATATAATAGCTTTTATGTATTAATTTTAGGTATTTATGCCTTTTGATATTACATGAAAATGAGAGCTGATACATGAAAGCACATTAGTTTTATTTTATTCTGTTATGAAAGATGCAATCTGCTCTTGGAACAAAACCGATGCGGCGATGCATAATAGAAAGACCATGGTTGCCACATTCAAGCAGACATTAAGCATAAAATAAAACTAATGTTGAAAGTAAATGTAAGGAATAATTGTAATTAGATTTTGATGATGCTATAGTAATTAGGACTTTAGAGTATCCCCTCTTTAGATTTATTGTATTAGAAATTTTCCCTGTAAAGTTTCTTAGAATAGTTGACTGACAGAAGACCTCCTGATAGAAGACCTCCAGACAGAAGACCTTTGGCTCTCTGTTTATCCTCGTCCAGACAGAAGACCTTTGGCCCTCTGTTGGTCCTTACTCAGACAGAAACCCCTGGTTCTCTGTTGGACATCACCACAACAGAAACTGTCAAGACTCTCTGTTAAGTTCGCATATGACAGAAGACCCCAGGACTCTTTGATAGCTTATTCCAACAAAAGTGCTCAAGACCCTCTCTGGGAGACTTTCTGCTAAAGACGCCAGAAGGCCTGACACTTAGAGAATTTTCATGAAACTCTTCAACCGGTGAAACCAACGGAAGATTCCCTCAACGGCTAGAAGACTTCAACGGAAAAGCTACAGTACGCGCATTAAATGCACATTTAATGCACTTCGTACCCTGGAGAGTAAAAGCTGATGATTGGCTGATATTCCAGGATATTTCAGGATAACTTTATCCCAAAATAGCAACTCGCCAACTTTCCCGGGTCCTACTGGTCAAGTCAACTGTTCGCGCATTTAATGCATTGTCCTTCTCCTCCAACGGGAAGACAACCCAAGTATAAAAGATACTCTACGAAGAACAACCGGAGATAACTTTGCTACATCCTTTGCCAAACACTTGCTCAAACAAAAACCTTCAAGGATTCAAAATCAAAAAGCTTTCTTGAGATTAAAACTTCATCATCTTCTACAAGAGAAGGCAGACGTTGGAAATATTATTTACTCACATCTCTTTATTTCCAACTCAAACAAAGTTCCATCCGTTCTTCAACACTTCAAGCTCCTCAACTACAAATCCTTTGTAACGAAGCTAGTTGGAAATCTCCCGTTCTTACAAGAACTCTTCTCCAACGAGAAGGACGTCCAAGTAACTGGAGTAGTGAAGTGGTGATACTTCAAGGAAGCTCAGTGAAAGGACCAGTCTTAAAGGAAGCAAGGAAGTGCATCCCAGGAGACATCTAGACTTGAAGAAGACGTGGAGAGCTTCTTAAGTGCTGGGACTAAGGCGTTGTAAACGGACGTTTTTACAAGCTTAGTGGAATAGTGGATTAGAGGAACGAGTTGTTCCTTGAACCACTATAAAAATCCCTGGTGTCATTTACTTACTGCACTTATTTATCGCATTTAGTTAGAACTGATTAACTCCATAGACTTGGTTTCTGTGTTCAACAGAACGTGTCTTGTGAGTTAACAGAAGGCCTACTGCATTTGCTTCTCTGAGGCTGATCTGACAGAACCCCTACCAGAACCTCATCCGCTGTCAGTCTGTTCTGTCAACAGAACAGGCTATTCTGTTAAATCTGGTACTTAGCCTGAAAAAGTTAAAAACCAGTACAGTCTATTCACCCCCCTCTAGACCGTACCCAGTATAACCGGGATCAATAGTAAAATATTAGTAAAGTATGAAGAGGCAAAGTACACTCAATAATAAGACATGAAAGAAAACAATGAGAGAAAATAACACATTGCTCATATAGAAAAGCACTTAACAAAAGTCAAAATGAGCATTCTATTATTCACAATGATCTCCCCATCCTAATAGGAAACTAGATGACCAATTTAAAGAGGCGTTTTATTCTGGCGG
Source organism: Cuscuta europaea (assembly GCA_945859875.1). Classification (NCBI taxonomy): domain Eukaryota; kingdom Viridiplantae; phylum Streptophyta; class Magnoliopsida; order Solanales; family Convolvulaceae; genus Cuscuta; species Cuscuta europaea. Next base: position 8,310,507 of record CAMAPE010000002.1, read on the forward strand.
TTATTTTTAGTACTTAGACCTATCCATATTTCACAGGGAATATCTTTTGAGCCAACATGACTTGGGATTGAAGTGCTGAAGTCATATGACTTTTAACCCTCTAACTTGAACTCAATATGCCTAATAAAACACCATCCTGACATCCTATATGAAAATAACCCAATATTCTAATAGAAAAGCGTGCTAATGAGTGCAGAAGATTTATAAAAATTTGTTCACGCTAATGTCAGAATTAAATTGCTTCACCTACCATGGCCATCATAAACATCGTTTTCAATTTGCTTATGAAGTAGGAGAAACGTGACCTTTGCATATGAAGCTTCTCTTTCTTATAACCTATGGCAGAATCAATGAATATGCTTCAAAACTTGCCTAATCAAAATCATCCTTCTGGTGAATATGTTTCCCCTTTGTGGTGCACTACATTTATTATACTTGTGAAATGATAAAACTGAACAAATGTTAACATATAGCGTTTCACATACTTTTTAAAGAAATATTAGCACAACAAAGAAAATAAATAAAGGGGGCTGCAATATTTCTATAATACTCAAAAGAAAATTGCAGCAAAAATATATGTCCTTATGACGATATATAATAGCTTTTATGTATTACTTTTAGGTATTTATGTATTTTGATATTACATGAAAATGAGAGCTGATACATGAAAGCACACTAGTTTGATTTTATTCTGTTATGAAAGATGCAATCTGCTCTTGGAACAAAACCGAGGCGGTGATGCATAATAGAAAGACTAGGGTTGCCACATTCGAGCAGACATTAAGCATAAAATAAAACTAATGTTGAAAGTAAAATATTAGTAAAGTATGAAGAGGCAAAGTATACTCAGTAATAAGACATGGAAGAAAACAATGGATATACTTGTATATAGTTTCCCCCCTGGTGCCCTGCTGATAATGAGCTAAGAAGATTTCATCAGACCATATATTCCTTATTCTTATATTTCAGTGAACCATTGATCCCTGTAAAAACATAAGGAGCTTAAACAATGCAATAAGAAATTAATTTCTTAATCATGCGAGGTTATAAGAATGAGCCACCACTCTCTTTTCTCTCCTAGTATTTTTGACGAACATGTAGTTTTCATAATGTTTTGCTATTTTGGAAGGAAAAGTAATCAACCTAAAATACTTTTCTACAAGTTCTTTGCAACTCTTTTCCACCTAATCCATACGGTATATTTACAGATTTTCTTTGTAAAAACAGAAAAACTCGATTAAAGCTATTGAATATTATCGGTTGATAATATCCGCTATGTTTCATTTAATATCAAATGTGTACAGGATAGAGGTGTCCAATAACAATAAAAAATCCCAAAAAATGTTTTTAAATTAAAATGATAAATCAAAAGTAAACTTGTTTTTCTCCCATTCAAATTGCTCCAGAATATCAAAGTGTAAACTATTCAGCCATTTGTTCTTTTATGAATAAGATTTTTTACTATACCATAAATACAGTTTATTAAAGCATCTCAAACAGGAAAAGTTATAAGTATACTGATTCAATAACTTTAGCATCCAAAGGTGTAGATGCATACTCACTTTTATCACTACTAAATAAATAAATTTGATGTAATGAATAAACATACCAAAAAATTGCACTTTTATAAGGAAATAAAGGATTTGGACCATTTTAGGATTTGTATATTACTACTTTCCATAACAGTGAAATGAGTTTCATATTCATCCAAGTTTTGCTTGTCCGAAGAGTATGAAATGGGTGTGATAAATGAACACTTGAAAAGTTAAGGACGAAACGGATGGTTCGGATGTTAGATGTCGACGGGCGGGAGAATGGGGTTGGGAAATTGTATTGTTTATATGTGTATATATATATTTCAAATATAATGCTACCTATAATTCAATCAAAGTAATTGCCCTCGTCTTTCTTTCTAAAGTTACCTGAAAAAAGACAAAGAAATAAAGTAAAAAATATTATGAACATACTCAAATGGATGTGAAATTGGTCCAATGACCAAGTCCTATTTGGTAACATTCTTAATGCAAGTTAGATAAAATGACAGGGTAACTTACTAAGTCCAGTCTAGTACAAAACCACATGCTATACAACATCTCTAGTACTCTTCTAATTGATACTTGAGTTTTGAACCCCTGGAAATCATTGGCTAATACTCCGTATCAAGGTTCAAAGAGAGGAGCTAATAATTCAAAAACTTTTTAATCACCCAATCAAAAAAACACTTAACCTTCCTTTGCCGATTAATAACATTACAAATGCAGTCCTAATGAAGTTCGAAGTTTTATGTAATATGTTTGTCTAGAAAAACAGATCATTTTTTTACTTTTGAGCATGACTGCAATGTATTTATTCAGATTTAAAAAGAAAAACAACAAAGAATATAGTTACACACACAATATGTGAGCTGAGAATTGAGTTTACAATAATTGTTGATACTCATTCCGGGAGCGGTTCCGGTAAGAACGGATCTCAGGAGAGAAATGAGAACGAATCTGGACCGTTGGATTGAATTATGTGGAACTGAATTGTGCATTTGGTGAAACCGAAATGTGCATTAGATGATATTGAAATGTGAATAATTAAAATTTAAACTCACATGTGCATGAGGTGAAACTGAAATGTGCAAAATAAAAGGTACAAAAATAACACTACATCGTACCTTTTATTCTGCACATTTTAGTTTCATCTAGTGCACATTTCAAATTCATCCGATGCACAATTTAGCTTCACATAATGTCACTACATTATACCATTTGTGTTGCACTTTTCAATTTCACCAAATACACATTACAGATTCATCCAATGCACATTGAATTTCACATAAAGCAAATCTAACGGTCCAGATTCATTCTCATTTTTCTCATAAGATCATGTTCTTATTTGAACCAAAACCACTCATTCCACCCTACTATGGAGTAATTGATAGATGATTTGTGGAAGGAAAAGGTAGGTATTTAATAATTTAGAGCAGAAATTTTCAGCAATCGTTCATAAATGGTTAAAAACCGTTCATAGTTACAAATTATTCATAAAGCGTTCATAGAAAGTCAATTTCACAAATATAGAACCTAACTAAAGAGTAGCACTCAAATGTAAACCAAGCAACAACAATAAAAATCACATTGTTTGCTAATGATAACTTGTTCATGAATCGCCCAGAAATGGTACGAATCAATATTGCTATTGCACTGTTAGATTTATCAAAGATATAACCCTAGAGAATTTATAGTTCTTGGAATCATTAATACTTATAACTAAAAAACTTATAACTAAAAGTGAACGAAAACCCTCCAAATAGACAACTATAGAACCCCAATTTGGTGTAAGATATACCTCAGGTCAGAATCGAATGAAGAATATTGTGATAGAATGAAGAATATTGGAAATGGAAAATAATAGTTGGAAATTGAAATCGTAAAGAGGATGAAAAGAGGGGATATCCCATTTTGTGGCCCAAGACTTCACAGATACAAATTTCAGGTGTTTAGATGAAGGGCGAGGCCTGAGACGCGATGCCTTGATGGCTTCGAAAACAGAAGGTGAGATTTCATCTTCCGCTGCGGCTGAGAGAGGAAGACTAAACTTGTCGAGCACTTCAATTCCAGAAACAATCGCCGGCTTAGTGGGATTGTTTTCAGATGTGATGAAGGAGGCATCCGGCAGAAGAATAAGGCGGTAGGCTGAACAGGAGAAGGGAGCGATTAGTTTTAGGGAGCAAAATTACAATATTAGGCTTGAGATAGGCGAGAGAAAATTCTCTCACATGTGTATGCGTTTAAGTATATTAAAGATTAAAGATAAAGATTATCAAATGGTTGGTTACTTGTAGACTTGGGCTCGGGCCGGGTCGGGCCCAGTCGGGCCGGCGGTTCTGAATAGCTGGACCCGGGACCGGCCCGGGTAGCCACCGGGTCCGGTCCGGGGCTCGGGTTTGGTTAATTTTTTTTTTGCTTACCTACCCATCCCTGACCCCCCTCACCCCCAGCCCCCCCAACCCCCCTAAACCCGTCCTAAACATCAAGCCCAACCCGGGTGGAGCCCAAACAAATGAAAAAAACCCAAAACAAATTCAATTTGGCCCGAACCGGGCCCGGGTGACCCGAGCCCGGACCGGAAACTCTTCGGGTCGGGCCTACCGGACCGGTCACTGACCGAGCCACCGGTTTGGGCCGGGCCACCCGGCCCGAGTCCAAGTCTAGTTACTTGGTTGGTCACCGTACCCCTCTTTTTCTAATCTCAACGAAAGTAACAAAGAAATAATCGGAACCACAAAGTTTATGTTCTACATAACTAAAATGAAGAATAGAAATATACGTGAAATTGATTAACCTGAAAACTGTGATTAATTATTTTTTCACCTGCTTTGTCATTAAGGTAACTAATAATGAGGCCGAATATGAGGCCCTTATTGCAGGTTTGAAGTATGCCGAGGCCCTAGGTGCCGGCCGGTTGAAGGTACGTTCGGACAGCCAGCTGGTTGTTGGCCAGGTGAACGGAACCACCGAGGCAAAAGAGGAAAGGATGAAGGCTTATAAGGAGCTGGTCGAGGAACAGATCGGTAAATTTGAACAGGTGGTGCTCGACCAGATCTCCATAATAGAGAATGCCGAGGCAGATATTCTGTCGAAACTTGAAAATGCTGCGCTGGACGATCGGGCTCAACTCATCCCTCCACATATCCAGTGGTTTGCCCATCGGGAGACGCTAGCAACGCCGGCCACAATGGTCCTTCAGGTGGAGGCTATATCTTATGCCGTTCCTAGTTGGGTCACAGACATGACCAACTACCTGAAGTACAAGACTCTCTCAACAGACAAGAACTCATCATACAATGCCACATGCATCCAGAGGAGGTCCGCCATGTTTGAGCCGGTGGAAGGACAACTGTACAAAAAGACGTTCGGGGGACCATACCTAAAGTGTCTCCCGCCCGGCCTTGCAGCAGCTGTAATGGAGGAAATCCATGAAGGGATATGTTCGAGTCATCAGGGTCCAAAGACTTTGGCAAGAAATATCATCTTACAAGGATATTACTGACCAACCATTCAACGGGATGCTTTGAACATACCCGAAAGTGCAAAATCTACCAACAGTATGCACCTGTGCCCGGACGGCCAACAAGTTTCTACACCCCAATGACCACGGTCTTGTCGTTCGCTAGGTGGGGGATCGACTTGCTAGTGCCCCTACCTACAGCTCATGCGGGGAAGAAGTACATCATTGTCGGGATTGACTATTTCACCAAATGGGTGGAGGCCGAACCTTAAGCCAGCATCACAAACTTCCATTGCCAGAAGTTTGTCTGACAGAACATCATTTTCCGATTCGGCCTCCCAGAGCAGATCATCACCAACATAGACAGTTCGTGAGCAAGAACTTTGAGCAGTACCTGACCAAACGGGGCATCAAGCACTCTAGGGCCATAGTGGCCTACACCCAGGCGAACGGTCAGGTTGAGAATATGAATAGAACAATCATGGATGGGATGAAAAAGAAACTCGAAGAATGCTCCTCTTCATGGCCTGATCAACTAAACTACATATTATGAACTTACCGAACGACCCCCAGGACAGCTACTGGGGAAACGCCATTCGCTCTATCATACGGGTTCCAGGCCAAAGTCCCAACTGAAGTTTTGGTACCCACGTACTAAACGATGCATTTTGACCCCGAAAGAAGGGACTTGGCCACAAGAAGAATGGAGGAGTATCAACGAGCAACTCAGAGGTACTTTGACAAGAAGGTAAAGATCCGATCGGTAGAAGTAGGAGATCTTGTTCTCAGGAAAAGGGAGAAAAGAAAGCCGCTCGAGAGCGGGAAGCTAGCAAAGAATTGGGAAGGCCCTTACCAAGTTTGGAAGAAATACGCTACATGGACGTTCAGCCTTAGAACAACAGAAGGCCGTTCAGTAGGCACCTGGAACGTTGAGCATTTAAGGAATTCTATCAATGAAAACGGCTGTTGCCACCCGTAAAAAAATGAATGAGAGAGGGAGACATAACTTCCAGAAACTAGGAGCATGGACGAACCCAGCGGACATCGGGTCAAACCCAGGCGGATCAAACGGGGCATCGAAGCTATGGTTAAAGCCTCATCTCGACCACAAGTGTAAGTGAATCGTTCTGGATGGCCGAACGAGGATCCTCATTTCAGCCTGGAGGAGAGCCATCATCTTAGCTAGGTTTGACCTTGCGTTCCGGATGACCGAATGAGGGTTTCAAACCAGTTTGGAGATGATGTTGAACCAGGAGCATGGACGAGCTGAGCGGACGTCGGGTCAAACCCAGACGGATCGAACGGGGGATCGAAGCTATGGTTAAAAGCCTCACCTCGACCACAAGTGTAAGTGAATCGTTCTGGATGGCCGAACAAGGATCCGCATTTCGGTCTGGAGGAGAGACATCATCTTAGCTACGTTTGACCTTGCGTTCCGGATGACCGAACGAGGGTTTTATACCAGTTTGGAGATGATGTTGAACCAGGAGCATGGACGAGCCGAGCGGACGTCGGGTTTAACCCAGGCGGATCGAACGGGGGATCGAAGCTATGGTTAAAAGCCTCACCTCGACCACAAGTGTAAGTGAATCGTTCTGGATGGACGAACGAGGATCCTCATTTCTGGGCACGAACTGGGCCGGGAGCACCGAGAGCCGACGTAGAAAGTCTATAACAAACGAGTGTAGAGGGAAGCGGAGACCGGCCACCAAGGCATCCAGACGCACCAGCACATGCCCCGGTCGATGCCTCACCGGGTGGCGAATAAAGCCACTGTAAAACTGCCTTGGCGGGGGTAAGAATTGGGCCACTTGCCAAACAGCCTCTACCGAAAGGCGCTGACGTTGCTTTCGTATGCAATGGAAGTTTAGAGAAATACGAGGGGGGCGCTCGGGCATCCCACGCTCATACTTTTGGAGGTCATCCCCATCGAAACATCCATCATCAGGAAGGGACTGCTCGACCTCCGGAGGAATGGGGGAATCAGTAGGAGAGTCCGAAGACTGGGCGGAAGGGCTAGATGCCTGGTCGCTCGGGCCGGCTTTTCCCTTTGCAGAGCGACGAATCAAAACCATATCTTCCTCATCTGAAGAAAAATAGCTAGACATAAAAAAGGTGGTAAATACCTCGACGGGGAGAGAGCCTGAAGGATTTCTAGAGAGAGAAAATTAGCAGCAAGAGAAAAGACCAAGAAGCAGCATGAAATGAGGAAGCACCAGCTTCCCCATATTTATACTAAAATCCCCCGACCATGGGCCAAACCAATGAGGGGCACATGGCGGAATCGGGTGGCAAGATGTCCACGGTGGGAACTAGGCCTGGGACCGGTTCGGTTCCTATATAAAAAATCAAGAACCGATATGGAACCGAACCAATACTAAACGGTTCGGTTCTTGCTTTTATCGGTTCCTAGAATAATTTTTTCGTGTAAGAATTAACACATAGTTTAGCTTCTACCATATGAAAATGTCAAAAAGTCAAAACAAGTCATAAACATTTATTTAGAGTTCTAATCACTCCAAACATCAAAGCTCGGACTTAAGTGAACACTTAATAGAATAAAAAGAAGATTTTAATTTTCATTTAATACCTAAAATATAAAAATCGTTCGTTATGTCGTTGAAATGAAGGTTGCTCATCATTATAGTGGCAAGGATAGGACGTACACTTTATGCCTCTCAAAACCTAGAAATACATTGAATTTGCATGTACATCCTATTGATGGAACAAAACTTGATTTGTAAAAATGAGCTTAATGTATTCAACCTCATGTGCAAATATTTATTATTTTTGTTTTTATAGATTAAAATAAATTTAAATTATTGGCTAAATATCATCCATTTATTATTATTATTGTTGTTGTTGTGTTTATTTTTGTTATATTAGTATTACTACTAATACTACTACTATTATTTTTATTTTTATTTTTATATTTTTAATATCGGTTCCTTAACGGTTCCGTGCATATATTTTTTATAGGAACCAAGAACCGAACCGTTAACAACAACTAGGAACCGAACCGTTAACAACTAATATCTCATTTGTAGGAACCGAACCGAATCGGGTTATAACGGTTCGGTTCCAACCGATTTAACGGTTCCCGGTTCCAAAATCCCACCCATAGTGGGAACCAGGTCTCAAAAAGAGTTCTTGGGAGACCCACAATGATTAAAGATTCATGAAGAATCACCGCATTGTACGCTCTGGGCGGCTAAATCCGGATCCAACGATGACAGACATTTCTGGATCTGAACATGCCCTGACTAATAACGAAAATGGGTTTCCCCTGTACAGATTATGTCCTAAATATTTCCCCGAACGGTCGAAAAGTCGTGATGGGCATGAAACGTAGATCGGAAGACAGAACCAGAAACAAGAAATCGACAAAAGGGGTATTTTACTCTTCGGCTCTACCGACCGGAATATACCAAAAAGATAAAGAGGAAAAACATATGGATACATTGCAAAGGGGGGAGTCTATCTAGGAAGGGGTTGATAATCGATATTTCATTCAACATCCTCATCCTCATCATCTTCATCAGCCTCGTCCTCATCATCATCATCATCTGAGGGTTCAGGCTCCCTACCAGCTGCTCGGTCGGCTTCCTTTTGAAGGGCCCGACAGTACTTGTCATATTGGTACAGGAGAACTCTATCTTCAGAAACCTCGTTCAGATCAACCTGCTGACCGGCCAGACGCCCCATAATTGGCACCACGCCCCTCAGCACCACTTGGCACCCCATGTTGAAGGTCTCCTTGGCCATGACAGTGGCCTATTTCTTGCCAATCAGGGTCTCATCGGCCAGCTTCACCCCTTTCTTCTGAGGGTCGGGACCCTGAGGAAACTACTTCAGATTCTTCCTAAACAGGGTGCCGGCATGGGGCACCCCATACTCTTTAGCGGCCTTGTTAAAATCCTCGGAGGATTTAAATTCAGTCTGAGCGGTAGCACGGACGGTGGACAGATCCAGAGTGACTTCTCTAGGACCGTCCGGGATTTGGGGATCATTATCCTTGAGGACAATTTGAACAGCTTCAGCAGCCGCCACCTTGGCTTGAGCAGTGGAAAGAACCACCCGATGCTGGCCAAGCTCTTCTTCAAGCTTCTTCCTCTCCTGATCAGCTGAGCGAAGAGCATCTACAGCCGCCTGTTCAGCCTGAGAATTGGCCTTGACCAGCTCCGCCTCCTTGGCCGCCCGAGCATGGTGGAGTTGTAGGTTGTACAGACTAGCCTGAGGAAAAAACACTCGATTAGAATAAACAGCCAAACTCAGGCATAAAAAGAAGAGCGAACAACATGAATAGTTACCTTCATGGTGCCCAGTGCAGCCCCTACTTAGGCTTACTCCACTGACAGCGGCGGGAGGCGGAAGTCGTTCATATCGGCAGTAGTGTTCCAGATCCGGAGGAGTGAGCATCCAGATTGATCCATAACCTCGTGAATGGATTCCTCGAGGGAAATCCGCTTCACAAGCTTGGCCAGCTCCGCCTGAACGACATCCAGTTTGACAGCCCCGTTCGAGCCGGGGAGGTCAGTAAAAAAAGGGATCGGTATGAGCAGCCTCAAACTGCGAATCGATCTCCATATGCTCCAGGTTCACATGATCAACAGGCACCTGCTGAATGGGCTGGGCCTCCTGGGCCACCGGTTGGGAAGGCCCAGCGTCCCCTGTTCGGGGCGCCTTTTGAATGGCTTCTTCCTTTTGCCAGCGCCCATAGGTGAAAGACGACCGAGATCCATTGACGCTTCGGTGTTGGGAACTGAAAAGAAAGAAAGGAATATGTTAGTACCGAGCGGTCTTAGCGTGTGTGAAACAAGCATATGTGAGTTTCTCGCACGGGAAGGACCGCCCGAGCCATGACACTTGGTTTTTAGTCAAGAGTCCCAGGAATTCGGACGCTACCTATCTCGGCTTATACAAGCCGGACGGAAGTCAAGTAAGCCAGGATATTGAGCGGCTCGGCCCTCTCTACTGCAACGATTTTCTGTTCCAACTCCTTGGTGACAAGGGGCTCGGTGGATTTAGGCGGGTATGCATTTTACCTCTTGGGGATGAGCCCATCCGGGATAGAGACAAAGAAAAAATGATCTTTCCATCCCTTAACAGAGGTAAGGTTTCCCTTGAAGATGATCCTTTTCGTTCGGGCACTCACTGCCAGGAATTCGTCGGTTTGCTGGGGGCAACCTTGAAGAAGTAATGGAAGAGATCCAGAACGGGCTCCAAGTCAACATCCTTACAGCGACATATGAACCCGGCTATGACCCGATATGAATTCATCATTACTTGGGCCGAGACTATTTGGTAGTGGTTGAAAAGGGCCACGAAGAAGGGGTGCATCGGGAATCTTAGCCCAGCCTTAACAGAATCAAAATGCACCACCACCATCACAGGGCGGTGGCGCAGAGGATGGAGACCGCATGAAGGCGGAAGTCAATTGGGTCATGAATAAGGGCAGGAACTTGAGCACTGAGTTTATTAGACAACTTTTGTCTCTGATTTCGGATGGGCCTCAAGTCCAAATGGTGACGAGGGGCATCGTCAGGAGGGCCTGTTCTCATTACCACCATATCATCTCCGGATATGGCGTTATCAGAGTCGCTACTAGACGCATCATCGGAGGAATCGCTAGGAGCGGCATCCTCGGAAGCATTGGCGGTGGAAGAGCTTCCTGCCATATCCTCTGCGGCACCCTTGATGCCCGCAACATCATTTGCCTGGGTATTCTCCTCTGAACCTCGGAGCGGTTCGATGACCGAAGGGTCAGAAGAGCTCGAAGACATTTGCACCGAACCAGGGAATAAAGGGAAGGAAGAAGAAGATAGAGGACTCGTGGTTACATGAGCGAAATGCGAAATTAGGGATTTGGAAAGAAGGCAGAATACTTGAGCGAAGGGGCGAAAATCCAAAAATCCAGAACCAGAGCCCAAAACCCCTACTTATGGACTAGAGGCGCCGTTACACCAACCAGTCACAAAGTGACACGTGGCAAGAAACGCTCCAAGGGACACATGTCGCACGGAGGCGAAACGACGGGTAATCATGACAGTTACACAAGGAATACAAGCGACAACCGCCAAAGGACTTCGAACCGTCACATCAGGAGCAGACAAACACTATCAAAGAGCACCGTATGAAATTACACCGAACGGCGGGAAGCTTACGGTTCTATGTCCTCATGTCCTGAGCACGCTCGGAACATCGAAAGTGGGGGACTTGTGATGGGATATTAGTGTCCGACCCAATATACCGGCCCGAAATATCCCTGAAGCCCAGACGCAAGGGAAGGTCAAGGGAAAATCATCAGGCCCGAACGGCAAGCCCCGTTCGGCACATCCCGAACGAGAATTGCTCAAGTAACTGACTGCAGTTAATGTGGGATCATGACTCATGAGGGCATCAAGTGGCATGGGAGGCAACCAATCATATTAGAGCACCCCATACCCCCATCTAGTATAAATAACAGCATTTAATTCATTTGTAAGGGTTAGTATTTCTTGACTCTCTAGCTCTAATAGCATTCTAGCTCTTGTATTAACCTTTGGACTTGAACAACCGTTCAGCCATTTCTGTGTAATTGTTATTACTGCGTTAATACAAGCTGAGTTATTTGAGTAGTTGAATCATATTTTATATTTTCTTTTATACACTTTACTGTAGCAAATCGCACCCTAGATCCAAGGTTGGTGTTGGCCTTCAGGTCATTCGAGACTAAACCTCAACAATATCTTAACCTATCTTAATAAGGGCCGGTTTTCTCATTAAATGCTCATTGCTTACTTCTTTCATTCATATTAGGCTTTAAACCATAGTACCACATGCTATTAGAGTGTTCCATTTGTTTGGCCTTCCAGATGATCAAATGCACCGTCAAGCTTCACAGTAAACGGTGTTAAAGCCGTTCACACGGACTTCATTCACTTTTTCTTCTATTTTTTGTTATATTTGTTGCTTCGACTCATCGAATGTAATTGGTTTTAATTTTTCAACATTTATTCCTTAATTTAATGAAATAAATTGATTATAAATTAAGATCATGATTTCTATGCTCATTCAAGAAGGGAAAGCATCTCACATCAATTGCTATATATTTAGTATTTTAACATTTATCAAGTAGGTATAATGGTTGGAATTTCAAGTTCCCTTGATCTCCTTCTTGTCAATATATTTTGATCATTAACAGGTAAGTTATATTATTCTCTCTTAAAAGATTTTAGCATTATTCCCTACTGTATGAAATCCCTTTATGAGTTTATGAATTTAATTTTTAGTAATATATTTTCATAAACGTTTTGCCCTGCTTATTTTAGGTCTGGCAATGTTTTTGTAGGGGTGGAGCCCAATTTCATTAATCCTGATAAGTTTTGAATTACGAGTATTACTTTTCAAAATTTTCAAATTTCTTTAAAACAAAATTTATATGATTTTAAAAGATTTAGCATTATTCCCTACTGTATGAAATCCCTTTATGAGTTTATGATTTTAATTTTTAGTAATATATTTTGATAAACATTTTGCCCTGCTTATTTTAGGTCTTGCAATATTTTCGTTGGAGTGGGGCCCAATTCCATTAATCCTGATAAGTTTTGAATTATTACTTTTCAATTTTTTCAAATTTCTAAAAACGAAATTTATATGATCATTATTGAATGTTATTTTGAACTATTACATAATACGTATAACAATCCTTCCAATGACATTTTGAGTATTGAAAGTTAAATATAAACTTATATTTAATCATGTTTCTTGCTTCAATTTTTTATATTCGCAAATCAATTGTTTTATCAATATTCATAATGTTTTACGATAACCGGTATCCAATTCAATTACATCTCATTTTTGTCAAAACTAATGTCTTATATTATAACATATCATATAACTCCAAAACTAAACATTTAATTTATACTTATGTTGAAATGATTTTACACAATTCATTGAAATTGAGAGTTGGTCATACGACATTCGCGCAATGCGCGACCAATTTACTAGTGCGACTAATAAATTACACATACTAGGGTACGACCAATGCTTGCATGTAACGTAAACTAATATTATTCACAAATAACATTTGTATGTGTGAACAATTTGACAGCTTTTAATTAAATGATCTTTTGTAACCCAAAAAATTATCTTTACAAAAACACAGCATGTTGGCATGTGCACAAGCTACTGCATATTCAAAGATTATAGTTGTGCATATGAAGTTATGAACAACAATGTATAGATTTTTTTTGAAAAGAACAATGTATAAGTTTTTGGATATGTTTTTCACATTTATTATTATTTCAACCCAAGCCCAATTTGAATTTTGAGGAGCCTGCGCACAAATGGCCCAATTATATACAAAGGCAAGTTCTTCAGGCCCAATAATCCGAGTGGGAATGCTACGAGCAGGCCGAAAAGTACTGTAGAGAAAGATCTCGTAGCTGGATTAAGTGATTAACGATCATTTTCGGATTAACCGCCGCGGGAGGGACACGGACTTGGATAATGGAGACTGGAAGATGGAGAGGGACAACATCTAAAATGGGCTGGGAGAAACGTCTTCTAGCTTTGCCATAGCTTAGCTTCTTCATCAGATCCTTCGCCTCCTTGGGAGCCATTGGATATGTCTCAAGCGCGAGTCTACGCCGACGTCAACGTTCACCGTCCTAAAGATTATTGGGACTACGAGGCTCTCACCGTTCAGTGGGGGTAATGCTAGCTTCTTTTTACTCATCCCATACCAAAACCCAAATTGTTCATCTGCTTTGTTCCCATTTTGAACTTTACGTTTTACCTTTCTAAATATGGAGTATTAAATTTTTGTTTATGATGGTAAAATTGGTAATGCATGAATTTAGTTCTCAGCTTGGTATTTCGTGGTGTTCATAAGCTGATTCTGAATTATTTTAGCCATTTAGTAGGTGAATGCATTATTTTACAATAATACATTCAGAACTCAGAAGCGAATTTTGAGCTAGGAATCTAAAATATCTTTTACATAAATTGCATTATCTGCATTCAGTGATCAGGATGATTATGAAGTTGTTCGAAAAGTGGGAAGAGGTAAATACAGCGAGGTCTTTGAGGGGATAAATGTCTCCAATAGTGAAAAATGCATCATCAAAATTCTTAAGCCTGTGAAGAAGAAGAAGGTAAAGTCTATACACCTCGAGTAAGTTTCACTCAATTTTCTAAAATGTGGATATGAATATTTATAAAGATCTACAACAGCGTGACTTGTGTGCACAATATACTATTACCAAAAATGTGTACCATCACATATAATGTTAAAGAATTCTCATAATATATATACACATATGTATATATACACATATGTATATATACACATATGTATATATACACATATGTATATATACACATATGTGTATATATATATATATATATTGCTTAGCTTCATGTGTGATGAGGCATATGCTTGAAAATGCAAAATAAGAAATTGCACCGGTCAACAGATAAAAGTGTTCCAGTTACTTCTTAAGGTGCAATTTATGTAGTAAATCATCATCATTATCATTACCCCAGTGCCGCAAAGGCTCCCACCTACGGGCTACGGTAGGGTAAGGGGGTCGTATGTACGCAGTCTTACCCCCGTACTAAAGCACAGAGAGACTGTTTCCGGATGACCCGTGGTGAAAATCGCATCCAAAATTGTATAGACTGATCGCTGTTTCATAACAAAGAAACACAGACAGTTTAGTGAGCCATTTTGATTTATTCCATCATATTCTCAAGCCAAAAAATAGTGAATCTTTGGCTCCATTGCAAATGATGGAAAAAATTTATGTAGAAAATATGCACTTTAAAGTTGTAACGATTTAAGAAATTCTGAACATTTGATGAAAGCCTAATCTAAGCCACTTAGGTGCTTACTGTATCAATAGTTAGAAAAATGGTTCAAAATATCACCTTCTTATTCTTCTTATATGAGTGTGTGACTTGTGTATGCATGCTTGCATGTATATCTGTAAGTATATGTCTCAAATCTCCCCCTATGACAGTTTTTTGTATTTATGTAATTGCATCTGCAAAATGCATCTAATGTGGTCTTTTCTTTGCATTATCTACTCATGTAGGAATCATTTTCTCTAGTTCAGTTTTTCCTTCTAATTGTCCCTCACATTATCTTGTTAGTTGCGACTTCTCTCTCTAAAAACTAAAGGCTAAACCTTCCTAGTGGTGCAGATAAAAAGGGAAATAAAAATACTTCAGAATCTTTGTGGAGGCCCAAATATTGTGAAACTCTTTGATATTGTCCGAGATCAGCACTCCAAAACTCCCAGTTTGGTGTTTGAATATGTGAACAGCACAGATTTCAAAGTCTTGTATCCTACACTGACAGATTATGATATCCGCTACTACATTTATGAGCTTCTCAAGGTTCCCTTTTCATACTCTATTACTACTACATAGATCTTATTTACATCTTGCTTTTGTCCCACCTCTGGCATTTGTTGTTGCGAAGGGAGTTGGATGTTCTTGTTTTGTGGAGTTTGGTTCAATATAATTCATTGCTAAATTGTAGACCTGTACAAAAACGAGTTCGGGCCGGGCTCAGGCCGGGCTTTTTATAAATTTTATGCCCATCATGTGTGGGCGGGCCCGACTCGGCCCGCAAAAATGGGCCTAACCCTATGTCCTTACCCGCCCATAAGAGGGGGCCGGGTAGTCCACCGGGCCGCCCGGCCCGGGAAAACTTTAATTTTTTCAAAATTATATGATTTTTTAAATACTTTAAAAATAATATTACAACATTTAAAAAATAATTAATACGCTTATAATGTTTATACGTCTTTCACCACATACAAAAAAAATACTTACACAAAAATAATAATGAGACACTATATCTAAAATTTAAAATTTAAGCACAAAGTATTATCTTTAAGTACAAAAATAGATATTATATTGGTTGGGCTAGTTGTTAAGAACTAAAAATTTAAATTTAAACATAATAAACTATGAATATGTATAAAGAAAAATTAGTAAATATAAATATACATGTGTATATGCAAATAAATAAATAAATTAGTATATATATAAATATATGTATTTATATATACTAAATGTAGCGGGCCGGGCTTATCGGCCCGAACGGGCCTACACCCTAACCCAAGCCCGCCCATATCTTATTGAGGGCCGGGCTCGGGCTGGCCCGGTGGGTAAATATATATGACCAAGCCCGCCAATTTGTGCGGACGGGCTGGGCGGGCCGGGCGGCCTGGCCCGGTTTTGTCGAGGTTTACTAAATTGTCTAAGGTTTAAGATTAGACCTTAGGACAAGTATAATACTCAATTTCTAAGAAAGCTTGACAATTCTCAGTCAGTCAAAAGCTACAGCTAATTTCTGTAGTAATAAAGTCTAATATGGCTGTAGCACCTCGTCGTCTAGAATATTTTGCTATAGCATCTCATCTAATTCTTGGGCAGTCAAAAACTACAACTAGATTTACCTAAATAGGACATATAAAAGGATAATTGCAACAATAGGAGTTTAAAGTTTAAATTCCCAAAATAGGACTAACTCTTCCTATTCTACCCTTTCCGCTTTCCTCCCTAATAGTATTTTTCAAACAACCATTATAAAATATAAAAAAATTAAAATAAAAAAATAAAAATCGTAAAAAATAAATAAAAAATACACAGAACTCAACCACCACCTCAGCCACCTTCCAGCACCACCACCTCCGGTCGGTGAAAAAGATTGCGAAGTTGAGGAAAAAATGTCATCATGATGGCAATTTTGAAGAGAAAGTTGGATATTTTCAAAGAGTAAAAATGCCATCTTCATGGTATTTTCAGAGAAATGTGGCATTTTTTACACAAGATGACATTTTTTTCCGGAGACCGGAGTAGGTGGTGCTGGGAGGTAGAGGACGCGTTGGCAGTGACCTACATATTTTTTAAATATTTTTAGGTATTTTATTTCATTTTACAGACTTTTTTTAAAGTTTTTAAAATATTTTATTTATTTTTTATTATTATTTTTTAATTTAATTTTATTTTTTCATGTTTCTATTATTAATTTATAAATATTTTATTATTTTTATATTTTTATTATAAATAAAAGTATGATTTTCTTATTAATAAAATAAATCTATCGGAAATTATAGGAAGATGGTAGAATGGGAAGAAGGCACATATATCAATCCTATTTTGGGAATAAAGGGATTGTACTCCTATTGTTGAATTTTGGGCTAATTTTAGTCCTAGTAAGGGCTAATACCCGTTTTTATTAAGTCATTCTGATTGTGTCCATTTTTGCAGTTGCCTAAAAGACGTCTAGAGCACATACATTGGAGTGTAGAAGTAGAACATTAAAATCCTTAGTTGAATCAGGAAAAATGAAGGTTTAGGACCGTCCTCCTGACCTGAAAAATGTGACCTTTTTAAAGATTTGGCTATCATTCTGGTCTAGTTTGAATCACTGTTGTCAACCTGGATATCTGAGCATAGCAGCCTACCCTGAAACGCTATAACGGATAGTGGGATGAATATTGTTCGATCTACTTTTAAAATGTTTTCTTTTGGACTGGAATTTGCTGATCTGGTCTGTTTGAGTCTAGTCTGGTCTGATCTGGTAAATGTCTGGTCGCCGTGTATTTTGTAACTATCCAAGTCTGGTATGGTCTGTTTAAGTCTAGTCTGGTCTGGTCTGTTTAAGTCTGGTCTGGGGCTAAAAACAGTCCAAAAGAAAACATCCTTATGCAGAATGCATATTATGTGTATGCATCAATGTTCAAAATGGAGAATTTTAGTCTTGAGGCGTGAAGCTAGAAAATATGCAGAGCTTCCTTTGCAAATTATTAACAATTTAAGTTTTTTTATCAATACTACATAAAAGTGCGTCATAAATAAGTGTCCAAAACCACTATCATAAGAATAATAAGAATAATAGAATTATACTCCCTCAGTCCCAAATTGTAAGATACATTTACTATTCACTTGGTCAACATAAATCACTCTTAATCTTTTACTTTATATATCAAAAGTTTATGATATTTGAATTATTTTTTGTAGGTTTTGTAGCGGTTTTAATGTAGTTTCTGAATATGTAAATTTTATTTTTTAAAACTAATGTGAGTGTTCACAGGGATCAACTTGCTTTATCACCGGTCAAACATCGTAAACCGTAAAGTATCTTACAAATTGGGACGGGGGGAGTAATAAATAATGTAATAGTGTACAAATAAGGTTGTTGGGCCATTTATGTTATGATTTTGGGCCAGCCCTTGAGGGTAGCCTTATTATAAGAGTGGGAAGTGGGGAAAGAGCAGGGAAGGCAGAAATGGGGATTGGACTTGGACTAGGAAGTTGGAGTCTATCTCCTTCTTTGGGACAACTCTGTACGGTTTACCTGCTTTGAATAAAATTCAGTTTTCTTTACTTTGTTCTTAATTCTCTGTGATTGATTCTGGAATTGTGGAAGTTCTATCATTGGTATCAGAGCCTTACTTCCCGGAGACGGAGAATCTGAAGCATGGAGGAGGATTTCTACATGACACCTCAAATGGAAGAGAGTTTTGATAATATTGACCGACTAATGAGGGAGTCAAACGCTAGGTTAGCGACGATGATGGCTGATATGCAAGTGACGATGCAAGCTGGCATCGCAGAATTGCAGAACCGACTTAAAAATTGTTCGCGGAATCGATCGCACAAATCGCATAGGTCGCATCGCGACTCTCTTCATCGACGTACGCAACATCCGATTGACTCAGAGGAATCGGAAGAACAGAGTCTTCGCAGAAGACCTGGAGATCGATCGAGGAACTTCAGCCATGAGCCGCTATCACCAACGGATTCACAGATGAAATCGCGAACTTCTCATATTTCGCAGTCACGAACCTCATCTTCCAGTTCGCGATCGCGAACTACTTATTTTGGCTCGCACTCGCGAACTTTCGATCACTATTCACAGACGCGAACAGTTTCTCTTTACTCGCAGACTGACTCCTCAGATATCAATATGCGTTCAAGAAAGAAGCTAGGGAGTGGAGAATCATCATATTCGTCTCAAAAGGATTCTCACAGTTCACCTTCCTCGTCAAAAGTCAATTCTCGGAAATCTGCTATTTCAAAGAAGGAGGAATTACCTCTATTCTACGAGCATGAAGCATATGAATGGATTGGGAGGATGGAAAGATATTTCAGAGTCCAAGCTATTGCAGAAAGATTTAAAGTGGACGTGGCAGCGAAGGCTATGGGGGAAGAAGCAGATGGCTGGTTTCATTGGTGGGATTTTCATAAGAGAGAAGATAGTTGGAATGCTCTAAAGGAAGACTTGATTAGGGATTTTCCACCTAAACACCGGCAGAAGACAGGGAGGACAGAAAAACAGGTATCATCAAGGTCACCAACAACTTCTTGTAGTTTGCAAGTTTCTCACCCTGAACAAGATATTGCCCAGTCAATAAAGAAGACACAGATGGAACTAACTGAACCTGTAATCAGGCAAATGAATATGAAAGAGGAAATCAAGGACGTAATTAAGGAGAAGACGGGGTTTGAGAAAATCACAGTGAATGGGTTTACCGGGGAAAAGGAGCAGACAACTGCTTATACATGGAATCCTCTGCAGAAGACACTGACTTGAAGAATTCATCCAGAATGGTTTCAAAAGTTAATCATACTAATGATTAGCATTAAACTGGTAGGCACTGTTTTGAAGTTAAGAGATGAAGACAGGAAGGAATGGAAGGAAAAAGGAGGTTATACGGGCAAACCTCAGCAGTGGAATGATGAGTATAGTAAGTATAAATATACTTATGAGGCCATAACAGCTGCTGTGCAACTTTCAGCTAGAGACAAGAGTGATAGATATCTTCCAGATACATCCATTGATTTTATTGATAAGGTTGGGTTGATGAAGTCTATCTTGAAGCCTGATTTTAAAGTTGATCAGCTTTCGGTTCTGGATGTGGAAGGCAGCAATGTGGTATTTTCTGCAATTCGGGACTCCTCTGATTCTGTACTGAGATGGACTGATGAGTCTGCTCTTGGTAGCAATATTGAAGGACATGTTCATAAAATACAGGAGTTTGGGGCGGTCATCACTTTTAAGAGTATTGAAATTAGCTCAACATTTTCACCATTATGCACTTTTGGAGGAGTGCAAAGTAAATGTAAGCTATATGAACTTTATAAGTAGAGCTGTGTGATACTGCGATAGGAATGGTTGATTCTGGAAAATAGATTTTAGGGCTTCTTTTGCCTTAGTGGCTACTTCTTGTAAAAATAATAGGTCAGATATGTTTTTTTTAAAACAATAAATAAAGTTAAAGAGTGAAAACATGGGGCTTAAGCCTCAAAAGCTTAATCCTCACAAATGCCTCAACCATCTGACCTCAGTTTAAGCCTCAACGTTTTTTTCATCGCCTCACACTTTGGTGACCCTCATAAAAGCAATATAAACTATGGTGTACATACAATTACATATCAAAACCAAAAAATGATAAATATTACTCAAAATCTTAACTCCTGACATTTAGAAATAGTACTCCCCCATCCCTCAAAAAGGTTCTCACTTGCCTTGGACGTGTTCCATTTAAAGTACCCCATTTCTATTTTAGGAAATAATTAACAGTTTAACACCCATAAATGACGACTTAATCATGACATTTTAAAAATAATACACCCATAACATCACAATTATCATTAATTACCCCTTTATATTATATACCAAATCAAACTACTTCTCGCAATATATTCAATGCACATTGTTTGATTATTGTTTAAAAAATCATGCCCTTTTGAATGGGAACCTTAAGCCGGGACGGAGGCAGTAATTAGTAAATGTCTAAATTACCAATAAAAGTCTGAAATGTCATGACTGCTATTCCTACATCTCCAGTTATTCCCATTTGTCGCTTTTGGATCCGGTAATTCCTCATGTAGCTGTTCTGCTACAAAAAACATCTGTGACACTCTGCTCACCTTTTATATCCTTCAAGCCGTTCCACTCCTAATCAAGATCAGTTTTACTAGGGCAAAGCCAGTTGAAGGGATTCACGTGTATCCCTTTTGAGTCTCCATACTAGAAAAGATGCCAGATCGAGTCGAGTTTGTCAAAGAGGCACAGAAGGTTGTTGAAGAGTTGTGTCATCCTAAGGTTTTCAGAGACACACAGAATGTTCTCAAAGAGAACCACTTTGAGCACATATCTTTTAGAAGGCTAAGAGGAGGTTCTAGGAGTGCGTGATGTACTTATGTGGTTACTTTTCACTCTAAAAACCTACTCTAACTCTTTCAAACATCTAAAGTTCAAAATTACACCTAATCCCAATGAAGGCGAGCCAAATAAATAGTAGTGATGCTATTGCGCGTTTGCGCCCACTACCGCTGCTATTGTACTCGCTATAGCTACTAGAGTCCACTGCTCCGTGCAGAGGATATGGTAATGTTCAGCCACTGCTACGCTACTATAGTGGTGCTGTAGCATGCTATTAAAGTCACTTGTTCAAGTCTTTCTGATTTGGTTTGGTGTGACTAGGTCTTGTCTGGTCATTGTAATCTTGTTTTTTCGTGTTAAAATTTAACATTTGGTCTGGAATGACTCATTGTGCTGTGCTCATAAATTTTCTTCCTCATCACAATACTTCTGGTCTAGTCTGCCTTATTAAAATAAGAATAACTAATATGCAAAAGAAGTAAGGTGAGCAAAGCGTTAACAATCAACACCATGGGACTATGGTAGTATGGTAGCATTCTAGCATTAATCTGTTATAGGTTACTTTGGAACAATTAATCACATATATATGCTGGTTTTCTCATGTGATTGGCTGTTTATAAAAATATGAAACTATTTTAGTTTCACGGTTTTGATCCATTGGGATCATTGCTAGCACTTTGCTCCCATAGTACAAATAGCATGGCTAGCCGCCTAGGTGACTCCTAAACTCACTCAATACTTGCATCACCATCTAGGTGTTTCTATTGAACCACTCAGGTCCTACATCGTTCACGAGTTTTCCAATTCTAAACGATTTGCCTTTTCAAGATTATCTATTTTATATAGAACTGCAAATTGTTTTGTAAGTTAATTGTCTTTAGATGCCTATTTTCTTGAATTCACACATTAGTAATTGTGTATAATATCATAAGCACACTGATAAAGTCCCTCTTAACTTCAGGCACTGGATTATTGCCATTCCCAGGGAATAATGCATAGAGATGTTAAACCTCACAACGTCATGATTGATCATGAACTAAGAAAACTTCGTTTGATTGATTGGGGTCTTGCTGAGTTTTATCATCCTGGTAAAGAGTACAATGTCAGAGTAGCCTCGAGGTTTAGTTTCCATTCATTATAGTTTTATGGGGACTCGTTCAGTTTTACTATTATATTCCCATTTGATAGATCCTTCTTATATGGTATTCTTTATATATATATTGATCGGTTTCTCTTTTCCCCAAATCAGATACTTTAAGGGACCTGAACTGCTTGTGGATTTGCAAGACTATGATTATTCATTGGACATGTGGAGTCTTGGTTGCATGTTTGCAGGAATGGTATTAGATTTTATGTGTATGCTCTCTTCCTATTGCCCAATTGCAACATAAAATTTGATGTTTTTTAACCTGTAGATTTTCAGGAAAGAACCTTTCTTCTATGGCCATGACAACCAAGATCAACTAGTTAAAATTGCAAAGGTATATGCGCTCATTCTGTCAAAATCTTTTTGTGGTTCAAGTTGTTGACTTTCTATCAGGTAATAACTTTTGAATTAATTGATTGACAGATATTTGACATATGCACTGATTGTTACAGTGCATAATAGAGGAGGAGGATAGCTTAGTTTTACTACTTAAGTTTTGCTGGTTAATAAAAATACATATACTTCCATTGGTGTTTTAGTAAGAAGAGTGATCCCCATTATGTTTTTTCCGAATTTTTTTTCTTTATCTGCTTATCTGATTATAAGTATCATTATTCTCTTTAAGTTTTTATTTGATGACATCCCAATCAAGTAAAACTATTGGGAGAACTTGGATTATTATAGTTTTCTTAGAAGCCAAATTTGCTTATCATAAATGGTGATTGTGTTTCACAGTGACAGTTATCATTTTTCATGATGGAGCTAGTCACCTCTGTCTAAATACATTATTTTTCCATGCTAGTTCTTTATGGGAACACGTTTCTCCGATAATGTGTCAATGAAATATACTTGTACAATTTCCAGGTCCTAGGCACAGATGAATTAAATACATATCTTAACAAATATCATCTGGAGCTTGATCCGCAACTTGATGCTCTGGTTGGAAGGTAATTTAATCTATAATAACTTGTCACGCTTCTAGTTGTACAGTAACTCCCTAACATAATAATATAACATACCGGACTTTGGATATTTATCTTACAGGCACAGCAGGAAACCTTGGTCGCGATTTATTAATTCAGATAACCAGCATTTGGTTTCACCCGAGGTAGAATATTTTCCCCTGACAAAGCTTTTTTACCTCATAAATGTGTTATGATTTCAAATAGGGATTCACATGTCTTGAACAGGCCATCGATTTCTTGGATAAGCTTCTTCGCTATGATCATCAAGACAGACTGACAGCTAAAGAAGCAATGGTAACAATGTGTGATGGCATACTTTTATTGCCAAATTTGATGTTCATGGGAATTATCAAGTTTTTTCTGTTAGACAAGGTTCTCTTTCACGTGTGGCTGTCTCATTTTAAGACTGACGAAATTTAATACCGAGTACTTTTTAAAGCTGCAATGATACTTAAAACAAAACAAAGCTTCATCCGCCTAAAAAAAGTAGTGGGTCTCTAAAAATTCTTGTACCAATCAAAAGAGAAGAGCCTAACTTGAATCTTTTAACTGAGTTTCTTCTAATGCTAAGCAGCAAGCAGTTGTAGTCCAATATACTCCATTCTCCAAGCTATCTTTAAAATAACCTTTAGAATAGGTCTGACTAAAAAGAAAAAAACCTGTCCTTTACTCAAACGCTCCTCCTTTTTGGGACAGTATTTTTTTGAAAAGAGCCGCTCTTTATGTTTTAATATAGTCTACAAGAGAGCCCCACATCTTATTTTGTAAATGTTATGTGGAAGTGAAACTTTGAAATCACCAAACATTCATATAAAGGATTTAATAGTACTAGTATTACATATCCCATGCGCCCTAATCAAGGTGACTAACCATTTCCATTTTATGCTCAGGCCCATTCATACTTCTTCCAAGTGAGGGCAGCTGAGAATAGCAGGGTTCGTACACAGTAGCGAAGGCCTCTCTCAAATGTGAAATGTACAGGTGTTGGCTGTGATATGGTAGTTTGTAATGACTTTTATGAAGTTGCAAAGGCCCCACTCCCCATGTGTACTTTGCTGTGACCATGTCCATCATCATGCACTGAAATTGCATTGCTTGACTTTTTGCTATTTTAGCAGATCGTAAAAGCTTGAGTTATTATTATTATTATTATTATTATTATTATTATTGGTGGACTCGGATCATTATTCCAGTTTGTCCTCAAATTAATCCCGTGAAATCCGGATCAAAGTGTCAACATTGCCCCCCCCCAAAGTAGTCATGGACTCGGGCCGGGTTGGGTCTAGGCAAATCCATTTTTTTTTACTTATTTGTACTGTATAGTTTTGGACGCGATTTTCACAATGGGTCATCCGGAAACAGTCTCTCCCTGCTTTAGTGCAGGGGTAAGACTGCTTACATCCGACCCCCCTTACCCCACCGTAGGTGGGAGCCTTTGCGGCACTGGGGTAAATGAAAATGAAAATGAAATTTGTACTTTATAGTTTTATACAAGTATTAAAAACAAACTTTAAGTGCATTTATTTGAAATGAAATACGAGCTACATTTGACAATTGAGAAAAAAATACATGAAATACTAATCAATCGGAATCTCCGACATAGGTAGAGCCACCATCGGTTGTTGATTAATCCATAAAGTGTTGGGATGAGGTGATGTCAATTTCTTGAGCTCTACGAGTCGCCTTCAACCAGTCCTGGTAACATATAAGTATTTAAAGAGATTATGCGCTCAACCTCGTTCTAGTTTGCTTTAGGACATTGTCAATCGAACTAAATTCTTGTTCCACGGCAACTGTTGAAACCGGCATTGATAGCACTTGCTTAGCCATCTTTGCTAAAACCGTGAACATTCTTTCTTTTCCCTTCCACCAGTTTAGAACGTCAACATCTTTCTTTCCCCCCAAACTTTGGGGCCCAAAGTTGTAATCTTTTAACTATTAGCCGAAGTATTAGGTATTATCTCTGCCTAGGGATGGACCGTCGGTTCGGCCCGACCTGGTACCCGTCCCAGCCCGTTAAAGTGCAGGTCCGGCCTAGCTGACCGGGACCGGGGGTATAAGGGGCGGGCTACGGGATGCATTTTTGGTGGATCGGCTTAGCCGGTCAGGGACCGATCCGGGCCCATTTTTATCCGCATTCGTTGGCTACTAGGCGGGTGGGGGCGTGGGGCTGGGTGGTTTGGGGGGTTTTGGGATGGGGGGTAGGGTAGAAATAAATTAGAAAAACCAAAATTTAAAAAAAAAACTTAGACCCGACTCGACCCGGTACCAACCTGGGCCAGTACCGGGCCTTCAACCCAAACCCCCCGTCTGACCCGTCCTGGATCCGGGCCTGGTCCATCCCTACCTCTGCTAGGGATGGACTCGGATTCGCTCCGGGCCGGGTCCGGGTCGGGCCTAGGTCCGGGCGGGCCGGCGGTTAAGGAGTGGTGGACCCGGGACCGGCCCGGGTAACCACCGGGTCCGGGCCGGGCCCATTATCAATTTTTTTTGCCCTCTTCCTAATTAACCCCCCTCCCACCTCCAACCTCCCAAACCACCCCAAATGGCCCAAAATACCCAGCCCAACCCAAAAATTTTAAAAAAATTGAATAAAAAAGTTTTGGCCCAAACCGGGCTCGGGCCCGGCCGGGTCGGGCCATGTTTTGGGTGACCCGAGCCCGGACCGGAAAACCCACGGGTCGGGCCTACCCGGATCGGTCACTGACCGGGCCACCGGGTCGGGCCGGAACAGTACCGGTCCCGGGCCGGTTCCGGGTCGGGCCACCCGGCTCGAGTCCATCCATAACCTCTGCCTTATCAAGAAAAGTTAAAATGGTTTAGAATCACACACATGTTATCAAATTTGGTATGAGACAATGTTAGCGGGATGTCATAAGTATTTGTTATTTCCTTCATTTCCTTTGAAATCTATAAATGAGAACATTTTTATATATCAAACCATCTTGTTTATTGAAGACTAAATTTACTTAGAATTTGTTCTCTTCGCTTGATCTGAATGTTTCAGATCTGAATTTTTTAAGTTCTGATTCGATCTGAATCTTTTTTTAATGATCTGATTTGAATCTTTTATATATGATCTGATCTGAATCTTTCTGATCTGATCTAATCTGAATCCATCTGATCTGATCTAAATATTTTTGATCTGATATGATCTGATCTGAATCTTTCTGATTGGATGTTAATCATTATTATAGTTATCTATTCTATTTATATATAAGAAAAGAAATAGCTCATTAAAATACAATTATGCCCTTAATGAATCTTATGTGTCCATCTCTCCACAATTTGCTCATTTCCTATAAGAATGACACATGGCTTTCTAAACTAATTCACCAAAACTAACTCACATGGGTTTCTATTTGAATTCCTATTTGAACAAAAAACGTGGGATCATCAATTATTTAATGGGGCTCATTGTATAAAAAATTCTATTTTCTTTAAAGTGTGATAACTTTTTCAGGTTTTCTCTGATTTTTATAAAACATATACCAAAATTCATAATTTTTTACGATCTTTCATATGACACCAATAATGCATATATAAAATTTGTATAGAATAATTGTATTTAGATTTTGATGATGCTAGGTTTATTAGGATATTAGAGTATCCCCATTAGAAAATATGTATTAAATTATTTCCAAGTGTTATAACTTTTTTAACATTTATCTAATTTTTATAAAAACTATATCGAAATCCATAATTTTTTACGATCTTTCATATGACACCAATATTGGATATATAAAATTTAAGAAAAAATGAAGGATTATTAAACAATCTTCCTATTTTCCAACCTCAATACAGAATGTTCCGTATTAAATAAAGAAAATAATTCATGATATAAAAAGTATATCAAAATTCATTATTTTTAACAATCTTTCATATGACATCAATATTCAATATATAAAATTTAAAAAATATATGAAGGTTTATTAATGTTTTCATTGTTTCTCTAATTTTTTTAAAAAAATCAAATTTCATAAATGTTAGTATTGTCATTGTAAATTATCTCTCTCATATGTAGTGCTTTTGGGGTATTAGAAGATGAGTTTGCTAACAATTAAGCATGAAATCTTTCTCTCTCATAAGTAGTCTTCTAAGTATAAGATAAGTCGGTAAATAATTGAGCGAAAAAACTTTCTCTCTTATATGTAGTGCTTTCAGGTAAGATAATTCGACTAACAATTAAACGGTAAAATTTTCTTTCTCACATGTAGCGCTTTTAGGTATCAGAAGATAAGATTGCTAACAATTAAGTGGGAGAACTTGATCTCTCATAAACAGTTCTTTTAAGTATAAGATAAGTCGGCTAACAATTGAGCGGAAGAACTTTCCCTCTCATATGTAGTGCTTTTAGGTATAAGAAGATAAGTTGATTAACAATTGAGCGGGGAAATTTTTCTCTCATATGTAGTACTTTTAGGTCGTACAAGATAAGCTTGCTAATAGTTGTGCGTGAAAGCTTTCTCTCTCACATGTAGTTCTGTTTAATATAAGATAAGTCGGCTAACAATTGAAAGGAAGAATTTTCTCTCTCGTATGTAGTGTTTTTAGGTATAAGAAGATAGTCCGACTAACAATTGAGCGGAAGAATTTTCTCTCTCATATGTAGTGTTTTAGGTATTAGTATCAGAAGACATGTAGTGCTTTTAAATATAAGATAAGTTGACTAACAATTGAGCGAAATATTGTTCTCACTCATATTTAGTGCTTTTAGGTATAATAATAAAAAGAAGATAAGCTTGCAAATAATCCGGACTAATAATATTTTTCTCACTCATATGCAGTGCTTTTAAGAATAATTTCTCACTCATATGTAGTGCTTTAGGTATAATATAAGCGGACTAACAATTGAGCGGGAGAATTTTCTCTCTCATATATAGTGTTTTTAGGTATAAGAAGATAAACGAACTAATAATTGAGCATGAAAATTTTCTATCTCATACGTAGTGTTTTAGGTATATAAGATAATTAAGCGGACTAATAATTGAGCAGGAGATTTTTTTCTCTCGTATGTAGTGTGTTTAGGTATAACAAGATAAATGGACTAATAATTGAGCGGGATAATTTCTTCTCTCATACGTAGTGCTTTTAGATCAAAGAAGATAAGCCGGCTAAAACTTGAGCAGTAGAATTTTCAGTCTCATATGTTATACTTTTAGGTATAAGATAATATAAGAAGGCTAACAATTCAACGGGAGATGTTTCTCTCTCATACGTAGTGCTTTTATATTAGGTATGAGATAATTCGGCTAAAACAATTGAGCGAGAGAATTTTCCCTCTCATACAAATTGATTTTAGGCATAAAGAAGATAAACCGGTTAAAACTTGAATGAGAGAATTTTCTCTCTCATACGTAGAAGTGATTTTGATCATAAGATAAGCTCACAAGCCGGCTAAAAATTGAGCGAGTGAATTTTCTCTCTCATACATAGTGCTTTTAGTTATAAGATAAGCCGGCTAAAACAATTGAGCGGGAAAATTTTCTATCTCATACGTAGTGCTTTTAGGTATAATAAAGAAGATTAGGTATGAGAAGTATAGGTATATAATAAGCCGGCTTAAACAATTGAGCGAGAAAATTCTCTCTCTCATATGTAACGCTTTTAGGTATAATAATAAGATAATTTCATCTCATATTTTTTCTCTCATGACCTTTTAAACTTATGAGAAGATATTTTTCTATAATTATCACCAATGTTATGACAATCAATAAATATCAACCTCTACCACTACAAAAAGATAAAATATTCCTACCTAGACGTATTTTAGTCATGTAAAATTTATGTGTGGCATTATGAGATATGGATTAATGGCTTTAATACTAGGTACATGATAAGAAAAGAAAATCACAAGTCATTACTACTATACGTTCTCTTAAGGTAGTTTTCCAAAACTCTAACAATTAAGTTCAATATTTCACTCTGTTACCAACATCACTAATTATTATTACGTAGTAAATTTTAATGGATGATGTCGATTTTTTATATTTTAATTTTCTTGTACTTTAAATATTTGTTGTATGGATTTATGCTTTTTTATATTCACTTATCATACTCCATTTTTGAAATAAAGTAAATTGTAAGGAAAAAAAATCTATTTTTATATTTAATGAGATCATGAATAAAAGTATATGTAGATCAACCGTTTTTTCCCGTGCGTATGCACGGGTACTGTGCTAGTAATTATAATAATCATTACGGATCGTAAGACAGGTAAAATATGATGGAAGAAATAATAATGATAATGATGATGATAATAATAATAATACTAATAATAGTAGTAATAATAATAATGATAATAATAATGATTATAATAATGATAATAATAATGATAATAATAATGATAATGATAATGATAATAATAGTAATAATAATAATGATAATAATAATGATAATAATAATAATGATAATAATATTAATATTAATATTAATTTTAATAATAATAAGTTATATATCATTTCTAAACTTTTCTGATTTGATCTGAGTCTTTCTGATCTGATTTGATCTTAAACTTTCTGATATGATTTGATTTGGTCTGAATCATTCTGATCTGATCTGATTTGATCTAATCTGAATAAAATAAGAATGAACAATAAGTAGTAAGAATAAGATGAACAGAATAACATCATATTCACATAATTTTATTCATTTTTCTATCACGGCTTTGTCCTGTTACTACCTTCACCCTCCCTCCTAAACACATTGCTAATGTTAGTTGCATAAATTAACTCGATGACAACTTGATTAACTGACGTGCACTTTGTTGTGATGTGCACTCAAAATAAATACAATACAACGAATATACGTAGTATATTGAAGTAAGGTTCGTATCCACAGGGAAATGAATATTTTTCTTTTATATAATTAGTAACAAAGGGGGGTTTTGATTGAGTGATGAATTTTAAATGTATTTAAACACTAAATTGAATGACTTATGTGGTTTACTTTAATAGAAATGAAGACTTGGTTTTGCTTTTTGTTAGTCCCCTAGATTTTGATAAACAGTTATTGATGGTGCCAAAAGCTCTTCTGTGTTCCTCCCCTCTTTTGTAGCACTAAGAAGTCAAGATATTGTACCTATCTCCAACCAAGTGCTAGTGAAATATTATCCAAAAAGTGTCTCATCCGAACTATCAAATAAATATAAACTGGAAAAACATAAAAAACAATAAGGTAATATTCTATTATCTTAAAAAGGATTTCTCATAAATCCAACCAGTTAAATTTATTTGTTAGTTCAAATAGTTCGAACAAATAAACTATTTATTAGAACTGGAATACAAAATGCAATAAGGTAATAATTTTTACCTTAATAGGATTTGTTATCCTACCAGTTAAATACTTGGTTGATGTTCGGAATAAGGGATGAGCTATACACAACCTAGAGTGACCAAAAGTAAAAAGAAAAATATTTGTATTAAGTAAATTATACCGGCAAAGTCAAAATGCAATAAGGTAATTCTTACCTTAAAAAGGATATTTAAATCCTACCGGTATATATTTACTTTATCACAAATTAAATTCGTCACAAAAAGGAAAAGACACAAAGTGAACATTTGAAGTTGATTCATCCTGAAGTGACCCATAAATGTACAATTTGCTGATACAAATAAAATATTACCGGAAAAATAAAAATGCAATAAGGTAATATTTATTTACCTTAATAGGATATTTTAGATCCTACCGGTATATTTTATCTGTACATAAATTTTCTTGGTCACAATAAGAGAAAGGCCCGAAAAATCATACACTGAATATGTATGATTAGAAGACAAGACTATACCTGCCTTAAATGCTAAAACAGGTACATGGACCTACACGCATAGGACGCACACCCTCAAAAGATGCCCGACGATTATTGGAGACAGAAACATCCTCCATAAATACTGCAGCACAAGAGACAAAAGTACTGCTCGTACTCGCTAGAAGTTCAACGGTAGAGATCAATTTATCCTAACCAACGGATAAGATTGATCAGCCAAAAGCCTATAAATAGAGGCTGAAACGAAAGTTTCTAAACAAGCCTGAGCATCCTAAGTAGAGAGATATTTCACTGAGCAAGAAGTGCTATTCTATCCACGAATCTCTGCTTAGACTCTTGCTTCACTAAACTTCTCAGTATCAAGTATTCATTGCCAAAATCCTAGAATTTTAGTTCCTAGTTGGAGGTTAGAACTTTCTTGTAACCACAGTCAGAAATTGATGTAAACACTTCAGGAGGACAGTTGTTCCCGGCCTGAGTGTAGTTAGATAGGTTAGGAGTACCTTTTGATCCCCCCTGGATCAATTGAGAAAAACCTAAAGGATTGAGTAGCTTGGAGTGGTGTTGTACTCCTCGTGAAACACCTTCAATCTAGGCCAGAGTTGTCAAGGCTAGATTGGCACTAAGTGTATTGGGCTTAATACATTAGTGAAATCCATTTGAAATAGGATGAGACTGGATGTAGGAGGATTACACCACCTCTGAACCATGATATATCGTGTGTTGATTTCCTTAGTCAACAAAGCACACACCCAACACTTCTCGTATAAGAAATTGTAGTTTGCCAGCAGCATTTTAAGCAGTTGTCTTAACTGACCCAACTGCTTATCCTACTGCTTAATCACTCACCTTTTCTTGAGATAACATTTTCACAAGAGCTTCGTAACATCACTGTCTAAAGGTACACTTTGCCAGAAATCACTTCTCTTACTGAACCAGGTGGCTCAGCAGTTCCCTGGTATCACTCAACTGCTGAGACCTCTGCTCAGGCAAAAACACCTTAAATTCTCAAGCTCAGTATCCAATCAGGAAGCCCTCATCACACTATACAAGGTCACATAATCACTAGAAGAGTCGCTCTATCATATTCCAGGAATTCACTCTTAAAGTATAGCAGAGACCTCGGCAGTCCCCTGGTGACCACCCAACTGCTGAGCCCTCTGCTCATACAACCTTACTTCCTGTGAACATCTCAAGTATCATCACTGTCTCATAACATCTCTAGTAAGAAGGCAGTCTACGAATCCCAATTTTTAATACAAGCAGGTGACTCAGCAGTTCACTCAGTACCACCCAACTGCCGAGACCACTGCTGAAATACAGATGTAGCTTCCTTTCAACTAAAGGATATTGTTCCACTGCCCTCATCATCCTGAACAATATTCCATCATCATCTTCATCATAAAGTCTGTATTAGTCTAGCAGTTGCCTCAGCAGTTCCCTACCACCTAGCCAACTGCTAAGCCAACTGCCAAGCCAACTGCTAGCTATCTAAGTCCAATCTTCCCCAGATCTGAAAGTGGTTAAAGCATTCATTATATATATAAAGGGTAAAGACTTCCGTTGTGCATCTATTAATCTCTCAAAAGATTATAGATCAACTCCTCTAGAGGGAATTCTTTGTAAAGGTCGAAAAGATTTAAAAGTCTATTCACCCCCCCCCCCCCCCTCTAGACTTTTACCCTATCCGGGACCATCACTTTTATCCACTCAATGAAATGTTCGCCGATCCCGGTTATATCTTTAACTATCTTCCTCTCGAATACTCAATCGAGGAGTATATCCAGTTCATTGAGGGTAGTTATTAATAACGAGACACGTTCTTTAATAAAACTTAGTACCGAGTCAATATAGAACACACGTCGTATATTAACCCGATAGTAGCAATAAACTTAAGATGAAAATGATTGAGATTGATAACATCAACACAAGCGGTTTATTGGTTTAATCAATATAATTAATTCCCCTTAGATTATTAACCATGAGATGCATGCATTAATAATCCAAGTTGTACTACCGTTGAAAGAGCCGAATTAATAACAAGTGTATTAATCGATTGATTCTAGTAATAATTACTCCCTCCGTCCCGTTAGAAGCTTCCCGTCCACTATTCTCATGGTCAACTTAAATCATTTTTAATCTTTTACTTTATAAATCAAATTTTTGCCAAATTTACATTTTTTTATCAGGCTTTGTAGCGGTTTTAATGTAGTTTCTGAATATGTTAATTTTATTTACTAAAAATAAACAGATTGTGAACAGGAATTAAGTTGCTTTATAGACAGTCAAGCATCGTAAACCGTTCACGGGAACCTTCTAGCGGGACTGAGGGAGTAATATATGAAACAAAACTAGTTGATCCTTTAAGTAATGCTCAAAATATTAATATGGAATATGAATAGGAAATAATTAATATTCAAGGAAGAAGATTAAAGAAAATAACTCACAACTTACAAATTCATTAAGTTTCAAAGTAGCAAAATCAAGATGGAAGAGTTTAGCTCCTCATTTGGAGACTAAACATGAAGAAAATATAAAGAAAGAGATTGTCTAAACTGAGCTAAGAAGTATATGTGAATTGGTGATTTTCTTTGGGAATGAAAGGGGGTATTTATAGGCTTTTGGAGCATGCAGGGGTGTGTACCTGATCGGGCATCAAGGGCATCCGATCGGGTATCTTCAGTGGCTTCCCGGAAGCTCGAAAAGTGTGACATACCCGATCGAGTATGTCGGTCACCCGATTGGGTATGAAACTCGAACATGGTCAAATATCTTCCTGGCCTGCATGTTGCCTTGTCCCGAATCCGATCCGATTTGATATTTCAACAAGGTACCCGATCGGGTATAGGTCATACCCGACCGGGTACAGACCAAAAAATGAGGATCCTCTATTTCTTTTGTGATTTTGTACCTTCCTTTCACTTTTGGGGTTCAACGACGGTCCCTTGAGTGATCATGGACCTGTTTGAACTCAGAATAAACCTAATCTAAACAATTTACAAGTATTTTACAAACTAAACAATTACACCAAAAGTGTGTAATTTCCAAAGTAACACTCGATCAAAACTAATTACAAACATACACATAAACATGGAAATTACACGATTATCAATTTATCATTAACCATATAAGAATTTGTTGGGCCCTAAATCAAACAAATTCTTACATCGTTGAACAACTCGTGATTAAAAAGATGGTGTCAACTAACCCTCATTTGTGCAACAAATGTGTGATGAACCAAGATAGTTATAGATTAAATGTTATGAAATGCTCTGTATATGCCAAAAGTGGAGGTTTTTATGGCATATCCGTTCTTCCATGCGATTCAGGGTTTATCAGGCATATCTAGACTCTACAAAAGGTGGTGCGGTGGTTTTTACGTTGTTGAATGATTAGGTACTAGAATTGCATGGCTTGTTTATTCAACACTTCAACATGTTTAATTTATCTATTTTTAACCTACTTCCAATATCTACTATGTTATGTAGCAATGTAATTTAAACAATTAACATTGACTATTGATATGCTTCGATATTCAATCCTAATGATTTTTAGTTCATATTTTACTTTCCGCATTTTTGGTGTAGTACATAGCCTAGCCCTTATTCAGCCAATTGAATCTCATTCTCGAAAGCTACAACATTTGTTTCCATAGTAAATTGATGAAGATACCAGTTTTTGACAATAGCCCTTTAAATTGCATCACGATTCACAATTTAACATATATGAATGTAAAGCGGAGATCTCACAAAAGTCAAATAAAAGAAGGGAAGAGGAATTGGATGTTGCATCATCTATATATGACAGGCTTCTATCACGAAAATAAAATTATTAATCAGATTCCATCTGATTAAGCAAGTAGGTACACCACACTAGAGTAACTACATTGGATATTAATCGGATTTGATGATGTGTGATTTATAAATAGTACTCCCTCCGTCCCATATTTATCTTCATACTTACTATTCACATGGTCAACTCAAATTACTCTTAATCTTTTAGTTTATATATCAAATTTTTATCAAACTTAAATTTTCTTGATCAGACTTTGTAGCGGATTTAATGTATTTTCTGAATATGTAAATTTAATTTACTAAAAATAATCTGAGTGTGAACAGGGATCAAGTTGATTTATCGTCAGTCAAGCATCGTAAACCGAACTACGAAGATAAATGTGGGACGGAGGGAGTACATGACAATAATTTCAAATAAAAAACATACTCACACAACAAGAAAAAACACAAGAAAATCATGTTGCATAGGTAGAAAGGAGCTTGGTGACAAAAGGTCGCGTCTTGCATTTAGCCACCAAAGGCATTGCTTTGGGCATAGTCAAACCAGGTCCTTCACCCATGTCTATCAATTCGCTTCCAAGTCTTTCCCAATCAAAGCATTGGATAACCGACGCCAATGACAACCCAACCATGCGCCACGCCAGTGCTTCTCCCGGACAGCCTCTCCTCCCAGACCCGAAAGGCATCCATTTGTACCCATGTTCTTTAGCAGTAGTAACTGCTTTAAAGTCTTCAAATCTTTCTGGATTGAACCTTTCCGGCTCATCCCAGTATTCGGGGTCTCTTTGGATCGAATACAAGTTGAGCAATAACATTGTCCCTTTCGGGATGCGATGGCTTGCTATAGTGCATTCCTTTGAGGACTCGTGTGGGACTGCCAGAGGGGCAATGGGATGCATTCTCATTGCTTCCTTTATTATGCAATTCAAATAGGGGAGGTCAGCCATATCTGATTCCTCAACTAGTCTCTCATATCCCACCTTGTCATCGATTTCTTCTCGAGCCTTCTGCAGTACGTGTTGGTGGTTTAGAAGTAGTGAGAGTGTCCATTCCATTGTTGCAGCTGATGTGTCTATTCCTGCTGCTATGGTATCCTGTACGTAGTATGTTATAATCAAACATTTCTTCTTGTTAGTGTAGGTTAGTAATTAATTCATTTTTATTTGATGTGAGATGTCTTTTAAACAATTCCCTTGCTCATCACAAATACTCAGAGTAGTCCCTTACTATCTTGACCCGATATTAATTTCCTATCACAAACCAACAAAAATTGCATTATTCAACTGAAGTAATTTAATTGGTTCGTGTGGACCAGAGAGATGAATAAGGTATAATTGCATTTTATAACCAAAATAAAAGTTGTTTACAAGAATGTAACATCTTATTGGTGATAACTTAGTCTTATTTTTTACCGTAGGTTTGGAGACTAGGGTATCTATCACCAATTGAGTTGGACCACGTTAACATGAGGGATGGATCCTGAATTTTGAGTCAAGGAGGACGGAGTTGTTTTCCGTGAAACTTTTTTCACTAGTGTAGCGGGTAATTTTTTTTTGCTAGTGTTGCATGGCAATTTTTTTCCGCGAGTGTAGGGCTTTGCGGTTATTTTTTGTTCAAAAAAATCACATTATGACATACACAACGACATTTAAATCTATTACATTATAAGTTTAGACAATGGAAAAATAAATCTGATTTTATAATTGAATTGTTTTAGAAGAAAGTATTGATACATTAAAGCGTAAGAAACGACAAATCAAAGGAAAGTGATTTGAAAATAAGAAAAGATATATAACATTTTATCAAATTATTTGAAAATAAAGAGTTCAAAAGGTACAATTCCACCAATATTTTTTTTGGTAACTTTTGCCTTGTTTACCTACATGAATCTTATTGGGATAAAGAATTGATTTTTAAATTACAAGTTTTATCTACGAGGAGGGTGTTGGTGAGTCACATTGAGTTTTCTTAATTTTACAATAATATGTATGAGAATTATATTTTTAGAATTATATTTTTAAAAGATATAACCTCATCGACTGATTTGATTTCTTCTTCTTCTGATGCATCGAGGGAAGTAAGTTCTTGTTCCAATTCAAGAAGAACATGAAACAGAATGAAAATGTTTTTCCCAAACGAAAGGCTATGGCTAAGAACTCT
Organism: Cuscuta europaea; assembly: GCA_945859875.1. Classification (NCBI taxonomy): domain Eukaryota; kingdom Viridiplantae; phylum Streptophyta; class Magnoliopsida; order Solanales; family Convolvulaceae; genus Cuscuta; species Cuscuta europaea. The sequence goes on from CAMAPE010000002.1 coordinate 8,347,504, forward strand.
AAACCGACTATTATTTCCTATCCTTCTCTTCAAGATCTTATCACTCAATTCAAGGTAGATCATATGAGTTTAGACAAGAGGATGAAATCTCAGACTTCGGCTCAGAGTGTTGCTCTTTCTTCATCTGCGGCTTCAGTGGCTTCTCCGGCTTTAGCTGAACAAAAGGATTTAACTGAGGTCACTGGAGATGGTTCTTTCACTCCAGTTATTTCTCGGCGTAACAAGAAAAAATTGACTACTCAGACTTCCTCCATGCAAACTATGTCACAATTGCGCTTGAAAGCTTAATCTTTACCTTAGTTTGCTTTCTTTAGCTTAGTTTATCTTTCATTAGTGCATGTATTCAGTGGCGTATCCAGGAATTTACGCCAGCGTGGGCAAACTCACATGGATTATTTCTCGCATCTCATAAACAATAATCACATTAAAAATAGTGTAAATTCAATTATAAATAATAAAATAGTCATGGGTCAAAAATATTACGATATCATAATTAAAAATTTCATGGCAGATAAAACTTAACCTAACTAAAAAAATTAATCACATAGTTTATAATTTACTCAAAATTATGTTAACAATAAAAAATCAAATAAGGAATTAATCAAATATTATTTAGAATTAATGTAATTAAGTTGCGAATTCACAAGTATATTAAAAATGAGTACTCCATACATGTTACATGTAACAATGTACTCTCTCTATCCCGTAGAAAGGTTCTCACGGTTTTATGATGTTTGACTAACCATAAAGTAAACTGATCCTTGTCTATAATTAGTTTTTTCTAGTAAAAAATTACATATTCTGAATCTACATTAAAAGTTTTATGAAGTCGCAAAAAACTCATATTTGATAAAAATTAGATATATAAAGTTATAGATTAAGAAAACGTTACGTTGACCAGAGAATAGTGAAGATGAAAAATTATGTGTGAAAAATTAAATTATAATTATATTGAAGTAGTTTAATCCAATTAAAATTTGAATACAATTATGTAAGCCACTTTTAATACAATTATTCAAAGCCACTTTCAAGTCACTTTAGAGCTTACAAAAGGAAAAGCTAAAAAAAATACGGGGTACAAAGAAACACAATAGAGATACGAACCTGAACCATTCTACCAACTAGAACTCACGCATGAGAAACGCCTCCGCTCCACTGCATCAACGGCGGACTCAAGAAAATCATCTTGGAGGGCGAAAATATTTTTTGGGGGTTCAAAATATTTTTTCGGAGGGAGAAAATTATTTTTCATATATATATACACTAAAAAATTCTTGTAGGGGGGGGCGGTAACCCTCTGGATCTGTACTACGGTCCGCCCTTGCACTGCATCAACTTGTCGTCAACATTTTCTTTATTAATGTATAACGTACTTATAGTTAATACATTTTTACATTTATAATTTTATATTTGATATACTACCTCCGTTCTCTCTGTTCTCTTTTAATTGCAACATTGGACTTTTTGCACTATTCACATATTCTACTTTGACTATATTTTATTAATTAATGTATTATAAATTAATTTTTTTAAAAATATTGTTAAATTCTTCTCAATCTAAATTTTCAAAATATGAATTTTATAAATATTTTACTGATAGAGAATGCAAGATATTAATGGTCAAACTTGTGTGTTGGCAACGCAAAGTGTTGACTGTTGCAATTAAAAGGGAACGAAGGATTGAGTTTTTTTTTGCTTTAATTGATAAAAAAACTCATCAATAGGAGTCGAGTGAGGGTTGAGTGGGGGCAGCTGCCCCGTTGCCCCCACGCTTGGATCCGCCCCTGTATTGCTTTCATTCTTTTCAATAAAATTTGGTTTCTTACTAAAAAAAGAATAAATCTATAGATTTCATAAAAAAATGAATTACTATTGCTAACTCAATGCGGAGAAGAAGATGCACCGCCCGGAACAAGTTTAATCAGGATTAGCGGACTGGGTTTGAGGTGGTTATACAGATGACCTCAAGGAGCAACGCCGGAAATCATCACCGGAGGTTGGGACAGCGCAAATACTACCTCCGTCCCATAAAACTTGGTCATCTTTCCTTTTTTGGCCGTCCCAAAAAACTTTGTCATTTTCATTTAAAGTAACAAATATGTGGCTAAAGTTATTTCTCACCCCTCTTCACAAATATCAACCACACAGTTTTAATTTATTAATTTACGTGGAAGTCAACATCGACCAAGTTTTATGGGACCGAAAGAGTAGAATGGTGGAATTTGGCACGGAGTGCAGAAGATGTCCCGTGGTTTTATACATGTTCTGTTGAAAGTTGACAGATGGGAGGATTGTGCAATTAATTTGGATGGCCTGTTTCTTTAATTTTTAAATTATTAGGGCCAATCATTTTTTATTTGGGATATTTCTTGAACTATCAATGCTTGCTTTTAAAATTTACAACTATTCTTGATGTACACACCTTATACATACCATGTTTGTGAAGCTTTTTTTTGTCTGTGAATCCGATTCACAGACAATATTTTGTTTGTGCAAAACATTGTCTGTGAATCGATGTTCACAGAACAAAAAAAAAACTTTCACAGACATAGGTGTGTACAAAAGTGTGTATAAGAGTGTGTACAAACATCTTTTTTGTAAAATTTATGGGTAAGCTAGTCTATTATTCTCCCATGTTGTAGTTTCCTTCGATCATAAATAAAATCTTAGTTAAAAAAAAACTCATCAATTAAAGCAACTCACCCATACGAGGCCTCCGATAATTTCATCTTTGTAATATTCGGGTTCCTCTTCTTGCCGGGTCAACAGTACACCAACAAATGATTTCCTTTTCCCTGCCGCATCACTGCCGGCGTCAGCCATCCTTTCCCGGCGGCATTCTATAATCAAATCCTGCAAGGAAGCATCTCTCTTGAGCTGTAACTTCCGAAAACTCTCCTCCAATTCGGCGGACAGCCTACTCAAAGAAGGCACGTAGTCTCCGACGTTGGTGGCCCCACTGAGGAGGAAAACCTCCCTGACAATCTCCCGGAATCGAGCCGCCGTCTTCACATCCACTTCCTTGTCGTCGCCGTAATAACTTTTTCCGGCGATCATCCTCATCATCAGGTTCAGCATCAACTCGAAAAACACAGTCTTCATGTCAGCTGGTGACTCCGCTTTCGAAGACGAATCCAGCATCCGGATCATTGATTTGACCTCGTCTGCGCGAATTTCGTGGAGCGCCTGGAGGCGATTACTGGACAGGATTTCGGTGGCGACGATTTTGCGGAGATTGCGCCAGTGGTCGCCGTAGGACGCCGAGGCCATGGAGGTGTAGTCGTACTCTATATACTTTCCGGCCAGGAGACGGGGGCGATTCGCGAAAACGACGTCATTCTTCGACAGACATTCTTCCACCGCGGAAGGAGAGGAGACCAAGAGGACTTTCCGGGAGCCGAACTTGAGTAGGACGACTGGGCCCAAGCGCTTGGAGATATTGGTTAAGGTTTTGTGGGGATGCTTTTTCAAAAGGTAGAGATGGCCGAGGACGGGGAGGGTGAGGAACGGGGTCGGCGGGTAGTTCTTTAATTTCCGGTGGAATTGGTTAGAGATTAGATAGAGAAGGAAGAGGAGAGGAGGGTAGAATAGAAATGAGCTGATGGCTGTGTAATCCATGAATTCAAGAAAGATTTTGCAGTGCTCGTAGGTGGCTGCAAATTTACTCGTACTTGACAATGCATGGCTGAAAATATGGGGAATTTATACTTGGAGCACAGCCAGTATAGTACGAAGTAGTATTTCACAAAAACATTTATGTAAGTCTTAACCAAACTGATGTAATCTTGTGGCGGCTGGACTTTTAGATACAGGCTAGGATGTTTTCTACAAAAAAAGCTCTTTGTACACACCAATACACCATGAAAAGGAAAAGAATGACTCTTTCTTTTTACCCCTCGTCTCTTTCCTCTCATCTAAGCCCTTGTCCCTTACGCAATCTTTTTTGTTCATATCCACGATTATTGTGTGTTGAATCACCTTTCTATTAATATGATTTGATGCTTGATGGAATTCCAAATATTATTTTCTACTCCACATCCACTTCCTTGTCGTACTATTGGGTCCTCGCCCGGTAGTTGTATCGTACTATTGGGACGGACAATGTGAATGTACTTCCATGACCAAATCTGCAATAGAAGCAGAAAAACCCAACCTCCATGCTCCCACTCTGACAACCGCGACACAACTGCCTATACAGATAAGCCAACGAGCACTACTCCAACTGAAGTGTGCAGCTACATCAAATCTCTCTAGTATCAACAAGTGTAGCACCTGAACCTCATTTCATACATATTCACATTTCACAACAAATCAATTCACAAATGAATTCCTAATTTACAAATTTGAAAATTATCGATTGCAAACCCTAAGTTCAAAAATGAGATGAAGTTGGGGATTTGATTTACCTAGAGTTGAAGAGGTTGAAGAAGATGGTTGATGAGTATCCTTTATAGGTGAAATAGCCTTCTAGTCGTTGTAGTCGTCGGATTTGGCTGCTGAAATCGATCTTTGTCGGAGCTGTTTTGGTTGCTGCACTCATTATTTCTATCTAAAGTCATCCGGTTTATGTGCAGGGGGAAAGTCGCCATCCGGTTTGGCGTCGCCAAACGGTTTGACGACTTTCCCCGACCAGAGTTAAGCCCAACAGTATATTGGTAAATAGTTTTAACCCAACATTAATTCCGTAATTATTTAATTAATTAACATTAATCCGGAAAAAAACTCGACAAAAAATAAGACAATTTTTTAAATTTAATACGGAGTATGAAATTACAAAATGAAATGGATACTACTTCAGCGGAGCAGGATACTACTTCGGGAAAGTTCCTGAAATAGGATTAAAACAGTTCCGTAATTATTTAATTAATTAACATTAATCCGGAAAAAAACTCGACAAAAAATAAGACAATTTTTTAAATTTAATACGGAGTATGAAATTACAAAATGAAATGGATACTACTTCAGCGGAGCAGGATACTACTTCGGGAAAGTTCCTGAAATAGGATTAAAACAGTTTCAAAATTCCAAAATATGACCGTCTTTTTTTATTCCCAAAATAGGACTAATTACTGCCATGTTTAGAAAATACTTCCATGATTGAAGTCTGGTACTGCTAAAACATGACAGTAATTAGTCTTATTTTAAGAATAAAAACATGACGGTCTTATTTTGAAATTTTCAAACTGTTTTAGATCTATTTCGGATAATATCTCTACTACTTCACCGAGCAAAATCCAAATTGCCGTGTCCATTGGGAATTCGGAATTTGAAAAGTCTAACGGGCCTGCGGGCCAGTAGCCACTTTGACCCTTCCTCAGTTCTTCCTATTTAATATGTACAAAGTACTATGTAGTATTCAATTGATCCAAATTGATCTATTGGATCAATAGGGAAGTACTCAATAATACTACTGCTACGTAGGGCTGGCATTTTGAACCAAAAAATCGAAAACCGAATAGAAAATAACTGAACCGCATTGAAAAAAAACCGAACCGGACCGAATCGATAATTTTTGGGATCCGAAAATCAGGACCCGAAAAAAAATCAGTTCGAAATCGGTTTGTACTCTCAAAATATCGGTTTGGACCGAATCGAACCGATTTTTTTATTAATAATAATTGTTTTTATCATAGTTAATTTCATTTACTAAATATACAACACCGTTGGGAGAGCATCATGAACGTATCAAATGCCTTGGTTCGCCGGTCGCGGAGTGTGTTAGCCATCCTGTTGGTCATGGGATTGAATCCCGCGTGATTCTTTTTAGGTTGAATATGCTTGAGTTTTTTTTTCCTCTTGTGGGGTTATCATCCCACACAGGAAACAAAAGGAGTTTACTCCTCAAATGCTTCTTTATAATAAGGGATGACCTCAAAGTGGACTTTAATGTACTCAAAAATCTAATTGTCACATTTTGGGCTTATGGAATTAAATTCTAGTTCAAGTTTAATTTTTTTATTGATATAAAATTTGAATATGTCGATTTTTGATCGGTTTGATGATCGGTTCGGTTTCGGGTATGATATTTGGAATAACCGAAAATTCGGTTCGGTTCCAAATTTCATTGGATTGGTTCGGGTACCGAACCGAAACCAGCCCTAGGGCTACGTACTTACATGGAGTCTCTTTTAAGATTTTGTTTGCTGGTTAGCCGCCCAATTGAATGCATTTATGCAATTGCCAAACACTCCAAACAACTAATGAATCTCGCCCCCAAGAACAAAAAACACAAAAAAGAAAGGTGACAACTTCTGTATCTATTTAAAAAATAGGGTACCGTACCTGACCCTCATTTGATTGGTTCAAATCATTACATCATTTTTAATTTAGATTTAAATAATTCAATTACATCATTCTGATTGGTACATGTGGACAAAGGTACGGTACCTTAAGGGTATTATAGAATCCACCTAAAAAGAATAGCTACATTTGTTCCCGCCTAAAATTCCCCTCCCACTATCTTGTTATCTAAGGGGTGGTTGACGATTGACTTTTGGTTGTTGGCTGTTAGCCGATTGTGTTGGCTGATTCACAACAGCAGATTTTGTTGGATGTTTTGATTAGCTGATAGTATTAGAAGTTCGTAAAATAGTGTTTGGTTAAATAGTTATTTACAATCAGTTGCTAATTTGTTAAATGACTATTAAGGACATCAATTAATTTTTAGCTTGAATAATAATAATAATAATAATTATTTTGACATAAAAAAGTACATAGTACTCCCTCCGGTCCCGAAAGAACTTGATAGTTTGACTTTACGGTTTTTAAGAAAGTGAAATTTTTTGTTTTGACTTTTTTATTATGCCTCTCAAAAAGTAGATAAAATGTCGTAGGAGAGAGAAAATGGGTGTAAAGTAGGTCATAAAGTAATGGTATAAGGGTAACGTTTTATTAAAAAGTTGTCAAAAATAAAAATGTGAAGTTTCTTTTGAAGCTACCCGGTATATTCTAATAAATGCACAAAACTAAATTCAAGCTAAATTGGAAAAGAAGCTAGAAAAGAATATTTTATTAAATGAAGGCTAGCTCCCTGTATACTACTTCCTCCGTCCCATAAAATAAGTCACATTTCAATTTGGATCGGAGTTTAAGAAAGTGGGAATAAAGAAGAAATGTATGATTTTAGTTGAGTAAGGAAAAAGTAAATGAATGTTAAACACACAAAACTTTCCAAAAAGGGAAATGAGAACAATTTTTTGGAACGGTCCAAAAAGGAAAATAAGACTTATTTATGGGATAGTATCTGTGTTAGTTGTTCTCCCGGGTGGTTTTTCTTTTGAATGGGTGGCAGTCTGGCAAATGCATAAAGTAAGGGACGGCCACGTGGGTAGTAAAGGGAAAAAAAGCCATACGGATATTCTGCTGTGCATCCACATTGTGGAATATTCTGCCGTTCTGGTGCATCATACATGGCTAGGGCTGAGCAAAACTGGAACCCACCTGTAAAACTCGAATTTTTTTGCGGATAATATCCGATTGAATACGGATATCCGATCCAAAAACCCGAAACCAAAAAATCTGGTTAATAATGGGCCTAGGCCGGGTGGCGGGTAGGATTTTTAAAATCCCAACCCGACCTGCCCGAAATATATTAATTATATAGTGTGTACTTTGAATATATTAAATTAATACGTGTGTTCAATTATTTGTGTAATTATTTGTGCCGTTTGTGTTAAATTATTTGAGTAATTTCAAATAATGTGTTTTAATATAACCGAAATGTCTGAAATATTTTAAATTATGTAGTGTGTACTTTGAATATGTTAAATTAATACTCGTGTTCAATTATTTGTGTAATTGGTGTTAAATTATTTGTGTAATTTGAACGTGTAGTGCACTAGTGTGTACAATTTTTGTCAAAGTGGCATTCCAACACCTTAATTATCCAATTATAATGTGTTTTAATATAACCGAAATATCCGAAACCGATCCGATATCCGATAATATCCGACTTAAAATATCCGAAATATCCGATTTAAAATATCATAGGGCCGGGCCTAGTATTTAAATTAAAAAACCCGAACGGGTTAAGGGTCTGCAGACCCAACCCGCTTGAACCCGACTCGTGCTCAGGCCTATACATGGCTAAATCCCAATGGAAATAGATTCCACATAAGCCATGTCATTAAAAAAATTATAGTGACCCTTACAAAATTGAAAAATTCAGAGAAAATTACCCATACAGGACTAAATCATAATATTATTTCACAAATAGGACCTAAAATTTTCGGAAGTTTTAGTAGGACTAAAAAACAGTGGATGGACATTAACCCTTAATGAAATAATCGACCTTGACCTCCCACCTTCTGCCCGTTACTATGTGCGATTACGTGGAGCATTGGGTACACAACTACACTCGCGCCTCATTCAATACCGCCATTCGACATTTTGAATTGATCGAGAAATACTCAAAGCTATGCACAGAAGGTTGAGAAGTACACAGAAGAGTGAGAACTACGCATAACCTCTTTCTGACTTTGGTACCAAACGTAGAAGTGGAATTAGAAGCAAAAATACAAGCTAAGCTTGACAACGGCCACAGAAGATTTAACAATGGTGGATTCCGACTTTGAATCAACTAGCCAAAAAGTAAAAATCAGAAGAGACCTGGTACGAGTTTATGGTGTTATTGCCAAATTAGTTTGATTTTGTATATTGAATTGGTGTGTAAGATACATGCATATGTTTTTAAGACCTCAAATGCCAATTATTTTGTATTAATTACATTTTTCGGCTACTAGTTGCTATGAATGTCAATATTGTTTGATTTTGTGTATTCAATTGGTGTGTAAGATACAAGTATATGTTGTTAGGACCTCAAATGGCAATTATTTGCTATTAATACCATTTTGGGCTATTATTTGCTGTTAATGCCAAATTACTGAGACTTTGTGTATTGAATTGGTGTCTAAAATACATGATTATGTTTGTTAGGACCTCAAATCGAAATTATTTGCTATTAATTCCATTTTTGGTCTACTAGTTGCTATTAATGCCAAATTACTCAGATTTTGTATATTCAATTGGTGTCTAAGATACATGTATATGTTGTAAGGGACCTCAAATGCCAATTATTTGCTATTAATTCCATTTTGGGGTACTATTTTGCTTTTAATGCCAAATTACTCAGATTTTGTGTATTCAATTGGTGTTTAAGATACATGTATATGTTGTTAGGACCTCAAATGCAAATTATTTGCTATTAATTCCATTTTCGGCTACTAGTTGCTGTGAATGCCAATATTGTTTGATTTTGTGTATTCAATTGCTGTCTAAGATACATGTATATATTGTTAGGACCTCAAATGCCAATTATTTGCTATTAATTACATTTTTGGGCTACTATTTGTTGTTAAAGCCAAATTAGCTTGATTGTGAAATTTAACTTGGTGGATACATGCACATGTTTGTTGGAATGATTGAACTCAGAATGACATTTTTGTGCCATTAATTGCATATTTGTGCTATTAATTGCATTTTAAGTGTGGACATTTGAAGTCAAAAATGCCATTTGTTTGCTTTTACTTCAACTATTGTGCTACTGATTGCTGTTAATGCCTAATTATAATTGCAGACAATCACAAGGACTGCTACAAACGTTAGGAAAGCTGCGTGTGAACTGCTACTGCAACTTGACTGAAATAGCTAAGCGCATTAAGTCAAAACTAAATGCAGAAGAACTTGAACTATTTAGAGAGTCTGTTTTTGGTTGGATCCTAAAGATAGAAGAAATGCTAAGAATAAGCGGACAGTTGTGCATATGCTTCGTTGGAAACTACATAGAGGAGTTCAATGGCACAACTGAAAAGAATATAATACGATTTCATATAGGAAACAGTGTCATTGGCATCACAAAAGATGATTTAGCACTAGTCACTGGTAGGGGTGGATTCAGTTCGGGCCACCCGGCCCGTGACCCGGCCCGGCCCGCTACTGTGCGGGCCCGGGACCGGCCCACTACTGTGCGGGCCCGAGATCGGCCCGGTCTGGCGGTCCGGGACCGGGTGTAGACCCGAACCGGTGAGGATGGGCGGGGCGGGCTCGGTTCCGGAAAAAGTTGACCCGGCCCGGCCGGGTCGGGCCCGGGTCCGGGTCCGGGTCCAACGGTCAATTAAAAAAAAAATTGTTTTGGCCAAAATAGCCGTTGGGGGGTGGGCTGGGGACAACCCAAACGGCTATATAGCCGTTGGGTGGGGTGCAAGGAGGGTCCGGAGGGTTTGGGGGGGGGGGGTAAAAAACCCTATAAAAACTCCTAATCTTAAACATTTTTTCATATCTCTTCTCCAATTCTTCCTAAATCCTATTCTTAACTCTCTACTCTCTAATTCTCTTATTCTCCAATATATTATATTTATTATTTATATATCTACTTTATATTAATTATCTACTTGTAATTTATAAATACATACATTATAATATTATATTACTTATATTTGTTATCTAATTATATATTACTTATACATTTAATATCTATTAATATAGTTGGAATTATATCTAATTAATTTGAAGTCATTCTATTACTCCCATCCGAAAGACCGAAAGTCCGAAAGAGGTATGAAATTATTCTATTATTTACACTTGTTTAATTTTGTATTAACGTTACTTGAAAAAAAAGTAATTAATTCTCATACTAGTTAAAGTTAAACTATAATAATTTGATTGTTAGTAAACTTTAAAATACTAATTTGCTATAACTCGAATTAATAGTTAGATTAATAGTTAATTACTTTATTACAATTTTTTATTAATTGCTACATTTGACTGTAGTTTAAAAAACTAGTTAATTCTCATTATAGTTAAAGTTAAAGTATATTAATTTCATTGTTAGTAAAAAAATAGGTTGTACACAAAACTAGTTAATTCACTAGTTAATTTGATAAAAGTAAACTTTAAAATACTAATTTGCTATAACTCAAATTAATAGTTAGATTAATAGTTAATTACTTTATTACAATTTTTTATTAATTGCTACATTTGACTCTAGTTTAAAAAACTAGTTAATTCTCATTATAGTTAAAGTTAAAGTATATTAATTTCATTGTTAGTAAAAAAAATAGGTTGTACACAAAACTAGTTAATTCACTAGTTAATTTGATTAAAGTAAACTTTAAAATACTAATTTGCTATAAGTCGAATTAATAGTTAGATTAATAGTTAATTACTTTATTACAATTTTTTATTAATTGCTACATTTGACTCTAGTTTAAAAAACTAGTTAATTCTCATTATAGTTAAAGTTAAAGTATATTAATTTCATTGTTAGTAAAAAAAATAGGTTGTACACAAAACTAGTTAATTCACTAGTTAATTTGATTAAAGTAAACTTTAAAATACTAATTTGCTATAACTCGAATTAATAGTTAGATTAATAGTTAATTACTTTATTACAATTTTTTATTAATTGCTACATTTGACTCTAGTTTAAAAACTAGTTAATTCTCATTATAGTTAAAGTTAAATTATATTAATTTCATTGTTAGTAAAAAAAATAGGTTGTACACAAAACTAGTTAATTCACTAGTTAATTTGATTAAAGTAAACTTTAAAGTACTAATTTGCTATAACTCGAATTAATAGTTAGATTAATAGTTAATTACTTTATTACAATTTTTTATTAATTGCTACATTTTTTAGATGGATCGTCCTAGATATTCGGTTGATATGGGTAACATCGAGCGCAACCGAACGAAAGAGCTTGCGAGGAAGAGATCCCGCAAAGGTAAATCACATATCGGCTCTTCATCTCCAAGTCGAGATGATTTTGATACGGGTTAAGCAAGGAGGGATGGAGATGCGATGACCGACGAATAACTAGAACAAGAATTGCACCGATATAATTCCCGCTTTTTTCAAGACCAACCGAGGATCATTGACGAAGAAGAGCTCGAGGACGAGGACGACGATGTGGAGGAAGTAATTCCGGAGAGTCACGACGACGAGGAGGAGGAGGGTGGCGGCAGCCATGACGCTGACCAACCTGCCTCATCCCAAACGTGTACATTATATTTGGGTCTGACTGTACATTATATTGATAATGATTGGCATATGCATAAACGTGTTCTTGCTTTTCGTGAATTTAATGATCGTCACACCGCTGAACATATTTATATTTTGATTGAGCGTATTTTAATTGAGTATAATTTAATTGATAAGGTGTTTGCTATTGGTTTTGATAATGCTACTAATTGTGAAATAATGGAAAAGGTTACTCCCTGAGGAGCCCTGACAGATATATTTATATTAGAGAGAGTTTAATGTAAAGTACAATACTGAGCCTATAATATTTCTATTACACCCCCTCAAACTGTGCGGGAGATACAACGCACAGATTGTCTTTCAAAAAATGAAAACGTTGACTAGATAGACTTTTAGTAAAAATATCTGCCAGCTGTAGATGAGTAGGAACATGTTGAACAATCAGATCTCCATGAGCAACCCGTTCGCGAACAAAATGATAATCAATCTGAATATGTTTACTGCGAGCATGCTGAACTGGATTTGCAGTCAAGTAAGAAGCAGATATATTATCACATAATAAATGTACCGGCTCGGAGATAGGCCATCCAATTTCGAACAGGACTGAGCGGATATGTAGTGTGTCTTGTACTGTGTAAGCAATGGCACGATATTCCGCTTCTGTGGAGGACTTGGACACAGTGGGCTGCTTCTTAGCCTTCCAGGAAACCAAATTAGGACCCAAAAATACAGCAAAACCTGTGGTAGACCGAGAACTATCAGGACAACCTGCCCAATCTGCATCGGAGTAAGCAATTATACAGGTTGGCCGATTAGACTGCTGAAGCCAAAGTACATGATCTTGTGTTCCCTGCAAGTATCTGAAAATTCTTTTGACTGCAAAAAGATGAGTGGTACGAGGAGCATGCATGAACTGAGACACTAAGTGTACTGCATAAGTAATATCTGGCCGTGTCAAAGTTAAATATTGTAATGCACCAACCATGCTGCGATACTCAGTAGAATCAGATAATAACTCACCATCAGAAAGAGACAGAGTGGTACGGGAAGCTAACGGGGTGCGAACAGGTTTGACAGTATGAAGGTGAAAACGAGCTAGAAGGTCAGTAACATATTTATGTTGAGAGAGAAACAAACCTTTAGCTGAATGAATGGCCTCAACACCCAGAAAATAATGGAGATTACCCAAGTCTTTCATAGCAAAATGTTTAGATATAATTGAAATAAATTGGGTAACAAAGAATTCAGAATTGCCAGTAATAATAATATCATCCACATATAGTAATAAATAAATAATAGTATTATTCTGGCGGTATATGAACAAAGAATTGTCGGATTTGCTACACGAAAAATTATGTTGTAGAAGAAAGCTACTAAATCTATGAAACCAGGCTCGTGGAGCTTGCTTAAGGCCATAAATGGCCTTGCGCAGACGACATATATGATTAGGAAAGTGAGAGTGAATAAAACCACGGGGCTGCCGCATATAAACTTCTTCTGTCAGATTCCCATGTAAGAAGGCATTTTTAACATCAAGTTGTCGTATACCCCACCCAAAAGAAATAGCTAGAGTAAGTACAATACGAACAGTGGTGGGTTTAACGACAGGACTAAAAGTTTCAGAGAAATCAATACATGCCTGCTGATTAAAACCCTGTGCAACTAATCGAGCTTTATGACGCTCTAAGGATCCATCAGAATGATATTTAGTTTTATAAATCCACTTACAACCAACAATATTTTTAGAGTTATCAAAGGGCACCAAGTCCCACGTATTATTATTAATGAGTGCATTAAATTCATCAGCCATCGCCTCACGCCATTTTAATTGTTTATTTGCCTCAGTAAAACAGGTAGGATATGCATTGATAGTAACTGTACTTAAATTAAAAATGGTTTTAGGCTTAAAAATTCCTGACTTAGCACAGGTTTGCATGGGATGGTGATTAACTACCGTAGTGGACGTAGGTGAGGTGGTTTCAGGTGAGACAGTGTCGGTTGATGTTGTCTGTGGCGTGCTAGACGAAGTATGGGAGGAGAGATGTGATGGTGGGGGGCTGGTTGTGGACGTGGGATAGGAGGAATGGGGCGACGGTACACACGGAGTGATAGGAATACTTGGTGACCGAGGTGGCGATGATGGGGTTGGTGCTGGTGCGGCCGTAATTGTGGGAACAGGCTGGAGAGGGAGTCACTTGCGGCGGCGCGGTCAGAGGAGCGGCGGCACTGGTGATGACTACGGCTGCGTCGGTGGCGGCTGATGTGACCTGCGCCATAGTCGAAGACGTTGGAGCCACTGTGGAGACTTCCATGGAGGAGAAGAAGAGGCCTGCGGCGGCGGTTTGCTGAGGCGCTGCGAAAGCCGTGTAGCGAAAAAGGGTTAGGGAAGAGAGAGAGGAAAAATTTAGGTCTCTGATACCATGTGAAATAATGGAAAAGGTTACTCCCTGAGGAGCCCTGACAGATATATTTATATTAGAGAGAGTTTAATGTAAAGTACAATACTGAGCCTATAATAATTCTATTACTAATAATACTGTTGCTATTCCTAGATTGCGTGAATTGTGTGGTTCTACTTCTTTGATGGGTAGATTTTTTCATCAACGATGTGCATGTCATGTTCTAAATTTATGTGTGCAAGATGGTCTAAAAGCGTTGGGAGCATCGTTGGAGGTAGTCAAGGGGGGGATTAGACGTATTTGGGGTAATGGACAACTTAGGAAAAAATGGCATGATTATTTGATAGAAAGAGGTGAGAGATATGTGTCTTTTCATAAAGATTTATCTATTCGTCGGAATAGTACCTATAAGTTAATTGGAGTTCTTCTTAGATATAAATAACATTTTCCTGCTTTTATGAAACAATATGATAACTATATTATAAACTCGGCTGAGATCGACACCTGTGAAAAAATTTGCAATGCTTTGATATATTTTAATAATGCAACTGAAACTTTTAGTCATGTTTATAAACCTACCTCAAACCAATTTATTCGTGAAACTGTTAATCTCGTCGGTGCTTTTTCAAATTTTGAGAATGCTGATTATGTGAGTTATTTTGCTAGTTTTATGAAGGAAAAGTTTTTAAAATATTATTCACATATTCCGCATATTTATGGTATTACATTTGTTCTCGATCCTCGTTTTAGACTTGGTTCTTTAGAAGAATGTTTGAATTATTATTATGCTGCTTTTTTTGGTCCATTGCCAATGTATGAGGACAACCCAATTGATCCGAAAAAAGAATACAACGAGGTTAGTGATATATTTTATGCATTATTCAATGAGTTTCATGCACAATATGGCAATGCGCCCCCTCCCCCCTCACACACATCATCTAAAGGAAAATCAATTTTCAATTCTACATTTGCCAATCTTATTAAAAAAACGAAATCAACTCCCGCTACGCAACAAAGCACAATTAATGAGATTTCTTTGTATTTAACATATGATGTTGATTTGAAGAAGATGATGATTTTGACGTACTAAACTGGTGGAAGGGAAAAGAAAGAATGTTCCCGGTTTTAGCAAAGATGACTAAGCAAGTGCTATCAATGTCGGTTTCAACGGTTGCCGTGGAACAAGAATTTAGTTCGGCCGACAATGACCTAACGCAATGTAGAACGAGGTTGAGCGCAGAATCTCTTGAGATGCTTATATGCTACCACGATTGGTTGAAAACGGCCCGTAGAGCTCAAGAAATTGACATCACTCCATCCCAACACTTTATGGATGAATCTACAACCGAGGGTGGCTCTACCTATGCCGGAGATTCCGATTGAATGATTGATTAGTATTTCATGTTTTATTTTTACCTTCAATTCTCAATTGTAACTTGTAATTTTGTAAACTTGTTTAAATTTTCAAATGTAGTTCCTATTTCATTTCAAATAAATGCACTTGAAGTTTGTTTTTAATACTTGTATAAAACTATTGATGGATAGTCTACCCGGGGGGTGTATATCCGAAGGGTTATTGCTGAGAATAACTTAGAGAGAAGTCAGAGCACAAGTAAGTAAGAGAGAGAGTGTATTCAGTATGAATGTCGTGGTTACAAATGGGGAAATGGGGGGGCTATTTATAGTAGCAATAAATGCCGGACAGGGACACGTGTCAAGCATCCATTGGCCGAGAGGTCACCTCATCCGGTTGGCGCTGGCAACCGCATGTGGCCGCATTTAATGCGGCTGTTGGATGGGACGTTGTACAGGGTACGGTGATCTGTACGCGCGTGAAGAGGAGATCTTGTCGAGGGAGGTGCCTTCGGCTATAGAGCAGTAGCCGAGGGCTCCTTCAACCGAGGGCACCCTGGTGTCGAGGGCTCCTGGTGCCGAGGGCTACTGTTCTCGCCGTTTTCTCCCAGTTTCTTAGTTTGCTTGAAAAACCCGTTCTGTGAGAGTTTAGAGCCTTCGGCCGGGGGCCGAAGGCACACTTGGTGCGCTTTGCGGGCTGCTTGGTACTCTGGGCGCTGTGATTTGGGCCTTTTGGGCCTTTACTGGAGTAGTAGGAGTCTGTGGGCCGGGGGTTCCCGGGCCATATACTCCATCAGGAGTCCCTCACTCCTTTTGCCGAAAGGTATTTGAGGGAAAAGGAGTAAACTGTGTCTGCCATTTGATGTTGCTCCGTTGTAGTTTGGTGAGGAGTTTGTTGTTTGCGTGTCCCTGCCGAAGGCAGTCCCTCAGTTACCCACATGTCGGGACTTGAGGGCTTGCTTTGCCGTTTTGTTGGAATTTTTTACCAATTTTGTAATTTAATGATTTTCCCGAGGGGGTCCTCCAGTCCCCCACTCCTTGAGGCACTTGTAAAGTGGTGAAAAGGAGTAGAGTAGTTGTGTTGCTGTTGTGGGCCGAAGGCTGACGCTTTTCGTTTCATTTTGGGGGGATGCCTCGTTAAAAACCTCATTAGGAAAAACCCTGTGGGAAAAAATCCTAATGAAGGAAAAAGAGTGCACCGAATTCCCCCAACGATGAATCGAAAATGTGAAACCTTGGTCAAAAATGGAGAATAACGGTAATGCCGAAGGCTCTCTCTTCTGAGGGCTCATGTGTTGATTAGCCGAAGGCTTGCTGTTGATGTCCCGGGGGTGCCGAAGGGGAGCCCCTCAATCTGGGGATCGAGGGCATGATGGATGAGGGCAGTGATTGAATTGCCGCGCGGGGGGGGGGGGGGGGGGGGGTGGGGGGGGTGGGGGGTCCCCTGCTTGCTGGTTAGTTGGCGATGGGGATACCCGGGGGCTCCCATTACCTATGTGCCGTAGGCTATCCGCCAATGAGGCAACTCCCCGTGGGCTACCCGGTTCTTACAGTGCTGAGGGGGAATCCCCGAGGGGTGCCCTGATATGAAGCCTTGGGTTTCTGAAGGAGTGATCCCGAAGGCGTCTGTTATGTGCTGTGTGGGGCACAACCCGGGGGCGTCTCCGGGTAGGTGTACCCGGAGGCTCTCCTTGATGAAGTGAAGTGAAGTAGAAAACCCGGGGGCTTCCAGAATATAGCCGTTGGAAATATAGCCGTTGGAATATGTAACGTTAGGTTTATAGCCGTTGGGGGGGGGGGTACACGTGGAGTGTAGCCGTTGGCTGCTCGTGGGCGGGCGTCACCGGTTGGGTGAAACGACGGTGTGTAATGATGACGCTTGGCCGGAGGCCCAGTTTTTGGGCCCAAGCCCGGACTGTGGAGTCTATAAATACCCCATGGCCAGACCATTCTCCTTGTGCGTCCGATATCGTTAGCGAAGCTCTGCCAAATTTTCTAGAGATAGAAAATCACCCTCGATCACAGCAACTTTCAGAGGTCAGTTCTCCTTCCGCCCTTAGCTCCATTTGAGTATTTAGCTTTTGGCCTTAGGGTTAGTCTTTAGGACCCTTCAGGAACCCCCCTTTGTACGAGTTTCCCGACCCCTCGCCTTTTAGAAGTAATGTCGTCAGCTAGTGATTCCCAAGACATCTCCGGGGAGGCTTCAGTGAACGTTGAAGTGCCGTCTGACGTGGAATCCTCGAGCGAGCAGCTCTCGGTCATCGATGATAGGGCCGTGGCCGAGGCGATACAGGGTGACCTTCGGCTTGAGCTCGAGGCCGAAGACTTCGAGCAGGTGAACGCGGATGAGGAGCTTGCTATCGCCTGTCAAGTGGCCGAGGACGAGGCCCAGAAGGAAGGCCGGAAGGTGACTGTAGCTATCCCTCCCCCTCGGTGTGATACTGAAGCTGGGAGCTCCCGGCCTATAGACGTTGTACCCCTCAGTGTGGCCCCAGGGCAGAAGAGAAAGAAGGCGAGGACGGCTCCGAAGAAGAAGCAAGCTGCCGTCGACGCTGGCCAGCCAGTGGGACTGCCCGAGGGCTATTCTTTCCTGAATACGGCCGCCTTGGAGGTCAAGAATAAAGCTACCCGAGGGGAAATGATGGCGGTACAATTTTTGGTAGGGCCTTCGGCGCAAGTGGTAGAGCCAAAGCCGGATGATGTGCTCCTTCGTGCCCCCGACGGCTGTTTTGCCGTACATCTGCTTTCGGTGGAGCTGGGTCTCAGATTTCCCCTTCATCCCTTCGTGCTGGAATATCTACGCTTCGTCAAGCTAGCCCCCTGCCAGTTGACCTCGAACAGTCACTCATATCTGGCAGGGTTCCTGTCACTGTGCCTCAGCCGAAGGGTCCCCCCTACTTTGGAGCAATTCTTTCTGTCGTTCAACTTATGTCGGGGGGGGGGGGGGGCATTCGAATGCCGGGGGCTATAATAATTTGCAGCAGCTCCCGAAGTTCAGGATTTTTGATGAGGCGACTTCGTCTCACAAGGGGTGGAAAGACAAGTTCTGCTATATCCGGTTGGCCGAGAACCCCTTCTCCGCCCCGCTTGGTGATAGGTTTCGGCGGCACCTGAAGGCAGAAGGGTATGCCCTCGAAAAAAATGGGCGGGTGTTTTCCAAGAAGCCGGAGGGTTCCGATAAGCATGTGTCCATCAAAGGCGCAACGCTCTCCAGTGAGTTGTACAAGCTCGGCTTCTGTCGGTACCGGCTGATGGGGGAGAAGGAGGAAGGCTACCCCATGATTGATCGTGTATATGAGAGTGCCGAAGGTTGTTGTAATGCCGAGGGCTTCAATTCTCATACTTAGAAGAATTTCTTCCCCCTTTTTTTTGCTTTGTTGTAGTAGTGAACTAACCCTTGTGTGCCTTATTGTGTTTCAGGACCAGACATGGACGCTCGGAACCTTGTCAAGCTGAAGAGGCAACTTGCCAGGGAGGAGCAGAAGAAGGAGGCCCCCGCACAACAGAGGGCGATCGATGAGATCTTCCCCAAGGCGGGAGCGGCCGAAGAGGCCAAGGAGGTGGGGCCCGTCCCGGAGGCCGCCGTCGGGGGCTCCCCCGGTCTGGAGCCGAAGAGGAAAAGGCTTGGGAAGGACCCGGCACAACCGGAGGGGAAGAAGAAGAAGAAGGGGGCCCCGGAGTCGAAGGAAGCCCCCGTTGTGGTCGTAGACGAATCTTCTCCTCCCAAGCCTTCGGGTCAAGCCACTGATCTGACATGGCCCCTGGACAAAGTCCAATTCTCCATCACGAAGGGGACTACTATCATGCACGGGACCCTGAACCCGAAGGAGTTTTTGAGGGGTGCCACCCCTCCGACCGATAAGTCTGTGCTCTCCCATCAGGCCGACGATGACCTCTGCTCTAAGGTTCTGATGGCCTCGGTTACGGTAAGGTTCCTTCCCTCTCTTTTGTAGATAACTTCATTCTTTACATGTGTAGTGGCTAAACCTCCGGTAATTCATGTCTGCTTTCAGGCGAGCCTTGGCGAGCTGGTCCAGAGGATAGAGCAGCATGACTCAGAGAAGAAGAAAGCCGCTGAAGCACTGGCTGAGGCCCGAAGGCAGCTCAAGGAGGCCGAGGACGCTCGCAAAGCTGAGCAAGAGGCTTTCAAAGAAATCCTCGAGGGCTCCAAGACGGTGGCCCGAGCCGAAGGCAAAGCAGAGGCGGAGA
This sequence comes from Cuscuta europaea, assembly GCA_945859875.1. NCBI lineage: Eukaryota > Viridiplantae > Streptophyta > Magnoliopsida > Solanales > Convolvulaceae > Cuscuta > Cuscuta europaea. Next base: position 8,367,441 of record CAMAPE010000002.1, read on the forward strand.
AGGCTGCGGCAGATGCTGCCAAGAAAGCCGCGGAGGATACCGAGGAGGCCCGGATCAAAGCTGTCGCCGAAGCTCGGGAGGATGCTGTTGCCGCTTTTGCTGAGGAGGGATGGAAAGCCGAAGGCCGGCAGGAATGGGTGGCTTCGGTGGTGGAAGCTTCGGTGAACGAATGGGTGAAAGGCCCAGGCGCAATGTGGTTGGCCCGAAAGGGGAAAGAGTATTATGACGGGGGTGAGTACTTTACTTAGGCCCTCGTATATCGAAGGCTGTCCCGGCAGTTTGGGGTGGACCCGAAGGCCTTTGATCCGGCATCCTATGGTCTCCCTCCCCTTCAGCCAGACCCCAGGGTTCCCCTCCCTGAAGGTGTTGCGAGGCCTGATTTGGAAGACTCCCTGCTGATGGCCGAGGGCAGTGACGAAGAGGAGGAAATTGGGGATGATGCCGCGTCCAAGCCTGCAGTAGAGGACGCCTCCGGGAATGCCGTCGTTGATTCGTAACCTGTACTTAGTAAATATTTGAAACTTCTGTTGTAATGAACACCATTGATCCTTCGGCTTCGGCCTGTTTGTAATAGTTACATTTACTTCTTTTTTGTGATGATTTATGGGTGAGTGTTAGCCTTCGGGCATCGTATGTATACATGACTTGTTCGCTTTAATTCATTCCTCCTTGAATGTATGCCTTCGCCCTTTTTGAATGTATGTTTAGGACTTAGAATATTTTCCAAGTGTTTGAACACGGTTGTAGCCTTCGGTAGTTGAGCACCCGAGGGTTCAGCAATAATTAGGACTTAGAAAATTTTCCTAAGTGTTTGAATACAGGTGTAGCCTTCGGTAGTTGGGCACCCTTTGCTGGATATACAACCGAGGGCTCAACTATAGTTAGGACTTAGAAAATTTTTCTAAGTGTTGATTCCTTGTGTACTGTAGCCTTTGATTGATAGGTGGCCTTCGGCTATTAGGTCCCTTGAGATGAGGGTGAAATATGTAGGACTTAGAAAGATTTCTAAGTGTAGATTTCCCTTGGGAGCCTTCGGGAGGTGGCACCCCTTCTTGATGTATGAGTAGTTTACTGGGGGAAAAATATGTAGGACTTAGAAAATTTTCTAAGTGCTGTTGTATCGCATAGCCTTCGGCTGTCATATTCCCTTAGTTGTAATATTGATCGGGCCGGGGTACATGAATAGGACCCTTCGGGTGATCGTGAGGCCCTTGTGTTGTATGAGTATTTGACCGAGGGCCAAATATGTGGGACTTAGGAAAATCTGAAAGTGTGCTGTAGATGTTGAACCTTCGGTCAGTTAGGAGTCTGTCCGGGGGGGGGGGGGGGGGGGGGCAAATATTTTGGAATAGTCCCCCTCGGTTGGCTTTTGGTGATTTGTAATAGATGCCTTCGGTTGTCTGGTGATATATTAGCCTCCGATTGCTGTTATTTTCCAAAGGTGTGGACTTAGGAAAAGTGTGGAATCCTGTTGTACTGAAGAAAGCCAATGATGAGTGTGTGCCCTCGGCATACACTTTAAAAAGTTGTAGAGTTTGACTTAGCCAGTTGTGTCCCTTGTAATGGGGTAGGGGCCCTCGGTATTAGTGCATAACAGATGCCTTCGGTGTTTGAAGTACCGTTTAGTGGACCTTGGATAGTCCAGTCCCTTTGTATTGTTGAAGCCTTCGGTGCTTGTGTGACCGGAGGTGACCAGGCAGTGGACTTAGCCGTTTCTTGATGATATTTGTTTGAGTAGTATCCTTCGGGAAATAGGAGCCTTCAATTACCGGAGGTGTTCCCGTGGAGAGCCCTCGGCATGTTGTGATCTGTTGGAGTGTACTCTTTGATTTCTCGCTGAGTCTACTCCCCTTCACCCCCTCTCTCTCTCTCTTTTTTTTGGTTGGTGGTGAAGGGAAGGCATCAAGAAACTTGGTTTCTTGGTAAGGCTGGGCCTATCAGGAGACCTTCAGAATACATCAATGGCTCTCCTCCCTCGGGTTAACCTTCCGAGTTCCGAGGGGATCGAGGGTCGTTTCCTGGGCACAAGATATGGTGGTCTGTAACCTGCCTCCCCTTGGGGGATGGCGCGGAAAGCGCCTCATTTTTGAAAGTCGTCCCCTCGGCGCTAGACATAGTCTGTGGCCTGCCACACCCTTGGGGTGGTGGCGCGGGGAGCGTTTCGGTTTGGAAGTCGAATCCTGGGCATTTCTCGTGCCTGTCATACCCTTGGGGTGATGACGCGGACATCGTTCCGTTTTTGAAAGTCGAATCCTGGGCATTTCTCGTGCCTGTCATACCCTGGGGGTAGTGACGCGGAAAGCGTTTCAAGGAAGGGTTTTCATTTGCACACTAGTTGCAAATGGCCGGGGGCACTACGTGCCGCCGGCACCGATGGTGGCGCCTTCGGTATATGCGTCCTCGTGGGGTACGGCTTTTAGAAACAACACTTGGTGTTAGTTTCGAAATGTAGCCCCCGGTACTTGGTACCGAGGGGTCTTCTGTAGGAACACCTAGTGTTCTTCTTCTATTTGACGTTGATGGGTGAGATATGTACCCCCGGTACTTGGTACCGAGGGGTCTTCTGTAGGAACACTTGGTGTTCTTATTTTTGATGTTGATGGTGGATATGTGTACCCCCGACACTTGGTGCCGAAGGGTAATGAAACACATGGCGTTCCTTGTCGTCGGTGATAGGAGTTCCCGAGGGGTCTTGACTGAAAACACATGGTGTTTTCACTGTTGTCGTAGGTATTGATGGTGTCCGCCCCCAGCACTTGACGCGGGAGGGGGTTCTTCTCGAGGTGAGGCCTGGGGCCTGTAGTTGGTATGAGGGCTTGGCCGCTCATAAGTGTTTTGTTCTCGGTGTCTTGAATGTATCTTCATTCTTCGAAATTGGAGGCCTTGGGCCATAGGATAGTACATTCACTAGTTATGAGGGCTTGGCCGCTCTTACATTATTGATAAAATTTAACTAAGTGGTGTACATTCCAGTGCCTAGGGACTTCTTTCCCGTTGGGACGTTTGAGCTTGTAAGTTCCAGGTTTGATGATGGCTGCTATGATGTAGGGACCTTCGAATTTTGGTGCCATTTTGCCTCCCTCGGTCGATGGCTGGCCTCCCTCCTCCGGAGGACATAGTCCCCCACTTGGGATTCTCTGGTGCGAACTTTGGCGTCGATGTAGCTTTTGACTTGCCTTCAGTAATTTTCTGCCCGGATAAAGGCCTGCTCCCGGGGTTCTGAAATGAGGTGGAGGTCGAGGGCCATGTTGCTGTCGTTGACCTCGGGGTCATATTGGATCACCCTCCGGGTGGGAAGGGTGACTTCCGTAGGAGCTTTGGCTTCAAAACCGTAGCAGAGGGAGAAGGGTGTTTCACCTGTTGCTCGCCGAGGGGTGGTGCGGTAGGCCCAAAGGATGTTGTGGAGTTCTTCCACCCAGCCACCGCCCTCAGCCTCCAGCTTCTTTTTGAGGCCTTCGAGCAAGGTCCGGTTGGCATTCTCTACTTGCCCGTTGCCTTGAGGGTAGGCAACGGAGGAGAAGGTGTGTTTGATGCCCCATGCCTCCAGAAGGGCACAGAAGGGGGCTGCCTCAAATTGTGTCCCATTGTCGGAGATGATCTGCTGGGGGACGCCAAACCTTGTGAGGATGTTCTTGAGGACGAAGTGACGACACTTTGCCTCTGTGATGCTGGCGAGGGGTTCAGCCTCCACCCACTTGGTAAAGTAGTCGATGGCCACAATGATGTATCTGTTGTTGGAGGTACCCCTCGGCAGAGGGCCCACAAGGTCTATCCCCCATCGAGAAAAGGGGACAGATGTGCTGATGGGGGCATAGTTGACCGCTGGCCTGCCGGGGGCTTTCTGGAAATGTTGACATGCGGTGCACCTCCGGGCAAGGTCAGCACAATCTCTGGCCATGGTTGGCCAGAAGTAGCCCTGGAGAATGAGCCTTCGGGACATGGAGAAGGGTCCCTGGTGAGCTGAGCAAGTGCCACTGTGCACTTCCTCCATTGCGACCTCGGCTTCATCTTGATGAAGGCACAGAAGTAGCGTGCCATTGTAAGATCGTTTGTAGAGCCTTCCATCTTCGATGGTGTAGCTAGGAGCCCTCAGCTTTGCCAGTTTAACGCGGGTCCTATTCTCGGGTAGCTGCCCTGTGGAGATGAAGGCGGTGATATCTGAGATCCAATCCTCTTGGCGTTGTTGTATGTTCATAACGGGGCTTGCATGGATACTTGAGAGGCTGAGTTCCTCAATTTTGGCAATTTTGGAGATGTGCTCGGGGGAGTCGGCCGAGACCTTAGATAATATGTCGGCCTCGGAGTTCTGAGCCCTCGGTATTTGAGTGAGAGAGTGTCTCAAATACCTTAAGCAACTCCTTGGCCGCTTCCTTGTACTGTTTCATTCTTCCCTCCTTGTCCTCATATTCCTCGGAGATTTGGCCAATGACCAACTTGGAGTCGCATTTGATGTGGATCTGCCGAGCCCTCATGTTGGTAGTCAGCCGAAGGCCACATAGGAGGGCCTCATATTCGGCCTCGTTGTTGGAGACTTTGAAGGAGAAGCGGATTGCATAGTAGGCTCTGAAGCCCTCGGGGGTAATGAGGACTACCCCTCCCCCGCATGCTTTGGTCGCGGAGGAGCCGTCGGTGTAGAGGGTCCACCAGTCGTCCGAGGTAGCCGAGGGCTCCCCATCCGTGGCTGCCCTTGCGGTACACTCCGTCACAAAGTCCGCCAGGGCTTGGCCCTTGATGGCAGGCCTCGGACGGATGTCAATGTTGTACTGGCTCAAGAAGATAGCCCATTTCACCATGCGGGAGGAGCTGGTGGGGCTCCTCATGAGGGCGCCGAGGGGTTGATGAGTGAGGACCTGAACCGGGTGAGCCTGAAAGTAGTGGCCCAACTTCTTGACAGTCCAAACGATGGCTAACACCGTTTTTCCACAGGGGAGTACCTGAGCTCGGCCTCCCTTAGGGTCTTGCTAACGTAGAAGATGGCATGTTGGATGCCGTCTTCCTCCCGGATGAGCACAAAGCTGATGGCCGCCGGGCTGACCCCAAGGTAGAGGTAGAGGGTCTCCCCTACCTTGGGTTTGGAGAGCACAGGAGGTGAAGATAGATATCGTTTGAGCTCGTCGAAAGCCTCCTGGCATTCTGAAGTCCATTGAAAACCAGCCGTCTTCCTCATGATTTGGAAGAAGGGTAAAGACTTCTTCGCTGATTTAGATAGAAAGCGGTTGAGGGCTGCCAGGCGGCCCGTCAACCGTTGAACTTCCTTCACATTGCGTGGGGGTTCCATGTCGATGATGGCCTGGATCTTCTCGGGATTGGCCTCAATACCCCTTCGGCTCACCATGTAACCCAAGAATTTGCCCCCTTGGACGCCGAAGGTGCACTTCTTCGGGTTTAGCCGAAGGTTGAATTTTTGCATGATGGCGAAGATTTCCCGGAGGTCGTCGGCATGGCTGGAAGATTGTTTGCTCTTGACGATCATGTCGTCAACATAGGCCTCCATGGTGCGCCCCAGGACGGCTTGAAAGACCCGGGCCACCATCCGGGTGTAGGTGGCCCCCGAGTTCTTTAGGCCGAAGGCCATTACCAGGTAGCAGAAGATGCCCTCGGGAGTCATGAAGGCAGTTTTTTTCGGCGTCTTCCTCGTGCATGAAAATTTGGTGATACCCTCGGAAGGCATCGAGGAAGGACATGATCTCACACCCTGCGGTCTCATCCACCAGTTGATCAATATTTGGTAGAGGGAATGGATCCATAGGGCACACCTTGTTGAGATCGGTGTAGTCCACACACATGCGGAAGGTCGGGGGCTTCTGTGCGAGGACTACGTTGGCCAGCCATGAGGGGTATTTCACCTCCTTGATGTGCTTAATTGAGAGGAGCATGGCGACCTCCTTCTTCACAAATTCCCTCCTCTCGGCGGAGATGGGTCTTCTTCGTTGCTGTACTGCTTTTGCCGAGGGGTCCACCGAGAGGCGGTGGGTGATGACCCTTCGGCTTATTCTCGGCATGTCCTCCGGCCCCCATGCAAAGACAGTGGAGTAGGCGCGGAGGGCGTCGGTGATACCGGTCTTCAGATCTTCAGGGAGCTGGGCTCCAATCTTCACGACTCTCTCCGAACTGGCCGGATCAAGCGCAAAGTCTTCTACGTCCTCGGCTGGTTCAGCCCTCGGCCTTTTTTCTTCTTGGTCGATGGTTCCGGTGATGGTGTCAACACGGAATTCCGTCTTACTTACCTTCTTAGTGACTTGAAGATAGCAGGCGCGGGCGATTTTCTGATTCCCCCGGGAGTAGCCAATGCCCCCCTCGGTGGGAAACTTGAGGCAGAGGTGCCTCATGGAGATGATGGCCTCGAGGTCCTCAAGGGCTGGCCGGCCGAGGATGATGTTGTGGGCGCAGTCGATGTTTACGACGACGAACTCCACTTCGAGCTGGGCTCTATGAAGCCCGTCGCCGAAGATCACCGGGAGGGTTATTACCCCCTCGGAATCAATAGTATCGCCGGTGAAGCCGGCAAGAGGGGTCTTAATGGGCCGAAGGGACCCCCTCTCCAGATGCAGCTCTCTGAAGGTGCTGAGGTGCATTACATTGACGGAGCTGCCCGTGTCAATGTAAGTTCGGTGAATGATGGTGTCGTTTATTTCAGTTCGAATCACCAAGGCATCCCTGTGAGGAGAAGAAGTAGGAGGGAGATCTGTGTTGGTGAAGGTGATGGGTTCCTCCCTCAGGCGCTTTACCGGGGGCATATGAGTGACTTCCCCCACGTAAAGCGATTGAGCCCACTTTTTTCGCTGGCTGGTGGAATCGCCCCCTGTATTGCCGCCGGTGATCATGAGGATGTGGCGTTTTTTCTCCCGGTAGTGGGGGTACTCCTCCTCCTCTTCTTCCAAGTTTCCGATCTCCCTCTTCTTGCCGAGGGGAATGGTATTCGGGTTCACCCAGGCGTTCACCTTCGTGTGGTGCCCTCGGGGAGGCCCCTGATGAGAGGGTCCCTCCTGCCGAGGGCTCTGAACAAATTGGGACAGGTGTCCCGCTTGTATTAATCTCTCGATGGCCGTTTTCAGCTGATGGCAGTCATCGGTCCTGTGCCCCTGATGCCGGTGGAAACGACAGTAGGGAAACTGGGGGTTGATAGCATGTACCTCCGGGGGCGCGCGAGAATCGCGCTCAACGAGGCCCCTCTCCTCGGCAAAATCAAGGATGATGCTGACGGGGTGCGTCAATGGTGTCCGAGGGCGGTCCAAGAGAATGGGCTGTGCCCAAGTCTTAGGGCTGCTCTTATAGCCTCCCCCGGGCTTGGCTTGGCCTTGCCGAGGGCGGTCATCAGAGGGTCCTGAAGATTTGGGGTGATTTGGAGGAGCCCCCGGCCCTCGGTTGTTTTTGTTGTCAGCCCTCGGGGGCTGCTGATCCGGATGCTGGTGATATTTCTCCACCTCCTCGGCCTCAGCATATCGGTCCCCCCGCTGCAAAGCCCTTATGTAGTCGCGGGGGGGTTCAATGATGAGGCTCCTTGAAAAGTTGCCGGTGCGGAGGACGGTTTGTAGGAGGGCTAGGAGGGTCCCGTCATCAGCACTGTCGACTTTGTCGGCTTCCGTCCTCCAGCGCTCCAGGAAGTCCCGAAGGGTCTCATCCCTCTTCTGGCGTATGGTTAGGAGGTGGGAGAAGTGCTTCCTTGTGCGACGCCTCCCGGCAAATTGTGTCAAGAATCGCTGGGCGAGTTCTTGCCACGAATCAATGCAGCCCTCGGGCAACCGGTTGAACCATTCGTATGCCGGACCCTCTAAAGTGGAGAGGAACCAACGACACAAATATTCGTCCGACGCCCCTACCATCATCATGCAGTTTTGATATTTGTTGTAGTGTTCCTGGGGGTCCGTCTTCCCGTTATAGGGCTGTATGTGTTGCCCTCAGTATTTTTCCGGGATCCGGGCCGCCAGTACCCTTGGGGTAAATGGCGTCCGGGTCCGGAGGTGGATGACGGGTTCCCCAGAGCCCTCGGCCACCTTCTTCTGTAATTCCTCCATTTTGGCCATCATGGCCTCGTATTTGAGATCCGAATGAGGGGTGGAGGCGGTGGCGTGAGCTTTGTCGGCCTCCATTTCATCAAGCCGGCGTTGGAGAGCCGCAATAATTTCGTCCCGGGGATCCTTCGGGAGGGTCTCCGCCCCCTGCGAACGAACCCGGGCCGAGTGGGCCTGGTTGATTTGGTGGCGAGCGTCATTGGCATGAAGGGGTGCCTTGCCTTTGTCCCGAGGGGGACGCTCCTCGTCTGCCCTCGAGACAGACCCTCCACTTTCCTGGGGCCTTTGGAGTGTCTTTCCTCCGAAGCGGTCTTGGACCCCTCGGCGGTCTGGCCCTCCTCCGAGCCGGTTGAGGGCGGAAGTGCGGGGCCTTTCTCTGTTGTCATTGTGGCGGTCCCGGGACTGAACTTCCTGGGAGGACGTATCTTGGGCCACTACCCCTTTGTCGTTCCTAACCCGAGGGGTGGGGTTTCCGAAGGGGTGTGGCAGAGGGGAAAGTATGATGTTCTCCCCAACCTGTGGTTGAGCCGGAGCCAGGGTGCCGAAGGCACCCGGGTTCTGAGTGAGCGTTTGGATGAAGGCGGAGAGCGCCGACTGCACGTCGATGGTGAGAACCGGAGGGCTGACTTGGTCATCGCTCCGGTTTTTCTTCTTGGCCTCGATGCCGAGGCGGGCATCGGGGGCATTCTGTTGGATCAGAAGGCGTAGGTCGACAGCCGCCTGTTCCAGCCCAGCGATGACACCGCCCTCGGGAGCCCTGTGAGAGGCTTCGGGGGCGTTGACGTCGCCGAGGGCCAGGTTCTTGTCTTCTACGTTTTTGGAGTTGGCACGTGTTGTTCTCACCATTTTGGTAGAGGGCTAGTGTTTGGCGAAGGGGGAGGGTTTCTTACTCGATTGTTCGACCTCTCAACGAGAGCACCAAATGATGGATAGTCTACCCGGGGGGTGTATATCCGAAGGGTTATTGCTGAGAATAACTTAGAGAGAAGTCAGAGCACAAGTAAGTAAGAGAGAGTGTATTCAGTATGAATGTCGTGGTTACAAATGGGGAAATGAGGGGCTATTTATAGTAGCAATAAATGCCGGACAGGGACACGTGTCAAGCATCCATTGGCCGAGAGGTCACCTCATCCGGTTGGCGCTGGCAACCGCATGTGGCCGCATTTAATGCGGCTGTTGGATGGGACGTTGTACAGGGTACGGTGATCTGTACGCGCGTGAAGAGGAGATCTTGTCGAGGGAGGTGCCTTCGGCTATAGAGCAGTAGCCAAGGGCTCCTTCAACCGAGGGCACCCTGGTGTCGAGGGCTCCTGGTGCCGAGGGCTACTGTTCTCGCCGTTTTCTCCCAGTTTCTTAGTTTGCTTGAAAAACCCGTTCTGTGAGAGTTTAGAGCCTTCGGCCGGGGGCCGAAGGCACACTTGGTGCGCTTTGCGGGCTGCTTGGTACTCTGGGCGCTGTGATTTGGGCCTTTTGGGCCTTCTGGGCTTGTACTGGAGTAGTAGGAGTCTGTGGGCCGGGGGTTCCCGGGCCATATACTCCATCAACTATAAAGTATAAAATATAAATTATAAAAAAAATCTTTTACCGGACCGGCCCGGCCCGACGGTTGGCCCTACCTGTGACCCGGGCGGGTGGCCCGGCCTGAACCGGACCCGTCCAACCCTCGGGCCGGTCCCGGGCCCATGTGATACAAACCGGCAGCCCGACCGGGCCTAGGCCCGGCCCGAGCTCGACCCGGCCTGAGTCCATGCCTAGTCACTGGCTTGAAGACACTACTAGAAAAACAGCTATTTGTTGCGGTTATTTTTAGCTATTTGCTGCGGTTCTGAACCGCAACAATTGGCAGGGCAACAAATAGTAGGAAAACGTATTTGCTGCGGTTCAGAACCGCAACAAATAGCTATTTTTAAAAAAATGAATTTTGACTTATTGCTGCGGTTCCGAACCGCAGCAAATAGCCAATTTTAAAAATTTGAATTTTGACTTATTGCTGCGGTTCTGAACCGCAACAAATAGATAAATGACCGCAACAAAAGCTCTCTATACTATTTGCATAATATTTTTATTTTATTTTACAATGCCAACCACGTTTATAAAGTTGATTTTTTATCAAAATACTCCGTATATCTTATTTAAAAAATAAGAAACAATTCATTTCTACAATCCGATATTTCATTGGCCCAAAATCAAAATCATAATTACAAGAATTAAGTAATACAACACCAAAATTCATAATGAATACATCACAAATTTTGTAGTACTACTCCATACTAATCTTAATAAACTTGCGCAGACTCTTGATCCATGTGCGTCGATCCCGACCTAACTGATCAAGTACCGTTACTTAATGTTTTTCGCCATCCATTTCCATTGGATTCTGTCCATCACTTCCTACTCCGTCATCACCCTCCTTAATATCCTCCAGCAACATAAAAGACTTTATCTCTCCAGCAATCCTCTGAATTTAATACAAATCATCAAAACATGTGGTCCGGAGCACAAGCATTTGTATTGTATTGAAAAAGGAGGAAGGGATTTGAACAGATCACGAACTGTTGGAAACTGGGAACAATAAAAACAGAAGCCTGCATCGCGGACAAAGTTCAAAACTGATATACAACTCACTCATTCATTCATGATGTTGGTCCAAAATAGGACGCTCGTAGGCTTTTAAGAAAGCTACGTACAACACTCAAGCAAGAATTATGAAAGTACGAATATGGAAAGTTAGCCAGAAATAGCATATCTCATTTGAAATTTGGACTTGCCTTTTATAGGCGATTACAAATGGTAACTGCCAGAGACACTAATGACTAATTAATTATAACATTAATACAGAATTAAACACATAATTAATAGCGCATTGATTGTTGGCCGTTACTCTTCCTGGCTGGCAGGTCAGCCTGACTGGCAGGCTGGACGCTTGAGCTCCCTCCTGCTGGACTGGACGGTGGGCTTCCCGCTAGGCTGGAGGAAGGCTTGTCACCGGGCTGGAGGCAGGCTTCTCGGGTAGGCTGGAAGGCAGGCTCCCCGTTGAGCTGGAGGCAGGCTCCCACCTGGGCTGGACGGCAGGCTGCTGACTGGACTGGTAGGCAGTCTCTCGGGTAGGCTGGAAGGCAGGCTCCCCATTGGGTGGAGGCAGGCTCCCACCTGGGCTGGACCGCAGGCTCCCAGCTGGGCTGGTGGTCGGCAGGCTCCCGGGTAGGCTGGAAGGCAGGCTCCCCGTTGGGCTGGAGGCAGGCTCCCACCTGGGCTGGACCGCAGGCTCACAGCTGGGCAGGTGGTCGGCAGGCTCCTGGCTAGGCTGGAAGGCAGGCTCCTGGCTAGGCTGGAAGGCAGGCTCCCCACTGGGCTGGAAGGCAGGCTCTCTTGGGCTTCCGCTCCTTGATTGCCCTGATTGGTTGGGCCGACTCGAGCCCTGGGTTGCTGGGCTTGGGCCCGCTGGTCCAAGTTCAGGGCCTGGGCCAATTAGGCTCTGGGCCTGGTCCCATAATCCCATCACGAGTCCCCCACTCCCTTAGTCGAGTAGTAGACTCGGCTAAGAGAGAGTAGTTCAGGTCAGCTGCCCATTAAAAAATATTCACATATCAGGGAGTCATAATTGTGGATTATGTGAATCCCGGAGTTTATGGAAATTCCCAAATTAAATCAGGCTCCCAAAAAGGCTCCAAATAAATTCCTTCCTTTTCTTTTCTTTCCTTTTCTTTTCTTTCCTTTTTTTTCTTTTCCTTTCTTTTCTTTTCTTCCTTTCTTTTCTTTTCTTTCCTTTTCTTTTCCTTTCCTTTCTTTTCTTTTTCCTCTCTCTCCTGGAACCCTACGTGCGTGCGTCTTCTCCTAGCCGTCCCAGCGCCGCAACGTAGTAAACCCAACGTGGGCCGCCGTATGTGGCCTTGACCTCCCTGCCTCGTCGGGCTCTCCACCAGCCGGCGGTTTTTCCGCGGCGGCCGACGGCGACAGGCTCGAGCCGGCCGGCTTCCAGCGTCGGTTCACGAACCGTCCAGGTCAGGCGGCCAGACGGCCACCGCTATGCACTTCGGATTTGAAAGCGACGGGCCAGGCTGGAGCCACAATTCCCCGGGTTTCGCGTTGTCCGGCGGTCGTCTGGGTGGCCGGCTTCCAGCGTCGGTCTACGAACCGTCCAGGTCAGGCGGCCAGGCGGCCACCGCTATGCACTTTGGATTTGAAAGCGACGGGCCAGACTGGAGCCACAATTCCCCGGGGTTCCGCGTTGTCCGGGTGCTCCTTCCTCCGGGCGGCAAGGTGCTGCCGCCATCTTCTTTCTTCTTGCTTTGCACTGACGGAGACCAGGCACGCACAGGGGTCCAGCGCCGCCGCCCTCCTAGCTTGCTGTTGGCCATTTGTGGCGCGGCGCTTCAGGCAGGCGGCCGGGCTGCAGGGCCCTTCCGGGTGAACGCCCGTCAATGCGGGACTCTTGCAAACTTAGAACCTTGACCTTCTATCAGGCTGGCGACTCCCCAGTCCACAGTACATCCGTGGCTGCCCGGGTGTCGTCCTGAACTTCGGCAGATCTGGTACGTGGGTCTGGAATTCAACTGTCCGACGCAACCTGCATGGATTGGTGGCCAAGCACAGGGTCAGCGTCTGCATCACAGGTCGGGTTCCCTGCCTCACCGGACCCATCAACCCGTGGTCGTTCTGCACTGCTGACCGGCGGCCGGCAGCGTCCCTGGCGGTTGCCTTCCCCATTCTTGGATACTCGATCAACACTTGATTTTGAAGGATGGTACTGTGATTCTTTACCTATTGGCCGAGCCCTTCATCTCATGATCGTGTGGGAAAGCAGAGCTTTTAGGATGAATGAGGCCCCAAGGTTGAATGCTCCCTTACAACCCATAATTTCCTTTCTGTAGCCTGTAGGTCGGGTGATTGTGCCTTGCTAATTGTGGTCCGATGCCATCGTCTTGTGTGGGCTGGACGCGCCGGGAACATTGATCGATAATGGTGAAAACCCCATCTCCCATGTATTCCATATGGGAGCTTCGTGAAGAGGAGAATCGACAAGAGAGAGGCTGACCTCACCCTTACCGATTCACTTTCGTTTTTTTTTAATATTCTGATGACAACTTTCTGTTGCCTGTAGGGTCTCAACGCTCGGGATGACCTTCTGAAGATTTTGTTCACGGCGGCAAGCACCAAGGCAATTGCGGGTTCTCATGCCCTCATGGAGATCCCCGAATGTGTGAAGGATCATGAGGACGAGAGAGCCCCACGGCAGGGAGCCTACCTTCCAGTTCGAACTTCGAAGCATGTAAGGCGGCAAGCGCCCCTATCGCGGAAACGGCGGTCAAGGCTTTCCCTCAGGAGTGCCCAACAATGTAAGTTGATTGCGACATAGTACTTGGGCGCCAGTCGCCAGTTGATGGTGGCGTAGTACCTGAGAGATGGCCAAGAGTGGACTGACCATGGCGATGACTAAGTTGACTTTCAGATTCTGGGAGAGTTCCTTAAGCTTTCTAGTAATTCCCGTGTCTGGATCATTGTACTTGATGAGGATGAGTTCACCAAGTCATGATCTTGTATTTTGTATTTCCTTTGTTTCCCACTTGAATACTTTGTGTTTCGAATGGATGTTTGATTTTTATTTCATACGCCTCCTTTTCTATACTTTGCATTACGAATACTTAGCAATTTATTCGGGGATCTGGCTTCTCTAACCTCCCGGGGGGCGGTTAGGCTGGCGTGGCCGAGCCTATCCGTGCCCCTCCTAGTTGGATAGAAGTGATCTGATCGCTATTGATATGGAATCAACAAGTAAGCGACTTGTTTGGCCAGCAAGGTCGGACATTGAACCGACGAGGAAGACCCTTAGGTCGGTATCCTGAACGTTCATGACCCGGGGGTCAGTCCTACTGTCACTTTAACCCGTCCAGTTTGCCCAGACTTGGGCAATAATCTGGTTACTCCCGCATGGATAGCCAAACAACAGGGGCGGACCCTGCATGATCCACCAGAACAAACACGCATCGCCAACTCAGGGATGACGAGAGTGCGAGCTGCTTGGCCAGCGATGTTAGACGGCGAGCACTCGAAAGGACCCGGAGGTCAGCATCCTGAGTACCCTCGACCCGGAGGCCGGCCCTACCGTCGCCTCGACTGTCGCGGCTAGCTCTTTACTTTAGAAAATTGCCCGGATTCTTGAAAATCGCTTGGCTATTTTCGGTTAAAGAGCCTGGCCGAGGTCGGCCAAACACCGAGGGGGGGCATAGTACCTTTTGTTTTTGCCGCCGCCGCCCTTTATTGCTAAGTGAGGTCGGACCTCTTTTGATGACAAAATATCGCTAGCAAAGTATATTGAATTCATGATGTGGGCGGACCACATGAAGAATTACAAATTGTAATCCCGTGCTTGGAGCACAGGAGTTTATAAAGAAAAGTGAAACTTCGATTTTCTACTGGTAAAACTTCATCAGGTGCTCGGCATTCCAGACGCGGTCTACCAACCGGCCTGTTGTTGTCTTCAACTTGTATGTCCTAGGGCCGATCACTGCGTCAACCACGTAAGGGCCTTCCCACTTGACGGAGAGCTTACCTCCCTCTGTCGGCCTGCTGGCCTTCCTACGTCTTAGGACATAATCACCGACGTCAAAACTCCGGGGTCGGGCTCGGCTGTCTTGGTACGCCTTGACTTGTCGTCGATAGTTTTCCGCTTTGATGAAGGCACGGTCTCTTCTTTCCTCAATGAGGTGGAGCTCGGCTCGGAGCCTCTCCTCATTGCTGGCTGGTTCAAACTCTTCCACTCGCCGGCTGGGAACTACGGCCTCGAACGGTGCCCTCGCCTCAAAGCCATAACACAAGGCAAAGGGGGGTCTCCTGTTGCCTTCCTTGGGGTTGTTCTGAAGGACCAGAGTATATTGTTCAACTCCTCCACCCAGGCAGTCCCGAGGGCCTCCAACTTCTTTTGCAGTCCATCGACGATCGTCCGGTTGGTGTTCTCCACCTGTCCATTTGCCTGGGGGTAGCAGACCGCAACTCGGCTGGATTCTACTCCCCACTTTGCACAGAATTGCCGGAAGGCTTCGCAGTCAAACTGCCTTCCGTTGTCGGAGATTATTTGGAGGGGAACCCCAAACCGGAAGAAAATATTCTTCCATATGAACTTCTTACATTGGAGATGTGTGATGCTGGCAAGCGGCTCGACCTCAACCCACTTCATAAAGTAGTCCACCGCGACGATGACAAACTTCCGGTTTCCCGACCCGGTTGGTAAGGGACCGACCAGGTCGACACCCCATCTTGTGAATGGAAGGGCGGTGCTGATCGGTGTGTACATCGTTGCTGGTCGGCCGGGGCTCTTCTGGAACTTCTGGCATGTCTTGCATTTCCTTGCATAGTCAGCGCAATCCTTCATTATTGTTGGCCAAAAGTACCCCTGGAGGACGACCTTCCTAGCTAACGTGCCTGCCCCCTGATGGGCGGAGCATACGCCCCCATGGAGTTCAGAGACGATCATTTCCGCCTCATGTGGGCGTAAACACTTTAGCAAGGTCCCATTGTAGGACCTCTTGTACAGCTTCCCATCCAAGACGACGTAGCCCGGAGCTCGTCGCCGGACTAACCTTGCCTCCTCTTCTTTATCGGGGAGCGTCCCGTCGCCTATGTAGCGCAGGAGGTCATCCACCCAACACCAGGCGACTGGTTGCAGGGGAAGGACGTCAATGGACGGTGAGGCTGATATGCTTGAGGTCGTCATCTCCTCAATGCGTGCAATTCTCGATATATGTTCAGGTAACCCTTGGGATAGCTTTGAGAGGAGGTCTTCATCGGAGTTTTGATTTCTCGGGATGCAGATCAACTCTGCTTGCTTGAACAACCCGAGCAACTCCCGAACAACATCTCGATACTTCATCATTCTTTCTTCCTTCGCTTCGAATTCACCTTTGACCTGGGAAACCACCAGGCGGGAGTCACATTTCACCGTGATCCACTCTGCTCCCATGGCGGCTGCCAATCGTAGCCCAGACAGTAGGGCCTCGTACTCCACCTCATTGTTGGAGACTTTGAAAAGATAGCGGTAGGCATAGTAGGCTCGGAATCCCTCGGGTGAGATGAGGATGATTCCGCCCCCGCATCCCTTGGCTCCTGCCGACCCATCAGTCGCTAGAGTCCACCATTGTTCATTGCTCTCTTGTTGCCTATCTGCCACTTCTCGGGCCGTGCATTCCACAATGAAATCAGCCAGAGCCTGGCCTTTGATGGACGTCCGAGGCTGGAAGTCAACCTCATATTGGTTGAGGAGCATCGACCACTTCACTACCCGGGTTGTGCCAGGCACCCTCAGAGCGGCACCTAGGGGTTGGTCCTACAAGATTCTGATCGGGTGCGCTTGGAAGTAGTGTGTCAACTTCTTGGCGGTGATGTAGGCGGCATATATTGTCTTCTCGAGCGGGGTGTACCGGAGCTCAGCATTCTGGAGGGTCTTGCTCACATAGTAGACGGGACGTTGAACGCCTTCCTCCTCGCGAACCAGCACGGAACTGATTGCGCCTTGGGAAACCCCAAGATAAAGGATTAACGTCTCCCCCCTCTCCGGCTTGCTGAGTAAAGGCTCAGAGAGGAGGTACTTCTTCAGGTCGTCGAAGGCTCGCTGACACTCAACATTCCAGACGAAACCATTTTGTTTCTTTAGGACATGGAAGAAGGGTAGGGACTTCTCGGCGGACTTGGACATGAAGCGTCCGAGGGCTGCTAGCCGGCCGGTGAGAACCTGGACTTCTTTCACTGACCTCGGGGGTTCCATGTCAAGTATTGCCCTTACCTTCTCAGGATTTGGCTCAATCCCCCTCCGTGTGACCATGTACCCCAGGAACTTGCCTCCTTGGACGACAAAGGTACATTTCTTCGGGTTCAGGCGCAGACGGTCTGCCTTCATGATCCCGAAGATCTCTGCCAAATCATCTGCATGATCGGACGCCCGGGTGCTCTTGACGATCATGTCGTCAACATACGCCTCCATGTTCCTTCCGAGCACCTTCCGGAATACCTTGGCCACCATCCTCGTGTACGTCGCCCCAGAGTTCTTCAGCCTGAAGGCCATGACAAGATAACAAAAAATCCCCTCTGGGGTGACGAACGAGGTCTTCTCCGCATCTTCTTCATGCATGAAAATCTGATGGTATCCTCGAAAAGCGTCCATGAAGCTAAGGAGCTCACATCCGGCCGTCCCATCGACTAGTTGGTCGATGTTAGGCAATGGGAATGGATCCATCGGACATGCCTTGTTGAGATCGGTGTAATCAACACACATCCTCCAGGTTGGCGGTTTCGGGGCCAGGACCACGTTTGCCAGCCAGACCGGGTACAAGACCTCCCGGATATGCTTGATACTCAGGAGCACGTTGACCTCCTTCTTCACGAATTCCCTCCTCTCGGTTGAGAGGTGTCTTCTTTTCTGCTGGATGGGCTTCGCCGTAGGATTGACAGCCAGCCGATGGACATCGATGCTTCGGTCAAGGCCAGGCATGTCCTCCGGTCCCCACGCGAAGACAACGCTAAAAAGGACAAGTACCTGGATAATCTTCTCCCTCAAGCCGGCCGGGAGCCCGGTCCCGATCTTGACCTTCCGCTCCGGCCTCTCGGGGTCAATCTGGATCTCCTCCACGTCTGAGGTGGGTTCAGCGCGGAGCTGACCCTCCTCATACTTCATGGCTTTGCTGTTGATAGTGTGGACCCTCAAGTCTTTTTGACCGATTTGTTTGCAAGCTTTCAGATAGCAGCTCCTCGCCATTCGCTGATCTCCCCTGGCGACTCCGACGCCATTCGGAGTGGGAAACTTCATGCATAGGTGCTCCTGGGATATCACACATCTGAGGTCTTCCAGGGCCGGCCTTCCCATGATGATCTTATGCGCACAAGTTAGGCGTACGATGATAAACTCGACGTCTAACTTGGATACGCAGGGCTCGGAGCCCACCATCACGGGGAGGACTATGCTGCCCTCCGACTCAATGGAGTCCCCGGTGAAGCCCGAGAGTGGGGTTCTTACCGGGATCAAGTCTTTTCGGTCCAGCCCGAGAACTTGGAAGGTGTCATAGTACATGATGTTAACGGAGCTCCCATTGTCCACCAGGACTCGGTGGACGATCGTGTTGTTGATTTCGACCTTGATGACCAAGGCATCCCTGTGCGGCAGAGGCATCGGTGGCAAATCTGCGTCGGTGAAGAAGATGGGGTCCCTCTTCCCCCTCTTGTCGGCGGGAGCCCTGGTTATCTCCCCGACGTATAGGGCTCGGGCCCACTACTTCCGCTCTCCAGAGGTGTCGCCTCCCTGGGGTCCCCCGAATATGAACGAACATCGATGGTACTTCCGGGGGCCGTTCCCTAGGTCGGCATCGTCTTCCTCGGAGAAGGCGCCGAGCTCTCGCTTCTTGGCAGGCGGTGTCTCCTTTGACGTGGTAGCTTGGTCGGACCGCTGCCACTTCAGGCTCCTCTTCTGCGGGATGCCTCCTTGTTTTCCAACGAATTGGCCCAGGTACCCTTTCTGGATGAGTTCTTCAATTTGCCGCCGGAGAATGACGCAATCATCTGTATCATGCCCTGCTCTCCGATGGAATCGACAATATTGGTCGTAGTTGCGCTTGGCAGTCACCACATCACACTCCTCAGGAAAGTCGACTAAACCTTGCTCCTCCGCGTAGTCGAGGATGGCCCCGACCGGCTGAGCAAGTGGAGTCAATTGCTTGACGGGCTGTAGCGGTCCGCTCGGGACGTCCGCCTTGCCCTTGCCTCTACTTTTGTTACCTTTGTATTTGTTGTTTTTGTTGCTAGCTTTGCCGTCAGCTTTCTCAACACCCGAACCGACTTCCTTCTTCTTTTCTTCTTTTGCACCTTCTTCCTCATCTCTTTTCCTCTGCAAGGCGTCCTCCGCCTCGGCTTGCCGGTCGGCACGGCCGAGCGCCTCCTCGTACGAGGTAGGGGGACTTCTGACGAAATCTTTGTAAAGCTCGCCCGATCGGATAGAGTTTGTGAGCATGGCCACCCCGGTCCTGTCATCAAGGCCCTGAACCTTGACTGACTCGGCCCTCCACCTCGCTAGGAAGGTCGACAATGATTCCTTCTTCCCCTGTTTTAGGCCGAACAGGTGGTTGAAGTTTTTCTTGACGTCTCGGGAGCTCGCGAACCTCAAGAGAAAGCGCTGAGCCAACTCACAGAAATTCGTGATACTCCCGTCGGGTAGAGAGTCATACCATTCACGAGCCGGGCCATCCAAAGTGGCGGAGAAACC
Source organism: Cuscuta europaea (assembly GCA_945859875.1). Taxonomy (NCBI): domain Eukaryota; kingdom Viridiplantae; phylum Streptophyta; class Magnoliopsida; order Solanales; family Convolvulaceae; genus Cuscuta; species Cuscuta europaea. The sequence goes on from CAMAPE010000002.1 coordinate 8,386,695, forward strand.
GCGGCATCGGATTGCGTCCTCGTACCCCATCATGACCATGTAGGAAAGGTACCGAGATACATGATGCTGGGGGTCAGAAATGCCCTTGTATGCTTCAATGGCGCAGGGCTTGTAGCCCCTCGACAACGGCACATCCATGACCGCCCGGGTGAAGGGTTCGGGTATCCGGAGGTCGGCCGTGTAGGGCTCCCCTCCGACGACCCTCCTTCTCAACTCGTCAAGGCGTTGTCGTAGATCTTGCACCTCGGCCGGCGGTGGGTTCCCCCGGACAGCTCCAGCGCGGGGCTGGGCATGTCCGGCGACACCTCCAAGTCATCCGTGCACGTGAGGTCGGGGCCCCACGTTTTGCCTCTCCGTGGAGCCAGTCCGATTGCTCGCCCGGTGAGAGTGGCGAGAGGGCTCGCCTCCTTCCATCTGCGTTGGGCGCCCCTGCTGGGCGCCCCTCCACGTCTGCCAATGGGGTCGGCTAGGCTGCTGGAAGACTTCTTCCCCCCGCCGATGGGAGACTTCTTCCCCCCGCCGATGGGAGACTTCTTCCCCCCTGTTTTGGTTTGATCCAGAGCGTCGCTCATCACGCCGCCTGGAGGACATCTCCACATCCGCTGGCGTCTGTTGACGGGCAGGCTCATCCACATTTCCGCCAGACACCATCTGTTGGAAATTTTGAGCCAAGGTCCCCAGAACCCGAGTTGCCTCCTGCAGGGCTTCCACCCCGGCATTGAGTCGAGCCGGGTCCATGCGCGGAGCATGACGTCGGCCTCCCCCCCGCCGGCTGCGGACCGAGCGCTCACCTTGGGTGTGGTTGAGCGTCGCCCTTAGGTCGCCGTGGCCTGATAATTGGTTCCGAAGGTCGCCTTGGCGCGCCTCCCTCCTGCCCTGTGCATGGTTGTCGAGGGCACGCTGGCGGCCAGACCGGGCGGACTCCTCGGTGTGGACTGAGACATGGTCACGTCGAGACGAGATTCCGGCCATCTTCCTGTGTGATTCCTACTCAAGTTATGTGAGAGACAATAGAGGCTCTCAATGAAAGCACCCATGTTGGTCCAAAATAGGACGCTCGTAGGCTTTTAGGAAAGCTACGTACGACACTCAAACAAGAATTATGAACGTGCGAATATGGAAAGTTAGCCAGAAATAGCATATCTCATTTGAAATTCGGACTTGCCTTTTATAGGCGATTACAAATGGTAAATGCCAGAGACACTAATGACTAATTAATTATAACATTAATACATAATTAAACACATAATTAATAGCGCATTGATTGTTGGCCGTTACTCTTCCTGGCTGGCAGGTCAGTCTGGCTGGCAGGCTGGACGCTTGAGCTCCCTCCTGCTGGACTGGACGGTGGGCTTCCCGCTAGGCTAGAGGAAGGCTTGTCACCGGGCTGGAGGCAGGCTTCTCGGGTAGGCTGGAAGGCAGTTTCCCCATTGGGCCGGAGGCAGGCTCCCACCTGGGCTGGACCGCAGGCTCCCAGCTGGGCTGGTGGTCGGCAGGCTTCCGGGTAGGCTGGAAGGCAGGCTCCCTGTTGGGCTGGAGGAAGGCTCCCACCTGGGCTGGACCGCAGGCTCACAGCTGGGCAGGTGGTCGGCAGGCTCCTGGCTAGGCTGGAAGGCAGGCTCCTGGCTAGGCTGGAAGGCAGGCTCCCCACTGGGCTGGAAGGCAGGCTCTCTTGGGCTTCCGGTCCTTGATTGCCCTGATTGGTTGGGCCGACTCGAGCCCTGGGTTGCTGGGCTTGGGCCCGCTGGTCCAAGTTCGGGGCCTGGGCCAATTAGGCTCTGGGCCTGGTCCCATAATCCCATCACATGAGAAATGTAAAAAAGATTACCTCTGAGTAATGGTTACCAGAAAAGCCACCAAGAGCAGTAGTTGGATCAAGAGGGGCTTTAAATGCACTCATACAATCCTAAGCAGAAGTATAGTGCTAAAGAAAACAACAAGGATTAAATCTGGTAGAACACTGATATTTGATTCACAAAACAACAAAGCATTCAATAGAGTAAACAGTATATTGAGAGAAAATGTCGTAAAAGGTGTACAGGGGGTGGGACAGTTCAAGATGCCCAATCTCCAAGCTACCAGCCAATAACCAAATAACAGCATGTCATTATTAGCTCTCCCCTTACAATTTATAGTTAATTATCCACACAAGGATAAACCGAACCCTCTACTAGTTATTTAAGTAATAATAACTACTTATTTCTCCTCTTGTACACCTTATTAAAATATTGAATAGGCAGTTGCCGCACCATATGCCTATCATTACTCCCTCCCTGAAATTTCACCTTGTCACCAAGGTGAAGGTCTGAGAATTGTTCACTCAATGATTGCAATAATTCCCAAGAATCTTCAAACTGAGGCTAATCCTTCCAATGTACCAATATCTCTATCTTTCCCTCCTTGTTAATCCTTGAGTCCAACACTTCTTCCGGTATCACCTGTAACTCCGAATCTTCATTCAAACATTTAGGTAGGGGCTGAAATGCAGTTGTAGAAGATATAGCCTTCTTCAACAGTGAGACATGAAACACTGGGTGCACTTTGCTGTCTGCTGGCAGTTGCAGTTTAAAGGCGACAGGACTTATTTTTTCAATTATCTCAAATGGGCCATAGTATCTAGGGCTTAATTTCTGGTTGATTCTTCTGACTAAACTTCTGAGCTTGTAAGGTTGAATTTTCAAATAGACCATGTCCCCCACTGCCAACAACACCTCACTCCTATGCTTGTTGGTCTGCTGCTTCATTTGATTTTGAGCTCTTTCCAAATTTTCTTTCAATTCTTTGAGCATCATGTTTCTTTGGGCAGTCATTCTTGAAACTTCTTCCACAGCTGTAAGATTAGCATCCCCTCTAATCACAGTAGGAGGATCCTGACCATAAAGAGCTTTGTAGGGTGTCATTTTCAGTGATGTATGATAATTTGTATTGTACCATAATTCAGCCCAAGCTAACCAATTAGCCCATTGTTTGGGTCTCTTTCCAGTGATACACCTCAAGTAGGTTTCTAGGCACCTGTTGACTACTTCAGTTTGACCATCTGTTTGAGGATGATAAGATGTGCTGTATTTAAGTCTAGTTCCAGCTAGTTTGAAGAGTTCAAACCAAAATGTGCTCAGAAATATGTTGTCCTTGTCACTCACAATAGTTTTAGGAAATCCATGCAACTTGACTATCTCCTTGGTAAACAATTCAGCCACTTCTTTAGTGATAAATGGATGGGATAAAGCTAAGAAGTGAGCTGACTTTGTCAATCTATCCACAATGACCATGATTGTATCTTTTCCATGTGATTTTGGTAAACCTCCCACAAAATCCATGGAAATGTCAGTCCAAATATTCTGAGGGATAGGCAGGGGTTGTAATAACCCGGCTGGTTTTAGAGCTTGGTATTTGTTTGTTTGACAGGTAGGACACTCATCAACATACTTCTTGATGTCCCTTCTCATCCCATGCCAATAAAACAAATTAGATGTCCTCTTCATGGTTCTGAAATAACCCGAATGCCCTCCCAGTGCAGAATCATGATATTCAATCAAAACTTTGGTAATTCTAGGGGATGCACTAGGTAGTACTAGTCTGCCCTTGTAATACAATAACCCCTTAGTGCTCTGAAACTCAGGATACTGATCTGGCTGTGAGATGATGTTCTGTAGGAGTGCTTTACATTTAGGATCTGCAAGTAATTCTTTTTCTAACCCTTCCCACTCTTGGCAAGTGACTATGGATAAGGCAGTTAAGAATGGTCTCCTTGATAATGAATCGGTTGCTCTATTTTCCACACCTGGTTTATATTTGATAATAAAATTATAACCCAGTAGCTTGGAAGTCCATTTTTGTTGTTCCTCACCCATCAATCTTTGTTCAGTCAAAAACTTCAAACTCTTTTGATCTGTGTGCACTTCAAAAGTCATCCCCAGTAAATATGGTCTCCATTTTTGAACTGCTAACACAATAGCCATTAATTCTCTCTCATATACTGATCTGTTCTGATTCCTTTTAGATAGTTCCTTGCTCATATAAGCAATAGGTCTGCCCTCCTGCATCAAAACAACTCCTAAACCGGTTTCCGAGGCATCAGTCTCTACTATAAACACCTTATTGAAATCTGGGGCTGCAAGAACTGGTAAGGTTGTCATCCTTTTCTTTAACTCTTCAAAAGCCTTTGTAGCATCAGGTCCCCATTGAAAACAATCCTTCTTCAGAAGCTGTGTTAAAGGTAAAGCGATTTTGCTATACCCTTGTACAAACCTTCTGTAATAACCAGTCAGTCCCAGGAATCCTCTCAATCCTTTTAAATCCTTGGGTTGAGACCATAGTACCATGGCCTCTATCTTGGTAGGATCTGCAGCAACTCCACTACCAAATATAATATGACCCAAATATACAAGGATTGATTGTCCAAAAGAACATTTTTTTGAGTTAATCACCAACTGATTATCTTTTAAAGCACCTAAGACCTTCCTCAAATGCTCCTGATGTTCTGCCTTGGATTTGCTATAGATCAGTATATCATCAAAGAAAACCAAAGCAAGCTTCCTAAGGAAAGACCTTAAAACTTGATTCATGAGTGCTTGAAAAGTAGAGGGTGCATTTATTAGATCAAAAGGCATTACCAAATACTCATAATGCCCTTCATGAGTCCTAAATGCTGTTTTCTGCCGGTCATCCTCCTTCATTCTAATCTGGTGATATCCAGACTTTAGATTCAGCTTAGAAAAAATTTGAGCCCCACCTAACTCATCCAACAGTTCTTCAATGACATGTATAGGGAATCTTGTTTAAAGCCCTATAATCACCACAAAACCTCCAACCCCCATTTTTCTTCTTTGCTAGTAATATAGGGGTGCTATAGGGGCTATTACTATGCTGAATTATTCCTGCAGTAAGCATTTCCTTTATAATTTTCTCAATTTCAGTCTTCTGATATTGCGGTTACCTGTAGGGTTTGATATTTGGAATTTTTGCTCCCTTCTGAATATGAATCGCGTGATCACAGGTTCTTCTTGGAGGTAATTGCTTCAGGGGTTGAGAAACTTCTGGAAACTATGCCAGAACTTGTTTCCAGGTTTCATCATCCTCATCTCCTTCTTTCAATGTCACAGATTGCCCTTCACAATATACCAAATACCCATCCCTTGCATTCTGTAAGATTTGAGTCATGGTTTTCAAGGAAACCTCAACAGAATTCATGTGTGGACCCCCTTGAATTATCTGACTCCTCTCCAGTTCTTTCCATCTGATCACCTGCTTTTGAAAGTTGACTTCTACATCTCCCAAACTTGTCAACCATTCCATTCCAAGCACTAAATCAGTTCCTCCCAGTTCCAGGACATAGAAATCCTGTTGAACCACAACTTCTTGCAAGCATAGGGTCAGTCCTTCACATCTGCTATTGTTAGTCAGTTTATCCCCATTTCTTATCTGCACTTTATACCCTGTAATAGTGTTATAGGGTATGTTCCATTGTCCCACCAACCTTTGTGATATGAAATTATGGGTAGCTCCACTGTCAATCAACACATCTACTTCTTTTTGTCCCATTTTCCATTTTAAACACCCTTGCACCTTGAAAGCTCTCATAGAAGGAATCCCTTCCTTACTCATGAGTGAAAGTTGCATGGACTTGGATTCCAGAACAACTTCCTCTTCTTCTGGAGTTTCTCCAACTTCATCTTCAGACTCTTCCTCTTCTACAGAATCTTCTACAAGAATGAGCTTATAGTTCTTCAGTTTACGGGTATGATCCCTATTCCACTTCTCACCACATTTGAAACACATCCCTTTTCTGCTTCTCTCCTGATATTCTTCTTGTGAAAGCTGAGGTCCCACTCTTCTTACACCAGAAGGATGAATTTCAGTGATTTTCCTGCCTGCCTTATCAAACCACGAACTGTTATTTTTGTTTTCAGCCCCATTTTTACTCTGATTTGACCATGAACTGCCAAATTTGGTTTTGTATCCTTCCCCCCAATCTGATTCTTCACTGGTACAGGTCCTCTCTCCTTCCCCATTAACTTGTCTTCTTCTTTTCCCTTAGAGTATATTGCATCATTCTTTTGCTCAATCAATATAGCTTTATCCATAACTTCTGTTAGAGATCTGGAAGCATACAATTTCAATTCAGATTTAACCTCCTTCTTCAAACTTGTGATGAAAATTCCTCTCAACAAATCAGTGTCCATGTTCTTTTGTGATGCTATCACCATTTCGAACTCCTCCCTATATTCCTTCACTGTTCCAGTTTGTTTCAGACTCAGCATAGGTCCATAAGGATTTTGAAGTAACTCTGGCTGAAACCTGCGAATAATGGACTTCTTCAAAACCTCCCAATTGGTTTCTTCAGTCTGATTCTCCCATAGCTGAAACCAATTCAAGGCTCTATCCTCCATAGCAACCATAGATGCTTCAATTTTCTCTTCCTCTTCAATACGATTTAACCGGAAATACCGCTCCATACGTACTATCCAGTTATAAGCTCCCTCACCATTGAACAAAGGAAGATCTATTTTTCTACCAGAATACAGATATACTCTAGCGTTCTCATCACTGCGTCTATGAATACGAACATTTGAGTGCACAAAATTACCTCTAGACGCAATCGGACTGCTCGAATTTCGCGTATGAGGTGGCTGAGGTGTTCGCGATCTTCTTCTGCTCTGACGTTCTTCATTCAACGTCGCTAGAGATGCGATAACAGTATCCAATGTCGATTTCACTTCCTGATAGTTTCGCTCCATCGCTTCCATCCTATTCTCCATTTTTCCTCTCGTTTTAAGCATTCACAGAATGAACGAGGGGTTTCCGATGATTTTGCACCAAACTTCTGATCGCTTGCGATGCTTCTCTAGAATCGTATGCTCTGATACCAAATGGTAGAACACTGATATTTGATTCACAAAACAATAAAGCATTCAATATCGTAAACAATATATTGAGAGAAAATGTCGTAAAAGGTGTACAGGGGGTGAGACAGTTCGAGATGCCCAATCTCCAAGCTACCAGCCAATAACCAAATAATAGCCTGCCATTATTAGCTCTCCCCTTACTATTTATAGTTAATTATCCACGCAGGGATAAACCGAACCCTCTACTAGTTATTTAAGTAATAATAACTACTTATTTCTCCTCTTGTACACCTTATTAAAATATTGAATAGGCAGTTGCTGTGATACAGTACCGGCAGAGGCTGGGATGAGTAAGCCTTGGGTTACGTATGTAAGGAGGAAGAGATATTGATTTTCAGTTAGTTTTATTGAGTCAGCATTTTAATTATTGTATTTTCTTTTATTCGTCCTAGGATTGAGTCAAGAAGTCTTTGCTTAATTCTAGTAGTTAGTTCCTGGCACTTCTCCAACTAACATAGTGGAGTAGTGGGTAGTGGAGTAGTGGGTTTCCTAGGCTAGTATTTACTATTTAAAGAAGGTCTTGTTCTCACTTGTAATCATCTGAATTCATCATTAATCAAAGAAAGAGTCGTAGGACTGTCTTCCTGCAAATTGTGCCTCCTTGCTAGATTCTGGCATTGAGTGGTCTATCATTTTGGTATCAGAGCTTTTCGATCCATTATAGTGCAAACTCGCAATTCCGCTAATTCACAAGATCCAAATCCTCCGCCCCCACCACCTCCTCCTACCCAGCCCCCGTCCATCCTTGAAATTGCGTAGCAGCTGGCTTCCCTTGCCTCTAAACTGGAGGTCTTGGATTCGGTTGTTGCCAAAGTAGCCATCTTGGAGGCGAATTCTCAGCCCCAAGGATCCAATTACAATCACGACGGTAACCCCGAGAGCTCACATCACAGAGGGCAGAGGGTGAGGTCAGCTGCCAATCAGTACGAGGGCATTCATCGGGACCATGCTCGGTCGCCTCATACGCCCAGGCCTGAGCGCACTCCTTACCGTTCTCGGGACGACTACGACGACGACGATGAGGGTCGCCGGAGTTATCAAACTGGCCAACGTCCCCGGGCTCGCATCGACTTCCCGAAGTTTGACGGTGGTGATCCCCGAGGCTGGATACTCGGAGCGGAAAAATACTTTCGCTACTACGATGTAGCGGATGACATGAAGGTCGAAGTCGCCACGGTGTACTTAGAAGGCGACGCCCTGGATCTCTACGCTTGGATCAACGGCAAGAGGGAGATCCTAGTGTGGGAAGATTTGATCCATGTATTTCAAGAACACTATGGTCCTCCAGATTTCCAGATCCCCGATGAATCTCTATGCTCCATCACACAGACTGGTACGGTTATTGAATACCGTATGGAGTTCGCAAGGCGTGCGGCTAGGGTGAAGGACTGGCCGGAATCCGCACTTCTGGGAGCCTTCGTCTCAGGACTCAAAGAAGAATTGAAATCCGCACTCCTTGCTAGATTCTGGCATTGAGTGGTCTATCATGCTGCACCATATGCCTATCAAAATCTCATAGTTATATTTAATTGTGTAAGAGATAAGCTTTTGTTTGATATCTTTATTTAATTTTTTAACAATAAGCATATTACCTGAAAACAATACTGAAGGTGGTCAATACCCCCATACTCATCAAAATATGTAGCATTCATCTTGAAATATCAGTACTTTCCATGAATATATGTACTCTACCTTCCTACAACATATATATATATATATATATATATATATATATATATATACATATATATATATATACATATATATATATATACATATATATATATATACATATATATATATATACATATATATATATATACATATATACATATATATATATATATACATATATATATATATATACATATATATATATATATATATATATAATATAAATAGGAGGCTTTCTTCACTCTCATATCACCCAGAATTCCTGCTGTTGCTGATGTCAAGTGCTTGAAATCGTTAGAGCCTGAAGAAACAAAAGCAGATAAAAGAAAAATAAGAACAATAAGCAAGTCAACATCACAGAAATACAAAATTTAAAGGTATCAAGGGTGGATTACCAATTACAAAATTTGAGAGCAATATCATACCTCAAAATAGGTTTAATTTAATCAATCGCTACATTTCAACACCAAAAACGTATTAACAACTAGAGTGGATAATAGAAATATGACTTCTACTGAAACATGTAAGAAAATGATAGTTAGCAGCAAACCTTTTACTATGCAAGAGAATGTAGCAAACATCAAATCATGAGATCAATTAGGAATTTCAAAGCCAAAACAAGAAAATTAAAAGAAGTTGCACTCACCTGCAATCACTGCCGACGCAAGCAAGTCCATAAGTTCCGAAATCCCAGTCCGGCGGAAGCATGCCGAAATAGAAGCAGGATGACGAGGAGCTTCTATTGGTGTCGTACGGCTGCGTCGGCGAGGAGGTCGGCAGGGAGCTACGGCGGCCGACGAGGGCGTTCTTGGGCTGCGGGATGGCTCGGCTTCAAGCGGCGTCTTCCTACGGCGGCTTCGTGCGGTGTGTTCCTGCGGCGGCTTCGTGCGGTGTCTTCCTGCGACGGCTTCGTCGGCTGAGGCTTGGGCGAGCAACGGCGCTGTTATCTGGGAGGGGGGGGGGGGGGGGGGTTGTGCGCTGGTAGAGATCTGTTTTAAGCGAAGAGGAAGTTCTGATTTTCAAGAAGGTATTTGCTGCGGTTCGGTCAACCACCGCAGCAAATAAGCCCAGATTTTTGAGTATTTGCTGCGCCACTATGTACGACCGCAGCAAAAGGTGTTATTTTCTACTCCGTATGTTAATTGTTGCGGTTCACTTTACCCGCAACACAAACGTTAAAAAAAAATTAAAATTACCAAATATTAATACAATTTGCTGCGGTTATGACATGTAGCCAAAAGGTTGAAATTTCGAGTTTTGAAATCTCGAGTTTGAAATTTCAAGTTTTGTAATTTCGAATTTTGAAATTTCGAGTTTGGATATTTCGAGTTTTGAAACTTTGAGTTTTGGAATTTCGAGTTTTGGGATTTCGAAATTTGGGATCTCGATATTTAGGATCTCGACATTCTGAATCACTGATTTCTTAATTTGGGATTTCGAAATTTGGGATCTCGATGTTTAGGATCTCGACATTCTGAGTCACTGATTTTGAGTTTTGGGATTTCGAAATTTGGGATCTCGATGTTTAGGATTTCAAAATTTCTCGATATTTTGAAATTTTCAAAGTTGGAGTTTCTTGAATCACTGATTTCTTCTAAACTTGATATCTTTCCTGTTCAGAACACTTCGAAGCTTTACTTTATAGGATTTTTGGATGAATCTCTGTTTATCAATGTTTTTAGAAGTTTTCGATGTTCTGATGTTTTTCAAACAGCAAGTTTTCGATTTTCTGAGGTTTTCAAAACTCCAAAGTTTCGATGTTCCAAACATTTTGAAATTCTGAAGATTTCAATATTCTGAGGTTTGTTTTGCAGGTGGATTTCGCCATTATTCTTCGAGGCAAACTCATGATTGTAATCACGAGTTTAAACCTCGAGATTGTAATCTCGAACTTTAAACCTCGAGATTGTAATCTCGAGATTTAAACCTCGAGATTGTAATCTCGAGATGTAAACCTCGAGATTGTAATCTCGAGTTTTAAACCTCGAGATTGTAATCTCGAGTTTTTAAACCTCGAGATTGTAATCTCGAGTTTTAAACCTCGAGATTGTAATCTCGAGTTTTAAATAGTTTAAACCTCGAGATTGTAATCTCGAAGTTTAAACCTCGAGATTGTAATCTCGAGATTGAAACCTCGAGATTGTTATCTCGGGTTTCAAACCTCAAGATTACATTTTCGAGGTTTTGCCTTAGAAATTTGTTTAAACTCCACTTGCTCTCTATATTCAACATCGAGAACCTCAACTTCGAAAAAATTCCTCAAAAACTCAAAATTAGAGATTTTCTGCGACACCGCACTGTTTTGGCCATAACTTTTGACTCGGTGATCCGATTTAAGCAAACTTTTTTTTGTTGGGAAGCTAACGAAAAGATCTACATATTTTCTTGCGATTTGCCCCCGAACCCATTTTCATGCGTCCTCATTCTTAGTCCTTGAGGGTCAAAACGTTAGTTTTCCGACAAACTTTGTAAATCACCGATGTCCAGGTCAAAACTTAGGCAAATCTATTCAAATTCTTCCAAAGTCAAACCTCAGGTCTATACTACACTGTAGAGGTCTGAAAATCGTAGATAATTCAATCAACCTCACGTCAACGGTCATTCTACAACAATCAACAATCAACTACTAAAGCCTCCCCTAACTCATCAACATTGTGTAATCCTCAAATGTGCTGAAATTCCAAATGATGAGCTTAGGGAAACCGTCATGTGTGGTACCTGTTCAGATTGCTCCACACACTTGGCGGGTATGACGAGCGGTGAGCAATGAACCCTTGCACATTCTGAGGGGGAGTTTCAGTTTTCTCCTCCTGGCGCCTTACACCGACAAAGCAAGGAATCTCTCAACGGATGCAACATTCTAGGGGGAGTGTTCAATGTTATCCTCCCCGGTGCCTAACAATGACAAAGCATACTGAGTGCTCCGGTTGAGGGGGAGTACAGAGAGAAAATCAATGAGAGAACATGTTCCTATGGCTTAGTAAACCCAACTAAGCCTACCCAAGGGACAAAGCCGAGAGTGAGTGAGTGAGTGAGTGAGTGATCATTATGAGCGTCAGGAAGCAGAAGGCTCAATTGATCAAGAAAACAATAATCAATGATAAGTCTGCTACCTCAACTGCCTACTATCTATTGAATATTTACTCCTAGCCACTCAAATACTCTGGACAATTCCCAAATAGGTTAAAGACTGATTTAATCAGATCCCGGGTAGAAGTCACTGCATCTTGTCGAACAATGCACATTGAACCCTACCAAGACCACTCACTTGTCTCCCAACAGACAGGTGTTTAATCATACTTCACGGGGAACCACATCTCTCATTATTGTCTCCTTCCGAAGCAAGTGATACTGACTACAGTGGCCTCAGCTCCATGCCACTGAACTTTCATTGATCACGTTGTGTCTAGTTACTCACTCCCACATGTTTTGAAATTTTCTAGGATACAGACGTACTTTCTGAGTCAGTTGCAGGTCTACATGACCCGCGAGAACTTCCATAGGGCTCATCTATTACAGATGTAGACCAACGATTGGAAGGGAGTCCTACTGTTGCAACATAATCACCAACATTTTCAAGCCATTGCTAAAGAGTTTATCTCTTTAGTGATGATAACGGGCGTCTACACGACCCCGGGGGGCTACGTTATCTTCTTTACATTCTGCTTGTTTTTCCTGTTTTATTTCCGCAGAATAAAAGAATAAAGGCATGACGCCCCGATTCATCGGACCGTCATGAGGGGGAGAGTGTTCCACAAGCTGTTTAACTCTCAAAAATCATTCTCGGACACTTCTCTCCTCCAACACTCTCTCTACTATCTCCACAACTCAAATGGTCAGCTACGCTCACAAGTCAACCATCATTATGTTCCGCTGTTCCACCGACAAGTTCTCCTCAAATGCATTCATTCCAAATAGTCAAAAAGACTACATTGTGGAGGAGACATAGGTCAAATACTCGTGTCTTGAAGATGAATCCCGTGCGCCCCTGATAATCATCAGAACATTCTTTCTAGAGGCATCACCGGACTTCATCCAAGCTGATCAAGAGCAACTTCTGGAAGGCAAGGATTACAAGAAAAAGATTCCTCAAACCCCGCCATCAAAGATCAAACTGCTAAGAAAACATCAAAGGGGAGATTGCGAGGATTTTTTCATAAAGCATTTTTAAGAAGTCAAGTTCAAAGACAAAGGAAGCTCAATAACAATAAAGACAAAGATATCCATGCTGCAATGCTGATTCAACACGATTGAACACCAAGGGGGAGATTGTTGAGAATATTTTATGGTGTCCAATCTAATTAAATATCTTTGTATTTGTGTAGTTATTAATTAAATGTGTAATACGGGCCACAAATGTGTATCAGCCCGTTAGCTTCTTTGTAACCCGTAAGTTAGCCAACTTCTCCTATAAAAGGAGGCTAACTTACGGGAACCCTAAGAATCGAAACGATCGAGGCTTTTGAGAATAGAGGCACAGATATAGAGGGATTAGGTTTTCCGCTGCTCTCTCTCTCGAGGGAGAGCAGCGGCGTTCATCACGGTATACCAGATTCGTTGATTATCTCATATCTTTCTATTTGCTTCTTCTTTATATGTTATGGTTGTGTGATTGTTAGCATACTGGGTTTATCAATTGGTATCTGAGCCGAGGCGTGAAACAGGTTGAATCTATCTGCGATTTTTTGGATCTAACGAAGAACTGCTATGCTTTTCTTCTCTTTTTCTTCAATGTAGAGATTTGCTCCTGTAATCTTGTTTGTGAACAAAATTTTATAAAAATTATACTGTTGGAATCGCCATTCAAAACCAATTCTACAACATATCTCTGTTTTCGATTTCTGCATTTTTTCAACCTCGAAGATCTCTACATTAGGATCTCGAGTTTCTGATTTTACATGGTTGCAAAAACGAAGATCTCTACGTATAAGTGTTAGTATTGAATTTATTTTGACGCACTACGACAAAGTGCTCGTCACATGGACGAGTACAATTCTGAGTATCCAGGGACGAAGAAGGAAGATGGCACTAAACTCGCATTGTTGTATGTCATAGCACATGGATTCCTAGGTAATCAGTACTCACATCGTATCCCGGGGAAGTATATGAATTTGGCAGAAGATCTGAATGCTTTCAATTATTACCCCTGGGGAGAGGATGTTTGGAGTGACCTTGTCGCAAATATGAAAAACAGTGCTCAAGCTTTGAAAATATGCACAAGAAAAAGGGTTGCTTTCCTAGGTTGTATGCAAGCAATACAGATTTGGGATTTTGAAACTTTTCCAAGCTTGACAAGTGCAGGACTCTGCAGCAAAATAGAAGGAAAAGAAGATTAAATACCCCGAACTCTAAGATGGTCTTTTCACAAAAAGCCTTCCATAGAAAAGTTCTGTAAGGTCATCTTCAACAACACTGAGCTAAATGCAATTATATTTCATCAAAACAATCATGTATATACATACATAAATATGTAACTCAAATATAATATACTAACTTCTTAAAGTTAAATGTTGCTTTAATTGTGGCAGTTTTAGTGGACAAGATGATTCCAAATGAAGAAGAGAAAAATTGCATTGAAGGGTTTCAGGGAACAGAAGGAAGTGAAACATGCATTTCCTGAATTAAGAATTGATGGTGATAGAGGACTAGGAAAGAAGAAGAAAAAGAATGCAGAAAAAGGAAAAGGAAATGAGAAAGAAAAAGAAAGGGTGTTAGATGCCAACAGAAAAAGTGAAAGGATTAAGAAATTTGAAAGCAAAAATGAGAAAGGAGAGTGTAGTAAGAGAGTGTTGAGAAAATAGAGGGGAAATGTGAATGATAATGAAGATTCCAGCTCAGACGAAGATGAAGACGTGAACAAACCCGGGGGAAAATAGCCAAGGACTCCAAGGAGATGACCATGATACTTGAAGAGATAAAAGAAAAAAAAGTAAAATAAACAGCATGCAATTTTTAAGAAGCAAGGAGCGGTTTTAAAGGATATTCTGTCTCTTGTGAAGAAAATTTCAAAGAAAAAGAAGAAAGCTTATTCGATTGAGGTGAGTGACCAGCAGAGTGTTGGCCAAAATGAGGAAGTACAGCTTGAACAGGATGGCCATGTTAGTAAAAGAAAATGTTAATTTTTAAATATGACATTAAAAGTCAATTTAATGGCATTAAATAAAACATTTGAACTCACATGTATACTAATGAATGTAATTTTCTGTTGTAGGAGAACCAGAAAGTTGTTTTCAACGTGGATGACAGTTTGGAAGAAACAGTAAAAGACACAGATGACAGAAGAAACAATGAGAAGGGAGACGATTTGGAAATGAAAGATGTTGTCGTAATTATGAATAATTTAAGTTGAAATGTAATTTATTGTTTGAAAAATGACTGTAACACGTTTATTTATCTTAGAAGATTGAGATGAATAACCAGCAAAGTGGCATGGATGCTAATGGGATTGAGAATGATGGAGTAGAGGTTGAGCACAATGACCACGATCTCCAGGTTATTAAATGAAAGTGTTAATTTTCAAATGTGGCACGTATAGGCAGTTTAAATGACATTAAGTAAAAAATTTGGAACTAAATGTATAATATGAATATAATGTTGTTTGTAGGACAAACAGAAATATGATGAAGAACTTAAGAATTGTGATGAAACTGCAGAAAAGCAAGTAGAAGACCTGCAAAGGAATGGTGTTGTGGTAATAATAAATCATTTAATTTCAAATTTATTTTGTTCTTTGACTTATGATTGTTACATGTTTATTTATTGTAGGACAATCAGATGAGTGGACATCACATTAGCATGGATGCTGATGACAATGAGAATGGGGGACTAGGGGATGATGAGAATCTCCAGGTTAGTAATTGAAAGAGTTAATTTTTAAATGTGGATCTTAAAGACACTGAAATGACATTAAATACGAAACTTGGGCTTAAAATGTACTCCCTCCGGTCCCAAAAGAAATTCACTCATGGTTTACGATGATAAAGCAACTCGATCCCTGTTCACGCTCGGATTATTTTTAGCAAATAAAATTTACATATTTAGAAACTACATTAAAACCGCTACAAAGTCTGATCAAGAAAATTTAAATTTGATATATAAAATAAAACATTAAGAGTGATTTAAGTTGACTAATGAATAGTAAGTGTGAATTTCATTTAGGACCGGAGGGAGTATAAAATGAATATAATGGTTTTGTAGGAAAATAAGAAAGATGATGAAACATGGAATAACAAAGTCTGCAGTGACATTGAAAGTCAGAATGATGAGTCACTTCTAGATGAAGAAGCAATAGCAAAAAGGCGTGCTAGTGACTATTTTTGGGCAAACTTGATCTTTGATGGTCCAACATTCAATATCTTTAGTCAGAACTCAGAATGAAGAAAGAGAAAAAGAAGGACAAGAACAGGTAATAAATTTAATATTTCATATATTTGTTTACATATGAGACATTGCTAGTGGTTATGGCCCTGATATAACATTACATTACATGTACATATATAAAATAAATTTATGTATTTTGACATATGCTCAGAACAAGGACAAAGAAGAAGAATCAATGGATGATGTGGTTGGGAAGGAAAAAAGAGTTGAAGGCAGTACAGGAGAGTTAAAGGTAATATCATATGGATTAATACGTATAAGGCATTAAGTTCCATTATTATGGCAATAAAAGATCATTTTCTAAATATTAAATGCAGGGGGCAAGTGATAATAAAGAATGTGAAGAAGAATACAGATGGAGTGAAGAGAACACACAATTTATAATGGAATTGTGTTTAAAAGTTGATGCGGCTGAAAAAGAAGTACGTAAAAGATAAATGCGGGTCAATGAATTAATTTACACAAATAAATGTTAATATGTAGTTAATTAATCTTCTTTTTATCATTATTATTAATTGAATACCATTTATTCTGTCATTATAGAATACAATATGACATTAAAAACATATATTCTGTCAGTTGGTCAATGTGATTAATTTTGACATATGTTCTCAAAAATAGGAACAAGCAAAAGATAAACAAAAAGGAAAGCGTTGTGCAAGAACTTCTGATAGATACACTCCAGCTAGGCAGAGTAAGGAAGCCAAAAGAAGAAGGAAGCAGATTGCAAAAAGGAATCAAGAAGATGAATACTTGCCTCCGATGAGACAAATACGTGGACCATTCCCAGAAGACCCAACAGATGGGGTAGATGAAGGAAAAATTAAAGAAGTGAAAGATTTCTTGCATGTTGGGCTTCTAAAGGTTATGAACATTAAAGAGAAGAGAATATACAAAATTGTTGATGAAAAAATGAATCCATGCCCATTGCTGCTGGACACCTTCAAGATTGAAGCTAAAACATGGTTGTATGAACTTTGGATGAACCATACATGGTTAAATGATTCAGTATGATTTATATTATATAAAAATCCACATACAGTAGGATGATAATTCATATTAATTTAATTTTGCAGCATATAGATGTGGGGATGTACTATTTAGGGATGAAGCGTGCACATTACAATCTGCCACAGAGATAGATACACCACTGCAGGGCCGGTTTTCATTCAGATACTCAAGAGAGAATATGAATTAGTGCTTCATGGACAAACCATTGTTCAGAATGTGGCAGAAAGGGACACAATATATCATACAATTCTGGGGGACATTGCTTCTTTCTATTTATATTGGGCAGATGCATATTTTGTTTATATTCCTCTAAACACCAATAACCATTGGATTTTACTGGTGCTTGAGGTGAAACAGAGGAAAATCAAAATATACAATTCAAGCAAGAGGAGAGCTGATTCATTGAGAGAGATTTCATCCTACAGAGCTACTATTGAGAAGTTTCTTCCACAAGTGATGGACTACCATGAAGTTTACGAAGCAATGGAACAGGAACCTATGCAAAATAGGAAACTGTTTATCGAAGCAGTAGATTATTGCCCCCAACAGGATTCTGCGTAAGCTTCAATTTCAGTATACATTGTTATTAATTGTACTTGAGCATTACATAATAGAAAGTAAACGATTTGTTAAATGCAGGGGCAATTGTGGGATGTATCTGTTGAAGATTCATGAGTTCTTGATGGTTGGAATGGATTTAAAAGAACTGCAAGCTGAAGATATGACAATGTACCGCAAGAATATGGCAACACAGTTGGTTGATTACAGCAAAGAGAGGATGAAAGCAGCAGGCATGATGAAGAACTGATGATGGCATTGAGGTTGACATGAATGACACAGGATGGCATTAATGAAGAAAAACAAAACACTTTATAATTTCAATACTATTTTAATGGGTTGTTGTTAGACACATTTTCAATGCTTATGGATGTTGACTATATTGAACTATGTTTTTCATATAATGTTTGTTGAACTACAATATATTGTATTGAACTACATTTTCAAAGTGTTTTAAAACTAATGAATGTGTCCATTAAATAGCATACTACCATAAAAAGTAGTATAAGTTAGCAAATGATTCAAAAGTATTGAAATCATATTTGTAAATTAAAAAGAATGCTAATGGTTGTTTATTTATAACAACTATATTACTTAGAAATATGGTGATATGTAGTCCATTAAAGTCATTTGTCTAACAATTTATCATCTCTGGTTACAAAGTAAGAAATTCTCTGGTTTAAGGTCCATATAGATAATTTCCATGAGGTGGCAAGAATGATAATCATCATTTAAAAGTATACTGAAATGTGGGTCATTAATGACATTTGTTTCACATGTAATAAACAAAACTTGGCAATCATTGACATCAAATCTACCAACTAAATTTAAATGCACAACATAGTAATGGATTGATTTTACATATGTATAAATAAGATATTTACAAAATAGATGTAGTAACTAGTAAATATAATTTTTAAAGACTTAAAGATTGAATGTATCACACTTGTCTACACATAATGAATGAAGAAACACATGAACTTTCTTTTTCATAGCATAATATGTTTCATTACAGTATATTACTTAACAAAGGATTATAGGAAGAATACAAACAAAAGAAGTAATGAGTAAGATATGAATTTTGTTATTCAAAGCATAATTTGTTCTATTACAACACATTACTCAACAAAGTATAAAAGAAAGATTTCAAGCTAAGTCAATAATGGTTATCCCTATACTGTTAGACATCACCAATGTTTGCCTTAGGAATTGGATTTCCACAAGTTTTTTTTGTTGTGTCCAACTAGATTCTCACTCGTGCGATGCACGAACATAAATAATGTAATACGGAGTAGTTGTATGTCCATAATTATGAATAATAATTCGTATATAAATGAATGCAAATAGTCAAGACGTAATATTATACATAAAAGTTATAATTAAGGAAATGATAGTAAACATTGATGCAATTGTAGTAAGTATAAATTATAATTAAAGAATCAATATTAAGCACTCATGCATTGATAATAAGTATGTTTAAAAAAATGGTACAAAAAGGATTCTACAATTTACACATTTCGAAATATCTAATTTTAATTACAATACCAAGAATACAATTAATAAAATCTAATTTCATATGTACTAATATCATATTATAATAATATTTTATTATATTAAAATAATAATATAATATATAAAATAATAATAATAATAATAATTATATGTTTAATTAATACAACAACTCTTTCACAATGTTCTTCTAATGGGCATGTTTAAAAGAGATCAACACAGCTAGGCCCGACCCAATTTCAAACATCCCAGTCTAGCACCTGTTTTTTTATTACCGCCCCAGCCCCACCGACCAAACCCTACTCCTTATATAAGATATTTACCCAAATGAGTTTTCATTTGTCCTTCGGTGTATTGGAGAGACCATCGGTCTTCTCCGATGTTCTTCGATATTCCTTACCTTAGCCTGTGTTAATCTTATACAGTCATACCACCAACCTAAAACGCTTCTTGCCCTGTTTGTCCTCCGGTGGTGCCTTATTTTACCAACTTTAATGTGACGAAGGCTGAGAGATCTTCAAAGAATCACAGACCTAGCATCTCATTTCACCATTTCGGTATACCTTGCACGATTACTGTGTTTTATGACTTTCCTAGATGCTTGTACTGGTATTTGATTTTATTTAAGTGATATAATCAATTGATTATATTTTTCAATTTTAAACTGAGTTTGTATTTTTCCGATCTTGCCTTTACAACAACTGTTACGGCTAAGTAGGCTGAGTAATAATCAAAGGATCTCAGACCTTGCCTCTCCTTTCGTCATTTCGTCGGATCTTTCATTATTTCCTCCTTTTTCACTTTTATTTGTACATGCACTTCAATACGATTTTATTTAAGGGATTTATTCAATTTAGTAAGTGTTTCAAGTGTGAAGTGAGTATCTTTTTGTCCGATCTTGGTTAATTGCACCACATGCGATGTCAACTGTTGCTGACCTTAATGGTTCATTACCGAGGCCCAGTGATAACCTAAGGATGTACTAACATTCTATGAACTTTCGATTGTAAATCTATACTGTCAACATTTTTAACTTTATTCAAAATCACAAAAATTAGAAATTTGCAAATTAGATGTGTTAACTCGTAAATATTAAACTATGTTAACTTGAATGTACATTAAAATTTGAAAGGAAGCATTTGCACTTCAAAATTAGTTTGAGCAAACATTGATATAGTTATATACTCCGTATATCATATTGACTAATACTTGCAGAGTATAAGTTTATATATTTTAATGAAATGTCTATTCATGGAATAATGACTATTGTAAGATTATTCACATTAAAGTGATACTTCGTTCATCTGGGGGACTTCTTTATTGTTCCATGGGTTCCATTTCTCCCAAGATCTAGTAAGCTCCATCCTGCATAATTTGTTTGAAATATTCCACACAAAAAATATTAGCACGAATGATTCAGTGTAGGTTTTTGACTTTTTCATATATTACCTGGATTCCAGTTGGTGACTTTTCACTTTAGCATTGATTCGAGTCCCCTGTCAAAATATTTAATGTTAAAATTCAAGTAAAACTGGATCAAGCTAAATATTACATTACAGAGTTTTGTTTGGAGAAAGCATTACCTCGTGTTTAACGTGGTGTGAATTTGATGTGGTGCTGAATTGCCAACACATTGAGAGTATTTCTAGTTGCATATACCTTGCAACCCATGGAATGGGTATATATACTCGGAGAAGGAAGCAAATAGGCCGTTAACCAATGGACAATGTGTACTCATCAATCTTTATTTTAAAATTTTGTAGTACAAACATTAAATGTTTTTGTGTGCTGGCCGTTTTTTTATCATGCTTCAACCATGCGGATTCTGAATTGACACAGAGATTTTTCAGTACAATGTAATTAATGCTATTTTGTGAAGTCCCATTTTTTTACCCAGTATTTGAGTAGCTTCACGTTCTAAAGTTTGAACTGATACAATCTCCCAATGTACTTTGAAGAGTACACATCATTTATTGCAAATCCTTTTGAGAAGTTTTGCCCTTACGAATTGGGCTCACTATGAGAAGATTTAATACATTACCGCGTTTTCATTAAATGAACAAAAAGTTTTGATAAGACGGGATACTGCAACATACAGCTGTTAAAGCAACCAAATTAAATGCATTATTTGACCTCAGTTGTTGACCCATGCTTGACCCGAATACACCAGACCGACCCGTATGATTTGGGCGGGAGTTCTGACTGCTTTTCCACGGCACTTTGTATATAGTAAGATGGCATGACAACAAGAGCACCTTCGACGTTTTGATCCACGAAACTCTCCAATGGAAGGAATTCTGGATTTCTTTGGACGGCCCGGAGGTCTCTTCAAACAATTTGGAGGCTTGCACACAATGCTAAGAACACTTTGTGGAACTGACCATGACTTTGGATCTGGAATTGGATGCATGCTATTACTCCATGTAGACAGCCATGCATCACGAGAATAATAAGGAGAAATGAAATCATAGCAAGAGAGTCCTGGTCGAATACGAAGAGAAGCAACTCCATGTACACATATGAAATTATCCAATTGAAAGACGCCACATGAACACGTCTTCTTTGATAAGTTAACAACAAATGAATGGCAATCCCTATCAACAACCTCAAACTCCAAATATGAAGATGGTTTGACCTAGATGGTGAGAAAGTGGAAAAGGAATTAGAAAAGTAAACTGTATATGAAATCACTAAATGCCATGGGAGAGAAAAGTAAATATGAAATAACTAAATGACATTAACAACACAAAAACATGCTATTAAGGTACATATGTATTTGACAGAATACACATATAATAAAAACGTGAAAGTAATACATAATAATTCAGGTAAGAAATAAAACTAATACCTGCATGTGTGTAGATGCATATTGCAATGTC
Organism: Cuscuta europaea; assembly: GCA_945859875.1. Classification (NCBI taxonomy): domain Eukaryota; kingdom Viridiplantae; phylum Streptophyta; class Magnoliopsida; order Solanales; family Convolvulaceae; genus Cuscuta; species Cuscuta europaea. The sequence continues at coordinate 8,408,611 of CAMAPE010000002.1, forward strand.
ACTAAATGTTTTTCACATTTACTGGACAAAATGGTTGTTTTTTAGAAGCCTTTTCACCTCTTTACGTGAACCACTTTTGCATATGTTGACGTAAAATGTCAATGAGCTTAGATATGGAATACTCTGGCAGTAACATTAACCTTATTCAGTGACTCCCATCGACACAATTAGAGGTAAGCACACCAAATCTTTGGGGACCAGCCATACATCTAGCTCATCTGTGACTCCCAATCTTATCTAACCACGAACGAATCTTGGCATTATCAACATCTAACATAGCTAGGTATTCTTCATATTCAGGAATAGTGGCAGCCATATAAGCTGCCTTAAACTTCCACCCAAGACCATCACCAGAACCTTTGAATTTATGAATGAGATTACACCTAAGGTGTTCCACACAGAAACCATGAATAACATGTGGAAAAATTTCAGATGCAACTTTCATAAGTCCTTTATGGCGATCTGAAACAATATATAAGTCATGACGGTACTTAATAGTATCACACAACTTCATCAAAAACCATTTCCAAGAAGTTGTGGATTCAGAATCACAAATGCCGAAAGCCAAAGGAACAATGTGCCTATTTACATCTTGACCACAGACTGTTAGCAACGTTCCTTTGTAGTAAGCCTTCATAAACGAGCCATCCACGATTGGCACATGTCTACAGAACTGCCAAGCATCAATCCACGCTGCAAGAGAAAAGAAAAATGACTGAAACGCGTCATCAACACCTCTAACAACTCTTATTGAAGATCCAGGGTTTCATTGGTCAAGCATGTGAGCCATGGATGGTAAAAGTTGGTATGAAGCTGCATCTGATCCAAACTGCTTTTGCATAACAGTTTTTTGATATTTCCAAGCTTTCTTATAGGACATTGAAATTCCAAAGCCATATCATTGCGTAACTTCTTGGGAGTATAGGGTTTTTCTGAAGCATCTAGAAATTTGTATGCAACCATATCTGCAATGATATCTATTGTAGCTTGCCTGTGATTACCTTGTCTGTAGTCAACAGAACAAGTATGTTCAGGACGAAACCTGAAATGCATCACATAGAATACTGCCATCAAACAAACATGGCATTTAGTACAAACAGATGGCAATAATGTACAAATACAGAAATTCAAAGCAAGGAACTTTGTGAATACCTTCTAATCTGAAACATATTCACTCCAGATAATCTAACTGCGCGCACGGTCTACTTGCATTTTTTATCCTTACATATGACATGAAGGCATTTTTTCTTTGATGTAAGGGTTCTATATTGAAAACTGTTATTGATTGCAAACATTTTGAAGTGGTGGATAAGAGCAGCCTTATCTTTATAGATGGCAAGACGAATCAGACAAGTAGGATGATGATGTGTAATGACCTCAACATTATGGTGAAGGGAAAAACTTTCAGAGGAAGATGATTTGGAACTAACAGAAGAAGACTTAGAAATTGAAGTTTCTGGAACATCAGAAAACTCAGATGATGAAACATCATCATCTGGTACAAGGTTTTGAACATCCTCATGATTAGAAACAACAATACCAGATTCAGTAAAGGGTTCAGACAAGGAAGAAGAAACATTTGAATTATTACAATGAGGAATTGAGTTGTGAAGTAGCAAGGAAGCATCAACAACTTCATTAGTAGCAAACTCAATACAAAGAGGTAACTTCTCAAAATCAGTGTGAAGAACTTTGAGATGAAGATAAAATTTGAAGGTGTCTTCATCATGAATACAAACTGGAGGTGGACAACCATAAAAAATAAAAGAACTTTTAAAAGATTGGTCTGGTTTGTAAAGATACAAAATTTCAGTCATGCTTTGTATAAAACATGCATATGAAGCATTTGCACAGATTTGAATACCACACACATCTCTATGTGTAAAAGTGCAATTAGACAACCATATACCATCCAGTTTGACCATAAGCAGCAAAATTGTATCCATCTAATGATATGATATCTAAAAATGAAAAACTTACATGTAAGCAAGAATGTAAGAACAAACAAGGCATAAGCAGTTGACAACATAAAAACACAAGATGGCATTAACAGTAAACGTGATGGCAATAGTGACAACCTGTATACATGTAACATAATAGTGAAAGTGTAAATAAAAGCAGAAACACTAAACAACCGTGAGAATAATGCAAAAACGAATCATGTGTTTAATTAGAGTCCACAAATGAAACAATAAAAATGACAAAATGTGAGAAAGTGCAGAGAGTACATAGAAAGTAGAAGCTAATACCTGATAAGTGATGAAGTAAAAACTGGAAATCAAATACGAATTTGTATTCTCAAATACATAAATAACAACAACAGATTTCGGTAAACACAATTCCACAATAAAGCAAAAGTATAAACAATGAAGGATTGATCCAGTACAAACGTAGATGAAGTTATTGATGAACTAAAACATGAATTGAATTGGGATTTTCTATACTTAAATACGTAAATAAAAGCAACGAAAATCTGGAAAACAAATCAAAATTTCATGCAAACATAAATTGATCATGGATTGAAGAAGACTATTGAGAATTTGTCGAAATTTGATTTGAACTTACCATTGAGCTTCGAATTGAATAGACGATCTTCAATTAATGTGCGACAATGAAAGGAAACGAGCGAGTTGATGAGAAGAACGAACGACAGTTGAAGGTCGTTAAAGAATAACGAACAAGGATATGGAACGCAAGTCGAAGACAGAGCAACTACGGGAAAGGAGTTTATGTTTTAATTACGCGCAGGGGTATTTTAGGAATAGGCAACGGTGAGTCATTAAAACAGTCTTATTTAGGGAATAAATTAGGGAGTATTCCTATTTAGGAACTTTCCTATTATTTTAGTCTTATTTAGGGCAAATTCTTAAAAATTCACTGTCCAGAACTCCGGCCATTCCCCTGTCATCGTTATTTCATTTTCTGTAAACCCTAAAGCAAACATGTCAGATACAAATGCCCTTACCCAATAAAACTTTGAGCAGATAAGTTTCCTTTATCTTTCTCCATTTGAATTCCTTTCATATTAAGCTAATCGTTGATCTTATTTGTTAGTCAGAAATGTTAGCCCTAATTTTCATTTCTGATTATGAACTTATTTGTTTTCAACATAACGAAATTAGATATTTATTTAATAGTTATAGCTTCGGATTTGTTTCAATGTAAGTTCACAGACTACACTTCCAGGTTGGTTGAATTTAACCTACACCTCCACCCGTTCCAAGTTTCTGCAACTTTATTGCTACTCAGACAGTGGCAGAGCCAGAAATCTATGGTTAAGGTGGCCGAGAATTGAGAATTTTACATTTTCGGGGCCAAAGTTTAAAATATCAACATATTTTCTCTAGATTCAAAGTATTTAGACATAATATATACTTAAGAATTTTTTTATTGCAGGGGCCAAGGCCCCTCCGGCCACTCCCTGTCTCCACCCCTATACTCAGCCATTCAGGTGAAAGTAAGATAATCCCTACCTATGCCGAGTATGTTTGCAAACAATTAAAAAAAGTGATTTTCAGCTTTTGACATAATAAAAAACTGAAATGAGTGTTTTCAAGTGACAACTTCTACTAAAAATAAACACATAATAACATATATTTTGCCAAACACGATCAACTTTTACTTTTTGAAATCATTCTTTCTCAAACACTATCAACTTTTACTATTAAGCATTTTATCCAAAATCAATTTAAAAAGTCACTTTTACTATTGCAAACACTCCATTAACAATAACCATAAGCTGTTTGTTTCTTATTAGAATTTAATTAACTTCTCATAAATACCTTTTTTCCTTTTACTGACTTTATAGGAATGCATTGAGATGTTAGAAGCTTAAATTTTTTCATATAAGTGTTGTTATGAAAAAATGTTTTCCAACTTGGGCTTTTGATGATCTTATGTACTATTGTGAGCAGATTTATTTGGTTTTTGATGATATACATATCTCTGAATATACTTATCCCTTAAGGATGTTAGTCATGTTAATTACTTTGGATATTTTTAGATGCCCCCACTGAAATTTTGTTTTAGATGGAAAAGGCTCTTCTTAGCACTGCTCGAAAGCAGAATCAAATGACATAGTGAACTTGTAATTCATAGGTGATCATAGGGTCTCTTCTGCTAGTATAATCTAGAGTCCAGAGTTTTGAAACGATGAATTAGATTAGGGGCTCTAGCAAGAATCAACCAGGTGAATCGGTTCCAGAAGTTGTTCTTGAGAAGGAAGCTGTCAAATAAAGTGGCGATGCTTGGTTTTTGTCATGGATCATGCATCCCTTATATTCATCTTATTGACACAAGGCGTTCTATACCATATGCTATCAAACAAGAGCAAGAATTGCATCGGATTTCTTGTGCTTTTGGGAAAGTTGTTCAGATATTACCTAGTGATCAATTTGTTTTCTTTTATATAGTGACGTGCACTTTGTCGCGGTGTGCACTCAAAATAAATACAGTACAACAAATATACGTAGTATATTGAAGTAAGCTTCGTATCCACAGGGAAATGAATATTATTCTTTTATATTGTAATTAGTAACAAAAGGGGTGGATTTTAATTGTGTTTGATTAATTAACACTAAGATGAACGACTTATGTGGTTTACTTTAATAGAGATGAAGACTTGGTTTTGCTTGTATCCACTTAATGAAATGTTCGTCGATCCCGGTTATATCTTTAACTATCTTCCTCTCAAATACTCAATCGAGGAGTATCTCCATTTCATCGAAGATAGTTATTAATAACGAGACGCGTTCATTAATAAAACTTACTACCGAGTCAATATAGAACACGTGCCGTATATTAACCCCATATTAGCAATAAACTTAAGATGAAAATGATTGAGATTGATAACCTCAACACAAGCGGTTTATTGGTTTAATCAATATAATTAATTCCCCCTAGATTATTAACCATGAGACGCATGCATTAATAATCCAAGTTTACTACCGTTGAAAGAACCAAATTAATAACAACCGTATTAACCGATTGATTCTAGTAATAATTAATGTATGACACAAAACTAGTTGATCCTTTAAGTAATGTTCAAAATATTAATATGAAATATGATTAGGAATTAATTAATATTCAAGGAAGAAGATTAAAGAAAGTAAATGCTACTATAATTAATGTCTAGATGTTAACTAATTGTCATCTTAGTAATACTCCCCAACATTTATATAGAGCTAGATTAAATTAATATTCAAGGAAGAAGATTAAAGAAGATAACTCACAACTTACAATTCATTAAGCTTCAAAGTAGCAAAACCAAGATGGAAGAGTTTAGCTCCTCATTTGGAGACTAAACATGATGAAAATATAAAGAAAGAACTTATCAAGACTGAGCTTTGAAGTATAAAGGAATTGGTGATCTAATTGTGAAGGAAAAAGGGTGTATTTATAGGATTTTGGGAATGCAGCTCGGGTACCCGATCGGGTATATACACGGTACCTGGCCGGGTATGTGTAAAACGTCAGATTCGAGGTATACTCGATCGAATTCGGGGTTAAAATCGTAGGCATACCGGATCGGGTGTGTCGGTGTACCCGATCGGGTATAGACACTCGATCGTGGTCAAAATCTTCCCTGCATGTTCCTTTGTCTCGGATCCGATCTGATTTGAAATTTCAACAAGATACCCGATCGGGTATAGGTCATACCCGACCGGGTATAGACCAAAAATCAGGATCTTCATTTTGTCTTGTGATTTTGCACCTTCCTTCCACTTTTGGGGTTCACCAACTGTCCTTTGAGTGATCATAGACCTGTTTGAGCTCAGAATAAACCTAATCTAAACAATTTACAAGTATTTAACAAACTAAACTATTACACCAAAAGTGTGTAATTTTCAAGGTAAAAATCAATCAAAGCTAATTAAAAATACAAACATAAACATGGAAATTACAAACGTATCATATAGTAACCATATCTGGCTCGGTGAGGGAGGGTGTTAATTTTGCATGTCTTGTTTGTTCATTGCTAGATGTTACTTTGGCAATTTAAGTGGCCTTAACTAAACCATGATTAAAACACAGTCTTCAATTATTAAGCATTATCCATGATTTCAAAACTCCTTCCAGACATATATAGCGTAAGGATCAAATGAGAATACCATCTTAGGAGAGAAATGAGAATGATTCTGGAGCGTTGGATTTGAGCATTGTGCATCATGTAAAACAGAAACGTGCATATAAAAAATTGGAAAATGTGCATTTCGTCTGTGCAAAATTTTAAACGTAAATGTGCACATTAGAATTTTGCATTACTTTAACTATAAATGTGCAGTTTTGTGAAGGATGAAGTGCATCGTTTTGGAGTGTTCTCATTTCTCACGTTAAGGAGTGTTCTCACCGGAACCGCACCCTATATATATATATATATATATATATATATATATATATATATATATATATATATATATATATATAATTGGGATCATATACAAAGTCTTCTTAATTTACAAAATGCAAATAGATCTCAGCCCTCTATTTTAGTTGATAGAACCGTAGCTTTCATCTTGATTATATTAGACAATTAAGGGCTTATTAGTCTTTGAGGTATATTTTATTTTTAGAAATAAAATCATGTCTGATTACGTTCAATTATTTCTCTCTTGCACGTTCATTCAGCCATATCTTTAGGATCAAAGCTTCACCATCTCTATCTCTTCTCCATCTCCATCTCCTCCTCAATCTCAAATTTTAATAGAATCAGATTGGTGTTCTTCTACTCAGGTGTTCTTCTATTCGAATATCCTGAATTCCGGGACGTATAAGGAGACGCCAGAGATCAGACCATTAGTTCTCGAATGCCGGAACTATATTATGAACGCCAGAAAAACATTAATTTTTCTTTTATGAAATCCATCAATTTTGTGTTCATACAAAGTTCTTGTAAATTTAGTAACAAAAGTGTTGTATTTCTTTAGCATTTAGAAAAAAATTCTTATATATTTTGCATTTGTGTTCTCATGAATTACGTATGCATGTGAATTGAGTATACTAGTATAATGCGGATGGCATAATGATAAGATGCAAAATATGAACTCCTAAAAAGCACATATGTGCAGTTAACATATGATGTAAAAGCACAATATGTGAATTGTGTTAATGAGCAGCTCTTGTAATTTTAGTATCTAAAAAATATTGTAATTTTAATGTGCAGTTTTTTTTACTATTTAAAAAATGTTTCTTATATATTATGTATCTTGGGACATCACGAATCACGTATGCATGTCAGTTGACTATACAATGCAGATGTCATAACGATAAGATGCAGAATATGAAATACTACAATGCACATGTCATCTTACTAAAATGCAGTGTATGAACTTCGACAATGCACACGTCATCTTACCAAAATGCAGTGTATGAACTTCTAAAATGCACATATCATAATGATAAAATGCAACTTATGCACTCTATACTAAAATGCATATGCCATAGCACTAAGATGCAGTATGAACTTCTAAAGTGTACATATTTGAAAACGCAATATACGAACTTGTAAAATGCACATGTTATAAAGATAACATGCAACATACAAACGATTAAAATGCAACGTTGACATATTTTATCACGATGCAATTCTAATATAATTTATGGAGACATTATAAATGTACAATGCACATCACGTAATCTTAATATGCACCTCCTGGAACACTAATATGTACATCTGGTAACCTTAATATGCATACACTTCTAACAATGCTCATTTCATTCAAGAGCTCTATAATACTTACCATCTTTATGTTTTGAAAAATGGTAGTTTAATTACGTAGATTCTGATTCTATAATTCCAAATATTATTTTAGTAAAAGCTTTCATAAAATATTAATTACAAAATGGTAAGTTTCTTTTACGTTTATGGTTAGCATTAATCTAGAGGTCTAGTCATTAAACTATTGCCAAAAATAACTAGAACTACCGGACACTTTTAATTTGTAAATTACTATAGTATCCCTTCTTACTAACCGTTCCATTTATAGTTATCAATTTTGTTGTGATTCCATGTGTCGTCCACATCCCCTTATCATGCATCTCACACGGATGTCCTTAATTTAGTACAAACGGATGCACGAGATTAGTTTGTAGTTTGTATGGGAGGACTGGTTTGCATGTGATCTTGCCCCTATATATATACGGATTGGTTCAGGTGAGAATGGTCTCGGAGGAGAGAAATGAGAACAAGATCCATCCATTGATTTTAACAATCACGTGGCTTCAAATTTAATTGACTATCTGTCGTATGAATGTTTTTATAGGAAAGATTGAACATTCATTATGATTCAAGGATATTTCAGTAAAAGACAATATGAAAAGTTGGAACACATGGACTTAATTAAAGAAAGTTGATCATGCAAGTCTTATCAAATAGGATGATTAATTAATGGAAAAACAGTTTCACATGCACATCAATACCAAAAATTATCATAACGTTTGAGAGTAGTAATTAGACACCCATAATTAGGATGATTTATTATATTCCATTAAAAGCTTTCCTTCTGTTAGGAATATTTTATGGTGTCCAATCTACTTAATTATCTTTGTATTTGTGTAGTTATTAATTAAACGTGTAATACGGGCCACAATTGTGTATCAGCTCGGGGGCTTCCTTGTAACCCGTAAGTTAGCTAACTTCTCCTATAAAAGGAGGCTAACTTACGGGAACCCTAACGAATCGTTCGAGGCTTAGAGAGCATAGAGGCGTAGAGATAGAGAGATTAAGGTTGCCGCTGCTCTCCTTCTCCAGGGAGAGCAGCGGACAGTTGACACGGTATACCAGATTTGGTTTTAATCTTGTCGATATCTTTCTATCTTCTTCTTTAACTGCTTAGATTGTTTGATTGTTAAATTCTGGGTTTATCAATTGGTATCAGAGCCGAGGCGTGAAACAGGTTGGATCTGTCTGCGATTTTTTGGATCTAACGAAGAACTACTCTGCTTTTCTTCTGTTTTTCTAATATGTAGAGATTTGCTCCTGTAATCTTGTTTGTGAACGAAATTTTGTAAAAATCATACTGTTGGACTCGCCTTTCAAAACCGATCCAGCAGCATACCTCTTTTTTCGTTTTCTGCAATTTTTATATTTCGAAGATCTCTACATTGAGATCTCGAAATCCTTATTTTTCACTGCTGCAGAAACGTTTTTGGCTTGAAACTGATACAGGAGAATCTCGACCTTCAAGGCTTTTCAGAACAGGTTTCAGATTTTCAAAAATCGATGTTTTCATTTTGCAGGATTTCGACATTGAGGATCTCGACGTCCAAATCTCGAGATCGAGGTTTCGATTTTAAGGTCTCGACTTCTGGTCTCGACATTTGACTTCTCGAAATAATATTTCGAGTTTCACTTCTCGACATCTCAAATCTCGAGATTTACTTCTCAACATTTGAAATCTCGAGATTTCAAAACTCGACATTCTAATCTCGATATCAAATCTCGAAACCGAGCCTCCTTTATCGAAATCCTAGATCTCGATATTCAGATCTCGACATCTGATTTTCGACATTCTGCCTCTGAAAATCTTTTGGAATTTCGAGTTTTGGGATTTCGATAAAGGAGGCCCGGTTTCGAGATTTGATATCGAGATTAGGATGTCGAGTTTTGAAATCTCGAGATTTCAAATGTCAAGAAGTAAATCTCGAGATTTGAGATGTCGAGAAGTGAAACTGGTATCAGAGCTGTTAACTGTCAAAAAATCATTCTGGGACACTTCTCTCCCCCAACACTCTCTCTACTATCTCCGCAACTCAAATGGTCAGCTACGTTCACAATTCAACCATCATTATGTTCCGCTGTGCCACCGACAAGTTCTCCTCAAAAGCATTTCATTGTCACTTAATGCACATTTCATCTAATGCACATTTCATTGTCACTTAATGCACATTTAACTTCACGTAGTACGACCTAATTCATTCTATTTGAAGTACAAAAATGCCACTACATCGTATATTTCACTATGCACATTTCATTTTCACCTAATACACATTTCAGTTTCATATAATGCCTAATTCAACTTCATATAATGTCACTGTATCGTACCCTTTCTATTGCACATTTTAGTTTTACCTAATGCACATTTGAATGTCATATAATGCACATTTGACTCTACATAATACAATCTAACTGTCCAATTTATTCTCACTTCTGTTTTCATATCATTTTCTCATTGGTACATTTTACTTACCTAAAAGTGCACACCCTAATACTATCGTATAAGAGATCATTTCATATTTACTGAAAAGTGCACAACGACTCATATCTAAACGCACAACACCTTGTATTACTTTGATGCATGTACCATATATATTTCATGCACTTTTCATTATTTTTATTTAACTGTTCTATATATACAATTGACACTGAAAGACACTATCTTAATCAAACAATTGTCATGTTTTTGAAATAAAAAGTGCATTTCACCTCCAAAAATGTCAAGACAACATTTTAGAAAGTGTGATATAATACTGCAATTTTGTTTTATTTAACATGCACACATGGTAAAAGTTATTTATTATACAAGTGCCGACATAGAATTTTTCAAACTATGATAAGATAGTGCATTTTTACATTTAAAATGCACACGGTGATTGTTAATTTACACTCATGTATATTTATTTTCATGTTATTTGTAAATACATGGAAGTGCACCAATAATGAGATTAAAACACAAATTATAAAAAAGCAGATTAATGAAATAATAATGAACATTAATATAATGAAAAGTATTATTTTTATTTAGATTCATTTTGCTAATAAACGATGTTTATTATTCAAATTTCTATTAGTGAAAATTAAATAAATAATATTTCTACATAGTTAATGGAAGGAAAACGAAATATTAAAAAATGAAATAAACTAAAATGTATCAAATTAAAGAAAAGCGTGAACTCAACTAAAATGATGTTGTAGGAGTATGCATGTAAAGCATGCTAGCTCATTTGGAATGTGATTGAAAAGGAAAGCAAATCATTGATACATTTAAATGTTGGAAATGAAATTACGTAAAAATGAAGATGGAAGGTTATTAATGCAAGTATGGAAAGGAAATGTGTAATGACCAATATGGGCAAGGAGACCATACATGATTATCAAGGGAAATGAGGCAATCTAATGGCTAGAATTCTTTCTCATTTTCTCCTAAGATTGTGTTCTTATTTGAACCAAAATATATATAGGGATTGGTTCAGGTGAGAACGGTATCCCAGGAGAGAAATGAGAACAAGATCCATCCATTGATTTTAACAATCGTGTGGCTTCAAATTTAATTGACTATCTGTCGTATGAATGTTTTTATGTGAAAGAATGAACACTCATTATGATTCAAGGACATTTCAGTAAAAGACAATATGAAAAGTTGGAACAGATGGACTTAATTAAAGAAAGATGATCGTGCAAGTCTTATCAAATAGGATGATTAATTAATGGAAAAACAGTTTCACATGTGCATCAATACAAAAAATTATCATAACGTTTGAGAGTAGTCCAGTTGAGGTTAAGTCCCGCAGATCCGAAAGCCCAACACGAACTTTGGATATATCAGGAATGGATCAGAATCAAAGTGTATAACAAAATATAAAAGATGAATCAACGAATGCTCAAAAGCCCACTTGTATTAATTAACCTGTTTGATTACAAGGAAACTTCCCGATCGGTACGTCGGAACTGTGCTTTAATACAAGAAACGAGAGTAATAATGCTATTCTAGAGTTTGAGTATCAAAATGCTAACCCTTACAATGATATTAAACCTTCTATTTATACTAATGGAGAGCATGAGCTGCTCTATGCTGATTGGCCGTTGTTCCATCGACTTGATCACCCATGCTTCCACTTGCTGATGTCACAATCTGGCATTAATTGCACCTGGCCACTTGTTGGTTGTCCGTTGCTCGAACGGGATGCTGCACCATGCGGAAGACGCTGTCAAATTGGCCCAAGTATGATGTATGATCCGAACTCCGTTCGGTATATCTGCTTTCTGGGCCGGCCTCTACTTGGACCGAACCTCGTTCGGTATGGATTCTTTACTGGGCCTACTCATCATAGGGTAGTGGACTCGTTGTTTGGGCTGGATATCCTGGGCCATTTTAATCCGGGTATTGGGCCTCCGGGTCAATATCCCAACACAAGTCCCCCTTTTCCGATGTCTCAAATGACAGTGAGTGCATTAGGAAGTATAAACACCAATGTTGCAACTGCCGAATGGCGATCGGGGTACAGAAGTGGTTAGTTCCCCATACTGTGATTTGACGGCTATCGTTTGCTTTTCCCCATAATTGTCATGATTACTGTCGTTTGCCTTTTCATTAGACACGCGTTTAGCTTAAATGGTTCTAGTGACGTGTCGCTTCCTGATTGGTCCTCGATACGGCGGTTTTAAGGCTATAATTAGCCTTTAGCTCCTCAATCTGGGTTTCGAATCTTCAATTTCCTTCGCATCGTTGCTCTGTCTCTGAAATTTTTTCAAGCTTTTGTGTTCAGGTACTTTTCCTCCCTCTACTTTCTTACCTCATTTCTGGCTTGGTCGGGATGAGTTCTCAACCGTATTCCCCTGATTCGGAAATGGCCTCTCAAGGGGATGACCGTGATGCTGCCGTTGTGGACGTCATTACAGTTCCGTTCGCCGGCGTTCTACTGAAACGGCGACAAATACTAGGGTGGAGGCGGAGGACCTTTCTAGCAGTTCATCTTCCTCTGGTGAAAACTCTGATGGCACGAAATCCGAGGATGAAATGGGTTTAATGGCGGCAGGACGCCCAAACGATGTCCCCCGTCATACGCTCGACCTAAGTTTAGTTAGGGCAAGACGGCAAAAATTGACTGCCAACAATAGGGCCGAAATTCCGGCCCTAATCCCAGACCCAGTGGACTTTCGGTTGTGAGTTGGGCTTCACCCCCTGCGTCACGCCCCCGGGATGGTCGTAGTCCATTTCGATTAAGTTAGGGCTGGGCTTAGATTTCCATTACACTCCTTTTTTGTTTCATTTTTCAATTTTTACGAAATTGTACCTGCCCAAGTCATGCCGAACTCCTATCGGGCAATGGCGGGCTTTATTTGCCGTTGCAAAGATGTCGGTGTGTCGCCGACCCTAGATTTATTCCATCAATTTTTTAAATTAGCCCCCCAACAAAGTCATGGGTATCTAGCCGCTAGTTCTCGAACGGGACATATTCTATTCAAGGGCAATCCAACCTCAATCAAGGGATGGAAAGATAGGTTCTTCTGTGTGTCTGTCCCGGACGGGCTGATCCCTCGTAAATGGAACGCCTTCCCTCGCAAGACACCCGACCCAGTTCTTACTGAGGAAATCTACAAGGATGTACTTGCTGTGGAGAAAGACAAGTGTTGCGATATCATGACCTACCTGACTCCCGATCGGCTTGTTAAAGTCGGGATAGGTACTGCCCGTTCTCTTGGGTTTACTTGTTTTGAGAATCAAATGCCATGGTTCGGGCGGTCCTTCCCGTGCGAGAAACGTTCTCTTCTTTTTTCTAGTTTCTCACATGCTAAGGCCGCTCGGTACTAACATTTTCCTTTATCATTTTTCAGCTCCCAATCCAGACGCCACCATGGATGACAGCCGTGTGCTTTTTGCTGGCAGGGTCGGGAAGAGGAAGAAAAAGATGAAGAAAAACCCTAAGGTTGATTCACCCACTACCACTGCTCCACAACCCGAACCTGCACCGGCCGTTCAGCAACCGGAGCCTATTCAACAATTTTCTTTTCAGGATCAGTATGATGCCATGATGATTGATGACCGATTTGGTTCTGATCAGCTGCACCAGTTTACCAAACACTTTGAGCCTGTTCAGGGTGCAACCTCGAGTGTAGGCGGGATTCATACCGACCATATCACTGGTTAGGTCGAACGGATCTCTCTGTCGGATCCTGTTCATGAGGTGTTAGAGAAAGCTGGTTCTTCCGTCATTATCCTCATGGTTTAATAATTTCTCACTTCCCCAACTGCAGGTCGAACAATCCGAAGAGTGCCTGACCCTGACTGCACTGAAGGTATATTATCTTTTGTGCTTCGTTCTCATTTTATTCTTCGTTATCATTTACTAACTTCCGATCGGCGCTTAGTAGATGAGTGTAACACCCCCAAATTTCCCTCCCAAATAATACTTAAAGAAATAGCTAACTTTTATTACTTATTTGAAACTTCCAATTTCTTGCAGCGGAAATAAACAATAACATGGAAAAAGGGGCGTGTTACCGCCACACCCAGCCCTAAACTGACTGGATGCTAAGGCTAACCGCCATAAATGTATCTAAAGTAATCATTTAAATTCAACAGTCGAAATAATGAAATCTAACAGAGCTTATTCTAAACGAGACTACTCTAAAAGTCTTCTAGGAGCGCTCTCAAGGCATCAATCTTCAGATATCACACCATCTGTAACATAAGAAAATTAAAGAAACAAATAACACAAAAATTAGCTTTTGCTAAGTAAATCCCACCCAACCCCGTAAAATAATAGTTTTGTTGAAAGATAAGCATTTGTATATAATATATATAAAAACGAGTTTCCAATAATTTTGTTTCAAAAAGAGCGATAACATTTTCAAAAGGTTCCTTAAAAAATTCTTGTAAGTATTCCAAAGAATAATTCTCCAAATACAAAATTATTTGTTTTTCCTCAAAAGAGCTTTATAGCTAATCCTCCTAGTCATTTAGATGGGCGGTACTCAAGCATTACCTCGATTCTTGAGCCCAGTGAACCGTTGTTTTGTACGGTCACTCCGATCTCCTCTCGGTACCTCATCTCCTCTATTAGAATCTAGACTTCTACCCTAAGTGTGCACACCCCCTAAAGGGATTCCAAGCCCTCCGAGTAGTATGAAGTCTAAGTAGTTCTGACGTCAACGTCTCCCTACTCCAAATGGGACATACTCCCTAAGTTCCAGGTTCAAAGACCCTTAAGAGAATAGGTACTACTACCACTGCTCTAATAAAAGGGATCTAATGCCCAGTTGTTCGGGGTGGTTACCGAACCTTCCAAAAATTCATTTAATTTATTTTAAACCTCTCAAATCAAGTAGTAGTAGTCCTAACCCTCCCTCACCATTAACGGACGTGAAGGTGGCCCGACACCTACGGATTTCTCCCGCGGTGCCCCCAATTATGAAAACAGCCTTTTATCTTGTCTTTCCAAAAATCTCATATTTATGTCTCTTGGGCAAAATTTCACCACAAGGATTATTATCCTTAAATTCTTAACTTTATATCTTCCCAAAATATCTCATGTATACATATAATCCAATATATCTAAAAATCACAACAATACAACTTGTTCACAAATTCATCATTCAAAATATTCCATACCATCATTTAATCACACATATCAAGCAAGTAATTATTTACGAGGTAAAAATATAATTTTGGTTGTAATGTGACTTACCTCTAATCAGATGCTCCTATCTTTCTTCTTCTGTTCCGGCCTCTAACAATTCACCTTTTAATTAAGATGGTATAATATTAGTCACTTATTCTATTTGAAATTTATTTTACCCGATTTTCTCCTTTTATTTTATTATTCGAATTTTAAGATTAATCATCTATTAATATTACCCATTAATTAATCTCTTTTATTAATCTCCACTTTAATTTAGAACCTCAAATGAATGTATTTCTATCACTTAGTCTGGTCAAAACATTCGTTTATTATTTTGATTAGATAATCAGTCATTTAATTTACTATTTATTAAAATTATCAAAGTGAATAATATTAAATAAAACTCCCATAATTCAAAATTAATGCTTTCATTATTATCAATGCTAATTCCGTATGTAGTTTATTATTATTACTACTCCGTTTTAGTCAATGTTTTTTTTTTGTTTGCCATTTAAAATTAACGCTTTAATTATTAGTAGTATACTAAGTCTTCTTCTTCATGCTGAAACGCCGAGCCAGGAAGGAGGAAACGGAAGGAAGGAAAAACGCAGGGAAAGGTTACTTACCTACCGGCTATAACGATGAGGTTAGGGAGACACGGCGACGGCAGCTGTCTTCAACGGTGGTGGCGGCGACGTTCCGGGGAAGAGCAGGTCTTTGGATCGCCTGGGTGCGTTTCCGCGTGCAGCACAGCTTCTTCGGCGTTGTGTTCCACAGGCCACCTTCTCCGGCGACTGCGTTTTGGTTGGCCCTCTCTGCGTCGTCTCCGGCCACGACTCCGGCGTGGAAAACGACCAGCGGAACTGAAAACTCTTCTCTCTCCGGCGAATATAGTTCCGCTCCCTCCCTCGCTTTCTTACTCTCTCTTTTTTTTTCCTCTTCTTCCCTCGTCTCTTTTCTCTCTTTTTTTTCCCTCTTCTTCCCTCGTTTCTTTTCTCTCTTTGCAACGCAGGTCTTCGTACGTATTGGTGCAGTGAAGGTCGAAGGGTATAAATACACCCGTAGGAAAGTTCTAGTTCGCCATTCATATGTTAAGAATTTCACAGCTTTTATGATCATTAATCATAGCTTCCTTATTTGAATTGTTTCCATGCATAGTAGTGACGTTAAGTCCGTATCTCTACTTTCCTTGCCAAAGATATAGGTGATATACTTGCCATCCGTGAGGTGTATATATGGGAAGCATAACATATGTGCCGAATTGCAGTCAAAATTTTCCAACGGTTACTCCATATTAATTGAATCTCAAACTACATGCTCCGGGTTTTTTTTTTCCAACTGTACAATACTCCCTCCGTATAAAATTATTTACGTAGTCTAATAATAATCGTACTATTTTACTAACCAATATGTATTTGATGTATAGTATTTAGTGTATGATAAATTTATAAAATATATGTTACTTTTAATATTTCCTTCATATGTGTAACCGTTAATGTTACAAAAATTGCCACTTTCATAATTATCATAAAAATGTTACTTCTATCGTTGAAATATTTTTATCTGCCATAAATGTTGAAGTTTTGTCTGATTCACTTGATTATTAAAATCTCAATTTTGTAATAATTTATCCCACTAATAAAATTATCTTTTTTTTTTGGAGTGTCACAATGAGATTGTATACTTTGCAAATGCGGGAGGCCCGTCTGGCTAAGGAACGAGATTTGATCGTTGCTCAGTCCATTGCCGAGCAAAATGCTGCTGCTGCCATCACATCTCTGGAGGCCGAACGGAAAGCCTTTGCGGAGGAAAAGCAGAGGCTGGATACCGAGCTTGGCACCCTCCGGGTCCAACTTGCTGCTTCCTAGGCTAAGGTCTTCGCTGCCGAGGACGTGCAGATCAAATTTGAGGAGATGCCCTCTAGCATCCCGGACGGCCCATATGAGGTGAATGTGGATCTATCCGCTGTCCGGGAATCATTCAAATCCTCTGATGAGTTCTCCACCATCAAGGATGATTACGCCAGAAAACAAATCCCATTCGCGTTTGGTGCTTACCTGAAGGGTTTTCCTAGGGGTGCTGGTCGGCTCTCGGCGGGGTGGATCTTTTAGATAAGGATCCTGAGAGTAAGAAGTGGAATGACTCCATTGTTTCGGATCTTTATGCCAAGATCGTCCAGGTCCTGCTACGTCCTTTTGTGGCTCAACTTCAGAATCAACTTGGGAGGCCGGTTCAGGCTTCTGGTCTCCCCCAGGACGAAGTTGTACAAGCCCAATTTGAGAAATTTCAGCGAAATTTGCAACGGGAAGCTGATCGGGCTGTCGGGAGAGAGCATGAAGCCCCGTCTGATGATGATGAAGACGGAGATGAAGATGGAGAAGAGATGACCCCTAACCAGTAATCTAGACTTTTAATCTTTTGTTAATCATTGTAATTTCTTCTCTTTTAGTAGCATGTATTTCTCGGCCAGTAGAGCCGATGAATACACATCTTTTTTGCACAAAGCTTTTCATATTGCCTTTCTTGATTTATTGCTTACCATTCGGGATTCGATACATTTTTTAGGACTTAGCAGTTTTTTCTGGCCTCAGATGTTTCCGACAATTTACCAGGATTTGGCATTCCTCTTGTGTCGATAGCCGTTCGGGCTTCAGATCATTTTGTAGGACTTAGTCGTTTTGTAACCAGTAATTTAGTGTGATTTTTGCTAATTCTCTGTGAGACCGTTCGTCATTCGGCTAATTTGAAAGGTCTTAGTCATTTGGCTCGCTGTTCGTTACTCGGCCAGTCGAGTAGTATTTAGCTGTTATCATGGACCTTGTTGCATTCCTTTGTGTGACCGTTCGAGATATAACATGTTTCTTATGGATGTAGTCGATCTCTATCTTGTTATTCGCCCTTCGATCACTCTTAACGGATCTGGTTGTTCGTTGTTCGGCCAATGTGAAAGAAATTGGCCGTTCTGACCTTCCTCTTATCCACCTTTGGCCTGCTATTCGCTGTTCGGCCAGCTAATGTACATATCCGAAATAAATACTCGTTCGATCTTGTTGGAAAGGATTGCCTCAAAACGTACATTCCCGTTCGATGTTCGCTTGCCTGGTTAAACAGTACTCGCAACCATGTTTCTTCATTGCCCGTTCGGGGTACGTGTCTAACAATGAGCCATAAATACGCCCTGATTAATCATAACCACGTAATGCCACATGTTGTTTATTGATTAGGATTTTGGGCGGCACTTTCCCTATTTATAGAGAGGTGCTTGCCCCTCATTTTTCTTGTTGCCTCTCTAAGCTTTCTCTCTCTAGAAGTCCTCAGACTCCTTGTACTTTATGTTCTTTTCCACCGGTTCTTCAGAAGAAGAAGACATGCCGCTTATTCACCGTTCTAGAGGGAAAGCATCTGCTGACAAATCTGGGGGTTCGTCATCCCAAGTACCTGATACTGTCAATTCGAAGGTTAAACAACCCGAACAGCCTATCCCAGATGACGGGTGTTTATCAGGTGATGATCTTGCTGTTTATAATAGGGGAATGCCCGAACGACCAATCCATATTCGGAAACAGAGACAACGTCTCCCAGAGGATGCCGAACGGCAACTCCGTCAACTCTTGCCCCCTCCCAGGGAATTCTACGCCGGATTTATAAAGACTCCCATGAGGCATCGATCGGGGTTCGTTCTAGTGCACTTTGATTCCTTGGTGGCCGGACTCCGTTTCCCTATGCATCCATTCGTGATAGAATTTCTAAAGCGGATCGCTGTGTTACCGGCCCAGTTCATATCTAGTTCCTATTAGGGGTGGACTCGGGTCGGGCCAACCGGCCCGGAACCGGACCGGCCCACCACTGTGCGGGCCCGAACCGGCCCGGTGAACCGGTTGGTTGGCCGGTTCGGGCCACCCGGCCCGGTGGGATCTCGGTTCAGGCTCGGGCCCTTCAAAAGGTGAACCGGCTCGGCCGGTTCGGGCCGGGGCTGGGCCAATTTTAATTTTTTTTGAATTTTTTTAAGTTTTTGGGTTGGGCTGGGTATTTTGGGCCATTTGAGGTGGTTAGGGTTGGTTTGTGGGTGAGGGGGGGGGGTTGGGGGTTAACTAGGAAAAGCCCAAAAAAAATATAACCAAGGCCCGGCCCGGACCCAGGGGTTACCCGGGCCGGTTCCGGGCCTCCCATACCTTGAACCGAGGCCCGGGCGGTTCAAGGCCCGAACCGGGCCCGGCCTGAACCGAGTCCATCCCTTGTTCCTATATATCGCCTTCTGAACGGCTTCATTCTTCGATGTCACGAGCTGGGCATTGTTCCTAGTGTAGACCTGTTTCTGTACCATTATTGCTACCAACCCTATTGGACCACAGGTTATCTCAAACTGGTAGCTCGATCGAATCGCCAGTTGTTTACTGACAACCCTCCACCGCCAGCTGATTGGGAAGAGATGTTCCTCTTCGTTCGCGTAGACTCATCACTTCCATTCCCCGATCGGTGGAATGCGTATCCGGTTCGGGATTCCGAGCCTAGTCCTGATGAAGTTCTGCTTTTGCAAGCTGAGTCTCTGCGTTTGGGAGGTTCACAAAATCTCCGTTCTTTCATAACTCCCTCCAAGTTACTAGCTGCTGGGATTGGTAAGCTTGGTTTGGCCTCAACCCGTTCATTCTCAATTTTAAACTTTACTCTGATTTTATTTTCCTTTCTTGCAGGTGTGATTCCTTCTACTGTCGTTCGGCGTTCTACTCCTACTTCTACATCGGCTCCCTCAGGGAAAGGCAAGGAGAAAATGACGCCCGGGGATTCAAATGATGCCGACCGGGTACGTAAGAAGCGTCGGGTAGATGACGCTATCCAACTCATCCCGGTCGATCATGTGGTGGATCTGACTGGTCCGGTGGCTGAGCCAAAAAGATTTGTGCCTGCCAAAACGAAAACTCCAGTTCTTTCTGACATGCCGGCCAACAATCGGATGTTCGTTGAGTTTTCAAACATGGGGCCTAGAGCAGAAGGAAGGTACCTGTTCGGGCTCATGCCATCATCCATGTGGTGCAGTACTTCCCTGAAGGTTCCCCCTAGCTTCACAAACCTAACTCACTGATCTGATCTACTTGAGGCAGGTCATCAAGAGGCACTCAAGGTACACTTCATTTTGATTCATACTTTCCTACTTTTTATTTGTTCATCTCATCTGACTTCGTTTGCCACTCGTCTTCAGGCCGGTGTATATTATCACAAGGCTTTCCTGGCGGCCGAAAAGGAAATGAAACTCCTGGCCAGCGATCGGGACGATAGCCAGGTCCTCCTTTCCGCCGCTCGGAAATTAGCTACAGATCTGCAAGAACGCGCCAATGAAGGCGAGAAGGCGAAGGCTGCTCTTGCTGCGATGCAAGAGAGGACCCGACGTCGCGATCGGGAAATTAAAGAACTCCGGGCCAAGGTGCGGGCTGCTGAATCTGCCAGGGTAAAATTTGATAAGGTCAATGGTGACAATCTTCCCGAGCCTTATACTGCCAACACTTCCCAGATTGGCAATCAAGCAATAGTTGACTACCAACGGGGTAAAGGGTTGAACGTCGCCCTGGAGAATACAGCTCGGCAATTCCTGGGACCTCATCTTGGCCAATTTTTGCGTGAAAGCGAAGATCCCGTTAAGGCAGGCATCGATCTCCTAGATAACACGCCCGAAGGGAAGTCTTTTCTAGATGTCCTCACCGAGAAGACTGTGAAACAAAGTCAGGATCTGCTTTTGGACAGGAACCTTGATCTGATCCTGGAGCATTTCCCTAAGCCATTCGATCCAGATGAGTTGGGATTTGATGATCTGTTCGGGAATACTTATGATCGGGTTATGGAGAAGAGAAAAGAAGCAGTGTCTGATGATGCAGCGCAGGCAGGGAGCTCCCAACCTTTATCTTCCCCGGACGGCGATCCTCCAGCAGCGTAGCCTTGTACATTTATTTTTCGCCTTTCTTCTTTTTCTTTTGTATCTTCCGGTTAGTAGTGCCGAAGAATAAACTGGATACTTTCCTTTAACCGTGTTGAAGTATTCCTCTTCTGCTTTTTGATTTTTGTCATTTCTCTCGTTCATAATAATTTCTGTGTTGCCGAACATCACTCGGCTCATTTATCTCTCTAATTCTGACATTGTTTCCAAGCCGTTTTGATCCCTCTGTTCGGTCGTAAGGCCAGGGTCAAATTCTTTTAGCTGAAATAATGTCTTCCTCCAAACCGTTAAGACGTTCGTCATTCGGTCATCTCTCTGAAAGTTCCGATTCTCCGGACGATAATCCATGTTACCGAACGTCGTTCGCTTTGACAATACTTGTTCTGACACCATTCCCAAGCCGTTTTTGATCCCTTTATCGTTCGTGATCCACGGGATCAAAAATCTTTTAGCTGAGGTGAATCCCTCTAAGCCGTTTTGATCGTGATCACAGAGTCAAATTTTTAGCTGAGATGGCGGCTCCCTCCAAGCTGTTAACCCGTTCGTCATTCGTTCATCCGGAATGATCCCACGTGTTAACAAGCTGAGGTGAAACTCTCTCTCTTCCAAACCCATAATTGCGATGCATTCCGAACAATTCTCTCTCGTTCGTATCATCCGTATTAGGGGTCTGAGGTAACCCTTTTCAAACTGTAAGCAAGGTCACCGGATCGGGTTATTCCTTACTTATAGCTAAAAGGGCGACTCGCTTCCAAATCAAGTTAATGATTGAGGCGAGATTTTTCAAAACCATAGTTCCGATTCCCCGGACGACAATCCGTACCTTATCCGAACGTCGCTCGGTTCGTCCATACTTATAGTCTTGACACCATCTCCAAGCCGTTTTGATCCCTTTGTCCGATCGTAATTACAGGGTCAAATTCTGTTAGCTGAGTTGATGGTTCAGCTCCCTCCAAACTGTTAACCCGTTCCTCATTCGGTCATCCGGAATAATTCTGCGTGTTAAAAGCTGAGGTGAGATTCACTGACATCAAACTCCAAGCCGTTTTGGTCCCTTTAACAATTCGTAATTACAGGGTCAAATTCTGTTAGCTGAGATAATGGCTCCCTCCAAACTGTTAACATGTTCCTCATTCGGTTGTCCGAAACAATTTCCATGTTAACCGCTGAGATGAGACTCTCTGAGCGTCAAACTCCAAGCCGTTTTGATCCCTCTTATGATGGCAGGGTCAAATTCTGTTAGCTGAGAATGACTTTCCTTCCATGTTGTTAACCCGTTCGTCATTCGGTCATCCGGAATGACTGCGTGCTAACCATGGGCTGATATTTTCTGAGCATCGATTCTCCAAGCCGTTTTGATCCCTTTATCCGTTCGTAAGTCTAGGGTCAAATTCTTTTAGCTGAGAATGATGGCCCTCTCCAAACTATTAATCCGTTTGTCGTTCGGTCCTCCGGAATGACCACAAATCAAAGTTGAGATGAGCGCTTTCTGGAAGTTATGTCTCCCTCTATATATGTATATATATATATATATTTGAGGTGGCAACAACCGTTTTTATTGATAAAACTTTCTTAAATGTTCCACATTCCATGTGCCTGCCGGTCGACCTTCGGTACATTGTAGGCCAAACGTTCATGAAGCATACTTCTTGCATATTTGATACGGGCCTTCCCAATTTTGTGCCATTTTTCCGCTTTCGAGAGGTTTGCTTTTTTCTCGCTTCCTTAGGACCAGGTCCCCTACTTCGATTGAACGAATTTTAACTTGTTTGTCAAAGTATCTTCTCGTGGCCCTGTGATATTTCTCCATTCGTGCAGCTGCTAGATCTCTTCTTTCTTCTATGAAGTGCAATTCGGCCCGTAGGTTGTCCTCATTCCGCTCTGGGCTATAATGCACCGTTCGGTGTGGAGAAACTAGGACCTCTGTTGGTACTTTGGCCTGGAAGCCATAAGCAAGGGCAAATGGAGTTTCTCCTGTGGCCGTTTGGGGTGTGGTCCTGTAAGTCCATAGGATATAATTTAACTGATCCGGCCATGATGAGGAGTATTCTTCCAGCTTCTTTTTCATGCCGTCCATGATTGTACGGTTCATATTCTCTACTTGGCCATTTGCTTGGGGGTATGCCACGGATGCTCTGGAATGCTTGATTCCCCATTTGATAAGGTAGTTCTCAAAATCCCGGCTCACGAACTGCCTTCCATTATCTGTTATAATCTGTTCGGGGAGTCCGAAATGGCAAATGATATTCTTCCTGACAAACTTTTGACATTTGACATCTGTGATGCTAGCCAGTGGCTCGGCCTCCACCCATTTGGTGAAATAATCTATCCCAACAATGATGTTGTAATACTTGAGATTTAATTTAAACGAATTAATAGTACTACTCATACCAACAAGATGCATCTCCTTTTAAGGGAGCTCATCACCTAAGAACTCCAAAGTTAAGCGTGCTTGCATGGGAGTAGTCTTGGGATGGGTGACCCCTGGGAAGTTTCTCAGGGCGAGCACGAGTGAGGACAAAGTGCGCGGAAAAGGCTAGTGGCGGTTTGTGGAGACAGTACTAGAGGTTAGAAGTAACTACCTCGGGGCCTACGGGGTCAGGGTATTACAGATGTACTTGTTGTTCCCAGGGGCAGTAGGTAGGGGACCTAGCAGGTCGATCCCCCACCTAGCGAATGGGAGGGCCACCGTCATTGGAGTGTAGAAGGTGGCTGGCCGTCTGGGGACCGGCGCGTATAGTTGGCACACTTTACACTTTCTAGTATGCGCAAAGCAGTCTTGTTGGATGGTTGGCCAATAATACCCTTGCAGGATGATTTTTCTGGCCAATGTCTTGGGCCCTTGGTGGCTTGAGCAGATGCCTTCATGAATTTCTTCCATTACCACCACCGCTAGATCGGGTGAAAGGCATTTCAAATATGGCCCCCCAAACGTCTTTTTGTACAACTGTCCGTCCACTAGCTCGAACATGGAATCCCTCCTCTGAATGCACTTTATCTGATAAGCGGGATTTTTATCATGTGGGAGGGTTCCGTCTTTTAGGTAGTTGGTCATATCTAGGACCCAACTGGGGACGGCATAAGATATGGCCTCGATCTGGAGCACCATGATTGCTGGGGCTGCCAAGGTTTCCCGATGGGCAAACCGTTGGATATGAGCTGGAATCTCCTGTGCCCGATCGTCGAGCGCTGCATTTTCCAATTTGGATAAGATGTCTGCTTCGGTATTATCTATTCTGGATATTTGGTCGAGCACCACCTGTTCAAAATTGTTTATCTGCTCCTCGACTAGCTCTTTGTAAGCCTTCATTCTTTCCTCTTTAGCCTCAGCTGTGCCATTTACCTGGTTGACCACCAATTGACTATCCGACCAGACTTTTAACCGATCGGCGCCCAGGGTCTTCGCATATTTTAAACCTGCAATAAGGGCCTCATACTCAGCCTCATTATTGGTTACTTTGAAGTAATATGCTTTGAACCCTTCAGGCGATGTGATCACAGCTCTGGCTCCACAACCCTTGGCACTAGATGCACCATCCACATACATCTCCCACCAGTTATCCAGCACATTGTTCTCTGAATCTATTTCCGAAGGCCGAGCGGTACATTTTGCAATGAAATCCGCCAGGGCCTGCCCTTTGATAGTAGGTCGAGGCCTGAAATCCACCTCATATTGCCCGATCAGGAGACTCCACTTTATAATGCGCCCACTTGCCATTGGGTTTCTCAAGATGGTGGCGAGTGACTGAGTAGTATACACAGTTACCGGATGGGTCTGGAAATATGGTGCCAGACGTTTAATAGCAGTTATCAGGGCCAGTACTGTTTTCTCCAGTAGGGTGTACCTGGTTTCCGGCCCGTTCAAAGCCTTGCTCACAAAATAGATCGGCCGCTGGATGCCATCCTCTTCTTTCAATAATACCGTGCTCACGACCAGGTCAGCTACAGCAAGGTACATATACAGGTGTTCCCCTGGATCGGGTTTTGTCAAGACCAGGGGAGAAGATAGGTATGCCTTGAAATCTTCAAAGGCCGTTTGACATTCGGCGGTCCATTCAAAGGGGTTGGCTTTTTTCATGATCTGGAAGAATGGAATAGCTCGATCGGCTAGCTTGGATAGGAATCTGCTCGGAGCTGCTAACCGACCGGTCAATCTTTGCACCTCCTTGAGGTTTCTAGGAGCTTCCATATCCACAATTGCCTTTACCTTCTCAGGATTAGGCTCAATCCCCTTCTCGCTCATCATGTATCCCAAAAACTTGCCCCCTCTTACAGCAAAGGCACATTTTTTGGGATTCAGTCTCATGTTTGCTTTCTGCATTATTCCGAACACCTTTTCTATGTCCAGGATATGATTCTCCTTCTTCCGGCTCTTGACCATGATATCATCAACATAATCCTCCATCGTGACTCCCAACACCTATTTAAAGAGCATCCCGGTCATCCTTTGAAAAGTAGTCATTGCGTTCTTTAACCCGAATGGCATGACAATAGAGCAAAACACATCATCCGAAGTAACGAACGTTGTTTTCTCTGCATCGTCTGGGTGCATGAAAATCTGATGATATCCCCGGAATGCATCCATGAAGCTCAACAATTCACACCCAGCCGTTTCATCCACTAACAGATCGATCCTCGGCACCGGATAAGGGTCCATGGGACAAGCTTTATTCAGATCCGAGTAATCCACGCACATCCTCCAAGTCGATTGTTTTGGGGCTAGGACCACATTGGATAGCCATTCGACATGGATTACCGGATGGATGTGTTTTATTCTCAGCAAGGTGGCCACTTCCTGCTTTGTGAAATCTCGCCGTTTGGTCGCTTGGTATCGTTTCTTTTGTTGGACCGGTTTTGCGTCAGGCCGAACGGCAAGCTTGTGACAGATTATCTCTGGGTCAATGCCCGGCATATCTTCCGGCCCTCGGGCGAATAATACCTGAAACCTTTTTAGGACGGCAATCACGCCATCCCGAATGTCAGCCTCCAGATCCACCCCGATAGCTACCTTTCGGTTCGGGGGGGAGTCCAGGTCAATTTGCTCGAGGAGAGTGGCAGGTTCTGGATGTGCCTCGAACTCCGTTCGGTGGGTCTCCACTTCAATACTGTTAACCCGCATTCCACGGGTATTCATCTGCTTCAGGGCCTCTCGGTAGAACGTTCGGGCTGTCGCCGGATCAGTTCTGGCCACCCCAACCCCAGTGTCCGTGGGGAATTTGATGCACGAGTGGCGGACAGAGGCTATTGCCTCCAGATCTTTCAATCCCGGTCGGCCCAAGATGGCGTTATGGGCACATTTTATGTCCACCACCACGAACGTCATTCGGACTGATGCCTTGTGCGTTTCGTCCCCAATTTCAACTAACAATTGAACGGTCCCCTCAGCCTCAATACAGTTACCGGTGAAGCTTGCCAGTGGGGTTCTTAGGTGGGTCAGTTGACTTCTCTATAGGCCCATTTTCTCGAACGATTGTAAATACAATACGTTCACACTGCTCCCCGTATTGATCAGTACCCGGCGAATCAAAGCATTGTCAATGCACATGCTCACCACCAATTCATCCCTGTGCAGACTTGGCGAGTTAAGTAAATCAGCCGGCCCAAATGTGATTGGGTCCGGCCTTCCTTTCTTCTGGGGGGGGGAGTGGAGATGGATCCTAATAAAGACTTCGCTCGAACCTTTTCCGTTCGGCATTCGAATCCCCTGTTTCCCCGCCCCCAAATATACTTTGACCTCCATTCGCGGATTCTTTCCGGGGCCTCCCGAGCCCTCTGGTTCGTCTCTGGGAGGAATATATACGTCATTCTGGGGCTGGGCATCACGTTGGGCATCCCGTCGCCAGCTGTTGAGTCTCCTGACCGGCTTTAAAGTGCCTAACGCATTCGGGTCTTTACTTACGTACATGCCCAGATGACCCCGCCGGATCAAGTCCTCAATGGCCGTTTGTAGTGCCCTACAAGCACTGGTGGCGTGACCTTTCCTGTTATGATATTTACAAAAAGCAGATTCATCTGCTCCCATATAATTTGAAGAATCAGTCGGAAGGGGAATGTTGTCCTTCTCGTTCTGATAAATGGTTGCCACGGACAGGACCAGGGGAGTAAATCGCCCTTGTTTAGGAGGGAGAGCGGCCGCTGGGGTAGGACCCAGCCGATCGGCCATCTTGATTGGGGCAGAAGGCGCAACGACCTTGTCCCTGATCATAATCTCTTCTTCCAGGGCAGCATGCTTGCGGGCTCTGTCTAACACCTCGGCATACGCCGTACTTGGATTCTTCTTCAAATCCTTGTATAATTCTCCCGTTCGGAGAGCGTTAGTGAATAGGGTGATGGCGGGTTCATCCGTCATGTTTCCGACCGTCAGAGTTTCGTCCCTCCATCTTTTCAAGAATTGATTGAGGGTCTCCTTGGAGTTCTGCTTTACGCTAGTCAGGTAGCTGAAATGCCGCTTTGGGTTGGCACTGGAGGCAAATTGGGCCAAGAACAACGTTGATAGTTCCGCAAAGCTGTCGATCGACCCAGGTTGCAGGGTCCCGAACCATTCTTGAGCGGGTCCTCTAAGCGTACTGAAGAACAATCGGCAGATGGCAGCCTCGGGCGCTCCTAGTAGCATGAGTCCTCCTTGATAACTCCTTAAATGGACCTGGGGATCGCCTACCCCATCATATATCTGACCGGTCGGTGGTTTGGCACCTCCCTGGATATCCGCATACATAATTTCCCTGGTGAAAGGGGAAGTGATCCCGAGCTAGATCGGAGCAGGTTGTACGGGCGCCCTATTCATCTGATCTCTCATTTCATTCATCTGCCTCCTCATTTCGGCCATTTCTTCCTCCTGGGCCGTCAAAGGGGGCGGTGGTGGAGTCCTCAAATCTGCATACTCCCGATCCCAGTGCCTCTGCATGGCCCTAGTATAATTCTGTTCATCATGCTGGAAATGACGGCCAATAGGAGTAGGTCCCCTGGCTTGTGATCCGATCGGGGTCCGGTCACTGGGAATACGATGCGCTGCTGTTTGAGCGCCACGTCGATTATCCCGATGGGCCCGTGAGTGGGATGACGCCATGGTTGTTTCTGTGTGGGGAGTCTCCCCTGTGAAATTGGATCCTCCTTCTTCCTCGTTTTCCATGTGCTACATGACCTGAGCCATATCTCGCATGGCCTGAGGATTCCTCCTTAGGGCTTCAGGAATGACAAAGTCCCCACCATAATGAGGATATGATCCTCAGCTGGATTGTCCCTGAGGGGTTTGGTTTCTCGGAGTTTGACTCCTTCCGTGACGGCGCGAACCATCATTTGTGTGATAAGAACTGATTCTGAAAATTTTTAAAAATAGTTGTTTTGGATAATTGATGTGAAACTTTTTGAACAGTTTCCCACAGACGGCGCCAATGTTGAGGTTAAGTCCCGCAGATCCGAAAGCCCAACACGAACTTTGGATATATCAGGAATGGATCAGAATCAAAGTGTATAACAAATTATAAAAGATGAATCAACGAATGCTCAAAAGCCCACTTGTATTAATTAACCTATTTGATTACAAGGAAACTTCCCGATCGGTACGTCGGAAATGTGCTTTAATACAAGAAACGAGAGTAATAATGCTATTCTAGAGCTTGAGTATCAAAATGCTAACCCTTACAATGATATTAAACCTTCTATTTATACTATTGGAGAGCATGGGCTGCTCTATGCTGATTGGCCGTTGTGCCACCGACTTGATCACCCATGCTTCCACTTGCTGATGTCACAATTTGGCATTAATTGCACCTGGCCACTTGCTGGTTGTCCGTTGCTCGAACGGGATGCTGGACCATGCGGAAGACGATGTCAAATTGGCCCAAGTATGATGTATGATCCGAACTCCGTTCGGTATTTCTGCTTTCTGGGCCGGCCTCTACTTGGACCGAACCTCGTTCGGTATGGATTCTTCACTGGGCCTACTCATCATATGATAGTGGACTCGTTGTTTGGGCTGGATATCCTGGGCCATTTTAATCCGGGTATTGGGCCTCCGGAATGACCACAAATCAAAGTTGAGATGAGCGCTTTCTGGAAGTTATGGCTGGATATCATGGGCCATTTTCAGATCAGTTTCTCATTGGTACATTTTACTTACCTAAAAGTGCACACCCTAATACTATCGTATAAGAGATCATTTCATATTTACTGAAAAGTGCATAACAACATATATCTAAACGCACAACACTTTATATTACTTTGATGCACGTACCATATGTAACACCGCCCCCGAGTATTTGTACTGTACCAAATTATGTATTGAACCTTGAGAAATGTATAAAAGCATTTTTACGTGATTGCAAATTTTTATCATTCCTATTACGTGAATAGTAAAATTCACGTGGGGCCCACACCGGATGTGGGGCCGCCCAATATTGTCGGGACCACATATTATATTAATCTTGGACTAAATAAAATGTATATGGTGGTGGATATCCTAATTGGGCCATAGCAATGGCACAGGATTGACCGGTTGGTCAAACAGGGCCAAATTATCGGTATCGGCAAATTTATTAGATAACAGCCCAAAAAGGGATTCCGGGGATTTCTAAATTAAAGTTGGGGAATCATATTGATTCTAAGGTCCAATAAGGATGGGGAACAAGTGTTATATTTTATTTGACCCGATAAAATAAAATATACTTAAAACAGTCCGGAAAATACAACTTTCGGGACCGATTGTACACTCGGGTACACAAAGGGTTGACCTCCCACATAAGTGGGGGCCAACCCACGTCCTTGGTCTGGAAAATATCAAGGGGAGCCGCATCATGGAGCTGAGCGTTGGCTAGGAAAGTGATTGGGAGGCCAATCAATATGAGGGTGGGACCTTTGCCACATGATTTGGTGAGAAATGCCAAAATGGCATCCTCAATCACCCCCTCACCCCATATGCTCGGCTCAATCATCCAAGGAAGGGAGAGAAACTCTGAAAATACTCCATTTCCTCATCCTTTCACGCACCAAGAATAAAGGAGGAAGAAGGAGGGGAAAAGAGAAGAGAAAAGTTGGTTTTGGAGAGGAAAACTTGTGTTTAGCAAGGTAAGGACTCCATTAACCCCATTTCGTTTTCTTTAATCATCTTATATGATTATTCAATCATATTTCACACCCTATGATTGTTCTACACGTTGGGATGTGTAGAAAGAGGGGTTGGAGGGTGGTTCTAAGTCCAAGAAAGGGACTTAGAAGCCAAAGGACCGGTTCGCCGGAAAATAACCTTTTGAAGGTTATTTATATTACTATGGGTTTTATGATGATAAAACCTTGTTAGTAACTTATCTAAGGTATTCAAGGAACTTTCACGGAGTTGAAAAGGTCGCCGGAGTTGTCGCCGGAGTTCGTCGAAGTTCGCTGGAGTTTCGCCGAAGCTAAATCGGGAAGGCTAGGACTTCATAAGCTTCATTAAGGTGAGAAGACGGATTTATGCTTTATAAATTTTGCGTGAGGCATGAGATTACCTAAAGTAATCAAGGATATGTTTTTTGGAATGATTAAAGATAATCAAGTATTTGCCTATGCCATGATTTTGCATGAAACATAGTTGAAAATCATGTTATGTAGGTTTGGTGATTAAAAACGTGATAACATATTTTGTGTGATGATACAGG
Source organism: Cuscuta europaea (assembly GCA_945859875.1). NCBI lineage: Eukaryota > Viridiplantae > Streptophyta > Magnoliopsida > Solanales > Convolvulaceae > Cuscuta > Cuscuta europaea. The sequence goes on from CAMAPE010000002.1 coordinate 8,439,508, forward strand.
GATTCAAAATGGTATTTTTGGATCAAGGACATCAAGAAGTATATGTGTATAAAATTTCAAGTTAATCGGACTCCGTTTGGGTGGTCAAAATGAGCGTTGACCGCCAAGTCAACTACCATACCCGACCGGGTATTGACACATACCCGACCGGGTATTTGCTGAAGAATTGCCCAGGGGGCTACTGTCTCCTATACCCGATCGAGTATAGGTAGATACTCGATCGAGTATACATTGAAATTAGCTTTGGGGGCTACCGCCTCCTGTACTCGATCAAGTATGGGTAGATACTCGATCGAGTATTGGTTTATGCTCAAAACGGGCAGTTTTGAGCGGGTTAATGTGGACCGTTCAGGTGGGACCCGCCCACGTTGGTTCCTAAGGATGGTTATATGACTATAGGGCTAGGTATTGTCCATAGTTGAAGGAACGAAAGGTTAGACATATCCAGGTTAGGGTTGGTAAGGATTTAGTTTGGGGTTGAGGATCCCCGGGACATTAGATGATCCTGAAACTCGGTTGGGGTTGAGCATCCCCGGGACTATAAATGATCCTGAAACTCGGTTGGGGTTGAGCATCCCCGGGACATTAAATGATTCTGAAACTCGGTTGGGGTTGAGCATCCCCGGGACTATACATGATCCTGAAACTCGGTTGGGGTTGAGCATCCCCGGGACTGCAAATGATCCTGAAACTCGGTTGGGGTTGAGCATCCCCGGAACATTTAATGATCCTGAAACTCGGTTGGGGTTGAGTATCCCCGGGATGCTAAATGCTCCCAAAACTCGGTAGGATATTATAAATGTAGAATGTAGCTGGCGAGCTAGGCATTCGGGAAAAGGGTGAGAAAGGTCAGGTAAGAACTTTATCTCTAAAAGACTCTTTGAATGAAATGACCTACGGGTCGAGTATTTTACATATATATACAGTATGTATCATCGGATGAATGAGTCACATATATATATGTATCACCCTATTTTTGGGTCTCGTGTCTGAAACATTAGTTATTCTTCATATAGCCTGCTTGTCACTAGTACTTCTATGGAGTACTGACCCCTCCGGGGGCCCTCACATTTTTCAGGTTGAGGCTAGGGTCCTACTACCTGCACCTTTGCCTAGGGTGATCGATCGAGAAGGAAGACGTGGTTCGTGCTTCCATTCATATTTCAAATGTATAAACTGCTCATGGATTTTTAAACAATATTTTCATTAAAACAGTTGGGGGCCTGCGTGCCCGTGTTTGCCACGTGTGGCTAAGTATCAAACATTTTATTATTTCCGCATTTGTTTGATTATGATATTGATGTTGATTGTATGTGTTTACTAATCGGTTTGGCAATAGAATCAATCGGACGCCTTGTACAATCCAATAGGGATGAACTGTTGTTGTTCTTATCGGGTTGTACGGCGGTTGTCTACGTGGCTCGGATGCGGTCCGGGGCGTGACACCATATATATTTCATGCACTTTTCATTATTTTTATTTAACTGTTCTATATATACAATTGACACTGAAAGACACTATCTTAATCAAACAATTGTCATGTTTTTGAAATAAAAAGTGCATTTCACCTCCAAAAATGTCAAGACAAAATTTTAGAAAGTGTGATATAGTACTGTAATTTTGTTTTATTTAACATGCACACATGGTAAAAGTTATTTATTATATAAGTGCCGACATAGAATTTTTCAAACTATGATAAGATAGTGCATTTTTTACATTTAAAATGCACACGGTGATTGTTAATTTACACTCATGTATATTTATTTTCATGTTATTTGTAAATACATGGAAGTGCACCAATAATGAGATTAAAACACAAATTATAAAAAAGCAGACTAATAAAATAATAATGAACATTAATATAATGAAAAGTATTATTTTTATTTAGATTCATTTTGCTAATAAACGGTGTTTATTATTCAAATTTCTATTAGTGAAAAATAAATAAATAATATTTCTACATAGTTAATGGAAGGAAAACGAAATATTAAAAATGAAATAAACTAAAATGTATCAAATTAAAGAAAAGCGTGAACTCAACTAAAATGATGTTGTAGGAGTATGCATGTAAAGCATGCTAGCTCATTTGGAATGTGATTGAAACGGAAAGCAAATCATTGATACATTTAAATGTTGGAAATGAAATTACGTAAAAATGAAGATGGAAGGTTATTAAAGGAAATGTGTAATGACCAATATGGGCAAGGAGACCATACGTGATTATCAAGGGAAATGATGCAATCTAATGGCTAGAATTCTTTCTCATTTTCTCCTAAGATTGTGTTCTTATTTGAACCAAAATATATATAGGGATTGATTCAAGTGAGAACGGTGTCCCAGGAGAGAAATGAGAACAAGATCCATCCATTGATTTTAACAATCGTGTGGCTTCAAATTTAATTGACTATCTGACGTATGAATGTTTTTATAGGAAAGATTGAACACTCATTATGATTTAAGGACATTTCAGTAAAAGACAATATGAAAAGTTGGAACACATGTACTTAATTAAAGAAAGATGATCGTGCAAGTCTTATCAAATAGGATGATTAATTAATGGAAAAACAGTTTCACATGTGCATCAATACAAAAAATTATCATAACGTTTGAGAGTAGTTATTAGACACCCATAATTAGGATGATTTATTATATTCCATTAAAAGCTTTCCTTCTATATATTTTTTCTTTTAAATTTAATATTTCACTTTAATTTCTTATAGTGATGATTTCTTATGTCTCCTTCAATGTGATAGTCACCCTTGAGGTATATAAAAGTGTAAGGCCTATTTGGATTGAGGGTGTTGGAGGGTATCAACTTGTATGGCTCTATTTGTCTGTCTATACATGGGCATGCATTTAAGATGTTATATAAAATGAAAGGTTACATTGTTACATTATATGTGAACATATAACACATTTATTCCGCACATAATTTTTTTATTTGGTTTTAAAAAATTGTACTCCGTACTAATCATAGAAACAGACCCTTAGTACATCACCCTCAAGAGAATTCTAAGATTGTTGTTCCAACTTCATTAACAATCATTAAGTAAAAGGTACAAATTAATCATAAATTCACAAACATTTCTGATTGCATTCCGAACTCGTGTGTAATTTGATCTGATCATATCTTGCTCTATTTTGTTCCGTTGAAAGCGATCTAATCTTTATTAATGCAGCAAATATGTGATGAAACCAAGACTATTATAAATTAAACGTTATGAAATAATGTATATATGCTAACAGTGGATGTTTATAAGGCATATATGTGTTCCTCTTTCATGTGATTTAGGGTTTATCAAGCATATCCAGACATTACACATAGGTGGTGCGGTGATTTTTACATGCTAAATTTATCTATTTTAAACCTCCTACCTGTATATATGTACTTTGTTATGTAGCAATATAATTTAAACGATTAACATTGACAATGGCTATGCTTCGATATTTGACCCCTTTTTTAGTTCATATTTTACTTTTCACATTTTTGGTGCAGTGTATTGTATATAGCTAGCCCTTATTTAGCCAATTGAATTTCATTGTTGAAAACCGCAACCTTTGTTTCCATGGTAAATAAAAGTACAACCCAATTTTTCACAATAGCCCTTTAAATTACATCACCACTCACATTATTGTGCATGTAAAGTGGAGATATCAACAAAGTCAAATTAAAGAAGGGAGAGGAATAGATGTTACATGATCTATATTATATTTAAGTGACTTCTATCACACAAAAAAGATGTTGCATGTTATTGTGAAAAAATCGTCTAAACTCATGTACTAAAAAAGAATCGCATAGATACATTTACTACAAAAAATCAATCAAATAGATCCTCTGACCAGAAGTTAACCTGCTATAAGAGGTTAGAGCCTCTTTTTTATTTATTTTGCATTTTCTTTTTTACTTATCCTTCTTTTTTGGAATAATGCCAAAAATGGGACACGAGAGACATCGAAAGACAAAAATAAGACGAGATCCTGTTTTGGACAAATATGAGACTAATAGAGGTGTGAAATGTCCAAACTGCCCCTAGTGTATTTCCTTCTCCACTGCATGTCTTATACGTCGAAGGAGACCAACACCCTTGCCAACCTTATGCGCCGAAAGAAACTAGGCAACCAACGTTCAATCTCAACCGCCGACTCCATCGTCTTGAACTCTTCGTCATCGCCATCTCCTTTGTCTTCACCGCTACCGCCGACTCCTTTCTAATTTTCTCTTCTTCTACTCTTTCTGTCCGATTGCGAGCTACTTAGGGTTTGCGGGTATGGCGGAGACACTGCCGACACGGTGGTGTGGATAGGGCTTCAAGGCAGAGGCAGCTAGGGTGGCGATGTGGTGTTCGAATCGCTGCTCTACCGCGCACCGTTGGCGGGAATCTGGGCGTGGTACGATGGTTGTACAGGGGCTTGGGAGGGAGGTTGTGGCTTGGGAGAGGTCTGGATTGGGGCAGGGGCTTGAGCTGGGCTTAGGGTGGTGGGGAGGATGGGGGAGTTTGGCTGCAGGAAACGGGCTGGGCGGGTGGTCACGAGGGGGTCTCAGTTGTGGTGACCAGAATTGATCACTGGCGGGTGTTTGGGTGTAACTTGTGATTATTGTGGTGGTGGTCACTGCACGGCAATCACCGTAGAAATTGGTCACCGAGCGGATGTCACTTTGTTAATTGGTCACTGGACAAAAGTCATTGTGTAAGTTGGTCACTGAACGGAAGTCACTATAGGGTTGGTCACTCACTGTGGCCGGCGAAAGTCACTATGACAAAGGTCACTGAATGGTATGTCACTGTGACGGACTAGATCACTGTTTGATAAAGTCACTAGGGGCCAGGGATAATTTAGTAAGTGTAATGTTAATTAGTCACATTTTTGGAAATTAAAGAAAAAGTTGACTTTTTTGTCCATTTGCTAATATTTAGTAAAATTGGTGACCTAACCCTCTTCTTTTTTTCGCTTTTTCTTTTTTCTCCATCGTAACTCATCTTGTTTCAATTCATTTAGAGTATTAGAGTCATTTAAAATTTTTCTTCTTCTATCGTCTCAATTCCTTACATTTTTTTTTCCTTTTCTTTTATCCCCTTATTTCTTTTTCGATTTGTTGTCTTCCTCTATGAAATTATTGTTTTGACATTTTCTTTTTAATTATTTCAATAAACTGTCATCTCCGATTCATTTTCTTTTATTTTTGGAGAAATTCCACTTTCAATTTTCCAGTCATTGTTGTTTGTTCAAATGTAGTCCTTGCTATTAAATTTTGATTAAACACGCTAATTTTTATAATTTTGACATGATTAAGATTATAACTTTATACACAATAACAAATACACTTTCCTACACACTTTCAAAATCTGCTGCACTTAAATACTTTTTGTCTCTAAAGTTATGCCATAAATAAATAAAAAATGTCAGTCGTAAAATTCATATATACTCCGTAGAATAATAGGTGTTCACATAAAAAGTCTTAGCCTGGGTAAAAAAGGTATACTTTTTATTCACATTTAAAAAATGGAGTTTTTTTCGAATTAATGCTAATTAATTAATTAATTACGAAAATAATGTTGGGTTAAAATTATTTACGGATCTACTGATGGATTTAACCGTGGTTAGGGAAAGTCGCCCAACCGTTGGGCGACTTATAAGTCGCCAAACGGTTTGGCGACTTATAAGTCACCCAACGGTTGGGCGACTTTCCATTAAGTAAAAACAGCGCCCAGCCACAAAACAGAACACTGCGAATGAAACCCAACCCCCAAATCCCCCAAGCAGCAGCTACGAAACACGAAGGACGAAGGACGACCGAGCCATTTCCATCTTCGGCGAACTTCCATATCCGGCGACCCCACTCCGGCAAACCTCCATCTTCAACACTCTTTCTTCTTTCTTGTAGGTAAATCAAACTCCATTTCATCTCATTTTTAACTTAGGGTTTTGAATGTTATTTTTTTGGAATTTTTAGATTATGAAATGTTCAAATTTGATTTGAAATTGATTTTGACATGTATATATTTTGACATTTGGGCATTTGGGTGGATTTGAATGTAGCTAAATTTGGGTATTGAAATGTAGACTTGAATGTAGATATCAAAATTTGGGTATTTTCATATTGAAATGTGAGTTGTTTGTGAATCTTGACTTTTGGATATATTTGAATTGTTATTAGAATATGGATTTCTCAAGCTTCCCAATTGTGTGTCATTGGGGAGGGAACTATTATGAGGATGTTGGTCAAATATGTCATGAAGGTGGTACAACCACATTTGTCATGGTTTGTCGTGGTGCTTGCATGCTCGAGATCCTTCAAAAAATACATACAGCCACATTGATTCATCCTAGCCGTTCTTTGCGTTTGAAAATGAAATTTCCCATGAACGGGGGAAAGTACATGCTTATGCCCCTCACTGATGAGCTAGCTATAACAAATATGTGGGCCATAGTTCAGATGGAGGACATGTCAATGCTTGAGATATACATTGAGGAATCCATATGTGACGCTTATCGTACTCCATCAACATCAAATGATGTTGTATCTAGGCATTATGTCAATGCAGGTGTGAATGCTGGGAACTCCTCAAATGCTCCTGTAATGGACATGGTTATACAGGAAGATGGTAGGTATTTGCACAACGGTGCATCATTTGTGGATGGGCAGGGAAGTGATGATGATGCTGACGACAACATTAATGGTGAAGATATGATAGAATCTGATGAAGATGATGGTGATACGGTCACGACAACTGCCTCATCTACCCACTTTACTAGAATGTATGATCTCCCTGAAGGCTTTACTGATACGTGTCTGAGTGGATCAGGTGAGAAAAGGTTTACCCCCGAAGGTGAGTTTGAGGTCGGTCAACAGTTTGACAACAAAGAACAAGTCATCAATATGGTGAGCTTGTATTCTATCAAACGGAACCAATTTTTTCGGGTGATAGAGTCCGATAAACACAAATGGGTGGCACAATGCAAAAGGAAGAAAGAATGTAATTGCCCCTAGAGAATACGCGCCACAAAGAACAAAGGCATCCTTGACACCTTCACAATTGTGCGTTATCCTGGACCTCATTCTGCTACGTGTGTTGGGAACACCAACACTACCGATCACGTGGCTTTGACTTCAGATTTCATTTGTAAAGATGTGATTGACATTGTTCGCACTGATCCTTCCCTTAAAGTGCATACTATCATTGAGATGCTGAAGGAAAAGTATGGGTATACGGTATCATACCGGAGAACATGGATGGGGAAGCAAAAGGCCATAGCAGAAATATTTGGCGGTTGGGAGAAGTCATATTCTGAATTGCCCCGTTTCATGACAGCGCTCCAACATTCAAATCCTGGAACTATTGTGTAGTGGTACCCACCCCCTGATACTCCCACAGGTTATATGCAGTTTCAAAGAGTTTTTTGGGCATTCAAGCCATCAATACATGGTTTTAAGCATTGTCGACCCGTACTTACTATTGATGGCACACACTTGTATGGAAAGTACAGGGGTACACTGGTCATGGCTATGGGTTGTGATGCGAACAACCAAATATTTCCAGTGGCCTTTGCAGTTGTTGAATCTGAGAATGAGGATAGTTGGCCATGGTTTATGGCATGTATTAGGCAGTTTGTCACTAATCGGGAGTTGTGTGTCATTTTTGATCGGCATGGAGGTATTGTCAGGGCAATGAATGAGGTGGGCAGTACTTGGGAGGAGCCTTATGCGCATCATAGGCTATGTATCCGCCATCTTGCATCGAATGTGCACACTCATTTCAAAGACATTCATCTAAAAAATCTTTTTGTTTGGACCGCACGGCAACATAAGAAAAAGAAGTTTGATGGTGGGTTCAAGAAGATAGGTGAATTGAGTTTGGAGGCACGACAATTTCTGGGGAACATTCCCCCGGAAATGTGGTCATTGCACCATGATGGGGGTACAGATACGGTACCATCACTTCTAATCTGGCAGAGGTTTTCAATAGCGTGATGAAAAATGCTAGATATTTGCCCATCACCGCTTTGGTCCAGGTTTCCTTTTACCGGGTTAATGCTTATTTTGTTAATAGGCGTGAAACCAGTAAAATGAGAGTGACAGAAGGCCACGAGTACTCCCCATACATCACAGATTTAATTGATAAGAATAGAGAGAAGGCCAAGCATCACATAGTTACTCCATTTGATTTAGGCCGAGGGTTATTTCAAGTGGAAACCGGTTGTGGTGGCCGAACGTTGGGGAAGGGTGGGAGAAAACAAACTGTCCATCTGAAACGGAAAACTTGCACTTGTAAAAAGATGGAGATATATAAGATTCCATGCTCCCATGTGTTAGCCGTGTGCAGACAACGTAGCTTGTCTTATGCTCCATTTGTGGATAAGTTTTTCTCATCTGACCAATACACGGCCACATATCATAGAGTCTTCAAACCCATTCCTGATCGTGATTATTGGCCTACTTACAATGGACCTGAAATCGTGCACGATTCATCCATGCTTCGGGCTAAGGGAAGACCTAAGTCCACACGTATTGAGAATGAGATGGATGAAGGTCCCCGAGGAACGGTTAGATGTGGAAAATGCCACCAAACCGGCCATAATAGGGCCACATGTGCGAAGAGATCATCAAGACACGATGGGGGGTCCAGTGGGTAAGGTGTTAATTATAGTAATTCACATTAATAAAATTGATGATTAAAAAAAAAGAATTAGTATAATAGTAAAAATTAACTAATACGATTTTGTTTGTTTGTAGGCATGCAGGTGACAGCGGATCCTAGGTCGAGTGATCAAGATGACCATGACAACTTCTAGTTTGTCTTTTGTATTGCAGTTTTTCTTGTACAACATTTTAGATAATTTACAACATTTTAGATGTTGTAGGAACAATTTACAAAATGTTACGTATTTTCTCTTGTATGTTGTATTTATGTGTTCGAGTATGAATATTAGATGATTAATTGTTATGAATGTTTGATGATTGTACTGTGTTTTACCGGTGAGTTGTATGTGTTTATGTATGTGTTTGTGAACATGTGTGTTGTATGTTTTATAATGTGTTGCATCTCGCTCGTAACACTTTAACAGGAGAAGGGAGACCTTATTTATAGCAAAAAGATGAGTCTGGGTTAAAATGGGGCAAAAAACTGATGATATTCTGTTTTCGGAATTAGGCACGATCGTGCCTACCCGTCCGGGCACGATCGTGCGTGGCTAGCAGTAGCTGTTGGCTGCGTTTATATGGAAGGAGAAAGTCGCCCAACGGTTGGGCGACTTATAAGTCACCAAACCGTTTGGCGACTTATAAGTCGCCCAACCGTTGAGCGACTTTCCCTAACCATGGTTAAACTCAGCAGTAGATCGGTAAATATTTTTTTACCAGCATTATTTTCATAATTAATTAATTAATTAACATTAATTCGAAAAAAATTTGAAAAAAATGATTATCAATTTTTTCTATGAAGTTAAATTACAGACGAAAAGTATCAATTTGAGAATATCCAAATATACCGACAACAAATGTCGGCCATAAGATGAAAAAAAAATCACACATTATATTAAAAAATGTTCACTTTGTGGCACACATTTATTGTTTTTAAAAATAGTTTTTTCACACCAAAGTTTTTTGCATGTTCTCTCACTTATACAATAAACTTATTGGCATGAAAGATTTTGAAAATGTGCATAGAAAATATACAATTTTTACCATGTCTAGAACATTTCTCTCCGTTCCAAACATTTATTTTTTGTAAAAGTGAATTTCTTCTTTCTGACAATTTTGTCTGTAGCTTAACTTTACTCCTGAAAAATTGATTAACTTGAACTGAACAAAATTTGATTATATTCTTAAATTTAAAAATAAAACACCTTATTCATACAATAGTTGTGTCTACTGTCAAGTTTATAATGCATGACATATATATCAATACAATAACTAAATATGTCTCATTAAATTACCAGTTATCTCAGCTACATATGAAACATTTAAGCCGATCAAGTATTGTTTAATAATGATATGATCCACTGCTTTGACACTGTATATAATTAAATTTTGATGCCTCTCACGTGTTTTTCTGGCTCCGCCACTGGCGAGGACTACATTTTTCAATGTGAGCAATAACTAAAAATTGAAAGTGAAATTTCTTCAAAAATAAAATAATATTTGGTAACAATTCGCATCTTAATTTTTTTAAAGAATGAGCATATTATTGAGTTATAGATGATATTTTATTGAAATAATTAAAAAGAAAATGTCAAAACAATAATTTCACATGGGAGGACAACAAATAGAAGAGGAAATAAGGGAAAATAAGAAAAAAAACAAAAAAAACTGTTAGGAATTCAGATAATAGAATTGAAGAAAAAGAAGAAAATGACTAGTGGGTTACGAGGGAGCAGAAACATGAAAACGTGAAAAAAGAAACAAAAAACAAAGGAAAAATTGATTGTAATAATCTTAACTATTGACGGATCGCTTATAATAATCCCAACTATCGATTATCTCAGAATAATCCCAACTTTAGTGATCTTCCGCCAATAATGGTCCAACATGATCGGCTATAAATAAATTTCTATAGTTTCTAAAGTGAATGAGAAGAGATATAACAAGTAATCTCTATAAATAATTCAACTTTTAAATTTTACGCTTTATTTCTATTTAAAATTCACTTTTCATAGCAGGTCATATCTGGTCATGGACCATTATTGGCGGAAGGTCACTAAAGTTGGGATTATTCTGAGATAATCAATAGTTGAGATTATTATAAGCGGACCGCCATATTTCTGGGATTATTACCATCAATTTTTTCAAAAACAAAAAGAATCAATGGGATGTTTGAAGTGTGGAGCAAGAGAAATAAAAAAGAGTGTCTAACCTGTGATAGCAGGTTAGCTTCCTGTCAGAGGACCAATTACATTAATTTTTTAGTAGTAAGTGTATCCATGTGATTCTTTCACAATAGTAAGGGTTTAGATGATTTTTTCACAATAATTTTCCAAAATAAAATTATTAATTAGATTTCATCTGGCCAAGCAAGTAGTTACACCACAGTGGGGTAACTACACCAGACTCCAATCTGATTCGATGATGTGCGATTTAGCAATAGTACATGAAAATAATATCAAATGAAAATCATGTTTACACAACAAAGAAAAACATAAGAAGCTCATGTTGAATAGGTAGAAAGAAGGTTGGCTACAAAAGGTCGTGTCTTGCATCTAGCCACCAAAGGCGTTGCTTTGGGCATAGTCAAACCAGTTCCTTCACTCATATCTATCAATTCACTTCCAAGTCTTTCCCAATCAAAGCATTGGATAATCGATGCTAATGACAACCCAACAACGTGCCATGCCAGTGTTTCTCCCGGACAGCCTCTCCTACCATACCCGAAAGGCATCCATTTATACCCATGATCTTTAGCACTTATAACTGCTTCTAAGCCTTTGAATCTTTCTGGATTGAACCTTTCCGGCTCAACCCAGTACTTGGGGTCTCTCTGGATGGAATACAAGTTTAGCAATAGCATTGTCCCTTTCGGGATGCGATAGCCTACAACAGTGCACTCCTCTGAGGACTCGTGTGCGACTGCCAAAGGGCCAGCAGGGTACATTCTCATTGCTTCCTTCATTATGCAATTCAAATAAGGGAGTTCATCCATATCCGATTCTTCAACTAGTCTCTCATATCCCACCTTGTCATCGATTTCTTCTTGCGCCTTCTTTAGGACTTGTTGGTGGTTTAGAAGAACTGAGAGTGTCCACTCCATTGTTGCAAGGGATGTGTCTGTTCCTGCTGCTAAGATAACCTGTAGTATAATACAAACATTTCTCCTGTTAGTGTGGGTTAGTAATTCATTTTTATTTGATGTGAGATGTCTCTTGAACAATTCTCTCACTCAACAGAGAGTAGTCCCTTATTCCGTTTACCCCATATTGGTTTTCCATCACAAAAAACAAAAAAAATTAAAATAAGAACTCAAAAGTATTTGGTTGATATTGATTTTTCTTAAATAAGTATCTCCGACATCATCTTACCTCTAAATAAGCATAAATAGGGTGCGATTAGATTGACTACGAGTAGTTAAAACTTAAAATCATTAAAGTGATTGCATTTGTCGAAATTATTGAAGTTGACTGAATACTTCATTCTCATGAAGTATTTGAATTAAAAGAAAATAATTAAAGGAAGCTTTTTAGTAACTTTAACAACTTCAATTAACCGCCTATTAGACTATATAAGAAGTAGCATTTATAAATTTTGTTAGTATAGAAAATATAATTATTTGGTAGCATATATACTTTATCTCTCTCAAATTCTTTGACAAAATATGGCCGTTTTATAAAATATACAGATGATAAAGTTTATTTAATCTTAAAACTACTCCTGTTTTTGATGACTAAGAGAAGTGAAAATGGGTTATTCCCTCGGCAAAACTAGGTAGCTACTGTTGTTTTACCAGTTTGTTTGTCTCCAATAATTAATTCTCGCTGACCACATCCTATAGGGATCATCAAATCAATAGCAATGAGTTGATAAAATTAATATCGAAGTCACCGGGACAGAATATTAATGTATTAGATTCATAAAAAAAAGATGACATCCCATCCCTGAGGGCCCCTAACCCCGACCGGACAGTATGTTAGGAGGAAGTAAATTGGACTATAATCTCAATCTGATAGATAGAGAGTGAGGTCATGTCACCGATACTTGCAGAGGCCCTATGTATTTTTAACATAGTAACCCCTCATTGCAGTTGCCGGGATTCGAACCCGATCGAACCCGGGACCTAAGCCTTGTGACACTCCCTTGCTACCAGTTGAACTACCCCAACCGGTGTATTGGATTCATTAATATACAGTTGAATGTCATCCCCTAACAAGTGATCAGCATACCTTAATGCATATATTCTTTGATTGATTGATTGAAATCATTATTTTATCATTAGTTTGTGTTTAAATTAATAAAGACAGACTACCTAAATTTATCTGTAATCAATTCAGTTATTCTCCTCATTTATTTAAGTTTCAATTACCTAATTACTTCACCTTCAAAATAAACTACTGAAAGAATTACCCCCATGAGGCCTCTGATAATTTCATCTTTGTAATATTCGGGTTCCTTTGATTGTCGGGTCAACAGTACATCCACAAATGATTTCCTTTTCCCTGCCGCCTCACCGCCCCCGTCAACGCCGTCGTTGACCATCCTTTCCCGGCACTCCCTAATCAGACCCTGCAAGTAATCATCTGTATTGACTTGTAACTGTCGCAAACTCTCCTCCAATTTGACGGACAACCTACTCAAAGAAGGCACGTATTCTCCGATGTTGGTGGCCCCACTGAGGAGGAAAACCTCCCTAACGATCTCCCTGAATCGAGCCGCCTCCTTCACATCCACTTCCTTGTCGTCGCCGTAGTAACGTTTTCCGGCGATCATCCTCATCATCAGGTTCAACATCAGCTCGAAAAACACAGTCTTCATGTCAACTGGAGAATCCGCTTTGGAAGACGAATCCAGCTTCCGAATCATTGATTTCACCTCATCGGCGCGAATTTCGTGGAGGGTCTGGAGGCGATTGTTGGACAGGATTTCGGTGGCGGCGATTTTGCGGAGATTCCGCCAATGGTCGCCGTAGGAGGCCCAGACTAGGGAGGTGTGGTTGTACCCTATATGCTTTCCAGCCAGGAAACGAGGGCGATTCGCGAAAACGACGTCGTTCCTCGACAGACATTCTTCCACCGCGGAGGGAGAGGAGACGGAGAGGACTTTCCGGGAGCCGAACTCTAGCAGGACGACCGGTCCATATTGCTTGGAAATGTTGGATAAGGTTTTGTGGAGAGGCTTCTTAAAAAGGTAGAGATGGCCGACGACGGGGAGGGTGAGGAACGGGGCCGGCGGGTAGTTCTTTAATTTCCGGTGGAATTGTTTAGAGATTAGATAGAGAAGGAAGAGGAGAGGAGGGTAGAATAGAAATGGGCTGATGGCTGTGTAATCCATGAATTCAAGAAAGATTTTACAGTGGCTGAAAATTTACTCGTAATTGACAGTGCCTGGGTTTAATTTGGGAGGTAAATATGGGGAATTTATACTTGGAGCAGAGCCAATATTTCATCCAAGCATTGTTGATACACATCCTTCTACACACCCTATACACACCATGTTTGTGAAGTTTTATTTTGTTTGTAAACCCGGCTCACAGACAATATTTTGTTTGTGCAAAACATTGGCTGTGAATCAATATTCACAGACAAAAAAATAGCTTTCACAAACATATGTGTACAAAAGTGTGTATAAAAGTATGTACAAACATCATTTTTGATGTTTACGTCAAGAATGATGTAATCTCTTGGCGTTGGACTTTTAGGCGTAGGCTGGGACACGAACCAACAGTTGTTAAGCACGATGTGGGATGTTTTCTACGGAGTATATGATCGTACTCAACTATAGTTTCATAAAAGAATTTGTTTTTCAATTCCAATCAAATATGTATTGCCAAGAAAATAAATCCCAATCAATTATGCTAGGGATTTTGACAATGAGTACATGTAATTAAAGCTATCCGTGGTTCGAACCGGAACTGAAATTGGAACCAGTTCCAGTCCTTATGCGCAAATTTATTTATTTATTTGTATCATTACATATTACCCCATCCGTCCCAATTTATTTAGCCAAACTTGACTTTTCAAGTCAACGACGTCTAACTTTGATCGATTATATATTTATATAGAGAAAATATTTATTATATGAAAATGATATGAAAATGTTCTTTGTTAAAAACACTATCATAAAAGTATAAAATTATTAAATTTTGCATAAATATATTAGCTTAAATAATTGATCAAAGTTAGAGGCCGTTGACTTGAAAAGTCAAGTTTGGCTAAGTAAATTGGGACGGAGGTAGTAGGTACTAGTATATAGTTTTGTGGAGGAAATATCAAAATGGGAGGAAAAACATTTGAGAATTGAGAGAATTTCCTAAATAGCAGTAAAAATGTTTTGAAATTTCAAAATAGGAATATCATGTATTTTATTCCCTGAATAGGAGTAAATTTCTGCCAAATTTGACATTACTAGACTTTAAACATGACATTTTTTCTAAACTTGACAGATTACTCCTATTCAAGGAATAAAAAACATCATAGTCCTGTTTTGGAATTTCAAAGTGTTTTTACTCTTATTTAGGGCAATTTCTGTTGAGAAGTACAAAATATGAGGGTTATCTTTTTTTTTTTTTTTTTGAAAAAGAGCACATTATTACTATCAAATTTGAAACATGACAACATATTGTCATAATGGCAATGTATTTAAAGTTAGACAAGACTTACCATATATGGGCAATAAAACTTAAGACCCTACAACAATGTATACACTACAACAAAAAACACAAAAAATCATGTTGTTGAATAGGTGGAAAGAAGCTTGGTGACAAAAGGCCGCGCCTTGCACTTAGCAATCAAAGACAATGCTTTGGGTAGAGTGATCAAACCAGTTCCTTCACTCGTATCTACCAATTTGTCTTCAAATCTTTCCCAATCAAAGCATTGGATAACCGACGCCAATGACAACCCAATCACACGCCATGCTAGCGTTTCTCCAGGACAACCTCTCCTACCAGACCCGAATGGCATCCATTTATACCCATGGTCTTTAGCACCAGTAACTCCTTCTAAGCCTTCAAATCTTTCTGGTTTGAACCTTTCCGGCTCATCCCAATATTTGGGGTCTCTTTGGATGTAATACAAGTTGAGCAAAAGCATTGTCCCTTTCGGGATGCGATAGCCTGCTACGGTGCACTCTTCGGAGGACTCGTGTGGGATTGCCAAAGGGGCAGCAGGGTACATTCTCATTGATTCCTTCATTATGCAATTCAAATAGGGGAGTTTTGCCATATCTGATTCTTCAATTAGCCTCGCGTGTCCCACATGGTCATCAATTTTTTTTTGCGCCTTCTTTAGGACTTGTTGGTGGTTCAACAATAGTGAGAGTGTCCATTCTATTGTTGCAATTGATGTGTTTGTTCCTGCTCCTAAGACAACCTGTAGTATAGTATAATTAGTATTACTCTATCTCCCTCATTTTATATATACGACTTACTTTCATTTTTAGATTGTCCCGAAACAAGCGCCTTGTTTTTTTCTAGAAAGACATATATGGTCCAAGTTATTTCACTTCAGTATACTCACAATTCAATCACAAATTGGGCCTTTTCAACCACCTTACTAATGATGGTGTCAAACTAAAACAAGCAGGGTCGGTCCTGTCCATTTCTGTGCTTATGAGCGATACGTTATTTTGGGCCTATATGCGACAAACAGTAAACCATATTTGGGCAATGAAGTTCATAAAATAAAGACGAGAATCACTTTATTATTATTATATAAGTTACATGTTTGAGCTAAAGTAACAACACGCATATCGAATAAAAAGAAAAAACATTACTTAAAAACGTTTCTCGTAAACCAATGTGAAGCAAATCATTAATAATTGCTTCATAGACAACCTTCTTTCCACTAATAAATAGTATCATATGACAAACAATAAAATTGCCACATATAACAGCAGTAAACTTTCTTTTGAAAGGATAAATGAATAGAAATATTATCACATATTGAATTCATAAGTTGAGAATAATTTATTGACCGCTGGTGAGAGTCTAAAGCTTGAAGTATCGAAAGAATGAAGGTTTTCAAAGAGACAAAATGTTTGGCTACCAAGAGGACTCGCGCAAGAAGATTGCAAATTTGACGTTCTCTAAAACTACTATTAGGAACTCAGATATAGCTTATTGAAATTTAAAAACAAATAAATAATCGGGGTGAAATTTGAGAGAAACGGGCTCTAAAATAATTATATAAATTTGTTATGTCATAAATAAATTGAATAAAAAATCTTAAAAGCTAAAAATATGTGAGGACTAGAGATACATGTCTTTTATTTATGCAGTAACAATTATATTGCTTTTAAAAACTACAATTGATCCTGCTAAAAATTTATGTATATATTATGTTTTAAACTTGTCTCTGTTTAAAACTCTTTATTTATGTTTTAAATTTTCAAAGTGTAAATAAAATTAATCATTAGGCCTAATTAATTGAACTTAAGAATAAAAAAAGAAGTATACTCACACTATATAAAGAGAAAAAAATTTGGGCCTATTTTTCTTCTATTTTTTCGGAGCTAGGGCGGTTGCCCCTCTTGCCCTCCTCAAGATATATACTTCGTGTATAAAATGGGACGAATGTCTTGCTATTTTTGTAAGTTAGTCATTCATACTAACTTGGTATATCTCTTATAGATCTCACTTGCTCTCATCTGAGTATCTGACACACATATAAACTACGTGGTATATTTTAAAGTCCATGGATTTTAAAAGTTTAGGTGTATTCAATGTAGATTTTTATGAGTCTACAAAAGTCTAGATGTATTCAATGTAGACTTTTAAAAGTTTATAAAAGTCTAGACATATTCAAAGTCCGTTCATTCTTATGGATTTCTAAAATCATGGATTCTCGTGGACTTTTAACTCATTTTTAGTACATTAATTCTCTTCAATTGTCGCTTCTCCTCACTAAAGATTTCCGTGGACTTTTCTTATATCGGTTCTTCATCTCGTCCCCCCACCCCCAACTCTCCTCTTCTTTAGCCAAGTCACCCATTCCCTTTCGATCTTTCTTCTTCTTCTTCAGCCCAGCTCGCCCCACCTCTCTCCTTCCGTTCTTTTTCTTCTTCAGCTTGCCCCACCTCTCTTCTAGATTCTAGAAGTTTCTAGAAGAACTGATATAAGAATCGATAATATTACATCAGTGCAATTCTGGTACGTCGTCACTTAACCATTAATAAAATAAATATTTTAACTATTACTTTCTTTCATCGTTAAATCGCTAACAAATAAAAATATAATTTCAAATTAATAAATATATAACCGTAAATAAGTACACAAAATTTTACAAGATAGAAATGAAAAGAAAACAATTATTAAGAAGAAAAACTCGATTGCAACTATGCTTGTACCACATGTAGCAATGAGTGTAACGGTTATGTAACGATTAATGTTCTTACTCATTAATAAAATGACCAAAATTCTTGAGCATTCTTGAAACTTTGAGTTTTTTTTAATAAAAATAAATTTGGATTCTTATGCTTCATTTATTCTTGTAGAACTTTGTGATGCTATATGAATTACATTTGCTTCATTTATTTATTTATTTATTTATCTATTTATTTATTTGTTTGTTTGTTTGTTTGTTTGTTTCTTATCATACTCTGTATTATACAGAGGAAATTACTCAGGGTAGGACTAAAACATACTCCCCTCGTCCCAATTTGTAAGACACTTTACGGTTTACGATGTTTGACTGACAATAAAGAAAATTGATTCCTATCAACACTCAAATTAGTTTTAGAAAATAAAATTTACATATTCAGAAATTACATTAAAACTGCTACAAAGCCTGCAAAAAAATAATTCAAATTTCATAAACTTTTGATATATAAAGTAAAAGATTAAGAGTGATTTATGCTGACCAAGTGAATAGTAAATGTATCTTACAAATTGGGATTGAGGGAGTAGCATTCTTAAGTATGATCATATGTTTGATTTTCTTTAAATAGGACTAAATATTACATACTCACCCCTAATTTAATTAATTAATTAATTAATATAAGTAACTGTCTCTAGTTCCCTTGCATAACCAAATCGACTTTGTTGGTGGCGGATCAGTCTGATGACGACAGCGTGGAACTCAAGTGACGGAGGTGGACGGGCAGATCGGTAGCGGCGGTCTAGGTGAAAATTTCGATGACTAGCAGTGGTGGTCCGTATTTAAAAGTCTATGAACTTTATGAAAGTCAATAAACTTATCCATGGATTTAAAAGTCCATAGAATTCATTCATAAAAAAGTCTATGGATTTAAAAGTTCATTGACTTTTTTAAAAGTCTGCGTATTAAAAAATGTCCACCACAATCCATATTCAATACATCTTCCGTAAGTAGTTATATAGTGCCATATATGACTCTATTATTGAGTTTTTTCCGAGATAGTTCCAAAACTTATTTCCCAAAGTTAGGGTACTTTTAAACTTATTTCTCAAACTAGGGTAATTTTTTGCCACATCATCCAACCTGCCACGTCATGGATGCCACATAATTGCTAGTCATTCCATGTCATCAATTTGTGTGTGTTTTACTTAAAAAAGATATGTCACTGGTGGGAGTTGAACCCATGACCTCTCATAACTTTACAGTAGTTCAAGAACCATTGAGCTACAATGCTCATTTGGTATAAGTTCTCATTTAAATATCTTTAACATATAGGACAATATAAATTTTAAGTTCTGAGATGTACTTATTTAACTCGTGGATTACACGTTCCTTTAGGATATATTACTTCTTTCTCTAATAATTAAAGAATTTGTGAAAATTTTAATTTAAGATATTCAATTAAAAAATAAACATTAAAAATTATGATAAAAAAGTAATATGATATATCTAATTATAAAAACAATTTTATTTTATATGTTCGAGTTCAAATAAGATGCTCGAAATCGAGCTAAGCAAATAATGAGAAATTGAAAAATAATTAATTAAATAAATAAAATAAATAAATAAATGGATACATAAATAAATGGAAAAATTAATAAATTAATAAACATATTAATGAATTAACAAATAAATTTTTATATTTATTTATCTATTTATTTATTGTAAATATATGAAAAAAATGAATAAATAAATAAAATAATAGTTGAATTAAATAAATAAATTTATTTATTTATTAATTCATCAATACTTTTATTTATTTATTTATTTATGTAATTATATTTTTCAATTTTCATTATTTATTTAGCTCGATATTGAGCATCTTATTTGAACTCGAACATATAAAATACAATTTTTTTATACTTACATATATGCAATTACGTTTTTATCATAATTTTTAATTGGATTTTTATTTTTTAATTGAATAACTCAAATTAAAATTTTCACAAATTCTTTAATTATTTGAGAAAGAAGTAAAATATTTTAAAGGAACGAGTAATGTACGAGTTAAAAAGTAAATTTCAGAACTTAAAATTTATATAATCCTTTATGTTAAAGATATTTAAATGAGAGCTAATACCAAATGATCAGCTTTATCCCGCAACATTTCACTTTTTAAATAAACATAATTAGGCCAGTAAGATTAACTGGGATCAGCTAAGACTTGAAGCTTTATTTAGATCCCTCGCCATAGTGTATTCATATTTACGGTATGCTAGTAAATACGTACTCCTCCCTAAGTTCCATCAACTTTACCAACTTTACTTATATAGAAAATATCTCTAAAATATAAATTAAATACTTTTTTATTATTTATAACATATTTCCTTATAACATAATCTATTAATAATCAAGTAAATTCAACTGGTTGAAGCAAAATTTCACTAATTGAGTATATTCAATGCTCGTTTGGTACCATTGGAATCAAATGATTCTGTTAAAATTAATGAAATTCTAGTTGAAGCGGTTGAATCGGCTGAATATGTTGAGTTATGAAAAACTATAGGGAAAATTCCCTAAATAAGAGTAGAAAAGTTTTGAAATTCCAAAATAGGACTACCATATTTTTATTCACTAAATATGAGTAATTTTTGTCAAGTTTGACATTATCAGACTTTAAACATGGCAGTTTATGCCACCTTTTTCCAAATTTGACAGAAATTACTCCTATTTAGGAAATAAAAACATGAAGGTCATATTTTGGAATTTCATAATGTTTTTACTTATATTCAAGGCAATTTCTAAAAATTATATTTGAAATACAGAGTATATTCTATTAATAACCAAGAAAATCTTATATGAACAAGTTAATTAGTTAAAATAATCCTCTACAATATATCACACAGAAAATTGAGTCACGTGTTTTGTAAAAAAATGGTCAATAAGGGTATGTTTGGCACAACTAGCTTAAAAGATACTTTTATGAGGTTTTTAATAACTGTTAGCTTTTACTGACTGAAAAGATCTTAAAAAGAAAAGTTGGTAGCTGTTTGGTAAAAAGCTGACTGTTTGATTTAGTTCGGTTTGATATACAAGCTGTTAGGATTAATTAATACTAAAAGTCACAGGCTTTTCCCAGATGCTACTCTCTGTAGTATCTCAAAAAAAGACCTTTTAATTTTTGAAAACCTCTTAAAAATTGTCATGTCAAACATACAACTACAAGCTTTTAGAGACTTTTTGAACAGTACAAAAGCTAGAAGTCATAGATTTATGTCTGCCAAACATAGCCTAAGTGTAATAAACTGAAAACAAGAGTTATTAAACGGTATTTCAGTCGATTCAATCAAATTTGAGTCGGGCCATACAAGATCTATAAACATTTCAAATCAACTTAAAACGATTAACGTGACCAAATTTGTGAAAATTACTAAAGTCAACTGAAATAGTTCATTCTAGTGAATCATGAAAAAAGTATATGTAGAATAAAATTCATTGATAGAGTAAGAGCTCGTTTGGGAGCACGAAAATCGGCTGTTTTGGCTGATTCTGTTGAAATTTATAAAGTTCTGGCTGAAATGGCTACATTGGCTGATTCTGCTGATACAAGAAAAAAATATTTTTAAAATATATTTTATTAATATAATAAAGAAAAAATTATATGTAAAAATAGCTAAAATGATCATCTACAGTAACTTCAGTCAATACAGCTAGAAAAGTAACTCAAACCTTACTTTTTCGGCTTATTACACAATTCAGCGCGCGAAAGCAAAATTTACGTGCTTGGTGAAAAAGTTGGTTGATAAGTCTGATAAGGCGAAAATGAGGGTTGCCAAACGGCCTCTAAAGATTAAACATAAAAAGCAATTATTATTAATAAACTTAAAAATATTGATAGATTTTAAAATAGTGCATACTTCCCGATCATGCTAAAAATAGCAACGAGGAATGCTAAAAATAATGGAAATAAAATGCTAAAGAGTGCCTGCCGGCTTATTTATATGGCCAAACATAAGAGTGAATAAAAATGTAAACAGTTTTTCCGTAGAATACACGTAATAGGTATGTGTGTGATGAGAGGATTATACAAAAAGCTACAATCCCTTAAAAATCTCTATAGGAATGGAACTCTATCTCCTTTGTTAATATATTTTTGAGGTCATCAAAGCTGAAAGAGAATCCTCATCTGCAGAATGCATTTTTCAGGACGATCCATATGTGGAAAATAGAGAAAAGTGGCCACAATCAAAAGCAGCCATCAATTAGCTACTATACATCTCACTATATGTTCCAATTTATTCCTAACCTAGTTACACAAGAAAACGATAAATCCATCTTATCTCTACCCTCGGTGAATGAGATTAAAGAGGTGGTATGGTAATCGAATGCACAGATTGCAAAGTCATACCTCAATAGGACAAACAACAATAATCAAATAGGGAATATAATAATTTTTGGAGGATATAAGAATAACCCAAATTCATCTACCTTCTTCGATTGAAGATCTTTGACATGAAGCTTCCAATTTTGATCTCCAATTCGCAGGACAAGGAGTATATACCTGAGTTTGGAGTCTCCAGAATCGTCGAGTAAGACAAGGATCCCAACTTCTTCACCGTTTGTCCTTTTCTTAGAACGATGGTGGATGTAGAAATCATTTGGTTTGCGAGGCTTGTTGATGGAGCTCAAAAGTGAACATCAGAGATGAAATGGATGGTGTCGCCGAGCTTATCGTGCAAACCCCATATTTTCTCCGGCACCACTTCCAGCTCTTTCTCTTCCTCGACCTCCATTTCCCATTTCATGGAGAACACTAAATCTCCTTTTGTAGGGTTAGGTAATTTCTTTCTTCAAATCGGTTGGCATATCCAATTGATTATTCATTGTCTGAATCTTAATCGCAATACTCACCTTTGAGACGAATGCGATAGAGAAAAACGATCGAGAGAATGAAAGAGATAGATGGAAACATGACGGAGGATTATATGTAGAAACAAGGATACGTATGGAGGGAAAAATCTAAATGTATTTTTTTCTGTATATTTCATTGAATGAAGATGACCATATATACAAGATGAATGAAACAAACTTCCTTATTTACAGTCTATAATTACGAAACTAAATAAGGCTAATTGCTACAATCATGTAAATGATCACGCCATAAAAGCTCTCGTCAACACTCCCCCTCAAGGTGGAGAATGTATATCAATCATTCCCAGCTTGTCAAGAGAGCTATGAAACACTCTCCCACACACGGTCTTCGTCAGCATATCACCAAGTTGTTCCTTGGTGTTGACGTGAGGGAGTTCTACAGTCTTCCTTTCTAAGTGATCTTTGATGAAATGTCGGTACATTTCGACATGTTTAGTTCTGTCATGTTGTACTGGGTTGTTTGCTATCTTCACAGCAGATTCGTTGTCACAGTGTAACTTCATTGGTGACATTAAGGCTATGTTTGGCAGAACAAGTTGAAACTGGAGGCTAAAGTCTGAAATAGAGACTATTGTCTGAATCGGAGACTATTGTCTGAAACTGAACTTTAAAGTGCTGAATCTGATTTACTAACTAAATGGAGTACACCCGTTTGGCAAAAGAACTGAAAATGAGACTGGAAAATATAAAATTACATTAATGGACATTTATTATAGTAAAACAAAATATTTTTTATAATAAATTTTACTACGTGATATTTTAATAAATATTAAGATAACCGGTCAAAATACCAACATGACCCAACTCCCGCCACTGAGAATCTGAGATCACCATTTCCAAATGAAAAATTACACTCTCTATTCCAAAACAATTTACTCAAACAGTCAAATCCATATTACTACGTACTACGTATATTACTTCCACAATTGATGAGTGGGGTTACTATTAATTTTTATAAAGGAGAGGAAGAATGTGCCATCAATATATATTTTGCTGATGAAGATGAGCAGAGCAGAGCAGTAGAGTATGATTCTCCACGGCGATTTGAAAAAGAAAGAGAAGAGCACGACCATAGATTATGATTTGTCGGGCCAAATAGAAGGGTATTCAGCGAACCCAAAAGGGATAATTTAGGTATTTTCTGATCGGCTGAAGCCAAACGTTAGAGGGACTAACGTCTTCAATAAGTTCATATATCTCAGCTTCAGCTAACTTCAGCCCTCCTGCCAAACAATCCTAATTTTATATTTACTAGCTGAACTTTAAAAATTCCAGTTCATTATGGACTGAAGTGGCATGCCAAACGTAGCCTTAGGAGATCCCTAAATCTCTTAAGATTCCTTTTATCCATAAAAGTTCACACACTACATGAACCATTCCTCTGAATTCCGCCTCAGCACTTGATCGTGAGAAGGGGGTTGGGGTTACCAAAATACGGGGATTTTTCTAGGTTTTACCAAAAAACGGGAGTCGGAACTGGGTGTTCCGACTAGAGGTTGGGTTTCCAAAAAAAAAAAGAACTCTCCCCTCCTGTCGGATTAGTGACTTCCGACTAGGAGTTTTTTTTTTGCCGAATTCTAAAGTTTTTGATTTTGAGTATTAAAAACTAAAAGTTTTAAATTGGGCTAAACCTCTAGTCGGAAGTGAGGAATCCGACCAGATTTTTTTAAAAAAATAATTCCACTTCAAGTTATATAAAATTGTGAAAACATAATTTTTTATTTTATATTTTTAATAGCTGCTACAAATTGCCAATTTGTTTAATAATTCCGAAACCATTTTATTTAAATTATTCCAATCATCATGATTCAAATTTTACTTTATTTTATTTATAATATATGTTGAAGTTTAGTCCTGCAGATCTGAAAGCCCAACATGAACTTTGGATATATCAGGAAATGGATCAAGAATTAAGTGTATAAAAGAAATATAAATTAAAAGATGAACAATCGAATACTCAAAAGCCCACTTGTATTAAGTAATTTGACAATTACACAGTAAACTACCCGAACGGTACGTCGGAATAGTGACTAACACAAGAAATCAGAGAGATAATGCTATTCTAGGCTTGAGTATGAAAATGATAACCCTTTACAATGAAACTAATCCTTCTATTTATACTAATGGGGGGTATGGGGTACTTCATGTTGATTGGTTGCTTTATCTAGCCACTTGAAAACACATACACCCACTAGTTGCCGCCATACTTTAGCAATAAATACTCCCTGCCACTTGTTGGCTACCCGTTGCCCGAACGGGTAGTGGACCCTGCTGGAATCATCATTGATCTGGCCGAACCTCGTTCGACACATTGATCTGGAATCATCATTGATCTGGCCCATTATTGATCTGGTCCAAGTATGTTAATTGACCCGAACCCCGTTCGGTACTTATTTCTTCATGAACCTGTTCATCTTCTGAATTCTGGGCTCCTTGGCCGAAGGCTCCTGATACTCACAGAAAGGCTATTTTCAGCATACAGAGTTACTGGGAGAAAAACGGCAGAAAACAGTAGCCCTCGGCACCTGGAGCCCTCGGCCTCAAGGGGCCTTCCACAGGAAGAGCCCTCGGCTAATCACCTACGACCGAGGGTACCTTCCCCGACAAGAATATCCTCTCCACATGCGCCTGGGTCGCCGTACTAAGTACTACGTCACATCCAACCACCGCATTAAATGCGGCCACATGTGAACGCCAGTGACACCCGGTTGTTGTGACCCCTCGGCCGTTGGATGCATGACACGTGTCCCCTTCTCGGATTTATTGCTTCTATAAATAGCACCCCATTCCCCCTTTGTAAACCAGATTCGGAAAACACTTCTCACTCATATATTCAATACACTTTCTCTCTCTTGCCTGCTCTGACTTCTCTCTAGTTACTCCCCGCAGTAACCCTTCGGATACATACCCCCGGGTAGACTATCCATCATTTGGTGCTCTCGTTGAGAGGTCGAATAATCAAGTAAGAAACCCTCTGTAACACCGTCCCCAAGTAAATTTACTTTTTAGTAAATCATGGAATAAACCCTGAATAATGATTTATGAATTTACGAGGTTGTAAATTTTGTTATTACTTTTGCGTGAATAACGAATGGCACGTGGGGCCCACATCGGGAGTGGGGACCACTCGATAATTTCGGGACCACATATTATATTCATCTTGGTCTAGATAATATGAATATGGTGGTGGATATATATACTAGTTGGGCCATGGAAAGGGCTTAAGGTTGACCGGTTGGTCAAACGAGGCCCAATTACCGGTATTGGTAATTTTCCAGATAACAGTCCGAATTGAATTTCGGAGACTTCTAAATTAGAGTTGGAGAATCTAAAATTATTCTAAAGGTCCATATTGATTGAAATCACACAATATATTTTATTTGGCCTGATAAAATAAAATATAGTTAAAACAGTCCGAGAAATACAACTTTCGGGACCGATTGTACACTTCGGGACAAAAAAAGTTGACCTCCCACATGAGTGGGGGCCAACCCACGAATTTAGACACTCAAATAGAGTGTTGGCCGGCTTGTGGGATAAGGAAATATGGGGAGGGGATTATGATATGAAGGAAATGGCATCAAAGATACCTAAGGTGGACCCTCATTCTACACTCATTGGATTAATGAGACAAAAGCTCATCCTCATCCCTCTCTCCCCTCATTTTCGGCCAAGCACACCCCAAGTAAGATAAATAATATCTGAAACTCCATTTTCCTCCATAACCAAGTCAGCTCAAGAAGACAAGGTCCAAGGAGGGAGTTTAAAGAAGGAAAAAGTTAGGAAAAAGTGAGAAGAATTGAGGTAATGACCTTATATTAACTTTTCGTTTATTTTTCCTGCACCATATGAGATATATATCATATGAAGGACACTTAGAATCATTCTACACTTTTAGAAATGTAGAATAAGGAGTTGAAAAGTGATTCTAAGTCCAAGAACGGATTTAAAAGCCAAAACGACCGGTTCGCCGGAAAATAACCTTTTGGAGGTTATTTGTATTGATATGAGTTTTGTGATGATAAAACCATGTTAGGAGCTTAACTAAGGTGTTTCTAGAGTTCGCCGGAGTTCGCCGGAGTTCCACCGGAGTTCCGCCGGAGTTCAACCGAAGAGCGTAGAACACGCTATAACGCATTCAAGGTGAGTGGATGGCTTAATGTCTTGTAACTTTTGGGTTAAGCATGATATTACCTAAGTATATGTTATGTGTGTTCATAATAATGTTTAAATGAATTAAACATGTGATTATCCAATTAAAGTTATTAGGCTTGCATGAAGTGAACTATTGAAATATGCATGATTTGTGAAGTGAAAATGCTCATAAAAACATGTGTGATATGTTTAGATATGAAATGTGCATAAAATAGTTATTTATAACTTAGTACATATTGTGACTAAGTTTGAAACACATTGGATTTGGAATGGCGGATCAACCGAGAGTTGATCGGCGCCGGTTTGGCCTTACTTTACCTATATGCTAATTTTAATGCATGAGTTGCATGGATGATTTTGTTTAGGCCTTAAGACTTGGTTGATGGAGTATATGGGTCTGAGCCCCCGGACCCACATACTCGGAAGAACAGAAGGCACAAGACAACAGAGTGGCGCCCTCGTCGGCCAAGACGCCCCCGTCGGCCGGAAAGGGGCCAACTCGGATTATGGCCCTGAGTCCAAGGAACCCGCGTGCCCTCGTCGGCCGCGCCCTCGTCGGCCGTGCCCTCGTCGGCCACGCCCTTGTCGGCCAAGAAGACCTCCCAGAATCGGATTTTACACTTACTCATTTGTACAGCCCATTAGTGGCTTTGTATTCGGCCCAGTAGCGGTCCAGTTGTAAATGGGCCTCCCAAGCCCAAGGCTTGGGAGCCCAACCCTAATTTTCTCTATAAATACTCCCCTTGGGAGTAGTTATAGGGGTTACAAAATCATTCTATTGAAGCATATATTGCACTTCTCTCTCTAGCTCTCACTTCTCTCTAGATATACTCTATCATTTGGTGCTCTCGTTGAGAGCTAGAACAATCAAGTTAGCACCCTTCGTCGCTACCAAGCACAGCTAACCACTGATCATGGGGAGAACTAAGTCAAACCGCAACCTCATCAGCAAAGCCATCCCTGAGGACCAAGAGCCCAGGGAGCACGATGAGGACGCCACGGCCGACCAGGTCGGCGGAGGGGACCTCTTCCAGGAGGCCTTCAACCTCACAACGGACCTCCGCAACCAACTCAACGGCGGAGTCCCTGATGCCCGCCTCGGCTTGGACAAGAAGCGGGCTGAGAAGACGGATCACGCCCCGGCCCTGCCTATGGCCGCGGCCTCTCCGTCCGTGGATCCGCAGGTCCAGGCCGCGCTGTCGGTCATCATCGCCAGCCTAGCTCAGAACCCCACCGTCCTCAGCGCGCTCTTGCCAAGGACCGGGGGGAACGTCACTCAACCCCCTCATCCCCAACCGTTGGCCATCCAGATAGGCAACGACGAGGGGGTGGTGCCCTAGGACACGGCGTCGTCCCACTCCCACCCTGCTTCCCCTCTTCGGCCTGGGCAGACCCCAGCGCGTGGAAAAGCCTCTGCCTTCAATAGGCTAGGTGACACGCGTCGTCGTCCGGTTTCGGAGAGGATGGCGGGACGGATTGGTGATCCTCGTCCTGGCTCATCGAGGGAAAACTTGGGGTCTGTGTCCCGGACAGCGGACCAGCCCCGCCCGGACAAGGGCAAGGGAAAGTGGCACGAGGATGACGTGCGTCACCAGATCAACGCGGCTCACAACGAGCGCATGAGGAACCAGCCGGGCGGCACTACGGCCACCAGGGACCCCCGGGACGAGGTCATCGCCCAGCTGGAAAGGAGGCTAGCTCAGATGGAGGCCAAGCAGTCGGCCAACATCCCTACGGCCGGCGCCTCCAACGACCCCGGCCTCAACGCGCTCATGAACAAGGTTAGCGCCCTAGAGAGGGAGCTGGCCGAGGGGCGAGGTGACCCCATCATCCAGGTCAGGACCAGGACCCCCTTCACCAACAGGGTCCTCTCGGCCCCCATCCCGGAGAAGTACAGGGGAAACGCCATCAAGTCATACGATGGCCGATCAGACCCCCAGGAGCACTTCAGCCGTTACCAGAACAACATGCTGATGGTGAACGCGTCCGACGAATACCTCTGCCGTTGGTTCCTCTCTACCCTCGAGGGGCCAGCGTACGAGTGGTTCAACGGGCTCCCCGAAGGGAGCATCGACTCATGGCAGGATCTCGCCCAGCGCTTCCTCACTCACTTTGCCGGGAGGAAGCGCGCGAAGAAGTATTTCACCCACCTCCTCTCAGTCAAGCAGCAGCACGAGGAGTCCCTCCGGTCTTTCATTGATCGGTGGACGAGGGAAACCGAGGAGGTCGAGGGGGCCGATGAGCGCACCCTCCTCGCCTTGTATCAGGGAGCCCTCCGCAGCTCCCCGTACGCTAGGAGCCTCATCACCGACCCCCCGAGGTCGTACGCCAAGGCGCTCCAGCGCGGAGGCTTGTATGCCGACGCCGACGAGCTCCACAATCACAAGAGAGAGGGGGGCCATCCCTCCAAGAAGACAAATCCTTCGCCGGTCCCGGGTCCGTCCCCGGCCGGCCAGGGTGCCCAGGGCCGTCACGGCTCTGGTGGACAGAGTAAGAAAGATCGCCACTGGCGGCCGAGGTTGGAACGGTCGGGGGTCTCCCTCACTCACCCGGTCGGCACCATCCTCGATTATGCCGAGAAGCACGACCTCATCGAGCAGGCTCCTCGGCCGGCCGAGGAGATCCTTGCCATCCAGCAGGGCGGCACATACTGCCGGTTCCACAAGAACTCGTCGCACAACACCGACGATTGCATCACACTGAAGAAGGCCATCGAGCGCCTTATTCGCCAGGGGGAACTCTCCCAGTTTGTCAAGGGTGGCCCACGCAAGAACACTTGGGTAAACACCGGCAAACATGGGGGCGAACCCTCTGCGAAGAAGCGGGAGATTGGTAGGCTCAGCGACGACGAGGACTTCGAAGAGCCCTCGCCGAAGAAGAATCACATCCACCTCATCGTAGGTGGGAACACTGGGGGGGACTCCGCCACTCAGAGAAAGAAATGGGCCCAATCCCTTTACATTGGGGAGGTGTCCCACGTCCCCCCCAGCCGAAGAGGCAGCGAACGGAGGCGATCACCTTCACCGACAAGGATCTGCCTCCGGGTACGGAATCACACAGGGACGCCCTCGTCATCCAATGTGAGATCGGTGACTCCATCATCCACCGTACTTACATCGATACGGGGAGCTCCGTCAACGTGATGTACCTGGACACCTTCAAGCAGCTGAAGCTGGACAGAGCTCTGCTGAAGCCGATAAAGACCCCGTTATCCGGCTTCACCGGGGACTCTATCGACGCCGAGGGCACAATAGTCCTCCCCGTGGAGGTCGGTGACGGCCCCCACCGCGCCAAAATTGACATGGAGTTCATGGTAGTCAACCTCCAGTGCGCCCACAACCTGATCTTGGGCCGGCCAGCGCTGGAGGACTTGGAGGCCATCATCTCCATGAAGCACTTGTGCCTGAAGTTCCCCACCAACGACGGCATCGGCTACGCCAGAGGAAACCAGAGGATAGCCAGGGCATGCTACCTCAAACTGACGAGGCCGGCCGAGAGGGAAGGCCAGAGGATAGACACCATCACGGCCGCCGTCGCCATGGATGAGGAGAGACCACATGCGGAGCCGGCCGAGGAGGTCGAGGAAATTCCTCTGGATACCTCCCGGCCGGAGCGGGTTCTCAGAGTCGGAAAGCAACTCCCCCAGGACCAACGAGACGCCATCCTCCTCGTTCTACGGTCATACGCCGTTGTCTTCGCATGGGGCCCGGACGATATGCCAGGCATCAGCCGCCAGGTGATCACTCACCGGCTGACCGTCGATCCGGCCTCCGCGCCTGTCAAGCAGAAGCGGCGCTACTTATCCGCCGACAGGAGGGACTTCGTCAAAGGGGAGGTCGCCATGCTCCTATCAATCAAACACCTTAAAGAGGTGAAGTACCCGACATGGTTGGCCAACGTCGTCCTCGCCCAGAAACCGCCGACGTTCAGAATGTGTGTTGACTACACTGACCTGAACAAGGCGTGCCCCATGGACCCGTTCCCTCTCCCCAACATTGATCAGCTGGTGGACGAGACAGCGGGGTGCGAGTTGATGTCGTTGCTCGATGCTTTCAGAGGGTACCACCAAATCTCCATGCATGAAGATGACGCTGAGAAGACGGCATTCATGACCCCAGAGGGAATCTTCTGCTACCTCGTCATGGCCTTCGGACTCAAAAACTCTGGCGCCACCTACACTAGGATGGTGGCGAAGATCTTCAGAGCGGTCCTTGGCCGGACGATGGAGGCGTACGTCGACGACATGATCGTCAAGAGCAGGCAGGCCACCTCCCACGCCGACGACCTCCGGGAAATCTTTGAAATAATGAAGGAGTTCAGGCTCCGCCTTAACCCCAAGAAGTGCGCCTTCGGCGTCCAGGGCGGCAAGTTCCTTGGCTACATGGTCAGCCGGAGAGGCATCGAGATAAACCCGGAGAAGACGCAGGCTATCATCAACATGGAGCCGCCCCGCAACGTCAAGGAGGTACAGCGACTGACGGGGCGCCTGGCAGCCTTAAACCGGTTCCTCTCCAGGTCAGCCAAGAGGGCACTCCCCTTCTTTCAGATCATGCGGAAAGCCAGCAGCTTCAAGTGGACGACGGAGTGCCAGGAGGCATTCGACGAATTGAAAAGGTACCTATCGTCCCCACCCGTGCTCTCCAAGCCCAGAGCCGGCGAAACCCTCTTCTTGTACTTAGGGGTGAGCACGTCGGCCATCAGCTCCATGCTCATCCGTGAGGACGAAGGGGTGCAGAAGGCCATCTTCTACATCAGCAAGACACTCAGGGAGGCCGAGCTCAGGTACTCCCCCGTTGAGAAGACGGTGCTGGCCATCGTCCACACGGTGAAGAAGCTGGGGCACTACTTCCAGGCCCACGCCGTCCATGTACTGACCCAGCAGTCTCTCGGCGCACTCATGAGGAGCCCCACCAGCTCCTCTAGGATGGTGAAATGGGCGATTTTCCTCAGCCAATTTCAAATTGAGATCAAGCCAAGGCCATCCATCAAAGGGCAAGCCTTGGCCGACTTCGTCATCGAATGCACAGCAAGGGAGACGGCCGTCGCCAACCCCGGGCCGGAACAGGACGATACATGGACCCTGTTCACTGACGGCTCGTCGGCCGCGAAATCATGCGGCGGCGGCGTCGTCCTCATATCCCCTGAAGGATTCAGAGCTTACTATGTCATCCGCTTCAACTTCAGGGTATCCAACAACGAGGCCGAGTATGAGGCCCTCCTCAGCGATCTCAGACTCGCCGCCGGCCTCAAGGCCAAACACCTCAAAATCAAGTGCGACTCCAAGCTGGTAGTGGGCCAGGTGGAGGGATCGTATGAAGCAAAGGAAGGCCGGATGAAGCAGTACAAACAAGCGGCGGAGGAGTTGCTGAAAGCGTTTGACACCCACGAGATCACTCAGATCCCAAGGGCCGAGAACGCCGAAGCCGACATCCTCTCCAAACTCAGCTCGGACACCCCGGAGCACATCTCCCAGTTGGCCAAGATCGAAGAGTTGAGCATGTCCAGTATCCATGCCAGCCCTGTCTTATGCGTCCAACAGCGACCAGAGGACTGGATCTCCGACATCGCCACCTTCATCACAACGGGGGAGCTGCCCCTGGACGAGGAGAGGGCCAAACTTGCCAAACTCAGGGCCCCAAACTACACCGTCGAAGATGGCAAACTCTACAAACGGTCCTATAATGGCACTCTCCTCCGATGCCTGCACCAGGACGAGGCCGACACAGCCATGGAAGAAGTTCATTGTGGCGTCTGCTCCTCACACCAGGGCCCTTTCAGCATGTCCCGGCGTCTCGTCGTCCAGGGCTTCTTCTGGCCGACGATGGCACGCGACTGCGCTGACCTGGCCAGGAAGTGCACCACGTGCCAGGTACTCCAGAAGGCCCCTGGTCGGCCAGCTGTCAACTACGCCCCCGTCAGCACCGCAATCCCATTCTCCAGATGGGGGATTGACCTGGTCGGCCCCCTGCCCAGAGCCGCCGGGAATAACCGCTACATCATCGTCGCCGTCGACTACTTCACCAAGTGGGTCGAGGCGGAGCCCTTGGCCAGCATCACGGGGGCCAGATGCCAAAAATTTGTTTACAAGAACATCATCACACGCTTTGGCGTCCCCCAGGAGATCATATCAGACAACGGCACCCAATTCGAGGCAGCCCCTTTCCAAGAACTCCTCCGGGAGTTTGGGGTAAAGCATCGTTTCTCCTCCGTTGCCTACCCTCAGGGAAACGGGCAGGTCGAGAACGCCAACAGAACAATTATGGAGGGGCTGAGGAAGAAACTCCAGGCCGCAGGAGGTAGTTGGGTCGACGAGCTCCCCAACATCCTGTGGTGCTACAGAACCACGCCGAGGAGGGCGACAGGCGAAACGCCTTTCGCCCTGTGCTACGGCTTTGAAGCAAAGGCACCCACGGAAGTTGCCATCCCCAGCCGGCGGGTGGAACAATACGAGCCTGACGCCAATGAGGACAGCATGAAGATTGACCTGCACCTGGTCGATGAGAGGCGTGAGCAAGCCTACGTCCGAGCAGAGAACTACCGGCGTCAAGTAAAATCATACTATGACGCCAAGGTACGTTCCCGGGAATTTCAGGTGGGGGACTACGTCCTCCGCCGAAGGGAAGCAAGCCAGCCGACAGAGGGTGGCAAGCTAGCATTGAAGTACGAAGGGCCCTACATCGTCAGTGCCGTGGTCAAACCCGGCACCTACAAGCTTAAACGCCCGAATGGGTCCAATGTACCACGAACGTGGAATGTACACCATCTGGTGAAGTTTTATCAGTGATCCGAAGGAGGTGCAGACGGCGAAGCCCTCACCCCTTGACGGGTTACTGATTGAACGCCACCCTCGGCCTCGAGCCACTTATGAATAAAATCATGTTCTGGTTTTTTCTCTGGAATTTAAAGTAAAACATTAGCAGGTGCCCCCGTCGGCCACCTTAGAGCGAAAGGCTCAGGCATGGCCGACGAGGCCCGTTGCATTTGAAGCCTACGAGCAACAAGCACAGGCGCTCCATTGTATTTTGTATCAGCGAAGGGCTCAGGCCTAGCTGAGAGAGCACATCGTCCTGGCCCTGTAAGCCTAGAAGTGAAACGCTCAGGTATGGCCGACGATGTCCCCAGGACGAGGGGCCCGCAAACGGCCCACGTCTTGAAACGGGAAGCTCACCGCGTCGTCCACGCTCCAGATCGCAGGACGACAAGCCTGAAATCATGGCCGAGGTGACAAAATCCCAAAACTCAGGGATGGGCAACGACAGCAGTTGGAAACCGACCAAAAGTCTAGCCCGCGTCATAAATAGGCGACGGGACCCGCCCTGAGATCACGGACGTTATAAACGAAGTCCGAACCGGCTGAAGGACGAGCACACCCTTCGGCCGAAGCCTGAAAGAAGGATACCCCCCGAAACGAAAAAAAAATATATATATAAGGGGAAAAGAGGGAAGCCGACAGCCGCGCACACTAGCCGGCCTCGAGCAATGAAAAAATAAAACCCCCACAACTCAGGCCCAACTAGGCCAAGTACATATCAGTTGAACACAAGTGTAGTACCACTGACAGGTAACATGGACGACACGTCCACACACTACAAGGGAATAATCAAGGCCGAAACACACGCCTATAAAACCCTAACTGCATCGGTTGGGTGACACGCGAGAGGTGACCTTCATCGGCCATAGTCCTTTGAGGCACCAACGTTTGGTATGAAACAAAGCATCGCAATCCTGAGGATGACTAGGATGAAGCGGGCACTTATCACACCCGCGAAAGGATCAAGCAATCAAGAAACAACCTCTACTTGCCACAGCATCTCGGATGGCCGACGCAGGCACTGGAACCAAGGCTGTTGGTCAAGCGAAAGTTCTTTGGGAATTCGTTTAAGTGTTTCCCAAACACTTAGAAAAAAATCCTGAGAAAAGAGAGGGTTCCTCAACAAGGAACCATGGCTAGCCGACGAAGGTAGGACCATCTCCTTGGACAAGCCATTCGTTATCCAGCACCCTCATCGGCCACAAGCCGCGCCTAACATTTATACTTAGAAAATTATCTAAGTACTCAAATGAAGGAACTCTAGCCGAGGCGGGTACCAGTATACTCCAAGGCCGTTAGCTACCTACACCTCTGCATGTGTACTTAGAAAAATTCTAAGTTCAAAAAGATCAAGGTTAAGGTGCCCTTATCGGCCACAACACAAAGGATACAGGCCGACAACGACACTGGCTCAAACACTTGGGACATCTCCCAGAGCATTTGTCAAAAATGATGAATCCAAGGCCCGGACGGAGCGGACACCACGGTCAAGGCTGAAAAGGGAAGCACCTAAAGGGATCCAAAACACTTAGGAAATTTTTGAAAAAAAATCCTAAGTGTTATGGTAGCCAAGAACCACCGGCCAAGCCGACAAGGCCACCAGACCACAAGGAAGCAACTGTAAGAACCCAAAAACACTTAGGAAATTTTTCGAAAGAATCCTAAGTGTTATGATACTACATCAACACGGTCAGGCCGACCAAGCCACCAGACCGGGAAGAAGGCATCCAAGTGAACCCAAAACACTTAGGAAATTTTCTGAAAAAATCCTAAGTGTTATGGTAGTAAAGCAACGACGAACAAGCCGACCAGGCCACCAGACAGGGTGGACGACCTCACGGACGTAGCGGACACTCCCGGGTCACCCAAGTTATGACCTTGACACTTAGACAAATTTCGGAATTGAAATAACAAATAGCAAACAAGCATGCAAGGAATTCAAAGCCGATCAGGACAGCAAAATATTTTCATATATATTCAATTCAGAACAAAGGTGGGCTCTTCGGCCGTTACATCATTTGGGCAAAAATGAAAACTAACTACAAAGGAGTAGCCGATCAAGCCTCTGGAGCACCTCCATCTGCGGCTGGCTCTTCGGCCTCGTCTGCTCCCTCTTCGGCCTCAGCCTCCTGGCCGGCGGCTGCAGCACTTGTGGCATCGTCCAAAAAATCAAACTCAGTGTAATCCGGCTCGCCAAGGCCGGAGCTTTCAATTGGGGACTCCCGCTCCGACAAGGGAAGCTTTGCCTGCTCTTCTGGATCCTTCATCAGCTTCGGCAGCTTCAGGTTCCGTCTAGCCCACCCAGACGTATAGTTCATGGCTTTCAAAGCACGAGAGAGCCGCCGACACAGGAGCCTTTGCATCCGCTCCTGGCCCATGTTATAATACACGGACATCTCTCGGCTGAAATACTCCTGGCCGGCGGGGGAGTTCATCCCCCAACTCTCAAGCCTGGCGGCCACCACCCCGTAGCACCAGGGAAGCCTCTCATCGGCCTTCCACCCATCGGCCAGGAACTTCTCGACGGCCTCATCAGCAGCCCTCACGACGGCGGCCTCGGCCTCAGCCTTCGCCTTGACGGCCTCCTCGCTCTTGCGCCGCTCGGCCTCCAGGGCCCTTTGGGACTCCTCGAGCTCCCTTTTGCTATCCTCGAGCTTGGCCAGGGCATCGTCCCTGGCTGCGGCGGCTTCATCGGCCCTGGCCTGCAACGTCCTGGCATCCTCCCGGAGCCGGTCCAGGCAAGCTACCGCCTCGTCGGCCGAGGCGGCCTTCTGCTCCAGCTCCTTCAAGCGAGCTATCTCTCGGTATTGCCTCTTGTGGCTCTCCATAAGCATGAAGGCACTCTGCAGAAACAAGGGAAACAAAAGTCAGGCAAATGGTTCTACACGGACGACGAGAAAAAACAACACTTACAAAGGACAGTAACTTACTTGGACGAGGAGGTCCATGCCGCCCTCGTAAATCTTAACGTCCCCGAGCTTCTTCAAGTAAGCCCGATCTTTGGCCGGCATGGCCTGGGCTAGGACGTCGTGGCCCAGGACAACATCATCAAACACACCCCCGCCGACGGGGTATTCTACCATCTTCTGGTAGGTGGCACCGGCTATCTCCTTGCCGGCCCTCTTCGTCCTCGGTTCCTGGACGAGAGGAAGCGACGGGGCAGCATCACCAGCAACAGTCAAGTCCACGACGGGACCACCATCGTCCACGCTGGGAACAGCCAGAGTACCGGCCTCGGTAGCCGGGGAAGGAGAAGGTGCCCTTTTCGTCTTCTTGGAGACATTCAGGCCGGTCTCAGTTAATTTCTTCTGGCCGTCAGCGGCCGGCCTTTTCTTCTTCGACGGAGTAGGCTTTGGGGCCGCATCAGTAGTAGCCCCGCTCCCACCGGCCGCGGCACGTCTGGCCGCCTCGGCCGCCTTAGCAGCCAGCTCCTCGGCCGCCTTGGCCTTGGCAATAGCCATTATGGAACGTCGGTCCATGGCAAAATCTACAAAGGAAAAACACAACGGATTAGTAAGGCAAAGGAACAAAACATAAAGACAGAAAGCCGAAGAAATAATTACCATCGGCCTCAGCAAGGATGCCCAAATCCGGGCCGTCGGCCTCTTCAAAGGTGGTGGTCATCCTCGGCCAGAGTTGGAGGTCATCCTCCTTATCGCCATACAAATGATATCTAAAGAATCCGAGAGCGGTCATCTTGTATTCAGTAACGTAATCCTTCACGCTCCTCGGCCCCCCTTCCAGGAAAGCCTCCACCTGAGCGTCCAAGATCGAGCTCTTCGGTGGGTCATGGAGATTGAACCTCCCGGTATGGCCGAGAGAGGGGAACTCGGTGCCACTCTTACCCAGGGATACGAAAATGAACTTACTCTTCCACCCATGAATGGACGAAGGCAAGTCCGTGAAGCTCCTCTTCTTCGGCAGCTGTTGAAGAGTAGCATAGGCCGCACAGCTGTTGAAGAGTAGCATTGGTACAAATTCATGAAGAGGGCCGTTGTCGGCCTGTAGCCTAGCTCCTCACACCGGAGCAAAAACCCCACCATCAAGGAGTAGCTGTTCGGCGTCAGCAAGGCCGGAGGAAGCCCTACCATGTCTAAGTACTCAGTGATGAAAGGGTGAAGGGGGAACCTCAACCCCTTAGCAAAACTCATCGGGTATACTCCAAAGTATCCCGGTGGCGGAAGAAGAACATGGTCCGTCGGCCTGGGTGCCCTAACCCGCCCGAACGGCCCCACGTACATCTGGGCAACAAGATAGTCGGCAGCATTGCTCTCCGGCTTGATCAAGAAAATATTGGTGAGATCCAGGTAGGAGATGCCCGACCCATTCTTCGGCCTCCTCACCCTCTTCGGCTTAACTGCTCCCTTCACGGCAGACACCGGCCTCATGCAGGGAATGACAGCAGAGGTGGACGCCCCGTCCACCACTCGGGACGCACCTACGTCCTCACCCTTTGAAGAGGAGGCGGACTCCTCGTCCTCGCCTTCCTCGTCCACCGGCTCTTCGGATTTGTAGGGACTTAAATGCTCTATCTCCTCCTCGAACTCCTCGAGCACCTCGTAGTCAAGTGATCTCGTGGAGGGCTGGTCGTCATAAGGGTAGTAGTCTTCGTTCAAGCTCTTCATAACTACTACTACGGGCCTAAGGAGATTAACTAAAGATCTAAGGGTGCTCAAACACCTAACACTAGATCACTAGCCTAGGAAGCAAAATATGAAAAGTGAGGAAGATCGTGATGAACACTAACCTTGAACAACGACGAACACGAAGAACAAGCTTGGGAGTTTATCTCTCTAGAAAAATGGGCAACACTTCGACAATTCAGAATGCAAATGTGATTCCTCGTCGGAGGGGAAGGGGTATTTATAGACCCCTCCACCCAACGGTCACTACACGTGGCACTCTCCCAATGGCCACATCAACGGCCACCAATGGGAGGCAACCACGTCACCAACGGGCCAGGCCCAACCCACATCAACAGCCCACTGGCAAACCAGACTCCAACGGCCTACACACTTGCCGGCTTTACAAGTACCAGCAAGCGCCCACAACGTCCCACTTGCTCGCCAAGATCACAACTGCCAAACAATAAGGAGACGGCAACGGCCAGGAACGTAACGGCCACAGGACCAAATGAACAAAGAAGCCCACAGCCATCGGCTCCTCGTACTAACCCTTGATGATAACTCTCTACAAGCGATCTGCGCACAAGGGTTCTCCCACAGGGTTACCTTGGCCAGAAAATCGCCATGAGGGTTGGATTCAGGGGGACTACGGAGAGACCGCTTCGGCCAGGGACTCATGCAACTCCTTCACCCCTCACACTCTTCGGCCTGAAGCAGTGGGGGACTGGGGGACTACACCGGCCTCAACAAAACAAAAGAAAATGCAAACAAGGTAACCACAGAGCATGGCCACATCGGCCACGCATCACACTGCACCTCGTCGACCGAAGGCACACATCGTCCTCCGCCATCACTTAATCACGGGGGGCTCTTCGGCCAGAAACACGAAAGCTAATCAATAACGGCCAAAAGGAGTGCGCAAACACCCTCATCGGCCATCCAAAGGGAAAGACGCCATCGTCCTCGAAGCAAGGACCAACTTCAGTGGCCTCATCGGCCCAAACACAAACTTCAACCATCAGCGCCCAAGCAAAACGTGCCTTCAACGGCCACCATTGAAAGAAGGACACTCAACGTCCCAAAACGAAGACATCAAGTAAACAACGGCCTCCCTGTCCACAACGAGGAGCAGGTAACGGCCAAGGGCAACAAAGCACAGGAATCTACTCTCCTTCACTTCGTCTACGTCTCAGCTTAGAGAGTGGGGGACTCCTGATGGAGTATATGGGTCTGAGCCCCCGGACCCACATACTCGGAAGAACAGAAGGCACAAGACAATAGAGTGGCGCCCTCGTCGGCCAAGACGCCCCCGTCGGCCGGAAAGGGGCCAACTCGGATTATGGTCCTGAGTCCAAGGAACCCGGGTGCCCTCGTCAGCCGCGCCCTCGTCGGCCGTGCCCTCGTCGGCCACGCCCTTGTCGGCCAAGAAGACCTCCCAGAATCGGATTTTACACTTACTCATTTGTACAGCCCATTAGTGGCTTTGTATTCGGCCCAGTAGCGGTCCAGTTGTAAATGGGCCTCCCAAGCCCAAGGCTTGGGAGCCCAACCCTAATTTTCTCTATAAATACTCCCCTTGGGAGTAGTTATAGTGGTTACAAAATCATTCTATTGAAGCATATATTGCACTTCTCTCTCTAGCTCTCACTTCTCTCTAGATATACTCTATCATTGGTCTAGTCTTGTTTATTGATTATGATATAGGCCCTATCTAGTATGATATGTGGTAGATCATAGGTCGGGTGGAGTACCCAAGGATCGGGCGGTATCCTCAAAACTCGGTTATATAGGGTGGAGTACCCAAGGATCGGGCGGTATCCTCAAAACTCGGTTATATAGGGTGGAGCACCCAAGGATCGGGCGGTATCCTCAAAACTCGGTTATATAGGGTGGAGTACCCAAGGATCGGGCGGTATCCTCAAAACTCGGCTATATAGGGTGGAGTACCCAAGGATCGGGTGTGTATCCTCAAAACTCATAGATTACTATTTAGTAATTCAGGACCGAGTGGTGTTCCTATGATTATTTGATTGGGACAGGAGGAGTCCTATACACTCATAGGTCTATGGATGGGTTGTGGTTTTAAGTCAAGGATATTGACTACTATTATTTTTCCCAATTAAACAATGACCTACGGGTCGGGTATTTCCAAGTGTATATAAGTACTCATATGTATTTTGTAACTTGGGGTAAGGAAGTATAAGTATATGTATCACCCTATGTTTGGGTCTTATACTTGAAACGTTAGTTACTCTACATTTAGCTTGCTACTTGCTCGGTACTTGTACTGACCCCTTCGGGGGGCCCCACCATTTCAGGTTGAAGGTAGAGCCTGTTGTCTACACCTTTGCACGGGTGGAAAGAATCTAGAGGAAGACGTGGTTCGTGCTTCCTTTATTATTTTAAATCATAAACTATGTTCATGGATACTTTTGTAATATTACATTGTTTTGGCGTGCGAGCCTACGTTTTGCCATATGTGGCTTATGATTGACCGTCGAATATTTTCCGCTATTCATTCAATATATGATGTGATGTTGTTATGTATGTTTACTACTCAGTATGGTGTGAACGATGTTCATGAACGCCTTGTGTGATTATGTGAGGTTGACTTGCGAGTGACGTCACTTAATCAATTAAGTGGTATCAGAGCCATCTCACTTTCTAAACTATGTAGTCAACCTCTCACAAGAGATTTTACAGAAGAGTTTTACCGAAAACCATGAGCATTGTATTTTGACGTTTGTAGAACTATTGTTACCTAGGTTGCAAAGTCTCTAGTTGTTAAGATGGTACCCTTAACAATTGGTATGTCGGTGACTTGGGCCGATATGTGTCTATAACGTGTTCCGTCAATTGACATTGATTGGAGTCTAATGACTCGTTCAAATTTCTTTGTAGAAATGAAGGGTAGACGTATGCCGACGAGGAACAACCCTAGGGGACTAGCTGCGGGAGCCTCCGTGGGGGCTAGCTGAGCCACATCCCTTGGCTTTAGGGGGAGAAGAGGAGGCCGTGGAGGCCGTGGAGGCCACCGCGCCCAAACAGTGAGCGATGGCCACGTGAGCTCGGTGTTTGAGACTAACACCGAGAACTATGATCCGACTTTCGTTCCGGAGACGGAGCATGAGGAAACCCCATATGATGGGGGCGATTTCCACACGAATGATGATGATGATGACAATAGTGAAAGTGATGCCCGTTTTGCTCAGATGGGTGAGCTATTTGAATGGTATCAAAAGGAAAAGCTGAGGAGGGATCTTAGACGCCAAGCTAGGCGTGCCTCTCAAAGCGGATCGGGCCAAGGGAGCCGGGGGGCTTCAAGGGCTCTTTCAGGGGCATCTCGGGATAGACGTGAGGGAGATTTCTGTGTGAGGATCTCCAAATACCTCAAGGAGGCTAGAGCCTTGGGGTGCAGGTTGACGTGCACTTGTCGTGAGGTGCACTCAAAATAATTTATCAATACAACACTAATACGTAGTATAGTGAAGTAAGGTTCGTATCCACAGGGAAAGGAATATTTATCTTTTATGTAACTAGTAACAAGTGGGGTTTTGTTGGATGATTTAATTTAATTTAAAACTAAGATGAACAACTTATATGAGTTTAATTAATAGAGATGAGGACTTGGTTTTGCTTTTATGCACTTAATGAAATGTTCATCGATCCCGGTTATATCTTTAACTATCTTCCTCTCGAATACTCAATCGAGGAGTATATCCAGTTCATCGAGGGTAGTTATTAATAACGAGACACATTCATTAATAAAACTTACTACCGAGTTAATATAGAACAAGCGTCGTATATTGGCCCGATAGTAGCAATAAACTTAAGATGAAAACGATTGAGATTGATAACCTCAACACAAGCGGTTTATTGGTTTAATCAATATAATTAATTCCCCTTAGATTATCAACCATGAGACGCATGCATTAATAATCCAAGTTTTACTACCGTTGAAAGAACCGAATTAATAACAAGCGTATTAATCGATTGATTCTAGTAATAATTAATATATGAAACAAAACTAGTTGATCCTTTAAGTAATGTTCAAAATATTAATATGAAATATGAATAGGAATTAATTAATACTCAAGGAAGAATATTAAAGAGTATGAATCCTACTATAGTTAATATCAAGATGTTAACTAATTGTCATCTTAGTAACACTCCCCAATATTAACATAGAGGAAGAAATAACTATTACTATAACTAATGTCAAGATGTTAACTAATTGTCATCTTAGTAACACTCCCCAACATTGATATAGAAATACTATTTAAAGGAAGAATTAATATTCAAGGAAGAAAATTAAAGAGAATAACTCACAACTTACAAATTCATTAAGCTTCAAAGTAGCAAAACCAAGATGGAAGAGTTTAGCTCCTCATTTGGAGACTAAACATGAAGAAAATATAAACAAAGAACTATTCTAGACTGAGCTTAGAAGTATATAGGAATTGGTTATCTTTATGGGGAGGAAAGGGGGGTATTTATAGGCTTTTTAGGCTTGCAGGGTCTTGTACCCGATCGGGCTGTAAGGGCACTCAATCGGGTACTTGGTTGTTTCGCGGAAGTATAAAAAACTGGCTTATACCCGATCGGGTATGTCGGCC
The DNA here is from genome assembly GCA_945859875.1 of Cuscuta europaea. Classification (NCBI taxonomy): domain Eukaryota; kingdom Viridiplantae; phylum Streptophyta; class Magnoliopsida; order Solanales; family Convolvulaceae; genus Cuscuta; species Cuscuta europaea. The sequence goes on from CAMAPE010000002.1 coordinate 8,482,605, forward strand.
ACCCGATCGGATATGAACACTCGATCGTGCCAAAATCTCCCCTGCATGTTGCCTTGTCCCGGATCTGATCCGATTTGATTTTTCAACAAGGAACCCGATCGGGGTATAGGTCATACCCGACCGGGTACAACACCAAAAATCAGAATCTTGAGAATTTTTTCACCTTCCTCCCATTTGTGATGTTCACCAATGGTCCCTAGAGTGATTTTGGACCTATTTGAGCTCAGTGTAAACCTAATCTAAACAAATTACAAACATTTTTACAACTTAAACTATTACACCAAAAGTGTGTAATTTCCAAAGTAATAATCAATCAAAACTAATTAAAACACGGAAACAAATATGTAATTTACATGAATGTCAACTCCCCCACACTTAGTTTCTTTACTCGACCTCGAGTAAAACCAATTGTTTATACAATGTTCATCAAAAGATCATAAGTTCAAAGATAGTAAGAAATAAGAAACTAAGACTACCAAGTATTGTAAATGAGTTTACAGAACAACATTTCCTTGGGTTTAAGGGTCTTCTATGCTCCTTACTTCTTCTTTTCCTCTTCTCCTTTTCTTCTTCTCCTTTTCTTCAACAGATGATGTCCTGCAAAACAACTTTCTCTCATATCTCTCGTTTTGTCTAGGAGCCTTTTCAAGTTTTCATCCTAGCATCTCTTTTTGTTTTTCTTCCTCACCACTCACTCATTTTTTTATATAAGCCCATATTGCTGAGATTGCCCGTTTTTGGGTTTTCAACCTAACTAGCATTTATTTCTTTTATTCTTTGTTTTTGTTTTTGTGTGTACAAAGAGTACAAGAAAATAATGCTTAGTATAAGGTAAAAAAGGGAATTTAACATACCACTAGATGAGTCTTCCTCCCCCACACTTGGACCAAGGCATTGTCCCTAATGCCCGCTTTCGCCTCCGTAAAAGCTTCCTCCAAAGCCACTCCCGTGCATGTCATCACCGCCTCCCTCTCCCGTAGTGGTGTCCCTGCCATCATAACCTCCCCCGCCAGAACTAGAGCCACCAAAATTACCCCAATCGGAGGGGTTATACCAAGATGGTGGTGGGGGAAGAGCGGTCATAGAAGAGAAGTTCCCGTAGTGGGCCATATATGAGTACATAGGACCATAAGTCCTACGATAATCTTCTTCGTAGCGGTGGAGATCGGCTTGGCGTAGCTCCTCCATTCTTTGGAAAGCCGTTTGTTGTTCTGCCTGGTACTCCTCTAGTCTTTGATCCCTTGCCCTTTGCTCCTCCCGGTAGTGGCCAATTTCTTCTTGAAGATGGACAAATTGTCCTCCCATGTTTCGGTATTCAAGGCCTATATTTTCAAATCCGGTTAGGAGGGATTGTTGACCCGCCAAAATTTGTTGGAGGATGTCTTGTGGTGGTGGGTTGTGAGGGGGGTCGGGAACATCATGTTGGGCATTGTGTTGGGCTCCTTGGACTTCTTGATGCTCGAGTAGGCCGGGTTGGTCCGATTGTGCTTGAAAATGTGGTGGAATGGCATTGGGAAGCAAATAATGTGTGATTTCAAAGCTTGCCATTTTATACCTAAGTTTAGGTATGTCTTTGGAGGGGATGGGGAAGTAGATGGTTGGTTTGGGTAGGATATGCCACTTGTAGTGGTTTCTCCCGTTGTAGTCTTTGTGGGCGAAGGAGATGCACCCCGCGTTTCCAAGCCAAGTCAAATTCATTAAACAATGGTCGGCTATTGGTTCATTATCCACATAGCCGAATTTGGAGGCCAAATGCATAATGACCCCCCCCCCCCCCCCCCCCCCCCCCGACAACTATATTCCCTGTTTTCTTGCAAGCTTTGTCTAAATGGTCCCACATCAAGTTGCAGAGGTTAAATTCCACGGGTATTTGGAAGAGGGCTAGGGTGAGGATGGCCACGTTCCCCATCCGAGTGTGGTGGTTGTTAGGGCGACCGAGCAAACAATTGGCCAAAAACTTTAGGAAAAGTCGGAGAATAGGATGTTGAACGTGACTAATTGAAAGTTTAGACACGCTCACATTCAATTCTCCGGTCATTTTAGCCCATAAAGTGTGGCCATCTATTGTATTTTCCGGTATTCCCCTCTCATGGGCCACGGGGATGCCAAAATGTTGGGCAAACTCACGTCTCGTTATAGAGTATTCGGTGTTAAATAACCGAAACGTGAGTGTGTCATTATTGAAGTCCTCCACTTCCTCACGTTCTTCAAATTTGGCCGAGCTCAAGAATTCATATATCACTTTCTCATTACAATTATATTTCATGTCAAATATCAAATCCATATCCAACACATGAAATAAATTGCGCATTCTTTTCAACAATCCTAAACTAGTGAGAGCTTCATGACATAAAAATTTAGAGGGGATGACTTGCCTTTTAATTTGAGCCAAGAAGCGTTGCCTTTGATTTCCTGGGCCGTAACGGACATCCTCGAAGCCTTAAATTGGTCCCCTAGCATTTGAACTCTCTGCCCTGTCTCTTTTGGGTGCCATGGTTGAGCTTTTGGAGCTTGATTTTTGGAGAAGGGGTGAGATGGGTAGGGTTTCGGTTTTTGTGGTATATGGTGAGAGGGATGGTTTTGTGGGTATGAGGTTGTAGAGGAGAGTGAGGGGAAGATTTTGCTTGTTGTAGGAGGTGAGTTGGGTGAGAGATGAGGGAGTATTTGAAGAAAGAATGTTCGAAAATGGTGGGTTTGGGAGAGAGGGTTCGAATTTGGGAAGTTGATTTGGGGAAGATGGTGTGTTTGGGCGCTGAAATGGGTTAAAAACTCGTGTACCCGACCGGGTACCCCGACATACCCGATCGGGTATGCTTGTATTTCTTCAAAATCCGAGCTGCTACCCGATCGAGTTGGGGTATACTCGATCTGGCAATTTGGTGCGAACTAAATTCCGGTTTAAAAATTTAATTTACCCGACCGGGTGTATGGGTGTACCCGATCGGGTACTTTGCTACGAACTAAATTAACCCTTTTTTTCAAAATACACCCGACCAGGTACATGTGTACACCTGATCGGGTATGTGCTTGTTTTATTAAATTCAGCCCAGGAGTTGATACCCGATCGAATAGACCGGGTACTCGATCGGGTAAGTTGCTACGAGATTTTTTTGAAATTTTTGAGCAATACCCGACCGGGTGGGTAGTGGTACCCGATCGGGTATAGTATTATTTTCAACCCCTGAGTCGATCGAGTATGGGTTACCCGATCCAGGCTTATTCGATTTTTTTGCCTATACCCGACCGGGTACATGTGTTGCCCGATCGGGTATAATGCCTCAAACCATTTTTTTCTTTTTTTTTTGGAAAATGCAAGAACACACACAAAAATGAATGAAAATAAAAAAAATATATAAACTTGGGTTGCCTCCCAAGAAGCGCTTGATTTAATGTCGCGGCACGACGTTATTTTTATTTTATTTTCTTTTATGTGGGATCATGAACATCCATTGTTCCATTTTTCTTTTTCGGCCTTCTCCAGTAAGGCCGGGATTTCTTCCCTGTTATCACTTCAACCCCAGGTGGGATCCATTCTCCTTTTGAAAATTTGATCAATTCTTCTTTTTCAAAAAGTGTGATTTTCTCAGGGTTTTTTTCAACAAAAATATTCAGGGTTTGTGGTTCACAAACATTTATAGAACAAAGAGATTGGTATTTAATTTGTTTTTTCGTAGAATTAAAAATGTTGAATTCTACCTTTTGATAATCAAACTCTAAAGTTAACGAACCATTAGACACGTCTATTTTTGTTTTTGCGATTTTTAGAAAAGGTCTACCCAAGAGGATGGGTGTTGTTTGATTATCATCTCCCATTTCGAGGACGTAGAAGTCAACAGGGAAAATCAGATTTTCAACTTTTACGAGTACGTCCTCTATGACGCCCTTGGGGTATGTATTAGACCTATCCGCCAATTGGATTACCACACCAGTTTCATTCATTGGGCCAAGTTTTAGAGACTTGTATAATGAATATGGAATGACATTGATCGAAGCCCCTAAATCCAACAAGGCCCTTGGAAATAAAGTGTCCCCTATTTTGCATGGGATTGTGAACATGCCTGAATCGCTACATTTCTCGGGGAGTTTCTTTTGAAAAATTGCCGAGACACGTTCACCAACCTCCACCTTTTGTTTTCCCTTTAATTTGCTTTTTCTTTTTATTGTGCATAATTCTTTTAAAAATTTAGCAAAACGGGGAACACTTTTGATTAAGTTAAGGAGCGGAATGTTTACCTCGCATTTGGCGAAAGTCTCATATATGTCAGCATCTTTCTCCAGCTTCCTTGTTTCCTTCAGTGCTTCGGGGAATGGGGGTATTGGTTCATATGAGGACAATGGTGGAAACTTTGCTTTTATGGTCCTCTCTTCCGGTTGAAAATCTTCTTCGAGGCCAACCTCCTTTTCATCTTTCTCTTCTTCCCTATGCACCTCTTTCAATGTCGTCTCACTCCTTAACATGATTGCATTAACATGTTGTCTTGGGTTTAGCTCCGTTTGGGAGGGGATTCTACCTGAATCTTTTGCCTCGAGCCAGCTCACAGCACTCGAAATTTGGCTCATTTGGTTCTCCAAATTTTGAATGCTAGATTTAGTCGTTTCTTGAAATTGGGCCACACTTTGTTGTATCGTTGATACACTCATGGTAAGTGCTCGAATCATGTCTTCAGTGGACATATTTGAGCTTGAAGTTTGTCCTTGGGAGGGCTGGTTGTATTGTTGGGAAGAAGAATTTGGTTGTTGAGGATTTCCATACCTTAAATTTGGATGATCTCTCCATCCTGGATTGTATGTGTTGCCATGCGGATCGTACCTGCTTTGACCTTGGAACCCCAATGCGTTGACTTGTTCGGGATTCTCCTCTTGTAGTGTTGGGCAAGAATCGGTGGGATGCCCTTGTGTTGAACATATGCCGCAGACCTTGACTTCTTTTGTTTTTGGATTTAAGAGAAAATCTTTAACCAAAGAAGTCAAGCCGGCCACTTGACTTTCCAACGAGTTGTTGGATTCTGCCGCCATGCATAACTCGTTTTGATGATCACCGATCATAGTGTCTGCAATTCTCGGCCAACTCTGAGATAAGGTTTATAGCTTGAGAAGGGGTTTTGTTGACAATTCCCCCTCCACATGCGGCATTTATCATCCGCCTATCTTCATTGCAAAGACCATCATAGAAGTATAAGATGAGGTCTTGCTCTGAATAGTCGTGATATGGATAGCTTGCACATAGTTTCTTGAATCGTTCCCAATATTCGTAGAACGATTCATCATCCTTTTGCTCCACGTTGCTAATTTGCTTTTTTAGAGAGGAGGAGACAGAGGCAGGGTAATATCTTTCTAGGAATGCTTTCTTCATGGCCGCCCATGTACCTATATTTCCTGAAGGAAGGTAGAATAGCCAATCCTTTGCGGTATCCTTTAGAGAAAATGGAAATGCCCGCAGTTTGATCTGTTCTTCTGTCACACCGTTTGGACACATGCTTGTGCAAACGACGTGAAATTCCGAGAGGTGTTTGTTCGGATCCTCTCCTCTCAGGCCATGGAAGGATGGCAGTAGATGAATGAGCCCAGATTTTAGCTCAAACGTATTACCCTCATCAAGTGTAGGGAAGGTGATACACAGTGGTTGTTGATTCAAGTTTGGAGCTGTGAGCTCCCTCAGCGTTCTTGTTTCAAGAGTCATAGTGATTGACTCTTCGGTGTCGCTAGAATGAGAACTAGCACTTGATGATTCCTCCGAAGAAGTATTCGGAAATAAATTCCTAAACCTTTCGAAGGCTTGTTCTATTTCGGGCTTTGTTTGGTAGGTGATTTGGTTTATAGATCGGTGTTTAACCATATACTCAAAGCACAGAAATAGAAAAATAAGCACTCTTTATATTTTTGTTTAATATTTTTTTTTTATTTTTCTTGAAATGAAATAAAAGAAAAATTATTGCCTTTCCCCGGCAACGGCGCCAAATTTGACGTGCACTTGTCGTGAGGTGCACTCAAAATAATTTATCAATACAACGCTAATACGTAGTATAGTGAAGTAAGGTTCGTATCCACAGGGAAAAGAATATTTATCTTTTATGTAACTAGTAACAATGGGGTTTTGTTGGATGATTTAATTTAATTTAAAACTAAGATGAACAACCTATAAAAGTTTAATTAATAGAGATGAGGACTTGGTTTTGCTTTTATCCACTTAATGAAATGTTCGTCGATCCCGGTTATATTTTTAACTATCTTCCTCTCGAATACTCAATCGATGAGTATATCCAGTTCATCGAGGGTAGTTATTAATAACGAGACGCGTTCATTAATAAAACTTACTACCGAGTTAATATAGAACAAGCGTCGTATATTGGCCCGATAGTAGCAATAAACTTAAGATGAAAACGATTGAGATTGATAACCTCAACACAAGCGGTTTATTGGTTTAATCAATATAATTAATTCCCCTTAGATTATCAACCATGAGACGCATGCATTAATAATCCAAGTTTTACTACCGTTGAAAGAACCGAATTAATAACAAGCGTATTAATCGATTGATTCTAGTAATAATTAATATATGAAACAAAACTAGTTGATCCTTTCAGTAATGTTCAAAATATTAATATGAAATATGAATAGGAATTAATTAATACTCAAGGAAGAATATTAAAGAGTATGAATCCTACTATAGTTAATATCAAGATGTTAACTAATTCTCATCTTAGTAACACTCCCCAATATTAACATAGAGGAAGAAATAACTATTAGTATAACTAATGTCAAGATGTTAACTAATTGTCATCTTAGTAACACTCCCCAACATTGATATAGAAATAGTATTTAAAGGAAGAATTAATATTCAAGGAAGAAAATTAAAGAGAATAACTCACAACTTACAAATTCATTAAGCTTCAAAGTAGCAAAACCAAGATGGAAGAGTTTAGCTCCTCATTTGGAGACTAAACATGAAGAAAATATAAACAAAGAACTATTCTAGACTCAGCTTAGAAGTATATAGGAATTGGTTATCTTTATGGGGAGGAAAGGGGGGTATTTATAGGCTTTTTAGGCTTGCAGGGTCTTGTACCCGATCGGGCTGTAAGGGCACTCGATCGGGTACTTGGTTGCTTCACGGAAGTATAAAAAACTGGCTTATACCCGATCGGGTATGTCGGCCACCCGATCGGGTATGAACACTCGATCGTGCCAAAATCTCCCCTGCATGTTGCCTTGTCCCGAATCTGATCCGATTTGATTTTTCAACAAGGTACCCGATCGGGTATAGGTCATACCCGACCGGGTACATCACCAAAAATCAGAATCTTGAGATTTTTTTCACCTTCCTCCCATTTGTGATGTTCACCAATGGTCCCTAGAGTGATCTTGGACCTGTTTGAGCTCAGTATAAACCTAATCTAAACAAATTACAAACATTTTTACAACTTAAACTATTACACCAAAAGTGTGTAATTTCCAAAGTAATAATCAATCAAAACTAATTAAAACACGGAAATAAATATGTAATTTACATGAATGTCAACTCCCCCACACTTAGTTTCTTTACTCGACCTCGAGTAAAACCAAATGTTTATACAATGTTCATCAAAAGATCATAAGTTCAAAGATAGTAAGAAATAAGAAACTAAGACTACCAAGTATTGTAAATGAGTTTACAGAACAACATTTCCTTGGGTTTAAGGGTCTTCTATGCTCCTTACTTCTTCTTTTCCTCTTCTCCTTTTCTTCTTCTCCTTTTCTTCAACAGATGATGTCCTGCAAAACAACTTTCTCTCATATCTCTCGTTTTGTCTAGGAACCTTTTCAGGTTTTCATCCTAGCATCTCTTTTTGTTTTTCTTCCTCACCACTCACTCATTTTTTTTATATAAGCCCATATTGCTTAGATTGCCCGTTTTTGGGTTTTCAACCTAACTAGCATTTATTTCTTTTATTCTTTTTTTTTGTGTACAAAGAGTACAAGAAAATAATGCTTAGTATAAGGTAAAAAAGAGAATTTAACATACCACTAGATGAGTCTTCCTCCCCCACACTTGGACCAAGGCAGTGTCCCTAATGCCCGCTTTCGCCTCCGTAAAAGCTTCCTCCAAAGCCACTCCCGTGCATGTCATCACCGCCTCTCTCTCCCATAGTGGTGTCCCTGCCATCATAACCTCCCCCGCCAGAACTAGAGCCATCAAAATTACCCCAATCGGAGGTGTTATACCAAGATGGTGGTGGGGGAGGAGCGGTCATAAAAGAGAAGTTCCCGTAGTGGGCCATATATGAGTACATAGGACCATAAGTCCTACGATAATCTTCTTCGTAGCGGTGGAGATCGGCTTGGCGTAGCTCCTCCATTCTTTGGAAAGCCGTTTGTTTTTCTGCCCGGTACTCCTCTAGTCTTTGATCCCTTGCCCTTTGCTCCTCCCGGTAGTGGCCAATTTCTTCTTGAAGATGGACAAATTGTCCTCCCATGTTTTCGGTATTCAAGGCCCATATTTTCAAATCCGGTTAGGAGGGATTGTTGACCTGCCAAAATTTGTTGGAGGATGTCTTGTGGTGGTGGGTTGTGAGGGGGGTCGGGAACATCATGTTGGGCATTGTGTTGGGCTCCTTGGACTTCTTGATGCTCGAGTAGGCCGGGTTGGTGTAATTTGGGGCACCTAGATCATTCTCGGAAGAACAACCACAGTGGTGGTGGTGGTTCATTTAGACCACCGGCGCCGCCGGCAAAGAAGAATAGGGATGCAAGGTGGCATGGAGCTAGGCCACAGAATTCGGGGGCACCTAGATGCCCCAATTGCACCAAAAAGCACTTTGGGAAGTGCAATGAACCACCGAGGTGTTTCAAGTGCGGGAATGTGGGGTATATGAAAGCTAACTGCCCTCAAATCACACAAGGAAATGCACCGGGAGCCGGAGGAGGGGTCATGACGGGGAGGAACCGTGCCGGGCCGTCACACGGCGGTACGGGAAGAGGCGGCGCGTCAACAAGCAATGCTGCGTCCGTCAACCAAGGAGGGGCCCATGCAAGGGTGTACGCGATGACCTAGGCGGATGCACGAGCAAACCCGGACTCCGTCGCAGGTAATACACTTATTTTTTCTGTGTTCTAGACATATTTTGAACATATAAGTCGTAGGAATCGAGTGCGGGCCGCCCCGGGGTCAAACCGGGGGGAAATCAGGCCAAAACCGGCTGAGACCAGGGACGCACGATCGTGCGTCCAACCCCACGCACGATCGTGCGTAGGGGGCAGTAACTCCGGGGTGTTTTTTCGCGCAAGACGCACGACCGCACGTGCCGGTACGCATGCCATGCGTGTCCGGGTACGCACGATCGTGTGTAGCCGGCAGTAGCCGGATCCGAGTTTGTTACGCACGCACGACCGTGCGTGCCCCACGCACGACCGTGGGTAGACCCCCGTCGCCCGAAAAACCGATTTTTCGCTCTGTTCTTCTACGATCGGACCCCCGTTTGATTCCAAACATTAATGTAAACGTAATAACCCCTAAAAGGGATCCAAAAACATTTGAAGGTGTATCTTACATGGCGAATAAATGTAGGGACATTAAAGATCAACGGTAGGAGTACGAGGATCCTCATCGATATCGGGGCATAACGCTAATTTGTGAGTGAGGCGTTCGCCGAAAGTCTTGACGTGTCATTGACAACAATGACGCAAACTTTGCTAGTCTCCACACCGTTAGGAGACGATGTGGAAAGGAATCATTACTATCCATCATGTAAGGTGGAAGTGACGGGTCAACCTTTGACTTGTGATTTCGTACCTCTAAGCATGCTGGAGTTTGATGCGATCCTAGGGATGGATTGGCTCGAGAAGCATCATGCTCGAGTTGATTGTTACACCAAGGTCTTAGAACTCGAGAATGATGAGGGAAACGCCCTACTATTCGAGGGAGATCGAGGAAGAACTCAAAGTTGTATCATATCCGTGATGAGAGCACGGAAGATGATGAAGAAAGGTTGCCACGCGTACCTTGCTTACGTGGTGGATGAGACAAAGAAGGAGGTCGACATCAACGATGTACGTGTCATGTGCAGGTACCCGGACGTCTTTCCCAAAGACTTACCGGGGCTTCCACCCGATAGAGAAATTGAATTCGTGATTGAAGTTGAGCCAGGAACCAAACCCATTTCGATTCCTCCTTACTGAATGGCACCGGCGGAACTTCAAGAATTGAAGGTCCATTTACAAGAGCTATTGGACAATGGGTTCATTAGGCCTAGTCATTCACCATGGGGAGCACCCGTACTCTTCGTGAAGAAGAAAGATGGTACACTAAGGATGTGTATCGACTACCGACAGTTGAACAAGGTCACCATCAAGAACAGTTATCCTTTACCTAGGATTGATGACTTGTTTGATCAACTTCGAGGGGAAATAGTATTCTAAAAGATTGATTTGAGGTTGGGGTATCATCAGTTCAAGATCAAGGAAAGTGACATACCGAAGAGTGCCTTTCGCACTAGATATGGGCATTACGAGTTCCTTGTGATGTCATTTGGTTTAACCAACGCACCGGCGGCATTCATGGACTTGATGAATCGTGTGTTTAGTGAATACTTAGATCAATTTGTGATAGTATTCATTGATGATATCTTGATATACTCCAAGAGCGAGGAGGAGCACGAGCATCATTTGGGGCTTGTACTGAATCGGTTAAGAGAAAAGCAACTCTTTGCCAAGTTCTCTAAATGTGAGTTTTGGCTCAAAAAGATTGGTTTTCTCGGGAACGTCATATCCGGTTCGAGCGTTGTTGTGGACAACGCCAAAATAGAAGCCATCATCGATTGGGAACAACCCAAGAGTGTGAAAGAGATACGTAGTTTCCTTGGCTTAGCGGGGTACTATCGTAAATTTGTGGAGAAATTCTCCGTATTGGCGTCTCCATTAATAAAGCTCACGAAGAAGGGAGCCAAGTTCATATGGGACGACAAGTGTGAGAAAAGATTTCTTGAACTAAAGAAAAGACTCACCGAGGCACCAGTCCTCGCCCTACCCATACAGGGGATAGGGTATGATATCTATAGCGATGCTAGTATCCAAGGGCTTGGATGTGTACTGATGCAAAAGGGAAAGGTGATTGCCTATGCTTCTAGGCAATTGAGGAAACACGAGGTGAACTACCCTACCCATGACCTAGAGTTGGGGGCGGTAGTGTTTGCACTAAAGATTTGGAGGCATTATCTCTACGGGGAGACATGTCACATCTACACCGACCATAAGAGCTTGAAGTGCGTATTCACTCAGAAAGAATTGAATATGAGGCAGAGGAGGTGGATGGAGTTGATCAAGGACTATGACTTGATCATCGACTATCACCCCGGGAAGGCCAATGTAGTGGCCGATGCACTAAGCAGGAAAAGTATATCGGGGACGTTACTCACATGCCTACGGGCATTACGGGCACGCGTGGAGGTGACCACAAGCGGGGCCCTCATAGCAAGGTTCGAGGTCAGACCTACCTTGATGGATGAGATCAACAGAGGTCAGGGCATTGATGAAGAATGTTAGAAAATCCGCGAACGGATCCTTGCGGGGCCCGTTGAGAATTTTCGAGTACGTGATGATGGTCTTTTGTTGTTCAAAGATCGTATATGCGTACCAAAGGATGAGGAACTTCGGAAATCCATACTTGAGGAGGCTCATTCTTCAGCCTATGCTATGCATCCAGGAGGTACAAAAATGTACTGAGACCTGAAAGAAAGTTATTGGTGGTCCGGTATGAAGAGAGACATCGCGCAGTATGTGAGTCGATGCCTTACTTGTCAGCAAGTTAAGGCATAACATCAGCACCCGGCGGGGCTTTTACAGCCACTTACCATCCCAGAATGGAAGTGGGAACATGTGACCATGGACTTTGTGGTAGGGTTACCACGGACGGTGAACAACTACGATGTCGTATGGATGGTGGTTGATAGGCTTACAAAAAGTGCACACTTCTTGCCTATCAACATCACTTATCATCTTGAACGCTTGGCCAAGTTGTACACGGAGGAGATTGTGAGGCTGCATGGAGTTCCAATATCCATTGTCTCGGATAGGGACCCACGGTTCACATCCAGGTTTTGGCCAAAGTTTCAGGCGTCGTTGGGGACTAAACTGAAGTTTAGCACAGCTTTTCACCCACAGACGGATGGACAATCCGAACGGGTGATACAGATTCTAGAAGACATGCTTAGGGCATGTGCTTTGGAGTTCCAAGGGAGTTGGGACAAACATTTGGCACTAGTGGAGTTTGCCTATAACAACAGTTATCAGGTGAGTATTGGCATGCCTCCATACGAGGCATTGTATAGGAGGAAATGCAGGACACCTTTGTGTTGGGACGAGGTTGGCGAGGCCAAACTCGAAGGCATAGAACTTGTCGAGATCACCAAGGCCAAGGTGAAGATTATTCGAGATAGGCTTAAGGCTGCCCAAGATCGGCAGTAGAGCTATGCCGATAAACGGCGTAGGCTGTTAGAGTTTGCAGTTGGGGATGAGGTATTTCTAAGGATTTCTCCTTGGAAAGGCATCATTCGATTCATATCGAGGGGTAAGCTTAACCCCCGATACATTGGTCTGTTTGAAATCCTCGAAAGGATTGGAGCCGTAGCTTACCGTCTCAAGTTATCACCAGAACTTGAGAAAATTCATGACGTGTTCCATGTATCGATGCTCAAGAAGTATGTACGAGATCCGTCACATATTCTTGAGAGACCACCGGTAGAGATCCGAGAGGACTTACAATATGCAGTGGAACCGGTGGAGATAGTGGGCCAGCAGGTAAAAAGGCTTAGGAACAAGGAGATTCCTATGGTAAAGGTACTTTGGAGGAGTGATCGGGTCGAAGAAGAAACCTGGGAGACTGAGTTCTCAATGAGGGAGCAATACCCGTTTCTTTTCGATTAGACACGTGATTTCGGGGACGAAATCCCAAATAAGGGGGGGGTGAACTTGTAACACTGTCCCCAAGTAAATTTACTTTTTAGTAAATCATGTAATAAACCCTGAATAATGATTTATGAATTTACGAGGTTGTAAATTTTGTTATTACTTTTGCGTGAATAGCGAATGGCACGTGGGGCCCACATCGGGAGTGGGGACCACCCGGTAATTTCGGGACCACATATTATATTCATCTTGGTCTAGATAATATGAATATGGTGGTGGATATATATACTAGTTGGGCCATGGAAAGGGCTTAAGGTTGACCGGTTGGTCAAACGAGGCCCAATTACCGGTATTGGTAATTTACCGGATAACAGTCCGAATTGAATTTCGGAGACTTCTAAATTAAAGTTGGGGAATCTAAAATTATTCTAAAGGTCTATATTGATTTAAATCACACAATATATTTTATTTGGCCCGATAACATAAAATATAGTTAAAACAGTCCGAGAAATACAACTTTCGGGATCGATTGTACACTTCGGGACAAAAAGGGTTGACCTCGCACATGAGTGGGGGCCAACCCACGAATTTAGACACTCAAATAGAGTTTTGGCCGGCTGGTGGGATAAGGAAATATGGGGAGGGGATTATGATATGAAGGAAATGGCATCAAAGGTACCTAAGGTGAACCCTCATTCTACACTAATTGGATTAATGAGACAAAAGCTCATCCCCATCCCTCTCTCCCCTCATTTTCGACCAAGCATACCCCAAGTAAGAGAAATAATCTCTGAAACTCCATTTTCCTACATAACCAAGTGAGCTCAAGAAGACAAGGTCCAAGGAGGGAGTTTAAAGAAGGAAAAAGTTAGGAAAAAGTGAGAAGAATTGGGGTAATGACCTTATATTAACTTTTCCTTTATTTTTCCTCCATTATATGAGATATATATCATATGAAGGACACTTAGAATCATTCTACACTTTTAGAAATGTAGAATGAGGGGTTGAAAAGTGATTCTAAGTCCAAGAACGGATTTAAAAGCCAAAACGACCGGTTCGCCGGAAAATAACTTTTTGGAGGTTATTTGTATTGATATGAGTTTTGTGATGATAAAACCATGTTAGGAGCTTAACTAAGGTGTTTCTAGACTTCGCCGGAGTTCCGCCGGAGTTCAACCGAAGAGCGTAGAACACGCTATAACGCATTTAAGGTGAGTGAATAGCTTAATGTCTTGTAACTTTTGGGTTAAGCATGAGATTACCTAAGTATATGTTATGTGTGTTCATAATAATGTTTAAATGAATTAAACATGTGATTAGCCAATTAAAGTGATTAGGCTTGTTTGAAGTGAACTATTGAAATATGCATGATTTGTGAAGTGAAAATGCTCATAAAAACATGTGTGATATGTTTAGAGATGAAATGTGTATAAAATAGTTATTTATAACTTATTACATATTGTGACTAAGTTTGACACAATTTGGATTTGGAATGGCGGGTCAACCGAGAGTTGACCGGCGCCAGTTTGGCCTTACTTTACCTATATGCTAATTTTAATGCATGAGTTGCATGGATGATTTTGTTTAGGCCTTAAGACTTGGTCTAGTCTTGTTTATTGATTATGATATAGGCCCTATCTAGTATGATATGTGATAGATCATAGGTCGGGTGGAGTACCCAAGGATCGGGCGGTATCCTCAAAACTCGGTTATATAGGGTGGAGTACCCAAGGATCGGGCGGTATCCTCAAAACTCGGCTATATAGGGTGGAGTACCCAAGGATCGGGCGTGTATCCTCAAAACTCACATATTACTATTTAGTAATTCAGGACCGGGTGGTGTCCCTTTGATTATTTGATTTGGACAGGAGGAGTCCTATACACTCATAGGTCTATGGGTGGGTTGGGGTTTTAAGTCAAGGATATTGACTACTATTATTTTTCCCAATTAAACAATGACCTACGGGTCGGGTATTTCCAAGTGTATATAAGTACTGATATGTATTTTGTAACTTGGGGTAAGGAAGTATAAGTATATGTATCACCCTATGTTTGGGTCTTATACTTGAAACGTTAGTTACTCTACATTTAGCTTGCTACTCGCTCGGTACTTGTACTGACCCCTTCGGGGGGCCCCACCATTTCAGGTTGAAGCTAGAGCCTGTTGTCTACACCTTTGCACGGGGTGGAAAGAATCTAGAGGAAGACGTGGTTCGTGCTTCCTTTATTATTTTAAATCATAAACTATGCTCATGGATACTTTTGTAATATTACATTGTTTTGGCCTGCGAGCCTACGTTTTGCCATATGTGGCTTATGATTGACCGTTGAATATTTTCCGCTATTCATTCAATCTATGATGTGATGTTGTTATGTATGTTTACTACTGAGTATGGTGTGAACGATGTTCATGAACGCCTTGTGTGATTATTCAAGGTTGACTTGCGAGTGACGTCACTTAATCACACGGCGGTTGTACACGCGCTTAGAAGCGGTCTGGGGCGTGACACCCTCCCCCTCGCCAAACACAAAACACCTAGCGAGAATGGTGAGAACAACTCGTGCCAACTCCAAGAACATTGTGGACAGGAACCTGGCCCTCGGCGAAGTCGACGTCCCTGAGGCCTCTAACAAGGCTCCCGAGGGCGGCGTCATCGCCGGGTTGGATCAGACGGCTGTCGACCTACGCCTTCAGATTCAACAAAATGCCCCCGATACCCGCCTCGGCATCGAGGCCAAAAAGAAGGACCGAAGCGAAAACCAAGTTTCCCCCCCGGTCATCATTATCGACGTACAGTCGGCGTTTTCCGCCTTCATCCAAACGCTCACCCAGAACCCGGGTGCCTTCGGCACTTTGGTTCCCCTTCAACCTCAAGTTGGGGAAAACATCATGCCTCCCCCTCATCCACACCCCCTCGGGAACCCTGTCCTTCGGATTGGGAACGTCGAGGGGGTCATGGCCCAAGATACAGCCTCCCAAGAAGTCCAATCCCGGGACCGCCACAACATGAACAAGGAAAAGCCCCGGACCTCCGCCCTTGAGAGAATCGGAGGGGCGCAAGACCGCCGAGGGGTCCAAGACCGCCGAGGGGGGAAGGTGCTCCAAAGGCCTCAGGAAAGTGGCGGATCCGTTTCCCGGGCGGATGAAAGATGTCCCTCTCAAGTCAAAGGCAAGACACCTCTCCATGCCAACGACGCCTGTCACCACATCAACCAGGCCCACTTGGCCCGTGTCCGTTCGCAGGGGGCAGAGGCCCTCCCGAAGGACCCCCGGGACGAAATCATTGCTGCCCTCCAGCGCCGGCTTGATGAGATTGAGGCCACCAAAGCACACTCCACCACTTCTACCCCTCATGCAGACCTGAAGTATGAGGCCATGTTGGCCAAGATGGAGGAGATGCAGAAGAAGATAGTCGAGGGCTCCGGGGAAACCACCATACAACTCCGGACCTGGACGCCATTTACCCCAAGGGTATTGGCGGCCCAGATCCCGGAGAAATACCGAGGGCAGCTCATCAAGCCCTACGACGGAAAAACTGACCCCCAGGAGCACTACAGCAGGTACCAAAACAGTATGATGATGGTGGGGGCATCGAATGAGTATTTGTGCCGCTGGTTCCTCTCCACCTTAGAGGGGTTGGCTTACGAATGTTTCAACCGATTGCCCGAAGGCTGCATCGACTCATGGCAAGAACTCGCCCAGCGATTCTTGACACAATTTGCGGGAAGGCGCCGAACAAGAAAACACTTCTCCCACTTGGTGACAGTGAGGCAAAGGAAAGAGGAGACCCTTCGGAACTTCTTGGAGCGCTGGAGAACGGAGGCTGATAAAGTTGATGGCACAGACGACGGGACCCTCCTGGCCCTCCTCTAATCAGTGCTCTGCCCCGGCAACTTCTCAAGGAGCCTCATCATCGAACCCCCCCCCCCCCCCCCCCGCGATTACATAAGGGCCCTACAGCGGGGGGACCGATATGCCGAGGCCGAGGAGGTGGAGAAATGCCATCACAACCCCGATCAGCAACGCCCTCGGCCAGATGATAAAGGCAATCGGGGGCCGGGGGCTCCTCATAATCAACCAAAGGGTTCGGCACCCCCCGATGATCGCCCCCGGCACGGCCAAGCCAGGCCCGGGGGAGGTTACAAGGGTAACCCGAAGGCTTGGGTGCAACCTGTTCTTCTGGAGCATCCTCGGACGCCTTTAACGCACCCCGTCAGCATCATCCTCGACTTCGCTGAGGAGAGGGGTCTGGTGGAGCGAGATTCTCGCGCACCCCCGGAGGTATATGCCATCAATCCAAACTAGCCCTACTATCGCTTCCACCGGCATCAAGGGCACAAAACCGATGATTGCCATCAGCTGAAGACAGCCATCGAGAGGTTAATACAGGCGGGCCATCTGTCCCAGTTCGTCCAAGGCCCTCAGCAACAGGGTCCTCCCTACCAAGGGCCACCCCGAGGGCGCCCAGCGAAAGCAAACGCTTGGGTTAACCCAAACACCATCCCCCTCGGCAGGAAGAGGGAGATCGGGAATTTGGAAGAGGAAGAAGAAGAGTGCCCCCACGGCCTAGAGAAGAAGCGCCACATCCTCATGATCACCGGTGGCAATACAGGGGGAGACTCCACCAGCCAACGAAAGAAGTGGGCTCAGTCGCTATTCGTGGGGGAAGTCACTCATATGCCCCCGGTAAAGCGGCTGGGGTAGGAGCCCATCGTGTTCACAAACGCCAATCTCCCCTCTGCTTCCTCTCCGCATAGGGATGCCCTTGTCATCCGTACGGAGATCAATGATACTATCATCCACAGAACTTACATTGACACGGGCAGCTCCGTCAATGTAATGTATCTCAGCACCTTCAGAGAGCTGCACCTAGAGAGGGGGTCCCTTCGGCCCACCAAGACCCCTCTTTCTGGCTTCACCGGTGACACCATTGATTCCGAGGGGGTCATAACCCTCCCGGTACTATTCGTAGACGGGCTTCATAGAGCCAAGCTCGAAGTGGAGTTCGTCGTCGTCAACATCGATTGTGCCCACAACATCATCCTCGGCCAGCCAGCCCTCGAGGATCTCGATGCCATGTTGACACCATCACCGGGGCTATTGAAGAGGAGGAGAAGAGGCCGAGGGCTGAACCGGCCGAGGACGTAGAAGACTTTGCGCTCGATCCGGCCAAGCCGGAGAGAGTCGTGAGGATTGGAGCCCAACTCCCCGAAGACTTGAAGACCGGCATCATCAACGCCCTCCGCGCCTACTCCATTGTTTTTGCATGGGGGCCGGAGGACATGCCGGGGATCAGTCGGAGGGTCATCACCCACCGCCTCTCGCTGGACCCTTTGGCTAAACCAGTACAACAACGGAGAAGACCCCTCTCGGCCGAGAGGAGGGAATTTGTGAAGAAGGAGGTCGCCATGCTCCTCTCTATTAAGCACATCAAGGAGGTAAAATACCCCTCATGGCTAGCAAACGTAGTCCTCGCACAAAAGCCTCCCACCTTCCGCATGTGTGTGGACTACACGGACCTCAACAAGGCGTGCCCCATGGACCCCTTCCCTTTACCAAACATTGATCAATTGGTAGATGAGACCGCGGGGTGCGAAATCATGTCCTTCCTCGATGCCTTCCGAGGGTATCACCAAATTTTCATGCACGAGGAAGACGCCGAAAAAACAGCCTTCATGACTCCCGAGGGCATCTTATGCTACCTTGTCATGGCCTTCGGCCTCAAAAACTCAGGCGCCACATACACCCGGATGGTGTCCAGGGTATTTCAGGCCGTCCTGGGGCGCACCATGGAGGAATATGTTGACGACATGATCGTCAAAAGCAAACAATCCTCCAGCCATGCTGACGACCTCAGGGAGATCTTCGCCATCATGCAGAAGTTCAACCTTCAGCTAAACCCGAAGAAGTGCACCTTCGTCGTGCAAGGAGGAATATTCTTAGGCTACATGGTGAGCCGAAGGGGTATCGAGGCCAACCCCGATAAAAACCAGGCCATCATCAACATGGAGCCCCCACGCAATGTGAAGGAGGTCCAACGGTTGACGGGCCGCCTAGCAGCCCTCAATTGCTTCCTATCAAAATCGGTGGAGAAGTCCTTACCCTTCTTCCAGATCATGAGAAAGACCGCCGGTTTCCAGTGGACTTCAGAGTGTCAGAAGGCCTTCGAGGAACTGAAACGGTACTTATCTTCACCCATGTGCTCTCTAAACCCAAGGTAGGGGAGACCCTATACCTTTACCTTGGTGTTAGCCTGGTAGCCATCAGCTCAATTCTCATCCGGGAAGAGGATGGCGTCTTCTATGTTAGCAAGACCCTCAGGGAAGCGGAACTCCGGTATTCCCCTGTGGAAAAAACAGTGTTGGCTATCGTTTGGACTGTCAAGAAGTTGGGCCACTACTTCCAAGCTCACCCGGTCCAGGTCCTCACTCACCAACCCCTCGGCGCTTTGATGAGGAGCCCCACCAGCTCCTCCCGAATGGTAAAATGGGCTATCTTCCTGAGCAAATACAACATCGACATCCGTCCTAGGCCCGCCATCAAGGGCCAAGCCCTAGCGGACTTCGTGACGGAGTGCACGGCAAGATCAGCCACAGACGAGGATCCCTCGGCTCCCTGGGACGATTGGTGGACCCTCTGCACCGACGGCTCCTCCGCTGTCAAAGCATGTGGAGGAGGGGTGGTTCTCATCTCACCCGAAGGCTTCCGGGCCTATTATGCAATCCGCTTCTCCTTCAAGGTCTCCAACAATGAAGCCGAATACGAGACCCTCCTCTATGGCCTTCGGCTGATAGCTAACATGAAGGCCCGACAGATCCACGTCAAGTGCGACTCCAAGTTAGTCGTCGCCCAAATTTCCGGGGAGTACGAAGCCAAGGAAGGAAGAATGAAGCAGTACAAAGAAGCGGCCAAAGAATTGCTTAAGGTATTTGAGGCACACTCTCTTACTCAAATACCGAGGGCTCAAAACTCGTGGCCGACATTTTATCAAAGCTCTCGACCGAATCCCCTGAGCATATCTCAAAGATTGCCAAGATCGAGGAGCTCAGCCTCTCCAGCATACATGTTAGCCCCGTCATGCCCATACAACAAAGGCAAGAGGACTGGATCTCGGATATTGTCGCCTTCATTACCACAAGGCAACTGCCCGAGGATGAGTCCTGTGCCAAGCTAGCAAAGCTGAGGGCTTCCAGCTACACCATCGAGGACGGAAGGCTTTACAAAAGATCATACAACGGACGCTACTTTGGTGCCTTCATCAAGATGAAGCCGAGGTTGCGATGGAGGAGGTGCACAGTGGCACTTGCTCAGCTCACCAGGGACCCTTCTCCATGTCTCAAAGGCTCATAATCCAAGGCTACTTTTGGCCTACAATGGCCCGGGATTGTGCGGATATCGCCTGAAGGTGTACCTCATGCAAACACTTCCAGAAAGCCCCCGGCAGGCCAGCGGTCAACTATGCCCCCATCAGCACATCCATACCCTTCGCTCGATGGGGCATAGACCTCGTGGGCCCTCTGCCGAGGGGTACCTCCAACAAGAGGTACATCATTGTCGCCATTGACTACTTCACCAAGTGGGTGGAAGCTGAGCCCCTCGCAAGCATCACCGAAGCCAAATGCCGTCATTTTGTTCTCAAGAACATCCTCACAAGGTTTGACGTCCCCCAGCAAATCATATCCGACAACGGAACTCAATTTGAGGCAGCCCCCTTCTGTGCCCTCCTAGAGGCATGGGGCATCAAACACACCTTCTCCTCTGTTGCCTACCCTCAGGGCAACGGCCAAGTAGAGAATGCCAACCGGATCTTGCTCGAGGGCCTGAAAAAGAAGCTGGAGGCCGAAGGGGGAGGCTGGGTGGAAGAACTCCATAACATCTTATGGGCCTACCGCACCACCCCTCGGCGGGCAACGGGTGAAACACCCTTCTCCCTTTGCTACGGTTTTGAGGCTAAAGCTCCTACGGAGGTGACCCTTCCTACCCGAAGGGTGATCCAATATGACCCCGAAGTCAACGACGCCACTATGGCCCTCGACCTTCACCTCATCTCAGAACGCCGAGAGCAAGCCTTCATACGGGCGGAGAACTACCGAAGGCAAATCAAAAGCTACATCGACGCCAAAGTTCGCTCTCGAGAATTCCAAGTAGGGGACTATGTCCTCCGAAGGAGGGAAGCTAGCCAACCAACCGAGGGAGGAAAATTGGCACCAAAATTTGAGGGCCCGTACATCATTGCAGCCGTCATCAAACCAGGGACTTACAAACTCAAACGCCCCAACGGGACCGAAGTCCCTAGGCATTGGAATGTACATCACTTAGTGAAATTTTATCAATAACATTAGAGCAGCCAAGCCCTCATAACTAAAGAATGTATCATTCTACGGCCCAAGGCCTCCAATTTTTTTTTTTTTTTAAAATGAAGGCATGTTGAAGACACAAAGGACAAGAAACAAGGCCCTTGTGAGCGGCCAAACCCTCGCATGAGTTCCTGGCCCCAGGCCTTATCACAAACAAGACCCCTCGGCATCAAGCACCGAGGGTAGGCACTACTATCAACTACAACAGTAGAGAAAAAACCAAGTGTTTTCAAAGAAGACCCCTCGGCACCAAGTGCCGGGGGTACACTCTCCCGCTACCTACAACGAATGAAGAAAAACACCAAATGTTTTCCAAAGAAGACCCCTTGGTACTAAGTACCGGGGGCCGTTTACCGGAACAAACACCAAGTGTTGTTTCTAAAGTCGTACCCCTCGAGGACGCATATACCGAAGGCGCCACCTATCGGTGCCGGCAGCACGTAGTGCCCCCGGCCATTTGCAACCAATGTGCAAATGAAAACCCTCCCTTGAAACGCTTTCCGCGTCGCTACCCCAAGGGTATGACAGGCAGGTAATATGCCCATGATTCGACTTTCAAAAACGGAACGCTTTCCGCGCCATTTCCCCCAGAGTATGGCAGGCGTCTGATATGCCCAAGATTCGACTTCCAAACCGAAACGCTCCCCGCGCCACTACCTCAAGGGTGTGGCAGGCCATGGACCATGTCTGGCGCTGAGGGGATGACTTTCAAAACTGAGGCGCTTTCCGTGCCATCTCCCAAGGGGAGGCAGGCTACAGACTATGTCTTAAACCCAGGAAATGACCCTCGATCCCATCGGAACTCGGAAGGTTAACCCGAGGGGGGAGCTAATGGTGTATTCTATTGCCTCCCGATAGGCCCAGCCTTACCAAGAAACAAGGTTTCTTGAAGCCTTCCCTTCACTACAAAAAAAAACGGGGGGGTGAAGGGAAGTAGACTCAGCGAGAAATCAATGAGTACGCAACTTCAACAAATCAAAACAGGAAATCCTTCGGCATTACAAGGAATTTCAACATCATCCCGCTGGCTTCCCCACGAGAACGGCCCCGGTGCATGGGAGCTACTAATCTCCGAAGGCTACTATTCAAACAGATGCCATCAACAAATGGACAAGTCACTGAAGCCGAAGGCTCTAGTCCTACTAAAGGAATAGAATTGGCTAAGTCCACTCAACAACATTTCAGGCAGCAGTTGCCCCTGGAATTTTCACTGAAACGTCGAGGGAATGCGCCCAAACATTTCCCGAGGGCATCTACCTTTTCGTACTATACTTGGACTATGAAAATTCTTAAGTCCACACTGGGGGGAACCTGACAAATCCCGAAGGCCCATATGCTACTCAAGGAGCGAAGGCACCTCCTACATATCACTGAAGCCCAGTGCTCACGGATCAAAGGAAACTATCCTAGGGTGGGTGCCCCCGGGATTACCGTCATGACCGAGGGAGGTCTCACCTAAAGAGGCTACAACCCTGAAGGCTCCCTGTGCCGAAAGGACAGATGATTCTCAACCACTTAGAAAACATCCTAAGTCCTAAATATTTGGCCCTCGGCCATCCCACGGAGGTCACCAGGAGGCTCCTACCCCATGAAAATCGGGGGGGTTACATTACTAAAAGGCCACTTGGTGAAACAGCACTTAGAAAAAAATTCCTAAGTCCTGGAAGCTTTGCCCTCTGTCAAGTCACTGGTCAACCGAAGGCACACCTACAAGAAGGCTCCCACATTCACTCGAAGGCTCCTGTCTCATACTTAGGAAAATGCCCTAAGTCCTAAAGATTGGGCCCTCGGCCCGAGGGCCCAATCATCACGCATTTGAGGGACCATGGTAGCCGGAGGTTTGGTGAAACTACACTTGGAAAAATTTTCTAAGTCCTAAATATTTTGCCCTCGGTAAAACACCCATGCAGCCCGAGGGGCCACACAACCGAAGGCCTGGTGGGAGGACAACACTAAGAAAATTTCTCTATGTCCTAAACTACTAATGACTAAAACATCAGAGTACGAAGGCATTCAATAGCGAAGAGAAGGCGAAGGCATACATTCAAAAATAAAAACATATTATATACAAAAGCCCGGAGGCATCAATTCATCAAAAACATGTTAACAATGTTATTACAAAGGTGCATCAAGAATTGTTCAGAGTACAAATTACAAATCGGCAGCTGCGGCGTCGCCCCCGTCGACAGCTTTGGAGGTGGCTTCGCCTTCAGCCTCATCTCCATCACCCCCGAGGCCTCATTCCCTGAGGGTCTCCGAATCTTCAAGCACCGGCCTCTCTTCGCCTTCGGGGAGGGGGACCCTGACGTCTGGTTGTCGAGGGGGAAGGCCATAAGCTTCGGGCTGGAACTCCTCCGGCGAAAGTTTGAAGTGCCAGGCGAGCTTTCGGTAGATGAGGCGCTGGGTGAAAAACTCCCCACCTTGATAATAGGAGTCACCCTTCTCAGCAAGCCACATTTGGCGGGGCCTCCAACCCAAGCATCCACTGAAGCCTCCACCATCGAGGACAGCCACTCCATCTGCTCCTCTGCTTTCCACCCCTCGGCGGTAAAGGCGGCTACAGCATCCTCCCGGGCCTTGGTAGTGGCCTCTTCTTTAGCCACACGGGCTTCCTCAGCAGCAACGCGAGCGGCTTCGGCAGCAGCCTCTCCGGCCTCAGCCAGGCCCTCGCACTTCCCCTCGGCCCTCGTAGCTTGCACTCGCTGCTCCATGCTATTAGTGGCCAAGTGGAGGGAATCCTCGGCCTCAGCCAGCCTCTTTCTAAGGCTGGCAGCTTCCCCTTCAGCAGCACCCTTCGCCCCCTTCATCTGCTCCACCCTTCGGAGATACTCATAGAGGCCCATGAAGGATAACGGTTAGACATGGTGAACACAATACATAAGAACAAAAGTGAATACAAAGGAAAAGGAAAAGCGTGACTCACGGAGGCACTGCTCAGCAGAATCTTGGCCTCAAGGGAGTCCTCGTCCATCCTAGTGAGGGTAAGCCGATCCGCCGAGGGCAGCATCTGGCTCATCAGCGCCGACGGGTTGAGGCTACCCTCCAGCACGGATGCCCCCTTCGGCAGTATCGCCTCCAACTTCTCCCGACCGAAGAAGTCTTGGTTGATGTGCTCCTGAGGGGTAGGGGCGGAGGCGTGCCCCTTACCACAGTTCTTTTTCTTCATGGCCCCAGCACCTTTGGAGCCCTCGACACCAGCACCGGCAGCAGCAGCTTGGGAGGACTCCTCCCTGGCGGAAGCGCCCACTGGACCCTTCTTCTTCCCGTTGGCGTTCTTCAGGGCGAAGAGAGAGCTCACGCCCATATTATTACCTGCAAAGATAAGACACAAAATGATTAGGCCGAAGGGTATCAATTACAATGACGTGGATTGAACAAAAACAAAACGAAGAAAAATTCTCTAAGTACAAAACGCATAACCCTTCGATAATCACCTCCGGCTCCCTCGAATACGCGATCTATCGGAGGGTATCTTTCATCCGACGAGCCCCTCAGCCGATACTGCCGGAAGCCTAGCTTGAACAGTTCGTCCGGGAGAGTAACGTCTTTGATTTTCACATGCTTGTTGGACCCCTCCGGTTTCTTGGCGAGTATCCTGCCGTTCTTCTCCAGGGCCGCATTCCCTACCTTCGGATGACGCCGAAAGCTTTTGCGGAGCGGAGCTGGAAAGGGGTTCTCCTCCAGGCGTATGTAACAGTACCTATCCTTCCATCCCTTGTGGGACGAAGGCACATCATCGAAAAGCCTGAACTCCGGTACCTTCTGCAGGTTGGCAAAGCCCTCAACGTTCGAATGCCCCCCCCCCCCCCCCCCGCACAAGTTGAAAGACATGAAGAAATGGTCGAGGGTAGGTGGAACCCCTCAGCTCCGGCACAAGGAGAGATAGCCGGCCACATAAGAATGGCTGTTGGGCGTTAGCTGACAGGGGGCCAGCCCCATGAACCTCAGATACTCTAGCAGAAAGGGGTGGAGCGGAAAGCGAAGCCCCATCTCCACTGACAGGGTATGAACAGCGAAGCAGCCCTCGGGTGCGTATCGTAACAGATCATCGGCCCCTGGCTCCACCACACGTGCCGAAGGGCCAACCAGAATTTGAATGGCCTGGTTCTCTGCCGGGGACGCCCTCGTCTTCAACTCTAGGGCGGCGGTGTTCAGGAAGGAGTGGCCCTCGACTATACCTACTGGTCGCCCGGCGTCCACGGCTGCTTGTTTCTTCTTCGGAGCAGCCCTCGTCTTCTTCTTTTTCCCGGGAGCCACACTAATAGGCGTCGGGTTCAAGGGTCGAGAGGTGCTGGCTTCGCCTGCATCGCGAGGGGGAAGAACAGCAACGGTTACCTTCATCCTCTCTTTTTGCTCCTCCTGCTCAGCTACTTGGACGGCGAGGGCCATCTCTTCGTCCTCGTTTACTTGTTCAAAGTCCTCGGCTTCGACCTCGGCCCTGAGGTCCTTCTCCACCTCCATGGCCACAACAGCATCATCACCCGCCGAAGACTCCTCGCTCGAAGGCTCAACGTCAGAGTATGTTCCAGAAGACATTCTCGAAACTAGAGGTCGAAGGGTAAAGGACGAAGGCTTCCTAACCAACCCTAGCACTTAACCTAAGGCAGGAAAGACTAAGTATGCAGCTGAAGAAGAACCGGGGGAAGAACTGACCTTGAGCACTTGGTTTGACCGAAGGGAATTCTCTCTCTCTAGAAAATTTTTGCCAGCACTTCGTTGCAACAAGGATGCGTAAGGGGGAAATGGCCTGGCCTTGGGGTATTTATAGGCGCCCAGATCCGGGCTTGGGCCCGAAAACCGGGCCTCCGGTTACAAAATCATCATTACTTACCGTCGTTTCGCCCAATCAGTGACGCCCACCCGCGGGCAGCCAACGGCCACGTGCCACGTGTCCTCCCCCTCCAACGGTCATGTTATAACGGCTTTATTCAGGGAACCCAGGGGCACGCCCTCAGCAGACCACTCCTTCATCAATCAAAAAACTAGCCCCCGGGGTTTCTCCTTCACTCCACTTCATCAAGGGGAGCCCCCGGGTATACTTATCCAGAGGTGCTCCCGGCCTGTGCCCCTCATACTACATCACAAGTGCCTTCGGGCTCACTCCTTCAAAAGCCCACGGCTACACAACGGGCACACCCCTCGGGAACACTCAGCCCTCAAACACATTGAGGACCACGTAACCCCCGGGGAACACACCTTCATCAACAATTGCCCCCGGCTACGTAACAAGGAAACCCCTCGGGGCACCACAGCCCCCAACTTGTCAACAAACAAGGGACCCCTCACAACACAAGAAATATCACCTACGTTCATCGCGCCCTCACTCTCATGAATTGAGGGCTCCCCTTCAGTATCTCCCAGACAAGGATAGCCTTCGGCAATAATACTGCCGCACATTTCAGACCAGGGTTTCACCTTCTCGACTCATCATTGGGGGAATTCGGTGCACTCTTTTTCCCTCATTCGAATTTTTTCCCCACAGGCTTTTTTCCATTGAGGTTTTTAACGAGGCATCCCCCCAAAATGAAACGAAAAGTGTCACCCCTCGGCTCCATATTGCGGGCAAGCACTACACTACTCCTTTTCACCACTTTACAAGTGCCTCAAGGAGTGAGGGACTGGAGAACCCCTTCGGGAAAAATCTCAAAATACACAAAATATCAAAAACTCCCTCAAGTCCCGGAATGTGGGTAACTGAGGGACTGCCCTCGGCTGAAACATGCACACAACGAACTACTCACAAACTTTACAAACTACAACGGAACAACGGCAGAGGACAAACACAATTACTCCTTTTCCCTCAAGTACCTTTCGGCAAAAGGAGTGAGGGACTCGTGATGGAGTATATGGCCCAGGGACCCCCGGCCCATAGACTCCTACTGCTCTAAACCAAGGCCCAATATGCCCAGGAAGCACAACAGGCCCAAATCACAGCGCTCCGAGTACCAAGCAGTCAACAATACACATTGCCCCTTTCAGCATACAGAGTTACTGGGAGAAAAACGGCAGAAAACAGTAGCCCTCGGCACCTGGAGCCCTCGGCCTCAAGGGGCCTTCGACAGGAAGAGCCCTCGGCTAATCACCTACGACCGAGGGTACCTTCCCCGACAAGAATATCCTCTCCACATGCGCCTGGGTCGCTGTACCAAGTACAACGTCACATCCAACCGCCGCATTAAATGCGGCCACATGTGAACGCCAGTGACACCCGGTTGATGTGACCCCTCGGCCGTTGGATGCATGACACGTGTCCCCTTCTCGCATTTATTGCTACTATAAATAGCACCCCATTCCCCCTTTGTAAACCAGATTCGGAAAACACTTCTCACTCATATATTCAATACACTTTCTCTCTCTTGCTTGCTCTGACTTCTCTCTAGTTACTCCCCGCAGTAACCCTTCGGATACATACCCCCGGGTAGACTATCCATCACAAGGATTACAAGAAAAAGATTCCTCAAACCCCGACATCAAAGATCAAACTGCCAAGAAAACATCAAAGGGGAGATTGCGAGGATTTCTTCATAAAGCCTTCTCAAGAAGTCAAGTTCAAAGACAAAGGAAGCTCAATAACAATAAAGACAAAGATATCCGTGTTGCAATGTTGATTCAACACGATTGAACACCAAGGGAGAGATTGTTAGGAATATTTTATGGTGTCCAATCTAATTAAATATCTTTGTATTTGTGTAGTTATTAATTAAACGTGTAATACGGGCCACAAATGTGTATCAACCCGTTAGCGACTTTGTAACCCATAAGTTAGCCAACTTCTCCTATAAAAGGAGGCTAACTTACGGGAACCCTAACGATTGAGGCTTTAGAGAATAGAGGCGCAGAGATAGAGAGATTAGGTTTTCCGCTGCTCTCTCTCTCTTGAGGGAGAGCAGCGGCGTTCATCACGGTATACCAGATTTGGTTTTCATCTAATATCTTTCTATCTGCTTCTTCTTATCTGCTATGATTGTGTGATTGTTAGCATACTGGGTTTATCAGAAAATATACAATTTTTACCATGTCTAGAACATTTCTTTCCGTTCCAGACATTTATTTTTTGTAAAAGTAGATTTCTTCTTTCTGACATTTTTGTCTGTAGCTTAACTTTACTCCTGAAAAAATGATTAACTTGAAATGAACAAAATTTGATTATATTTTTAAATTTAAAAATGAAACACCTTATTCGTACATTAGTTGTGTGAACTGTGAAGTTTATAATGCATGACATATATATATATATATATATATATATATATATATATATATATATATCAATACAATAACTAAATATATCTTATTAAATTACCAGTTATCTCAGCTACATATGAAACATTTAACCCGATCAAGTATTGTTTAATAATGATATGATCCACCGCTTTGACACCGTATATAATTAAATTTTGATCCCCCTCACGTGTTTTTCAGGCTCCGCCACTCGCGAGGACTACATTTTTCAATGTGAGCAATAACTAAAAAATTGAAAGTGAAATTTCTTCAAAAATAAAAGAATATTTAGTAATATTTCACATCTTAATTTTTTTAAAAGAATGAGCATATTATTGAGTTATAGATGATATTTTATTGAAATAATTAAAAAGAAAATGTCAAAACAATAGTTTCACACGGGAGGACAACAAATAGAAAAGGAAATAAGGGAAAATAAGAAAAAAAAACAAAAAAAATGTTAGGAATTGAGATAATAGAATTGAAGAAGAAGAAGAAAGAGTGTCTAACCTGTGATAGCAGGTTAGCTTCCTGTCAGAGGACCAATTCGGTTGATTTTTTAGTAGTAAGTGTATCCATGTGATCCTTTCACAATAGTAAGGGTTTAGATGATTTTTTTACAATAGTACACGGGCTTATTTGACTTTTTTTCCAAAATAAAATTAATAATTAGATTTCATCTGGCCAAGCAAGTAGTTACACCACAGTGGGGTAACTACACCAGACTCCAATCCGATTCGATGATGTGCGATTTAGCAATTGTACATGAAAACAATATCAAATGAAAATCATGTTTACACAACAAAGAAAAACATATGAAACTCATGTTGAATAGGTAGAAAGAAGGTTGGCTACAAAAGGTCGCGTCTTGCATCTAGCCACCAAAGGCGTTGCTTTGGGCATAGTCAAACCAGTTCCTTCACTCATATCTATCAATTCACTTTCAAGTGTTTCCCAATCAAAGCATTGGATAATCGATGCTAATGACAACCCAACAACGTGCCATGCCAGTGTTTCTCCCGGACAGCCTCTCCTACCATACCCGAAAGGCATCCATTTATACCCATGATCTTTAGCACTTATAACTGCTTCTAAGCCTTTGAATCTTTCTGGATTGAACCTTTCCGGCTCAACCCAGTACTTGGGGTCCCTCTGGATGGAATACAAGTTTAGCAATAGCATTGTCCCTTTCGGGATGCGATAGCCTACAACAGTGCACTCCTCTGAGGACTCGTGTGCGACTGCCAAAGGGCCAGCAGGGTACATTCTCATTGCTTCTTTCATTATGCAATTCAAATAGGGGAGTTCAGCCATATCTGATTCTTCAACTAGTCTCTCATATCCCACCTTGTCATCGATTTCTTCTTGCGCCTTCTTTAGGACTTGTTGGTGGTTTAGAAGAAGTGAGAGTGTCCACTCCATTGTTGCAACTGATGTGTCAGTTCCTGCTGCTAAGATAACCTGTAGTGTAATACAAACATTTCTCCTGTTAGTGTAGGTTAGTAATTCATTTTTATTTGATGTGAGATGTCTCTTGAACAATTCTCTCACTCAACAGAGAGTAGTCCCTTATTCTGTTTACCTCATATTGGGTTTCCATCACAAAAAAAAACAAAAAATAAAATAAAATAAGAACTCAGAAGTATTTGGTTGATATTGATTCTTCTTAAATAAGTATCTCCGACATCATCTTACCTTTAAATAAGCATAAATAGGGTGCGGTTAGATTGACTACGAGTAGTTAAAACTTGAAATCATTAAAGTGACTGCATTTGTCGAAACTATTGAAGTTGACTGAATACTTCATTCTCATGAAGTATTTGAATTAAAAGAAAATAATTAAAGAAAGCTTTTTTAGTAACTTTAACAGAGGCGCTTGTGCTAAAAAGCGCCTCAAACGAAGCGCCTCTAATTGACGTTTTTCCACTAGGTACAACTTCAATTAACCGCCTATTAGACTATATAAGAAGTAGCATTTATAAATTTTGTTAGTATAGAAAATATAATTATTTGGTAGCATATATACTTTATCTCTCTCAAATTCTTTGGCAAAATATGGCCGTTTTACCAAATATACAGATGATAAAGTTTATTTAATGTAAAAACTACTCCTGTTTTTAAGGACCAAGAGTTTGCACGCCATTTTCTAATAGACTTTTCTAAGTTTAGGTGGACTATTAAACGATTTTATAAAATGTATTTGGTTGAAAGAATAGGATGTAAAAGCAATATGTTAAATTGAAATCAAAAGAAAATCGGCATATTTTAACCAATTCAAGGTGAAAACAGGTTATTCCCTCGGCAAAATTAGGTAGCTACTGTTGTTTTACCAGTTTATTTGTCTCCAATAATTAATTCTCGCTGACCGCGTCCTATAGGGATCATCGAATTAATAGCAATGAGTTGATAAAATTAGAGAAAATTCTCTAAATAGGAGTAAAAAAATTTAAAATTCCAAAATAGGACAATCATGTTTTTTATTTTTTGAATAGAAGTAAATTTCTGCCAAATTTGGCATTACTAGGCATTAAACATGACATTATTTTTCAAACTTGACAGAATTACTCCTATTTAGAGTAAAAACATGAAAGTTCTATTTTGGATTTTCAAAAATTTTTTTTACTCATATTTAGGGTAATTTCTAATAAAATTAATATCGAAGTCACCGGGACAGAATATTAATGTACGGAGTATTAGATTCATTAATACACAGTTGAATGTCATCCCCTAATAAGTGATCAGCATACCTTAATGCATATAATCACCATGGTCCTCAAGAAAACTCTATACCTAATATTCATTGATTGATTGAAATCATTATTTTATCATTAGTTTGTGTTTAAATTAATAAAGACAGACTACCTAAATTTACCTGTAATCAATTCAGTTATTCTCCTCATTTATTTAAGTTTCAATTACCTAATTACTTCACCTTCAAAATAAACTACTGAAAGAATTACCCCCATGAGGCCTCTGATAATTTCATCTTTGTAATATTCGGGTTCCTTTGATTGCCGGGTCAACAGTACATCCACAAATGATTTCCTTTTCCCTGCCGCCTCACCGCCCCCGTCAACGCCGTCGTTGACCATCCTTTCTCGGCACTCCCTAATCAGACCCTGCAAGTAATCATCTCTATTGACTTGTAACTGTCGCAAACTCTCCTCCAATTTGACGGACAATCTACTCAAAGAAGGCACGTAATCTCCGATGTTGGTGGCCCCACTGAGGAGGAAAACCTCCCTAACGATCTCCCTGAATCGAGCCGCCTCCTTCACATCCACTTCCTTGTCGTCGCCGTAGTAACGTTTTCCGGCGATCATCCTCATCATCAGGTTCAACATCAGCTCGAAAAACACAGTCTTCATGTCAACTGGAGAATCCGCTTTGGAAGACGAATCCAGCTTCCGAATCATTGATTTCACCTCATCGGCGCGAATTTCGTGGAGGGTCTGGAGGCGATTGTTGGACAGGATTTCGGTGGCGGCGATTTTGCGGAGATTCCGCCAATGGTCGCCGTAGGAGGCCCAGACTAGGGAGGTGTGGTTGTACCCTATATGCTTTCCAGCCAGGAAACGAGGGCGATTCGCGAAAACGACGTCGTTCCTCGACAGACATTCTTCCACCGCGGAGGGAGAGGAGACGGAGAGGACTTTCCGGGAGCCGAACTCTAGCAGGACGACCGGTCCATATTGCTTGGAAATGTTGGATAAGGTTTTGTGGAGAGGCTTCTTAAAAAGGTAGAGATGGCCGACGACGGGGAGGGTGAGGAACGGGGCCGGCGGGTAGTTCTTTAATTTCCGGTGGAATTGTTTAGAGATTAGATAGAGAAGGAAGAGGAGAGGAGGGTAGAATAGAAATGGGCTGATGGCTGTGTAATCCATGAATTCAAGAAAGATTTTACAGTGGCTGAAAATTTACTCGTAATCGACAGTGCCTGGGTATAATTTGGGAGGTAAATAAGGGAATTTATACTTGGAGCAGAGCCAATATTTCATAAGGAAAAAAATGTAAGCAATGATGTCATCTTGTGGCGTTGGACTTTAGGCGTAGGCTGGGACACGAAACAGCAGTAGTTAAGCACTATGGGGATGTTTTCTATATAATCGTACTTACTACTTCCTTCGTTCCTAAATAAACTTCCAATTTTCCTTTTTCGTTCGTTCCAATTAAAACTTCCACTTTCCCTTTTTGGTAAAAAATTTGTGGTTCACAACATTTCTTACACATTTCTCTCTCCTCTCCACAACTCTCCACAACACAATATAAATTAACTTATATTTTATGCGAAACTCGTTTGGAAGTTAAAATGGGAACTTAGTATAGTTTCATAAAAGAATTTGTCTGCAAGTACCGGGGACAGAGCCCCACTCTCTATCTGTCAGATTGAGATTATAGTCCAACTTACATCCTCCCAACGTACTGTCCGGTCGAGGTTGGGGGGCCCTCAAGGATAGGGTGTCATCCTTTTTTTTATATAAAAGAATTTGTTTTTCAATTCCAATCAAATAGATAGTACTACCGCACACGTAAACCAAGAAAATAAATTCCAATCAATTATGCTAGGGACTTTGACATGACTACGTGTAAACCTATCTGTGGTTCAAACCAGAACCGAAATTGGAACCGCAAAGGTGCACAATATAACTTCCAAAATCGGTGGCAGTTTCGGTCCCAATCTGCAAATTTATTTATTTTGTACTCCCTCCGATTTGAAAAGAAGTTTCACCTTTTCTTTTCGGATAGATTCAAAATTAAGTTCCACTTTCAAGCATTTCCTTATTTGGCAAATTATCTACATAAAAACAGTGTTAAACAGTGTCAAACAGTGTTCAAACAGTGCCAAACAGTGCACTCCACAATAAAGTCAAATTTATTTTCTTAATATGTGTGAAGTCAAATGTGGAACTTGATTCAGAAACGGAGGGAGTATCATTATATACTACGCACAAGTATATAGTTTAAACAGTAATTACCTATAAAAGTACTTAATATTTTGTGGGTAAATTTTCAAAATTGGAGAGAAAAAGTTTGAGAATTTTAAAATATGACGGTTATCTTTTTTTTTTTGAAAAAGAGCACATTATTACTATCTTAAAAATTTATTGTCATGTTTTGGTATCATCAAATTTTAAGCATGACAACATATTGTCATAATTGGCAATGTACTTGAAGTTTGACAATACTTACCACATATGGGCAATAAAACATAAGACCCCAGTTTTTTAAGTCTCAACATTTTTACACATATTTAAGTATGGTTGTCATACAAGAAAACTTATAATTAGGTACACTACTTTCATGTGTAAAAAGTACTTATTTAGGTTTCTTGACTTGTCGTGGATGCCTAACAATAGTAGTAATTATTATTAAGCTAATGGTTATGTTCCGCGTAATTTACCATATAGTCAAATACCGGGACTTGAAATGTTTGGAAATGTTCCCCGTTACTTTGAAGTTGTTGACCACAACAACCATTTATCTATAACAAAGTAATCATATTTATGGAAGATGTTTCAAATTAGTACGTAGTAGTTAATATAGGGGTGGGCATATTGATTTTTGGTTATGTTTTTATCGGTTTCGATTCGATTCGATTCAGAACGGTTTGAAAGAATTATTACCAAATATAAACCATACTTCGTATTATTTAACAGATTCGGTCAATAGTAAATAGTAAATACACATAAAAAGATATTTAGCATATCAGACTAGTGCAGTCCGGCAGACTTAACAAACCAAAGTCATCAAACTAGACTAAGTTATATCAGATCAAAAAGTTTCAATTCAAGTGAAAAACATGTCTGGTGCAAGTATAATAAATTAATTGGGATAATTTACTTAATTGATTGGGAACATTATCAGCAGTAACACTATAACGGGGCAACTCTACCAGATCCTAGTTCGAGTTGATAGTGTGATTTAACAACGGTAAATGAGTAATAATAAATGAAAATAATGTATACACTACAACAAAAAATACAAAAAATAATGTTGTTGAATAGGTGGAAAGAAGGTTGGTGACAAAAGGCCGCGCCTTGCACTTAGCAATCAAAGACAATGCTTTGGGCAGAGTGATCAAACGAGTTCCTTCACTCGTATCTACCAATTCATCTTCAAAGCACTGAAAAATGAAATGTTGCACTTAAAAGAAAATGGAGACAATATTTAGTAATTATTGGGTTGTTGATGATCTCAAATGACTTTTCAATTTTAGTCTAGTTCTAAAAGAGATAAGTATTACATCAATAATTTAACCAACTATCTTATTATCTACTAGTGCTTATACCGTGGTATCGGTGCATGGTGAGCACCATGCACCCTTTGTTATTTGGTATATCTCATTTTCTTAAAATTGTTAATAATTTTTTTATTTTTGATCCGATTTTTATAAAATTTTTACCAAAATTTTTTATTTTTCATGATCTTTCAAATGAGATCAATATTGCCTATGTAATTTTAATTTTTTACATTCATCCATTTTTTTGTAATATATTTTTATATGCATACACTTTTTCTATAATATGTTTTTTTATCACTTTTATATGTTTTAGAGGTTTTTAAGATATTGAGTTTGTTTATTTTGCTTCTAGCTTGGAGTTACATTTGATAATATACGAAGTTACATCATCTTATACTCCAGTTACAAGTTATTATGTGTGAGTTATATCTTGTTATGTGTGAGTTACATCTTGTTATACACGAGTTACATACTTTTATGCGAGAGTTACATGTAATTATGTGTGAGTTACATCTTGTTATGTGTGAGTTACATCTTGTTATACACGAGTTACATACTTTTATGCACGAGTTACATGAAATTTTGCATAAATATATTAGCTTAAATAAT
This sequence comes from Cuscuta europaea, assembly GCA_945859875.1. Classification (NCBI taxonomy): domain Eukaryota; kingdom Viridiplantae; phylum Streptophyta; class Magnoliopsida; order Solanales; family Convolvulaceae; genus Cuscuta; species Cuscuta europaea. Next base: position 8,517,913 of record CAMAPE010000002.1, read on the forward strand.
TGGTCAAAGTTAGAGGTCGTTGACTTGAAAAGTCAAGTTTGGCTAAGTAAATTGGGACGGAGTTAGTACGTACTAGAATATATTTTTGTGGGGAAAATATCAAAATAGGAGGAAAAACATTTGAGAATTGAGAGAATTTCCTAAATAGGAGTAAAAATGTTTTGAAATTTCAAAATAGGAATATCATGTATTTTATTCCCTGAATAGGAGTAAATTTATGCCAAGTTTGACATTACTAGACTTTAAACATGACATTTTTTCTAAACTTGACAGATTACTCCTATTTAAGGAATAAAAAACATGATATTCCTATTTTGGAATTTCTAAGTGTTTTTACTCTTATTTAGGGCAATTTCTGTTGAGAAGTACAATTAATGAGGCTTATCTTTTTTTTTTTTGAAAAAGAGCACATTATTACTATCAAATTTGAAACATGACAACATATTGTCATATTGGCAATGTATTTAAAGTTGGACAAGACTTACCCTATATGGGCAATAAAACTTAAGACCCCCTTTTTAAATTCTCAACATTTTTTACTCATATTTAAGTATGAATGCCATACAAGTAAACTTATAATTAGGTACACTACTTTCTTGTTTAAAAAGTACTACGTACTTCTTTAGGTCTCTTGACTTGCCGTCGGATGCCTAACAACAGTAGTAATTATTATTAGTATTAAGCTATTTGTTATATTCCGCGTAATTTACCATATAGTCAAATACCGCGGCTTGAAATGTTTGGAAATGTTCCCCGCTAGTTTGAAGTTGTTGACCACAACAAGCATTTATTTAGAACAAAGTAATCATATTTATTGAAGATGTTTCAAATCAGTAGTTAATATAGGGGCGGATATATTGATTTTTAGTTCGATTTTTATCGGTTTTGATTCGATTCGGTCCGGAACGGGTTAAAGAATTATTCCCAAACATAAACCACATTATTTTTGGTTTAGTTTGATTCGATTTAGTTCAGTTTGGTTCGGTTTGGATTTGTTATTTTTTACTTCATATATGAAGGTTTTTTTAATAATATATGAATGTTTTATTGAATTTCTTTACTTTGTTTCGATTTTGTTCAGTTTTTTATCGATTTCGGTCCGATCCGATTTAATACGGTTTGGAAGAAATACTACCAAACTCAAATCAAATTGCATACAGTTCGATTTAGTTCAGTTTGGTACGGTTCAGTTAAATAAAACTAATATTAATATACTCACCCCTACAAATTACCCTACATATGAATAAAAATATTACAAATTTTGAAACAGGATTACTTTATTTAAATTTCTAAATAGGAGTAATAGATGCCATGTTTTGGCACTAACAGAGTTTAAACATGAAAATATTTTGGGAAAAGTATCAAATCAGTCCTCAAACTAACACAGATTGTACAAATCACCTCCTAAACTACAAAACATGCAACCAAGACCTCCAACTCGGCGATATAGTGCAAACTACCCCTTAAATTAAAAAAATATACAACAAAATTCTCCAACTCAGTGATATAGTGCAAATGACTTTCCTGAGAGATAATTTATAGATTAAAGCTGATTTGCGACATTTATTAAAAAAATATATCACATCAGATCCATTTATTCATCATAATAAATCTCACTTTATTCTTTTAATGACTACTTATAGAATGAGGTTGAACGTGCAATTTTATGAGATGCTCGTGTGTTTCCGCTAATTACTGAAGACCCGCCGGCGAACTCAAAATCTAAACATAGCGACGCCCCGCCACTTCATGAAGGAAGTAGCGACTACCGACCGAGGAATGCGGAGTTTTGAAGACTATGGATGTTTTTAATTGGACAAATTTTTTTTGATCTGGTCCGAACTGGTCTTGTCTTGTTTGGTAAATGTTTGGTCTCTATGTATTTTATCATTAAGTATGGAAGTCTGGTATGGTTTGGTATGCTTAAGTCTGATCTGGTCTGTTTATATTTGGTGTGGGACTGAAAACAATCAAAGTAAAAACTCCTAGGAGATATTTATGTAACCCTTTTACATTGTTGTTTAAATATTTTGTAAGTGTACAAGTCAACGTAAAAAAGGCATCATATAAGTACGCTTACTTTAAAAAATTGATCAATTAGCCATTTAATTAGTTTTTGAACTCTAATAGCATGTTTTTTATATTTTAAAAAAACTTTTTTCTATCTACTTTACATTTATACTATTTTTATATTATTATAACGTTATTTTTAAAATTTATATGAATTTTTATAAGATTTATCAATATCCCTAATTTAATTGTTTTAAATAACTTGCTACAGCAGCTCAAAATGGTCTAATTGATTGTATTTTAAAAGTAAGCGTACTTATATAATGTATTTTAGTAGAAGAACTTAAGTGATGGATTGAAATTATTAGAAGAATTTATTTGACCATTTACTCTTTTTTAATAACGGCATACATGAGCTTTAACCCGTAAATTACAGCTTCGGAAAGTCATTTGCACTATATTGTTGAGTTGAAGAATTCGATTGCAGTTTTTTTTTTGTAATTTAAGGGGTGATTTGCACTGTATCCCCGAGTTGAAAGTCCTAATTGCACGTTTTTATAATTTAGGGGGTGATTTGCACTATTGATATTAGGTTGAGAACTGATTTGTTACTTTTCCCAAATATTTTTATTCTTTGAATAGAAGTAGCTACCTTTGAGAGTAGCTACTCTTATTCAAAGAATAAAAATATGGCACTCCAACTTTAGAATTTAAAGATATTTTTACTACTATCGTGAGAATCCTCCCCTCACATTCCTCTTTTATAAGCCTTCGTAAAAATGGTTTTCTTTCAGAAATCACAAAAATAATATTAGAGTCTTAGAGGCTATGTTATCTAGTCACTGAGTGAGTACTCACCGGGTACTAGCTGAATACTCATTACTCGGGGTAGGGCTTTGCCGATTAGTACTCCGACTCGCACTGCTCCATTTTTTGAGTACTCAGCATTTTCAGTACCGAGTGACGAGGTTGACTCGCCGAGTTACTCGACAACCAGTTAAATTGTTCCTATTTGGCATTAAATTTAAAATTTTAAACTAAATTGGGAAATTGAGGAACTTATGAAAAAATTGTAGGTATTTTAAAACTTTTACCATCGTTGATGATAAAAAACTTACTATGTATATTAATGAAGTATTATCGAGCTTACAACCAAAAAAGCCCTGCAGATCAAGTCCACAAACATGACTAAACGGATATAGCATCATGCCGTCAACTAAACTTCAGTACTTCATTTGTGAAATAAAAAAGTGATGAACTAAGAATAATACTCCGTATAAGAATAATATATATGTAGTATATATATATATATATATATATATATATATATATATATATATATATATATATATATATATATATGTTTTGGTTCAAATAAGAACATGATCTTATGAGAGAAATGATGATGAATCTGGACCGCTATATTTGCTTTAAGTGAAATTTAATGTGCATTATATGAAACTATAATGTAAAAAACTGAATGTGCATTATATGATCTTAGAATAGTTTCATAAAAGAATTTGTTTTTCAATTCCAATCAAATAGATAGTATGTATTGTCAAGAAAATAAATTCCAATCAATTATGCTAGGGACTTTGACATGAGTACGTGTAAAGCTATCCGTGGTTCGAACCGGAACCGAAATTGGAACCGCACAGGTGCACAATATAAGTTCCAAAATCGGTGGCGGTTCCGGTCCCAATCCGCAAATTTATTTATTTTGTATCATTATATACTACGCACAAGTATATAGTTTAAATACTATTTACCTATAAAAGTACTTAATATTTTGTGGGTAAAATTATCAAAAATTGGAGGGAAAAAGTTTGAGAATTTTAAAAAATGACGGTTATCTTTTCTTTTTTTGAAAAAGAGCACATTATTACTATCTTGAAAATTTATTGTCATGTTTTGGTATCATCAAATTTTAAGTATGACAACATATTGTCATAATTGGCAATGTACTTAAAGTTTGACAATACTTACCACATATGGGCAATAAAACATAAGACCCCGTTTTTTAATTCTCAACATTTTTACTTATATTTAAGTATGGTTGCCATACAAGAAAACTTATAATTATGTACACTACTTTCGTGTGTAAAAAATACTTATTTAGGTCTCTTGACTTGCCGTCGGATGCCTAACAATAGTAGTAATTATTATTAAGCTAATGGTTATATTCCGCATAATTTACCATATAGTCAAATACCAGGACTTGAAATGTTTGGAAATGTTCCCCGCTACTTTGAAGTTGTTGACCACAACAACCATTTATCTATAACAAAGTAATCATATTTATGGAAGATGTTTCAAATTAGTACGTAGTAGTTAATACTCCCTCCCTCCCTTAACTTTGCCGACTTTCCTTTTATGGATGTCCCATTAACTTTGCCACTTTCTCTTTTAAGTATAGAATTTGTGGTTCCAGTTAACTCTCTCTCCTCTACACAAATATCAACCACACAGTTTTTACTTTATTAATCTTCATGCCGGTCAAACTTGGTAAAGTTTTAAGGGACGGAGGGAGTATATTGATTTTTGGTTCTGTTTTAATCGGTTTCGATTCAATTCGGTTCAGAACGGTTTGAAATATTATTACCAAACATATACCATACTCCGTATTATTTAACAGATTCGGTCAATAGTAAATAGTAAATACACATAAAAAGATATTTAGCATATCAGACCAGTGCAGACCGGCAGACTTAACAAACCAAAGTCACCAAACTAGACTGAGTTATATCAGATCAGAAAGTTTCAATTCAAGTGAAAAACATGTCTGGTGCAAGTATAAAAAATTAATTGGAATAATTTAATTAATTGATTGGGAATATTATCAGTAGTAACACTATAATGGGGCAACTCTACCAGATCTAGTGTGATTTAACAACGGTAAATGAGTAATGATAAATGAAAATAATGTATACACTACAACAAAAAACACAAATGATGGATTATACGTATCCAAGTATATATAAAATGGGAGAGATTGAGCTTAATAATGTGGAGAAGAAGATGAATAGTGGTATTGAGACTTATGTTCTAGGGTTACAAATGGCTCCAAGAGGAGTATAAATAGGGAAATAATGGGCCGAGCCGCTAATATGGGCCCGGTAGCCCAACTACATAAAAGACTAATCTAGTACATAGTTACATACAAATGACATATAAGCAGTACAATAATACAAATGATATCCGTAAGATGTGTGTGGGCCGCTGTCCGGGCCCAATAGTCGTGAGACCCGGGGGTCCGAGTCTATATACTCTATCAACAAAATATCTTGTTGTTGAATAGGTGGAAAGAAGGTTGGTAACAAAAGGCCGCGCCTTGCATTTAACAATCAAAGACGATGCTTTGGGCAAAGTGATCAAAGCAGTTCATTCACTCGTATCTACCAATTCGTCTTCAAATCTTTCCCAATCAAAGCATTGGATAACCGACGCCAATGACAACCCAATCACACGCCATGCTAGCGTTTCTCCAGGACAACCTCTCCTACCAGACCCGAATGGCATCCATTTATACCCATGGTCTTTAGCACCAGTAACTCCTTCTAAGCCTTCAAATCTTTCTGGTTTGAACCTTTCCGGCTCATCCCAATATTTGGGGTCTCTTTGGATGGAATACAAGTTGAGAAAAAGCATTGTCCCTTTCGGGATGCGATAGCCTGCTACGGTGCACTCTTCAGAGGACTCGTGTGGGATTGCCAAAGGGGCAGCAGGGTGCATTCTCATTGATTCCTTCATTAAGCAATTCAAATAGGGGAGTTTTGCCATATCCGATTCTTCAATTAGCCTCGCGTGTCCCACATGGTCATCAATTTCTTTTTGTGCCTTCTTTAGGACTCGTTGGTGGTTCAACAACAGTGAGAGTGTCCATTCTATTGTTGCAATTGATGTGTTTGTTTCTGCTCCTAAGACAACATGTAGTATAATAAAATTAGTACTCCCTCCGTCCCGGTGAGTTCTTCCTAAATTGACTTGGCTCGCAAATTTAGATAGTGAGAATAAAGTGGAAATGTATGGTTGTAGTTGTGTAAGAAAAAGGTTAATGAATGTGAATCACATATTTTTTTCAAAAGTGGAAGTTGGAAGAATTAATTGGAACGGTTCAAAAAGGAAAGTTGGAAGAAATGACCGGGACGGAGGGAGTATTACTCTATCTCCCTCATTTTATACAACTTACTTTCATTTTTAGATTGTCCCGAAACAAGCGCCTTGTTTTCTTCTAGAAAGAAATATATGGTCCAAGTTATTTCACTTCAGTATACTCACAATTCAATCACAAATTGGACTTTTTCAACCACCTTACTAATGATGGTGTCAAACTAAAACAAGCAGGGTCGGTCTTGTCCATTTCTAGGCCTATGGGCAATACGTTATTTTGGGCCTATATCCGACAAACAGTAAACCATATTTGGGCAATGAAATTCATAAAATAAAGACGAGAATCACTTTATTATTATTATTATTATTATTATTATTATTATTATATAAGTTACATGTTTGAGCTAAAGTAACAACACGTGTATCGAATAAAAAGAAAAAACATTACTTAAAAATGTTTCTCGTAAACCAATGTGAAGCAAATCATTAATAATTGCTTCATAGACAACCTTCTTTCCACTAATAAATACTATCATATGACAACAATAAAATTGCCACATATGATAACACTAAACTTTCTTTTATAATTTATCACATATTGAATTCATAAGTTGAGAATAATTTATTGACCGCTGATGAGAGTCTAAAGTTTGAAGTATCGAAAGAATGAAGGTTTTCAAAGAGACAAAATGTTTGGCTACCAAGAGGACTCGCGCAAGAAGATTGCAAATTTGACGTTCTCTAAAACTACTATTAGGAACTCAGATATAGTTTATTGAAATTTAAAAAAATTGAATAATCGGGGTGAAATTTGAGAGAAACGGGCTCTAAAATAATTATATAAATTTGTTATGTCATAATTAAATTGAATAAAAATCTTAAAAGCTAAAAAGATGTGAGGACTAGAGGTACGTGTCTTTTATTTATGCAGTAACAATTATATTGCGTTTAAAAACTACAATTGATCCTCCTAAAAATTTATGTATATTGATGGATAGTCTACCCGGGGGTATATATCCGAAGGGTTATTACGGGGAATAACTTAGAGAGAAGTCAGAGCAAGTAAGTAAAAGTAGAGAGAGAGTGTATTCAGTATGAATGCCGTTTTCAGCGTGGTTACAAATGGGGAAATGGGGTGCTATTTATAGTAGCAATAAATGCCGGGCAGGGACACGTGTCAGGCGCTCATTGGCCGAGGGGTCACCTCAACTGGTTGGCGCTGGCAGCCGCATGTGGCCGCATTTAATGCGGCTGTTGGATGGGATGTCTGTGCAGGGTACGGTGATCTGCACGCATGTGAGGCGGATATCTTGTCGAGTGAGATGCCTTCGGCTATAGAGCAATGGCCGAGGGCTCCTCCAACCGATGGCACTCTGGTGCCGAGGGCTCACAGTGCCGAGGGCTACTGTTTTCGCCGTTTTCTCCCAGTTTCTTAATTTGCTTGCGAAGCCCGTCCTGTGAGAGTTTAGAGCCTTCGGCCAGGGGGCCGAAGGCACCCCTGGCGCGTAGTGCGGGCTGCTTGGTACTCTGGGCGCTGTGATCTGGGCCTGTTGGGCCTTCTGGGCCTTCGCTGGAGTAGTAGGAGTCTGTGGGCCGGGGGTTCCCGGGCCATATACTCCATCAGGAGTCCCTCACTCCTTTTGCCGAAAGGTACTTGAGGGAAAAGGAGTAACTTGTGCTTGCCCTTTGATGTTGTCCCATCGTGATCTCTGAGGTTGGTGAGGAGTTGTTGCTTTTATGTCCCTGCCGAAGGCAGTCCCTCAGTTACCCACATGTCGGGACTTGAGGGCTTGCCTTGTCGTTTGTTGGAATTTCACTAATTTTGTAATTTAATGATTTTCCCGAGGGGGTCCTCCAGTCCCCCACTCCTTGAGGCACTTGTAAAGTGGTGAAAAGGAGTAGAGTAGTTGTGTTGCTGTTGTGGGCCGAAGGCTGACGTTTTTCGTTTCATTTTGGGGGGATGCCTCGTTAAAAACCTCATTAGGAAAAACCCTAGGGGAAAAAATCCTAATGAGGGAAAAAGAGTGCACCGAATTCCCCCAATGATGAATCGAAAATGTCAAACCTTGGTCAAAAATGGAGAATAACGGTAATGCCGAAGGCTCTTCTTTTTCTGAGGGCTCATGTATTGATCAGCTGAAGGCTTGCCGTTGATATCCTGGGGATGCCGAAGGGGAGCCCCTCAATCCGGGGATCGAGGGCCTGCTGGATGAGGGCGGCAGCGGAGTTGTTACCGGGGGGTCCACTGTTTGTTGATTAGTTGGCGATGAAGATACCCGAGGGCTCCAATTACCTGTGTGCGACGGGTTATCCGTCAATGAAGGCAACTCCCCGGGGGCTACCCGGTTTTGCAGTACTGAGGGGGAATTCCCGAGGGGTGCCCTGATATGAAGCCTTGGGTTTCTGAAGGAGTGATCCCGAAGGCGTCTGTTATGTGTTGTGTGGGGCACAACCCGGGGGCACTTCTGGGTAAGTGTACCCGGAGGCTATCCTTGATGAAGTGGAGTGAAGTAGAAAACCCGGGGGCTTCCAGAATATAGCCGTTGGGAATATAGCCGTTGGAATATGTAGCGTCAGATTTATAGCCGTTGGAATATGTAACGTCAGGTTCATAGCCGTTGGGGGGGGGTACACGTGGCGTGTGATGGCTGGCAGTCCGTGGGCGGCGTCACCGGTTGGGCGAAGACGCGGTGTGTAATGATGGCGTCCATCCGGAGGCCCGGTTTCCGGGCCTAAGCCCGGATTCCAGTGCCTATAAATACCCCAAGGCCAGGGCCATTCCTTCTTGTGCGATCATTTGTCTTAGCGAAGCTCTACCGAAAATTCTAGAGAGAGAAACTCAAGCCTTCGGTCCTAAATTCAGCTTTCAAGGTCAGTGCCCCCTGCTTTTCTCCTTCTAGTTTAGCCGTGCATTGTGCCCTCGGGTTAGGAGATAGAATTCCCTAGAAACCTTAGTTCCCCCGAACCCTCGAGCTAGATTTAGAATGTCGTCCCAGAGTGACTCTCATGACATCTCGAGGACCCCCTCGGTTCAGGACGAAAGCATCTCCGACATGGAGTCTAGTTGCAGCCAGCCCTCGGGTGGTGGTGATGCAGCTCTCGCCACCGAGGTGCAGAAGGATCTGGTGGCCGAGGTCGAGGCGGAGGAGTTCGAGCGAACCGCCGAGGATGAAGAGTTGGCCCTCGCCGTCCAAGTCGCTGAAGAGGAGGAGGAAAAGGAGAGGGCGAAGGTCACTGTCGCTGTTCTTCCCCCCGGGGTTCAGGGGAAGCAAGTAGCTCGAGGCCACCGGACCCGACGCCTCTAAGTGTAGCCCCCGGAAAGAAAAGGAGGAAGACGAAGGCTGGCCCCCAGAAGAAAGTAAAGGCCGTCGATCAAGGGGGGCCAGTAGATCTGCCAGAGGGTTACTCCTTCCTGGACACCGCCGCTCTAGAGATTAAGTCCCAAGCTGACAGGGCGGACATCTACATCACCCAGTTGCACGTAGGGCCCTCGGCCGTAGTAGTCGAGCCAGGTCCTGATGACGTGCTGTCCCGGCCTCCCGAGGGATGTATAGCCGTGCATGTGCTCTCGGTTTCAATGGGCCTCCGGTTCCCTCTCCATCCTTTCCTCCGGGAGTATTTGAGGTACACTGGCCTGGTCCCCTGCCAACTGACCCCCAACAGCCACTCGTACATAACGGGGTTCGTGAACCTGTGCAAACTCCGGAAGGTTACACCGAGCCTGGAGTTATTCTTCCAAAGCTTCAACCTATGCCGGGGGGGCATACAAATGCCGAGGGCTATGCAAACTTACAGCAGATAGCCCAGTTCAAACTGTTCACCGAGGCCCCTTCTTCTAATAAGGGGTGGAGAGAGCGATGGTGCTATGTCAGACTGGCTGGCAGCCCTTTCCCGAGGGAGTTGCGGAATCGCTTTCGGCGCCACGTGAAGGTCAAGAGTGCCGCCCTCGAGAAGGATGGCCTGAAGATCGCCAAGATTCCGGAGGGTCGGGATAAGAACATAACAATCAAGGAGTGCGTCCTCGAGGAAGACCTACATGCCCTCGGATTCCTGAGGTATCGGTTCATTGGGGAGACTGATGAGAAGTATCCCCTCTATGATAAAGCCTTCGTGGGAGCAGAAGGTAGTGGCCGGGGGCTTTACATTTTTGTACTTAGAGATTTTCTGTCATGTTTGTTGTCGCGTCTCTGACCCCTCGGTTCTAACCTTTCAACTTGTTGCTGTCGTTCTTTGCAGGTAGCAGGATGAATGCCAACGCCTTGTTCGCGAAGAGGAAGGGCAAGACCCAGCCAAAGGAGAAGGGGCCCTCGGGACAGAAGCCAGTTGACGCGCTTTTTCCGAAGGTCATAGAGCCTTCCGCCGGGGACGCCCATGCTGCTGTGGGGACCGGGGGGTCGAAGGCCGAGGTGGCCGTTAAGAAAAAGAGGAGCGATAAGGGGGTGGAGCCCCCTACCAAGAAGCAGAAAGCCGCCGTGGGCGCCGTCGAGGGGGCGGCCCCCCTCATAGTTATTGATGACACGCCCGCCGCTGATGGGCCCCTAGCCTCGGTCACCCCGAAGGCTCTGGTGAATCCACTCCCGGAGGAAGTACCCCGGGAGATCCGTCAGCTCTCTTTTGCCCCCGGCGCTTCATTAATGCATGGCACTGCCGAGCCGAGGGCCTTCCTGCGGGGCATCACCTCGAAGATGGACAGGGAAGTCTTCGAGACCTACGATGATGATGCCCTCGAGAACAGGATCCTCCGGTCCTCGCTCACTGTAAGTATTCGCTTCCTTTTTCCTTATCTTATCAGTTTAGTATTATTTTTTCCTGAGGAACAATCTAACTCCTTTGATCATTGTTTGCAGGCCTGCATAGCCCTCGGGGAACAGGCCCGGAGGCGCGAGGAAAGGCGTCTTCACGAGGCTGCCCAGGATAAGAAGGTGGAGGGGCTGATCCGCAAGAACTCCGAGGCGGTGAAGCATGCTGCCCAGCTGGAGGAGGCCCTTCGGGAGGCGAAGGCGGCGGCGGAGAAGGCCAAAGCTGACGGCATAGCCGAGGGCAAGGCGGAGGCCGAGAGGGCTGCTGCCGAGGCGGCGAAAAAAGCTGCCAAAGAAGCCCAAACTGCCAAGGAGAGAGCTGCGGCCGAGGCCCGAGGGGAGGCAGTTGCGGAGTTCCTCGCTGAGGGCTGGAGGACCGAGGGCCACAAGGAGTGGGTTGCCTCCGTGGTGGCAGCCTCGGTGGACGCTTGGGTAGAAGGCCCCGGGGTTGACTGGCTGACTGACAGGGGGGACGCCTACTACCAGGGGGGTGAGTTCTTTACCCAGCACCTGATCTACCGGAGGCTTGCCAGGCACTTTGGCGTGTCCCTCGAACAATTCGACCCCTCGGCATATGGCCTCCCTCCGTTGCAACCAGATGTCAGAGTTCCCCTCCCCCCGGGTGAAGAGCGGCCGACAATCTATGATTCTGTGATGATGGGGGGTGATGGGGGTGGAGCCGTCGGGGGTGATGCTGCCGGAGAAGAAGTCTCCTCCAAGGTTGTCGTGGAAGATGCCCCCGGAGACAACGAGGCTGAAGCCGCCGAGAAGATTAGTACTTAGTCAATTTTTGAAAAAGCTTTGTAATGAACATTTGTCACCCCTCGGCTTTGGCCATACTCTGTAACAAACACACTTGAATCCCTTCTTTTTGTTGGATGAATGATTGCCTTCGGGCCTTGTACATGTGGCTTGTTTTTTCTAATTCCTTTCTCCTTGAATGCATGCCTTCGTTTTTGTTTTGGATGTATGTCTTTGCTCCTTTGAATGTATGTTTTAGGACTTAGAATATTATCTGATTGTAGCTAGCCCTTGGGATCCTTCGGTAGTTGGGCATCCTCTGCTGGACATACAACCGAGGGTTTAGCAGGAATTGGGACTTAGAAATTTTTTCTAAGTGTAGCACAGCATGAGGCCTTCGGGCGTTTGTAGTAACCCAAATCCTAGGACTTAGAAAAATTTCTAAGTGTAGATTTCCCCTTGAGAGCCTTCGGGATATGGCATCCCTTCCTGATGTGTGAATGTTGGACCGAGGGCCCAATGTACAGGACTTAGAAATTTCTTGCAAGTGTAGTATGTCACGTAGCATTCGGCTACTGGGGAGCCCCGACTGAAATATTGAATAGGCCGGGGGCCAATTCTTTAGGACTTAGAAAATTTTCTTGAGTGTCGATTCCTTGTGCACTGTAGCCCTCGATTGATAGGTAGCCTTCGGCTATTAGGTCCCTTTATAAGATGAGGGTGAAATATGTAGGACTTAGGAAGATTTCTAAGTGTAGATTTTCCCTTGGGAGCCTTCGGGAGATGGCATCCCTTCTTGATGTATGAGTAGTTGACCGGGGGGAAAATATGTAGGACTTAGAAAATATTCCAAGTGTAGATCTTCCCTTGGGAGCCTTCGGGGGATGGCATCCCTTCTTGATGTAAGAGTAGTTGACCGGGGGGAAGATATGTAGGACTTAGAAAATATTGTAAGTGTAGATTTCCCCTTGGGAGCCTTCGGGAGATGGCATCCCCTCTGATTCCATATCACTTTGCGAGATGCCCGGGGGCTGCTCATTTAGGACAGAATATTTTTTAAGCGTTGTTGTATTGCCTGGCCTTCGGCTACCATATTCCCTTGGCAGTAATATTGATTGGGACGGGGGCCCAATCTTTAGGACTTAGAATTTTTTCGAGTGCTGCTTCCTTGTGTAGCCATCGGGTGATAGGTGCCCCCTGACTCTACATTACTTTGCGTAAATTGATGTTGAATCCTGTTGTTGTGAAGAAGGCCAATCAGGAGTGTGTGCCCTCGGCATACACTCTGAAGAGTTGTAGAGTTTGACTCAGCCAGTTGTGTCCCTTGTAATGGGGTAGGGGCCCTCGGTATTAATGTATAACAGCTGCCTTCGGTACATATTTGAAGGTACCTTGCTGCTATTTGTTCGAGTAGTATCCTTCGGGAAATAGGAGCCTTCAGTTACCGGAGGTACTCTTTGATTGTAGGGAGCCCTCGGCTTGTTGTGATCTGTTGGAGTGTACTCTCTGATTTCTCGCTGAGTCTACTCCCCTTCACCCCCCCCCCCCCCCCCCCCCCTTTTTTTTTTTTGGTTGGTGGTGAAGGGAAGGCATCAAGAAACTTGGTTTCTTGGTAAGGCTGGGCCTATTAGGAGACCATCAGAATACACCAATGGCTCTCCTCCCTCGGGTTAACCTTCCGAGTTCCGAGGGGATCGAGGGACGTTTCCTAGGCACAAGATATGGTGGTCCGTAACCTGCATCCCCTTGGGGGATGGCGCGGAAAGCGCCTCATTTTTGAAAGTCGTCCCCTCGGTGCTAGACATAGTCCGTGGCCTGCCACACCCTTGGGGTGGTGGCGCGGGGAGCGTTTCGGTTTGGAAGTCGAATCCTGGGCATTTCTCGTGCCTGTCACACCCTTGGGGTGATGACGCGGATAGCGTTCCGTTTTTGAAAGTCGAATCCTGGGCATTTCTCATGCCTGTCATACCCTGGGGGTAATGACGCGGAAAGCGTTTCAAGGAAGGGTTTTCATTTGCACACTAGTTGCAAATGGCCAGGGGCACTATGTGCCGCCGGCACCGATGGTGGCGCCTTCGGTATATGCGTCCTCGTGGGGTACAGCTTTTAGAAACAACACTTGGTGTTAGTTTCGATGTGTAGCCCCCGGTACTTGGTACCGAGGGGTCTTCTGTAGGAACACTTGGTGTTCTCTTTTGTTGTAGTTGATGTAGGCGTCTACCCTCGGTACTTGGTACCGAAGGGTCTCCAAATGAAACACTTGGTGTTTCCAAACAGATGTTGGAAGTTGATAGGAGAGCATATCCCTGGCACTGGGTGCCGAGGGGTCTTCCTTGAAACATTTGATGTTTTTTTTTCCGTTTCGATGTTTGATGATGGAGGTGTACCCTCGGTACTGGGTGCCGAAGGGTCTTCTATAGGAACACTTGGTGTTCTCATCTTTTTCTTTTTTGATGTTGAAGGGGGGGATGCACCCTCGGCACTGGGTGCCGAAGGGAAATGAATTACATGGCGTTCTTTGTTGTTGGTGACAGGAGTTCTCTCCCTCGGTACTGAGGGGTCTTGAGAGAAAACATGTGGTGTTTTCACTGTTGTTGCAGGTGTCGATGGTGTCCGCCCTCGGCACTTGGTGCCGGAGGGGGTTCCTCTCGTGGTGAGGCCGGGGGCCTGTAGTCAGTATGAGGGCTTGATGTCTTGAATGTATCTTCATTCTTCGAAATTGGAGGCCTTGGGCCATAGGATAGTACATTCACTAGTTATGAGGGCTTGGCCGCTCTTACATTATTGATAAAACTTAACTAAATGGTGTACATTCCAATGCCTAGGGACTTCTTTCCCGTTGGGGCGTTTGAGCTTGTAGGTCCCAGGTTTGATGATGGCTGCTATGATGTAGGGGCCTTCGAATTTTGGTGCCATTTTTCCTCCCACGGTTGGTTGGCTGGCTTCCCTCCTCCGGAGGACATAGTGCCCCACTTGAAATTCTCGGGTGCGAACTTTGGCGTCGATGTAGCTTTTAACTTGCCTTCGGTAGTTTTCTGCCCGGATGAAGGCCTGCTCCCGGCGTTCTGAAATGAGGTGGAGGTCGAGGGCCATGTTGCTGTCGTTGACCTCGGGGTCATATTGGATCACCCTTCGGGTGGGAAGGGTGACTTCCGTAGGAGCTTTGGCTTCAAAACCGTAGCAGAGGGAGAAGGGTGTTTCACCTGTTGCTCGCCGAGGGGTGGTGCGATAGGCCCAAAGGATGTTGTGGAGTTCTTCCACCCAGCCACCACCCTCGGCCTCCAGCCTCTTTTTGAGGCCCTCGAGCAAGGTCCGGTTGGCGTTCTCTACTTGCCCGTTGCCTTGAGGGTAGGCAACGGAGGAGAAGGTGTGTTTGATGCCCCATGCCTCCAGAAGGGCACAGAAGGGGGCTGCCTCAAATTGTGTCCCATTGTCGGAGATGATCTGCTGGGGGACGCCAAACCTTGTGAGGATGTTCTTGAGGACGAAGTGACGGCACTTCGCCTCTGTGATGCTGGCGAGGGGTTCAGCCTCCACCCACTTGGTAAAATAGTCGACGGCCACAATGATGTATCTGTTGTTGGAGGTACCCCTCGGCAGAGGGCCCACAAGGTCTATCCCCCATCGAGAAAATGGGACAGAGGTGCTGATGGGGGCATAGTTGACCGCTGGCCTGCCGGGAGCTTTCTGGAAATGTTGACATGCGGTGCACCTCCGGGCAAGGTCAGCACAATCCCTGGCCATGGTTGGCCATAAGTAGCCCTGGAGAATGAGCCTTCGGGACATGGAGAAGGGTCCCTGGTGAGCTGAGCAAGTGCCACTGTGCACTTCCTCCATTGCGACCTCGGCTTCATCTGGATGAAGGCACCGAAGTAGCGTGCCATTGTAAGATCGTTTGTAGAGCCTTCCATCTTCGATGGTGTAGCTGGGAGCCCTCAGCTTTGCCAGTTTAGCGCGTGCCTCATTCTCGGGTAGCTGCCCTGTGGAGATGAAGGCGGTGATATCTGAGATCCAATCCTCCTGACGTTGTTGTATGTTCATAACGGGGCTTGCATGGATGCTTGAGAGGCTGAGTTCCTCGATTTTGGCAATTTTGGAGATGTGCTCGGGGGAGTCAGCCGAGAGCTTAGATAATATGTCGGCCTCGGAGTTCTGAGCCCTCGGTATTTGAGTAAGAGAGTGTGCCTCAAATACCTTAAGCAACTCCTTGGCCGCTTCCTTGTACTGTTTCATTCTCCCCTCCTTGGCCTCATATTCTTCGGAGATTTGGCCAACGACCAACTTGGAGTCACATTTGATGTGGATCTGCCGAGCCCTCATGTTGGCAGCCAGCCGAAGGCCACATAGGAGGGCCTCATATTCGGCCTCATTGTTGGAGACTTTGAAGGAGAAGCGGATTGCATAGTAGGCCCTGAAGCCCTCGGGAGTAATGAGGACTACCCCTCCCCCGCATGCTTTGGTCGCGGAGGAGCCGTCAGTGTAGAGGGTCCACCAGTCGTCCGAGGTAGCCGAGGGCTCCCCGTCCGTGGCTGCCCTTGCGGTACATTCCGTCACAAAGTCCGCCAGGGCTTGGCCCTTGATGGCGGGCCTTGGACGGATGTCAATGTTGTACTGGCTCAAGAAGATAGCCCATTTCACCATGCGGGAGGAGCTGGTGGGGCTCCTCATGAGGGCGCCGAGGGGTTGATGGGTGAGGACCTGAACTGGGTGAGCCTGAAAGTAGTGGCCCAACTTCTTGACAGTCCAAACGATGGCTAACACCGTTTTTTCCACAGGGGAGCACCTGAGCTCGGCCTCCCTTAGGGTCTTGCTAAAGTAGAAGATGGCATGTTGGATGCCGTCTTCCTCCCGGATGAGCACAGAGCTGATGGCCGTCGGGCTAACCCCAAGGTAGAGGTAGAGGGTCTCCCCTACCTTGGGTTTGGAGAGCACAGGAGGTGAAGATAGATATCTTTTGAGCTCGTCGAAAGCCCCCTGGCATTCTGGAGTCCATAGAAAGCCAGTCGTCTTCCTCATGATCTGGAAGAAGGGTAAAGACTTCTCCGCCGATTTAGATAGGAAGCGGTTGAGGGCTGCCAGGCGGCCCGTCAACCGTTGAACTTCCTTCACGTTGCGTGGGGGCTCCATGTTGATGATGGCCTGGATCTTCTCGGTATTGGCCTCAATACCCCTTCGGCTCACCATGTAGCCCAAGAATTTGCCTCCTTGGACGCCAAAGGTGCACTTCTTCGGGTTTAGCCGAAGGTTGAATTTTTGCATGATGGCGAAGATTTCCCGGAGGTCGTCAACATGGCTGGAAGATTGTTTGCTTTTGACGATCATGTCGTCAACACAGGCCTCCATGGTGCGCCCTAGGACGGCTTGAAAGACCCGGGCCACCATCCGGGTGTAGGTGGCCCCTGAGTTCTTTAGGCCGAAGGCCATGACTAGGTAGCAGAAGATGCCCTCGGGAGTCATGAAGGCAGTTTTTTCGGCGTCTTCCTCGTGCATAAAAATTTGGTGATACCCTCGGAAGGCATCGAGGAAGGACATGATCTCACACCCTGCGGTCTCATCCACTAGTTGATCAATATTTGGTAGAGGGAACGGGTCCATAGGGCACGCCTTGTTGAGATCGGTGTAGTCCACGCACATGCGGAAGGTAGGGGGCTTCTTGCCAGGACCACATTCGCTAGCCATGAGGGGTATTTCACTTCCTTGATGTGCTTAATAGAGAGGAGCATGGCGACCTCCTTCTTCACAAATTCCCTCCTCTCGGCGGAGAGGGGTCTTCTTCGTTGCTGCACTGCCTTTGCCGAAGGGTCCACCGAGAGGCGGTGGGTGATGACCCTTCGGCTGATTCCCGACATGTCCTCCGGCCCCCATGCAAAGACAGTGGAGTAGGTGCGGAGGGCGTCGGTGATACCGGTCTTCAAATCTTCAGGGAGCTGGGCTCCAATCTTCACGACTCTCTCCGGCTGGGCCGGATCGAGCGCAAAGTCTTCTACGTCCTCGGCCGGTTCAGCCCTCGGCCTTCTTTCCTCTTGGTCGATGGTTCCGGTGATGGTGTCAACACGGAATTCCGTCTTGCTTACCTTCTTAGTGACCTGAAGATAGCAGGCGCGGGCAATTTTCTGGTTCCCCCGGGAGTAGCCAATTCCCCCCTCGGCGGGAAACTTGAGGCAGAGATGCCTCATGGAGATGATGGCTTCGAGGTCCTCGAGGGCTGGCCGGCCGAGGATGATGTTGTGGGCGTAGTCAATGTTGACGACGACGAACTCCACCTCGAGCTGGGCTCTATGGAGCCCGTCGCCGAAGATCACCGGGAGGGTTATTACCCCCTCGGAATCAATAGTGTCGCCGGTGAAGCCGGCAAGAGGGGTCTTAATGGGCCGAAGGGACCCCCTCTCCAGATGCAGCTCTCTGAAGGTGCTGAGGTACATTACATTGACGGAGCTGCCCGTGTCAATGTAAGTTCGGTGAATAATGGTGTCGTTTATCTCCGTCCGAATCACCAAGGCATCCCTGTGAGGAGAAGAAGTAGGAGGGAGATCTGCGTTGGTAAAGGTGATGGGTTCCTCCCTCAGTCGCTTTACCGGGGGCATATGAGTGACTTCCCCCACGTAAAGCGATTGAGCCCACTTCTTTCGTTGGCTGGTGGAATCGCCCCCTGTATTGCCACCAGTGATCATGAGGATGTGGCGTTTTTTCTCCTGGTAGTGGGGGTATTCCTCCTCCTCTTCTTCCAAGTTCCCAATCTCCCTTTTCTTGCCGAGGGGGATGGTATTCGGGTTTACCCAAGCGTTCACCTTCGTGTGGTGTCCTCGGGGAGGCCCCTGATGAGAAGGTCCCTCCTGCCGAGGTCTCTGAACAAATTGGGACAGGTGCCCTGCTTGTATTAACCTCTCGATGGCCGTCTTTAGCTGATGGCAGTCATCGGTCCTGTGCCCCTGGTGCCGATGGAAGCGACAGTAGGGGAACTGAGGGTTGATAGCGTGTACCTCCGGGGGTGCGCGAGAGTCGCGCTCAACGAGGCCCCTCTCCTCGGCAAAATCGAGGATGATGCTGACGGGGTGCGTCAATGGCGTCCGAGGGCGGTCCAGGAGAATGGGCTGGGCCCAAGTCTTAGGGTTGCTCTTATAGCCTCCCCCGGGCTTGGCTTGGCCTTGCCGAGGGCGGTCATCAGAGGGTCCTGAAGCCTTGGGGTGATTTGGAGGAGCCCCCGGCCCTCGGTTATGCTTGTTGTCAGCCCTCGGGGGCTGCTGGTCCGGATGCTGGTGATACTTCTCCACCTCCTCGGCCTCAGCATATCGGTCCCCCCGCTGCAAAGCCCTTATGTAGTCGCGGGGGGTTCAATGATGAGGCTCCTTGAAAAGTTACCGGTGCGGAGGACGGTTTGTAGGAGGGCCAGGAGGGTCCCGTCATCAGCACCGTCGACCTTGTCGGCCTCCGTCCTCCAGCGCTCTAGGAAGTCCCGAAGGGTCTCATCCCTCTTCTGGCGTATTGTTAGGAGGTGGGAGAAGTGCTTCCTTGTGCGACGCCTCCCGGCAAATTGCGTCAAGAACCGCTGGGCGAGTTCTTGCCATGAATCAATACAGCCCTCGGGCAGCCTGTTGAACCATTCGTATGCCGGCCCCTCTAAGGTGGAGAGGAACCAACGACACAAATATTCGTCCGACGCCCCCACCATCATCATGCTGTTCTGGTACTTGCTGTAATGTTCCTGGGGGTCCGTTTTTCCATTGTAGGGCTGTATCTGTTGCCCTCGGTATTTTTCCGGGATCCGGGCCGCCAATACCCTTGGAGTAAATGGCGTCCGAGTCCGGAGCTGGATGACGGGTTCCCCGGAGCCCTCGGCCACCTTCTTCTGTAACTCCTCCATTTTGGCCATCATGGCCTCGTATTTGAGATCTGAATGAGGGGCGGAGGTGGTGGCGTGAGCTTTGTTGGACTCCATCTCGTCAAGCCAGCGTTGGAGGGCCGCAATAATCTCGTCCCGGGGGTCCTTCGGGAGGGTCTCCGCCCCCTGCGAACGAACCCGGGCCGAGTGGGCCTGGTTGATTTGGTGCCGAGCATCATCGGCATGAAGGGGTGCCTTGCCTTTGTTCCGAGGGGGACGCTCCTCGTCTGCCCTCGAAACGGATCCCCCGCTTTCCTGGGGCCTTTGGAGTGCTTTCCCCCCGAGGCGGTCTTGGACTCCTCGGCGGTCTGGCCCTCCTCCGAGCCGGTTGAGGGCGGAAGTACGGGGCCTTTCCCTGTTGTCATTATGGCGGTCCCGGGACTGAACTTCCTGGGAGGACGTATCTTGGGCCACCACCCCTTCGTCGTTTCTCACCCGAGGGGTGGGATTTCCGAAGGGGTGTGGCAGAGGGGGAAGTATGATATTTTCCCCGATCTGAGGGTGAGCTGGAGCCAGGGTGCCGAAGGCACCCGGGTTCTGGGTGAGCGTCTGGATGAAGGCGGAGAGCGCCGATTGCACGTCGATGGTGAGAACCGGAGGGCTGACTTGGTCATCGCTCCGGTTTTTCTTCTTGGCCTCGATGCCGAGGCGGGCATCGGGGGCATTTTGTTAGATCTGAAGGCGTAGGTCGACAGCCGCCTGTTCCAGTCCAGCGATGACACCGCCCTCGGGAGCCCTGTGAGAGGCTTCGGGGGCGTTGACGTCGCCGAGGGCCAGGTTCTTGTCTTCTACGTTCTTTGAGTTGGCACGTGTTGTCCTCACCATTTTGATAGAGGGCTAGTGTTTTGTGTTTGGTCGAGGGGGAGGGTTTCTTACTCGATTGTTCGACCTCTCAACGAGAGCACCAAATGATGGATAGTCTACCCGGGGGTATATATCCGAAGGGTTATTACGGGGAATAACTTAGAGAGAAGTCAGAGCAAGTAAGTAAAAGTAGAGAGAGAGTGTATTCAGTATGAATGCCGTTTTCAGCGTGGTTACAAATGGGGAAATGGGGTGCTATTTATAGTAGCAATAAATGCCGGGCAGGGACACGTGTCAGGCGCTCATTGGCCGAGGGGTCACCTCAACTGGTTGGCGCTGGCAGCCGCATGTGACCGCATTTAATGCGGCTGTTGGATGGGACGTCTGTGCAGGGTACGGTGATCTGGACGCATGTGAGGCGGATATCTTGTCGAGTGAGATGCCTTCGGCTATAGAGCAATGGCCGAGGGCTTCTCCAACTGATGGCACTCTGGTGCCGAGGGCTCACAGTGCCGAGGGCTACTGTTTTCGCCGTTTTCTCCCAGTTTCTTAATTTGCTTGCGAAGCCCGTCCTGTGAGAGTTTAGAGCCTTCGGCCAGGGGGCCGAAGGCACCCCTGGCGCGTAGTGCGGGCTGCTTGGTACTCTGGGCGCTGTGATCTGGGCCTGTTGGGCTTTCTGGGCCTGTTGGGCCTTCGCTGGAGTAGTAGGAGTCTGTGGGCCGGGGGTTCCCGGGCCATATACTCCATCATATATATTCTGTTTTAAACTTGTCTCTGTTTAAAACTCTTTATTTATGTTTTAAATTTTCAAAGTGTCAACAAAATTAATCATCAGGCCTAATTAATTGAGGTTAAGAATAAAAAAGAAGTCTACTCACACTATATATAGAGAAAAATTTTAGACCTATTTTTTCTTCTACTTTTTTGGGCGTAGGGCGGTTGCCCCTCTTGCCCCCCAGAACGGACCCTGGAAACAAGATATATACTTCGTGTATAAAATAGGACGGATGTCTTGCTATTTTTGCAAGTTAGTCATATATAAACTACGAGTAGTTATATAGTGCCATATATGACTCTACTATTGTGTCATATATGGCTCTTGGGTTACTCTACCATAATCACTTGTTTTCACTGTAGGCTCAGTTATTAATTCATTAAAGAAAAAATTCTACTTTTCGTCTCATTACAATTATATCACTTCCACATTTAGTCTCTTACTTTCAGATTGTCCATATTTAATCTGTGACCATTATCCTCTCACCATCCCTCGTCCTTCCGGCCAAAATTCCGACAAATTTACCTCGCCATAGTGTATTCATTATATACTCGCCATAGTGTATTCATATTTACGGTATGCTAGTAAATACTCCTCCCTAAGTTCCATCAACTTTACCAACTTTACTTATATAGAAAATCTTTAAAATATAATTTAAATGCTTTTTTATTATTTATAACATATTTCCTTATAACATAATCTATTCATAATTAAGTAAATTCAACTGGTTGAAGCAAAATTTCACTAATTTGAGTATATTCAATGCTTGTTTGGTACCATTGAAATCAAATGATTCTGTTAAAATTAATGAAATTCTAGTTGAAGCGGTTGAATCGGCTGAATATGTTGAGTTATGAAAAACTATAGGGAAAATTCCCTAAATAAGAGTAGAAAAGTTTTGAAATTCCAAAATAGGACTATCATATTTTTATTCACTAAATATGAGTAATTTTTGTCAAGTTTGACATTATCAGGATTTAAACATGGCAGTTTATGCCACCTTTTTTCAAATTTGACAGAAATTACTCTTATTTAGGAAATAAAAACATGAAAGTCCTATTTTAAAATTTCATAATGTTTTTACTTATATTCAGGGCGATTTCTAAAAATTATATTTGAAATAATCCTCTACAATCACACAGAAAATTGAGTCACGTGTTTTGTAAAAAAATGGTCAATAAGTGTAATAAACTGAAAACAAGAGTTATTAAACGGGATTTCAGTGGATTCAATCAAATTTGAGTCTGGCCATACAAGATCTATAAACATTTCAAATCAACTTAAAACGATTAACGTGACCAAATTTGTGAAATTTTCTAAAGTCAACTGAAATAGTTCACTCTAGTGAATCATGAAAAAATTATATGTAGAATAAAATTCATTGATAGAGTAAAGATTAAACATAAAAAGCAATTATTATTAGTAAACTTAAAAATATTGATAGAATTTAAAAAAGCAATTATTCATTGAAAAAATTATATGTAGAATGATGTTTGTACACACTTTTGTACACACTTTTGTACACACCGTTGTCTGTGAAAGTTTTTTTTTGTCTGTGAACATCGATTCACAGACAATGTTTTGCACAAACAAAATATTGTCTGTGAACCGGATTCACAGACAAAAAAAAAAACTTCACAAACATGGTGTGTACAAGGTGTGTACAAAGATGTGTACAACAAGAATGGTTGATTTAAAATAGTGCATACTTCCCGATCATGCTAAAAATAGCAATGAGGAATGCTAAAAATAATGGAAATAAAATGCTAAAGAGTGCCTGCCGGCTTATTTATATGGCCAAACATAAGAGTGAATAAAAATGTAAACATGTTTTCCGTAGACACTACAAAAAAATTCGCCTGTAGTCACGAACTTAGTCACGGACCGTAGTCACGGAATTCTATCTGGAGTACATAGATGGTGTGATTTTGTTGAATGAAGCTGAGGTTGCATATATAAATTTTGTAGTCACGGACTTAGTCACGGATGTGTCCGTGACTACATTTTTTGTACGAATTGTCGGTGCACTTTAAATTTGGAACGTTGAAAAAATCAATTTTGCACTTGTCACGAAATTAGTCACGGACGTGTCCGTGACTAACTGTAGTCACGGACGTGTCCGTGACTAACTGTAGTCACGGTACTAGTCACGGACTTGTCCGTGACTAATTTCAAATTTAAAAAAAATCCCGCCGGAGGCGAAAATGGGTTGGCCGGAACACTATAGTCACGGACTAGGTCCGTCACTACCTATAGTCACGGACGTAGTCACGGACAAATCCGTGACTACTTTTTTTTAACGGTTCCGTGACTAAACCGTGATTAGAACCGTGACTAACTAGTCACGGACCAAATCTGTGACTACGGTCCGTGACTACAGGCGAATTTTTTTGTAGTGAGAATACATGTAATAGGTATGTGTGTTATGAGAGGATTATACAAAAAGCTAAACCCTTAAAAATCTCTATAGGAATGGAACTCTATCTCCTTTGGAGGATATAAGAATAACCCAAACTCATCTAGCTACCTTCTCCGATTGAAGATCTTTGACATGAAGCTTCCAATTTTGATCACCAATTCGCAGGGCAAGGAGTATATACCTGAGTTTGGAGTCTCCAGAATCGTCGAGTAAGACAAGGATCCCAACATCTTCACCGTTTGTCCTTTTCTTAGAACGATGGTGGATGTAGAAATCATTTGGTTTGCGAGGCTTGTTGATGGAGCTCAAAGAGTGAACATCAGAGATGGAATGGATGGTGTCGCTGAGCTTATCGTGCAAACCCCATATTTTCTCGAGCACCACTTGCAGCTCTTTCTCTTCCTCGACCTCCATTTCCCATTTCATGGAGATCACTAAATCTCCTTTTGTAGGGTTAGGTAATTTCTTTCTTCAAATCGGTTGGCCTATCCAATTGATTATTCATTGTCTGAATCCTAATCACAATACTCACCTTTGAGAGGAATGCGATAGAGAAAAACGATCGAGAGAATGAAAGAGATAGATGGAAACATGACGGAGGATTATTACGGAGGATTAACTTACAACCAATATCAGATACTTTAGGGGCATACTAGCAAAATAACGGGAAAATTGAATGCATTAAAATAATAGATCTACGTGTAAACGAAGTGCATGTGTCATAAGCTGAATGGATAGGCACGGTACCTTAAATTTTGTGAAGGTACCGGAGTAGGCACCTTTTATTATTTATATGCACACTCATTTACAAGTGAAATAATTCAAATAAAAGAGTTATATATGTTCCTGTCAAAGGCGTGAATGAGTGCAATCTTATTATATATGGTGCATTATTATTATACTAGTTTAGTACCCGTGCGATGCACGGGACTTTATAAAGTGTTTATATAATAATTGTGTTCTTCAAATTGTTCACTATATTAATTTAATATGAATAATACAATTCTAATTAAAACAAAATTGAATAGATAAATACATAGTAATAAATGTTTTTATAAATTTTTAAACACTTCTTTTATACAACATTTTTTGTTACATTGGTATCTTTATCATCTTGGTCAAAGCTAATAGAATTTGTGTGAGACAAATAAGTAAAAAAAAGTTCAAAGTTTAATAGAATAGAGTTTTTTGTATGTAAAAGCTAGCTAATTACAACATAAATTTTATTGAAAAATTTTAAGCAATTTTAAAATAATACTCCCTCCGTCCCTTAAAACTTTGACAACTTTCCTTTTTTGGTTGTCCCACTAACTTTGTCACTTTCTCTTTTAAGTAAAGAATTTGTGGTTCTAGTTAATTTTCTCTCCTCTGCACAAACCTCTACCACACAGTTTTTACTTTATTAATCTCTGTGTCGGTCAAACATGGCAAAGTTTTAAGGGACGGAGGTAGTAATCTATTAAACATCATTAATTGAAAAGATGAATACATCTATTATTCTTAAGTAGCCTGCCTAATACATTTAAAAACCCCAATGGAGTAGCCCACACCAATTGATTATTCTTAAGTTAGCATATCCAATTGATTATTCATTGTCTGAATCCTAATCGCAATACTCACCTTTGAGAGGAATGCGATAGAGAAAAACGATCGAGAGAATGAAAGAGATAGATGGAAACATGACGGAGGATTATAACGGAGGATTAACTTACAACCAATATCAGATACTTTAGGGGCATACTAGCAAAATAACGGGAAAATTGAATGCATTAAAATAACAGATGTACGTGTATAAGAAGTACATGTGTCATAAGTTGAATGGATAGGCACGGCACCTTGAATTTTGTGAAAATTGGCTGGTTTATATCACGAAAATAAACTTATTAATCAGATTTCATCTAGTTACGCAAGTAGTTACACCATAGTTGGGTAACTACACCAACTTCCAATCTGATTTGATGATGTGTGATTAAGCAATATTACATGACAATAATATTCCATGAAAATCATGTTTACACAATGAAGAAAACATAAAAAAAAATCATTTTGAATAGGTAGACAGAATGTTGGTGACAAAAGGCCGCGTCTTGCATTTAGCCACCAAAGGCGATGTTTTGGGCATTGTCAAACCAGTTCCTTCACTCATATCTATCAACTCACTTCCAAGTCTTTCCCAATCAAAGCATTGGATAACCGAGGCTAATGACAACCCAACCACGCGCCATGCCAGTGCTTCTCCAGGACAACCTCTCCTACCAGACCCAAAAGGCATCCATTTATAACCATGTTCTTTGGCAGTAGTAATTGCTTCTAAGCCTTTGAATCTTTCTGGCTTGAATTTTTCTGGCTCATCCCAGTATTTGGGGTCTCTCTGGATGGAATACAAGTTGAGCAACAGCATTGTCCTTTTCGGGATGTGATAGCCTGCTATAGTGCACTCCTCTGAGGACTCGTGTGCGACTGCGAGAGGGGCAACGGGGTACATTCTCATTGCTTCCTTCATTATACAATTCAAATATGGGAGTTCAGCTATGTCTGATTCTTCAATTAGTCTCTCATATCCTACTTGGTAATCAATTTCTTTTTGCGCCTTCTTCAAGATTTGTTGGTGGTTTAGGAGCAATGAGAGTGTCCATTCCATGGTTGCAACTGATGTGTCTGTTCCTGCTTCTAAGATAACCTATAATATAACATAATCAATCATTTCTTCATGTTATTGTTGGATAGTATTTCATTTTATTTGATATGAGATGGATATATCTCTTAAACAATTCCCTTGCTCAACACAAATACACAAATTAAAGTAGTC
Source organism: Cuscuta europaea (assembly GCA_945859875.1). Classification (NCBI taxonomy): domain Eukaryota; kingdom Viridiplantae; phylum Streptophyta; class Magnoliopsida; order Solanales; family Convolvulaceae; genus Cuscuta; species Cuscuta europaea. Next base: position 8,544,259 of record CAMAPE010000002.1, read on the forward strand.
CCTTACTCGATTACTCCCTTCACCTCATATTAGTTTTCCATTACAAACAAACAAAAAAGTAATATAAGAACTATAGGTATTGGGTGGGTTGATAACTTGATATTGATTCTTCTTAAATAAATATCTCTGACATCATCTTACTTTTTACATGAGCATAAAAGGGTGCACTTAAAGCATGTTTGTTATTCTATAAAATAAACATCTTGAAGTGTGGAAATATAAACATTTTACATTGTTTGTTTTAATTTAATATAAACTGAAAGACATTTTTTTAAAAATGTTTTACATTGTACCATGTAAAATATTTCACTTGAAGGAAGACAGTAAACTTGTTTACGTCCCTTATTACAAAGAACAAATATATCTAACCTAGACTTTGAAAGAGATCAGCCTTGAGCCTTTACCTGCTTGAATCAATTACGATTTCAAACGATGACAATAATGTAGTCATAACTCTATGCTTGATTTAATAATCTTTAGTTCCTGTTTTCAATTTTTATAAACTAACTATTTATTTCATTTCGAAAAAAAATCTAACTATTTAGTTTATCAATACTAAATTGGTATCCAACAACTTTGCACATATTTTGCAATCTAGGATGGGCTTGGTAGTTCAATTCTTTGCAAATAATTTACATGTAAAATTATTTTTCAAACAAATATTGTAAAGAGTTTGCGTGTAATTCAAAAATAGATTACACAGATTTTCAAACGATGTATTTTTAGTATGCTTGCAAATCAATTAGAGGATTTAGAGCCCTACACTTTACATGCAACCATTTTGCATGTAAATTATTAATATGTGAACTACCGAAAGAGCCCTTAGAATGAAGAGGAGTAAGAAAAATCTAAAATGATTAAAGTGATGGCATTTGATGAACTTATTGAAGTTGATTGAATACTTCATTCTCGTGGAAGTATTTGAAATAAATGGAAATTATTAAAGGAAGCTCTCTAGTAACTTTAACAACTTCAATTAAAAATGAGGTGGTCTTCCTCTCGTTTGTCCATTTTTCTCTCGCGTGTCGAGAGCGGTGTAATGTCGCACTTCTGCGAATTCGTTTTTTTTTTTTTGCATTTTGATCAAGTGCAGGTTCAAGAAAGAATAATCATGGCTTCTATGATGATTTAGAGCAGCGTTGTCCTATTTCAGCAATCGAGGAAGAAATCGAAAGGTTGGTTTTTGGCGATAGTGGAGGCGGCACGGGCGACGAGCAGACGAGGAGAAATGAAGGGCTGAGCAAGTGAGATGACAGATCGTCAGTCTTCCCCCTTCATGAATCGCCGCCTTGAAGCAATCAAGAAAACTGGCAAGAAGGAGTTTGAGGTATTTATTGATTATTTTATTTTTTTATGGTCTTATTTTCGCATTTTGCTTGTTTACGTTGCTCTGTTTTTCATTGATGTCTTTAGTTTTAAATCTACAACAATGATGAGCAATTCTGCTAGATACTATGTTATTATAAAGATCTATATGACCAGTGATTGTTGTGTCACACCCATTTGGCGGTTAGCTATTCGCTCTTTTGGGGTTGACCGTTTCTAAGTCTAGTCGTAGAGTTGATAATGCTTGTTGATTACGGATAGTTATTGTTATTAATCTATTTGAGTTCGTTGTAATGATCACAATATTAATGATATTAATATAAATGATTTTTCCTTTCAAAAAACACTCCCAATCTTAACGGGTGTTTGGATCTGATTTTAAAAACTGCTTCTGCTCCTTCAGGAAGCAGAAACATAAGTTGGACTGTTTGGGTGAAATTGCAGAAGTACCTCCGATGGTCTAATTTACTCCTAGAAATAGTTTGTTAAGAAATTGAGGGAGATCTGTTTTTGAAAAATTGACACTACTTCTGCTTTTACATTAAAAAAGGAGAAATAGAATCAATTTCAAACCCTTACTTACCCTTATCTAAACGGCCTATTAAAGGACTATATAAGAATTACGGAGTACGAAGTGGCATATATGGCATACTCACCCCTATGAGGCCTCTGATAATTTCATCTTTGTAATATTCGGGTTCCTTTGCTTGCCGGGTCAACAGTACATCCACAAATGATTTCTTTTTCTCTGCCGCATCACCGCCGCCGTCATCCATCCTTTCCCGGCATTCTATAATCAAATCCTGAAAGTAAGCATCTCTCTTGAGCTGTAACTGTCGCAAACTCTCCTCCAATTTCACGGACAGCCTACTCAAAGAAGGCACGTAGTCTCCGATGTTGGTGGCCCCACTGAGGAGGAAAACCTCTCTGACAATCTCCCTGAATCGATCCGCCTCCTTGACATCCACTTCCTTGTCGTCGCCGTAATAACGTTTTCCGGCGATCATCCTCATCATCAGGTTCAACATCAGCTCGAAAAACACAGTCTTCATGTCAACCTGAGAATCCGCTATCGAAGCCGAATCCAGCTTCCGGATCATTGATTTCACCTCGTCTATACGAATTTGTTGGAGCATCTGGAGGCGATTATTGGACAGGATTTCGTTGACGGCGATTTTGCGGAGATTGCGCCAGTGGTCGCCGTAGGACGCCAAGGCTAGGGAGGTGTAGTTGTACCCTATATGTTTTCCGGCAAGGAGACGGGGACGATTCGCAAAAACGACGTCGTTCCCCGACATCCATTCTTCCACCGCGGACGGAGAGGAGACCGTGAGGACTTTCCGGGATCCAAACTCGACCAGGACGACCGGTCCGTATTGCGTGGAAATGTTGGTTAAGGTTTTGTGGAGAGACTTCTTAAAGAGGTAGAGATGGCCGACGACGGGGAGGGTGAGGAACGGGGTCGGCGGGTAGTTCTTGAATTTCCGGTGGAAGTGTTTAGAGATTAGATAGAAAAGGAAGAGGAGAGGAGGGTAGAATGGAAATGGGCTGATGGCTGTGTAATCCATGAATTCAAGAAAGATTTTACAGTGAGCGTGAAAATATAATTGGCAATGCCGCGGTATATTTTGGTAGGTAAATATGGTGAATTTATACTTAGAGCAGAGCCAATATTTGACAGAAACATCTGCTCAAAAAAAAAGTAAGCAATGATGTGATCTTGTGGTGTTGGACTTCTAGGTGTAGGTCGTGATCTCGTCGTATTTAGGTCGAGGTCGGCCTCGGCTGGAATTCTGTTCTTTGTTGATTCGTTGTCCCACATCTTTTCCCGACCTTGGGTGTCAAGGTCGGCCTTGAATGTAACTCCCGTGTTCGAGTGTTTTGAGATGTTTGGGAGCCTTTTTGTCCGTCAATTATGATACCTCTGAAGTACACGAGAATATATTTCATCATTTAAACATTACAACATATTGCCACAGTTGGCAATATATTCAAAGGTTGACAATATTTTTAATATAAAGACAATATAACATAACACCCCTATTTTGAAAATAACAAACATTTTTACTTATATTTGGAACAAATTTTTAAATATTTAAAGTTTTCTTGCATAGCGTGGTAGTTGACACTTGACATGAATATTTTAAGTGCAATTGAGATACAAGAAAATTACTTATTTGACTCCCTAATTAGGTAGACTACTTTAAAGTATGTAGTACTTATTTAGGTCTCTTGACCTGCCGTCGGATGCCTAATACTAGTAGTAATTACTTCGTAATAATTATTATTAAGCTAATGGTTCGGTTCCGCGTAATTTACCATATAGTCAAATATGACGACTTGAAATGTTTCCAAATGTTCCCTGCTAGTTTTATGAAAGATGTTTCAAATTATCCTAAATACGAATAAAAATGTTTCCAATATTGAAAGAGGAATATTATATTTACACTTTCTAAATAGTAAAAATAAATGTCATATTTGACATCATCAGAGTATGAACTTGACGATTAAATTTTAAACTTTGACAATAGCTACTAAAATTCAAAGAATATAAATATGGTATTTTTATTTTGAAATTTCAAGAAGTTTTTACTACTATTGTGAGAATTTCTCCCTCACATTCCTCTTCTGTAAACCTTTACAAGAAATGATTTTCTTTTGGGAGTCACAAAAACAAATATTGAAAGAGGCTATGTTATCTAATCGTCGAGTACTCACTGGGTATTAGCCGAGTACTCATTACTCGGGGTAGGGCCTTGCCGATTAGTACTCTACTTGCACTACTACATTTTTTCGAGTAACTCGTCGAGTACTCAGCAATTTTCACTACTGAGTGATCAGGTTGACTCGCCGCGTTACTCGACTGCCACTTAAATTGTTCTTTTTTGCGATAAATTTGAAAATATTAAACTAAATTGGGAAATTGCAGAACTTATGAAAAATTAGCAAGTACTTTAAAAATTAGTAGCTATTTTACCGACTCACCCGAGTAAGCAGTCCTACTCGATCGTGACTCGACCCTTCACTGAGTTGCCATCGAATAGCGATCTAACTACTTACCTTAGAGGTATATTATTTTAACTCTTATAATTGTTCCATACTAACCCTTTCTTAAATATATAAGTGCAACATGTTGGATTTTACACTACAAACATGTTCATCATTTGCTACGCTTTTTTATTAATATATTAAAAATTATTTCCTGAAAAGTATTGTTAAATTTGTTTCATCTATCTTAAAATTTCTCTTTTACTATAATTATTTAAATATATTAATTGTAAAAGTTGTATATCCAAAAACATGAAAAATGAAATGTTGCACTTAAAAGAAAATGGAGACAATATTTAGTAATTATTGGGTTGTTGATGATCTCAAATGACTTTTCGATTTTAGTCTAGTTCTAAAAGAGATAAGTATTACATCAATAATTTAACCAACTATCTTATTATCTTAAAGTGTGTGGTATAAGTTTTCATCATTATTCATTATTTTGAGTATAAAGTTCATAAAAGGTCATGCAACTTCAAGTAAACTAATACTCGATCTGTCTCTTTAAACATTGTCAAGTTTGACTGGTACGATGATTAATAAAGTAAAAACTATATGGTTGAGATTTGTGTAAAGCAGAGAGAATTTAATGGAACCACAAATTCTATACTCATAAGGGAAAGAGACAAAGTTAATGGACCATCCAAAAAAAGAAAGTTATGTTGGCAAAATTTTATGAGACGGAGGGAGTATCAGCCTTTCATAAGTCTTGTGTGTTGGAAAATATTTCATTTAAGTGCCCTTGGACTATTTATAAAATTTAAGATATATTGGGGACATTTATGTCTTACAATTAAATTTGTCATATGACAGATTTGGTCCCTGTATTTATGTATAGTTAACATATGATGGGTATGTTTTAACATTAAATAATACATAAGGGACCAAAGGGGTTTCTCTTTGATACAAGATAAAAACACTTGTATGTTCCATTCTTACGACTAAAATGGCCGGACACGTCTCTTCCCAAAGGTCTCAAGAACACCTATATTAGGAGACCCAAGGAAGATCGTTTAATCCATCGAAATCTGCTTGTATCCTTAGAGAATCAAACGTCATGGCTTTATCGTCTTCTACGACATCATCAACATTCGGTTTCTCCTCAACCGGTTAGTGTTCTTATTTCTTGATTCTATGAATTTTATCATGTTTGCGAGATTAGATTCTTACTTGGGACTGAATTTCTCAACATTTGGTATCAGAGCATGTTAAATCTCATCTTTGTTCGTTTTTGTCGCGTTAAACTTTCATTCGCTGTTTGAGTTTATCACCAGTTTTCAGTTTCGATATTTTCTACAGCGGATGATAATTTAAATTTACATTCTGACATGCGTTTGATTTCTTTATTTTTAAAGCATCGGATCTTAGTGTGTTGTCTGCCACTATGTTGATTTCCATATGTGAAGTGCAGACACATAGCACTTAATTCATATACCTTGCTTGACCTTTCTATTAAAACTCAAGTTTTGATGTGAACCACTATGTTTGTTTACGGTTGTTTTGGATAAAACTATCATTAGTTTATTTCTTTAAAAAAAATCTGAAATCCCCAACCAATGCATACTACTCCTTAGTCCTGAAGTGCAAAGTGGTTTTATCAATAAGTGTTGAGTGCGTGTTGACACCATTTAATAGCATGTGATGCTTAATTCTTCATTTTCAATCCAGTTTTAATTTGATTATTTTGTCTGTTTTTTGGTTGATCAAACATAAAGTAAAAGTAATCAAAACTGATATACAGAGTGATGAAATCATGGGTCGGTGGTTGTCAATTTAATTTGTTAGTGCTGTTGATATCTCTATATTTTCCAAAGTGATGTCACTGGTGTGTTGTTTTCTATTTGTATAAGAGGATAAAAGCACACACGTTTTTCATCCTAAATGCATGACTCAAATTAATTTCTGCAAATGTTTTCCAGAATGAATAACTTCATTCCAACGTAGGGTAACCCATCTGAATTTCATCTGAATTGAAACTGACGACCAGATCATTTGCATTTTAAAAGATGCTTAATCATAATCCATGATACAAGAATAATACTGCAGCAAATTCAAATTTGCTTCCATATTCAAAGTTGTAGTATGGATTATTAACTAATTATCTTAATATCATATTCAATGATCGGCCCAATGGAAGATTATTGATTTTGACTATCTTAAACAATTATATGAGTTTTCTTTTAACAAACCCAAAGGTGTGTTATTTGATAACTTGTATAATGAAATTAAGCATAATCAAATGTGTTATATTTTTGCTCAAAGGTGATATGTGACACAATTTGCAGCCTAATTTTAATTTTAATATCATAATGTTTGATAGTTAGCATTAGCCAACGCAATGTTTGTTATTAAACATGATATGAATTGTTCCTATTTTTTGGTGTTGATAATAGGCTTATTTACTAATAATCGACGTGCATTATTGTATTCCCTTATATATTATAAATAGCTTCTATTATTGCCTCTGTTAAAACTTTTATTTCAGCATCTACTGTTACCCCATACAATTATGGGATAGAACCTCTAAATGGTACAAACTTTTCAACATGGAGAGAATCTGTAAAACTCTCACTTGGCATGATGGACCTTGACCCAGCGCTGAGAATTGATCCACCAGATGCTCCTAACGCTGAGAGCAGTGTGGAACATAAACGTTCTTATGAACAGTGGGAGAGGTCCAACCGAATGTGCCTCATGATAATCAAGAATTCCATATCTGTAGCTATTCGCGGAGCCATTCCAGACTCTGAAAATGCGAAAACCTACCTAGAATATGTGGAAGAACATTTTAAGGGCACTTTTAAAGCACATGCTAGTACCTTAATTCTCAAAATGTTGACAAGTAAGTATGATGGAGTGAGTGGTATTCGTGAGCACATAATGAAAATGTTTGATATGTCCAATAAGCTCAAAAGTATGGACATGGAGATCAGTGAAGGTTTCCTCGTTCATTTCATAATGACTTCTATACCTGCATCTTATGGTCCGTTCAAGATCAATTACAACATGCAGAAAGAGAAGAGGACAATGAGCGAGTTGATTGCTATGTGTGTTCAAGAAGAAGAGCACCTAAAAGTTGAAAAACCAGATGTTGCTCATCTCACCACCACAAACTCAAAGAAAAGGAAAGGTAATCGTCAAGGAGGAAAAGGTAACATTTCTAAGGTCCCAAAGATAGGTGCAAGCGTGAGCTCCGGTCCCTACTGTAAGTTTTGCCGTTTCAAAGGGCATTACCAGAGGGAGTGTCCTAAGTTTAAGGTATGGCTGACTAAGAAAGGTAACTTAACCACTTATGTAATTTATGAGTCATTGAACACATCAATTCCCCTTAATACTTGGTTGATTGACTCTGGTTCAATGGTTCATGTTTCAAACACACTGCAGGGATTCCATTCAATCCGGACATTGGGAAGAAATCAAAGAGTGATTAAGATGGGCAACGAAGAAGAATTAGAAGTGGAAGCTATTGGAACTATCTCATTAATTTTAGAGAGTGGCTTCATTCTTCATCTTCGTGATGCTCTTTATGTACCTAATATTACTCGTAATTTGGTGTCTGTATCGAAACTAAGTGCTGATGATTTTACATTTAATTTTGTGTACAATAAAGTGACAATAAGCTTGAAATCAAATGTAATAGGATTTGGTAGCATGGAGGGAAACCTCTATAAATTATGCTTAGATACTAATTATATGGAATCCCCGTTGTCATTTAATATAATTGAAAATCCTTGTAAGAGAAAGAGAGAATTGGAATCATCGTTTAATTTGTGGCATCAAAGGTTGGGCCACATATCACGAGATCGAATGATAAGACTCGTGAAAGACGGAATTCTTCCAAATCTTGACTTCTCAGATTATGACAAGTGTGTAAAGTGTTTGATAGAGTATATGTCTAGAGAGAAGTGAGAGCTAGAGAGAGAAGTGCAAGATATGCTTCAATAGAATGAATTTGTCACCCTGATAACTACCTCCAGAGGAAGTATTTATAGGGAAAATACGGGTTGGGCTCCCAAGCCTTGGGCTTGGGAGGCCCATTTACAACTGGACCGCTATTGGGCCGAATACAAAGCCACTGGTGGGCTATACAAATGAATAAGTGTAAAATCCGGTTCTGTGAGACTTTCGTGGCCGACGAGGGTCTTGGCCGACGAGGGCACGGCCGACGAACACACCCCGGATCCTTGGCTTCAGGATCATATTCTGAGTTGGTCCTTCTTCTGGCCGACGAGGGTCTTCAGCCGACGAGGGTCTTCGGCCGACGAGGGCACCGCGTGGCGGTTGTGCTTTCGGTTCCGAGTATGTGGGTCCTGGGGCCTAGACCCATATACTCCATCAGGAGCCCCCCACTCTCTAAGCTGAGATGAAGATGAAGTGGAGGAGAGTAGATTTCCGTGCTTGATGCTTCTTGGCCGATGCGGGACCACGTTGGCCGTTCCCTGTTGCGGCGTCTGGTGGCCCCGTTCTGAGTTTGGTTGTTGCCTGCCCCCTGATGCGGACGGGGAAGGCTATCGTTCCTTTGGTGCGCTTTGTTTGCTGGATGATGAGTGTTCTGGCACGAGTGGCCGATGAAGGTGGTGTCTATCCTTGGTTATTGACTAGGTAAGTTTCCCTCTTGGGCTGGTGAGGCCGTAAGGGTTGCGTCTTTGTTTTGGGTGGCCGATGAGGGCACTGCGCATTCCTTTTGGCCATTGTTGATGATGCCTTGTGTTTTCGGACGACCAGGCGTCATATTGCCCAAGGTTTTGGGGATGATAACACTGTCTGGCCGAAGATGAAGTTGTGAGGACCTCGGGGCCGTTGTGGTACATGGACGACAGTGATTTAGGCATGTTAACCTTTCTCTTGATTCCTGGCTTGAGAGTGATGTGTGGGCTTTTGATCTGTAGATTGGGCTTGGCCCATTGATGACGTGGTAGCCTCCCGTTGGTGGCCGTTGGTGTGGCCACTGGGAGGGTGCCACGTGTAGTGACCGTTGGGTAGGGGGTTCTATAAATACCCCTCTCTATCCGACGAGAGCTCTCATTTGCAATCTGAGCTATCGAAGTGCTGGCCAAATTCCTAGAGAGATAAACTCCCAAGCTTGTGTTCTTCGTGTTCTTCAAGGTTAGTGTTCATCGAAATCTCTCTGTACTTTGCATATTTTGCTTCCTAGGCTAGTGATCTAGTGTTAGGCGTTTGAACACCCTTAGATCTCTAAGTAGGCTGCAGTATACCCAAAATAGTGTTTAAGATGAAAGACTTCAACGAAGAGTACTACCCCTACGACGACGAGCCCTCCACCAAGTCCCTTGACTATGAAGTGGTCGAGGAGTTCTGTGAGGAGCTTGAGAACCTGAGCTCGTTCAAATCCGGGGAGCAGGATGAGGAGGACGGTGAGGACGAGGAGTCTGCGTCATCGTCTGGAGGTGGGGACGTAGGGGTCTCCCGAACTGCCGATGGGGCGTCCACGTCGGCTGCCATTCCCTGCCCAAAGCCGGTGTCTGTTGTGAAGGGTGTTGCGCCGCCGAAGAGGGTGAGGAGGCCGAAGAGAGGGCCAACCTTCTCTTACTTGGATCTGACGAATATCTACATTATCAGGCCGCAGAGTAATGCGGGTGAATACCTGGTTGCACAGATGTATGTGGGGCCGTATGGTAGGGTTAGGGCCCCCAGGCCGACGGACCATGTCCTTAATCCACCCCCGGGCTACTTTGGAGTGTACCCGATGAGTTTTGACAAGGGACTTAGGTTCCCACTCCATCCCTTTATTGTCGAGTACCTAGATATGGTGGGACTCCCTCCGGCCTTGTTGACGCTGAATAGCTACTCGCTCATCGTCGGCTTCCTCTTGCGGTGTGCTGAATTGGATTTCAGGCCGACGACGGCGCTGTTTATGAACCTATATCAGATAGGCCGCGGAAGTCATCAGAACTGTGCATCGTATGCCACTCTTCAACAACTCCCCAAGAAGAGGAGTTTCACAGATCTGCCGACGTCCATCCATGGTTGGAAAGGGAAGTTTGTGTTCGTGTCCTTGGGTGAAGGGGGCGTAGAGTTTCCCTCCGTCGGCCATAGCGGGCGGTTTAATCTGCATGACACGCCAAGGAGCTCCATCCTGGACGCTCAGGTTGAGGCTTTCCTGAAGGGAGGGCCGAGGAGTGTGGAGACATATATTACCGAGTACAAAATGGCCGCCCTCGGCTTCATGCGGTATTTTGTGTATGGCGACAATGACGACGATGTAGAGTTGTGGCCGAAGATGACCACGTCTTACGAGGAGGCTGATGGTCCCGATCAGGGGGTGCCAGCTGAGGACGATGGTAATTCCTTTCTGATGCACTTCTTCTCGTCGTACATTTGTATTCTCTGTTTTGTTAACCCTTAGTGTTTTTCTGGTGCAGGTTTTGTGATGGATCGTATGTCCTTCATGAAGAGGGCACAACTCAAAGCGGCCGAGGAGCTGAAGGCCCAACAGCCTGGTGATGCCCCTGCGGCCAAGCCCCCGGTACAACCGAAGAAGAAGCGGCAGGCCGATGAGGGCCAAAAGAAGTTGACCGAGGTGGGACTGAGGCCTCCCAAGAAGTCGAAGAGAGCTTCCTCTGCCGGTGATGTTGGGACGTCGGCTGTTCCCTCTGGGGACGGAGGGGGTTCAAACGTTGATGCTTTGGTGGACCACCCTTCGGTCCCTTCGTCCACCACTCTGTCCACCGTTCCTGCTGCCGTAACGGCCGCCCGGAAGAAAGGGTCCGGCCGAGAGCTGGTCAAAGGGACCTACAAGCTCGAGGTGGAGTACCCCGTCAAAGGGGGCCTGTTCAACGAGATCGTTGACGGCCACGAGGTGATCTCCCAGGCTATCCCTGACGAAGACCGGGCTTACCTGAAGAAGCTCGGCCATGTGAAGATGTACGATGGTGGGATGGACCACATCGTCCAAGTAAGTACTCCCGTCCGCTTCGTCTGAGTTTCCTCTTCTCTTTTTTTTTGTTATGCGATGTCTAACCCATTTTTTACCGCAGGGTGCCTTCATGTTGATGGAAAGCAACAGGAGGCAACAAAAGGAGATTGCTCGCCTTAATCAATTTGAGCAAAGGGTGGCCTAGGCCGATGAAGCGTTGGGCAGCTTGGAGAGGCTGCGTCTTGAAGTTGAGAGCCTGAAGAAGAGGGCTGACGAAGCCGATCAGCTGGCCGCTGAGAAGGAAGGGGCCCTCCAGCGTTTGGCCGATGTGGAGCGTGCTCGTGACGAGGCCCTTCGGCATGTGGAGGAGGCCGAGAAGGGTAAGGCCAGTGTGGAGCTGGCCCTTAGCGCCGCCGAGGAGAAAGCCGCTGAGGCTGTTGTGCAGAAGTTCCTTGAAGTCGGCTGGAAGGACGAGGACCGGCTTCCCTTTTGCTTCGAGGTCGTGGCGGCCAGGCTTGTTGACTGGGTGACCCAATCCCCCGACGGCCAGGCGTACTGGGAGAAGGAGATGAAAATCTTCTACGACCTTGGTCAGTACCGGATGCAACGACTGTTGTACAGGAGGCTTCAGCAGCGTTTCCTGGATATGGGTGTGACCAAGGAGTGGGCCGTCGGCCTTGAGCTGCCTTCATTAATGAGGCATCCTGAAGCAGAGTTGGAGCTTCCGGTGGCTGAACGGCAGCTTCCCATTGAGAGCTCTCGCATCAGCGACGACTGGGCGTATGAGCGGAGTATGTTTGAGGATACCGCGACGTCGGGTGTTGCTGCCGGTACGTCTGCTGCCCCGGCCGAAGAGGGAGCCGATGCCGAGAAGGACTCTGAAGCCCCTCCAGAGCCATGATTCCTTGTATTGTTTTTTCTGACTTTTAACTATGTAACGGCCCAGAAGCCCTCTTTGTACTTTCCCGATTTATGAATGAAAAATGCTTCGTCTTTCATACTTTGATGTTTTTGCATTCTTTTCTTTCCGTGTTTGTATGACGTCCCCGTGTGAGTGTTTGCTTGCCTTGTTGCCAAAATACTTAGAGAATTTTTTGAAAATTTTCCTAAGTATTAAATGTCAGTCATAGCTTTAGGAAATCTTCCAAGTAGGCAGCCGATATGGACACCCGGGCCGAAGAGGGTGCCTTCAATTGTTTTAGGTGCCCCCTTTGTCTAAATGCTTGGGAGTTGTAGTTTTCTCTGCCTGTTACCCTTGTCGGCCATACCTTCGATATTTGTGTTTGGAGTCCACTAAGTGGCAACTTGAGCAGCCACCTTTGTTGTAGTCTTTGTTGGTTAGCAAGACCTTACCGGTCATTGGTGAGGCCGAGACGGGCACCTATAGGTACTTGAGTGTCCGCTTCGTCTTGGGGCTGCCCCTGCGTTGAGGGGATTGCCCAATTTTCAGGCCATGTAACTTTCCCTGCGTGGTATCGTCGTCGGCCCAGTTGAACGGTTTGGCCGATGAAGGTACCCGGTATGTTGCCTCTTCCTTTGCATTTGCTTTCCTTAGAATTTTCTCTGTGTTGGAATTCACTTGGTCAATTTCCTTGGAAGATTTTCAGCTCCAACCATCGTCTGGGTTTTAGCGCCTTTAACGGCCAGCAAGAGTCTTGTGGCTGGTAGGGGTTGCCACCCTTGTGTTTGACGTTCCCGCGGGTGTTTTAGTGCCCGCTTCGTCCTGGGTCCTTTCCGGTGGTCAACCTCAGGATTGTGTTTGAAATGCGAAGTTGTAATTCCCCTCTTTTTTTGTGCTAAGTGTTGGTGCTTCGAGAGGTTATGGCCGATGAAGGTTACCGCCCTTGTTTCACCCAACCACTTGGGTTAGGGTTTTACGAGCGTATGCTCCGTCCTCAACACTTTCCTTGTAGTGGGTGGCCGCTTCGTCCGCGTGCCTGGTGGTGGTGTTACCTTTGTATTCAACTGATATGTACTCGGCCAAATGTGCCGGATTCGTGGGGATTTAATTTTACTGCTCGAGGTCGGCAAGTGCGCACGGCCGTCGACTTCCCTCCTTTTTTTGTTCGTTCCCCATTTCAGGGAGTGTCCTTCTTTCAGGCTTCGGCCAAAGGGGTCGATGGCCCTTCGGCCGGTTCGGACTTCGTTTATAACGTCCGTGATCTCAGGGGGGGGGTCCCGTCGCCTATTTATGACGCGGGCTAGACTTTTGGTTGGTTTCCAACGGCCGTCGTTGCCCATCCCTGAGTTTTGGGATTTTGTCACCTCGGCCATGATTTCAGGCCTGTCGTCCTGCGATCAGGCGCGTGGACGACGCGGTGAACTTCCCGTTTCAAGACGCGGGCCGTTTGCGGGCCTCACGTCCTGGGGACGTCGTCGGCTCTGCCTGAACGTCTCGCTCTAAGGGGCCGATACGACGTGCTCTCTCAGCTGGCCTGAGCCTTTTGCTGATACAAAATACAAAGTGGAGCATACCTGAGCTTTTTCGCTCTAAGGTTGCGGATGCGAAGCGCCACATCGGTCGTGCCAGAGCCTTTCGCTCTAAGGTGGCCGATGAGGGCGCTTGTTAATGTTCAAGTCGAACTCCAATAATTCAAGGGAAACATAAATTTTATTCAAAAGTAGCTCAAGGCCGAGGGTGGCGTTCAATCAATAACCCGTCAAAGGGTGAGGGCTTCGCCGGCTGCACTGTCACGCCCCGGACCTGCCCGGACACGTCAACAACCCGCCGTACAGTACGAATAGTCAACCGCAGTCCGACTCATCCATACTATACAAGGCGTTTTGAATACCATTCACACATAGTACATCCATAAATAAACATAATGTAAAACATTCATTAAAGCAGCGGAAACAATTGTTACAAGTGTTCAAGCCACACTTGGCATAATTAGGCATGCAAACCCCCAAAGTAATTATTCGGAAAATATTATCCATGAGCATTATTCATACTGTTTTCAAAACGAGAACGGAAGAAGCACGAACCAAGTCTTCTTCTCAGAAACTTCCCGAACAGCGGCTGGTAGTAGCAACCTTCAAGTTCTACCTGAAACTGTGAGGTGGCCTCCCCCGTGAAGGGGAGGTCAGTACTTGGAAGCATTTGACAAGTACAATGACAACTATACTAAGTATAATCGAAGTTTAAATCTCTAAGTCCCTCAATCTAGAGCATCATTACATTATAGTTAATCCGTTCATTTAGTATCAATTCATCATTATTTACTACGGTCTAGAGCCCAACTCATAATCACCGTTTTCTACTACGGTCTAGAGCCCCGCTCATAATCACCGTCATCTACTACGGTCTAGAGCCCAGCTCATAATCACCGTCATCTACTACGGTCTAGAGCCCAGCTCATAATCACCGTTATCTACATCGGTCTTGAGCCCGGCTCATAATCACCGATTCTTTATAATTCAAATTCTTAGGATCTAATTCATCCATTTCTCAATTAACATTTCCAACTAATATTTCAATGCTAGTTATTTATTTATTTCAATATAATTCTTTCTTCATGCATGATTTGCCTTAATATCAAGTATCACTTTCATACCTTCATGGCTTCTCCTCATGGTATCAAGTATACTATCTCAAATGAAATTCATGGTTGGTACAACCATCATACACACATAATCATAACATCTAAACATACACAATTTATTCATAAATTTGTGTATCATGCATACTATACTTAAAATCAATAGTAATTTTATTTAGGCATTAATAACCATTAACAACCCATGCACATCACATTTGTATTCACTTAGGAAATCCCATGAAATTAACCCAAAGATTATAAGTAACATAGTCGGTCATCCTCACCTTAATTAAGCTTAAGCGCGTTCTACGTTTCTCGATTGAACTTTGACTAGTTTCGGCGAACTTTGACCAACTCCGGCGAACTTTGACCAACTCCGGCGAACTTTGACCAACTCCGACGAAACTCCGGCGAAGCTCAAAAATACTTTAAATCAAGTTCCTAACAAGGTTTTATCATCACAAAACCCATATCAACACAAATAACCTATAAAAGGTTATTTTCCGGCAAACCGGTCGATTTGGCTTCTAAGTCCGTTCTTGGACATAGAACCACTTTCCAACCCATAAATCCATACTTAGAACATGGAGAACCATCCCAAGGGTTCTTCATATAATAAATATGCCTCATGATAGAAGAAGAATAAAGGGAAAGCTATGGCAAGGTGATTACCTCAATTTCCACACTTTCCTACACCTTTTTTCCTTCTCCAAGCACTCCTCCTTGGATCCTCTATCTTGAGCTCGAATTTGGGTGTGAAAATGGTGAATTTCAGAGCTCCTCCTTGCTATCTTAGGGTGTTGGTACGAGTGGGTGGAGGTGGTGAGGTGAGAGGGGTGGTTTTTGTCTCATTTAGACAAATGAGTGAAGGGAGGGGGTCTACCAAATGTCAAAGGGTGTCTCCCCCATCCTATCAATTGTTATTCAGACAATTTAGCACTCATCCATCCCCCAAGGGTTGACAAATTCGTGAGGTGGCCCCCACCCATGTGGGAGGTCATCCTAATTTGTCCCAAAGTGTACAATTTGCCCCGAAAGTTGTATTTTCCGGACTGTTTTAGATATATTTTTATTTTATCGGGTTAAATAAATATATTACGTGTTCTTAATCATTATAACATTTAGAATGAATATGCATTCCCCAACTTTAATTTATAAGTCTCCAAAATCCACTTTCGGGCTTTTATCTGATAAATTTATTGATACCGGTATTTGGGTCTCTATTGACCAATCGGTCAACTCTGGGCCTTTCCATGGCCCAAATGAAGTATCCACCATCTATAAATATTTTTCTAGACCCAGATGAATATAATATGTGGTCCCGATAATATCGGGCGGTCCCCACTCCCGATGTGGGCCCCACGTGCATTTTACTATTCATGCGAAAAAATTTATTACAAATTCACAACCTCGTAAATTCACTAAAAGTTTCATAGGGTTCCTTAAATTATTCGCTTAAAGATAAATACATTTGAGGACGGTGTTACAAGTTCACCCCCCCTTATTTGGGATTTCGTCCCTGAAATCCGCGTGTCTAATCGAAAAGGAAAGGGTACTGCTCCCTCATTGAGACCTCAGTCTCCCAGGTTTCTTCTTCGACCCGATCACTCCTCCAAAGGACCTTTACCATAGGAATCTCCTTGTTCCTCAGTTTCTTTACCTGTTGACCCACAATCTTCACCGGTTCCACCGCATATTGTAGGTCTTCACGTATCTCTACCGGTGGTTTCTCAAGGATATGAGACGGATCTCGCACGTATTTCTTGAGCATCGATACATGGAACACGTCGTGTATCTTCTCAAGTTCTGGCATCAATTTTATACGGTAAGCCATGACCCCTATCCTTTCAAGGATTTCAAATGGGCCAATGTATCGGGGGTTAAGCTTTCCCCTCGATATAAATCTGATGATACCTTTCCAAGGAGAAATCCTTAGAAAGACCTTATCACCGACCTCAAACTCCAATGGCCTGCGTCGTTTGTCGGCATAACTCTTTTGCCGATCTTGGGCAGCCTTGAGTCTATCCTGATTGACTTTCACCTTAGCCTTGGTGATTTCGACAAGTTCAATCCCCTCGAGCTTGGCTTCGCCAACCTCGTCCCAACACAACGGTGTTCTACATTTCCTCCCATACAATGCCTCGTATGGAGGCATGCCAATACTCGCCTGATAACTGTTGTTATAGGCGAACTCGACCAAAGCCAAATGCTTGTCCCAACTCCCTTGGAACTCCAGAGCACATGCCCTAAGCATATCTTCCAGAATCCGTATCACCCTCTCGGATTGCCCATCCGTCTGTGGGTGGAAGGCTGTGCTAAATTTTAGCTTCGTACCCAAAGATGCTTGAAAATTTGGCCAAAATCGGGATGTGAAACGTGGGTCCCTATCCGAGACAATGGATATCGGAACTCCATGCAGTCTCACAATCTCCTCCGTGTATAGCTTTGCCAATCTTTCAAGAGGATAAGTAATGTTGATAGGCAAAAAGTGTGCACTCTTGGTGAGCCTATCAACCACTACCCATACTGCATCATAGTTGTTCACTGTCCGTGGTAGCCCCACCACGAAGTCCATGGTCACGTGCTCCCACTTCCATTCTGGAATGGTAAGTGGTTGCAAAAGTCCCGCCGGGTGCTGATGTTCCGCCTTTACTTGTTGGCAAGTAAGGCACCGACTCACGTACTCTGCGATGTCCCTCTTCATACCCGACCACCAGTAACTTTCCTTCAAGTCTCGGTACATTTTAGTACCTCCTGGATGCATGGCATACGCCGAAGAATGAGCCTCCTCCAATATGGACTTTTGGAGCTCCTCATTCCTTGGTATGCATACACGACTTTTAAACAATAAAAGACCGTCATCACGTACCCGAAAGTTCTCAACAGGTCCCTCAAGGATCCGTTCACGGATCTTCTGACATTCTTCATTAGTGGCCTGACATCTACTTATTTCACTCAGCAATGTAGGCCTAACCTCGAATCTAGCAATGAGGGCCCCACTCGTGGACACCTCCACTTGTGCCCTTAATGAGCGTAGACACGCGAGTAACGTCCCCGATGTACCCTTTCTGCTCAGTGCATCGGCTACTACATTGGCCTTCCCGGGATGATAGTCAATGATCAAGTCGTAGTCCTTGATCAACTCCATCCATCTCCTTTGTCTCATATTCAACTCTTTTTGAGTGAACACATACTTCAAACTTTTTATGATCGGTGAAAATGTGACACGTCTGCCCATAGAGGTAATGCCGCCAGATCTTCAGTGCAAACACTACCTCCCCCAACTCTAGATCGTGGGTAGGGTAGTTTGCCTCGTGTTTCTTCAATTGCCTTGAAGCATAGGCAATCACCCGACCGTTTTGCATTAGAACGCATCCAAGCTCTTGGATGCTAGCGTCACTGTATATGGCGTACCCTATCCCTTGTGTGGGTAGAGCGAGGACTGGTGCTTCTGTAAGCCGTTTCTTTAGTTCGAGAAACCCTTTCTCACAATTGTCGTCCCATATGAACTTGGCCCCTTTCTTTGTGAGCTTTGTCAATGGAGACGCCAATACAGAAATTTTTTCAACAAACTTACGATAATATCCTGCTAAGCCGAGGAAACTACGTATTTCTTTCACGTTTTTGGGTCTCTCCCAATTCATAATGGCTTCTATCTTGGCTTCATCCACCGCAATGCCCGAACCTGACACGACATGCCCGAGGAACCCGATCTCGTTGAGCCAAAACTCGCATTTAGAGAACTTGGCAAAGAGTTGTCTTTCCCTTAGCCGTTCAAGTACAAGTCTCAAATGATCTTCATGCTCCTCCTCACTCTTGGAGTATATCAAAATATCGTCAATGAATACTATCACGAATTGATCTAAGTATTCACTGAACACACGGTTCATCATGTCCATGAATGCCGTCGAGGCGTTGGTTAGCCCGAACGACATAACTAGGAACTCGAAATGACCATACCTTGTGCGGAATGCACTCTTCGGTATGTCATCTTCCTTTATTCTCAGTTGGTGGTACCCCGACCTCAAGTCAATCTTCGAAAACACCGTCGCCCCTCGGAGCTGATCAAACAAGTCATCAATTCTAGGCAAGGGATACTTATTCTTGATTGTGACATTGTTCAGTTGACGATAGTCAATGCACATTCGAAGTGTTCCATCTTTCTTTTTCACGAAAAGGACCGGTGCTCCCCACGGAGAGTGACTCGGCCTTATGAAACCGTTATCCAATAGCTCTTGCAATTGGGTTTTCAACTCGTTAAGTTCAGCGGGTGCCATTCTGTATGGCGGTATAGAGTTTGGTTTGGTGCCGGGTTCGACCTCGATCACGAACTCAATCTCCCTATCGGGTGGAAGTCCCGACAAGTCTTTTGGGAAGACATACGGATACTTTCACACAACTCTCACATCATTGATGTCTATCTCTTCTTTGGTTTTGTCCACCACATACGCTAGGTATGCGTGGCACCCCTTTCTCATCATATTCCTTGCTCTCACGGCGGATATGATACAACAGTTTGATTTGCCTCTATCTCCCTCGAAGCGTAAGGTCAACCCTTCGCCGTCTTCGAGTTCAAGAACCTTCGTGTAGCAATCGACCCTAGCATGATGTTTCTCAAGCCAATCCATTCCTAGAATTGCATCGAACTCGATCATACTCAGCGGTACGAAGTCACACGTCAAGGTTTGGCCCTCCACTTCCACCTCACACGATGGATAGTGGCTATCTCTTTCGATATCATCCCCTAGAGGCGTGGACACCAATAGGGTTTGAGTCATCGGTACAAGTGGTCTGTTGAATCCGCTGGCGAACGCCTCACTCACAAATGATCGTTGCGCCCCGGTATCAATAAGGATTCTTGCGTCTCTCCCGTTTATCTTTAGTGTTCCTACATTCATAAGTAATGTAAGACACACTATCTAATTAATAGGTTCGTTTCTTAAGTCGTAGAGTATGTTGGTTGTGTTTCGGGTGGGGTCCGTTCGATACCCTTCCGAAATTTCCCGGTTTCTAACCTTTAGGACCGTTTTAGGACCAATCCAAGTGAAAGCCGGCCGCTTTTCACGAAAGCCGGCCGGTTTTCGACTGCGAGAATAATTTCAAGTATTTAATCACGAAAGCCGGGCGGCTTTTACGAAATTCGGGCGGCTTTCGTCGCCGTAGTTTTTATTCAGGGAATGGTTTCGAAGTCGGCCGGTTTCTACGAAACCCGGCCGGGTTTCAGCAGCGCAGGAATTCCTAGGCCCGACGAAAGCCGGGCGGCTTTCAGCTGCGAGAAAATTCCCAGGTAAGGCATTTATGAAAGCCGGCCGGTCTTTACAAAAGCCGGCCGGTTTTTGGTTGCGAGGATTTTCCTGATTAAGTGTTGACGAAAGCCGGGCGGCTTTTGGTGGAAACCGGCCGGCATTCGTCGCCGCAGCATTTTCCCAATAATTCAAGACGAAAGCCAGGCGGCTTCCGTCAAATGCCGGGCGGCATTCGCCCAGGGCGGGGATTTTTCCTCCCCTTTTCCCAACAATCCTGACCAAACCGTCGGGGTTACAAATTTTACACCTTACAAACACTCCTATTGCATACAACGGAGTAATATCATGAGTTTAAGATCTTACCCGCCACGGAGTCCGGGTTAGCACGTGCGTCCGCCTCCGTCATCGCATAAACTCTAGCTTGAGTTCTTCCTTGATTCACGGACGGTGCATTACTCGTGCTCGCTCCCCCCTGGCCCACACTGGTATGAGATGCTCCGGCCCGGTTCCTACTTGCCGTGGTAGCGCCGCTTAGTCCTGACCCCCGGTTCCCACCAAGTTGAGGGCAGTTTGGCTTAATATGCCCTGTACTCCCGCATTGGTAGCACCGTGGTGGATCACGACACTTACCGGTGTGGTTCCTGTTGCAATTCCTGCACTTGGGCGTCGTTGGGGCTTGTGAGCCCGAGTAGTGCCCGCTCGTGGCCGGGTTTCCCTTGGATGGTGTTGCCGGTGCCCTGAACGATCCACCTCCCCCATGGTTCCCCTTCTTGTTGGGACCTTGGGGGCCATGGCTTTCCCACTTTCTTTTCTTAGCCTCTTCGGCATCTCTCTTCTTCCTCTCCTCCCATTGCTTTTCTCCTTTCAACCCTTGGGCGACCACTTGGCTGAAAGTCATGTTGGGCAATTGAGTTGCCCTATCGCGTATCTCCAAATCCAAGGCCTCCCAAAAATGATTCACCATTCGGTTTTCATCACAAGCATACTCCGGTATGTGATCAGCAAGGTCTCTGAACTTGTTCTCAAGTTCTCTCACCGTCATGTTACCACCTTGGGTTAGGAGAGTGTATTCCCTCACCTTGGCGTTTACTTCGAAGTCAGAGTAGTACTGGGCAAAGAATTCTTGTCGGAAATCCTCCCATGTAACAGTGCCGCCATACTTACCCTTGGTTCCATCCCACCATTTGGATGCCAACCCTTCGAGTAACCTTACCGCGATTCTCAGTTTAAAATCGGGGGTGAGCTGCATGTCAAGGGCTGCCTCGTTCAGCCTCTTGATCCACTGTGCGGCAACCGAGATGTCTCCCGTCCCATCGAACGGTTTGCACCCTAAGTCCCTCGCCTCTTTGATGTATTTGGAGATCCTTATGGCTGGACCTCCATCGCCCCGACTTCCATGCGCTTCCACATGGGTTCTCGAATCGCAATAGCTCCTCCCTCTTGAAGCCCCGCCCGCAGGTTGCCCTGCACGGTGCCTTCGGCGTGCCCTCCTTTCTTCGCGCTCCCGATGATACTGCTGGAGCAACGCTTCGATCCTGGCCAAGGAGTCACTTTCCTCCTCATCACTCACATCATCATCATTCCCTTCGTAAGGGGTCTCAACTGGCTCAGTCCCCGGCTGGTAGGTTGAGTCCTCATAGGACCAATCGGTCTCACTTTCGGTATCAACGCGGCCATCGCTCACGGTTTGACGTTGGCCTCCACGGCCCCTTCCTCTTGATCCCCTAGAGGACCCCCGGCTACCGTGCTCGGACCCACCCGGTGCACGGCCCAACGGGTTCCTTCTAGTGATCCTTCCAACTGGTTCCATTTCTGAAAGAAATTAGAATGAGTCATTAGACTCGTATCGAATGTCAAATGACGGACGGGTACTTAAAGACATCCTTCGGCTCAAATCACCGCCATACCAATTGTTAAGGGTACCATCTTAACAATTAGAGGCATTGCAACTCAAGTACCAAAAGTTCTATAAGTGCAAAACTTATGCTCATGGTTTTTCAAATTCATTTTCAAAAAGAAAATTTTGAAGCTTCATTATGATGTTTACGGACTAAGGCTCTGATACCATTTAAATTGTCACGCCCCGGACCTACCCGGACACGTCAACAACCCGCCGTACAGTACGAATAGTCAATCGCAGTCCGACTCATCCATACTATACAAGGCGTCTTGAATACCATTCACACATAGTACATCCATAAACAAACATAATGTAAAACATTCATTAAAGCAGCGGAAACAATTGTTACAAGTGTTCAAGCCACACTTGGCATAATTAGGCATGCAAGCCCCCAAAGTAATTATTCAGAAAATATTATCCATGAGCATTATTCATACTGTTTTCAAAACGATAACGGAAGAAGCACGAACCAAGTCTTCTTCTCAGAAATTTCCCGAACAGCGGCTGGTAGTAGCAACCTTCAAGTTCTACCTGAAATTGTGAGGTGGCCTCCCCCGTGAAGGGGAGGTCAGTACTTGGAAGCATTTGACAAGTACAATGACAACTATACTAAGTATAATCGAAGTTTAAATCTCTAAGGCCCTCAATCTAGAGCATCATTACATTATAGTTAATCCGTTCATTTAGTATCAATTCATCATTATTTACTATGGTCTAGAGCCCAGCTCATAATCACCGTTATCTACTACGGTCTAGAGCCCCGCTCATAATCACCATCATCTACTACGGTCTAGAGCCCAGCTCATAATCACCGTCATCTACTACGGTCTAGAGCCCAGCTCATAATCACCGTCATCTACTACGGTCTAGAGCCCAGCTCATAATCACCGTTATCTACATCGGTCTTGAGCCCGGCTCATAATCACCGATTCTTTATAATTCAAATTCTTAGGATCTAATTCATCCATTTCTCAATTAACATTTCCAACTAATATTTCAATGCTAGTTATTTATTTATTTCAATATAATTCTTTCTTCATGCATGATTTGCCTTAATATCAAGTATCACTTTCATACCTTCATGGCTTCTCCTCATGGTATCAAGTATACTATCTCAAATGAAATTCATGGTTGGTACAACCATCATACACACATAATCATAACATCTAAACATACACAATTTATTCATAAATTTGTGTATCATGCATACTATACTTAAAATCAATAGTAGTTTTATTTAGGCATTAATAACCATTAACAACTCATGCACATCACATTTGTATTCACTTAGGAAATCCCATGAAATTAACCCAAAGATTATAAGTAACATAGTCGGTCATCCTCACCTTAATTAAGCTTAAGCGCGTTCTACGTTTCTCGATTGAACTTTGACTAGTTTCGGCGAACTTTGACCAACTCCGGCGAACTTTGACCAACTCCGGCGAACTTTAACCAACTCTGACGAAACTCCGGCGAAGCTCAAAAATACTTTAAATCAAGTTCCTAACAAGGTTTTATCATCACAAAACCCATATCAACACAAATAACCTATAAAAGGTTATTTTCCGGCAAACCGGTCGATTTGGCTTCTAAGTCCGTTCTTGGACATAGAACCACTTTCCAACCCATAAATCCATACTTAGAACATGGAGAACCATCCCAAGGGTTCTTCATATAATAAATATGCCTCATGATAGAAGAAGAATAAAGGGAAAGCTATGGCAAGGTGATTACCTCAATTTCCACACTTTCCTACACCTTTTTTCCTTCTCCAAGCACTCCTCCTTGGATCCTCTATCTTGAGCTCGAATTTGGGTGTGAAAATGGTGAATTTCAGAGCTCCTCCTTGCTATCTTAGGGTGTTGGTACGAGTGGGTGGAGGTGGTGAGGTGAGAGGGGTGGTTTTTGTCTCATTTAGACAAATGAGTGAAGGGAGGGGGTCTACCAAATGTCAAAGGGTGTCTCCCCCATCCTATCAATTGTTATTCAGCCAATTTAGCACTCATCCAGCCCCCAAGGGTTGACAAATTCGTGGGGTGGCCCCCACCCATGTGGGAGGTCATCCTAATTTGTCCCAAAGTGTACAATTTGCCCCGAAAGTTGTATTTTCCAGACTGTTTTAGATATATTTTTATTTTATCGGGTTAAATAAATATATTACGTGTTCTTAATCATTATAACATTTAGAATGAATATGCATTCCCCAACTTTAATTTATAAGTCTCCAAAATCCACTTTCGGGCTTTTATCTGATAAATTTATCGATACCGGTATTTGGGCCTCTATTGACCAATCGGTCAACTCTGGGCCTTTCCATGGCCCAAATGAAGTATCCACCATCTATAAATATTTTTCTAGACCCAGATGAATATAATATGTGGTCCCGATAATATCGGGCGGTCCCCACTCCCGATGTGGGCCCCACGTGCATTTTACTATTCACGCGAAAAAATTTAATACAAATTCACAACCTCGTAAATTCACTAAAAGTTTCATAGGGTTCCATAAATTATTCGCTTAAAGATAAATACATTTGGGGACGGTGTTACATGCACCTCCTTCGGATTATTGATAAAACTTCACCAAATGGTGTACATTCCACGTTCGTGGTACATTGGTCCCGTTTGGGCATTTAAGCTTGTAGGTGCCGGATTTCACCACGGCACTGACGATGTAGGGACCTTCATACTTCAAGGCTAGCTTGCCTCCTTCCGTCGGCTGACTTGCTTCCCTTCGGCAGAGGACGTAGTACCCCATTTGGAATTCCCGGGAACGTACCTTGGCGTCATAGTATGATTTTACTTGACGCCGGTAGTTCTCTGCTCGGATGAATGCATGTTCACGTCTTTCACTGACCAGGTGGAGGTCGATTTTCATGTTCTCCTCGTTAACCTCTGGGTCATACTGCTCCACCCGTCGGCTGGGAATGGTGACCTCTGTGGGTGCCTTACCTTCAAAGTCATAGCACAGGGCAAAAGGTGTTTCACCCGTTGCCCTCCTCGGCGTAGTACGATAGCACCACAGGATGTTGGGGAGCTCGTCGACCCAACTCCCTCCTACGTCCTGTAGGTTCTTCTTCAGCCCCTCCATTATAGTTCTGTTGGCGTTCTCAACCTGCCCGTTGCCTTGAGGGTAGGCAACGGAGGAGAAACGGTGCTTTATTCCCCACTCTCGAAGGAGCTCCTGAAAGGGCGCCACTTCGAACTGGGTGCCGTTGTCGGATATGATTTCTTGGGGGACGCCGAAGCGGGTGAGAATGTTCTTGTGAACGAACTTCTGACACCTGGCTCCCGTGATGCTGGCCAAAGGTTCCGCTTCGACCCACTTGGTGAAGTAGTCGACCGCGACGATGATGTAGCGGTTGTTGCCAGCAGCCCTGGGTAGAGGGCCGACCAGGTCAATCCCCCATCTCGAGAATGGAATAGCAGTGCTGATGGGTCGTAGTTGACGGCTGGCCGACCCGGGGCCTTCTGGAGTACCTGGCATGTGGTGCATTTCCTGGCAAGATCCGCACAATCCCGTGCCATGGTCGGCCAGAAATAGCCCCGGACGACGAGACGCCGGGACATACTGAAAGGGCCCTGGTGTGAGGAGCAGACACCACAGTGAACTTCTTCCATGGCCACGTCGGCCTCGTCTTGATGTAGGCATCGGAGGAGAGTACCATTATAGGATCGTTTGTAGAGTTTGCCATCTTCAATGGTGTAGCTTGGGGCCCTGAGTTTGGCGAGCTTGGCCCTCTCCTCGTCCTGGGGTAGCTCCCCCGTTGTGATGAAGGTGGTGATGTTGAAGATCCAGTCCTCCGGCCGCTGTTGGATGCACAAGACGGGGCTGGCATGGATGCTGGACATGCTCAGCTCCTCGATCTTGGCTAACTGGGAGATGTGCTCCGGAGTGTCCGAGCTGAGTTTGGAGAGGATGTCGGCCTCGACGTTCTCGGCCCTTGGGATCTGTGTGATCTCGTGGGTTTCGAATGCCTTTAACAACTCCTCTGTTGCCTGTCTGTATTGCTTCATCCGGCCCTCCTTTGCTTCGTACGTACCCCCAACCTGGCCCACTACCAGCTTGGAGTCGCACCTGATTCTGATGTGCCGGGCTCTGAGGCCGGCGGCGAGTCTGAGGCCGCTGAGGAGGGCCTCATACTCGGCTTCATTGTTGGATACCCTGAAGTTGAAGCGGATGGCATAGTAAGATCTGAATCCTTCAAGGGATATGAGGACGACGCCACCGCCACATGATCTCGCGGCCGACGAGCCATCGGTGAAGAGGATCCATGTGTCATCGGGCTCTGGCCCGGGGGTGGTAGTGGTTGTCTCCCTTGCCGTGCATTCGGTGACGAAGTCGGCCAAAGCCTGCCCTTTGATGGATGGCCTTGGCTTGATCTCAATCTGGAATTGGCTGAGGAAGATCGCCCATTTTACCATCCTTGAGGAGCTAGTGGGGCTCCTCATGAGTGCGCCCAGGGGCTGCTGGGTCAGTACATGGACGGCATGGGCCTGGAAGTAGTGCCCCAGCTTTTTCACCGTATGGGGGAGTACCTGAGCTCGGCCTCCCTAAGTGTCTTGCTGATGTAGAAAATGGCCTTCTGCACCCCTTCGTCCTCACGGATGAGCATGGAGCTGATGGCCGACGTGCTCACCCCTAAGTACAAGAAGAGGGTTTCGCCGGCTTTAGGCTTCGAGAGCACTGGTGGGGACGAAAGGTACCTCTTCAGCTCTTCGAACGCTTCCTGGCACTCCGTCATCCATTTGAAGCTGTTAGCTTTGCGCATGATCTGGAAGAAAGGGAGTGCCCTCTCGGCTGACCTGGAGAGGAAACGGTTCAGAGCCGCCAGGCGCCCCGTCAGCCGTTGTACCTCCTTGACGTTGCGGGGCGGCTCCATGTCGATGATAGCCTGTGTCTTCTCCGGATTTATCTCGATGCCTCTCCGGCTGACCATGTAGCCGAGGAACTTGCCACCTTGGACGCCGAAGGCGCACTTCTTGGGGTTGAGGCGGAGCCTGAACTCCTTCATGATTTCAAAGATTTCCCGGAGTTCGTCGGCATGTGTGGTGGCTTGCCTACTCTTCACAATCATGTCGTCAACGTATGCCTCCATCTTCCGGCCGAGGACTGCTCTGAAGATTTTGGCCACCATCCTGGTATAGGTGGCGCCGGAGTTTTTGAGTCCGAAAGCCATGACGAGGTAGCAAAAGATTCCCTCCGGGGTCATGAATGCCGTCTTCTCAGCGTCATCTTCATGCATAAAAATTTGGTGGTACCCTCTGAAAGCATCAAGGAACGTCATCAACTCGCATCCCGCCGTCTCGTCCACCAATTGATCAATGTTGGGGAGAGGGAACAGGTCCATGGGGCACGCCTTGTTCAGATCAGTGTAATCAACACACATTCTGAATGTCGATGGTTTTTGGGCGAGGATGACGTTGGCTAGCCACGTCGGGTACTTCACCTCTTTGATGTGGTTGATTGAGACGAGCATGGCGACCTCCCCTTTGACGAAGTCCCGCCTGTCGGCGGATATGTAGCGCCGCTTCTGCTTAACAGGCGTGGAGGCTGGATCGACAGTCAGCCGGTGAGTGATCACCTGTCGGCTGATGCCTGGCATGTCGTCCGGGCCCCACGCGAAGATAACGGCGTATGACCGTTGATGGATAGTGTACCCGGGGGGTAGCTTATCCGAGGGGTTATTACGGAAAATAATAAGAGAGAAGTCAGAGCAAGTAAATATAGAGAGAGAAAGTATATTGTAAAGTGTGGAGTGTTTTCAGCGTGGTTACAAATGGGGAAATGGGGAGCTATTTATAGTAGCAATAAATGCCGGACAGGGACACGTGTCAAGCGTTCATTGGCCGAGGGGTCACCTCAACCGGTTGGCGCTGGCAACCGCATGTGGCCGCATTTAATGTGGTTGTTGGATGGGACGTTGTACAGGGTACGGTGATCTGTACGCATGTGGAGCGGATATTGTGTCGGAAGGGGCGCCCTCGGCAGTAGGTGACTAGCCGAGGGCTCTAAGTACCGGGGACCCCCTGGGTGCCGAGGGCTCCAGGTGCCGAGGGCTTCTGATTTTCGCCGTTTTCCCAGTAACTTTGTTTTGCTGTGTTGGCCCTCCAGTGAGAGTTAGAGCCTTCGGCCATGGGGCCGAAGGCACCCCTGGTGCGCATTGTGGGCTGCTTGGTACTCTGGGCGCCGTGATTTGGGCCTGTTGGGCTTTCTGGGCCTGTTGGGCCTCTATTGGAGTAGTAGGAGTCTGTGGGGCGGGGGTTCCCGGGCCATATACTCCATCAGGAGTCCCTCACTCCTTTTGCCGAAAGGTACTTGAGGGAAAAGGAGTAATTGTGTTTGTCCTCTGCCGTTGTTCTGTTTGTAGCTTGTAGAGTTGTGGGTAGTCTGCTGTGTGTTCATTCTGCCGAGGGCAGTCCCTCAGTTACCCACATGTCGGGACTTGAGGGGTCATGTTTGTGATTTTTGTGATTTTCCCGAGGGGGTCCTCCAGTCCCCCACTCCTTGAGGTACTTGCAAAGTGGTGAAAAGGAGTAGAGCAGTTGTGTTGCTGTTTTGGGCCGAAGGCTGACGCTTTTCGTTTCATTTTGGGGGGATGCCTCGTTAAAAACCTCATTAGGAAAAAACCCTGTGGGAAAAAACTCCTAATGAGGGAAAAAGAGTGCACCGAATTCCCCCAACGATGAATCGAAAATGTGAAACCTTGGTTCGAAATGGAGAATAATAGTGATGCCGAAGGCTTTCCCCGTTCTGGGGGCTCATTTGTTGATTAGCCGGAGGCTTGCTTTTGATACCCTGGGAGACTTCGAAGGGGAGTCCCTCTGTAACACCCCAGCCCCGTAGGACCCGAGGTAGTTATTTCTGACCTCTAGTATTGTCCTCACAAACCGCCACTAGCCTTTTCCGCGCACTTTGTCCTCACTCATGCGCGCCCTGAGAAACTTCCCAGGGGGTCACCCATCCCAGGACTACTCTCGTGCAAGCACGCTTCACTTTGGAGGTCTTGGGTGATGAGCTCCCTTAAAAGGAGATGCACCTCTGTTGGTATGAGTAGTATTATTAATCTTTTTAAATTAATCTTGGGTGTTACAATCACCCCCACTTAGGAACGTAACGTCCTCGTTGCGCCCGTAAACCAATCTCAATCAAATCCCAGAATTTTTTCCCCCCGCTAAGTGCCTGCCGGATATCCAACGGATCAACACACTGTCGCAGGGTTGCTCTGATACCACCTGTAACACCCCAGCCCCGTAGGACCCGAGGTAGTTATTTCTGACCTCTAGTACTGTCCTCACAAACCGCCACTAGCCTTTTCCGCGCACTTTGTCCTCACTCATGCGCGCCCTGAGAAACTTCCCAGGGGGTCACCCATCCCAAGACTACTCTCGTGCAAGCACGCTTAACTTTGGAGTTCTTGGGTGATGAGCTCCCTTAAAAGGAGATGCACCTCTGTTGGTATGAGTAGTACTATTAATCTTTTTAAATTAATCTTGGGTGTTACACCCTCAATCTGGGGGATCGAGGGGGTAATGAACGCGGGTAGTAGTTGAATTGTTACCGGGGGGTCCCCTGTTTGTTGATTAGTTGTGATGAGGATATCCGAGGGGTCCCGTTACCTGTGTGCCGTAGGCGATCCGTCAATGAGGCATACTCCCCGGGGGCTACCCGGCTCTCAAAGTGCCGAGGGGGGATCCCCGGGGGGTGCCTGATATGAAGCCTTGGGCTTCTGAAGGAGTGATCCCGAAGGCATCTGTTATGTACTGTGTGGGGCACAACCCGGGAGCGTCTCCGGGTAAATGTACCCGGAGGCTCTCTTTGATGGAGTGGAGTGATGTAAAAAGCCCGGGGGCTCCCAGAATATTGTCGTTGGAGATATAGCCGTTGGAATATCTAACGTCAGAATATAGCCGTTGGGGGGGTTGCCACGTGGTGTGTGGTCGTTGGCTACCCGTGGGCGGGCGTCACCGATTGGGCGAAACCACGGTTGGTAATGATGGCAGTCCAACCGGAGGCCCGGTTGCCAGGCCCAATCCCGGATCCTTTTGCCTATAAATACCCCAAGGCCGGACACTTCCCCTTGTGCGAAATCTTGTTAGCGAAGCTCTGCCGGATTTTTTCTAGAGAGAGAAACTCCAGCATTCGGTTGATTCCCAGCTCTTAAGGTTAGTTCCCCCCTGCCTTTCTCCTCCTAGCTAGCTGTGCCCTGTGCCCTTAGGCTAGGAGTTAGAATTTTTTAGGATACTTAGCATTTCCGAGCCCTCGGCTAGTGGGAAGATGTCTTCACAAAGCGACTCCCAGGATATCTTGGGGGAGCCTTCAGTCGAGATGGAGACGTGCTCAGATGTCGAGTCCTCGAGCGGGGAGTCATCGGTGGGTGGGGATGCTGCGGTGGCCATGGAAGTGGAGAAAGACCTCCAGGCCGAAGTCGAAGCCGAAGACTTCGAGCAAGTAAACGAGGACGAAGAGCTCGCCCTCGCCGTGCAAACTGCCGAAGAAGAAGAGGAGAGGGAGAGGATGAAGGTGACGGTTGCCGTTCTTCCCCCTCGTGGTGCCGGGGAAACCAGCTCCTCCCGGCCATTGGACCCGACGCCCATCAGTGTGGCTCTGGGGAAGAAGAAGAAGATGAAGGCGGCCCCGAGGAAGAAACAAGCGGCTGTTGACGCCGGGCGGCCGGTGGGCATACCCGAGGGGCACTCGTTCCTGAACACCGCCGCCCTGGAGCTGAAGACGAGGGCGTCCCCGACAGAATGCCAGACTACTCAGATGTGGGTTGGCCCTTCGGCGCGCGTGGTGGAGCCCAGGGCAGATGATCTATTGCGGTATGCGCCCGAAGGGTGTTTTGCTGTTCACACCCTCTCGGTGGAGATGGGGCTTCGCTTTCCGCTTCATCCCTTCTTGCTGGAATATTTGAGGTTCGTGGGGTTGGCCCCCTGCCAGCTAATGCCCAACAGCCACTCTTACGTGGCCGGCTTCCTCTCCATATGCCGGAGCCGAGGGGTTGAACCTACCCTCGACCAGTTCTTCATGTCCTTTAACCTCTGCCGGGGGGGCATTCAAACGCCGAGGGATTTGCCAACCTTCAGCAGGTACCGGAGTTCAGGCTCTTTGACGACGTGCCCTCGTCCCACAAGGGGTGGAAGGAGAGATTCTGCTACATTCGTCTCGAGGAGAACCCCTTCCCGGCCCAGCTCCGCAACAGCTTCCGGCGCCACCCGAAGGTAGGGAGCGCAGCTCTAGAGAAGAATGGCAGAGTGCTTGCCAAAAAGCCGGAGGGGTCTGACAAGCACGTCAAGATTAGAGACGTCACCCTCCCCGAGGAATTGCTTAGCCTGGGCTTCCGGCAGTTCAGGCCGAGGGGCTCTTCGGATGAAAGATACCCTCCCCTCGATCGAGTCTTCGAAGGAGTTGGAGGTGATTACCGAAGGGTTCATTTGTACCTTGATAATTTTTTTTATGTGTTCCTTTTCTTTCCTATCTTTTATGCCATTGTAATTGATACCCTTCGGTCTAACCCTCCTGTGTTTTTTTTTGCTTGCAGGTAATAACATGGATGTTGGTTCTCTCTTCGCTTTTAAGAACGCGAAAGGGAAGAAGAAGGCACCGGCGGGCACTTCTGCCAGGGAGGAGCCCTCCCAAGCTGCTGTTGTCGGTGCTGGCGCCGGAGGGTCCAGGGGTGCCGGGCCCGCGAAGAAGAAGAATGCCAGCAAGGGGACCGAGCCCCCGGCAAAGAAGGCGAAGACCGCCGCCCCCGCTAAGCAGCCGACCACCGATGTGGTGGTGATCGTGGATGAAGGGCACGCCTCTGCCCCCACCTCCCAGGAGCACATCAACCAGGAATTTTTCGGGCGGGAGAAGCTGGAGGCGTTAGTGCCAAAGGGAGCCTCTGTATTGGAGGGCAGCCTGAACCCTTCGGCACTGATGAGCCAGATGCTGCCATCGGCTGACCGGTTGGCCCTTGCCAGGTTGGACGAGGGATCCCTCGAGGCGAAGGTCCTTCTGAATGCTGCCTCCGTAAGTCATACCCATCCTTTCCTTGTTCGTTGTTGTGCTTTTTTTGTAATGTGTTCATCGTGCCTTATTCTTGCCTTTGTGAATTGTAGAGCTTTATGGGCCTCTGCGTGCACCTCTGGAGGGTGGAGCAAATGAGGGAGGCCAAGGGCGCAGCCGAGGGGGAGGCCGCCCTCCTCAGGAAGAAACTTGCCGAGGCTGAGGACTCTCATTGCCTGGCCACCGACGGCATGGAGCAGCGGGTGCAAGCTGTGAGGGCCGAAGGGGTGAACGAGGGCCTGGCCAGGGCCGGGGAGGCTGCTGCCGAGGCCGCCCGCATTGCTGCTGATGAAGCCCGTGCAGCTCAAGAAGAGGCCGTCTCCAAAGCCCGAGAGGATGCGGTGTCCAGCTTCACTGCCGAGGGATGGAAGGCTGACGACCGGAGGGAGTGGCTTACTTCGGTGGTGGGGGCTTCGGTGGACGAATGGGTCGGAGGCCCCGACAAGATGTGGCTTGCTGAGAGGGGCGACTCGTACTACCAAGGCGGGGAGTTCTTCACCCAGCGCCTTATCTACCGGAAGCTTGCGAGGCACTTCAAGATCGCACCGGAGGAATTCCATCCAGAGGCTTATGGCCTCCCCCCTCGTCAGCCAGACATCAGGATCCCGCTCCCCGAGGGGGAAGAAAGGCCAGTGCTCGAAGATTCAGAGACCCTGAGGGAGTGCGGCCTCGGGGGTGATGAGGATGAGGCCGAGAGTGAGGCGGTTTCTACAGCTCCCCCTTCCTGAAATGTATTCCCCCCGTTTTGTAATCATACTCTGTTGTAATTGTTGGCTTCGGCCCTTTTTGTAACGTACATTCAAATTTCCCTTCATCGGGTGAATGGGTACATATGCCTTCGGGCTTCTGATATATAACATGCTTCCCTTTAATTCGTTTCTTCTCGAATGTATGCCGTCGTTTTCTTTTGAATGTATGCCGTCGTTTTCTTTTGAATGTATGCCTTCGCCCTTCTTTGAATGTATGCCTTCGCTTTCCTGAATGTATGTTTAGGACTTAGAATATATTCTCCCAAGTGTAGTGCTTCTTGTAGCCCTCGGCTACTAGTGATAATGTTCGGGACTTAGAAAATATTTCTAAGTGTTTGTTCATCTGTTGGCCCCCGGTTAATCCTTCCCTCCGGTTGTATGTAGCCTTCATGAGATGACCGGAGGCGAGGTGTTTAGGACTTAGAAAAATTTTCTAAGTGTTTGTATACAGTTTTAGCCTTCGGTAGTTGGTCACCCTTTGCTGGATATATGACCGAGGGCCAGCAATAGTGAGGACTTACAAAATATTTCTAAGTGTAGTCCCACCAAGCCTTCAATCGTGTGACCCCTCGGGCTGCAGGGAGATTCGAGACTTAGAAACTTGTCACCGAGGGTAAGAACCTTTGGGACTTAGAAATTTTTCTAAGTGTAGCATGTATGAGGTAGGAGCCCTCGTGCAGCATGGAGATTTGACCGAGGGCCAAAATATGTAGGACTTGGAACATTTTTATAAATGTAGAATGTGTGAAGTAGGAGCCCTTGGATGACTGTGAGGGCCTTGTCTCAGATACGCCTTCGGTTGACTGATGGCTCCACAAGGGGCAAAGCATTTAGGACTTAGTTTTTTTTAAGTATTTCCTGCTGCTGGCCTTCGGGGGAGGACCCCTCGGTTGTAGGCGTTGTATGTTTAGGATAGTTTCCTTTGCCTTGTGATGTTGGCTTGTGGCAATAAAAGCCTTCGGTTGTTTGTCATATGGTACCCTTCGGGGATTTTTTCGAGAACATTGTGCCTTCGGTTTTAGGTATAGCCGGAGGCAATCCTTGAGTGGACTTAGCCATTTGTTGATGATGTCTGTTGTGGACGGTATCCTTTGTACTTGTGAACTTCCAAGGTACCGAAGGTGTTCCCGTGGGGAGCCTTTGGTATGTTTTTGTAAATTGTTGGAGTGATGTACTCATTGATTTGTCGCCGAGTCTACTCCCCTTCACCACCTTTTTTTTTGAGTAGTAAAGGGAAGGCTTCAAGAAACTTGGTTTCTTGGTAAAGCTTGGCCTATCGGGAGGTAACAGAATACACCATTAGCTCCCCCCTCGGATTAACCTTCCGAGTTCCGAGGGGATCGAGGGTCGTTTCCTGGGCACAAGATATGGTGGTCTGTAACCTGCCTCCCCTTGGGGGATGGCGCGGAAAGCGCCTCAGTTTTGAAAGTCGTCCCCTCGGCGCCAGACATAGTCTGTGGCCTGCCACACCCTTGGGGTGGTGGCGCGGGGAGCGTTTCGTTTTTGAAAGTCGAATCCTGAGCATTTCTCATGTCTGTCATACCCTTGGGGTGATGACGCGGAAAGCGTTTCAGGGAAGGGTTTACATTTGCACACTAGTTGCAAATGGCCGGGTGCACTACGTGCCGCCGGCACCGATAGGTGGCGCCTTCGGTATAGGAGTCCTCGAGGGGTACGGCTTAGAAACAACACTTGGTGTTTGTTCCGAGGTATGGCCCCCGGCACTTGGTACCGAGGGGTCTTCTGTAAAAACACTTGGTGTTTTCCTTCACTTGTCGTAGGGGATTGCGGTGTCTTCCTTTGGTACTTGGTACCGAGGGGTCTGCTGTGAAAACACTTGGTGTCTCCTCCCATTTGTTGAAGGTGATTGTCTTGTCTACCCTCAGTATTGGGTACCGAGGGGTTTTCTGTGGGAACACTTGGTGTTTCCTCCCATTGGTTGAGAGTTGATAATGGTGTACCCCCCGGCACCAGGTGCCGAGGGGTCTTCTTTTGAGGACGGGTAGTACTTTGTTGTAGGTGATAGTATTGTCTACCCTCGGCACTTGGTGCCGAGGGTTCTTCTATTGTGGTGAGGCCTTGGGCCTGAGGGTGATATGAGGGCTTGGCCCTTGTGATAATCTCGTTCCGTGTTCCCGGTGTCTTCAAAATGCCTTCATTCTTCAGAATTTTTTAGGCTTTGGGCCGTAAAATAATACATTCACTAGTTATGAGGGCTTGGCCGCTCTGATGTTATTGATAAAATTTAACTAAGTGATGTACATTCCAGTGCCTAGGGACGAAACTGTTAGGAAATTGATGTAACGTACCTCGAAAGTACGGCAGCGGAAGTTTAAAATTTTCCCAAACAGATCTTCCCTGATTATGACAAAATAACGAATATGATAATAATAACAGATCTGAGTTAGAACTTACAGATTTTCCAGCCTAACGGTGATAATCCTTGACCTTTGGTATCCACGTGATTTCTCCTTTCCGAAAGAACGGTTAGATTTCCCTAAGAGAAAGGCTAGGAAATCTCTTCGCAGAGAAATAAACTGGTAATACTGAATCTTAAAACTCGTCTCAGAATTATGAAGGAGGAGGGTGTATTTATACTAGTTCTAAACTAGTTTCCCAATCACAATGAAAGTGTTCTTCATTAATGAGTTTTAATCCTATTAGGACCAAAACTCATCATTTAATTAAATAGTTGAATAAAACAAAATAATTAATAATAATATTAATAACAATAGAGAAGTGGCACACCACTCTCTATTTATTATATCTATATATTATTATTTATTTTCTTTTTCTTTTCCTTTTAGTTCCAAATCATAAAAGTAAATAGCAACTTTATTTAATAATAAATAAATCTTAATTAAGTACAATAAATCTAATTTATTCCACTTAATTAATTCTATCAAATAGAACCCTCCTTCAACTTCATGAATTAAATATGTTAAATCTAATTAATATTTAATTCATTTTCAGTATTACTAATTAAATATTATTGTATCCAATTTATAATATTTAATTTCTTCTAACAATTCAATCGGAAGGTATAATCACTTGTTGTGTGACCCATAGGGCCTTATATATTAAGCACTAATCAAATTAAGGTCTTAGTAGAATCCCTAGACGATTTACCAGACAAACTT
The DNA here is from genome assembly GCA_945859875.1 of Cuscuta europaea. Classification (NCBI taxonomy): domain Eukaryota; kingdom Viridiplantae; phylum Streptophyta; class Magnoliopsida; order Solanales; family Convolvulaceae; genus Cuscuta; species Cuscuta europaea. The sequence goes on from CAMAPE010000002.1 coordinate 8,580,134, forward strand.
AATATATAAGGACGTTTGCGAGGACTATTCAAACTCCCTGTAATATAGAGCTCATAGTGATACGGTCCTTTCATTCAACGAACATTCAACTAAGTCTAGAACATGATATTGTGTCTATCCCAATAACTCAGTCTCTGTCTCTCAATCTTTCTAGATGATCCATAATGATCATATTCGATATCCAAAACGAATATATCTTTGCATTGGCCAATGACTGTATGATCCATCTAGATATGAGAAGTAGAATGTTCTCTCTTAATCTATTATGAGGAATGAATCCTTTCTTGGCTCAACTACTACTCCATGTGCTTCGTGATGCACCCAACACATGCCGTATCTACCCCGATTGGAGTGCAAGCGTTGGTCATGGTCAAAGTACATCACTCCGCACATGTAGTACGTATTGACCTCAAGTCGGAGGACTATTACACTACTCTATACGCCGATAATCCCATAGACACATGAATAGAACTTATCAAATGGTTTCTCGGTGGGTATGCCAATATTCTCTAAAATATCTATGTGACCATCATGAATTACAGGAACTCATAGTCGTGAGATCAACTATACTTTCTAAAAGTATGATGCAGTCCACATACCAATCTTATCGCATATCATCAATATCCCATTCTTGATGATCATTGATTTTAGGACATTATATATAAGCTCCCACTTACTTATTGACAACATAAGTCCAAGGGAACACAATTATGAATAAGATATTGACAATCGAAATACTTAATCATCGATGTGTAATACCGTATATATCAAATATATAAAACTGAATGTGATCAAGTAAATATATCTCTATAAAGTGATTGTCGCTAGGACATATATACTAACACTTCGGTCCCGTTAGGGCATTTTAGTTTGTAAGTTCCTGGTTTGACGATGGCTGCCATGATGTAGGGGCCTTCGAATTTTGGTGCCATCTTTCCGCCCTCGGTTGGTTGGCTAGCTTCCCTTCTTCGGAGGACATAGTCCCCCACTTGGAATTCCCGGGAGCGAACCTTGGCGTCGATGTAGCTCTTCACCTGCCTTCGGTAGTTCTCTGCGCGAATGAAGGCTTGCTCCCGGCGTTCTGAAATAAGGTGGAGATCAAGGGCCATGTTGGTGTCGTTGGCCTCCGGTTCATACTGTGTGATGCTTCGGGTTGGGAGAGTTACCTCAGTGGGGGCTTTGGCTTCAAATCCGAAGCAAATGGAGAAGGGTGTTTCGCCAGTTGCTCGCCGAGGGGTGGTACGGTAGGCCCATAAGATGTTGTGGAGCTCTTCCACCCAACCACCTCCCTCGGCCTCCAGCTTCTTCTTTAGGCCCTTGAGTAAGGTCCTGTTGGCATTCTCCACTTGACCGTTGCCCTGGGGGTAAGCAACGGATGAGAAGGTGTGTTTGATGCCCCACGCCTCTAGGAAGGCACAGAAAGGGGCTGCCTCGAATTGAGTCCCGTTGTCGGAGATGATTTGCTGAGGGACGCCAAACATGGTGAGGATGTTTTTAAGAACAAAATGGCGGCACCTGGCCTCAGTGATGCTGGCGAGGGGCTCTGCTTCCACCCATTTGGTGAAGTAATCGATGGCGACAATGATGTACCTGTTGTTGGAGGTACCCCTCGTCAGAGGGCCCACAAGGTCTATGCCCCATCGAGCGAAGGGTATGGATGTGCTGATGGGGGCATAGTTGACCGCTGGCCTGCCGGGGGCTTTCTGGAAATGTGTGCACGCGGAACACCTCCGGGCAAGGTCTGCACAGTCCCGGGCCATCGTAGGCCAGAAGTAGCCCTGGATTATCAGCCTTCGGGACATGGAGAAGGGTCCCTGGTGAGCTGAGCAAGTGCCACTGTGTACTTCCTCCATCGCCACTTCGGCTTCATCTTGATGAAGGCACCGAAGTAGCGTCCCGTTGTAGGACCTTTTGTAAAGCCTCCCGTCCTCGATAATGTAGCTGGGAGCCCTCAACTTTGCCAGCTTGGCGCGGGCCTCGTCCTTGGGCAGTTGCCCTGTGGTGATAAAGGCAACAATGTCCGAGACCCAGTCCTCCTGTCTTTGCTGTATATTCATGACGGGGCTAGCATGTATGCTGGAGAGGCTGAGTTCTTCCACTTTGGCAATCTTGGAGATGTGCTCAGGGGATTCTGCCGAGAGCTTTGATAAAATGTCGGCCTCGAAGTTTTGAGCCCTCGGTATTTGAGTAAGAGAGTGTGCCTCAAATACCTTAAGCAACTCCTTGGCCGCCTCCTTGTATTGCTTCATTCTTCCTTCCTTGGCCTCGTACTCCCCGGAGATTTGTCCGACGACTAACTTGGAGTCGCATTTGACGTGGATTTGTCGGGCCTTCATGTTAGCTTCCAGCCGAAGGCCACAGAGGAGGGCTTCGTATTCGGCTTCATTGTTGGAGACCTTGAAGGAGAAACGGACCGCATAATAGGCCCGGAAGCCCTCGGGTGAGATGAGAACCACCCCCCTTCCGCATGCCTTGATGGCGGAGGAGCCGTCGGTGTAGAGGGTCCACCAGTCATCTGAAGGGGCCGAGGGCTCCTCGTCTGTGGCTGCCCTTGACGTGCACTGTAACACTTGAGATTTAATTTAAACGGATTAATAGTACTACTCATACCAATAAGGTGCATCTCCTTTTAAGGGAGCTCATTAGCCAAGAACTCCAAAGTTAAGCGTGCTTGCACGGGAGTAGTCTTGGGATGGGTGACCCCCTGGGAAGTTTCTCAGGGCGCGCACGAGTGAGGACAAAGTGCGCGGAAAAGGCTAGTGGCGGTTTGTGAGGACAGTACTAGAGGTCAGAAGTAACTACCTCGGGGCCTACGGGGCCGGGGTGTTACAAATGGTATCAGAGCAACCCTACGACAGTGTACTGATCCGTTGGATATCGGGCGGGCACTTAGCAGGGGAAAAGATTCTGGGATATGATTGAGATTGGTTTATGGGCGCAACGAGGACGTTGCGTTCCTAAGTGGGGGAGATTGTAACACTTGAGATTTAATTTAAACGGATTAATAGTACTACTCATACCAATAAGGTGCATCTCCTTTTAAGGGAGCTCATTAGCCAAGAACTCCAAAGTTAAGCGTGCTTGCACGGGAGTAGTCTTGGGATGGGTGACCCCCTGGGAAGTTTCTCAGGGCGCGCACGAGTGAGGACAAAGTGCGCGGAAAAGGCTAGTGGCGGTTTGTGAGGACAGTACTAGAGGTCAGAAGTAACTACCTCGGGGCCTACGGGGTCGGGGTGTTACATGCACTCCGTCACGAAGTCCACTAGGGCTTGGCCCTTGATGGCGGGCCTAGGACGGATGTCGATGTTGTATTGGCTCAAGAAGATAGCCCATTTTACCATTCGGGAGGAGCTAGTGGGGCTCCTCATCAAGGCGCCGAGGGGTTGGTGAGTGAGGACCTGGACCGGGTGAGCCTGGAAGTAATGGCCCAACTTCTTGACGGTCCATACGATAGCCAACACCGTTTTTTCCACGGGGGAGTACCGGAGCTCCGCCTCCCTGAGGGTCTTGCTAACATAGAAGATGGCATGTTGGATGCCATCCTCTTCCCGGATGAGTACAGAGCTGATGGCAGCCGGGCTAACACCCAAGTAAAGGTACAGGATTTCGCCTACCTTGGGTTTAGAGAGCACAGGGGGTGAAGATAAGTATCGTTTCAGCTCCTCGAATGCCCCCTGACATTCTGAAGTCCACTGGAAACTGGCGGTTTTCCTCATGATTTGGAAGAAGGGTAAGGACTTCTCCGCCAATTTTGATAAGAAACGGTTGAGGGCTGTCAGGCGGCCCGTCAACTGTTGGACCTCCTTCACGTTGCGTGGGGGCTTCATGTTGATGATGGCCTGGATTTTCTCGGGGTTGGCCTCAATACCCCTTCGGCTAACCATGTAGCCCAGGAATTTTCCCCCCTGGACGCCGAAGGTGCACTTCTTCGGATTCAGCCGAAGGCTAAACTTATGCATGATGGCGAAGATCTCCCTCAGGTCGTAAGCATGGCTTGCTGACTGCTTGCTTTTGACGATCATATCATCAACATATGCCTCCATGGTGCGCCCCAGGACAGCTTGAAATACCCTGGCCACCATCCGAGTGTAGGTGGCGCCTGAGTTCTTCAGGCCGAAGGCCATGACGAGGTAGCAGAAGATGCCCTCGGGAGTCATGAAGGCTGTTTTTTCAGCGTCCTCCTCATGCATGTATATTTGATGATACCCGCGGAATGCGTCGAGGAATGACATGATTTCACACCCCGCGGTTTCATCCACCAGTTGATCAATATTGGGCAGAGGAAAGGGGTCCATGGGACATGCCTTGTTGAGATCCGTGTAGTCCACGCACATGCGGAATGAGGGCGGTTTTTGTGCGAGGACTACGTTTGCCAACCATGAGGGGTATTTCACCTCCTTGATGTGCTTGATAGAAAGAAGCATGGCGACCTCCTTCTTCACAAATTCCCTTCTCTCGGCCGAGAGGGGTCTCCTCCGCTGTTGTACTGGTTTGGCCGAAGGGTCCACCGAGAGGCGGTGGGTGATGACCCTTCGGCTGATCCCCGGCATGTCCTCCGGACCCCATGCAAAAACAATGGAGTAGGCGCGGAGGGCGCTAATGATGCCGGTCTTCAAATCTTCGGGGAGCTTGGCTCCAATTTTCACGACTCTCTCCGGCTTGGCCGGATCGAGCGCGAAGTCTTTTACCTCCTCGGCTGGTTCAGCCCTCGGCCTTCTTTCTTCCGCTTCCACAGTTCCGGTGATGGTGTCAACGCGGAACTCCGTCTTGCTAACCTTCTTTGTAACTTGAAGGTAGCAAGTGCGGGCAAGCTTTTGGTTCCCCCTTGAGTAACCGATTCCCCCCTCGGCTGGGAACTTGAGGCAGAGGTGCCTCATGGAGATGACGACCTCAAGATCTTCGAGGGCTGGCCGGCCGAGGATGATGTTGTGGGCGCAGTCGATGTTGACGACGACGAACTCCACTTCGAGCTTGGCTCTATGGAGGCCGTCGCCGAAGATTACCGGGAGGGTTATGACCCCCTCGGAGTCAATGGTGTCGCCGGTGAAGCCGGCAAGAGGGGTCTTGATGGGCCGAAGGGATCCCCTCTCCAGATGCAGCTCTCTGAAGGTGCTGAGGTACATTACATTGACGGAGCTGCCCGTGTCAATGTAAGTTCTGTGAATAATGGTGTCGTTGATCTCTGTGCGAATAACGAGGGCATCCCTATGGGGGGAGGATACTGGGGGGAGATCAGCGTTGGTGAAGATAATGGGTTCCTCCCTCAACCGCTTTACTGGGGGGCATATGAGTGACTTCCCCCACGTAAAGTGATTGAGCCCACTTCTTCTGTTGACTTGTGGAGTCGCCCCCGGTATTTCCCCCTGTAATCATGAGGATGTGGCGTTTCTTTTCTTGGTACCGGGAGTACTCCTCCTCCTCTTCCTCTAGATTTCCAATCTCCCTCTTCTTGCCGAGGGGGATGGTGTTGGGGTTGACCCATGCATTCTCTCTCGCGGTTTGCCCTCGGGGTGGTCCCTGATGAGGGGGGGCCTGTTGCTGAGGGCCCTGGACAAACTGGGACAGATGACCCGCTTGTATTAATCTCTCGATGGCCGTTTTTAGCTGATGGCAATCATCGGTCATGTGCCCCTGGTGTCGGTGGAAACGACAGTAGGGGTAGTTTGGATTGATGGCAAATACTTCCGAGGGCGCGCGTGAATCTCGCTCCACGAGGCCCCTTTCTTCAGCGAAATCAAGAATAACGCTGACGGGATGCGTCAATGGCGTCCGAGGGTGCTCCAGGAGGACATGTTGTGCCCAAGCCCTCGGGTTCCCCTTGTAGCCTCCCCCGGGCTTGGCTTGGCCATGCCGGGGGCGATCGTCGGTGGGGGCAGAATCCCTGGAATGATTGCGGGGAGTGTAACACCCCCAAATTTCCCACCCAAAAATAATACTTTATTCAAAATAAATATCAACTTTATTTGAAAACATCAGAGTTTTGCAGCGGAAATCAAAAGGGAAATAGGGTGTTACCGCCACACTCGGTTCTAACCTAACCGAGTGCACAGGCTAAAACAATTTAAACTCAAAATAGATTAAACTTCTAAAATAAATGTTCACTAATTTAAGATGATGAAAATGTAATTACAATTATTTACTAATTTTGTGTTCTAGCGGAAGCTCTCTCGAAATCAACTTCAACGGGATCAACTCAACACCTGTACAAAATCAAGTACAAAAAAAAATAAAAGAAACAAACATTAGCAATAATGCTAAGTAAGTTCCACCTAACCTTTTAAAATAATAATAAATAATATATATAAATTCGTACAACCTCATAAAATATTTTTTCAAAACACTTTATAAATCATAAATCATAAGTAAACGATATCTATATAAAATCCCAACCACATAATTAACTCGTAAACCATAATAATTTCAAAATACATGAAACACCAAAATTTCTCCTCTATGGAATTTCTCCAAAAATCACTTTGTAACTAACTTCCTAGTAATTTAGAAGGGCGGTGCTCAACACTTTGGTTGAGCCTGGTGGTCCGTTGTTAGGTATGGCCACCCCGGGACTATCGCCGGTACCACAACTGCTCCTTGGAAACGGAAACAACTACTTTAAGTGTGCACACCCCCTAAAGGTATTCCAAGCCCTCCGGGTTAGTAAGTCGATCCGGGTAGCCGGGATGTTTTCTACCAACTACCCCACCTCAAAACCTGAATGATTAGGAGCTGCTACTACCATTACTACTCAAAAGCCGGGATGTTTTCTACCGACCGTCAATTCACCTCAAATCAAAACCACAAAAATTGAGTAGTAGTAGACCTAACCATCCTCCACATTTTAAGGGACGTGGAAAACCAACACCACAGATTTTTCCCGTGATGCTCACCTTTTATGAAAATATTTATTTTTCTCTAAATCAATCGAAGTTTATACTTCAAAAATTCTCTTTTTATCAAACTCCCACAAAGATAACAACTTACGTACTATTTCAAAATATCCCAAAATCTATACAATAATTCATATCAAGAAAATAGTATATCAACTAATATCTCAAATACAACCTTTTCATATAGTAATATTCACTCAAATTCAGCACACATAAATTCAATTCTCAAATATGCACACAAAAATATGTAAAAGAAATCACGAAGAAAAAGAACTAATATCGATTGACGTGAAACTTACCTCAAATCGCGATAACTCCTAACCGAAACTTCTACCTCGATCTTCACCAAAATCACCTTCTAAAAATGTTATTCTGAAATCAATATATAATCGACTTGTAATTATATTCCTCTCCCCTTATCATTTCCCACTCTTATGATTTTATTACTTCACAAATAATAATTAGTCTCTATAGTGGTCCAAATTGATTTACTTTAGCATTTCCATAATCATATTGATTTTATTAGGATAACTAAAACTAGGTATGTAGTATTACTACTTCGTATTATTCAGTGGAAGATGGGCATCGAACCTTTTTTTAAAAAATGCAAAACTTATAACGAAGTGAGTTACGTACGCGGAAGATGGAGTCTTCTTCTTCAGAGCATGCAGTCAGCACTCAGCACTACCGGCGACGCAGACAGTTTAGCATCGCAGCCCTGCAACTTTGGCGGTGATCTCCTCCGGCGCGAACCAGTCTGGCGGCAATTCCACTTCTCCTCCAGTGACGAACATCAGACTCCATTCTAATATACTCCGTATGAAAGAAACAATGGCCTCCTTCGTTTCATGTGTACGACGGTCGGATCCGTCTTCTCCGGCGATGATGACAGCACTCGAGGCGGCTGAGGCGAGCGACGGCGATGGGCTCGACACCCCCTCCTCCGGAGGGAACACGTATGAAAGTCTTCCTCCGATGTTTGTGGGTTCCGGCAGTCCGGCGGTCCCTTTATTTCCGCCGATCTTCCATTGCAGTAATCTCCTTCGTCGTTGCAGTATTCCCGGCGAAGCTACGCCTCTTCGTCGGCCTACGAAGCAAGAGCCCAGGTTGTAAACTTTGTCTTCTTCTCGTTGGGTTTTGCAGAACAGTGTGGGTGTGTGTGTATGTAGCGTATGTATGCTATACAGATGCAGTTATATGACTGTGTGCGGCGTAGACTTTGTGTATATATATATATCCTTAACAGATGATTCTAGATTTAGGGTTGCGTGCGTTAGATTCGGGTTGGCCGTTTCACTGAAGCTGCGCCGCAACTAGGTATTACCAGCAGTCCATCTACGTATATATTACGTAGGAATATAACGGGTGGGTATATTAGTCACCCTTTAATTTGAGTTGGCATTATATTTACATTTTATGTGTATATTAGTTATTACTCCGTATTTATATATGCTTCCAAAATAGTCTTTTATGATCACATTATTTACTTGTATATATGCATGGATTTGTTAAATGTCATAAAATGTCACTATTTCACAAGTTAAAATTTTAGCTCATCAATAGAGTTTTCTATCCTATTTTATTTACATTTTTGGAGTGTCACAGGGAGCCCCCGGCCCCCGGTTACCTTTGTCTTCTGGGCGAGGGCGTTGCTGATCTGGGACATGGTGGCATTTCTCCACCTCCTCGGCCTCGGCGTACCGGTCCCCCCGCTGTAGGGCCCTTATATAATCGCGGGGGGGTTCGATGATGAGGCTCCTTGAGAAGTTCCCAGGGCGGAGTACTGTTTGTGGGAGGGCCAGGAGGGTCCCGTCGTCAGCGCCATCAACTTTATCAGCCTCCGTCCTCCAGCGCTCCAGGAAGTCCCGAAGGGTCTCCTCCTTCCTCTGCCTCACTGTTAGCAAGTGGAAGAAGTGTTTTCTTGTGCGGCGCCTCCCCGCAAATTGCGTCAAGAATCGTTGGGCGAGTTCTTGCCATGAGTCAATGCAGCCTTCGGGCAATCGATTGAACCATTCGTAAGTTGGCCCCTCTAGGGTGGAGAGGAACCAGCGGCACAAATATTCATCCGATGCCCCCACCATCATCATGCTATTTTGATACCTGCTGTAGTGCTCTTGGGGGTCAGTCTTTCCGTCATAGGGCTTGATGAGTTGACCTCGGTATTTTTCCGGGATCCGGGCAGCCAATACCCTTGGGGTAAACGGCGTCCGGGTCCGGAGCTGTATGGTGGGTTCCCCGTAGCCCTCGGCTATCTTCTTCTGCATTTCTTCCATTTTGGCCATCATTGCCTCATACTTGAAGTCCGCATGAGGGGCAGAAGTGGTGGCGTGGGCCTTGGTGGCCTCCATCTAGTCAAGCCGGCGCTGGAGGGCCGCAATGATTTCGTCCCGGGGGTCCTTCTGGAGGGCCTCCGCCCCCTGTGAATGGACCTGGGCCGAGTGGGCTTGATTGATTTTATGGCGTGCGTCGTCGGCATGGAGAGGTGCCTTGCCTTTGTCCTGAGGGGGACGTCTCTCATTGGCCCTGGAAACAGACCCGCCACTCTCCTGAGGCCTTTGGAACGCCCTCCCCCCGAGGCGGTCTTGCGCCCCTCCGAGCCTCTCGAGGGCGGAAGTCCGGGGGTACTCCTTGTTCACGTCGTGGCGGTCCCGGGACTGGACTTCCTGGGAGGCCGTATCTTGGGCCACGACCCCCTCGGAGTTCCCCATCCGGAGGACCGGGTTACCGAGGGGTCGTGGATGAGGGGGAGGCATAATATTCTCCCCAACCTGAGGCTGGTGGGTAACCAAAGTGCCGAAGGCATCCGGGCTCTGAGTGAGCGTCTGGATGAAGGCAGAGAGCGCCGATTGAACGTCGATGGTGAGGACCGGGGGGCTAATTTGATTTTCGCTCCGGACCTTTTTCTTGGCCTCGATGCCGAGGCGAGCATCGGGGGCATTTTGCTGAATCTGCTGGCATAGGTCGACAGCCGTCTGGTCCATCCCGGCGATGACGCTGCCCCCGGGAGCCCTGTTAGAGGCTTCGGGGACGTCGACCTCGCCGAGGGCCAGGTTCCTGTCCTCTACATTCTTGGAGTTTGCACGAGTCGTTCTCACCATTTTAGATGGGTGTTTTTGTGTTTGGTCGAGGGGGAGGGTTTCTTACTTGATTGTTCGACCTCTCAACGAGAGCACCAAATGATGGATAGTGTACCCGGGGGGTAGCTTATCCGAGGGGTTATTACGGAAAATAATAAGAGAGAAGTCGGAGCAAGTAAATATAGAGAGAGAAAGTATATTGTAAACTGTGGAGTGTTCTCAGCGTGGTTACAAATGGGGAAATGGGGAGCTATTTATAGTAGCAATAAATGCCGGACAGGGACACATGTCAAGCGTTCATTGGCCGAGGGTCACCTCAATCGGTTGGCGCTGGCAACCGCATGTGGCCGCATTTAATGCGGCTATTGGATGGGACGTTGTACAGGGTACGGTGATCTGTACGCATGTGGAGCGGATATTGTGTCGGAAGGGGCGCCCTCGGCAGTAGGTGACTAGCCGAGGGCTCTGAGTACCGGGGACCCCCTGGGTGCCGAGGGCTCCAGGTGCCGAGGGCTTCTGATTTTCGCCGTTTTCCCAGTAACTTTGTTTTGCTGTGTTGGCCCTCCAGTGAGAGTTAGAGCCTTCGGCCATGGGGCCGAAGGCACACCTGGTGCGCATTGTGGGCTGCTTGGTACTCTGGGCGTCGTGATTTGGGCCTGTTGGGCCTTCTGGGCCTGTTGGGCCTCTATTGAAGTAGTAGGAGTCTGTGGGCCGGGGGTTCCCGGGCCATATACTCCATCAACCGTAGGACGAGGAGGATGGCATCCCGCTGGTCCTGTGGGAGCTGCTTCCCGATTCTGAGGACCCGCTCCGGCCGGGAGGTATCCAGAGGGACTTCCTCGACCTCCTCAGCCGGTTCGACATGCGGCCTCTCCTCGTCCTTGGCAACGGCTGCCGTGATGGTGTCTATCCTCTGTCCTTCCCTTTCGGCCGGCCTCGTTAGCTTGAGGTAGCATGCTCTGGCTATCCTTTGGTTTCCTCTGGCGTAGCCGATGCCTCCATTGGTGGGGAACTTCAGACACAAGTGCTTCATTGAGATGATGGCCTCCAAGTCCTCCAGTGCTGGCCGCCCCAAGATCAGGTTGTGGGCGCACTGGAGGTTGACCACCATGAACTCCATGTCAATTTTGGCGCGGTGGGGGCCGTCACCGACCTCCACGGGGAGGACTATCGTGCCCTCAGCGTCGATAGAGTCCCCGGTGAAGCCGGATAACGGTGTCTTGATCGGCTTCAGCAGAGCTTTGTCCAGCTTCAGCTGCCTGAAGGTGTCCAGGTACATCACGTTGACGGAGCTCCCCGTATCGATGTAAGTGGGGTGGATGATGGAGTCACCGATCTCACACCGGATGACGAGGGCGTCCCTGTGTGATTCCGTACCCGGAGGCAGATCCTTGTCGGTGAAGGTGATCGCCTCTGTTCGCTGCTTCTTCGGCTGGGGGGAACGTGGGACACCTCCCCAATGTAAAGGGATTGGGCCCATTTTTTCCTCTGGGTGACGGAGTCCCCCCCGGTGTTCCCACCTACAATGATGTGAACATGGTTCTTCTTTGGCGGAGGCTCTTCAAAGTCCTCGTCGTCGCTGAGCCTGCCGATCTCCCGCTTCTTCGTAGAGGGTTCGCCCCCAGGTTTGCCGCTGTTTACCCACGTATTTTTGCGTGGGCCACCTTTAACAAATTGGGAGAGTTCCCCCTGACGAATAAGGCGCTCGATGGCTTTCTTTAGCGTGATGCAGTCGTCGATGTTGTGCGAGGAGTTCTTGTGAAACCGGCAGTATGTGCCGCCCTGCTGGATGGCAAGGACCTCCTCGGCCGGTCGAGGAGCCTGCTCAATGAGGCCATGCTTCTCGGCGTAGTCGAGGATGGTGGTGACCGGGTGGGTGAGGGGGACCCCCGGCCGTTCCAACCTCGGCCGCCAGTGGCAGTCTTTCTTACTTTGTCCACCAGAGTCGTAATGGCCCTGGGCACCCTGGCCGGGCGGGGATGGTCCCGGGGCCGGCGAAGGACTTGTCTTCTTGGGAGGATGGCCTCCCTCTTTCTTGTGGTTGTGGAGCTCGTCGGCGTCGGCGTACAAGCTCCCGCGCTGAAGCACTTTCGCATACGATCTTGGAGGATCGGTGATGAGGCTTCTGGCGTACGAGGAGCTACGGAGGGCTCCCTGGTATAGGATGAGGAGGGTGCGCTCATCGGCCCCCTCGACTTCCTCGGTCTCCCTCGTCCACCGATCAATGAACGACCGGAGGGACTCATCATGTTGCTGCTTGACGGAGAGGAGATGGGTGAAATACTTCTTCGCGCGCTTCCTCCCAGCAAAATGGGTGAGGAAACGTTGGGCAAGGTCTTGCCATGAGTCAATACTTCCTTCGGGGAGCGCGTTGAATCACTCATACGCTGGCCCCTCAAGAGTAGAGAGGAACCAACGGCAGAGATATTCATCTGACGCGTTCACATCACCATGTTGTTCTGATAACGGCTGAAGTGCTCCTGGGGGTCTGATCGGCCATCGTAGGACTTGATGGCGTTCCCCATGTACTTCTCCGGGATGGGGGCCGAGAGCACCCTGTTGGTGAAAGGGGTCCTGGTCCTGACCTAGATGACGGGGTCACCTCACCCTTCGGCCAACTCCCTCTCAAGGGCGCTGACTTTGTTCATGAGAGCGTTGAGACCAGGGTCGTTGGAGGCGCCGGCCGTGGGGATGTTCGCCGATTGCCTGACCTCCATCTGGGCCAGCCTCCTTTCCAGCTGGGCGATGACCTCGTCCCCGGGGTCCCTGGCGCCCGCAGCGGCGCCCTGCTGGTTCTTCATGCGCTCGTCGTGGGCTGCATTGATCTGGTGGCGCACGTCGTCTTCGTGCAATTTTCCCTTGCCTTTGTCCAGGCGGGGCTGGTCCGCTGTCCGGGACACAGACCCCAAGCTTTCCCTTGGCGAGCCAAGCCGACGTTCACCAATCCGCCCTGCCATCCTCTCAGAAACCGGACGACGGCGCGTGTCACCTAGCCTTTTGAAGGCAGAGGCTTTTCCACGCGCTGGGGTCTGCCCAGGCCGAAGAGGGGAAACGGGGTGGGAGTGGGATGACGTCGTGTCCTGGGCCATCACCCCCTCATCGTTGCCTGTCTGGACGGCCAACGGTTGGGGCTGAGGAGGTGGAGTGACGTTCCCCCCAGTCCTTAGCAAGAGTGCGCTGAGGATGGTAGGGTTCTGGGCCAAGCTGGCGATGATGACCGACAGCGCGGCCTGGACCTGTGGATCCACAGACGGAGAAGTCGCGGCCATAGGCTGGGCCGGGGCGTGGTCTGTCTTCTCAGCTCACTTCTTGTCCAGGCCGATGCGGGCATCAGGGGCTCCGCCGTTGAGTTGGTTGCGGAGGTCCGTCGTGAGGTTGATGGCCTCCTGGAAGACGTCCCCGCCACCGACCTGGTCGGCCGTGGCGTCCTCCTCATGCTCCCTGATCTCCTGATCCTCAGGGATGGCCTTGCTGACGAGGTTGCGGTTTGACTTAGTTCTTCCCATGGTCAGTGGTTAGTTGTGCTTGGTAGCGACGAAGGGTGCTAACTTGATTGTTCTAGCTCTCAACGAGAGCACCAAATGATAGAGTATATGTCTAGAGAGAAGTGAGAGCTAGAGAGAGAAGTGCAAGATATGCTTCAATAGAATGAATTTGTCACCCTGATAACTACCTCCAGAGGAAGTATTTATAGAGAAAATACGGGCTGGGCTCCCAAGCCTTAGACTTGGGAGGCCCATTTACAACTGGACCGCTATTGGGCCGAATACAAAGCCACTGGTGGGCTATACAAATGAATAAGTGTAAAATCCGGTTCTGTGAGACTTCTGTGGCCGACGAGGGCACGGCCGATGAGGGCACGGCCGACGAGGACACCCCGGTTCCTTGGCTTCAGGATCATATTCTGAGTTGGTCCTTCTTCTGGCCGACGAGGGTCTTCGGCCGACGAGGGCACCGCGTGGCGGCTGTGCTTTCGGTTCCGAGTATGTGGGTCCTGGGGCCTAGACCCATATACTCCATCAGTGTTTGAAAGGAAAATTGTCTAAGAAAATTAAGAAAGGCACCACACGAAGCACTGGTTTGTTATAGAATTAATACACACCGATATTTGTGGGCCTTTTCTCGTTTCCATAAGTGGTCATAAGTCCTTTATTACTTTCATAGACGATTATTCATGCTATATGTAACGTATATTTGATTAAGGAAAAATCCGAATCACTAGATATGTTCAAGGCTTATAAAGCTGAAGTTGAAAATCAACTTGATCGAAAAATCAAAGTAGTGAGATCGGATAGAGGTGGAGAGTTCTATGGTCGACACACTGATATTGGTCAAGCTCCTGGATCTTTCCATGAATTTTGTAAAGATCACGGGATCATCAACCAATATACCATGCCCGGCACCCCTCAACAAAATTGGGTTGCCGAAAGGCGGAACAGGACTCTTATGGATATGATCCGAAGTATGTTGGCTAACTCTAATCTTCCCCAATTCTTATGGACCGAGGCCTTAAAAACAGCAACCCACATACTGAATAGAGTACCATCTAAATCTGATCCGTCCCTAAGACTCCATATGAGCTTTGGACGGGCAGGAAGCCTAGTATACGGTACCTAAAAGTGTGGGGTTGTCCAGCTGAAGCAAAAGTGTAAAATCCTCAATTGAAGAAACTTGACATGAAAACCATTAGTTGTTCCTTTATTGGCTATCCCGAGAGATCTAAGGGATATAGGTTCTATTGCCCATCTCATACTACCCGAATTGTCGAGACCCAACATGCTGAATTCCTTGAGAATACTAACTTTAGTGGGAGTAGTAGTGGTTCAAACATTTGTGATGAACTTCAAGAAGGTACTGGAATGAATCCCTTTATTATACTGCCCATTCCACCTAACTCCTCACTTGAAGATCATAGTGAAAATCAAACGCCTCATAATAATGATGCAACCAGTCAGGAGGCGAATGAAACTCAAATCAATGTTGAACCAACTCCACCGGTTACTAATGAAATTCCAGAAAATCAGCAACCCTTAAGGAGATCTCAAAAGGTCAGACGCCCCACAAATTTTGACGAATATTTGATATATTTGAATGAAGAAGCCGACTTTGATTTAGGGAAAGTTGTAGATCCTATATCTTTCCTTGATGCCATTAATTGTGACCAATCGACTCATTGGAAAGAAGCCATGAATGAGGAACTTCTTTCCATGGAGAAGAACAATGTTTGGGAACTTGCTGAATTACCAAAGGGTCAAAAGCCCGTTGGAAGCAAGTGGGTCTTTAAGACTAAATTAGATCCAAAGGGAAACATAGAAAGATACAAGGCAAGATTGGTTGCTAAGGGATACACTCAAAGGGAAGGTGTAGATTATCAAGAGACCTTTTCACCGGCCTCTCGAAAGGACTCCCTAAGGGTTGTTATGGCTTTAGTAGCTCACTTTGATCTTGAGCTACATCAAATGGACGTCAAAACAGCCTTCTTAAATGGAGATTTACACGAAGATGTTTATATGATACAACCAGAAGGTTATGTTTCTAAGGGTCAAGAACATCTAGTGTGTAAACTCAAGAAGTCTATTTATGGGCTCAAGCAAGCATCTCGACAATGGTACCTCAAATTTGATGAAGTCATGAAATCAAATGGCTTCATTAAAAACAAAGTAGATCAATGCACTTACCTCAAAATGAGTGGGAGCAAATTCATCATACTTGTGTTATATGTTGATGACATCTTATTACCAAGTAGTGACTTGGATTTATTGCATGAAACAAAACGCTTATTATTTGGCCATTTTGACATGAAAGATCTAGGTGAAGCTTCTTATGTTATAGGCATTGAAATTCACCAAGATAGAGTCAAAGGGACGTTAGGCTTGTTGATAGGCACTAGTTGTTAGTGCCTAAGTATACATTTTTATTATTGTTTGTAATGATTATTTACTAGTTTTGTGCAAGTTTATAGTTGTTAGTTTGCATTTGATTGTAATCGTATTTCTAGCATTTTATTGTTTGTTGTAAGTTGTAGTTAGTTTGGCTATAAGTTTAGGATATGTTTGGAAGCAAAAAGGATGAAGAAACCTGAGTTTTGTGCAAAACCCGGTCGGGTATGGACTTTACCCGGCCGGGTATGAAGTGACAAAGGAAACTGCTGCAAAACTAGCAAATACCCAGTCGGGTATTCCATATACCCGGTCGGGTATGAAGTGATTTCGGACCAAAGAACGTGCAGAAGACACAAAAACATGGGAAAAATATTTGATTTGGTAAATACCCGGTCGGGTATGTCAAAATACCCGGCCAGGTATCCGGCATTATTAGGTGTTGAAAACATCTATAAATAACCCCATTTTCCTTCACTTTTCATCATCCCTTCTTCCATACTTCTAAGCTCAGTATAGAATAGTTCTTTCTTTATATTTTTCATCATGTTTAGTCTACAAATGAGGAGCTAAACTCTTCCATCTTGGTTTTGCTACTTTGAAGCTTAATGAATTTGTAAGCTGTGAGTTATTTTCTTTAATCTTCTTCCTTGAATATTAATTCTTCCTTTAAAATACTATTTCTATATCAAAGTTGGGGAGTGTTACTAAGATGACAATTAGTTAACATCTTGACATTGGTTATAGTAATAGCTATTTCTTTTTCTATGTTAATATTGGGGAGTGTTACTAAGATGACAATTAGTTAACATCTTGATCTTAATCATAGTATGATTCATATTCTTTAATATTCTTCCTTGAGTATTAATTAATTCCTATTCATATTTCATGTTAATATTTTAAACATTACTTAAAGTTTAAACTAGTATTGTTTCTCATATTAATTATTACTAGAATTGATCGGTTAATACGCTTGTTATTAATCCGGTTCTTTCAATGGTAGTAAACTTGGAATATTAATGCATGCATCTCATGGTTAATATTCCAAGGGGAATTAATTATATTGATTAAACCAATAAACCGCTTGTGTTGAGGTTATCAATCTCAATCGTTTTCATCTTAAGTTTATTGCTACTATCAAGTTAATATACGGCGCTTGTTCTATATTGACTCGATAGTAAGTTTTATTAATGAACGCATCTCGTTATTAATAACTACCCTCGATGAACTGGATATACTCCTCGATTGAGTATTCGAGAGGAAGATAGTTAAAGATATAACCGGGATCGACGAACATTTCATTAAGTGGATAAAAGCAAAACCAAGTCCTCATCTCTATTAATCAAACTCATATAGGTTGTTCATCTTAGTATATTTAAATCAAACTTAAAACCCCCCCTTGTTACTGTTTATATAAGAGAAAAGTATTCCTTTCCCTGTGGATACGAACCTTACTACACTATACTACGTATTAGTGTTGTATTGATAAATTATTTTGAGTGCACCTCACGACAAGTGCACGTCACTTGTCCCAAAAGGCATACATTGAGCGCATTTTAGAACGTTTCAATATGCAACAATGCTCTCCATCAATTGCTCCAGTAGTTAAGGGAGATGTTTTTGGGTCATTCCAATGCCCAAAAACCGAGGTTGAGAAAGAGCAAATGAAACTCATTCCGTATGCTTCCGTAGTTGGAAGTCTGATGTATGCTCAAGTTTGTACTCGTCCAGATATTGCATATGTATCCGGTATGTTGGGTAGATATCAATCTAACTCAGGATTAGATCATTGGAAAGCCGCTAAGAAAGTTTTGTGGTATCTTCAAGGGACTAAGGAGTACAAATTGACTTATCAGAGGTCTAATAATTTAGAAGTGGTTGGATATTCCGATTTCGATTTTGCTAAGTGTAAAGACGATAGGAAGTCTACTTCGGGATACATTTTCTTGCTGTCAGGTGGGCCAATATCTTGGAAAAGCCACAAGCAAAGACTTACGACTACTTCAACAATGATGGCCGAATATGTTGTGGTGTACAACGCAACATGTCATGGGATGTTGTTAAGGAATCTTATCAAAGGATTCAAAGTAGTGAATTCCGTCTCAAGACCACTAAGGATTTATTGTGACAATTCTGCGGCCGTGAGCTTCTCAAACAATAAAAGTTCGAGTGGAGCGGGATTGTTCCTCGATACAAAATATTTGTTCGTTCGAGAAAGAGTGGAGGAAAACGAAATTTGTATCTACACATCAGCACAAATGATATGCTAGCAGATCCTCTCACCAAAGGACTTCCGCACAATATTTTTCAAAGACATGTCACTAATATGGGCTTGATCAAAGATCATGTTTAGGAATTAATAGCATAATGTCTGATTAGTTATCTTATTTAATATTTTCAAGTACTTGATTTAGAATTCCTCCTTAAGTATGTTTTGTCTATTCGTCATTGTGCACACAAAGTTATTTAATAGATAAATATAATGCCCTAAGTTTAATGTCATTTGGCTTATATTAATCTTTATACTCTTTAAGAAGTGTCAAAGTATGATTAATGGGGGTCTCGGGTTATATTGAACCGTTAGACTGTATTTGTTTGCTTTGATATTATTATGGAGTAAGATGAAATTTTCTTGGCCAAAACTTACTTTAACTTGTATAAATGATCTCAAGGTCAAGTGGGAGAATGTTGGAAAATATTCCATTTAAGTGCCCTTGGACCATTTATAAAATTTAAGATATATTGGGGACATTTATGTCTTACAATTAAATTTGCCATTTGACAGATTTGGTCCATGTATGTATGTGTAGTTAACATATGATGAGTATGTTTTAACATTAAATAATACATAAGGGACCAAAGGAGTTTCTCTTTGATACAAGATAAAAACACTATGTTCCATTCTTACGACTAAAATGGCCGGACACGTCTCTTCCCAAAGGTCTCAAGAACACCTATATTAGGAGACCCAAGGAAGATCGTTTAATCCATCGAAATCTGCTTGTATCCTTAGAGAATCAAACGTCATGGCTTTATCGTCTTCTACGACATCATCAACATTCGGTTTCTCCTCAACCGGTTAGTGTTCTTATTTCTTGATTCTATGAATTTTATCATGTTTGTGAGATTAGATTCTTACTTGGGACTGAATTTCTCAACATTGTGCAATTTCAGATCAAACAAATCTTGTATATGGATATGTTAGGTTTTCCTTTTCTTTTAAGATGCAATTGTAGGTACCTATCTTCATTTTTTATTTAATGTCGATGAACACATGAAATTATACACCATCAGCTTGTTAATTTAATTAACTCAGTCTGTATCTAAGATTGTTGTCGAGACATCTCGACTGGTCACATTTATAAAAATCGATGTAATATATACCATTAGTCCAAATTAGAGGTAGTGGGCAATTCAGTTTACATCAGTTTGTTAAATTCATCAAGATGAATAAGAAGGCTAATGTATGGGCCACATGGCTAAACAGGCCAATCCACTAGTCCAAATTAAAGGTTGACAATTCAGTTTACGGTTCGATTTTTATCGGTTTAGTTTATTCGATTTGAGAGATATTGTACCAAATTAAAATCATTTCTATTTCGGTTTGGTACGTTTAGGTTTGGTTTCCCAAAGTGAAAACTTAATTAGCTAGGTTTAATGTAGTTCAATTGATTTGGTTTCATATGTTTATTATTTTATGTGATCAAGTTCTATATTTTAGGATATGAAAAAGTAAATAAAAGTTCATCTTATCTTCTTGTATCTATTATTTAAATAAAATGTAAAGGGAAATAAAAGATAGAAAAAGAAATAATAAAATATTATAAATCAATACCTAATTTATCGAAAGACCGGTGACATGAAAACGTCTAGCATCTTTTCAACCACTATAAAAAAGATTCACCTCTCACAAAACTAAGTTTATGGTTGATTAGGATTTATAATATCACATAAAATATTCAAAGAAAACTTGATGAGTCAATGGTAAAAATGTTGTAAAATTCAAAATCTAATTCAAATGAATCATGTAAAATGTATAGTGTATTCCAGTTTAACTAAACATGTATTTTTCATATCTAAAAAATTTATTTATATCCTAAAGATGAAGGGTGAAGATAAAAACCAAGCATTCCAGCCTAGCTGGTTGTGAGGTTATCGTGCCTAGTGGGAGGTCTCGAGTATAAAACACGCTAGACACATAAGGGTTTGAAACTCAATGGAGTGAGTTTCAACCCTGATTACTCCGGCCCTCCCCCCAGACAAACCTGGAGTAAAAAAAAAGAGTGAAAATAAATACAAAGTATTTTTATAAATATTACAAGTTCTTCGGTATTTAGTTAGTTTTACGCTTTTTGGTCTAAAACCAAACCAAACCATTCGGTTTGATGAAACTATTATCAAACGGTTTACGTAAGTACACCTAAACCAAACCAAGTACCAATTTTCGGTTTAATTCGGTTCGATTAAATCAAACCATTTTGTCCAGTCCTAGTCCAAACGAAATCAATTCATGTGGATATTAGAAATCAAAAATTAGACATACCTTATGTGGGGAACATAAAAATTATAATTTGAAAGGATGAATGTGTCACATACTATTATAAATAGAAAGACTTAAAGTTCTTTTTTATATAAAAAAGAAATTTTACTTAACGGCAATGTTTTACTACGTAAGCAAATGAAAGTTGAAAGCTAATGTAAGTAGAAAGCAAACGATCAAGCAAAAGCCAATGAAAGACTAACACTAATAACGAAAGAAAATAAAAAATCTAGCTTAAAATCCCAATTCGTCCCAAAAGACTTGTGAATCTCTTAAAAACAGCCAACTGCATCATCATCCAGAAGAGTTCAAATACGGTAATCTGGAATAGTTCCCAAATGAAAACCCAAGCTTCTCTGCAAGTCCCGAAAAAATTTACAAGGTGACACCACTCTTGATCTTTATGCATGCACTCAAGCGAGGTATCTGAAGAGTCTTGATTTTCGATAACCTATCCAAAAGCTTCTGATCTAAGGGAGATCTTCTAAGGGGTGTAGTAATATATTCGTCGCCTGATTCATCTGAAGCATCAGATTGCGATGAACTATGTTCATCTTCATCAAGTCCCGAAGTGATTTTATCATTATACTGCAATGTAGGAAATGAAACCTGGAATGGTGAAATCTCAGGGCATCCCCATCAATATGGTCAAACCCCTTCGCTACAATAGTTGTGTTCTCTTGAGCAACCTCAATTAGTTGTTTTGATCGAAACAGAGTTTGAAATCCATAATTTTGTAGATCATTGTGAAAAACTTTTGAAGAAATGGACCCTTGATTCTCAAAACATGAATCTGCCAATTCCAAACAAACAACCCCAAGATCATCTAAAACCTTATTGGAATTTTCCATCGATACTTCTTTCAAACCCACATGTTTCAACATTTCATGTTGTTCCAATAAAGCAAAACAAAAATGTTTAGCTCCTTCTCCTCTACGACCTTCCGAAAAATTCATTATAGTCGGTGTTCCTTGAGTTCTCAAATCCACCAAACGAAAAAAATCCTCTTTGATTTTTCTCAAAAGATTAACGATTTTGTGAGATCTCTCGTAGCTCATGTAAAGCCAAGAGCTTCCAGCTTGGGTCTCTAAAAAAGATCTTCATAACCAAAGTACTCCATCTTCTTCCAATGAAATGGAGCGAGTTTGATTGTTTTTAAATTGGCAGATGCAGAGAGCACGAGGAATAAAAGCAAAGAAAAAAGACTTTCTTTCAATCGTAAGGCATGAAAATGAACTGAGTTGCGGTGACCGCCAGAGATCTATTGTCCATTGCTTTGAGATGAAGATTTCTGACCTTGATCACGCCTCTTATTATTAGATCGCACCCAGTTGGAATTCCGTGCTTGCCAAAAGGTTGTCCTGGTGTTGCGTCTGTCCTGCCAATGCGAGGAAGGTATTTCTTAGTCCGATCGCTTCTGCAAACTACGAGCATTTTCCCCAGTGGCTATATCCTATTTCAGTATTCTATCGCTAACGCTGATATCGCCGCCATATTTCAGTAATCTCTCTGGTGAAAACCCTTATTGCACCCAAACTGGAATCCCAAATTCATCCCAGGTTTGAAATCAAAGTCTCTAGTTATCTGTTGCCATTCCCAGTAAAAACATGGAGGCGCCATCACTCTGGATCGGTGACTCATCCACACATCCGATCGCCCAATCGCCATCCCCCTCATCATAGGGAGTACTCCTTTACTTGACAGTAAATACTACGGAGTAGCATTTAAATTGCTTTACCAACTCGTATAAAAAAGGGAAAATTACTAATACCTCCTCGAGGTTATGTCGTAATTACTGATGTAGATCGTTGTGATTACCACTAAATGCAATCGCTGATAATGTAACACGCTTTTCCTCCTTTATAGAAAAGGCAAATCGTCATGTTTTGATTGCACCGACAGACTAGCAGATTACTGGCACCGCATACTGGCTACCCAACAATCTCCCCCTACAACTCCCGGCCAACAATTTCCAATGCCCCTTGCATTCATTATTTTTGTGATTTTATGAAAGAATTTTTTTAAAAAAATATTATACATTAATTCCGCCTTTATATGGTATTGCCTTTGTTCTTGATCTACGTTTCAAATTAACTTGCTACCTATTAATCTTGTTTAGAGTATTACTTCCTCCGTTCTTTATTAACTGTCTCGCATTCCTTTTTGGGGCGTTTTTTATTATTTGTCTCTCTTTCTATTTTAGGAATGTTTTTGATAAAATACCCCCACTTTTATTACTTTTACCCCTCTCACTTTTTACAAACTACTTTCTCTTTCCTACTTTATCATAACTTTACTCTACTTAGGGGGTGTTTGGAACTAATTCTGATTCTGCTTCTTTTTTAAAGCAGAAGCAGAATCAGAATCAGTTTTCAGAAGCTGGTCACCCCCAGCTTCTAAAAAAAACTGATTCTAGGAGTAAATTAGAGCACCAGAATCACTTCTGCACTTTCACCCAAACACCCCAACTTCTGCTTCTGCTCCCTGAAGGAGCAGAAGTAGTTTTAAGAATCAGATCCAAACACCCCCTTAATATACTTTCTTTCCTACTTTATTATCACTTTATCACCACTTTACTCTTTTTAATATACTCTCTTTCCTACTTTATCATTTACCCTACACTCTACATTTATCCTACTATTTTTCTATTAAAACCCATGCTCAAGGCTAGCAGGACAGATAATAAAGAACGGGAGGAGTATTATACTTGTTTTTTTTGGTCCATTACCTATGTATGAAGACAAGCCCACAGATCCTAAAGAGCAATACAATGAGGTTAACAACTTATTTCATCAATTATTTAATAAGTTTCACGCATATTATGACAATGCACTCCCTCCCCCAAAACCAACTACTTCTTCATCTAAAGGAAAATCATTTTCCAAAACTACATTTGGTAATCTTATGAAAAAAATCAACTCCTACTGTTGCACAAAGCTCGATTAATGAGCTTTCTTTAGATTTAACGTTTTCTCGTGAGTATGAAGAAGGGAGACTTTGACGTTCTCAAATGGTGAAAGAACAAAGAAGGAATGTTCCCAATTTTATCGAAAATGACGAAACAAGTGTTATCAATGCTGGTGTCAACAGTATCCGTGGAACAATAATTTAGCGCAGTCGACAACGTCCTAATCGATTATAGAACGAGATTGAGCGCACAACCTCTTGAAAAGCTCATTTGCTTCCACGATTGGTTGAAGGCCCATCGCAGAACTCAAGAAGTTTGCATCGCCCCTGACCGCCACTTCATGGAGAAAATAACAATCGACGCTGGTGGAGATTCCGACTGAGTTTAGCAAATGTATTTCATATTTTAAATTATTCTCAATTATCAATTGCACTTCATATTTCAAATAAATATACATTTAATTTTTAATGTGTAGCACTTGTTGAAGTAATTAAAAAAAGGATCAACCCAACCCGATCCGGATCGGACCGAGGCCCGGTCGGGTACCCGGACCAGAACTAGTACCGGTACAAACTGGTCTTGTACCGGGCCTCCTTTTAGTAAATTACCGACCCGCCAAGCCCAAGCTAGACCCGATCTGACCCGGTCTGACCCGGATCCATCCCTAACTCGAATAGATGTTGCACGATTGATATCTTATACTATAGTAGAACATTTATACTATGGAGAAAAAGTTAATCATCATATTTTATCTAGAAGGTGTTTTGAGGATCTAAAATGGGTTGATCAGCGTGAAACTCCAAAATAAAACTCCAAACGATTATTGAATGGGCTTATTTGACTGATTTGTATTTTCCTATGGTTAAAACTTTAAAAGACATTTATATTCTCTTCAAATCAAGCTGTCAAGTATGGGACTATGCGGCTGAAATGTAACGTCAAAACCTTTTGGAGTTAATAGGAAATATACAGAACAAATTATTTCAAAACAAAATGGTTAGTAAGTCGGTAATGTAAAACTAGTGGCTGTTTTGAAATTACAAATTAAAAAATGTCTTTTCTAATACTTTTTTTGAAAATACATATATAAGTAAAACTAGTGGCTGCTATGCAGTTAGTTATAAATTACACAAATGTCTTCTAAGATTTATTTTTGAAATGCATATATTGGTAAAAACTAGTCGTTGCTAACATACATATATTTAAAATACAAAGAAAGTAATATTCTTTTTTGTAATTATACATTCAATCAATCAATTCAGTCAACATACTACCGAACACTTTCACTTCAGAAATTTCAGTCATTTAAATTACTTTCAACACTTTCAACCATTGCAACCATTATCAAACAGGCCCCTAGTTGATTCATGAGTAACATCATAATGGGGCAACTCTATGAGATCCTATTCCAAATTGATGAAGTGCGATTTAACAATAGTGAATGAGTAATAATAAATGGAAATAATGTATACACTACAACAAACAACACAAAAAATCATGTTGTTGAATACGTGGAAAGAAGGTTGGTGGCAAAAGGTCGCGTCTTACACTTAGCAATCAAAGGAAATGCTTTGGGCAAAGTCAAACCAATTCCTTCAGTCATATCTACTGATTCGCCTCCAAATCTTTCCCAATCAAAGCATTGGATAACCGACGCCAATGATAGTCCAACCACACGCCATGCTAGCGCTTCTCCAGGACAACGTCTCCTACCAGACCCGAACGGCATCCATTTATACTCATGGTCTTTAGCACTACTAACTCCTTCTAAGCCTGCAAATCTTTCGGGGTTAAACCTTTCTGGCTCATCCCAATATGCGGGGTCTCTTTGGATGGAGTACAAGTTGAGCAATAGCATTGTCCCTTTTGGGATGCAATAGCCTGCTAGGCTGCACTCTTCGGAGGACTCGTGTGGGATTACCAAAGGGGCAGCAGGGTATATTCTCATTGCTTCCTTCATTATGCAATTCAAATAGGGGAGTTTTGCAACATCCGATTCTTCAATTAACCTCGCATGTCCCACATGGTAATCAATTTCATTTCGCGCCTTCTTCAGGACTTGTTGGTGGTTTAACAATAGTGAGAGTGTCCATTCTATTGTTGCGATTAATGTGTCTGTTCCTGCTCCTAAGACAACCTGTAGTATAATGAAATTAGTATAACTCTCTCCCTCTCATTTTACATGCCTTACTTTCATTTTTCGATTGTTCAGAACAAGTGCCTTGTTTTCTTTTTTTGAAAGAAATATATGGTCCAAGTCATTCCACTTTAGTATACTCACACTTCAATCACAAATTAGACTTTTTTAACCATTTTATTAATAATGATGTCAAACTAAAACAAGACACGCGCGCGCGCACACACACACACACACACACACACACACACATATATATATATATATATATATATATATATAGAGAGAGAGAGAGAGAGAGGATCAGATGAGAAGTACTCTTAGACTGAAAACTGTGAAATTAAACTTATAGACTAAATATAAGAACTTTTAACCAAAAAATCATAACTTATAAACCTCTCGAAAATATTACGAAAATGTCACCGCAAAAAAATAAGTCTGGAAACCTTGAAAATTTTTTGACGCGGTGGCATTTTCGTAATTATTATGGAGAGCTTTATAAGTTATGATTCATTGGTTGTAAGTTCATATATTCAATATATAAGTTTACTGCGTTGTAAGATTAGATGCAAATCCAAGGGTTGGGATTAGTTCTCACTTTTCATTTTAATGGACACTTCTCACCTGATCTCTCTCTCTCTATCTCTCTCTCTCTCTCTAATATATATATGGGAGGGTTCAAATACAAAGAGGTCTTCCCATGCAAAGTGAGAATTAATCTCGTGCGTTCATTTTGAGATCTAATGGCTCAAAATGAGCCAAAAGTGAACTAAATTTGATCAAAAACGCGGTGGCAATTTCGTAATTAAAACGAAGTTTTTTGCCATCGCGAAAAAGTGCAACAGAAACACGCAAAAGTGCAACGCGGTGAAGAAAAAGTGCAATTGTTCGCACTTTGCACGGGAGAACTTCTTTTTATTTGATCTCTTCCCAATATATATATATATATATATATATATATATATATATATATATATATATATATTGTTAGCTTTCTTTTCCTCTGTCTACTAAAAGTCTCAGTTCGCTAGTTCCCCATGCAAGTTAAAAGGAAAATTTAAAGTCAAATAATTTAAAAGAAATTCCAAAATATATTGAAAATATATTTGTGGTAATCACCCGGATGGGTCATTTTTACAAGCTACGTATCATGTATGTCACCGTATTATAATTTTTTCATCTATGAACTTTCATCTTTTCAATTTACTTTCTTTTATTTCAAAAATAGTCTATTCATTCACCGAAACCTGCTTCCGCTCTCGTCTCCCTTCTCAGTTCTCATCTAGCTAAATACGAAGTACAACACAAATGTCAATATGTGCGATGCGGAACATTTATGCTTCATCTTCACTCATGATTTCGATGGCAAATCCGCATAGAGCACATGCATCCAAAAGTCGAAGCTTAGAGATTCAAGCTAATTGATTCCGCGATCTGAACGATTTTTTTCATTCTCGTGATTTAGCTGATATCATGATTCAGTCGTGTTCACCGATTTTATCGATTATGATAGGTGCATTTAATTTTTCTCATATAAGATTTTGAATCTGCATTTCAACCTGTGCCGCTTTTGAATTTGGCGTATCACGTATATGACTTCTCTTCACGGAAAATCAATCTTCTTTTTTAGATGATAGATTGTTGTAACTTGTTCTCCTTTGGAGATGATGGATTGCCATGAGTCCTCTTCATTCTTCTACTTTTTGTTTCAGATAAGTGATTACATTCATTTTTTGTTTCTTAGTTTAATAAAAAAATAAATATTCATCATCAATTACTAGTAAGATTTTTCTCTTGCCAGGGAAGTGGAAGGCGAGGTATTGTGGTATTTGATCCCCTGTAGCTGCCCTTTTTTATTAAAAGGATATAATATTATGGAGCAATCAAGCTTTTGTCAGGTAATAATTCTTCTATTGCTACTCTATTCTTCTAACTTTGTGCGCCTAAAGAGAAAGCTTAACAAAATGCAATTATGTGTGCGCGAAGAGAGCTCATTGGGTGAGTAATGATATCATCTCCCTTCGTCACCTGCATTTTCTTATGTTTTTCTTTGTGTTTTCATCTTTCATCGTCTCAAAATGACACTCTGGAATCTGGATGATGGGTCACACAAGTGGGGGAATGAGAGTGAAAAATTAATGTGAGCAGCTTTTTAGAATTTCGAAGGACCCTTTCGGATTGAGAATGTTTGTAACCATTTTGTGTTTTAATATATTCTCAATTAAAGTCTCCCTGGTGAGGTGCTTATTTTAATTACACTTTTTTGGTATTGAAGAATAGTGCATAACTACTAAAAGAAATGAATTTATATTTTGGCACATCTTAATCAATGTAACTATGTTAATACAAGGATAAAAATGGTTTCTGTAATGGAATAGAAAACTTTCCCTTTCCTTCAAAAAAATCGACATATAGTTAGCCATTTAAGTCAAATAACCGTCACCAAACAGGTCTTGGGTTACTATGAATCTTCCTATTAAAATGATGATCTTTTTCATTTCCTTGAAGTAGTTTTCTTGAATTATTCATTTACTTTGATTCGATGTGCATCATGCAACACCTGTAATTTGCTTTACTTTCAATAAAAGTCAGAAGTTTTTGTTTGATGAGGGGCTTGGAAACTTTCCCTAGATGCCGCTAACAACCCTAGAGATACTGTTTCTAGATTTAATGACAATGGGATGGAGGGAAAATATTATTATTGATGGACATCATGAGTTTTTTGCACTTTAATATACATAGTAGCTAATATTGTATCGTGAATGTGAAAACTGAAAAGTAAGTTGAAGGATGTATTCACTAAACATATGTAAATGTTGTAATTATATTCTTTTGGTTTTACTGTATGGTGTTGTTTTTTGTTAAATCAGGTTGTTTTTTGTAATATTGTGTTGTTTTTTATTTCATCGTGTTGCTCTTTTTTTTTGTTTCTTTTTGTTTCGTCTTGTTGCTCTGTATTTTGTTTCTTTTTGTTTCATCCTGTTGCTCTTTATTTTGTTTCTTTTTGTTTCATCTCGTTGCTCTTTATTTTGTTTCTTTTTGTTTCATCCTGTTGCTCTTTATTGTAATTCTTTTTGTTTCATCGTATTGTTCTTTGTTTCTTAGTGTTACTTTTTGTTGTATTGTGTTACTCTTTGTTGTATCATGCATTCATGTTGTTTTTGTTTTTTATTATCTATTTAATAGTTCGTTGTTATTTTTTATTTGGATTTCTATTTTTTACTACTTTAGAATGAAAAAAGCAATATATTTATATGTATATATAATAGTATTTTTAGGTTGACGAAAATTAACAACAGAAAACATGAATAAAAAACAAAAAATATCAAATTTATGAATAAAAAGAAACATAATGAAACAATATGCAACAAAAATAAAAAATATTATGCCTTGGTGATAATTATTATATTTGTAGCTAAAAATATCAAATCAAAAAATTCACATTATTTATTTTTTACAAATTTTCCACTTTTTATTAATTTTAATTTTTCGCATTTTCATTTTCAAGAATTTAAATTTTATTCTATGCGAATTTACACAATTTTAGTGTTTTTTTGTGCGTTTTTATATTTTTTGTCAAATAGATTTTTTTATTGTGTAATTGTTAATGTATCTTTTTTGAAACTTTAGGTATATATTGTCACTTTAAGACTTTTCTAAATTTATTTTAAATCTTTTTAATCTTTTAAAATAATTTAAAAAATTTGTGTGTCTAATTACTTTTTATATAATTTATTTAAATTATTATTTTATAGAATTTTAATGATTTAGAACTTTAAAGTTCAGTGTTATTGTTTTCAATTTTCTAGATTTTTTTTTTTAATTTTTGAGGGTTTATATTTTTTTATATAGTACGGAGTGTATGGACATTTAAAAATTTAATTGTTGTATCGTTAGAAACTTAGAATTACTTTTTTTTTTACTTTCTAAACTTACTTTACGGTATTTCATCATCAAATTTTTATATACTTCTTTTCGTTAATATGAGTATTTTTTTTTTACTTTTTAACTTAATTTGTCGTTTTTGACTTTTATTGCTTTCTATTTATTATCATTTTTTTTTTGAATTTTATTGAATTTTAACATTTTTCTGTTAATTTTAACATTTACTATGATTTTTTTTTTACTTCCGATCCCTTCACTTGAGAATCTAAAACCATGGATAGATACAATACCAACGTGTTGACAAGAGCAGAACTTCAATTCCCGTAGATGGGGTTTTTTATATACTAGCAAGTAGTGTATTTGTGAAAGGAAAAAGTTGGTGAGTCTATTTTTGAAAACAATTCTATAAGTTGACTAAAGTGATATAATTTTCAGTTTTAAGCTTATTTGTGAAAAATCCCCAATATATTTTCAATTCAGTTCGCTAGTTCCCCATGCAAGTTTAAAAGAAAATTTAAAAGAATAGTAGTAAAAACATTTTGAAATTTCAAAATATGAGTAATTATTGTCAAGCTTAAAATATATTTTCATATTTAAAGTCAAATAATGTCAAAATATGATAGTAATTACTATTATTCAGTTTCAACAGTAATAAAAAATAGAGAATTTGAAGAGTATGTACTATGAAGTGTTCAAATATATTATGTTTTATGAAAAATATTCAATATGAAATTAATTTTTTAGTAGAAACAAGATTAAACTTAAATATGATTTTTTTAATGTTTATATATATATATATATATATATATATATATATTTGCTTCAATATATTAAAAAATAATAACAGAAAACTTAACATCGTTAGCACTCGGTTTATTTTTGTAAAACAGTTAAGTAGTTAGGATTATTGTTGTGAATTTTTCAATTATGGATTATTTTTGTAAAATTTGTAAAAGTAGAGATTAATAGTGTCAATTTTGCTTTTTTATTACGGAGTATTACATAATTTAACACGTGAAAATGAAAATCACGTGTTTGATAAACAAAGTTGGTCAGTGATTGAGTATAGGTTAAACATAAAAACAAACCACCATTAGTGAGGTTAAATATAAAAATAACATCGAAATTTATGTTTATAGATTCTAAAATGGGGAAAATACCAATATATTACTAAAACATGTCCATTTTCCCATAATATGACTTAAAAAGTTTACTTACCATTATATGACTAGTAATGGGTGTACAAGCATAGGATATGTTTTAATATAGCAGTTACATTTACAAGATGGTATGTCCTTAATGCATCATTCTAGGGAAAAAATAGTGCATACTTCTTTGTAAAAATAATGGAAATAAAATGCTAAAGAATAACGCACGTACCTCCACGAGACCTCTGATCATTTCATCCTCGTAACATTCGGGTTCCTCTGCTTGCCGCGTCAACAGCACTTCAACAAGCGATTTCTTCTCCCCCGCCGCATCCCCGCTGCCGCCGCGGTTAACCATCCTTTCCCGACACTCTGTAATCAGATCCTGAGTGAATGAATCTTTTCTGAGCTGTACCTGTCGCAATCTCTTCTCCAATTTCACGGATAGCCTACTCAAAGATGGCACGTAGTCTCCGACGTTGGTGGCCTCACTTAGGAGGAAAACCTCCCTTACGATCTCCTTGAATCGATCCGCCACTTCCTTATCGTCGCCGTTATAACCTTTTCCGGTGACTATCCTCATCATAATGTTCGATATGAGATCGCAAAATACAGCCTTCATGTCAGCCGGAGAATCCGCTTTTGAATATGAGTCCAGCTTTCTGATCATGGATTTCACCTCATCTGATCGAATTTCGTGGGACGAATGGAGGCGGTTATTGGACAAGACTTCGGCGCCGACGATTTTGTGGATATTCCGCCAGTGGTTGCCGTAGGATGTCCAGACTAGGGCGGTGTAGTTGAGCCCTATATACTTCCCGACCATGAGGCGGGGGCGATTCGCGAAAACTACGTCGTTTCTGGACAGACATTCTTCCACCGCGGAAGGAGAGGAGACAGAGAGGACTTTCCGGGAGCCGAAGTCTAGTAGGACGACCGGTCCGTAGCGCTTGGAAATGTTGGTTAAGGTTTTGTGGAGAGGCTTTTTTAAAAGGTAGAGATGGCCGACGACGGGGAGGGTGAGGAACGGCGCCGGCGGGTAGTTCTTTAATTTCCGGTGGAAGTGTTTAGAGATGAGATACAGAGGGAAGAGAAGAGGAAGGTAGAATAGAAATGGGCTGATGGTTGTGTAATCCATGATCCAACAAAGTTTTCAGTCAAATTTGCTTGATTATGTGATAATAATGCGGTATTTGGGAGATATATCAGGCACTCGACCCAACTGGATCGATACAAAGAATATATTTTAAAAAAACTACACAAAAGTTTTTACACTAAAAATATAAATATTTTTTAAATTTAGACCGGGCCGAGGTGCTCTAACTCCGCCCCTCATATTGGCAATTTAGTACTACGTGATATAGCTTCCATCTCCTTTTTTTTGAAATGCTCCGTAACTTTATTGAAATAGCTTACCTCTACGTTATTTTGTCAACATTATTCATATTGATTATCGGGGATGTTTCATAAAAGTATTAACTCAAAAAAGCGTATGTGATTTTGTTTACCTCTTGAATACATTCTTCAAATGCAGTTGGGATTGACTTGGACAAGTCATATAGTCAATGGCTGATCCAGAAATACAATGTATTGGAGGCAAGATCCAACTACTCCATCCATTTTCATCTTTTGAAAATGATCTACTATAGTTTCATTTATGATTGTTTTAAATAAATTTGTTTTTATAAAAGAAATTAGACAATCGCCAAAAAATGATCATTGTTTTATGTAATGCATGTTAGTTTTCACTGTTTGCAGATCAGAAAAGTATATTTCAAAAGTTGCACGAAAACGTATAAAGCTAAAACAAACTTGAAAAGCGTATATACCAAAGGACGTATCACGTATATACCAAAGGACGTGAAAGATATGTTTTGTGTAAAGAACTAAAGATCACCTAGACTTTTATATTATCAATGTAAACAACATTCTAATCTTGCTAAGTGCCAACTGTATTAATAATATATTAACCACTTAAATTAATAGTTTGAGATAATTACATTTGTGATTGGTATGTCCTCCTTTTACCCAACTTTGTAAGATGTGCATTCTTTTTTAGATTGTCACATAATATATGAACAATTTTCTGAAGTGAACACTCCATTAACTTTTTACATTTCCACTTTATTCATTTATTTATCATTTTACTATTTACTTTTTATGAACACATCTTACTCTTTCTTACTTTTTGGAAGTTACAATTGTGAAATTGTCACTTTATCCTATATTTTCTTAAAACTCACATCAAACATATATGTACTCCCTCTGTCCCACAATTTTTTTTCATTTACCATTTTGCGATGTCCCAAAAAATTCTTCCTCTTTCCCTTTTTGGAAAGTTTTTTGTGGCTAACATTTATTTTCCTTTTTCTTACTCAACTACAACCGTAAATTTTCAATTTATTCTCACTTTCTTAATAAGTGTGTCAAGTCAAATTGAGAAGTATTTTGTTTTGGGCAGAGGGTATATCTTATATATTATGGGACAGGGGTAATAGTTAATTTTATATTATGATAAAAGTCTTATTTGCATTTCTATATAGTTAATTTTAAAGTTCAGATTGTCACTAAATTAATTTTAACCCAATGGCTACTAAAGTACGTACTAAGATATTTATAAATTAGGATAAGTTAGTTTGCTTATTTATTACGTCTAGTCTAGAGTAAAAAATACTCCATCTCTAGTCTTCATAACAAAATACTCCAACTAAAGTAGATCAAGATAAGGAACTTCTACACTTTTACTCCAACATAAGGGACTTCTACACTTTTGATCGTATAGAGCTTCGTATGGGGCCATTCCGATGCTAGCATGATAACTTTTATTGTACAAAAACTCTATTAAGTCTAAGTGATCATCCCATGATCCTTGCAAATCAAGAACACATGACCTCAACATGTCTTCTAATGTTTGGATCGTTCTTTCGGTCTGTCCGTCCGTGGTTGGAAGGAAAGCAGTACTTAACTTCAATTTTGTCCCCATAGCCGTTTGTAATTCCTTCCAGAATTGGGATAAGAATCGTGAATCTCAGTCCGATACGATATCTTGAGGTACTCCGTAGTATCTGACAACGTATTTGACGTAGGTTTTGATCAGTTTGTCCATGCTCCAAGTTTCGTTCATGGGAATGAATCTTGCAGTTTTGATTAATCGGTCAACGATTACCCAAATCTTATCTTTTCCAGATTTAGTTAAGGGTAACCCTCCAACAAAATTCATCGAGATGGAATCCACTTCCATTTAGGTACTTCCAAGGGTTGCACGAGTCCTTTGGGTTTGCATCTCTCCGCTTTGACCCTTTGGCAGTTCAAACATCGGGATACGAATTCAGCTGCTTCTCTCTTCATTCCCAGTCACCAAAAGTTCTTTTTGAGAGCTTTGTATAGTTTGACTCTCGCGGGATGTATTGAGTAGGGCATGTTGTGTCCCTCCTCCATGATTTGTCTTTTAATATCTCCACACTTCAGCGGAACACACCACTTTCCCTTATATCGGCTGCTCCCATCATCATGTGTCTTGAACGGTCCGTTGACCTCATCTTTCATTCCTTCCTTGATTCTCTCGAGCTTCACATCTTCCGGTTGTCCATTCTTGATCTCCTCGAAGATAGATGGTGTAACAGTCATAATACATAACTATATTTCACTAGCTACTTCGCCATATTGCTTTACTTCCAAGTTCAATCTTTGGAAGTCTCAGAATAGTTTTTCTGGTAATATCCACGTTGCTCGGCATGAGTGCTCCATTTTCCGGCTCAAAGCATCCGCCACCACATTAGCTTTTCCCTCGTGGTATTGGATTTCCAGGTCGTAATCACTTATAAGTTCGAGCCATCTTCTTTGCCTCATGTTAAGCTCTTTTTGAGTGAATATATACTTCAAGTTTTTGTGGTCAATGTATATCTCACACTGTGCTCCATAAAGGTTGTCTCCAGATCTTCAAAGCAAACACTACAACTGCTAACTCCATGTCATGAGTAGGATAGTTGACTTCATGCACCTTCAGTTGTCTTGATGCATAAGTCACCACTTTCCTATTTTGCATCAGCACACACCCAACCCTTTCTTGAATGCATCATTGTAGATATTGAACCCCTCCGTCCCTGACGGTAGTGTCAAGACTGGCGCGGTTGTGAGTCTTTTCTTCAACTCCTGAAATGCTGCTTCACAATCTTCATTCCAATGAAACTTTGTTATCTTCTTTGTCTGGTTGGTTAGCGGTCTTGCTATCTTGGAGAAATCTTTAACAAATCTCTCATAGTAACATGCTAATCCCAAGAAACTCCTTACCTCTGTTACCGAGGCAGATGCAAGCCATTCAATCACTGCTTCAATCTTGGATGGATCTACGGATATGCCCTCTTGAGTGATGATGTGACCCAAGAACGCTACCCGATCCTGCCAAAAGTCACATTTTGAGAGTTTGGCATACAATTGATTCTCTCTCAAAGTTTGCAACGTGAGTGTCAAGTGTTTCTCATGATCCTCCGGGGTTTTTGAATAAACGAGGATATCATCGATGAATACCACTACAAAGGTATCAAGATAAGGTCGGAATACACGGTTCTTTAGGTCCATTAATACCGTTGGTGCATTGGTCAAACCAAACAGCATCACAGTGAACTCGTAGTGTCCATACCTCGTGCGGAATGTTGTCTTTGGTACATCTTTCTCGGCTATTCTCACTTGATGATAGCCAGAGCGCAAGTCTATTTTAGAGAACGTGCTAGCCCCTTTCAATTGATCAAACAAGTTGTCAATCCGGGGTAATGGATATTTGTTCTTGATAGTTGCTTGATCCAACTCTCGGTAATCGATGCATAGTCTTAGACTCTCATCTTTCTTTTTGACAAATAAGACTGGAGCGCCCCAAGGTGAGATATTCGGCCTTACGTACGCCTTCTCTAACAGTTCTTCTGGTTGCTCCTTCATCTCCTGCATTTCTTTTGGTGCCATCCGGTAAGGTGCTTTTGAAATTGGTGCAGTTCCGGGCATCAACTCTATAAAGAATTCAACTTCTCTCTCGGGCGGCATACCCGGAATCTCTTCTGGAAATACGTCCAGAAATTCGTTGACTACATCAATTTGGTCAATGTTTGGCTCCTCCGTATTCACCTCTTTCATCAAGCACAAATATGTTTCATACCCATTTTGAATATGTTGTCTTAATTGTAGCATAGTCATCAGATCCATACTTGGCTTGGCTGTGATTGATTTGTGAGATATTCGCTTCCCATTTGGACCCTTCAAGATCACCTTCTGTTCATCACAGAGGATCCTGGCTTTGTACTTCCCCAACCGATCCATGCCCAGTACTATCTCTATATCTTCTAAGTCGAACTCAATCAAATCTCCGAGTAGATTGGATTCTGATATGATTATGGAAATGTTGGAGTATACATTTCCACAAGCTACAAATTTATCTAAGCCAGTTCTTACATTCAAGTCTATTCTAGCCGTTGGTTCAATCTTCAATTTCTTAACGAAACTAGAAGATATGAAACTATGAGAAGCACCAGAATCAATTAGAACATAAGCAGGCTCAGAATTTACAAGGAATGTACCTGAGACCACATCGTTAGCATTGGCTTGGGCTTGGTTCATCACCATGATTCGCCCTTGATTCGGACGGTTGTCATTGTTCCCATCATGGCCATGGCCACGGTTATTCTCCCCTCCTCCTCGAGGGTTGTGGTTGTTGTTGGTGGTGGTGGCGGCATTGTTGTTGTTGTTTTATCTGCCATTTGGTCCTGTTCGGTTCACATCTGGCCTCCCTCCATCACGATATTGCACCTGGTTCGATGGTGCCCCATTGGTCTTTGAGAGACACTCGAAAGCTTGGTGCCCTAGCTTCCCGCAACGGAAGCACATGGTTAGACTCCCATCGCAGTTAAGCCCCGGGTGATCTCTCCCGCATTTCTTGCAGCAGAAATGCATATCTCTAGGACCAGCTCTCCGATCGTTTTGTTGTCTTTGACCATGGAAATTTCTTACACCTTGGTCATCTCTCCTCTTCCTCCATTCTTGTTGTTGTGTAGGTGGGTTCGCTCTAAACCTCTTTTCTCCCCGACCTCTCTCCTCATCTCCGTTCCTCTTCATTTTCTGGTTTCTCTCTCTTTGCAATTGTTGAACTCGATAGTGAAATGCAGCTCTATCACAGGCATCAGTCAGAGTTTGGCAACCCAAAACATCGACGGTTTTTTGAGTATCAAAGTTTAGCCCACGGATAAACTTCTCAACCTTGGTGCTTTCATCAGATACTATTGTCTTTGCAAATTGGGCAAGATCCAGGAATTTTGTGTTATATTCCTGGACACTCATGTCCAACTGTTTCAAATGTATGAATTTATCATGCATAGTGGCCTGGACGTGCGCAAGATAAAAACGTTTCCTCATGGCAGTCTTGAAAGCTTCCCCCAATGAATGTTGGGTT
Organism: Cuscuta europaea; assembly: GCA_945859875.1. Taxonomy (NCBI): domain Eukaryota; kingdom Viridiplantae; phylum Streptophyta; class Magnoliopsida; order Solanales; family Convolvulaceae; genus Cuscuta; species Cuscuta europaea. The sequence continues at coordinate 8,617,028 of CAMAPE010000002.1, forward strand.
GTTGACGTAGAGTTGGGCCAGATGAGGCCCACCAGTTATACCCCTCTTGCTGTAAGTAGTAAACAACAATGTCAACCCTTTGCTCTTCCGGACAGTTCACCACGTCAAATAGGTTGTCAAAGAGTCGGATCCAATCCTCGAGGATACTAGGATCTTCTTGCCCATGAAAGCTTGGTGGGTTGCGAGATGCTACTCGTTTTGCGGTATCGTTTCTGTTGTTCTGGCTTTGATGATTCTGGAGTACAGTAGCACTCAATGTGTGCATGAGTTGTGCCAGTTGCTGGACACGTTGTGCCAGTTCAGCATTGGTGGGCATATTATCGGAGTCTCTTCTTGGTGTCATGATATCTTAATGATACAATATATTCATGTAAGAACTTCCATATGTTACTCTTAAGGTTTCTAATTCCATTAAGGATTCCATAGGTTACAAGATGACAAATGACAATATAAAAATCGTACCATATAATCATACATAGGATTCATTGTTCACATACAAACACTTTTGCACATAATGTTTGTACATACCTTGGCCACTTTGGAATTTTGCCTTATGAGGCATTCCCTTCAACATTTGGGGTTTTCATTTCTCATATGGGCCCACAATTAACACAATTATCACATACATGCAAGGAAAAGAAATACTCACAAGGTCCTCACCACGTTTCTAAAAGGTCATTTCCTAGTTATATTATTTTTTCTAGTCTTAAAAATATTTGAAACTGTCCCATTTGGAGGTACAATTTCGAACACGAGAAATTCCCAGTTAGTTGGACGAGCGCAAAGGCTCAATTAAGAACCAACTAGCTTAGACTCTTATCGTCTTGGTGACGGAATTTCTCCCTACGACCTATTACCTCGTGTTCTAATCCCTTCGTAGAACCTAAGGGCTCTGATACCAACTTGTAACACCCCCATTTTTTCCCACCCAAATAAAATCACATTTTGAAATTAAATTACCTTCATTATAAAACATATTTAAAAAAAACATATTTAGAGTACAGCGGAAATCGTTAATGGAAAAACAGGTGTGTCATCGTCACACTCAACGTATACATGATTGAGTGCACAGGCTATCTACCATCAATTCAAATAGTAATCAAACACATCTTAAGACAAAATTTGTGAATTACATATTTAAATAACGAGAATTAATCCAACGTTTATAACTAGCGAAACACTCGGGCAGCAAGTACATCAATCTTCATAATCATAATCATCTGTACAATAGAGCAAAGAAAAGAAGACAAAAGAAACAAAAATTAGCTTTAGAGCTAGGTAAGATTCCACCCGAACCCGTAAAATAATATCATTTGGAAAATAGGTTTTGTATATGTATATATGTAGAAAATACCCTCTTATATTTCCAAAATGACTTCATGTCTCAAAATAATTTCCTTAGTAGATAGTCATTCTTCAATTCCTCCAAAAGTAATACTTTAGATTTCTTTTAAGAGTGAGCGGAACTCAAGATTCCTCGAGCCCAATGAGTCGTTGTTACCTACGACTCATCCCGGAATTCCAGATCCCACCGACACCAATTGGAAGCTTAATTTCTACCTTAAGTGTGCACACCCTCTAAAATGGATTCCAAGCCCTCTGAGTAGTAAGAAACCCAAGTAGGGAGGATGTTTTCTACCACCTACTCACAAGGGACATTGTCCAGGGGTAATTAGGTAACTACTACTACTACGACCACCAAAGGACCTTTGGTCCTCAAATAAAAGCCCGGGATGTCTACCGAAGCATGTCATTGCCGGACTGGTTACCGAACCAAATAAATTTCACCAAAAGTAGTAGTAGTCCTAACCACCCACGCCTCGTGTTTCTCTCGAGGCGCAAGAATATATTATGAAAACTTTAAGGTTTCCCCAAAATCATTCTTGTCACACATCCAAAAATATCGTTGGTAATAAATATCAATCCACCAATATTCTTTAATAAAAAGAATATACATTTAATAATCCAATATAGATAATAATTCACCAATATTCATACATTCAAAATATTCTATCCATGTCAAACATATAGTTCCCGATTCATAAATAATTCACATAATTCAAATATTGCATATATATAAGTACGACGCAAAACATTTTTTGTTGACATATAACTTACCTTAGTTTTCAAGAGACTTTACTTGTAACTAAATCTTGATCCTCTTCAAAGTCACCTTTAATAATGTAAAGTTCTAAGATTAATAATTATTGTATTTTTATTAATCTACCCCATTTCCTACCTTGTTAATAAGCTTAAAAATAATTAGTATACTTCCTATTTACTAACTTAATCCATTCATTATTTTATCTAGATTAATTAATGGAGTTATAATTCATTTATAACAATTCATTTATATTAATTTATGTTTTTTTGTTTTTTAATCACGTATTATTTTAATTTGAATTTCTACCCTAAAAATCCTTTTTACAAAATCCAGATTTATTAATCACCATTAATTTAGTTTAATCGGCCCACCTGGTGTTAGTTAAATCCTTATTAATTAATAATTAATTTCTTATATTCTAATCTGAATTAAGGTTTCCAAATAATCCATACTAAATAATTATAGATGAACCGATTACAAAAATTAATTAGTTTATATATAATCTGTCTGTTAGTTATTTTTAATTAATTATGTATTTAACTAGTTATCCTAAAAAATGACAAATTTACTAAGAGAGAATATTATCCACTGTAACTTATAGTCCGTATTAAAGATTCTTCAAACCCAATTATCATTATTCTTATATTCACCAATGTTTTCTATTCTTATTACTGCTATCATTGTTTATTATTATTTTTAACTTTGTTATAGTTAGTATTAATATTATTACTGTTAACAGGGCCGACCCTGGTGGTGTGCAGGGTGTCCAACCGCACAGGCCCAAAAAATTGGAAGGGTCCAATTTTTTTTGTAGTAGTATACTATTACCTCCATCTCGCTATGATTGTCTTATTTTACCTTATCGGTCTGTCCCATTAAGATTGTCTCATACCAAATTTGGTAACGTTTGTGTGACTCTAAATCATTTTTACTTTATTCTTACTTTATCAATTCAATATCAACCACATAAACCATTTTTTATTAATTTGTGTGTCACTCCTTGTCCCAATGTTAGCGGGACGAAGGAAGTAATATTACTTAGGTGGACTAGGACACAGTCCGTGTATTCTTCATATTTGTCTAATTGAAGTACTATTGTTCGGCCGCTGGATTGCGATCAGCCTTATAGTTTGATGCTACTACATGAAAGTGTTATTGTTATTTGTTTTGTAGTTAGGATTATACACCTTACGTATCATTTGCTTTTTAGCTTACTTAGTTTGCTACTATGCATTATTTGTTACATACTGCTCTGTATATATTATGTACTTTATGAGTCTTATGCCTATACAACATTCTTGGTACTATCACTAGTATTTCGTATATGCATCAATCCTCACTGTAATACGGTAGTAGTATATTTTTGTTAGTTTATATTGTAGTTTTAATTCAATTCCGATCTTTAATTTGTATTTCCTAAAAATTGTCACTTTATTATATTTGAAATAAAAATGTCACCCTTGATACTTAAACAAAACTTTATCTGATTTACTTAATTACAAATAATGTCACTTTTGTAACATTTTATCTGACTACTAAAATTTAGTTATTTTATTTTATTTTATTTTTTCGGAGTGTCACAGGGAGTTTCAAAGTTCTCCTCCCAAGGGCCAAACAACGTCAAATGCATCCTACTGAGTGCTCCAGTTGAGGGGGAGCACAGAGAGAAAATAAACAAAGAGACCAATGAGAAACAAGTCATAATGGCATAGTAGACCCAACTAAGCTCATCCAAGGGCCAAAGTCGAGAGTGAGTGAGTGAGTGAGTGAGTGAGTGAGTGAGTGAGTGAGTGAGTGAGTGAGTGAGTGAGTGAGTGAGTGAGTGAGTGAGTGAGTGAGTGAGTGAGTGAGTGAGTGAGTGAGTGAGTGAGTGAGTGAGTGAGTGAGTGAGTGAGTGAGTGAGTGAGTGAGTGAGTGAGTGAGTGAGAATGAGAAAGGAGAATGCTTAAGTAATCGAGAAAACAATATTCAAAGACAACTCTGCTACCTCAACTGAGCGACCAATCGAAGAATCAATCCTAGTCAGTAAAATACTCTGGACAATTCCCCATAGGTACAGGACTGAATATATTCAGATCCCGGGAAGAAGTCGCTGCATCTTGTCCAACAAAGCATGCACAATCCTACCTTAGACCACTCATTTGTCTCCCAACGGACAGGTGTTTAATCAAAGTTCACAGGGAGCCTCATCATTTATCATTGTCTCCTTCTGAGACGACTAATATTCACTACCGTGACCCACATGCCCACGCCACTGGACTTTTATTGATCACGTCGTGTCTAGTTTTCACACTCCCAAAATGTTTTTAATTTTCTAGGACACAGACAAATTTTAGAGTTAGTTGCTGGTCTTCAAGACCTGCGAGAACTTCCATAGGCTCATCTATTGTAAATGTAGGCTGATGATTGGATGGAAGTCCTGACGTTGCAACATAGAAATCACCAACGTATTCAGGCCATTGCTTAAGATATCATCTCTATAATGATGATAACGAGCGTCTACGCGACCTCGGGGGCTACAATTTTTCTTTGCATATCATTGTGATCATGCCAGAACGACCTGAATGACATCTACTTCAGATGCTTCACAATGATCGGTCGGAAGTCCTGGCAAAGCTTTAACGCTTCTATCATTTTATACAGGCCACTCATGAGTGTTTACATTGATGTTGTGATAACGGAACACCTCACTGTATCCGTATTTGTGTTTTGTTATGCAGAATAAAAGGACTAACAAAGGCATCATGTCCCGATTCATCGGATCATCATGAAGGGAGAGCGGTCCACATGCTTATAAACTTTCAAAGATCATTCTCGGGCACTTCTCTCCTCTAACACAAACATCTGCCCACATCTGCCCACTCAGCTTCAAATCAAATGGTCAGCATATACTCACGACTCAATCATCATTTTCTGTTGTGCCACCGACAAGTTCTCCACAAAAGCATTCACATCAAATAGTCAAAAAGACTACATTCTGGAGGAGAAAGAGGTCAGATACTCAAGAACTGAAGAAGAATCCCGTGTGTGCCTAAAATTCTTCAAGAACATTTATTCTAGAGGCGTCATCAGACTTCATTCAAGCTGATCAAGAGCAACTTCTGAAAGGAAAGGAATACATGCAAGATTTTGAAGATCCTTGAACCCCCAACATCAAAGATCAACGTGTCAGAAGACATTAAAGGGGATATTGTAAGGACTATTTCTGAGAGCCTTTCGAAGAAGACAAAGGAAACTGAATTGCATTGAAGATTAAGACAAAAGAGGAGCAACTCATCTAATCTCATCAGATCTCTCCTCTACATTGCAAATCCAACACCAAGACAAAGATAACCCGCGCTTCATTGCAAATTGAACATAAATAGATTTAATTAGAACATATTTTATTGTGTTCAATTTAATTAGATTTATCTTTGTCTATTAGATTTAATTAGTGAGTTTTGTAGTTAATTAGGGGTCATTTAAATGTTAATTCGGCCGATCCTTATGTAATTAGGTGTTCAATTAGCCACACCTATATAAAGGGTCTAAGGTTAATTGTATAACCTACCGATCTAGAGCCGCACTACTGATTCACAAAGTCCTAATATTATTGTAGCGGCACATTGAGATCAAAGAGCTTCATAGAATACTCTGTGCTGTAATTCCTCATCATTCTCAAGTATTCTATGAAATTGGTTTTAATTTGTCAATATTATTGTGTTCATTGTATGATTGTCGTTGAGATTCGATTAACAACTTCCATAGCCAAATTCGAGCTAAGGCAAAAAAGGTCCAAGAAGGAAGTGTTAAGAAGGAAAAAGTGAGAAAAAGTTTAAAAGATTAAGGTAATGATCCCATAATAACTTTTTCTCCTTGCTTCACATATCATATGACTTATATATCATATGCAGGACCCCTAGAATTGTTCTACATGTTTAGAAGTGTAGAATGAGGGATTAGAAGGTGGTTCTAAGTTCAAGAACGGACTTAGAAGCTAAAGTGATCGATTTGCTGAAAAATAACCTTTTAGAGGTTATTTGTATTAATATGGATTTTGAGATGTTAAAACCTGGTTAGGAACTTGTATAAGGTGTTCCTAGTGCTCTCACGGAGTTGAGATAGTCGTCGGAGGTATTGTCGTAGTTCAACGAAGTTTGCCGGAGTTTCACCGGAGCTCAACCGAAGGGGGTAGAACCTCTTAAAGCTTATTCGAGGTGAGTTGACGGCTTAATGTCTTATAACTATTGGGTTAAGTATGAGATTACCTAAGTAAATGTTATATGTGTTCATAATGATGTTTAAACGAGTTTAAGCATGTGATTAACCAAGGTGATTAGGCTTATGTGAATTAAATTATAGGGATATGCATGAAAATGATATGAAAATGTTTGTAAAAACATATGTGATGTTTTGAAGGGCCAGAATGGCATATATTAATCGTTTAAGACTTAATACACGTTATGGTTAAGTTTCGGATCAATCGGAGTCGGTTCAGGCGATCAACGAACCGTTGACCGTATAAATAACAGTGGATCGGCGTCGGTCAGGGCTTGAACCAGCGCCGGTTTAAGTATGGGATCCGGTCCATTAATTGAAACAAATGGAACCGGTGCCAGTTATAGGCTGAACCGGCGTCAGTTTGGTCCTGTTTAGCCTAAACGTGATTTATTGCATGGTTTTGCATGGACTGTTGTGCTTAGGCTATGAGACTTGGTTTAATCTTGGTTAATGATTATGATATAGACCCTATCTAAGTATGATATGTGGTAGATCATAGGAAATGGTGGAGTACCCAGGGACTGGATTGTCCTCAAAACTCATAGACTACGGTTTAGTAATTCAGGACTAGGCAGTGTTCTTAGAATATTTGATTGGACAAAAAGAAGTTCTATACACTCATCGGTATTTGGGTGGATTGGGATTTTAAATCAAAAACTATGATTACTATTATTTTTCCAAGTAAACAATGACCTACGGGTCGGGTATTTTCCAAGTGTATATACTTATATGTATTTCGAGACTTGAGGGGAAAATATAAGTATATGTATCATCCTATATCATCATCCTATGTTTCGGTCTTATACTTGAAACGTTAGTTATTCTACATTTAGCATGCTTCTTGTCAGCACAAGTGTACTGACTCCTCCGGGGGGCCTACCATTTTCAGGTTGAAGTTAGAGCTTGCTACCTGCACCTTTGAAATCGGGTGAAGTCTCATCAAGGAAGATGTGGTTCGTGCTTCCTTATTATTTTAAAATTATAAACATTGCTCATGAATATTTGGATTTGTATAAACTATTTTGGGCCTGCGAGTCCATGTTTTGGCCGGATGTGGCCCGTGAATTACCATTAAATATTTCCTCTATTCATTTGGTTTAAATGTGATGTTGTTATGTATGTTTACTTACTGAGTATGGTATAAACTATGTTCATGAACACCTTATACAATTATGTGACACAATCGAAAGTCGGACTTCGATCTTCACTCCACCACAAGTAAATTTACAGAGAACCCCGTTGAAACCCTGATTGTTGATGTACCAGTTCGCAGCACGGCGACTTAACATTGATTTCCATCAAGAAAATTATACTTGGTCTAGTGAAGTATCCAGAAATTTCTGTGAGGGTGGCAAAACTCACACTAGATATTAATTACTCGGTATTATAGACATGTCACAAACAGTGAAACACATTATGAAAAATATTGTAAAATTAATTATAAATAACAAAATATTTGTTCGACAAGTTATTATGATATCATACTAATAAATTTAACTTGGTCAAAAATAAACCGCCATCACGCAATTTAAAAAAAAATTATGTTAATGAATAAATGAATCAAATAAGAAGGGAAAGTAACAAAGTGTATGTATATATAGAAGCGTTAGGTGGGTCTGGCATTGTCTTAGCCTCTTCACGCATTAAATTCCATGGAACTTGAACCATCCCTAACAATCCCAACTCAACCCCTATATATATCGTAAAATTTTATAAAAAATATGCAAAATATGAGTTAAATGTAGGAAAATTTTAATGTGTGTTTTCTTCCATAAATATAGCATTTATGTAATCCTTATAAAAGAATAAAAAGATGATCAATTCCCTACAGTTTGTTATGTTTAACTTCTATCAACAATTTCATATTTGCACACATAATTTAAATTGATCTTCTTTTTATACATATTTGTACACTTATAACTCAAACAATATTAGTAATGTGATCTACTATTTATAAAATATGTGATTAAGTTGTAATGCAAGTTTGTCTCACTTAAAAATATTTCTGGATAAGTCACGGTTGGAAACTCCTCTTTCCCATGGTGACAAGCAACCGTCACGGCCTCCAACAACTCTAGACGACGATAGGTGTCGGCCGCCTTTTTTGAACTTCAGTTTCATTCTTAAAAAAAGTAAGGCACTTGGATATATTAAATGGAAAAATAATTATAATACCTTGATCCAAAAGGTGGAATCTCCCACACGAGAGCCCCCACCCCAACCCAACAAGATGGTGGGAGAGTTAATCACGGTGACTCGGTCAGCAAAGCGGTTGTAGGCCTTATACACGTGCGCACCAGAGGTCCAGCCTTATTTCAGGTTCTGTAACCTCCACACGGTCGTTGCGGGTTTCGAACTTTGGTCACTTGATCCAATTTTCTCACCACTTGACCAACTGAGCTACCCGTGCGGGTAAATAATTATAATACCCTAATCATTGAAAGATAAACACCTCAAACTTGCATACGTAATTTAAATATTCCAATCTTTATAGATAAAGTTATTTTAGCACCATAGTCAAGTATTATTTCTTTGAAAAATGTAAATTTTTGGTGTTAATTGTGTAATTTAAAATATGGGGAAAAGGTGCAAATAAGCCCTCGAACTAACCGAAAAAGTGCAAATCATCCCTTTTATAGGAGATTCTGTTCGGCCGTCGTCATTTGGGCGGTTACCGATGTAATTTTTTGAATAATATTTTTTAGCATCTTGTTCATTAATTCTAGTTTACTCATACCAAATTTCAGCTAAAAGTTCAACCGGGAAGGCAGTCAAATGATTTTCTGAAATATATTGCGTTGTTTGACTGCACGGTTATCTTCAAACATTTATTTGTATGTCTTCCCGATTGTATTTTTAGCTGATATTTGGTATGGGTAAACTAGATTTAATGAATAAGATGCTCAAAAAAAGTTATAAAAAAATTCCACCGAGAACCACCCCAAATGGCGATGGCCAGATAGAGCCTCCTATTAAAGGGGTGATTTGCACTTTTTCGGTTAGTTCGAGGGCTTATTTGCCCCTTTTCCCTAAAATATATTAGCATTCATGAAGACACAGTTAACATTCTAAAGTTCCATTGTGAAATGAATAATGTTACCCCTAATCTATATAATTGCAACACTTTTAATTTGCTGTTTTAAATTATGCAATTAACATCATAAATATACTTTTCTGTGAGAAATAATACATGACCATAATGCTAAAATAACTTTTTATATAAAGTTTGAGGTATTAAAATTACATATGCAAGTTTGGGGTGTTTACTTCACACCCTTCAAAATTTGGGGTATTTTAATTATTTTTCTCTATATTAAATGATAAATTTGTTTCAAATATTTAAATTACATATGCCTTACTAAATTGTTTGCACTTCTTTGTTATGACACAACAATCGATTCATGCAATTTTCGAAGTGATTTTCCAATATGAGTCATTAGGAAACAATCTCTCTGAGTTTAGTACACGGTAAGCTTGCTTACATCTTAGAGTTGTGGGAGCCTTTGCGGGTAAATACGGATTAAAAGAGAATGTGTTTGCCAAAAAATTGGATTTTTAGAACTCTGAAAACTGTGACTGGTGTGTGGATTTGATGTGTATTTTTCGATTCATATCAGCAGTTAGCATTATCTAAAACAAATTGGCCTTAGAATGAAGCTGCTCGGAGGGGTCCGAGGGGATGGCTTATTGGAAAGCATGAAGCTTTGGTGACCAGGAGTTGCAGACGTTTGTGTCTGTTGGAATTAATTAATTAATCTTAATTAGTTTACTTCCTAGGGAACATAAATTATCTTTCCCTACTTTTATTGGAGAGATGAAAGGTCTTCTTGGAAAGGTAAATTGTATTTCCTAGGGATTATTTTACTCCTCTTGTAATGCCTATATAAGGCCACCAATTGTAATGTTTTATCAAGTGGAATATAATACATTCTCCTCCATTCCTTTGAGTTGTAAGTTAGCCAAACACTTAGATTATTTTCGGATATTTGGGGCCTTCAAATTGGTATCAGAGCCACTATTGAAGAAGAAGATGGCAGCCACCATGTTCGGCCAACTACCTCAATTGAAGAAAGCAAACTTCGACCGATGGAATGCTCAAATGAGAGCACTGTTGAAGTCACAAGGAGTATGGGATGTTGTCGATAATGGCTACACAACACCGGAGGAAGGAACCGTCTTGACGGTTGCCCAACAAGTGGAACTCGAAGGAGCACAAAAGAAGGACCAAACGGCACTGTTTTGGTTGCTTCAAGCAGTGGATGACACCATCCACGAGAAGATAGCCGATGCCGAAACTTCAAAAGAAGCTTGGGACATCATCGAAAGAGTGTTCAAAGGAGGGGAAAGAGTAAAGCAAGTGAGGTTGCAAACTCTACGAGGAGAGTTGGAGACTATGCGGATGAAAGAGAACGAGAAGGTCACCGAGTACATTAATCGGGTGATGACCATAGCAAACCATATGAAGAGAAATGGTGAAACCGTAAGTGAGAGTCGGATAGTAGAAAAAATTCTACGAACACTTACGGACAAATTCGAGAACGTGGTATGCGCAATCGAAGAAGCTAGAAATATTGAGACACTTACCATTGACGACCTGTCGGGGTCGTTGGAGGCACATGAACAAAGAAAGATGAAGCGGCTAGAATCGCTTGAAGAGGCATTACAAACTGTGGTGGTAGAGGAGAAGGCAATGTATGCCCATCAACCGAGAGGCCGAGGCCGAGGTCACTTCCGTGGTCGGGGCCAAGGAAGAGGAGACTACAACCGAGAGGGGAATACCCACCAGAACCGGGAGGACCAACATCGCCCGACCTGGAGAGGCCGAGGTAGAGGAGCTGCCCGAGGCGGTCGGGGAGGCAGACCCGATGGGGAATGCTACAATTGCGGGAAACGGGGACATTTCGCAAGAGACTGTTGGTCGAAATCAAAACCGGAGGAGAATCTAAATGTTGCTGAGCATGAGGATGATGATGGAGATGAGGAAGGAGTGCTCTTACTAGCACACAAAGAAGGAAGCTTAACAGACGACGCTACGTGGTACTTGGATACCGGGGCGAGCAACCACATGAGTGGTTATAAACATTTATTCACTGAGTTGAAGGAGGGTGAGGGAGGAAATGTATCTTTTGGAGATACATCAAAAGTAGTTATCAAAGGCCGAGGAAAGGTTAAATTTCTGCAAAAGAATGGACAAGAGGGGACGATTGAAAACGTACTCTATGTCCCGAGCATGAAGACAAATATCATAAGCATGGGACAGCTTATGGAAAAAGGGTATTTAGCTGACCTAAATGGTCGATACCTACACTTGAAGGATAGACGAGGCCGGGCCGTCGCCCGGGTAGAGATGGCCAAGAACAGAATGTACAAGTTGGACTTGAGAAGCGTAAACCATAAGTGCTTGAAAGTCGACCTGACGGACAAGTCACTATTATGGCACCTACGTTTCGGACATTTGAACTTTGGAGGATTAGCCGAGCTGAGCAAAAAGGGCTTGGTGCATGGACTACCCGAGATGGATTTTCTAAAGCAATTCTGTGAAAGCTACGTACTTGGGAAACACACCCGGACGAGCTTTCAGAAGACTGCCAAGTACCGAGCCAAGGGAGCATTGGAGACAGTCCATACGGACATTTGTGGGCCGATCACGCCATCATCTTTCAGTGGGCGAAGGTACTTTATCACCTTTATTGATGACTACACCAGGAAGACTTGGGTATATTTTCTAAAAGAAAAATCGGAGGCCTTTAAAACATTCAAAAATTTCAAAGCCGAGGTGGAGAAGACAATCGGGCTGAAGGTGAAAGCGTTGAGGTCAGACCAGGGGGGAGAATACATTTCAGACTCTTTTACAAAGTTTTGTGAAGAGGAAGGAATTAGAAGATTCCTTACCGCCCCGTACTCGCCTCAACAGAACGGGGTGGCCGAGCGAAAAAACCGGAGCATTATGGACATGGTAAGATCCATGCTCAAGAGCAAAAATATGCCAAAGCAATTTTGGGCCGAGGCGGTACGATGTGCGGTGTATGTACAGAACAGGTGTCCGCACTCAAATCTTGAAAATCTAACACCTCAAGAAGCATGGAGTGGTCAAAAGCCGACCGTGTCACACTTGAGGGTGTTTGGGAGTATCTCTTACGCACATGTGCCCGATCAGAGACGGACAAAATTGGAAGACAAAAGCAAGAAGCTTGTCTTCATTGGCTATGATGAGAAGACAAAGGGATACAGACTATATGATCCCGAGGAGAAAAAGATCACAGTAAGCAGAGATGTAGAGATAAATGAAAAAGGAAGCTGGGATTGGAACACAGAGAAGGAGTACGTCCCGGACGGGACCTCAAATAACGAGGACGTCCCGGACGGGACCTCAAATGACGAAGAGACCCCGGGCGGGACCCCAATTTCAATCCCGCTCGGGATGACACCAGAACCAATCGGGGCGGGATCTATGACGACCCCGGGGGACGAGGAAAAAGAAGAAGGGACGAGCCGGCAAAGGTACAGAAACATACAGGACATATATGAAGCAGCTCCAGAGGTTCACATGGTATGTCTTCTAGCCGATGGGGAGGATATTACTTTTGAAGAAGCCAAGCACGATGAAAAATGGAGAGATGCCATGAACGAAGAAATAAAAGCGATTGAGAAGAATCAGACCTGGGAACTTACCAATCTCCCGAGAGGTCATAAGCCGATCGGAGTCAAATGGGTGTATAAGAAGAAATGCAATGCTGAAGGTATGGTCGAGCGATACAAAGCTCGGCTTGTTGCAAAAGGTTACAAGCAAAATGCTCGGAATGAGAGACCGAAGAGAATTAAGATTATGGGAGGAATTTGTTGGGATTAATTAATTAATCTTAATTAGTTTACTTCCTAGGGAACATAAATTATCTTTCCCTACTTTTATCGGAGAGATGAAAGGTCTTCTTGGAAAGGTAAATTGTATTTCCTAGGGATTATTTTACTCCTCTTGTAATGCCTATATAAGGCCACCAATTGTAATGTTTTATCAAGTGGAATATAATACATTCTCCTCCATTCCTTTGAGTTGTAAGTTAGCCAAACACTTAATTATTTTCGGATATTTGGGGCCTTCAGTGTCGGTCTCGGCTCAAGTTTGGTTGCGGATCCAACAGTAAAGAGAAAGAGCTAAATTTTGAATTTATAAACAACATAGTCACTCGCACTCTAAATTTTACTGCTATCCTAATCCCTGCATTTTCAGGAAAAAAGCAATCTTTATGGCCCAAATTTGTCTTTCGGTTGTACAAGCTAACCTTCTCTCTGTAGTTATGCTTGAGTTATGCTAGAGGTACAGAAACTTTTACAAAAAGTCTTACAAAAGGGTATGTGACAGCATCTCATTATTTAACACATCACATCACATTTACAATACCTTTACATCAATGGTAATTAGAATAGTCACATCACTTGTTTGTATGTTCTTTTGTAAGTGTGTTTGTACTTCTAGCATTTTTCGACTTTTTATGTCTTTCATAGTGCGGATTTAAATAATGTTTTGGTATGCACAGAAATCTCAGATCATTCTTATAACTTACTACAGTCTTATAACTGCAGGAATATCAAGGTGCTGAAATGCAAATGTCCTTGATCAAAAAATAAATTCGATATTCCTATTAGTTATGTAATACCAATGACTAAATAATCTAGTGGAAAATGCAATTTCTCACAGGCTCATTGCCAGCAGCTCAAGAAAAAATGTCATTCTTGCTGAGTAGATCAGATGCAGCAGATTTTTCGTGTATGATTGAATAGTAAATCAGGAAAGCTATAAAACTGAAGAGGTAAAACTCAGTCCACTTCCTCCATCATCAACAATACCTTCTCACATCACTTGTGAGTATGTGTGTACTCACACACATATGAATGCACTGCAACTGAAAAAATGATTTTTAGTCTATTAGCAGACTGCAAATTCTATACTTTTAATATTATTATCTAGATATGCTTCTGTCATTGTTCTAATTGATAGAGTTGAGAGTAATATTTTTATTTTATTTTCAAGAGACTTTACATAATAGCCAAAGGTCTTATTATGTTCCCACCCAAATTCTGTCAAGAGAGTCGTTATCACTGATTATAAATCCACTAGTAATAAATAATGAATATCTAAGCAGAGTTTTTCAGGCGTTTGTCTCTGACAGATTTCAGCTGAAGAAGAGCATCGCCTATGGTGATGCGCTCACCCGGAGAATCAAGAGTGCAAGACAGACCAATCCCAACAATGGTGATCAGACAATCTATTTCAACCTCTGAGCTGTGGCCTGTCTGGTTAAGGATGTTCCCGTGTGGAAGGAGATCAGTGTCTACCAGTTTCTCTATTTTAACTGGGAAATCCATGTTCACCCACTGTCTAAGGCTTAACTCTTCTTTGAAACTCTCATCTGTTGGACTCTTTCCAGTGAAAAGATCAAGCAACAGAATTCCGTAGCTATACACGTCTCCGGCAGTGGTCGGTTTCTCCCCTAATCCATACTCTGCATACATTCCAGTTAGAAGCATGTGAACAAAAAACCAAATTACATGAAATAAAAAAGGGAATGGATCAATGGATTCGAGAAAATGGAAACTGACCTGGAGGTATGTAACCGATTGAACCCTTAAGAACGTGGTTGGAGCTAATAGAAGGTTGTTGTTCATCAGTTGTTCCATTCAATGATCTAGCTAGACCGAAATCTCCAACCTTGGCAGTCATGTTCATATCCAACAGAACATTTCCGGGCTTCAGATCACAGTGAACGATAGGAGTTTCACATTCATGGTGCAGATAATTCAAGGCACATGCAACGTCAATTGCCACCTTTAGTCTATCCAAAAGCTTCAGCCCCTCTCCTACTGATGTCCTCTTTTTAGTAATCAAATCCTCCAAACTCCCGTTTTCCATGAACTCAAAAATCAGAGCAAAAAAATCCATATTTTTGACATCTATACTTGAGCATACTGTGATGAGTTTGACAAGATTCCGATGCCTCACGTTCTTCAGAGCTGCGCATTCAGCCGAAAAGCTTTTCCAGTATCCTGTGGTTTGCGTATTCAACACCTTGACTGCCAGGGGTCTTCCACCGATAAAGGCCTTGTAAACAGATCCAAAACCGCCTTTTCCGATGAGTTTTCCTTCTGTGAAATTATCAGTTGCGAGACGGAGTTCATCATAAGTAATCATCTGATGCTGCTTTGGCCTAAATGGTCCAAATGGGGCATTGGCTTTTTTTCTGCTTCTTTTGATGTAAAATATCACACCTGTTGTGAGGAGAAATACTGCTATTGAAACCAAAGGTATTGTGATGACAAAGAAGATGGATCTTTTTCTATGACCATGGGTACCACTGGCGCAGTACGTGAGAAGGCGTGAAGCGAGATTTTGATTGCCTTCCAGATGAAGTTTAGAGGGATCTGCAAAGATGCCTTTGCATGGGACTTGGCCTTCTAAGTCATTGTGAGAGAGATTCAACAGTTGCAGGGCCTGCAACTCCTGCATATCAATTGGGATTTTTCCAGAGAGATGGTTTGAGGATACGTCAAGAACTTCCAAACCCTTCAGATCAGTTATGGTGTCTGGAATCTGTCCCGAGAGTACATTGTTGGCAAGTAACAGGTTCTGCAAGCTCTTACACTTTCCAATGGATCTAGGGATGTTACCTGATAGAAGGTTGTGAGATATGTCAATTGACACAACATTTTCCAGGTTTCCAATTTCTTCAGGCAAAGATCCAGTGAGATGGTTTTGGGAGAGATTAAGAAAAGCACTTAGGCTAGGAAGTCTGAGTACCTGTTTTGGCAAGCTTCCATTCAGCATATTCTTGGACAAGTCCAGGGAAAGAATGCTTCTGAAGTTTTCAAAGCTAGTAGGTATA
Organism: Cuscuta europaea; assembly: GCA_945859875.1. Lineage (NCBI taxonomy): Eukaryota > Viridiplantae > Streptophyta > Magnoliopsida > Solanales > Convolvulaceae > Cuscuta > Cuscuta europaea. The sequence goes on from CAMAPE010000002.1 coordinate 8,633,270, forward strand.
CTACCTGCTAATTCATTTTGAGACAGATCAATGCTAATTAATTTTCTGAGATTGCCCAAGGAACTTGGAATTCCACCAGAAAAACGGTTTCCAGACAACAACAATGCCTCAAGATCCTTCAGTTCGCCTATTTCAGCTGGTATCTCACCCGAAATGCTGTTTCGATGTAAGTCAAACAAAGTTAAGCCACTTAGTTGACCAATTGAAGGTGGTATCCTACCATGAATTCTATTTCCACCCATGTAAAAGTTTTTGAGGACCTTTGAAAGATTGCCTATGGACTCTGGAATGACACCCTCAAGCAAATTGTAGTCAAAAGCTAAGAACTTTAACTGCAAACTGTTACTCAAGAGTTCAAGAAAACTTAGACCGTTGTCGCCAGAGCTGACAATCATGTTATGCCCAATGTTGTACATCTCAAGGAAAGGTAAATTCCCCAGGCCTGGTGGTATAGTGCCATGTAGATAGTTGCTTGCCATTCTAATTATCTTTATGTTTGTTAGGTTGTGTAAGGAGCCCGGGATTGTCCCTGTGAATTTGTTGAGGCAGAAATTGAAGACGATAAGATTTGGGAGGGTCACACCAACATCATCTGGCAGATCACCCCACAAGTTGTTTGAGGCCAAGGCTAAGGTTTGTAGTGTAGACATGTTGTAGATTGAGGGTGGGACAGCACCGCTGAGATGATTGACTGCAAGATCAAGGACTTTCAAAAGCCGGAGCTTGGACAAGTCATCAGGTATCTCACCAACAAGGTTGTTTGTGTGTAGGTTCAGGACAACAAGGGAAGAAGCATTTGATATCGAAGGTGGAATGGCGCCAGAGAAATGGTTTCCTCCTATATTGATGACTTGCAGATGTTGGAGTTGACCAATCCCTTCAGGGATTGACCCTGATATCTGATTCTGCTTCAAGTCAAGGACCATCAGCTCCTTGCACTGGCTGATGTTGGGCGGTATGATGCCTCCAAGGCTGTTAGAGCTGAGGTTTAGAAGCTTAAGACGAAACAGATGGCCAATCTCATCGGGGATGTTCCCGGTCAGCCGGTTGTTCTGAAGCTCAAGTGTTCTTAGAAAAGACAGGTTTCCGAGGAAAGGGGTGATAGGCCCGGTAAGTCCAAGGCCGGATAGCTGAAGCCCGACGACTCGGGCCGGCTTCTGGCGATTACAGAGAATACCTGTCCAGTTGCATGGAGAGAGGTTGGTGTCCCATGTAGACAACACCAGGTTTTGTGTTATGTGAGCCTTGAATGAGAAAAGGGCCTCCCTGTCTGTGGCAATGCTTGGAGAGGCTAACACCCCATTGAAATCATGCCTGTTTTTGCATGAGAAAAGAACAAGTACATGAACAAATAATATGTTGATGATGAATCTCCCCATTTTTTGCATGACAAAATCTGATTACCAGATCATCATAGGATTGATGAGTTGAATGGAAGTTAAGATCAGTGCTAGCTTGGGAGTCTGTTATATATAGGCATGCCCTCTCCTGGCATGGTGCATGCACTATTTTTTTCTGGTTTAAATTTAAATTACAGAGTTGTATATGAAAAATATAACTCTCTAACTTAAATTACAGAGTTGAATAGGAAAGATATTTTTGTAGTGTTTTAAACAAAAAAAAAACTTATGTAGGGAACTAGGGTCTAAAAATATCTTGAAGCATTTTTTTTTTTAAATTACCACCTTCCTATACTATTGTTCTAAAAAAAACATCGCTGTAATAAGAACACATGGAAACAGAGGACTAGTTGATCTCACAGCTATTCTCACCTTGGACTTGGTCGTGTGGTGTGGCCTTCCAGTCAACTGTCAATGGGTGTGTTAGTTGGAAGCATGTGTTGACTTAGTGGTAGAACCCCTCAGTTTTCTTTTGTTGTGTATACATACAAGTATTCACAACCACAGGTTTAACAAGGAGCAATGTTGGAGCAAAAGTTGAGGAGGGCCAGTACAATTTTTCTTAGAAAAATCTTTACACTGAAAATACAAATAATTTTTAAATTTGCGATAGTTTGCGGTTTGGTTGGCCCCTCTATATCTAAAAATAGTATGTTCATATATATGAATGGTTTCACTTATAAATCTTTCTAGGGAAAATTCGAAATATAACAATCATATTTTTGAAATTTTCAAATATTTTTACTTCTAATATGGGAATTTTCACAAATCCCAATCGATTTTACTCCTATTTATAACAACTTTTATCTTTCAATCGTTATATAGTTTGTACATCTAATAACTACTAATCTTTAGAAGATAGTTATTACATAATTCAATATTTCAGCCTTTCAAGACATGACTCTCTTACGGTCTTACGGAGTATGTAATAACGTAATAAATCCATTAATATATCAATATTTATGCTATAGTGATATTTATGCTTCGAACATTGTTTTATCTTTCTTCGCAGAGTAATTTTCTTTTAAATTATCGTTAATCCAAAAATGACCTCAAAGTAATTGCTTCAAAATATCATTTGTATGATACTGGGCTACTCATCTAGAAACCATGTACTTGTGCAGTTGTGCCCCAAAGTGCGTAGAGTCAAGAGAAGATGCTTGAACTCAAACTTGATTAACTAGAAACTTATATCCTTGAGTTAGACTATAAATCACGAAAACAAACTCGATATTGGACTAAAAAACATGGATTCTTTTCAAGTATTGTCAAGCTTAAACTTGAATTTTTATACAAGTCTTGGCAAGCTCAAACCCTCATATGGCATAGATTCTAGATTCTATTGTCCATCGCATAGCACATTAAGGGAGTTGTAAAAAAAATAAAAAAGGGTTTTTCAGTTTTTGACTTAAAAATCCTGAATTAAGCGTTTCCAAGTGACAATTTCTGCTTAAATTAAGTACTGAAAAGTTAGAAACAGGTGGAGTGTTTTTTTTTATAAAAACATAGTACCAAGGTGTTATAAACTTCACAAGTTCGGAAATCACAAATATTCTAATAATGATAAAACAACAAAAATGACAATGAAGGATCAGAAAACATAACGCGAAGCCTCCAACTAGCCAGAGACACATCCAAGGCTTCACTTCTTTGATTTTTTAGATACCTGTGGGGCTGATTGGGTTTAGGGAGCTGCTGCTGGAGCAGGTGCTTCCTTCTTCACTGTGCCCTTAGCAAAATGTTCTTCTCGCCCTGCAAACTTTCTCTCACGGCTAGCCTTGTTCTTGGCTCTCTTGGCCTAGAATTGATCAGAAAGTGTCTTCTCTCTGACTTTCTCTGCCTTTGATTTGTGGATGCTTTCCATCAGCACACGCTTGTTTTTAAGGCATTTCCCTTGACTTTCATGTACATATCATGGTACATGTGCTTGTCAATCTTCTTAGCCTCTCTGTACTTGCGAAGCAAACGCCTAAGCACTTTCATCCTCCTCATCCAAAGAATTTTAGTAGGCAACCTAGCCTCCCTAGTACCCTTACATTTACCATATCCAGAATGGCGACCCTTTCTCTTGGCTTCCTTCATTCGACAGGCACGAGACCTGGAGTGGATCTTAGTTGGCTTCTTGATAATAAATCCATCCTTTACCAACTTCCTGATGTTTTGACGGGAGTAAGCCATGGAGATTTCATTGACTTCATTAGGATCAAGCCAAACCTTTCCTCTTCTGCACTTGAGCACGCTTGCTGCGAGCTGCTTCTGCAACTTCAACGACACCATCTTCGTGGTTTTTTAAACCGTTTTTCACTTTTTTTATTACATAAAAAACATTTATTTTATCAAACACTACAAACTTTACTTTTTCAGAAGTATTTCTTTTTAACACTACCACTTTGTACTATTAAACACTTCTTCTAAAATCATTTTTTAAAGTATAAGCAATCGCAAACATTCCCTTGACAGTAAGTACTCCATCACTCTATCACTATCTTGGTAACTCTCGTGCTCTTTAGTTCATGTGTTCTTTGATAATTGTGTAATTTGTGTTAGAGAGAGTGAATTGTTTTGTTCCTTTCTCTTGTAGCTAGTTTCAAGATGAATGGTTTGGCATTGAAGAATAAGATGATGGTTATTCTCATCTTAGGTTTCGGCGATTTTCTTAAACCAACCTTTTCAAGGTTTATTATCACTCCTTTATTTGAATTTAGTTTTGTGTAATTCATTACTGAGCTGATTTTTGTTCAATTTTACAGCATCTATAAAACATCATGATCTTCTTCTACAAATCCAATCAAACAACATGATGGTCATTTCATTTTAATATTAATATTCAATATGGACTGCTTGTGACGGGGTGTGATAAGTTTAGAATGGAGCTTCTAATTTTGACTTCGTAAAAAGCTTACTTGATAAGTAAATTAGTGCAATTTTTGCTATGTTATAAAAACCGGATCGGGAAGCGACCCAGCTAAATGACTGAGTAATGAGTCAACCCGGATCTGGCGGGTCAATCAGGTCAACGTTGAGAAAACCGGTCAATGTTGACCTAATTAAATTAAAACCTAAATTAAATGAAGTATGTAATTATATACGGAGTATCACATATAAAATTTGTAAATGAAAATTTATTTCAATCATAATATAATTTTGATTATACAAGATAAATATGTAAATAAAACTATTTTTTTAAACATACAATTTTAACAAAATTTTAAATGTGTTTGACATGAATTGATACTATCTACTAGGCATTACATATGAATATAACACTTATTAAAAAAATTATAAATATTATACTTGGTATTAATATTTGTACGTATAATAATATATATAATATTGTTTATTTTGGGCAAATATTTCTAACCTATTATAGTATATGTTCTGTTAAGGCCAACATCCTTGAACTAGGATGAGATCCGAACATGTGACCTCCTCTTTGAAAGTGTCACAGTGATGTCATCAGACCACAATGTACTTGACAATAGATATAATATACGTGTCATCCTTGCACATGGGCCATGCTAATCTTCTTTGTATCGTTCCAATTTATCGGATGTCCCCGAAGGGACGACAATAGATATAATATTGTTATTATTTTTATTATGATTATTAATGGGGGGAGCTAGAACTAGCAAAACTAGGGGTGGGATTTTGGAGTCGGGAACCGTAGAACCGGTTGGAACCGAACCGTTATAACCCGGTTCGATTCCTACAAATGTGGTATTAGTTGTTAACGATTCGGTTCTTAGTTGAAACTTTCTTTTATTCTATTAAGTGTTCACTTAATTAAGTTTGAGCTTTGATGTTTGAAGTTATTAGAACTTTAAATAAAATTTTAATACTTGTGTTTGATTTTCTTTTTAACATTTTAATGTGGTAGAAAGCAAATAATATGCCCATTTATTAGATGAGGAAAAAATTATTCGAGGAACTGATAAAAGTAAAAACCGAACCGTTGAGTATTGGTTCGGTTCTATAACGGTTCTTGATTTTTTACACAAGAAGCAAACCGATTTCATTAGTTAAAATTTTTGTAACGGTTCGACGAATTTGGAGTAAGAACCGAACCGGTACCAGGCCTAAGCACAACAACTTCAGTAAGTTTAATTCATGCATTTTATTACGAAAACGGTAAAATGGCATTAAAAGAGAATAACGAACACACAGTTCTTGTTTGTCCGCTGGAGTGGTTGCTGTTATTTTCACATGATGAACAAGGGCCGATTCCCAAAAGCACCGTCTTCACATTTGAGTTCCGGGTTTTTTGACTTCTCCGGGCGTTCCTATTCCGGATTGGATCTGTCTGGGCGACCGGGTATTTCCGTTTATTAATACATTTGCGGGTTGGTCAATTCCCGGGCCGGATTGTGTTCCGGGTCGCCCGGTTCCAGGTCGAATCAGCCGGTCCGGGTCGGGTTTTCAACATAGAATTTTTTATGACATTATTTTATTGTCTTACTGGTCAAAATATCGTATTTTCACATTTATTTAACTCATATCTTCTTATGCTAAGATTTTAAACATTATAATGATTTTAGAGAAAAATGCATTTTTCCTTCTATTTCTTCTCTTCTCTAACTAAGATTAAAAGTACATTAATGAAGTATACTTAATATTGCCATCTAAGTGAAATTTTGGTGTGTTTTTCAATGTTTTACGTAGTATATAATCCCTCCGGTCCTAAATAAACTTCACACTTTGACTTCACACAAATTAAGGAAATAAATTTGATCTTACTGTAAAGTACACTGTTGTGACACTGTTTGGCATTGTTTTGCACTGTTTTGATGTAAATAATTTGTCAAATAAGGAAGAGAGAAGAAGTATGAAGTTTATTTTGGACCTACCCAAAAAGGAAAGTATGAAGTTTATTTAGGATCGAAGGGAGTATAATGAATATGAAATGAAAAATGTTATTTCAAGATCGAACAAAAACAAAAAGGTACAATTTGGACAAAAGTAAAGTGCACTACAAATACATAAATCTAAAAAAAAACAATTTTTATAGTAACATGACTCCAATATATAGTGTTGAGTGCATTAATCTAGAGGTTTAAGTGTGACCACGTCTGACCGTTCTAGTCTAGTAAATGTATATTTCGTGTTTATGTTACTATTATGTGAATGTAGGATGATTTGATCTGTTTAAGTCTAGTTTAGTTTGGCCAAAAATATGAGATTGAAAAACTAACATCGTGATTTATAACGTAACGATCTAAATAATAAAATTCTAAGAATAATATAAATTTGAAAATTGCTTCTCAAACTGACAAAGGGAAAAACCAAATCATTTAGACTTGATTTAGTTGCATATTAGTTCTTGATTTTTGTGCAGGAATCCAACCGACATCATACTTAAGTTGCTTTATAACAATTCTACAAATTTTAAGAAGAATCAAACCTGTTCAATGAAAATGTCAATCTATTATAAACTACTTGCCTATTAGAGCACCCGCTATACTAATCCCCTCTTCTCTCTTCCACTTCGATCATTTCCCTCAAAAAATTTAATTCCTTCTAACCTATTACATTTTTTCCCACAATGGTGATCTAGGTCACTTAAAAAATTGACACTCTTTTTCAAAGTAAAAAGTCACTTGACTTTCTTTAATTGATTAGTCAAAAACAAATTGGGAACTCCAACTTTTAACCTTGCATCTTGATCGATCAATTCATGAACTGCCATAATGAGGATTAAGTGTCATTAATTTTTATGGATCCTCAATGACCTCCCCATAGTGGATGCTATTGCGGCGTAGGATATTTCTTCAGTTAAAATCTTTACAAGAACAATAATAATGTTGTCGAATCACAAGAGAATTGACATATAACATCAATTTATAAACGTAAAAGATATCAAACACCTTAGAATGGACATATAACATCAATTTATAAATGTAAAAAAGATCAAACACCTTAGAATGGACATATAACATCAATTTATAAATGTAAAAAAGATCAAACACCTTAGAATGGACATATAACATCAATTTATAAACGTAAAAAATATCAAACACCTTAGAATGGACATATAACATCAATTTATAAATGTAAAAAAGATCAAACACCTTAGAATGGACATATAACATCAATTTATAAATGTAAAAAAGATCAAACACCTATGACTGTGATATAGATTACATTACGGAGTACGTAATTATGGCAAGCTAGACTCCTAACTTCAAATTTAAAAAGTTTAAAATTTATTTGAAAAATAAATACTCCCTCCGTCCCAAAAACAACTTCACAGTCACTATTCATTGGTCAACTTGAATCACTCCTAATCTTTTATTTTATATATCGATTTTTTATCAAATTTAAATTTTCTTGATCAGGCTTTGTAGCTGATGGAGTATATGAATCTAGGCCCCAGGACCCACATACTAAGAAGAACAGAAAGTACAAGCCACTACGCAGTGCCCTCGTCGGCCAAAGAGGGACCGACTCAGAATATGATCCTGAAGCCAGGGAACCAGGGTGTCCTCATCGGCCGTGCCCTCATCGGCCAGTTCCTATACCGTGGGATCATCCCACGGTGAGCACCGTGCTCCTGATCCAAAACGACGCAGTTTTGCAACGATTTTTAATTAAAAAGTTCTCGCGTGAACAGTACACGCGTGAACAGTACTTATTTTTTATTTTTTCCTTGTTCCAGTAACAGAATGGTGTAACTCACGTGTAAAGAAATGTAACTAACGTGATTGATGAATTTAACTCAAGTCTAGTCGAAATGTAACTAGTTCAATACATAACATAAGAAATAAAAAATTGATTTCAATGGAAAAAAAGAAGTCTAATTGTCCAACTATTTAACACAGATTGTGTATATGTCTTGTTTTTAATATCAGTGCTATAAAAATGATTTTTTATGAAAATGATTTTCCTTTGAATAACATGAGCTTATTGCGCTGTGTAACTCGTATTATATTCATGTGTAACTCGTATTATGCAAAATGTAAATCACGTGTGAGGAAGATGTAACTTGTTGGACAAAGTTGACAGACAAACTCTAAATGTAACTCGCGCACATAAATGGTGTAACTCGCGCACACAAAAATGTAACCGCAAGTCTTTTCGAATGTAAGTTGAGCGAAGTCAAAATCAAATGTATACATTTAGAGTGTGTATGAATTGTATATTATTATATATATGTGCGTGTATGTATATATGTATATAAATGAATATGTCTAATCAATTCGTTCATCATGCCTGGTCAGCCCAATAATCACTCTTGCTTTACTCCAAGATGAGGTCATGAGGAGCAAGGTTTACTCCAGCCTCCAGGATACGACAGACCAATAGCGCTCTTTTCCCAGCTAACGCTGAACGAACTATCTTTCTCCAATCAGTCTCCCATCTTCACGGCGGCACTGTCGTGAACTGTAGGGATTAAGAGCAATCCCTTTTTTAATTAATAAAACTACGTCGTTTTGAGAGCAGGAGCAGGGTGTTCACCGTGGGATGATCCCACGGTATAATTTGCGCTCATTGGCCGTGCCCTCGTCGGCCACGAAAATCTCGCAGAACTAGATTTTACACTTATTCATTTATATATCCCATCATTTACTTTGTATTCGGCCCAATAGCGGTCCAGTTGTAAATGGGTCTCCCAAACCCAAGACTTGGAAGCCCAGCCCGTATTTTTCCTATAAATACTTCCTCTGGAGGTAGTTATAGGGGTTACAAAATCATTCTATTGAAGCATTTACTTGCACTTCTCTCTCTAGCTCTCACTTCTCTCTAGATATATACTCTATCAGTAGCGGTTTTAATGTAGTTTCTGAATATGTAAATTTTATTTACTAAAAGTAAACTGAGTATGAACAGGGATTGAGTTGCTTTATCGTCGGTCAAGCATCGTAATCCGAACGGGAAGTTAATTTTGGGATGGAGGTAGTATATAATTAGGAAAATTCACGTGAAAATTTATACGTAGTACGATTCTTTGTCATCGATCTAATAAGTGTTTGATCAAATCGCACATAAAAATGTTCGTCTACAATTTGACAAAATAAATCAAAATTGCGCCTACTATTAAATTCCCGGTAGGAAAATTTTGGCGGCAAATTTAAAGACGAGAGATTTGGCAATTTGACCCAAATTTGAAAACTTTTGGGATTCTTTGACCCGAAAACAAAACACAACTGAAAAGGAAAACATTTCATTTCCTTCGAACCAAAATAATTGCGCGCATATTCCTTGAAACTAAAAAATTTCAAACCCTCAGAAATGGCGGATTTATACCCACGGAGCCTCCGTCTCATTTCCACCCCTCTCTTCACAGCTCCCCCTTTCAGTCTCTCGCCCTCGATTGCGATTTCCATTAGATCGAAACGGCAATGACAGACCCAGAGAATTGCGTGAGAGTTACTCGGCTGGCGAAGAAGAGAGCCGCCGAAGCAATGACTGCGGAACACATGCAACAGAGGAAGAAGAGGGTGGCTTTAGCTGAGATCAATGACTTCCCGACTATGAAATCGGACGAGATTCAGAGCATCGAGCCCAAACCTCAACATCCCAAGGCTAACCCGGCAAAGAGGGTGAAGCTAGAGCTAGAGAAGTATTCAATAAATACGGCGGAAGAGGACGGCGTTGATTTGAAATCCGATCATCCTCAGAGGTGCAGTGCATATTCTTCCGATATATATGTCTATCTGCGTCGAATGGAGGTGAGATTCGTATTGATTCAATTTCATTTTTTTTAGAAATACAGTGCTTATTACAGGTACTAAACTTAGGATATTGAGTTTGAGTAAACTGAGATTCTGTGATTCAGGCGCAGGAGAGAAGAAGGCCTTTGCACGATTACTTGGACAAGGTTCAGAAGGATGTGAGTGCAAACATGAGAGGGGTCTTGGTTGACTGGCTGGTTGAAGTTGCACAGGAGTATTCTCTCTGCCCTGAAACTCTATATCTCACCGTCAATTACCTGGACAGATTCCTCTCCGTCTGCCCTATTTCCCGGCAAAAGCTACAGCTTCTCGGCATATCTGCCATGCTAATTGCCTCGTAAGAACACTGTCTCGATTTCTGTTATGCATAAATGATGTGCTAGAGGGTTTCCGTGGCAAAATTACTTATGCTCTGTGTTGAATAACAGGAAATATGAGGAGATTAGCCCTCCACATGTCGATGATTTTTGTTATATCACTGATAATACATTTAACCAGAAGGAAGTCTTGAAGATGGAACAAGAAGTGCTTAAATCCCTCAAGTTTGAATTGGGAAATCCAACCATCCTCTCTTTTCTGAAGTATGATACAATTCATTATTTGTTATATCATGAACTCGTTGTACTCACATGACCGAATGGTGATTCATGTTGTGTACATTTGTTTTGTTTATTTGCAGAAAGTTTATCGAGGTTGCTCAAGTCGACTTTAGAGTAAGTTTTGTTAGAACTCTTAGAATATTCATAGGTATATATACTCATATAGCTTGTTGATGATGTTATCTTTGCATATATACTTTCTGCAGATACAAAAAGCGCAATTTGAGTTTCTGGGGTACTACCTAGCAGAGTTGAGTTTGCTGGATTATCATTGCGTAAAATTTTTACCATCTGTGGTTGCTGCTTCTGTAATCTTCCTTTCAAGGTTCACACTTAGGCCAAATGTTCATCCATGGGTAAGTAATGAAATTGTTACCGATAAGTGGTTTTTTAAACTTATGTCCTTCAAGATTAAATGTATTTATTTGGATCTTGAATATGCACCAACCTGCTATTTGTAGAAGGAAGAACTATACCAATGCACAGGGTATAAGCCGGCTGATTTGAAGCAATGTGTTTGTATCATACATGATCTGCAACTAAAACTGAGAGGAAAGTCTTTGCTCGCATTAAGGGAGAAATACAAACAGGCCAAGGTATACATACATTCTCTCTACTAATTTTGCCAGAAACTATGTTGTTATACATGGTATGAATTTATAATATGGATTTGTTGTCTTTCTTGAAACAGTTCAAATATGTCTCAAAACTAATGTCTCAACCGGAAATTCCAGACTCTTATTTTTGAAGTCCAAGAAAGTGGGTGTCTGAAGATGCTATTGATTGGCAATCATACATCTTTTAGAATTGAAGCAGTCTAGAATGTGGTAGTTGGGTGGCTTCTGTCAATGTAGTTCATGCTATGTATCATTAAAATTAGCTGAAATGGTTTTGTAAATATAAATAAATACAAGGTGCCAAACGAAACATTACAAGTCACTATGTCACCATCATCATATGTAAATATGAAGTACTTTTTGCCTTCCTTTTACGGTTTTACCCAATTCCCTACAAGCTAGTTTGATAACATTGGAATTAATTTAATAATTACTCCCCCTATTTATTACACATTTCTCTCTCATCTTCACAACTTTCCACCACATAATATCTACTATCTTAAACTTTGTGCTAAACCATTTGGAAGTTAATGGGAACGGAGGTAGTAATTGAATATTTTTAAATTATTGAAATTATGTTGAAGCTATTTTAAATAACTGTGACGTTTTCTCATTCCGAGAGCAATGATGATATTTTGTTCATTGTTCTTTTCTCTACACATAATAAAGAAATTGCAAATAACAAGGGCCATATTGACATATGTTCTCAACATATTTCGCTTTGAGAATCGTCATTTTCTTCTCCAATCACAACCATCTTCATTTTCACAAACAAGATTCATATTGAAATCTTCTTCTTCATCTTCCGCTTTTTAGCCTAAACGGGATTAGGAGTAATAGTAATTGGTCTTTCATTACATGTGGGATGTGGGATTAGGAGTAATAGTAATTGGTCTTTCATTCATGACCACAGGCTTGGGTATTCTGGTAGCGGGTGAGTTGCTCAATATAACGCAGTTTTTGAAATGTGATACATGAGCTTAAAAAAGTCTCGATGCTTCAAGACGGCCGTGCACCCACCTTTCTAAATGTACTATTGCAATTTTCTTTTGGATATAAAAGAGTGGATTCTATAATAATATCGATAAAGCATATAAGATGTACATGAGTACAAGACAATCTCTAGATAATCATGACATATTCGATCGTAAGCTCTATTAATGAACATAAAATCAGTCATTCCACAAAATGAAACAATTGATAATGTTTTAGAGAAGAGGTATATTTTTGCAAAGTGTAGTTAAGTGAGTTTGACTCCTCCGGTAATTCCTTCCTCCAGTAATTCTATCTTAAGAAGTGGTATCAGAGCTAGATTTAGTTTTCTATACACCTTTTTCATTTTTTTTAAAAAAATACATTGTCTGGATAATCGTATTTTAAGAAAGTGTTGCATAAAACTTTCTACATGTGTGCGCTGAAGAAATTCTTAGCGGTCGACTCCTAGGGTTTCTAGGCGAGCTTTTCCAGCGGTGACTGTACAGGCACGCCGTCCGACGTTTTGTTTTCTTCTCTTGGAGCATGAGTATTATTAGCTGGAATTGCAGGGGATTGGGGAATGCTGCGACCGTTCAAGGGATGACCGACCTCATTCAAAGGCATCGTCCAGCCCTTCTCTTTCTGATGGAGACCAAGATCGACAGACATAGAGCATGGGAATTGCTGTGTCACCAGGGATTCCAGCACTGTGAGTGTGTGGATAGCAACAGGAATGGTGGTGGCCTCGCGCTGGGATGGAACGACGAGCTTGGGGTGTCGATTTTGGCTACACATCAGAATTACGTTGATTGCATTGTCAAGCAGGCGGAGGATGAACCAGGGTGGAGGCTGACATGTTATTACGCTTTCCCGGAGATGCGGCAGAGGAGAGAAGCCTGGGAGATGCTTCAGGGTCTAGCGGAGAATAATACACTACCTTGGATGATAATAGGGGATTTTAATGATATCCTCTATGAATCGGAGAAGAAGGGTCATATTCCCCATCCTCCGTGGAGGTTGAGAGGATTCCGGGATGCCGTGACTAGCAGCGGATTGAGAGACCTTCCCTTTGAGGGATATCAATGGACGTGGGACCGAGGCAAAGGAACAAGATACTGGGTGGAGGAGAAGTTAGACCAGATCCTGGTTAATGATATTTGGTGGGATAATTTTGCGGCTGCCCAGGCTTGTTCAGTTGAGGCACCGACTAGTGATCATATGGCTCTATGGGTGAAGTTTAACCCTACGGTCCACGGAAGAAAGCAGAAACGCTTCAAATTTGAGAACGTGTGGTTAAAGGAGGAGGAGTGTCGTACGGTGGTGGCTAGTAGCTGGAATGCCGGAGCACATTTAACGATAAATGAAAGGATTATTTTTTGTGGGAAGGAGCTTATGCGATGGGACAACCGTAGACTGAAGGGCTTCCGGAATCAAATCAATGCATACAAGCGTAGGCTGGCTCGACTGAGGGGCTATGATGATGAGGTGAGCACAAGGGAATTTATACGGGTTCAAATGGCTATTCAGTCGCTGATAGTTAAAGAGAATTTATAATGGAGGCAAAGAGCAAAGGTTTTCTGGCTAAAAGAGGGAGATTAATTCGAGATTTTTTCATAATGCTATTAAACAGAGAAGAAGAATAAACAAATTACAGGGACTTTGGGCTGCAGATGGTTCTTGGATCACGGATAGGAGCAGGGTGGAAGATATGGTTATAAGCTACTTTGATAATATTTTTCAGGAAGAGATTGGGAGACAGATGGTCAGGCTATGGGTTCTTTTAAACAAGTGTCAGCGGAACAGAAATCTGAGCTGATAAGGGCTATTAGTCTGAAAGAGGTGAAGGCAGCTATTTTTAGTATGCATCCGGAGAAGGCACCAGGGACGGACGATATGAACTCAGCTTTTTTCAGAATTTTAGGGATATCCTGGGATCAGGTATTTTCGATACAAGGATGCTCCCGAATGAATTAAATGTGACAAATATTGTGTTAATCCCTAAGAAAGATAAGTCTGACAATATGGGAGACTGGAGACCTATTGCGTTGTGTAATGTTGTGTATACGATTTTTTCTAAAGTGCTAGCTAACCGGCTAAAGGGTATTCTGGGGGGCTTGGTAGATGAAAGTCAGAGTGCATTTATTCCGGGAAGATCTATTATTGATAATATAATTGTTGCTTTTGAAACCCAACACTACTTGAAATGCAAGACTCATTGGAAAGAAGGTTATGTGGCACTGAAGTTGGACATGAGTAAAGCTTATGATAGAGTCAGTTGGTCTTTTTAAAGGATATTATGTTAAAGATGGGGTTTAACAGGAGATGGGTTGACATATTATGATATGTGTGTCATCTATCAGTTACTATGTCCAAAATGATAAGGATTATTTGGGACCTATTATTCCGCAGTGGGGCCTACGACAGGTAGACCCGCTCTCCCCATATTTATTTATTCTTATAGCCGAAGGGTTGAGTGCTTTGTTGCTTAGGGCTGAGAGTAGGGGGAGATCCACGAAGTTGCAGTATGCCGAGGGGCGCCCCGGGTTTCCCACTTACTTTTTGCTGACGATTCATTTCTGTTTTTTAAATCCTCTAAAGAGGAATGTGCAGCTGTGAAAAACATTCTGAAAATATATGAACAACATTCAGGACAAATGGTAAATTTTAATAAGTCTTCCCTTACCTTTAGCCAGAATGTTGGGGAACAATTTAAGGATTACCGCAGTCAACAGTTGGGAGTGCCGAGAGATGGGGGCAATCTTTATCTGGGTTTGCCTGCGATGGTAGGCAAAAACAAAGCGACCATTTTGGATTTTTTGAGGGACCGTATTTTTAATAGGATAAAGAATTGGAATAACCGATTTTTATCCCGGGCTGGGCGAGCTGTTTTATTACGAAATGTTATCCAGGCTTTACCTAGTTATGCTATGAATGTTTTTCTTCTGCCGAAGGATATGTGTGATGAGATAGAAAAGCTTATGAATGACTTCTGGTGGACGGGCTCAAAGTTTGACCAAAAAGGTCTAAGATGGAGACGCTGGGAGGTTTTGTGGAAGCCAAAGGAGGTAGGGGGGCTGGGATTCAGGAGAATCAGAGAATTTAATATTGTTATGTTAGCAAAGCAGGGTTGGAGACTTATCACTGAAGCGAGGAGTCTTATGGGTCGTGTATTGAAGGCCAGGTACTTTCCCTCTTCTGACTTTCTTCATGCAAAAATTTGAAATAATCCGTCTTTTATTTGGCGAAGTATTTTTGAATCTCAAGATATTTTAAAGAATAATATTAGACGGAGGGTGGGGAACGGTATGGATATCCAGGTATCGGGGCTGCATGGCTGCCAGGAGTTAACGGAAGAGTGTCTTCTGTGAAGCCAACGGGGGTAAAAGATATGAATGTGGCAGCTCTAAGAGATCCAATTGGGAAGAACTGGATTCTGGAAAGGATAAATAATTGGTTTAATCCAGAGGACATGAGTAGAATTTTGAGCATTCCGATCGATTAGTTATACTGACAGGAAGGATGGTTACTGGTGGGTTGGGGAACGGAATGACATTTTTTCGGTGAAGAGTTGTTACAGGCTGCTTATGGGGGATCAAATGGGGGAAGGATGGAACGGTTGGGGTAAGTTGTGGGAGTTAAAAGCGCCCCCAAAATTTAAATATTTGGCTCGGAAAGTGTTGGATGGCTCTTTACCTTCAGTCCAGAATCTAAAAAGAAAGGGGATTACTATTCATGAGGGATGCAAACTGTGTGGGCTGCAAGAGGAGGATACAGAACATGCTATACGTTTGTGTCTGAAAGTGGAACAGGTTTGGCAGGCGACTGGGATTTCCACTGATGTCCAACAAGGTTCTTTCGAGGAGTGGTTCCACAATAAGGTAGGGGCGGCGCACAAGTCAGCGGGCAGCAATTTTTGTGGCATTAGTTTGGGCTATTTGGAAGCGGAGGAATAGTGTGGTGTGGAAGAATGAAGATCTAAAGGCAGCAGGGGTTATCCGCATGGCAGCGAGTATGATGACCGCGTGGAGGGAGGCCCTGTCAGTGGATGTACAGAGATCGAGAGAGGGTCAGAATAGGGGGGAGGAAACAAAGTGGAAGAAGCCGAGGCAAGGTTCTTTGAAGATAAATGTGGATGGGGTTGTGAATATAGGGGGGAGTCCGTGCTTGGGGTTGGGTAGCTCGTAATGAGGATGGCAGTTTCATTAAGACCAGAGCTTGCTCTTCTACAACAGAGTGGACTCCTGAGGAGACAGAGGCAATGGGGCTGAGGGATGCGGTTATGGGGGCTATAGAAGCGGGATGGCAGAGCGTGGAGTTCGAGACAGATGTGCTTAGTGTGGTTCAGAGCTTGAAGGCAAAGGAGGAAGGAGCGGCTTATATTCACTTAATTATTGATGATATTTGAAGAATTATGGAAACAAAGACTAATTTTGATATATCTTTATGTAGAAGGTCTGCGAATCAGGTGGCTCATACTCTGGCTAGGTCACTTGTTAACATCTCAGATCATAGAGTTGATTATGATTATATTCCGAGATGTATTAGTAGCCATCTCGCAAACGATTTATTGAATTAATAAAAGTTTTAGTTTTGAAGACCAAAAAAGAGAAACTGTTGCATAAGTTTTTTTGATCACACCAGACCACCAATATTAGTTGATCATACAAACTTTCTGGGAAACTCGAAGGGTAATTAGTTGACTTTTAAAATTGCAAGGTGGAATTAGTAATTCTGATCAATCCGCAATGAGGTAATAGTATTTTTCCTTACAAAATGGAATACACAAAGACTTTATGGGTATTAATATCCCTAGGGGGGTATCTAGTAGTCTTGTTGTTCTGATTCCTAAAATTAATAATCCGGACTCCTTTGGTGATTTTAGGCCCATTTGTCTTTCCAATTTTTCTCGTAAAGTGTGCTCTAAGGTGCTAGCTGACAGAATGGCTGTGTTATTGCCTAAACTTATTTCTCCTGAACAAATTGGTTTTATGAAAAATAAAGATATGGTGGACCATGTTCTGATTGCCCAGGAAATGATCCACTCGTTAAACAAAAAGGTTAGAGGCTCTAATGTGATTGTGAAGCTGGATATGGCCAAGGCTTTTGATAGGCTTTCTTGGAGGTTTATTGCAGATATTATGGCTAGATTTGGATTTTCTCAGAATGTTATTCAGGTTATTTTAAACAATGTGAAGTCTACTTTTCTTTCTATTCTCATTAATGGAGCTCCACAAGGTTTTTTCAAACCTAAAAGAGGTGTTAAGCAAGGTGACCCACTTTCCCCCTTTCTCTTTATTCTGGCTTCTGAAGCCTTTTCAAGGGGTTTGAAATGGCATATGGATAATGGGTCTATCAAGCAATATTGGATGGGTTCATATGGTTATCCTTTATCTCATTTGGGATTTGCTGATGATCTTCTTATTTTCCTAAATGGGGAATCTAGATCCTTAATAAATTTTAACAGATTTCTGAAATCTTACCAAAAGGCTTCTGGACAATCCATTAACCTTCATAAGAGCTCTTTTCTCTGTGGGAGAAAAGCTAGAGCTGGTCTGATCTCCAATATTCTTGGCATGAAGGAATCCGCTTTACCTGTAAAATATCTGGGAGTTCCGCTGCACAAAGGGGTTAATAGAGTCAACTATTGTATGGACTTAGTTCACAAATTTGATTCTAAACTTATTGCCTGGAATAATAGTCACTTATCTATGGGAGGAAGGCTGATCTTGATTAAGCATGTTTTGAATACTATTTCTCTTCACATCCTGGCTGCTGACAGACTCCCTAAAAAAATCATTAATATTTTGGAAAAAAAGATGGCAACATTCTTTTGGGGTTCTTCTGCTGAAAAGATAAAGTATCATTGGCTGAAATGGGCTCATCTGTGTTTTCCTACTGAAGAAGGTGGCCTTGGTATTCGTAGCCTTTCAGATATTGAGAAAAGTTTTACCTTGAAATTGTGGTGGAAATGGAAGGCTGGGGATTCAATTTGGGCAAAAAATTTATGTGCTAGATACCCTAGGGGTCAAGACATGTA
The DNA here is from genome assembly GCA_945859875.1 of Cuscuta europaea. NCBI lineage: Eukaryota > Viridiplantae > Streptophyta > Magnoliopsida > Solanales > Convolvulaceae > Cuscuta > Cuscuta europaea. The sequence continues at coordinate 8,651,567 of CAMAPE010000002.1, forward strand.
TCCTAAAGTGTATGACTCTCCTATTTGGAGAAGAATTTGTTCTGTTAATGAATTTGCAACTAATCTTTGTGGTGTGAATAATGATGGAAGTATCTTTTGGGAACCTACTAACAATGGGAATTTTTCTCTTAAATCTGCATATGAAGAAATAAGGGAAGAACTACCATGTACATTCACTGCTAAACACCTTTGGAATAATAAGCTTCCTATTCAGATCTGGTTGTTTCAATGGAGATTGCTGAATAACACTCTACCTATTACTGAAAATTCGTCCAGGTTCAGAATGGTTCTACATCCTTCTAGGTGCCCTCTTTGTAGGGCTCATGGGGACACAGTTGATCATGTTTTTTATAATTGTGTTAAGGTGAAACCAATTTGGGATTACTTTATGGGAATTTTGAGAATTCCTCGTTTACATCAGACAGTTACAATAAGACAAGTTCTGATTTCATGGTGGATTAAAGCAGGTTACAAGAATTTGGAGGATATTTTTAAACACTGTCTGCCAGGAATCATTTGCTGGCAAATTTGGAAGATTTATGCCGGCTTGGTTTGGGGCTCGGAGGCATCTCCTACTTCGGCGTCTATTATTCATCAAATCAAAAATTTTACACAAAATTGGGCTTCTAGCCTATCCGCTAGCAAGATTTCTAAGGTTGGGGAGATTCTTTATGAAGAACATCTAATATTAAGAAACTTTCGACTGCCCAGACCTTCTATTCAAGCTATTATTTGGAAAAAACCTAAACAGTCTTACAAGCTTAATGTGGATGCGAGTTTCTCACCTCAGAGGACTGCAGCAGGTGCTATTCTGAGAGACAGCGACGGAAGGATGGTGATGGCAACTTCCTTCCCAACCCTAGCATCTTCTGCTTTCGAAGCTGAGCTGCTCTCTATTCTTCATGCGACTTAGTGGGCTTTAGATGCTGGCTTCAGAGGCATCCGGGTGGAAACGGATTCTCAGGAGGCTTTATCTTATCTGCAGAAGGGAGGAAATGGAAGATGGAGGGGTGAGGTCAGACATTTGTTGGATCTGTCTGAATGTAGAGAGGTTTCCTTTTCCGCTATTCTTCGTGAAGGGAATTGGGTCGCCCACTTCTTGGCAACTACTCATACGGACCAGCCCAAAACTTTTTCTCAGGCCCAGGACTTACCTTATCAAGCCCGTAATGCATATTTTATGGACTTCTTTGGGATTCCTTCGATCGTGTAGCCCGTTAAATGGATTGTTTGTATTTTATTTTTCCATTTTGGTCAGGCCTAGCCCCCCAATTTGGATTTGGATATGTTTGTTTGCATTTTTTCTTTGCTCTTGTTTGCCTTTTTTGGAGAGGTTTTGGCCTAGTCCCCCTCTACAATTGTAATCCCTCACTTTAATAAAACTCGGCAAATGTCCTCCGGCATTTGCCCCACTGATTTTGGTGGTTGACCTTCCGGAGGGAAAACAAATGGAATACACAAAGACGACATTTAAATATAGGCAATAATTGATAGACAAAAAGTCTAAACTCCTTATTTCCCCAACACAGTATATAAGTAACAGTTCCTTCATCTCTTATAAGTTTGTCATCTTTCCTTTTTATTGTCCTGATAACTTTTTCATTGTCCTTTTAAACAATTAGTTTCTGATATCTATTATTTCTCTTTCCTTTACACAAAATTTAGTCACACAATTTTACTTTATAATTTACTGTGTCATTCAAACTTGGCAACAGTGGCAATTCCATGATATTTTATTTGTTGGGGGTTAAATAAAAACGTTATTAATCACAACTTCAAGTGAATACTGTAACACTATCCATTTTTTCATTTTGGTGAATAGTTTCTAGGAAAAATGCACAAATATACCCATGTAGTATGGGCGTGAGAACAAATATAGCCCCGTACTATTTTTCGAAACAAATATACCTCTGAGATATATGATGAAATACGTATATACCCCTGAACTTTTAAAAAGTGCAAAAATACCCCTCATATTTTTATAAAGGAGCAAATTTACACTTATTGACTTTAAACAGATAAAATAAATTTCAAAAAACACCAAAAATAAATTATAAATTTGAATTTTAAATATAAAGATTTATTATTATGTTAAAATATTAACTCTTTAATTTTACATATATATACTAATATTTTTCTATTGTAAATGAAAAACTTCAAATTCATAAATATTAATTTCAGTCTTGTTGCGAAATTTTGAACACATTATTATTTTTTTAAATAACACTCTTTGATTTTGTTTACCCTTAATAAAATTAAATTCACTATTTTGTAATCTTGGATTATTTATCATCATACAAAATATGTATTTTATAGTGCAAAGAATGCAAAAAATTAATATATTTTTTTACATTGCAACACATGTTAATTAACACTTTTTTTGAAAAAATCTAAAATATACAGTACAGTTTTCAAATAATATTTTATACTAACAATGTTAATTTTTTTTTAACGTAGACTTGCCTCTATTCATATCATAAGTTTCAGAATCATTACATCAATCAAAGGAAAAACAAATTTGACACCAACCAAACTCCAACAACTATGACTATAAACCCTATGATCAGACTTAGAGACGGTCACCCCTGAAAGAGCAACACGAATCGCTAACCATGCAGCGGGGTTGACACAACCATCTCTGTTCCCATAGATCCAAACATACCCAATGACATAAAATGAGGCTAAATTCCTAAACAAACTGACAAACCTAACAACATAGACGGTAACAACAATCCAAATGATAAGATAATAAAAACCAATAGGAGGAGGACGAAACATGAAAAAAACTAAATAAGCAAAACGAGTATTTTGAACCCTAGTACCTCGTTCATCCCTTGGCGGCGGTTCAGGAGGAGGCCGGACCATCGCTATGATTGTTGACACAAATAAGGCACAACTTCCGCCCGTCGCTCGATTGATTCTTTGACGTGCAACCTCCGTCTGCCCCACAAATTCAACCCCTCTGGACGCCGCCCTTTCTTCCTCCCTTGGCTCCCGCAACTCCTCCATCGGCCGTCACAACACGTCTAGCGTTATTCCTGCGAACAATTCCTTCTCTGCAAACCTAATCATCGCTCCAAAGGACGACTAAATCTAAACGCCGCACAAGACGACAAAAACTGGAACCCTTATTCAAGGGAGATGGCAGCCAGTTTTTCACCCGTGAACATTAAAGAATAAATATCAAGCGAGAAAGTAATATTTTAATTGCCTAGTACATAATCATTAGAACTCAATACGAGTCCAAAACATATAAATATATAAATATAATAGCAAGTTAGCAAAAAACAACTTTAAAGCATGGTTGTAAAGAACGCCAACCAAATCATACTAACAATATTAAATTGTGATATATAAATAATAAAAATGGAGAAATGACACAAGTACATTTTTATAATTTTTTATTTTAAATTTAAAATTTATAATTTATTTTTGCTGTTTTTTGAAATTTATTTTGTCAATTTAAAGTTAATAAGGGTAAATTTGCTCCTTTATAAGAACATGAAGTGTATTTTTGCACTTTTTGAAAGTTCAGGGGTATATAATATATATGCACTTCAACATATACTTCAGGGGTTTATTTGTTCTGAAAAATAGTACAAGAGTATATTTGTTCTCACACTCATAGTATATAGGTATATTTGTACCTTTTCTCTAGTTTCTATTAAAAAATGGAAACAATAAAAATGATCATATTTGTGTACATAACCATGTTTTTATTCATAGCCCGAATGATTTTGCGAAACTAGTCTAATACTAAAATAATTATTTATTTATTTATTCAGTTTGAAAATATAATAATAAAAAATATTATTTCATTGATTATATTATTAACTACTATAGTTCTTATGTAAGTACTAAACGGAATCCATATTGTGATCGATAATCATTTGGTATATTATAATAAACTGATCGGTCTAAATTTTCAAGTATACAAGTGCCGATATAGTAATAAAATACCAGTAAATACCGGGTCGATCCATAGGGAATTGAAATGATTGATATTATAAAAAGTTTAGTATTGAATGCAAAGTATATAAATGATGTAACTTTTCAAAAACTTTGTTCTTTGATAGTGATTTAAACAAGAATGAGAATTACTAAGGCAATCAGGATTCACCCAAATGCTTTAATAAGATTTAATACTAGTTCTTTCCCAACAATTATGAATACGATGTCGCTAATATATTCTCAACTCCGGTTAAGGCAGCGAGAGCGTGGTTTTCGTTACGTGTAAGTCCCGTTACGACTTACATTCATCTACCAAAAAATCCCGTTGAATATCAAGACATCACTCCCGTATCATATAAGACTAGATATATTTCTATTCTCGGTACTATATATGTTTATCCATTAATGTTCAGAGTTTAGACCTCAACGTTAATTGCAAGCATAAACTAAATTTAACATACTTCTATAATGTACACTATAGTCATAAACAATCTTAATATAAAGGATAAATCACAATTCATTGGTTTAGAACTTTTATCAAACACCTACTGAGTATAGAGGTTCATCCCTAGCCTTAGCTAAGAATTTAGCCTCTAATGCTCATATTAATCACAATACAACAATTAAATGTAATGAAATATGAAATTACAAAGGAAATAATACCTAAACACCAATGATCTCGGAGGATGAACTCATGAAATTTCCTCCTCAAAAACTTGAAGAAAATACCAAGAACAAAAATATAAAAGCTAAGAATTAATCTATGGAATGGAATGATCTTGTTTGGATGAATTGAGGGCTTTATGTAGGCTAAAGAATGACATCAAACAGCAGGAACTGAGACCAGGGGTGGATTCCGACTAAGGTGTGGGATGTTGGCCATAAGAAACACCAGGAACACGAAATCAAACATCACACAGCCTTTGTTCGACGGAGATCCAACCTAAGGTGTGGGCAATTAACTGTGGGTTTAACGGAGTTATAGGTGAGTGGCCAAATATAGTCGAAATAAGTTGATTAATGTAAAACTAATAAAAAATCGGAGTCACGGGGTCCATACCCTTATACATCTCTAATCTCTAATTAATGTAAAACTAATAAAAAATATTAAAGAATCATAACACTTCAAAGTTAACGTGCACCATCAAAACATTAAGATATATTATAAAGCAAAAAGATACATATAAAAGTCATTCAACAATTCTAGAGATGTAACCTCCTAGCTTCATTTGTTGGAAATATTCTATAATAGAATCATCACTAATAGTACCAAAAACATCTCTCTCAACATATGTAACTAAGCAATCATTCAACCATTGATCGCAGATCTTGTTCCGCAACTCATTCTTCACGAACTTCATACCTGAAAACGCATGTTCAACACTTGTTGTAGCTACTGGGAGAAGTAGAGATAATTTAATAAGTGTATACACATGGTGATATGTGAGATGCTTCTTCGTGGACACCATTGCAATCGAAAGGTCTACTAAACCATCAAAATATCGGATTTACTATTCAACACCATTGCAATTACTTGATCCAATTCTTCATTTACTAATAGCGGATCATTTGAATTAACACCCGAACTACTCCCGGTACTTTGAGTTTCTTTAAATTTGGGTACAACATCAAAATATCTTTTCATCCTAAATCGTATAAAATTGAAAATAACATTTATAAATACATGAATTTATTAATTTAATCTAACATTAAAAAAGATAGGGATAAGGGTCAAATAGGGCCTCGAACTTACGTAAAATGTCAAATAAGGTCTTATATAAGATGATCTGTCCGGCCGACGCCATTTGGGGCGATTCCAGATGGAATTTTTTGATGAATATTTTTGAGAATCTAATTCATTAAGTCTAGTTTAGTCATACCAAATTTGAACTGAAAATTCAATCGAAAAGGCATTCAAATAAAGTCCTGAAAATAACTGCGCTTTTAACTGTACAATTATTTTGAAGAATTCATTTGAATGCTTTCCCGATTGAATTTTTAGTTCAAATTTGATATGAGTAAGCTAGACTTAATGAATGAGATGCTAAAAACATTCCATCGAAAAATTTAACCGGGAACCACCCCAAATGGCGTCGGACGTACAGAGCATCATATATATGACATTAATTGCAAAGAAAATCAATTAAAAGAACGACGTAGTTTTGGTATATTTAATTTAAACATAGAAATTGAAAACCCCAAGTGAAAATCGTACCAAAAAACTTGAGAAACGCCATTAATGGAGAAAAGAAGAGAAGAGTACCTTGGTGGCTTGGCCGCTGCCCGCTTGGTTGATGATGAAAAGGGGGAGACAGAGATGAGAGACCGAGAGTCCAGAGAGGCGAGAGAGCCAATCGCCACTTCTCCGGTGAGCCGGTGGCCGTCGCCCGTCGGTCAGCCGGTCGGCAGTCGCGGTGGTAAGAGGTGGAGCCGTGCAGCCCGCAGTCGTGCTTCGCGAGTTGGTCGTGCTTCGCGAGTTCGCGTCTTCTCACTTGGGGGGAATCGCAATTAGCAGGTGGAAAGGAAAAGGGGGTTGAGTGTTTTGTTTTGTTTTGGTGAATTGGGTCTAAGTTCTAGAGAGTTGGTTTTTTTTCTTCTACATGCACGACCGTGCCCAAGGGCGGATCTGGCATAGGGCCCGGGAGGGCCTAGGCCCCACCTCAAAAAAAAAGAAATTACTAGTATATATATTATATATGTACTGGGAAGAAATGGTATAATTAGAACAAACGTCCTATTGTAAACAAAAGTTACATTGGTGTGATGGTAGAGGCGTGATTGGTAGTGTAGAGGTTATGTGTTTGATTCCTAGCTAGAGCAATATTTTTTTTTTTGGTATTTTCCATCCAAGTTCAGGAACATGCTATCTTACACAAATCAAGTAGTCCAACTAATTGGGCTTTATTAGTCTGAAAAACCAATTAGTTTAATTGATTGAGCTTTTTGAATATTGTCTTAAAAATTAATTAGTTTAATTCATTGGGCTTTTGAATATTGACCGAAAAATTAATTAGTTGAATACATTGGATTTCGTATGTGAAAATAAGTTTTCTTTACATAGAGTATAGATTTTAGAGTAAAAAAATCGGGTTATCTTGTTTCCGAGACACTAACCTAAAAATTGGCACTAAACATTTGGGTAACCGATAAAACTTTGGTTCAATATCTATGACTTTTAAGATAATTGTATTGTTGGTTCTGTAATATTCAATTTATTCTTTGACATTTCTATAATTTACATTTTGACTTCTAAGATATTATTATACTGTACTATATTTTGACATTTTTTTATAATATACGTTATTTAATTAAATTTTGGCCCCACCTGAACGTAAATGCTAAATCCGCCCCTGACCGTGCCTAAGGCCCAGGCACGGCCGTGCCTTCACTTAAAAACGCCGGAAAAAAACCAACGGGATTCGAACATGGTACCTCCCGCAAGATAGATACTTTGCATCCGCGCGTGCTCGTGTTCCGCTGCTCCATTCTTTTTGTTTTAAAGTTGTTTTGTGTGTAAATATACATTCAATAATTAATTTTAAATAATATATATATAATATACCGTACGTATGTATTTATATTCCTAAGCAAACCCAACATCCCGGTCCGTTTTTTTAAAAAATAATTAGGTCAATCGTTTTTATACGGATCAAAAGTCAAAACTTTTACGTAGTATTGTACAAGACATTTACTGCACCGATATTATATTGGATCACACCGACACAAAGCATTTATTGTTTAAATTTAGAAATAAAAATTATCCATTTGAATGATTTTGAAAATGTGTACAAAGAGTATAAATTTTACCGGATTTTAAATATCCATTGTTTGTGCCAATAGTATGAGACATAGCTTTAGTGTAAACGTGTACACACGTTATATACGTACTCCCTCGGTAATAGAATAAGTGTCTCAATAGGCTTTTCACGTAGTTTAAGATAATTTATAGATTTATCACACTTTTTTTAAAACTAAAAGATTTTTTGTATTGTAGCAATACTTTTTATTATATTAAAGTGTTATGTAGTTATTTTTTGGGTGGATTTATTTTCAAAAAATTGCGACACCGAGAGAGTAGTACATAGTAGTTTTTTTAGCGTGTTTGAATTTTCTACGTGTCAAACATTTGTTGAATTGTTTGTAGTATTGATTTTTTGCTATCAATATTTTTTTATTGTGGCCGTCTTGAAGACATTCTGCAATTATACATAATATATAAAAACCATACATGTAATTAATACGTAGCATTAGAGCCCGTTTGGTAATGCTCAAATCGACTGCATTGATTGATTCTATTGAAATTTATGAGAATCTGGCTGAAGGATTGACTGATTTAGCTCATTTATGAAAAAATTATATTCAAATATATTTTTATTAATTAAATAAAGAAAAAATTATATGAAAAATATCTAAAATGATCTTCTACTTTAATTTCAGCCAATACAGCCAGAAAATCAACTTGAACCTTACTTTTTCTTATATTACACAATTCAGAGCGCAAAATCAAAAGTTATGTGGCTAGTGATCAAATATTAGTTTAGTGTATAACAATTAACTCCCCTGATAGTTTAGAAACCGGTGGGCGTAGCTCAACTGGTAGCGAGGGAGTGCCACAAGGGTTAGGTCCCGGGTTCGAATCCCGACAACTGCGATGAGGGGTTACTATGCCAAAATGCATAGGTCAGATTGAGATTATAGTCCAATTTACATCCTACCAACGTACCGTTCGGTCGGGATTGGGGGCCCTCAGGGATGTGGTGTCATCCTTCATCCTTCTTTTTTTTTTAGAAAAATACTAGCTAGTAGGATCTTTCAAAAAAAGGCGAGTTGCTTTGTCACGTGGAATGTTGGCTACACATGCAAAACATAATCGTATGTGGCAAATGTATGAGGTATCACCCGGCCAGCAACACGTTTCAATTCGCTTTATGTGCATAAATAAATACAACGTTCCGTAAAAGATTAATGGATATATGGAGATCCATGATAGAAAAAGGTTCGACAAAAGAACATGTTTTGAAAGAATTGCCTTTGAATGGATATGTTTGAGGAACCGAACCACCTTTTATTTATGCACTCCGATTTCTACAAAGTTGGTGTGGCGTTGTGGACCTTGTGGTGTGATTTAGATTTTCCTAATTCAACCATATAATGGTTCTAACTTTCTCATGCTTCATAGTATTATTCTTTATTTTGTCCTCTATATTTGTGTTCATTGTATGGTCATATTGATCAGTCTATCTCATATTATACCAATAAAGCATTATTAAGGGAAAATCGAACTTTTCGTCCCTGAAATAGTCATCATACTGAAATGTCAGACCCGTATTTCGGAGGTTGTAAATGTCACCCTTCAATTGTCCAAATTTCTATAAATGTGGTCCTTTCAGGGCTGAAATGTACTCCTCACCCACAATCTACATTTCACCCTCAAAGGACCATATTTGCAGCAATTTGGACAATTGAAGGGTGACATTCACAAACTCGGAAATACGGGTCTAACATTTCAATATGGTGACTATTTTAAGGATTAAAAGTGCGATTTTCCCCATTATTAAACTATGAAATAATAGTAGTCATTCATCCTCAATCCAAAAGGAGGAATCACTTATCCCAAACGCCCTATGTGGTACTCGTCAGAATGGTGAATGAGTAAATCACAGTACGATCTCAAACAATTTCTAAATGAGTTGGTTCAGGATCTAGTGTGCATAAGAACGCACCATTAGATGAAACTCTCACACCGCCTTTGCTGAAAATTTAACTTGATACCTCAATCCAAGTGATCCGGTCACTTGATCCACTCACGCAGCCGGCCGTGTGGGTAGTCGTCATTCATTCTTTAATTTATGTACTTTGCAGAGTCGTCAGATTGGTGGAGAAGTAAATCACAGTATGATCACAAACAATTTCTAAATGAGTTTGTTCAGGATCTAGTGCGCACAAAAAGACACCATTAGAATACAGGGCCGTCTAATGAATTCGGAGGCCCCGGTTTCAAATGTAAAATCGAGGCCCTACATTAATATAAAAAAGTATCAAAAAAATTTCAATCCAAATACATATACTTAAATTAATTGAATACTCATTAAATAATGTAATAAAAAATTTCTAAAATTGAATTAATATTTGATTTAAAGCAACACAACTCATTATTCAAGCAATTTGAGTAAAGAAAACTAAAACGACCAACGAAAAAAAATGGTGAATCTATATTTTTCTTCCTCACTAACCGTGTTTTACTGATCAGTATTAATATAAGTAGTATAATATTACGGAGTATTATATAATACTAATAAAATTTTGAAATTTGGGGCCCCGTAAATTTGGGGCCCTGTTCTGGATAACCTATTGAACCCCCTAAAAAACGGCCCTGCATTAGATGAAACTCTCACACCCCTTCACTGAAAATTTAATTTGAGACCTCAATCCAAGTGATCCACTCACTCAGCCAGCCGTGCCGGTAGTCGTCATTAATTCTTTAATTTATGTAGTTGCAGAGTCATCCGCATTGGTGAAGCAAGAGACAGGTTAGAGGGGCCCGTGCATATAGCCATTATATTGCAATTTTTTGAACGACCATTATATTGCATTGTTATGTTATTGTATCTTTATGTTTTTATTATAAATAATTTTTAATGTTTTCATTATAAATAAAAAATATGAGTTTCTTATTAATACATGATAAAGATAGAATAAGAATAGATGAGGGTATTAATTATTCCTATTTTGGGAATGTATAACTGTAAATATTTAATATATAGATATAAGTAATCTATATAGTAAAGAAGAGGATTAAAACTGAAGCATACACTTTACTGAAATGATAAACTTCAGAACTACTAATTGCAGAACTACGAACCACAGTATTTAAAGCTATTTCTAAGCAACTGACTTCCTAAAATAAAGCTGCAGCTAAACAACTTATTTAAATAAGGGAGATTTACCTAAATAGTACCAAAACATGGTTTTTTTTCCAAAATAGGACCAATTAGTTTAAACATTCTTAAATAGGACTTTTTATGTGTGATTGGACCAAAATACCCCCACTGCTGCCCCTCCACCTCCGGCCAGCCGCCTGCCACTTGCCGCCAGAGCTCCGGCCACCGCAACCGCCGCCGCCGCCGCCGGAGCACCGCCGGAAAATTCCAAAAAATGTTTGGCAGACTGCCAGATTCCAAAAAATGTTTGGCAGTCCTATTTAAACATTCTTAAATAGGACTTTTTATGTGTGATTAGTCCTATTTAGAGAAAAACATGCATGTGGTCCTATTTTGAGAAAAAGGTTGAGTTTTAGTCCTATATTGGACAATTTTCTCTTTAAATAACAGCCACACACTCACACCACTAGCCTATTATTTAGCAACTCCATTTGACTTGGTTTAAATATAATAACATTGCCTCCCTTAAACCAAGTCGGATAAATTAGTCATCCCAATTTCTTTCTTCAATATGAGAAATATATCTGTCTTCAACGGCTTTGTAAAGATATCTGCAACTTGAAAATTCCCGGGACAATACTCAATGCAGATTTGTTTCTCCACAACTAGTTCTTTGATTTTGTGATACTTGATATCAATATGTTGCTACGGCAATGAAAAACTGGATTCTTGGACAGAGAGATTACAGACTTGTTATCACAAAAGATGGTTGTTGGTGCATCAGGTTTTTGTTGTAAAAATTCCAGGATTCTTCTTAGCCAAGTTGCTTGAGTAGCACAGCTTGCTGTCGGAACGTATTTCGCCCCTGCGGTTGAGAGAGCTACTATCTGCTGCTTCTTAGAAGACCAAGAGAATATAACAGAACCAAGATAAAAAGCATATCCTGGTGTGCTTTCTTTTGTCTCAATATCCCTTGCCCAATCGCTATCTGTATATCCAACAAGTTCAACAGCTGCATTAGTAGAGTAAAAAATGCCATAATTTCTTGTACCTTTCACGTATCTTAGAATTCGCTTTGCCGCTGCCCAATGTGATTCCTTCGGATTCTCCATGAACCTACTCAGTAATCCAACTCCAGAAGATATATCTGGTCGTGTAGAAACCAGATACCTCAAACTCCCAATCAAACTTTTATAGGCTCTCACATTCACATTTTTGCCACTTTCATCCCTGCATATCTTCAGCTTTTCAGCTAAAGGAGTAGAAATTGATTTAGAGCTTTCCACGTTGAATTTTTTTAAAATATCGTCAGCATATTTCTTCTGTGAGATAAAGATTCCACCATCCATTTGAACAACTTCCGGCCCAAGAAAATAACTCATAAGCCCCATATCTGTCATTTCAAATCTTTTAATGAGTGTCTCCTTGAATTCTGAGATTAACTCCAGATTGTTTCTGGTAAAAAACAAATCTTCAACATAAAGACATAGTATAACTATATCACCAGAATCTGTGTACTTCACATACAAGTGTGCTCATGAGGATATCTCCTAAAATCATTGTCAACAAAATAAGAATCAATGCATTTGTACCAAGCTCTCGGTGCTTGTTTTAAGCCATATAAGGCCTTTCTCAACCTGTAAACCTTATTCTCTTCCCCTTTCTTTATATAGTTTGCAAGTTGCTCAACATATATTTCTAATAATTTCTTCATCCAGAAAACCATTCAAAAAAGCAGACTTGACATCCATTTGATGCAATTTCCAATTATTTTGAGCAGCAAGTGAAATAAGCATTCGAACCGTATCAAGTCTACTTAGTGGAGCAAAAACCTCAAGATAATCAATACCTGGTTTCTATTTGTAGCCTTTTGCTACTAACCTGGCTTTAAATCTGTCAATCTCACCATTCGGCTTGTACTTCGTTCTGTACACCCACTTAACTCCAATTGGCTTCTTTCCAGGAGGTAATGCAGTTATCTCCCAAGTACCATTCTTCTCAATGGCACAAATCTCCTCATCCATTGCTTTAAGCCAATGAGTTTCTGCAGCAGCCTCCTGAAATGATATAGGGTCACAATCTGTGAATAAAACAAATTGAACGATCTCTTCATCAGATAGGTCATTATCACCATCTACTACATAATCCTCCAAACGGCTTTGTAAATGTCGCTCACGCTGAGATCTCCGGACTGAAGCTTCTGGTTGTAGAGGGATTTGAACACTCTCTGGAATAGCCTGCTCATCTTCAACATTAATAATGTCACTTGGAAGAATACCTGGACTTTCTTCTTTCGTTGACCAATCCCAAGCACCACTCTCTTCGAAAGTGACATCACGACTTATAACAACCTTTTTAGTTTCAGGGTTGTATAATTTATAAGCCTTTGACGTGTCACTGTAACCAATGAATCTACATTTTTCTCCTTTATCATCCAGCTTTTTTCTCAACTGATCTGGCACATGTACATATGCCAAGCAACCAAAAACCTTTAGATGTCTGATAGAGGGTCTTCTACCACTCCAAGCTTCCTCAGGTGTCATGTCTTGAACACTCTTGCTTGAACACCTATTCAATACATTGATAGCACAAGCAACAGCTTTTGCCCAGAAAGACTTGGGCAGATTCTTTGATTTTAACATACATCTTGCCATGTCCATGATTGATAGTATATTTTTCCTCTCTGCCACTCCATTTCGTTGTGGAGTGTATCTAGTTGTCATTTGATGTTGAATTCCATTTTTATTCAGAAAATCATCACACACAATATATTATGTTCCTCTGTTGGTTCTCAAAATCTTAATCTCAAAACCACTTTGCTTTTCAACAAAATATTTGAATTGTTTTAAAGCATCACAAGCATCTAATTTTTGCTTCAGAAAATAAATCCATGTCTTCCTACTGAAATCATCAATGAAAGTTATAAAATACTTACAACCTCCATGTGAAGGAACCTCAAGTGAACACAAGTCTGAGTGTACAATCTCTAATTGTTTTGTGGCTTGCCTAGATTTCCCCACAGGAAAAGGATCTCGTTGTTTCTTTCCAATAATGCAAATCTCACAGATCTTATCAGGAATGTTCACAATAGGCAAATCAGAAAAGTTTCTTTCTTGCTAGATAATTCAGCCCCGAGAAATGGAAATGCTCAAACCGCATATGCCATAACCAATTGTCATCATAGATTATAGAACTATAGCAAGAAAGAAATGCATGACTGACTTTCAAAGGAAATAGTCGATTTTGAGACATTTTTACCTTTGCAATCAAAACACCTCTAGCATCTACAATGGTACAACACTCTTGAGTAATGCTGATATTATACCCTTTTTCTGACAACTGCCCCACACTTAGTAAATTTTGGTGAAGTTCAGGAACATAGAAAACATCAGATATAAAGTTTTGTGTACCATCCTTCAATAGAATTGAGATTTTACCTTTCCCCAGGATTGGCACTTTTGACTTATTGCCGAATGTCACCTCAGACTTGACTAGTCATCTAACTCAGAGAAAAACTCCTTCCTTCCACACATATGGTTACTGCATCCAGTATCCAAGAACCATATGTTCTCATCTGCATATAAGCTGTCATTTGCTAAAAACAAGGTTTCTGTTTCAACAGGATTCTCTCCAAGATCCTCATCTATATTTGCTTGGTTGCTTTGATTGTTCTGATTGTGCCAACAATCTGCAATCTTGTGCCCATACTTGCCACAACAATAGCAATTAAATGGGAACTTCTCTTTTTGGACATTTTCTCCACCTCTTGTTTGGCTGAAGTTTGGCTGTGACTGTGGTTTTGCGTGTGGTGGTGACCTTGGTGAAATGGGTTGCTCCTCACCATAGTTTAATTCTATCCATTAGTGGCAAACATGTTGGGTGTGTTTCGAAAAAACGAAGAAATATTAATTAAATAAAATTAATTAATAAACAAAATAGGTAAAAGAAAACAGAAAATAAGATGGAGCAGATTTTAGCCAGAGCTCGTGCTACGCACGATGTCCTTAAAACGTATTCGTCGCCTCCCACGGTGCTAGGAGCGTTGCAACGACTGTTTCCCAGGATACGGTGGCTAACGAACGATCGTTTGAGCACACAAACGAAAGTCCCGGCGAACTGGAACAATAGCAGAACACTAGGGAAATTTGGGAGTAGCTGGAAGAGTTTTTAGCTCAAGAAAACGTGAGGAAAGTATTGTGCGTTGTCAAACCGTCTGTTTGTTGCAAAGCACCTGCCAGGTATTTATAGGAGGATTTGTTGTGTGTTAAATGAGGTGTTAATGGACCTGAACGTTGGACATCAATGACCAGTCAGTTGGGCATTGAATCGTCCATAAACTGTCCATTTAACGCAGCATTAAAAGAGAAGAACGTTGGGCATTAAATGTTGTAACGGAAGAATTGCGCGACAGAAGACCCCAACAGAACACCCCTTCGATGGGTTCTGTTGATGATTCTAAAATGTTTTGAACGGCATTCGAATGGAAGAAAACATTCCAATGCCGTTTGTTTGTTGCAAAGCACCTGCCAGGTATTTATAGGAGGATTTGTTGTGTGTTAAATGGGGTGTTAATGGACCTGAACATTGGACATCAATGACCAGTCAGTTGGACATTGAATCGTCCATAAACTGTCCATTTAACGCAGCTTTAAAAGAGAAGAACGTTGGGCATTAAATGTTGTAACGGAAGAATTGCGCGACAGAAGACCCCAACAGAACACCCCTTCGAGGGGTTCTGTTGATGATTCTAAAATGTTTTGGACGGCATTCGAATGGAAGAAAACATTCGAATGCCGTCTGTTTGTTGCAATGCACCTGCCAGGTATTTATAGGAGGATTTGTTGTGTGTTAAATGGGGTGTTAATGGACCTGAACGTTGGACATCAATGACCAGTCCGTTGGGCATTGAATCGTCCATAAACTGTCCATTTAACGCAGCATTAAAAGAGAAGAACGTTGGGCATTAAATGTTGTAACGGAAGAATTGCGCGACAGAAGACCCCAACAGAACACCCCTTCGAGGGGTTCTGTTGATGATTCTAAAATGTGTTGGACCCCAACAGAACATCCCGCATACTCTTCCAATGGAAGAAAACAAAAATTAACAGTATCTCTTGAGAGATAGATTTTTGGACGGCATTCGTGGCCGTAGATCACCCGCGCACACGAGTCGCGGTTTTTCTTCTCCGTTTCGGGATTTGATCGGCACCCCCCCTGCGCGTAAGAGAGAGCCTTTACCCTTAGGAATCTTAACTCCTTAAAAGATGCTTCCCTTTATAAGGGGGTGAAAATCCCTTGAGTTTTTCGGTGTGGGATAAAACACACTAGAAACTCATCATTTTCCCAGTTTTTCCATTTCAACGAGTGAACTTCGAGAATCAATTTCTCATTCACCCGTTATCCGTTTTGAGTGTACCACATATCGAATTGTAGGCTTTAACAAGGACAATCCGAAACCACTTTGACCCGACCCAAATCGGAAGTGGACCCCACTCAAATAATTGCCCCAAAATGACCATTTAATGCAATTGTTAACACATTTTTCCAACAAAACATAATGCCTTTACAAAAGTTAACACACACAGACCAAAAAATAAATATCATGAATTTTCTAACAAAAGTGTGGCCTTTTTTACTTATAAATTCTTTCTTGAAGTTTAGTTTGAATCCGGCCCAGCCTTCTTTGTTGTCCTGGCTCCGCCCCTGGTCGGCCCCGAGAATTTCAGGCCTTGTTCAAAACTTAAAAGGGGCCCTATCTTTTTTAAAATAGTTTAACAAATAATAAAGGATTAAAATTGAAATAATCAGATTTGGAGTCCTTTAACAAATAATAAAGGTATAAAATTTAAATAATCAGATTTCTGGTCGTAGCTTACTAAACGGGGTCAGGCGCGGTCGTGCCTGGCAGTCAAGCACGCCGTCCCCGGCAACGGCGCCAAAAACTAATGTGAGTTTTCTTGCACTTAGAAAAATTGTAGAATAGCGGTGAAAGTACGAGTATCGTCTCCACAGGGACGGTAAAAAGGGAATTAAGGACTAACTAAAATCACTGATAAAGAAAAAAAATAAAATAAATGCAGTCGTGCGAGATTTGGTTGATTGAGAAAACTAAAATTGCAAATAAACGACTAAAAGTAAATATTTGGGTTCTTCTTAATTAACGACGAAGGGAACAGGGATTGATTCCGAGGTACTCAGATTTCTGGCAGATCAGGCTTAATTACATGAATTTAATTTAATTGAGTCTAGCTAATCACTACTAAGTTCTTACCGCTCTCGCGGCATAGAGTACAATAATTTAGGGGACCAGGCTGATCTCTCATGCGACAGGATCCTAAATTATTGCCAACGCAAACGAGCTTATGGCCCCTTAATCGCTACTAATCTCTTAGCGAACGATTAAGTGTGTGTGAATATGTCCTAGAATAAATTAGATCTCTCTTAATTCATTCTACATGCGATTGTAATTCTAGTGGCCATCTAGGTTACAAAAGATATCAATTAAATTACTCAAACACAAATTAAACGGCATTCATGCAATTTACACCATCAAGAACCTAACCATACATCGTGATTAACCCCTTCATCAATCCCAAATCCCTAATTAAAACTACTCCCGACTCATAATTGAAGAATCAATAGAATTGGGAAGAATAGAAATAATTGCCATTAATTAAAAAGTAGGAACTTACAAAGAATCTCAAAGAATAGAAAAAACCAGGGCTAAAAGCTCTCAAATTCGTCTCAGCTGCTAAATAAGTTCCATCCCCCCTTAATTAGGGTTATGGGGGTGGTATTTAAAGGAAACAAGGTAATTTGGGCTGAATTAGGATAAAACAGGGTCAGGCACGGTCGTGCTTGGCAGTCAGGCACGCCGTGCCTGAACGCGTTTAATCCGTGGACTTTTAATCCGTGGATGTATTGAATATGGATTGTGGTGGATTTTTTTTAATCCGTGGACTTTTAAAAAAGTCAATGGACTTTTAAATCCATAGATTTTTTTATGAATGAATGCTATGGACTTTTAAATCCATGGATAAGTTTATTGACTTTCAAAAAGTCCATAGACTTTTAAATGCGAACCACCACTGCTGGTCGTCGAAATTTTCACCTAGACCGCCGCTACCGATCTGCCCGTCCGCCTCCGTCACTTGAGTTCCCCGTTGTCGTCATCGGACTGATCCGCCACCAACAAAGTCGATTTGGTTATGCAAGGGAATTATGGACAATTACTTATATTAATTAATTAAATTAGGGGTGAATGTGTAATATTTAGTCCTATTTAAGGAAAATCAAACATATGATCATACTTTAAGGAGAATGCTACTCCGTATGTTTTAGTCCTACCCTGAATAATTTCCTCTGTATAATACAGAGTATGATAAGAAACAAATAGACAAACAAACAAATAAATAAATAAATGAAACAAATATAATTCATATAGCAACACAAAGTTCTACAAGAATCAATGAAGCATAAGAATCCAAATTTATTTTTATTACAAAAACTCAAAGTTTCAAGAATGCTCAAGAATTTTGGTCATTTTATTAATGAGTACGAACATTAATCGTTACACAACCGTTACACTCATTGCTACATGTGGTACAAGCATAGTTGCAATCGAGTTTATCTTCTTAATAATTGTTTTCTTTTCATTTCTATCTTGTAAAATTTTGTGTACTTATTTACGGTTATATATTTATTAATTTGAAATTATATTTGTAAGTGTTAGCGATTTAACGATGAAAGAAAGTAATAGTTAAAATATTTATTTTCTTAATGGTTAAGTGACGACGTACCAGAATTGCACTGATGTAATATTATCGATTCTTATACCAGTTCTTCTAGAAACTTCTAGAATCGAACCAGTATGAGATTAACGAATCGAGGGGGGTGGGGCAAGCTGAAGAAGAAAAAGAATGGAAGGAGATGAGTGGAGTGAGCTACGCTGAAGAAGAAGAATGATCGAAGGGGAAGGGTGACTTGGCTAAAGAAGAGGAGAGTTGGCGGGTGGGGTGGGGGACGGGATGAAGAACCGATATAAGAAAAGTCCACGGAAATCTTTAGTGAGGAGAAGAGACAATCGAAGAGAATTAATGTACTAAAAATGAGTTAAAAGTCCACGAAAATCCATGATTTTAGAAATCCATAAGAATTAACGGATTAAAAGTCTACATTAAATACACCTAGACTTTTGTAGACTTTTAAAAGTCCACATTGAATACACCTAAACTTTTAAAATCCATGAACTTTTAAAATTTTGTCACTAATTCCTAATACAATACAACCTCTTAGATTACTAAAGTCATGGAATACTACACGTGTGAAGCATAAAGCTTTGGAAGCTACTTTGGAGATGGAAGTTGTGAAGTTCGAAGGTCTGAAGTTCTCAAATCGAAGAGGTCCTTTGCTAACACCGTTTTTTCGTCTTATCAGCTTAGCAACCAACTTTTTCACCACACACGTAAGTAACTCTAACTTTTTCACCAACTTTATAAACCAACTTTTTCACCAACTTTTTCAATACATATCTCAAGAACATTGCTCAATACGTAGTAGTATATTATAAGGAGTATTCTGTATTCTAATGGTGTTCCTTGTTTCTATTTTTCAACGCATCGCAGTATCTTATAACTTACAAAATATAATAAGTACGGAGTATATTACTCCGTAGTTAGAACAAAACTAAAAACGTATATATTGATCTTAAGCCGCACGTAGGAAGTACTCATCAAGATTATACTATTGATCTTAAGCCGGACGTAGAAAATATACATTATTTTATTTTGACTATATTTTATGTACTTATTATTCATGTACTTTACTTTGACTACATTTTATTTATTAATGTATGTGAATTACTTTTTTGAAAAATATTGTTAAATTAGTCTCATCACTAAGTTTTATAATCTGATTTTTTATTTTATTTTTACTAATACAAAATTAAATATAAAGAAAGTCAAAGTTGTGCGTTGGCAAACGTGAAATGTTGACTGTTGCAAATAAAAAGAGACGGAGGAAGTACTATTTTTTCAATACTAATTGGCGCATGACGAATAATAGGGAGATTTATCAAAATAAGAGTAAATAAAAGGATAATTGCAACAATAGGAGTTTAAAGTTTAAATTCTCAAAATAGGACTAACTCTTCCTATTCTACCTTTTCCTTTGTCCTTGATAATAGGATTTTTAAACAATCATTATAAAATATATAAAAAATCAAAATAAATAAAATCGCAAAAAATAATTAAAAAATATATAGACCTCAACCACCACCTCAGCCACCTTCCAGCACCGCCGGTCCGCCACATCCGGTCGTCGGAAAAGATTGCCAAGTTGATAAAAAAATGTCATCATGATGGCAATTTTGAAGAGAAAGCAATAGAAAGCCGGATATTTTCAAAGAGTAAAAATGTCATCTTTATGGCATTTTCAGAGAAATGGGACATTTTTTACACAAGATGACATCTTTTTCCAGCGACCGGAGCCGGTGGTGCTGGGAGGTAGAGAACGCGTTGGCTGTGACCTACATATTTTTTAAATATTTTTTAGGTGTTTTATTTTATTGTTTAGACTTTTAAAAAAAATAAGTAATTTTTTTTATTTTTTTATTTTTTTATTTTTATTTTATTTTTTCACGTTTTCATTATTATTTTATAAATATTTTATTATTTTATATTTTTATTATTAATAAAACTATGATTTTCTTATTAATAAAATAAGTCTATTGGAAATTATAGGAAGTGGGTAGAATGGGAAGATGAGACATATATTAGTCATATTTTGGGAATAAAGAGATTATACTCCTATTGTTGAATTTTGGACTTATTTTAGTCCTACTAAGGGCTAATACCACTAAATAAATAGGGAGATTTCCCTAAATAGAACTAAATAAAAGGATAATTGCAACAATAGGAGTTTAAGTTTAAATTCACAAAATATGACTTTTCCTATTCCACCCTTTCCATTGTCCTTCCTAATAGGATATTTTAATAATCATTATAAACACAAAAAATAAAAATAAAAAATAAGAAATTGTAAAAATAAATAAAAAACTATACCGACCTCAAACACCTTCCAACACCGCCACCTCCAGTTGTCGGATAAGATTGTCAAGTTGGGGGGAAAATGTTACCGTGATGACAATTTTGAAAAGAAAACTAGATATTTTCAAAGAGTAAAGATGGCATCTTTATGACATTTTCGGAGAAATGATATTTTACAAAAGATGGCATTTTATTCTGGCGATCGGTGGTGGTGCTGGGAGGTAGGGGATGCAAAGGTAGTGGCCTACATATTTTTTTAGGTATTTTATTTTATTCTTTTAGATTTTTTTTAGTTTTTTTAGATATTTTTTTTAATTATTTTATATTTTATTGAGATATTACCCGAAATAGGACTAAAACAGTTTGAAAATTCCAAAATAGGACCGCCATGTTTTTATTCCCAAAATAGGACTAATTACTGTCATATTTTGGCAGTACCAGACTTCAAACATGGCAGTATATTCTAAACATGTCAGTAATTAATCCTATTTTGGGAATAAAAAACATGACAGGCCTATTTTGGAATTTTGAAACTGGTTTAGTCCTATTTCGGGAACTTTTCCTATTTTACTTTACTTTTTCCTGATTTTTTTTTAATTTATAAGTTTTTTTACAATTTTTTATTTTTTATTATAAATAAAACTAGGTAAAACTATGATTTTTGTTATTAATAAATAAATCTATTAGAAATTATAGGTTGGGGGTAGAATAGGAAAAAGAGACATATATTTCTCTTATTTTGGGAATAAAAGAAGTATAATCCTAATGTGGAATTTTGGGCTACTTTTAATTTTAAGGGCTAATACTCCTATTAGGGAAGCTGCCCAAAATAAGAGCAAATGAGATTTGGAATTCCAAAATAAGACTAGTATGTTTTTCTTCCCGAAATAGGAGTTGTTACTGTTATGAATGAAAAATACTGTCATGATTAAAAAATTATGTCATTAATTATAATAAATATTGTCATGTTAAATGCATTGTATTGTAACTATTTGGCAGTTACACCTACAAGATGACAGTGAATATTATTACGTTAGTTTCATTTTGGGAATAAAAACATAGTAGTCCTATTTTGGAATTTCAAACTTCATTGACTTCTATTTTGGGAAATCTTCCATATTTATACTAAGCTGCCCTGGGTTGTATTTCAATGAGGATGTACTAACAAAACATTGTAATACGTAGTACGGAGTAATATGTAGGTACTCATGTGAAGATAATGCTAATTTATTATGACTAAAATATAAGTAGTATATTGTTTACAAAAATGTGATTAGTAACTAGAGTAGTAATGCAATCATAGTAACTCATGTTCAATTTCTAAACTTAAGTTATCATGACACTACATTTTAGTAATTATTAGTCATGTTTTTGTAAATAAGTTTTATTTTAGTAATATTTATGTAAACAAACAAGATAATATATGTATGTTTTTTTAAAAAAAATCTTGTAATTTTTAATATTTATAAAAACACCACCACA
Source organism: Cuscuta europaea (assembly GCA_945859875.1). Classification (NCBI taxonomy): domain Eukaryota; kingdom Viridiplantae; phylum Streptophyta; class Magnoliopsida; order Solanales; family Convolvulaceae; genus Cuscuta; species Cuscuta europaea. The sequence continues at coordinate 8,673,927 of CAMAPE010000002.1, forward strand.
ATTTTTAATATCTATAAATACACCCTCATAACTTTTAATATTTATAAATATGCCCCGTATTCGTATCTTACTTTTTTATTTTGTCATATACTCGTACCCGTTTCCTCGTTCCCGCGTTTCCGCGAATTCGAATCGATGCTACATAGCTACAGAGAATTCATGTACTCTTTCTCATCTCGCTCAACCTAACCCGACCTAGAAATGAGAAATGGAGTTTTTCATCTCGATCACTGGTTTGGAGGTGTTCACTCTTTCTCATCTCAGTCAGCATAACCCGATCTGGAGATGGGGTATGGAGTTTCATCTCAACCGTTATACAGCACGATCGGCTCTCCAGCGCTGTCGTGCCCAGTTCACGGCTGGACTCGCCATTCCCTTCCAGGATGGAGACCGCCGCCTTGATGCAGCACGCTCGGCCCCCTCAGCGCCATCATGCACAGTTTACGGTCGCGCTCGCCCATTCCCTTCCAGGATGGGGACCGCCTTCTTAATGCAGCACGCTTGGCCCCTAAGCGCCATCATGCATAGTTTACGGCCCAGCTCGCCCTTTCCCTTCCAGGATGGCGACCACCACTTTTATGCAGCACGCTCGGCCCCTCAGCGCTGTCGTGCCCAGTTTACGCTCATGCTCGCCCATTCGCTTCCAGGATGGTGACCGCCAACTTTATGTAGCACGCTCGGTCCCTCAGCACCGTCGTGCCCAGTTTATGGTCGGGCTCAGCCATTCCTTTCCAGGATGTCGACCGCCACCTTTATGTAGCTCGCTCGGCCCCTAAACACCGTTGTGCCCAGTTTATGGCCGAGCTCGCCCATTCCATTCCAAGATGGCGACCACCACCTTTATGCAGAACGCTCGGCCCCTCAGCACCTTTGTTCCAGTTTACGGTTAGGCTCGCCCATTCCCTTGTAGGATGGCAACTGCCACCTTTATGCAGCACATTCAGCCCCTCAGCACCGTCATGCCAAGTTTACGGTCGGGCTCGCTCATTTCCTTTCAGGATGGCGACCACCACCTTTAGGCAGCATGCTCGGTCCCTCAACGCTGTCGTGCCTTGTTTACAGCCGGGCTCTCCCATTCCCTTTCAGGATGGTGACCGCCAACTTTATGCAGCACGCTCGTTCCCTCAACACCGCCGTTCACAGTTTACGACCGGGCTCGCCCATTCCCTTCTAGGATGGCGACCGCCAACTTTAGGCAGCACGCTCGGCCCCTCAATGCTTCAGTGCCTTGTTTACAGCTAGGCTCTCGCATTCCATTCCAGGATGGCGACCCCCAACTTTATCCAGTCGAGAGGGAGAGCGCCTTTCCGGCATATTATCTTTAGAGGTGCAGACAACCGTTCATCTAGCAGGGATACTCGAAGACACAGATTCAAGAAAGACAAAGGAAGAACGCGAGCAAAAGTATACTTTCTCGAACATATTCACATGCTCACTACTCAAGAAATCGAGAGACTTGTGTTGGGATATATTATCCCGACCTACTACTGTTCAGGAGCCTAAGGCTTTACTCCAGTACAAAGCCCAATCAGTTAGGCCCGTTTCGGCTCATTCGGCTCGTTCCGGCCCTTCGGGCCCATTTTGGCCCATTAGGGCAAACTTATACCCCTCCCCTATTTTCTATAAATAGGAAGTTTTCCCTCCGAGGGGATCCCTCTCTTCCCTTTCTCCATTCTTCTCGACCTTCTCTCTGAAATAGTTTTATTCTCCGTTAATGAGAGCTCAACACTTTATATTGTAATGGTGAGGAGAGTCTAATGAGAACAAGAGTGTCTTGGACGTCAGCCCAAAAAGTTCTGATGTTTTCGCTCTTTCGGGTTCCCACGTTAAAATAGTTTGTTCATACATTTATTTCTACAGTTTATACATTTGTTACTGTTTCGTGTTGGATTTATCTCAACAATATGTTTTAAAATGCTACTGCCTGAAAAATTAAAATTATATTGAGGAATAGTTGTTATAGATTATGTTTAAACTCAGAAATTAGGGATCCCATTCCCAACCAAATGGGTGAAAACTAAAAGCCCAGACAACTTATTAAACCTCGACAGGGCAAAACTTGGGTGTTCTAGGAAAATTCTGAGTCTAGATGGTTTTGAAATCGTGTGTATTAATTACTTGCATGGTAATGTGTATAGGATGTTTTTACTTGGACCGTAATTTACTGGTCTGGTCTAGTCTGGTCTGGTCCGATTTGGTCTGGTCTGAACTGGTCTGGTCTGGTCTGGTTTCTTTGTATTTTTATTACTATCCAAGTCTGCTATGGTCTGGTCTGATCTGAACTGGTCTGATCTGGTCTGGTCTGATCTGGTCTGGGATGAATTACGGTCCAAGTAAAAACGGTGACAATGAGGTCCACTAGGATTAAACTTGACGGAAGTGAGGATATTTAAAAGTGTTTGTCTTTTTATAGCTTATTCCGCAAGTTAGATAGAGTAAAAGAGAACAGCTTTACTTAGTGTGTACACGCCTTGTCGCTAAAATTGCACCTCTTGTCGTGGGTTATATCATGTCTACATGTAAAGGCCATAGATGGAGATTGAAAGCAAACACGAATTATCTAACGGATAAAGGCGGCCTTGCATAAAAAGAAAGTTAAAATCTTGGTTTATATGCTAGTACAAAAAAAGAGAAATAATATTCCCTTTGTTTCAAAATTATTTCATTCTAAATTTCAATATTTGATCAATGAAAAAATATCATTGGAATTGAGATGTTAATATTAGAATTGAGTATTGAAATGTGTATATTACAAGATTTGTTTTATACAAGTATAAAACAAAACTAAAATTTCATTTTCATTGAAATAATTTAGTTGGTACTATCATGTGGGGCAAAAGCATTACACCGTATTCAATACTACGTATTATTTTGCTACTTTAGAATAAAATAAACGAAAAAATGGGGGATAAATAATCAAATTTTGATAAAGTTTAGGTCTCGGAGTGCCTATCCTTAGATGGTGACTTCTTATTATAATGAAAATGATGTTTTTTTTACTTAAATTTGTCGCTCTAGTCTGGTATAGTTTGATCTGGTATGGTCTGTTCAAGTCTGGTCTAGTCTGGTAATGTTCGGTTTTTGTGTATTTTATAATTGTCCAAGTCTGGTATGATGGGATCTGTTTAAGTTTGATCTGGTCTGTTTAAATCTGGTCTGGTCTGGGACTGAAAACATTCCAAAAGAAAACATCCTAAGTAACTTGTAAAACATGTAATTGTTGGAAGGCCGAAAATTAACTGCGCATATTAGAAATATTAATTTATTTGAAGTGCGCAAAGTCATTTGAAGTTGCAAATAAAAATGTTAATTCTGGAAATATTAAGGTGCAGAAGGATGTACTATAAAGATGGAGGGGATGCGAGATGAGAACAAAAAGACAGTGCAAAAGGGAACAAAGAGATTTGGCCAAAAGGAAGGAAGGAAGAGGCTTACTTCCAAAACAACAAATGAATCAATATTCAGTGGTAGAAGAGACCAAAAGAGAACTGATAGTTTCCTCAGAAAGACTATACAGCATATTCATTATTCCAGCCTACTTTAACTTTGTTATCATATATAGTAGTACATTTGACATTGATATTTGAATACATTAAAGCAACGTGCTAGCAAAGGTTTTCAATATCTCAACAACAACAAATATATTAGGGAAAAGTATGAAAAAGTTACATATGTTTGGGCGCGTTTTCAGGTAGAGATTCATTTCTTAATACTCCCTCTGTTTCTGAAACAAGTTCCACCTTTCCTTTTTGGGTAGATTCAAAATTAAGTTCCACTTTCAAACATTTCCTTATTTGGCAAATTATCTACATCAAAACAGTGTCAAACAGTGTTCAAACAGTGCTAAACAGTGTTCAAACAGTGCTAAACAGTGTTCAAACAGTAAAGTCAAATTTATTTTCTTAATATGTGTGAAGTCAAATGTGGAACTTGTTTCAGAAACGGAGGGAGTACAAGTCTCAATGATAACGTATCGAAATCAAAACACGAGGACTACTTTACTAAAAAATGAAACACACACCGTCCGAAAATGCATCTAACCACTAATATTTTTTCCGTACTATAATGCACTTCACTACCTTGTTTAGCAAGTTGTTTTTCATTTCCCTTCTAATCTCTTTAAAGTTTAAACACAATCGATGCCCCCCCCCCCCCCCCCCTCCCCCCTATTGATCTTTTGTGACATAATGTTTTTTTACCGGTGGGCGTAGCTCAACTGGTAGCAAGGGAGTGTCACAAGGGTTAGGTCCCGGATTCGAATCCTGTCAACTGCGATGAAAGGTTACTATGTTAAAATCGCAGAGCCCCACTCTCTATCTGTCAGATTTCGATTATAGTCCAATTTACAATTCTCTCAACGTACCATCCGATCAGAGTTGGGGGACCTCAGAAATGGGGTGTCATAACGTTTTGATGTGCCCAATCTAATGGATTTCAATTGAACTCTATGTCTGTATTAGTAATATTTCATGATTTAACACATCCAATAAAGTTACTAAGAGCAACACACTTTAATTCTTGATGGAAACAAGTAAAAAGGCACTACTACAAGTCCAAGATACCCTATCCAAAAAAAGATACCTATGCCTAATTCAACTTATAGGGAGTTATTTATATGAAAAAGCAGAGCAAGTCTGCAAATTTACCAGAACCTTTAAAATTCATCATTCAACCGAAGAAATTAAGAAATCTGTACGGATTAGCAAATAATCTTTTCCCAAAAAAAGAATCATACACAGATGGATCGATCGTATTCACAGAGCTAGGTAATAATTTCATCTGTTTCCTCAAGCTAATCTAATTCCGCCGAACGCAACTGGAACTGGATGATCACTTCCCAACTGAGAATTAAATGAACAATATATATTTTCCAGATCGAACAAAAAAATCATAGTCTAACCATTGATGGATCGGCTGGCCGGCAGGTAGAGCAAAAGACATCTCTGTTTCATATGTTGGCCGGCCGGCCGGCCGGCGGTTCATCGGTTGTGAAGAGGGTTAGGCTTGCCTTTATACTGAACTTTCCTCTTGCTTGATGAAAACTCCTGCGTTTGATTTTGCGGTGGTAGTGCGGCGGGAGACGACGGAAGTCTCTTCTCCACGCCCACCACCACCGTCTTATTCTCTGTTGCAGAGATGGTGAGCACTAACATTGACAGAAGAAACACCGCCGGCAGCAACTTCCCGAATCTGAAATTATGTCCGATTTGCATTGTGAATGTTGAGTTTGGGTTCAGGTGAAAGAACAGAGATGGAGGAAGGAGAGGGGAAAGGTCAAAGAAAGCAGAATAGCTTTGTCGAGTTAAATACTTAGCAGGAAATATGAGAAGTAAAGTTTTAAAATAAGGCCAGAGATGGTGATTGGTGGTAGTAGTCAATGACTCCGCCCCGCTTTCTTCTCTCGTTTATTTGATTTCATCTAATTTTTCATTAAATTTAAACATTCACCCCCATAAATATATAAATAATGAGACAATTATCCGTATAAGACTTAAACATGACAAAATTCCAAATTCAGGACTAAGGATTAACGTAGAATCAAATTACACTTTCTTTTACCATACTACCCTTAAATCTAATCAAGGAGCAGATTTAGGAAATATCAGTTCGTATTGATGTGGTCTGTAATTGTCCACAACAAGATGATGTGTATATGTTGAGTGTATTTTGATATTCTTTACATATCTTAATACATTATAAATGCTTTCCTTTATATTTAAACACGTACAGAGACAACTGTGGTATGTTTGTCATCAAATTTGCTAAATTTCTAATGATGAATACAGATTTGAGTGAAGTTTTGAAGGAATACGTTGATAGGTACCGTTAAAAATGACGACGGAGCAACTGATGTATGCACAAGATGATAGTAGTTAGACTACGATGCTTTGTAATAATTTTGATTAGGATGTTGGGAAAGAAAAAACATGTAAAATTTCTTCTTTTGGTCATTAAGCAGTGTTCCTAAATATTGGTGACAATTAATTTGACTATATGTAATCTTCTTTTTTAGTGGCATATCAAATGCTTCGTCACTCTTATTCAGTGTTGAGTTGATTTATAATTCTGGTTGAAGTAAGCAATACAGTCCATAAGTAGATAGTAAAAAGTCCTTAGTGTCTCAAGCGTAGACATTAAATTCATTCAGGCGTAAATATAAGTACAAACTTTAGTACAAAAATATGAAACAACGTGAAATTTGATAGATTCAAGTGTTGAAATGAAATTTAGATATATTTCTCATGCATAGGTACAATACAAATCACATTAATATGAACATAAAGGTCTATACATTTCTTTTGAAGACAAAAATAGATGTATGAGTAGTTGAGTACAATCAACAGATTGTTGTATTTGATCAGCACTTCAACAGTCTCATGTCTTCAATTAGCACTTCATTAACCTCCTGTCTTCAATCAGGAGGCGTGTGAGGCATGTTGGTGGTACCTAATGGGAGTACAATAACATTGTGCCCAATTCTCAATACCTGTCTCATATGAAGCTTCCGGAGATTTTTTTCAACTTCAAACTCATGTGCAGTAACCTAAAAATGCGTATGCCAAACTAAATAACAATAAATAAAAGTCTGTTGTGAAAAAAGAAATAAAAAATAGTTGGAAATAATAATTCTAAACAAGTAATTAATTTACCAACATCAATGAGGACTCATGGAAGGTACAAAGCTTGGCCTCAAAATGTTCAGAGAGAATAATTTTATTTATTTCTAGCTTCCTGTGAGCAAAACAAACTAAAAGTCTCACACACTCATTGCATGAAATAAAATGAAAGTGATAAGACATTATGATTTGTGAATTTAAGAACAATGAACTTAAATAGGATTTCTGCAATACTTTTATTGTGTCCTCATTTCTTACACCTTGAACACTGATGCAATTATATAGTCTAGCTGAATGTATACAATGATTTTTATATCTAAGGGTTGGCGTATGAGACATTTAGATGGGTTGCACATTACGGATTGCATATAATTAGGAAAGTCCCAATCAAAGCAAGAATCATGGGTGCACCAGCCACACTATAAATAGTCCCCACTCATGTGTGAAACAAATCCTTGAGATGTAATCATATCAATACAATTCTTGACTTTGACTCACAGTACCAACGCCATGAACACTTGTGGACTATTCGAGGCGAAACTCACATCATGTACATACTTTGTTTTGAGATTAACAAAATCAAACTTGCAAACACTAAACAATACATAGAGAGTAAGTAGTCAATAAATAGACAATAAGTTCTGATAATACCGCAATAGCAGAGAAGGTAACCGAAACTCCCTCAACTGACAATTGCCTATCACTTACGTGATTAAGGTCTTGCTTCACCAGCAACTTTTCAAGAGAGACTTCATGGACGCACTCTTTCATCTGCGTAGCCATAGAACCTATTAAGAGATAACTCTCAAAATCATCTCAAGCACAATTGTAATACACTCATCTCAGCTTAGGAGATACACATCATACCAGTTTGACAATTTATAATAAAAATTAACAATCTCAGAATAAATGTCTTGAAAATTAATAGTAAGAATTTATAGAACATCATACATAGACTATATTTCTAGAACTAACAAACTTGTGATATATGAAATTAGAGGTAAATGTCAAAATAAAACGAAATCTAATAACTTTCTCATATTATTTCATCTCCCTTTTCTAGGAGACAATGATAAAAGGGGTCCAAGCTAGATAGAAATCATTTTATGTCAAAGATAAGAAGAGATAGACGATGAGTCTTAAACATAGAAAAACCAACTCAAATCGGGAACTGATTGAATCAATTGAGAGCTGGCGAACAATCCGTATGCTTCAGAACAATTCATGGCTTCAGAACAATTCATGGACCATACGAGCATGATCGGATCTGGAGAAGTGAGCGTGGATGATTAAAAGGGCGAAGAACTTGAGCTCGCGTGATTTCACATACGAAGAATGAAGGAACAAGAAAGGGTATTGCGGAAGAGATTTGTCATTGCCCCAGGTTACTGGTCTTTAATAAGCAGCCTAAAGTGGAGGGTAAATACGGAAACAAAAATTAAGGTTCCTAAAAATAGAACTAAATAAAGCATACACATGGAAAAAAACTAAGCAGGTCCTAATCATGTAAACTTTGTATGATTTAGTTCTACTAGTATTTTGCACAATTTTCTCATAAATAATTATACAAATTTTTATCTCAAATTGAAATCATATTGTTTGATTAAAAAAAAGGTATGAGAACTAATATCAGGTATGAGAACAATTATAGATTTGAAAACTAAATAATATCAGGCTAGATCGTTCAGAACTAATATCTTTAAAAATTTTATATTCTTTTCAACCCAATAAATCTCTTGTTCAGACCAACACTTTTATATCCTGGGTATGCATTCATGTGTTACAAAACATATAAACGTGTGCTTATATAAATTTTGCTATTCTCCTTTTAGAGAACTTATGATATGTTTTGATATGAACTAAAAAAAATGCTAATGTTTTGGTATAATAATTAATTACTATTAACTTTCAGTAATGTAATGTACTACGTATATATATAAATATGAGTATATGACTAATTGTTCTACGGAGTATCATTTTTTAGTTGTTTTGAATTTTAAATAATCTAGTTTAAATCTTAGCTCCCAAATTGCAAAGTATAAATTAGAACCAATATTGGAATAAAGAAGAAAGGTACAGTGGCATATTTTATACTCCGTATATTAGAGTAATTAGACAACATACGCAATAGTTACGCAATAGTTTGATGATATTCATTAATGTTTTCAAGTTAATTTAATGGAATTTAGAACTTTGTGGGTCAAGGACGTTATTACACTAATTAAATAATTAAATGTGATGGTGCTCATCTCATATATCATCATTTTGTTATATTTTCCTCTACAAGGGTTAAACTATTTGAATATTTATAAACTATTCTTTCATTATTTGTTAGATTAGATTCCGGACTAGTTATACTCACGTGAAAGTGAAATAAAGTGGAAATGTATGATTGTAGTTGTAAAAGAAAAATGTGGAATGAATTTGAGCCACACAAATTGTCCAAAAATGGAAAGTTAGAAGAATTTTATATGAAGAAGGGAGAAAAACTTTGTGTAAAAGTATATCATTAATTTTTAATTTTTTATGCTGACCTAGTTTAAATTATACTCCCAGTTACCCCTGATCGTAAAACAAGATTGGCTGAAATTGAATGATGATAATCAGCAAACGGGGTAAATTAGAGGCTGCTATAGGACCGAATGCAACTCTGCATGAAATTTTCAGGGCTGAAGTGAGAGACCTTAAAATGAGGGGATTCAGCAACCCAGTGTTGCAATTTCATCAAAATCCAACAAAATCTCCTTCAAATATAGATAAATTACAAACATGCTCCTAAGTATTTCACTTCTCTGATTCACTTTAGTTATTACCAAAGTACGAGTACATATCTCTATTCTAACCAAACCATACAAATCTAACCAGGTAATTTCAAACTACCCTTTGGATGTAAGAATTCATTTGAGGTTTGTATACAGTTTGTCAAAAACAAAAGATCAAGGTGTTCTTTGCCAACCCTAAGCAGTCACCATGGGGAATTGAGGATCTTCCTCCAGCTTAAATAAATGTTTGGCTGCGAGGTGAAGCTTCTTTTCCTATCCAGCTCTCATAGTTTTGGATTTTCGAAGTAGGACTCCGGTATTTGTACTGGAGAAAGAAGTGATGAAACACATTTGAACTGTTACAAGAAAAAACATTGAATTCAAGTTAGGATATCAAATGGCAACAACATTTATCACAACTTTTAATTATTTTTGGGATAAGTGTATACCTTGTGCTGTTTATATTTGTCTCTTAAAGCCACCAAATTGCTTGCTCTTTTACTTAATTGCAGGTCATGTATGATAGAAACGCATTGCTTCAAATCAGCAGGCTTATACCCAGTGTATTGATGGACTTCTTGATTCTACAATTAACAGGTTGAAGCATAATCAAGATCCCAATATACACGTAGTATGTGCGTGTAGTATGTGTCCCACATTTGTTGAAATTTATTACTTACCCATGGATGGACATTTGGCTTCAGTGTGAACTTTGCAAGGAATATTACAGAAGATGCCACCATTGATGGGAGAAACTTTACACAGTAGTAATCCAGCAAACTTAACTCTGCTAGGTAATACACTAGAAACTGAAACTGCACTTTTCTTGTCTGCATATGTATACAAGCAATGGTAAGAACATTGAAAACCAAAGTATAGATACTCATGAAGACCCCAGGAGAACGAACTTCCATCAAACTTACTTTATAGTCCTCTTCAGCAAGCTCAATAAATTTTCTGCAATTCAACAAAAGAAACAAATCATGCATCAGCCCATCAGCCATGTGAGTATAACTAGTCCGTAATCTAATCTAAGAAATAATGAATTGTGGCATACTTGAGAAAAGATCTGATGGTTGGATTTCCCAATTCAAACTTAAGGGAATTGAGTACATCTTGCTCCATCTTCACAACTTCTTTCTTGTTAAAGGTATTATCTGTGATGTAACAGAAATCATCCACATGTGGAGGACTGATCTCCTCATATTTCCTGTTAACAGCACAGAACAAAAATAATTGAGCATGGAAAATCCTAGAACTTATTATACATAACAGGAATTCAGACTTTGTTCTTACGAGGCAATGAGCATGGCCGAAACGCCCAGAAGCTGGAGCTTTTGCCGGGGAATAGGGCTTACAGATAGGAACCTGTCCAGATAATTGACAGTTAGATACAGAGTTTCAGGGAGAAGCGAGTATTCCTGAGCAACTTCAACGAGCCAGTCAACCAAGATCCCTCTCATGTTTGCACTCACATCCCTCTGAACCTTCTCCATGTAATCCTGCAAAGGCCTTCTTCTCTCCTGCGCCTGAAACACAGAATCTTTATTTATTCAAACTCGATATCCTAAGATCAATTATGGTTTAGCAACCGTAATAAGCACTGTATTTCTAAAATATTGAAATCGAAGAAAAACGATTCTGACCTCCATTTGACGCAGATACACGTATATATCAGAAGAATACGCGCTGCATATCTGAGGATCATCGGGTTTTAAATCTACGCCGTCCTCCTCCGCCGTATTTGTTGTAAATTTCTCCTGCTTCACCCTCCTCTTTGCCAGGTTAGGCTTGCGATTATGAGGTTTAGGATCCAGGTTTTGAATCTCTTCCGGATTCACGGTCAGGAAGTCATTGATCTCAGCCAAAGCCACCCTCTTCTTCCTCTGTTGTATGTGTTCAGCAGTTATGGCTTCCGCCGCTCTCTTCTTCGCCAGGCGAGTAACTCTCACGCAATTCTGTTGGTCCGCCATTGATGTCTCTTGTACCTCTGTTCGGACCAGCGTAAATCTGAATCGGCGGTGAGAAACTGATAGGGTGGGAGCTGTGAATGGGGAGGATGGAAATGAGATGGAGGCTCGATGGGTATAAATCCACCATTCTGAGGGTTTGAAATTTTCAGTTTAAAGAATGTGCGCGCAAGTTATTTTAGTTCAAAGGGAAATGAAATGTTTTCGTTTTCAGTTGTTTTCTTTTTTTCGGGTCAGCTAAGTGGGAGAGACTGTAAAAGTTTTCAAATTTCGGTCAAATTGCGAAATCTTTCATCTTTCAATTCGGCGCCAAATTTTCCTGCGGGGGAATTAATACGGACCGCCATTTTGATTTAATTTTGTTTCATTGACCTGTCACGAGATATCCAAATATGTAAAAATCGGACGCAAAGCGACGGGTAGAATAACCTGGTCATGGATAAATTCGGACCCAACAAGTCAATCCGCTAGACGCCGTAAAACTCGGGTCAATATAAAAAATAAAATTACTCTTCCAAAGTATACTACTTCTGACCCGAAAAGTAGTATAAATTCGCATATTGACTTTTCTTGGTAAATGATAACAAACTTTGGACAATAATTTTCATTAATATCAATATCCAAATAAAAGTCTTTGCTTCCTTTTCGGATCGTCCCTAAATAAAAATCTCATTTTCTTTTTTGACATACAAAACGGTGCAAAATAGTGTCAAACAGTGTCACAGAATCCCACTTTCTTAAATTGTGTGTAAAACGAATAGGGGCTTTTATATAGGGGCAGGGCAGAGGGAGTATTATAATTGTATATAATTTATAAATTTTATACTTTTCTAGAAATATTGGTAATAAGGAACGGTTTGATATAATTTTCATATTCTAAATAAATTTCGTATTAAACAATATCATTAGTCAAAGTTGATTGATATTCACAAAGAAAAATCAATTTGACGAACCTTTCCGTGACGGATGTAGTACAATTTTTAACAAAATATAAAATGTATTTTAAATTGGATGGACAATAAATACAAATATGATGCTTATTAAAAAAATATTAGATAGTACTCCATTTGTCCCTCTAATATTGGGACGGAGGAGACTAGTGTGGTTTTTAAGAAATATAGAATTGTGTGGTTGATAATGAGTTGATAAAGTGGAATAAAGTAAAAATAAATTAGAGACACACAAATGTTACCAAATATGGTATGAGACATCAATATGGGGACATCCAAAAATGAAAAAATTGGACAATTATAGGGAGCGAAGAGAGTATATAAGTAGTTTGACTAATATTAAAAGCAATAGTACGCATTTTAAATTTTTATTACTGATGTGATATTTTTATCATGATTATTAATTAATTACAAAATACTAAGACTACATTCAAAAAATCACAGAGGAGACTATACTACTACCATGACCATTACCAAACGCACCAATGACTAATTTGGCCAGCGACCAACTCGATCAATAATCATGACCAATTCGAACAGTGACCAACTCAGTTAGTGACCAAATGGACTAGTGACCATGACCAAACCTATCGGTGACCATGACTAAATCGACCGGTGATCATAACCAATCCGACCAATGACCATTCCACCACGTGATCTGTAACTCGATTAGTGACCATGATCAGTGACCAATCCGATCAGTGACCAATCCGATCAGTGACCGATTATCCATCCAACGACCATGACCAATCCAATCACTCATCAGTCACCTGATCGGTGACCGTGCACCCTAGCCCTGCACCCCCCAGCACCCTTCCCCCAGGTAGTCTTGCCCCCCTCTGTCACTTGCTGTCGTCATCCACTCGCAACCCCCCGCTCTAGCACCCTCCCAACTCCCAAGCCCACAACATCCCCTTCCCCTCCCGAGCTCCTCATCTTGGTCAAAGCTCGTTGGCCCATCCACCAAAGCTCATTGTCGGATTGATGAGAAGCTTGACCCACCGATGTGAACGGCGGCACGCTGGTTGACGTGGCTGGTGGTCGACATCTGTAACACCCCGGCCTCGCAAGATCCAAGGTAGTTAATTCAGACCTCTAGTACTGTCCTCACAAACCCGCTCTAGACTTACTGTTATAAAATGCATTCCTTGCCCTTCTAATAGCAGCTGACTATCACAATGAATGGATATTGGAGGGGCAGGCTTTCCTAATGAGGAGGATCTTCCAAAAACTCGCTCAACCATTCAGTTTCTTCTCCAACCTAATCTAAGGCAACATATTCAGCTTCCATGGTAGATCTTGCAATAAAGGTTTGTTTGAAAGATTTCCATGACACCGCACCACTTCCAAAGTTAAACACATATCCGTTCGCTGATTTTGTGTCCTTGAATCGGGTATCCATTTTACATCAGTATATCCCTCAAGCACGGCTGGATGTTTTTGAAAATGTAAACCACAGTCTTTGGTATACATCAAATACCCAAGACTTCGGATATTTTTGAAAATGTAAACAACAGTCTTTGGTATACATCAAATACTAAGCGACAAACCTTTTTTCTTGTCCGGAGACAATAAAACCTTCAGATTATTGCATGTAAATCTCTTCCTCTAAATCACCGTTCAAGAATGCAATTTTTACATACATTTGATGGATTTCTAAACCCTTCGACGTAGCTATTGCTAATAGCATTCGAATTGAAGTTATTCTTGTAATTGATGAGTAGATCTTGTAGTAGTCAAACTCTCCCTTTTGGTTATATCCTTTGGCAACCAATCGAGCTTTGTACTTCTCAATTGTTCCATCAATTCTTCTTTTCTTTTTGAAGATCCATTGGCATCCTAGAGGTTTAGATGCATGAGGCAAATCTACAACTTTCCAAACGTGATTAGACATGATGGAATCAGTTTCACTCTTGATAACCTCTTGTCATTGTGCAGCGTCTGGTGAAGACATGGCTTCCTTATAAGTTTGAGGCTCATCGTTTAGAAGGTACACAACAAAACCGGGTCAAAAATATTTCGATTTTCGAGCCCTTTTGTTGCGTCCCACTTCACATTCTTGAGCTACTTCATTGTTATGTTTTATAGAATCAAAAGACCTTTTATGTGTGTTTGTTTCTTCAACATGGGTTGGAATGAAAACACGGAGGAGACAACTTCACAATCTCCTTTGAAAGGGAATACATTCTCAAAAAATGTGGCATCTCTAGATTCTATAAAAGTATCGGTCACTGTATCCGTGTTATGAGATTTGTAGACAAGGAAACGATATGCATTACTATTTTGTGCATATCCAACAAAAACACAATCAATTGTCTTTGGTCCAAGTTTTGTCCTCTCATGTTTGAGAACAACTACTTTGGCTAGACATCCCTACACATTCAAGTAATTCAAACCTAGCCTGCTCCCTTTCCATAACTCATATGGAATTTTGAGAGTTTTCTTGTAGGGCATTCTATTTAAAATGTAATTTGCAGCTAGAAAAGCACCCCCCCACAAATCATTTGGTGCACATGAACTTACTAACATGGCACTAATCATGTCCTTTAAGATCATGTTCTTCCTTTTGGCTACACCATTAGATTGAGGCAAATAATGAGCGGTTACTTGATGAGTGATTTCACTTTCTGAACAAATTAATTCAAATGGATATTCATACTCACCACCTTTATCACTCATTAGTAATTTGATTTTCTTACCAAGTTGATTTTCAACTTCAGCTTTATAATGCTTAAAAGCATTAATCACTTAATCTTTGCTTTTTAGCAAATACATATAGCAATATCTAGTGCTATCATCGATGAAGGTGATGATATACGTACCTTTTCCCACCTCTAGTTTTTTCATACTTAAGATCACATAGATCCGTGTGTATGAGGTCTAATAGTTTCGTGTCTCTTGTGACAGTTTGAAAAGGTTTTCTAGCCATTTTGGCTTCCACACAAACTTCAAACTTATGATTAGGATTAATATGACACTTAGGCAGTAAATCTAATTAAATGCATAAATCTACGCAAAATATCATAATAACATGTCCTAATCTAGCAAGCCAAATAGAAGAAGACATCACATAATAAGAGTAAACAACTTAATTATTATTTACAACATTGTATGGTACAACAATAAATACATTCATCTTTAAGAGTAGTCCATCACAAAGATAGCCCTTCCCAATAAATACATTATTTTTATTAAGTACAGATTTATCGACCACGAAAACAAGTTTGAATCCATTCTTGCTTAGGAGGGAACCCAAAATCAAATTCTTTCTTATAGCCTTCCGGTCTTTTGATCGGACTTACGGTTATCCTCTTCTATCCTCAAACGGACAATGGGCTCCTCTAGGGACATTTTTTGCGCTTATGCTTTAAGTAATTCTTAAAATCGTTCCATTTGGGTGGTAATTTTTCAATTATTACCGCAACTTGTAAGGGCTCGCTTAGGAACATAGCCTCGACATGAACTTGATGAAGAACAAGTTGGAATTCTTCAACTTGAGAAATGACAGATTTATGGTCAACCATAACAAAGTCCAAGAAATGATCAACAGTAAATTTCTTTTGACCGACATCCTCGCTTTTGTACTTTTTTCAAGAGACTTCCAAAGTTCTTTTGCCATTTTGATATCCGCATAAACACAGTACAATGAGTCATCAATCCCGTTTAAAAAATAGTTTCTACACAAGAAGTCGGAATGCCTCCAAGCATCTAACGCCACTACCTTCTCCAAGTCAGACTCACCTTCCTCCAAGTGAGGTTGATTCTCGAAGATACATTTGACCAAATTCAACGTTGTCAAGTAAAACAACATCTTTTGTTGCCGGCGTTTGAAATCGTGGCCATTGAATTTACCCAGTTTCTCCCTGTGAGAAGAACCAACCAGAAAGGCGATGTGTATAGCAAGCTACCTATGGCTAAGGAGCTATGGAACGCTTTGGACCACAGATATAAGAGCGAGAATGTCGGTGCAAAGAAATTTGTTGTTGGTCGATTCCTCGATTTCAAAATGGTGGATTCGAAGATGATCTTGGGTCAAGTTGAGGAGATGCAAATGATCTTCAACCAAATTCGAAATGATGGAATGACAGTTAATGGGTCTTTCCATGTGATGTCAATTATCCATTTATTTCCGCCGAATTGGAAGAATTTCAAGAACTACCTTAAGCATAAGTGAAATGAAATGAACTTGGAGCAATTGATCCCCCGTCTCCGGATTGAAGAGGATAATCGGAAGAACGATGGGAAACTCCCAATCGTTAGCGGCGCCAAGGCAAACGTGGTGGAGCATGCTAAATGCTACAAGAACAAGAATAATGGGAAGAGCAAGCTCGGTCCTAATGGAGGCGTTTCCAAACCAAAATTTAATGGAAAATGCTTCAATTGCAATAAAAATGGACGCAAGTCCTCGGATTGCAAGACACCAAGGAAGAAGAAAGACTCTCAAATCAACATGGTGCAAGGTGGGCAAAAGGATGAAGACATATTCCTTGCGGTCGTGGTGACCGATGTCAACCTCGTTGGATCAAAATTCTAAGGAGTGGTTCGTGGTCACCGGATCTACCCGACATATTTGCTCAAACCGGGAGTTATTCACAACTTTTGAACCATCAAACGGTGAGAAGGTGTGGATGGGAAACTCAACCCATCCCGCGGTGGAAGGTGTGTGCAAAGTTGTGATACCTTGAAATTTTGAAATAAAAATAAATAAATAAATAAATGAATAAATAAATAAATCAGATAAGATATATCTGATCAATCAAATGAAAGTAATATCAAAATATTTTATTTTATATTTGGTGTATAAAAATACACACACACTAAATGCAATAGAATTAAACACTTATGTGGCATCGGAAAAATAAAATAAAAATAAAATGGAAATAAATCAGATAAAATATAAGTGACAAAATAAATAAAAAGTAATAGTAAGAATATTATAAATAGTATTATAAACACCTAGATTATTAATAATAGCATCAAAATAATAAATAAAAATATCAAATCATAAAACAATCTCACATGCTAAGATCACCTACCAACTTATGTATATACATTATGTACATATATACATATATATTTACATGTAAAACTCAAAATACATTTAAGTAAATAAATAAAAATAAAATGAAACATCAAGGTCAATAGGAATCAAATCAGGAACCAATACACATGCCATGTTCATATAATTATCACATAAATAAAATAAACCATACTAATTCATTTAACATCGAGAAGGATCCATCCACACCTATAATTACACCCCCTTAGCCATTCCAAACACTCCAAATTGGAGAGATTGAAGCTATATATACATACACACATACACACACACACATCATCTCGCCGGAAAATTTATATCCATATTATTTTACGTATAAAACTTCCTAAAAACGATAGAGGAGAGTCGTGTGAGGTGTGGGATCATCCCATAAAAGTTTCATAGCATTTGGACGTCTCCAAAGCCGCCAGGAGTTCACTGGAGCCACCACACTGGAAAAACGGACCACCACCTACAAAGGCGAAAAAACAGTCAAAAGCCAAACTGAGGTGTGTCTTGTTACCAGAAACATTTACGAACAAACGACATTCAAATCCATCACGTGTAATTCAAGTTATAGCTCGTCGAAGGTTTCTAAGTTCCGGCAAAGTATTTTGGGTCAGATCTTTTGGGTCGGGTCAGTTTAATGGGCCTGTTTGGCCCAGTTTAAGTAAAATATAATAATAAAATAGTAAAGAAGATAAATAAAATCTGGAAAAATATAAATTAAATACCTGATATAAAAATAATATTCGGACCGACCAGAATTGAAAAATAATACTCCCTCCATCCCATATTTATCTTCGTAGTTCGATTTACGATGCTTGACTTACGATAAAGCAACTTGATCCCTGTTCACACTCAGATTATTTTTAGTAAATTAAATTTACATATTCAGAAACTACATTAAATCCGCTACAAAGGCTTATCAAGAAAATTTAAGTTTGATAAAAATTTAATATATAAAGTAAAAGTTTAAGAGTAATTTGAGTTGACCGTGTGAATAGTAACTATGAAGACAATTTTGGGACGGAGGGAGTATTTTAGCTACTTGTAATTGATTTAATTGTAATTGGGCCAAGTTATACATATTTAGCAAATAATTAACTAAATAATGAAAATAATTATGAAATAAATATTGGAGTAAACTATATTAAATATATGACTAACTAGGACATCTGGGACCATTTATAATTAATAAAAATTACGATTAGTATATTTAATTGTAATTAAACAGGTTAATAGATATATTAAATTAAATGAATAAATAAGGGAAACAATTCTAAAATAAATATCTGGACAGCCTAGGTCAAATATACACCCAAAATATACTTATGGACTGTTTTTAATTTTAAAAGTAAATTGTTAAGCTATTTAATTTAATTGGGCCATATAAAACTAGTTAAGTAAGTAAATAAGGAAATTTTGATATTAATGGTGAAATAAATAAATCACTAATATTAAAAACAATATTATGGACTGAAAATTATGTTTCGAATAAAATAAGGAAATTCAAATAAAGTTGGGTTGATTAACATAAAAGAATGACTATATTTGGACTTGATAAATAAATTATTGAATTAGTGAACTAATTAAATTAGTTTGATTAAATAAATAATTATTATGCTTGATTATTATTGATTCAGACTCCATATAAATTAGTAAACTATTTGAACTCATAAAAATTGGTTGATTAATATAAACAAATTAATTAAGTAATGTGTACTTAATAATTTAGTTAATTAACTTTATTGGACTAGTTTAATGAATAATTTAGTTAAATTATAGACTTGGTAATATTGTTGGGTTTTATAGTAAAAATAGAAAATTAAAAAGAAATTATAATTTGATTATTGTCCTTAATTGAATTATATTAATGTAGTTAGCTATATTGATATAATTAAACTTATTTAGTTGATGAAGTTAGTTCAATTAAATTAGTTAATCAAATAAATAAAACTGGAGCATTGAATTAGTTAATGTAATTGGGTTAGTATTAAATAAAGGTTTATTAAATAAATTACATAAGTTAGTTCAAATAAATAAACTATCGAACTGATTAAAGTTGTTATTGAGATTAAATTATCATAAATGATTATTATTTTGAATTATTGCTTACGCCAAATTATTATTAAAAGGTTTATTAAATAAATTACATAAATTATGTAAACTGAATATGGACTAAAATTGGTTATTTAATTCGAAATAATGAAATTATTATGTAGTTAATTTAATTAAACTAGTTAACTAATTAACCAAATAAGTTCAAGTAAATTATTAAGGAGATCAATATGATTAAAGAAAACAATAAGGTTGGACCAGAAATTAACATTTAAATAAGGATTAAGAATCTAACTTAATAGTTATATTTAAAGAAGGAATTATGAAATTAAAATAATTAAAGGTTGGATAGATTGGAAATAACAATAATAATACAATAGTTATTGATTTAGAATTTTGATATATATTAGAAGGAGAATTCAAGTGAAGACCAAGAATGTTATTAAGCAGATTATCGCAATTTAAGTTAAGTTATATGTCAACCAAAAATGTTTTGCCTCGTACTTATATGTATGCAATATTCGAACCATGTGAATTATTTATGATTGATGGGGATTGAATATTTTGAATGTATGAATATTGGTGAATTATTATCTCTTATGGATTATTAAATGTATATTCTTTTTATTAAAGAATATTGGTGGATTGATATTTATTACAAAGGATATTTTTGGAAGTGTGACGAATGATTTTGGGAAAAACTTAAAGTTTTCATAATATATTCTTGCGTCTCGAGAGAAATACGAGGCGTGGGTGGTTAGGACTACTATTACTTTTGGTGAAATGTATTTGGGTCAGCAACCAGTCCGGCAATGACATGATCCGGTAGACATCGCAGGCTTTTATTTGAGGACCAAAGGTCCTTTGGTGGTCGTAGTAGTAGTTACCTAATTTACCCCTGGACAATGACCTTTGTGAGTGGGTGGTAGAAAACATTCTGCCTACTTGGGTTTCTTATTACTCTGAGTGCTTGGAATCCCTTTTAGAGGGTGTGCACACTTAAAGTAGAAATTCAGCTTCCAATTGGTGGTCAGTGGGATCCGGAATTCCGGGATGAGTCATAGATAACAACGACTCATTGGGCTCGAGTAATCTTGAGTTTCGCCCACTCTTAAAAAAATCTAAAGTATTACTTTTGGATGAATTAAAGAATGACATTATCTGTTGAGGAAAATATCTTGAGAAATTAAATCATTTTGGAAATATGAGAGGGTACTTATATATATATATATATATATATATATATATATATATATATATATATATATATATATATATATATATATATATATATATATATACCTATACAAAAACCTATTTTCCAAATTATATTATTTTACGGGTTCGGGTGGAATCTTGCTTAGCTCTAAAGCTAATTTTTGACTCTTTTGTCTTCTTCTCTTTGTTTCATTGTACAAATGATTATGATTATGAAGATTGATGTACTTGCTACCTGAGTGTCCCGCTAGTTACACACATTTGATTAATTATCGTTGTTTAAATTTGTAAATCATAAACTTTGTCCTATGATCTATTTCATTGTTATTTGAACTTATGATGGATAACATGTGCACTCAATCAAGTATAGGGTGAGTGTGGTGGTGACGCACCTGTTTTTCCTTTAAAGATTTCCGATGTACTCTAAATATGTTTTATAATAAAGATGAATTCATTTAAAAATGTGATTTTATTTAGGTGAGGAAAGTGGGTGTGTTACAAGTTGGTATCAGAGCGCTTAGGTTCTCCAAAGGTATTAGAGAACGAGGTAATAGGTCGTAGTGAGAAATTCTGTCACCAAGACGATAAGAGTCTAAGTTAGTTGGTTCTTAATTGAGCCTTTGCGCTCGTCCAGCTAACTGAGAATTTCTCATCGTGCTGAAACTTCGTTGTTCGAACTTCGAAATCCTTGAAGGAAACCTTTGAAATTGTACCTCTGAATGGGAAATTTTCAAATATTTTTAAGGCTAGGAAAAATAATATAGCTAGGAAATGGTCTTTAGGAACGTGGTGAGGACCTTGTAAGTATTTCTTTTCCTTGTATGTATGTGATAATTGTGCTAATTGTGGGCCCATATGAGAAATGGGAACCCCGAATCTTGAAGGGAATGCCTCGTAAGGTGAAATTCCAAAGTGATCAAGGTATGTACAAACATTATGTGCAAAAGTGTTCTTATGTGAACTACGAAACCTATGTATGATTGTATGGTACGAGTTTTATAGAGTTTTTGCAAGTTTCAGTCCCCTAACTATTGTGTCATTGACACTTTTGGTACTCGATTTTTAATTTTTCCAATTTTAGTCCTTGAATTTTGTGCTGGATACACTTTTAGTCCTCGACTTCAAAGTTTTCCACATCTAGTCCCCATAGTATTATCAAATTGACACTTTTAGTCCTTCCACTTTGATTTGGACACAAGAAATTAAGGACTAAAAATGTCATTATTATAATAGTTGAAGGACCAAAATAGTCACATTTATGAAAATCAGAGAACTAGCTATGGAAATTTTCAAAGACGGGTACCAAAAGTGTCTCAAGCACAATAGCCAAGGACTAAAAGTGGAAAAAATCAAACTTGAGTACCAAAAGTGTCAAAGACATAATAGTCGGAGGACTAAAAGTGGCAAAATCTCGGTTTTATATTATCGTGTTGTATAGCCTATGGAATCCTTAGTTGAACCAGGATCCTCAAGAGTAAAATAGGTAAATTCTTACACGAATATATTGTGTCATTAAGATATCATAGCACCGAGAAGAGACTCAAATAATATGCCCACCCGCAACTGGAACAATTCATGCACACATTGGGTGCTACTATACTCCAGAACCATCAAAACCAGAACAACGGAAACGACGCTGCAAAACGACTGGCATCTCGCAACCCACCAAGCTTTCATGGACAAGAAGATCTTAGTATCCTCGAGGATTGGATCCGACTCTTTGACAGAACCTTTGACGCGGTGAGCTGTCCGGAAGAGCAAAGGGTTGACATTGTTGTTTATTACTTACAACAAGAGAGGGATAACTCGTGGGTCTCATCAGGCCAAACCATACGTCAACAACCCAACTTCAATTGGGAAGCTTTCAAAACTGCCATGAGGAAACATTTGTATCATGCACACGTTCAGGCCACCATGCGGTCCATGCATGAGGAATTCATACATTTGAAACAACTGGACATGAGTGTTCAAGAATATCACACTAAATTCCTGGACCTCGCGCCATTTGCGAAAACAATAGTGCCTCATGAAAGCACCAAAGTTGAGAAGTTTATGCGTGGGCTAAACTTTGATACGCAGAAAAACCATCATTGTTTTGGGTTGCCAAACTCTGACTATTGCATATGATAGAGTTCCAGTTCACTATCGAGTTCAGCAGTTACAAAGAGAGAGAAACCAGAAAATGAAGAGGGATGGAAATGAGGAGAGAGGTCGGGGAGAAAAGAGGTTTAGAGCGAACCCACCTACAGAGCAACAATAAGGTAGGAAGAGAAGATATGACCAAGGTGGAAGAAATTTCCATGGTCGAAACCAACAAAATGATCAGAGAGCTGGTCCGAGAGATAGGCACCTCTACTACAAGAAATGTGGGAGAGATCACGCAGGGCTTAACTACGATGGGAGCCTAACCAAGTGCTTCAATTGCGGGAAGCTAGGACACCGAGCTTTCGAGTGTCTCTCAAAGATCAATGGGGCACCATTGAACCAGGTGCAATATCATGGAAGGAGGCCAGATGCAAACCGAATCGTGCCAAATGGCGGGCAAAACAACAACAACAATGCCGCAGCCACCAACAGCAACCACAACCCTCGAGGAGGGAGGGAGAATAATCGTGGCCACGACAATGGCGGGAACATGGCAATGACGCAAATAACGGACACCGTCCGACCCAAGGGCGAGTTTTGGTGATGAACCAAGCCCAAGCCAATGCCAATAATGTGGTCTTGGGTACATTCCTTGTAAATTATGAGCCTGCTTATGTTCTATTATATTCTGGTGCTTCTCACAGTTTCATATCTTCTAGTTCCGTTAAGAAATTGAATATTAAACCAACGGCTAGAATAGACTTGAATGTAAGAATTGTCTCAAATAAATTTGTAACTTGTGGAAATGTATACTCCAACATTTTTGTACTCATATCTGAGTCCAACCTACTTGGAGATCTAATCCAATTTGACTTAGAAGATATAGAAATAGTACTGAGCATGGATTGGTTGGGGAAGTACAAAGCCAGGATCCTCTGTGATGACCAGAAGGCTATCTTGAAGGGTCCAAATGGGAATCGAATATCTTATGAAGCAATCACATCCAAGCCTAGTATGAAGCCGATGACTATGCAACAATTAACACAACATATTCGAAAGGGGTATGAAACTTACTTGTGCTTGATGAATGATGTGAATACAGAGGAGCCAAACATTGACCAAAATGTTGTAGACAATAAACTTATGGACGTATTTCTGAAAGAGATTCTAGGAATGCCGCCCGAGAGAGAAGTTGATTTCTCAATCGAGTTGATGTCCAGAACTGCACTAATTTCAAAAGCACCTTACCGGATGGCACCAAAAGAAATGGAGGAGCTGAAGGAGCAACTGGAGGAGCTGTTCGAGAAGGGGTACTCTGGTCTTATTTGTCAAAAAGAAAGATTGGAGTCTAAGGCTATGCATTGATTACCGAGAGTTGAATAAAGCAACTATCAAGAACAAGTATCCATTACCTCGGATTGACGACTTTTTTGATCAATTAAAAAGGGCTAGCACGTTCTCTAAGATAGATTTGCGCTCTGTCTATCATCAAGTGAGAATAGCGAAGAAAGATGTACCAAAGACAGCATTCCGCACGAGGTATGGACACTAAGAGTTCACTGTGATGTCGTTTGGTTTAACCAATGCACCAGCGGTATTCATGGACCTAATGAACCGTGTATTCAGGCCTTATCTTGATACCTTTGTAGTGCTATTCATTGATGATATCCTTGTTTATTCAAAAACCCTAGAGGATAATGAGAAACACTTGAGACTCACGTTGCCAACTTTGAGAGAGAACCAGTTCTATCCCAAACTCACAAAGTGCAATTTTTGGCAGGATCGAGTAGCGTTCTTAGGTCACATCATCACCCAAGAGGGCATATCCGTAGATCCATCCAAGATTGAAGCGGCGGTGATTGAGTGGCGTGCACCTACCTCGGTCACATATGTAAGAAGTTTTTTGGGATTAACCGGTTACTATCGGAGTTAAAGATTTCTCAAAGATAACAAGACCGTTAACCAACCTGACGAAGAAGACAACCGAGTTCCATTGGAATGAAGATTGCGAAGCAACATTTCAGGAGTTGAAGAAAAGACTCACAATTGCGTCGGTCTTGACATTACCGTCAGGGACAGAGGGGTTCGATATCTACAACGATGCATCTAAGAAGGGATTGGGGTGTGTGCTCATGCAAAATAGGAAAGTGGTGGCTTATGCATCAAGACAATTGAAGGTGCATAAAGTCAACTATCCTACTCACGACTTGGAGTTAGTTGCAGTAGCGTTTGCTCTGAAGACCTGGAGACTTACCTATACGGAGCACATTGTAAGATATACACAGACCACAAAATCTTTAAGTACACATTCACTCAAAAAGAGCTTAACATGAGGCAAAGAAGATGGCTCGAACTTATAAGTGATTACGACCTAGAAATCCAATACCACGGGGGAAAAGCTAATGTGGTGGCGGATGCTTTTGAGCCAGAAATCTGAGCACTCATGCCGAGAAACGTGGATATTACCAGAAGAACTATTTTGAGACTTCCAAAGCTTGAACTTGGAAGTAAAGCAATATAGCGGAGTAGATAATGAAATACAGTTATGTGCTATGACCGTTACACCATCTATCTTTGAGGAGATCAAGAATGGACAACCGGGATATGTGAAGCTTGAGAGAATCAAGGAAGGAATGAAAGATGGGGTCAACGGACCATTCAAGACACATGAAGATGGGAGCATTTGATACAAAGGAAGGTAGTGTGTTCCGCTGAAGTGTGCAGATATTAAAAGACAAATCATGGAGGAGGGACACAACACGCCCTACTCGGTACATCTTGGGGGAGACAAACTATACGAAGACCTCAAAAAGAACTTTTAGTGGCCGGGAATGAAGAGAGAAGCAGCTGAATTTGTATCCCGGTGTATGAATTACCAAAAGGTCAAAGCGGAGAGATGCAAACCCAAAGGACTCATGCAACCCTTGGAAGTATCTCAATGGAAGTGGGATTCCATCTCCATGGATTTTGTTGGAGGGTTACACTTAACTAAATCCAGAAAAGATAAGATTTGAGTAATCGTTGACCGATTAACCAAAACTGCACGATTCATTCCCATGAATCAAACTTGGAGCATGGATAAGCTGGCCAAAGCCTGTGTAAAATATGTGGTCAAACACCACGGAGTACCTGAAGACATCGTATCGGACCGAGATTCACGATTCTTATCTGAATTCTGGAAGGAATTACAAACTGCTATGGGGACAAAATTGAAGTTAAGTACCGCTTTCCATCCAACCACGGATGGACAGATTGAAAGAACGATCCAAACATTAGAAGGCATGTTGAGGGCATGTGTTCTTGATTTGCAAGGATCATGGGATGAACACCTAGACTTAATAGAGTTTTTGTACAATAACATTTACCGTGCTATCATCATCATGGCCCCGTACGAAGCTCTATACGGTTAAAAGTGTAGAAGTTCATTATGTTGCGGTGACATGGTCGATCAAGTGGTTCTACGAG
Source organism: Cuscuta europaea (assembly GCA_945859875.1). NCBI lineage: Eukaryota > Viridiplantae > Streptophyta > Magnoliopsida > Solanales > Convolvulaceae > Cuscuta > Cuscuta europaea. The sequence goes on from CAMAPE010000002.1 coordinate 8,700,093, forward strand.
TCTACGACCACAATACTTTCAAGATACCATAGAGAAAGTCAAAGTCATCCAAGAGAGGATGAAGGTTGCCTAAGACCAACAGAAGTCATATGCCGATCTTGGGAGAAAACTAGCTGAATTCGAGCTAAGGGAGAAAGTTCTAATCAAAGTCTTTCCTACAAGGGGAGTAATGAGGTTTGGGAAGAAAGGGAAACTAAGCACGAGGTTCATCGGATCGTACGGCATCCTAGAGAACGTGGGAAAAGTGGCATATCGATTAGCTCTACCCACAGAGTTGGATAAGGTAACAAACAGTTTTAAAACCATATACTTTTCAACGATTAGAATCCATCCTTAACATACGGACTTGTGATAGGTACATAACATCTTTGGGTAGTAGTATATTACAATTAAAGAAGTATGTTTGAGATGAGTCACATATGATCAACCTGAAGGTAAGAACCTTAATTTAACATAATCAAAATGCAAATTAGAAATAGTACAAGTTAACCGTCATTTTATTAGGTAATTGAGATTGATGGGTCATTATCCTACCAGGAGAAACCCGTAAAGATTCTCGATACTAAGACCCGAGAAACGAGGAGGAAAGTCGTTAAGATGGTGAAAGTACTTTGGTGAAACCATTTGAATGAAAATGAGACATGGGAGGCAGAGGAGGATATGCGCAAATAGTATCCCGAACTATTTAACTAAGGTATATGTCGAGTTCCGAGGACGTAACTTCTCTTGTAGGGGGGTAGGTTATAATATCTTGTAGAATTGCAATGATTTATTTTTCATCTTAGTTTATGCTTCGAGGACGAAGCATTCTTTAAGGAAGGTAGAATGTGATACCTTGAAAATTTGAAATAAAAATAAATAAATAAATGAATCAGATGAGATATATCTGATAAATCAAATGAAAGTAATGTCAAATTATTTTGTATTATACTTGGTGTATAAAAATACACACACTACATGCAATTCAATTAAACACTTATGTGGCATCAAAAAAAATAAAATAAAATAAAATGGAAATAAATCAGATAAAATATAGGTGACGGAATAAATAAAAAATAATAGTAAGAATATCATAAATAGTAGTATAAACACCTAGATTACTAATAATAGCATCAAAATAATATATGAAAATATCATATCGTAAAACAATCTCACATGCTAAGATCACCTACCAAATTATGTATATACATTATGTACATATATACATATATATTTATATGTAAAACTCAAAATACATTTAAGTAAATAAAATAAAAATAAAATGAAACATCAATATCAATAGGAATCAAACGAGGAACCAATACACATGCCATGTTCATCAACTATCAACCTATCATTATGTATATACATTATTATTTTCATGATTTTTTATTGTTATACATGATGGGGTTATGGGACCAGGCCCAGAGCCTAATCGGCCCAGGCCCCGAACTTGGACCAGCGGGCCCAAGCCCAGCAACCCAGAGCTCGAGTCAGCCCAACCAATCAGGGCAAACAAGGAGCGGAAGCCAAAGAGAGTCTGTCGACCAGCCCAGCGGGGAGCCTGCCTTCCAGCCCAGTGGGGAGCCTGCCTTCCAGCCCAGTGGGGAGCCTGCCGACCACCAGCCCAGCTCGGAGCCTGCGGTCCAGCCCAACTGGGAGCCTGCGGTCCAGCCTACCCGGGAGCCTGCCTTCCAGCTTAGTGGGGAGCCTGCCTTCCAGCCCGGTGGGGAGCCTGCCTTCCAGCCTAGCCAGGAGCCTGCCGACCACCAGTCCAGCTGGGAGCTTGCGGTCCAGCCCAACTGGGAGCCTGCGGTCCAGCCTACCCGGGAGCCTGCCTTCCAGCTTACCCGGGAGCCTGCCTCCAGCCCGGTCAGAAGCCTTCCTCCAGCCTAGCGGGAAGCCCACCGTCCAGTCCAACAGGAGGGAGCTCAAGCGTCCAGCCTGCCAGCCAGGCTGACCTACCAGCCAGGAAGAGTAACGGCCAACAATCAATGCACGACTTAATTATGTGTTTAATTCCGTATTAATGTTGTAATTAATTTAGTCATTATTATGTTCGGCAGTTACCATTTGTAATCGCCTATAAAAGGCAATTCAAATTTCAAATACAGATATGCTATTTCTGGCTAACTTTCCATATTCGTACTTTCCTAATTCTTGCTTGAGTGTCGTACGTAGCTTTCCTAAAAGCCTATGAGCGTCCTATTTTGGACTAACATTGGTGCTTTCATCGAGAGTCTCTATTGTCTCTCACATAACTTGAGTAGGAATCACATAGGAAGATGGCCGGAATCTCGTCTCGACGTGACCATGTCTCATTCCACACCGAGGAGTCCGCCCGGTCTGGCCACCAGCGTGCCCTCGACAACCATGCACAAGGCAGGAGGGCGGCGCGCCAAGGCGACCTTCGGAACCAATTATCAGGCCACGGCAACCTAAGGGCGACGCTCAACCACACCCAAGGTGAGCGCTCAGTCCGCAGCCGGCGGGCGGGGGGGGGGGGGGGGGGGGGAGGCCGACGTCATGCTCCGCGCATGGACCCAACTCGACTCAATGCCGGGGTGGAAGCCTTACAGGAGGCAACTCGGGTTCTGGGGACCTTGGCTCAAAATTTCCAACAGACGGTGTCTCGCGGAAATGTGGATGAGCGTGCCCGTCAACAGACGCCAGCGGATGTGGAGGTGTCCTCCAGGCGGTGTGATGAACGACGCTCTGGATCCAACCAAAACAGGGGGGAAGAAGTCTCCCAGCAGCCTAGCCGACCCCATCGGCAGACGGGGAGTGGCGCCCAGCAGAGGCGTCCAACGCAGATGGAAGGAGGCGAGCCCTCTCGCCACTCTCACCGGGCGAGCAGTCGGACTCTCCACGGAGAGGCAAAACGTGGGTCCCGACCTCACGTGCACGGACGACTTGGAGGTGCCACCGGACATGCCCAGCCCCGCGCTGGAGCTGTCCGGGGGAACCCACCGCCGGCCGAGGTGGAAGATCTACGACAACGCCTTGAAAAGTTGAGAAGGAGGGTCGTCGGGGGGGAGCCCTACACGGCCGACCTCCGGATACCTGAACCCTTCACCCGGGCGGTCATGGATGCGCCATTGTCGAGGGGCTACAAGCCCTGCGCCATTGAAGCATACAAAGGCGCTTCTGACCCCTAGCATCATGTATCTCGGTACCTTTCCTACATGGTCATGATGGGGTACGAGAACGCCATCCGATGTTGCGGTTTCTCCGCCACTTTGGATGGCCCGGCTCGTGAATGGTATGACTCTCTACCCGACGGGAGTATCACGAATTTCCGTGAGTTGGCTCAGCGCTTTCTCTTGAGGTTCGTGAGCTCCTGAGACGTCAAGAAAAACTTCAGCCACCTGTTCGGCCTAAAACAGGGGAAGAAGGAATCATTGTCGACCTTCCTAACGAGGTGGAGGGCCGAGTCAGACAAGGTTCAGGGCCTTGATGACAGGACCGGGGTGGCCATGCTCACAAACTCTATCCGATCGGGCGAGCTTTACAAGGATTTCGTCAGAAGTCCCCCTACCTCGTACGAGGAGGCGCTCGGCCATGCCGACCGGCAAGCCGAGGCGGAGGACGCCTTGCAGAGGAAAACAGATGAGGAAGAAGGTGCAAAAGAAGAAAAGAAGAAGGAAGGCGGTTCGGGTTATGAGAAAGCTGACGGCAAAGCTAGCAACAAAAACAATAAGTACAAAGGTAACAAAAGTAGAGGCAAGGGTAAGGTGGACGTCCCGAGCGGACCGCTACAGCCCGTCAAGAAATTGACTCCACTTGCTCAGCCGGTCGGGGCCATCCTCGACTACGCGGAGGAGCAAGGTTTAGTCGACTTTCCATAGGAGTGTGATGTGGTGACTGCCAAGCGTAACCACGACCAATATTGTCGATTCCATCGGAGAGCAGGGCATGATACAGATGATTGCGTCATTCTCCGGCGGCAAATTGAAGAACTCATCCAGAAAGGGTACCCGGGCCAATTCGTTGGCAAACAAGGAGGCATCCCGCAGAAGAGGAGCCTGACGTGGCAGCGGTCCGACCAAGCTACCACGTCAAAGGAGACACCGCCTGCCAAGAAGCGGGAGCTTGGCGCCTTCTCCGAGGAAGACGATGCCGACCTAGGGAACGGCCCCCGGAAGTACCATCGATGTTCATTCATATTCGGGGGACCCCAGGGAGGCGACACCTCTGGAGAGCAGAAGCAGTGGGCCCGAGCCCTATACGTCGGGGAGATAACCAGGGCTCCCGCCGACAAGAGGGTGAAGAGGGACCCCATCTTCTTCACCGACGCAGATTTGCCATTGATGCCTCCGCCGCACAGGGATGCCTTGGTCATCAAGGTCGAAATCAACAACACGATCGTCCACAGAGTCCTGGTGGACAATGGGAGCTCCGTTAACATCATGTACTATGACACCTTCTAAGGTCTCGGGCTGGACCGAAAAGACTTGATCCCGGTGAGAACCCAACTCTCGGGCTTCACCGGGGACTCCATTACGTCGGAGGGCAGCATAGTCCTCCCCGTGATGGTGGGCTCTGAGCCCTGCGTATCCAAGTTAGACGTCGAGTTTATCATCGTACGCCTAACTTGTGCGCATAAGATCATCATGGGAAGGTCGTCCCTGGAAGACCTCAAATGTGTGATATCCCAGGAGCACCTATGCATGAAGTTTCCCACTCCGAATGGCGTCGGAGTTGCCAGGGGAGATCAGCGAATGGCGAGGAGCTGCTATCTGAAAGCTTGCAAACAAATCGGTCAAAAGACTTGAGGGTCCACACTATCAACAGCAAAGCCATGAAGTATGAGGAGGGTCAGCTCCGCGCTGAACCCACTTCAGAAGGGAGGAGATCCAGATTGACCCCGAGAGGCCGGAGCGGAAGGTCAAGATCGGGACCGGGCTCCCGGCCGGCTTGAGGGAGAAGATTATCCAGGTACTTATCCTTTTTAGCGTTGTCTTCGCGTGGGGACCGGAGGACATGCCTGGCCTTGACCGAAGCATCACTGTCCATCGGCTGGCGGTCAATCCAACGGCGAAGCCCATCCAGCAGAAAAGAAGACACCTCTCAATCGAGAGGAGGGAATTCGTGAAGAAGGAGGTCAACATGCTCCTGAGTATCAAGCATATCCGGGAGGTCTTGTACCCGGTCTGGCTGGAAAACGTGGTCCTGGCCCCGAAGCCACCAACCTGGAGGATGTGTGTTGATTACACCGATCTCAACAAGGCATGTCCGATGGATCCATTCCCATTGCCTAACATCGACCAACTAGTCGATGGGACGCCGGATGTGAGCTCCTTAGCTTCATGGACGCTTTTCGAGGATACCATCAGATTTTCATGCATGAAGAAGATGCGGAGAAGACCTCGTTCGTCACCCCAGAGGGGATTTTTTGTTATCTTGTCATGGCCTTCGGGCTGAAGAACTCTGGGGCGACGTACACGAGGATGGTGGCCAAGGTATTCCGGAAGGTGCTCGGAAGGAACATGGAGGCGTATGTTGACGACATGATCGTCAAGAGCACCCGGGCGTCCGATCATGCAGATGATTTGGCAGAGATCTTCGGGGTCATGAAGGCAATCCGTCTGCGCCTGAACCCGAAGAAATGTACCTTTGCCGTCCAAGGAGGCAAGTTCCTGGGGTACATGGTCACACGGAGGGGGATTGAGCCAAATCCTGAGAAGGTAAGGGCAATACTTGACATGGAACCCCCGAGGTCGGTGAAAGAAGTCATGATTCTCACCGGCCGGCTAGCAGCCCTTGGACGCTTCATGTCCAAGTCCGCCGAGAAGTCCCTACCCTTCCCCCAGGTCCTAAAGAAACAAAATGGTCTCGTCTGGAATGATGAGTGTCAGCGAGCCTTCGACGACCTGAAGAAGTACCTCCTCTCTGAGCCTTTACTCAGCAAGCCGGAGAGGGGGGGGGGGGGAGATGTTAATCCTTTATCTTGGGGTTTCCCAAGGCGCAATCAGTTCTGTGCTGGTTCGCGAGGAGGAAGGCGTTCAACGTCCCGTCTACTATGTAAGCAAGACCCTCCAGAATGCTGAGCTCCAGTACACCCCGCTCGAGAAGACAATATATGTCGCCTACATCACTGCCAAGAAGTTGACACACTACTTCCAAGCGCACCCGATCAGAATCCTGTCGGACCAACCCCTAGGTGCCGCTCTGAGGGCGCCCGGCACAACCCGGGTAGTGAAGTGGTCGATGCTCCTCAACCAATATGAGGTTGACTTCCAGCCTCGGACGTCCATCAAAGGCCAGGCTCTGGCTGATTTCATTGTGGAATGCACGGCCCGAGAAGTGGCAGATAGGCAACAAGAGAGCAATGAACAATGGTGGACTCTAGCGACTGATGGGTCGGCATGAGCCAAGGGATGCGGGGGCGGAATCGTCCTCATCTCACCCGAGGGATTCCGAGCCTACTATGCCTACCAATATCTTTTCAAAGTCTCCAACAATGAGGTGGAGAACGAGGCCCTACTGTCTGGGCCACGATTGGCAGCCGCCATGGGAGCAGAGTGGATAACGGTGAAATGTGACTCCCGCCTGGTGGTTTCCCAGGTCAAAGGTGAGTTCGAAGCGAAGGAAGAAAGAATGATGAAGTATCGAGATGCTGTTCGGGAGTTGCTCGGGTTGTTCAAGCAAGCAGAGTTGATCTGCATCCCGAGAAATCAAAACTCCGATGCAGACCTCCTCTCAAAGCTATCCCAAGGGTTACCTAAACATATATCGAGAATTGCACGCATTGAGGAGATGACGACCTCAAGCATATCAGCCTCACCGTCCATTGACGTCGTTCCCCTGCAACCATTCGCCTGGTGTTGGGTGGATGACCTCCTGCGCTACATAGCCGACGGGACGCTCCCCGATAAAGAAGAGGAGGCAAGGTTATTCCGGTGACGAGCTCCGGGCTACGCCGTCTTGGATGGGAAGCTGTACAAGAGGTCCTACAATGGGACCTTGCTAAAGTGTTTACGCCCACATGAGGCGGAAATGATCGTCTCTGAACTCCATGGGGGCGTATGCTCCGCCCATCAGGGGGCAGGCACGTTAGCTAGGAAGGTCGTCCTCCAGGGGTACTTTTGGCCAACAATAATGAAGGATTGCGCTCACTATGCAAGGAAATGCGAGACATACCAGAAGTTCCATAAGAGCCCCGGCCGACCAGCAACGATGTACACACCGATCAGCACCGCCCTTCCATTCACAAGATGGGGTGTCGACTTGGTCGGTCCCTTACCAACCGGATCGGGAAACTGGAAGTTTGTCATCGTCGCGGTTGACTACTTTACGAAGTGGGTTGAGGCCGAGCCGCTTTCCAGCATCACACATCTCCAATGTAAGAAGTTCATATGGAAGAATATTTTCTGCCGGTTTGGGGTTCCCCTCCAAATAATCTCCGACAACGGAAGGCAGTTTGACTGCGAAGCCTTCCGGCAATTCTGTGCAGAGTGGGGCGTAGAATCAAGCCGAGTTGCAGTCTGCTACCCCAGGCAAATGGACAGGTGGAGAACACCAACCGGACGATCGTCGATGGATTGCAAAAGAAGTTGGAGGCCCTCGGGACTGCCTGGGTGGAGGAGTTGAACAATATACTCTGGACCTTCAGAACAACCCCAAGGAAGGCAACATGAGAAACCCCCTTTGCCTTGTGTTATGGCTTTGAGGCGAGGGCATCGTTCGAGGCCGTCGTTCCCATCCGGCGAGTGGATGAGTTTGAACCAGCCAGCAATGAGGAGAGGCTCTGATACGTTCGTAATTTCCATATTTATGTTTATGTTTTTAATTAGTTTTGCTTGAATTTTACTTTGGAAATTACACACTTTTGGTGTAATAGATTAGATTGTTAAATTCTTGTAAATAGGTTAGATTAGATATATTCTGAGCTTAAACAGGTTTTGGTCACTCAAAGTACAGTTGGTGAACCCAAAAATTGAAGAGAAGGTGCAAAAGTTCAAAGACAAAAGAAGATCCTGAATTTTGGTCTATACTCGATCGAGTATTAGCTATACTCGATCGGGTATTAGGTTGGAACTTCAAATCGGATCAGATCCGAAGACAAGGGAACATGCAGGGAAGATTTTGGCCACGATTTTATGTCTATACCCGATCGGGTAGACCGACATACCCGATCGGGTATGCCTTTGAATTGCAAACGAAGATCGGTCGAGTATGGCCCGAATACCACTTTCTAAGCATACTCGACCGGGTATTCATATATACTCGATCGGGTATACTCTTAGAAAATAGCCTGAAACCGGTCGAGTATGCCTCGGATCGAGTGTTACAGACGTACTCGATCGGGTACCATGTACATACCCGATCGAGTACCCGAATCCCAACCCAAAAACCTATAAATACACCTCCTTTCCTTCACAAAAAGATATCCAATCCCTTGTACATCTAAGCTCAGTATAGAATAAGTTCTTTCTTTATATTTTTTCATCATGTTTAGTCTCCAAATGAGGAGCTAAACTCTTCCATCTTGGTTTTGCTACTTTGAAGCTTAATGAATTTGTAAGTTGTGAGTTATTTTCTTTAATCTTCTTCCTTGAATATTAATTCTTTCTTTCAAAATACTATCTCTATATCAAAGTTGGGGAGTGTTACTAAGATGACAATTAGTTAACATCTTGACATTGGTTATAGTAATAGCTATTTCTTCCTCTATGATAATATTGGGGAGTGTTACTAAGATGACAATTAGTTAACATCTTGATATTAATCATAGTAGGATTCATATATTTTAATATTCTTCCTTGAGTATTAATTAATTCCTATTCATATTTCATGTTAATATCTTAAACATTACTTAAAGTATCAACTAGTATTGTTTCTCATATTAATTATTACTAGAATCAATCGGTTAATACGCTTGTTATTAATCCGGTTCTTTCAACGGTAGTAAACTTGGAATATTAATGCATGCATCTCATGGTTAATATGCCAAGGGGAATTAATTATATTGATTAAACCAATAAACCGCTTGTGTTGAGGTTATCAATCTCAATCGTTTTCATCTTAAGTTTATTGCTACTATCAAGTTAATATATGGCGCTTGTTCTATATTGACTCGATAGTAAGTTTTATTAATGAACGCATCTCGTTATTAATAACTACCCTCGATGAACTGGATATACTCCTCGATTGAGTATTCGAGAGGAAGATAGTTAAAGATATAACCGGGATCGACGAACATTTCATTAAGTGGATAAAAGCAAAACCAAGTCCCCATCTCATTGAATTAAACTCACATAGGTCGTTTATCTTAGTGTTATTAAACCAAACTGTTGGGAATATTTTATGGTGTTCAATCTAGTTAGTTATCTTTGTATTTATGTAGTTATTAATTAAAAGTGTAAAACGGGCCACAAATGTGTATCAGCCCGTGGGCTTCCTTGTAACCCGTAAGTTAGCCAACTTCTCCTATAAAAGGAGGCTAACTTACAGGAACCTAACTAATCGTGAGAGGCTTAGAGTTCAGAGGCGTAAAGATAGAGAGAAATTAGGTTTGCCGCTGCTCTCCTTCTCCAGGGAGAGCAGCGGACAGTTCATACGGTATACCAGATTTCGGTTTCAATCTTGTCGATTTCTTTCTATCTGCTTCTTTATCATTATTATGGTTGTATGATTGTTAGTATTTTGGGACTAACATTTGGTATCAGAGCCGAGGCGTGAAACAGGTTGGATCTGTCTGCGATTTTTGGATTTAACGAAGAACTGCTCTGTTCTTTCTTCAGATTTTCTATATGTAGAGATTTGCTCCTGTAATCTCGTTTGTGAACGAAATTTTGTAAAAATCATACTGTTGGATTCGCCTTTCAAAACCGATCCAGCAGCATACCTCTTTTTTCGTTTTCTGCAATTTTTGTTTTTCGAAGATCTCTACATTGAGATCTCGAAATCCTCTTTTTTCACTGCTGCAGAAACGTTTTTGGCTTGAAACTGGTACAGGAGAATCTCGACTTTCAGGGCTATTCAGAACAGGTTTCAGATTTTCAAAAATCAATGTTTTCGTTTTGCAGGATCTCGACATTTAGGGACTCGATTTCTTCTTCTCGACATTTGAGATCTCGAGATTTGCATCTCGACATCTTGATCTCGAGATTTGCATCTCGACATCTTGATCTCGAGATTTGCATCTCGACATCTTGATCTCGAGATTTGAATCTCGAAATCTTGATCTCGAGATTTGCATCTCGACATCTTGATCTCGAGATTTGAATCTCGAAATCAAGATCTCGAGATTTGAATCTCGAAATCAAGATCTTGAGATTTGGAATTTCGAGTTTAGGAATTTCGAGTTTTGGGATTTCGACATTTGGGATCTCGATGTTTTGGATCTCGACATTCTGAAGATTTCGAGATTTTCAAAATTTCTCGATGTTTTGAATCTTTCAAAGTTTGCAGTTTCTTGGAACTCATAATTCGATTCTTGACATCCTTTGCAGTTCATCGAAGCTTTACATTATAAGGATCTCTAAATGATTCCCTGCTTATATATGTTTCATGAGTTTTCGATGTTCTGATGTTTTTCAAACAACAAGTTTTCGAGATTATGAGGTTTTCGAAACTCCAAAGTTTTCGATGTTCAAACATTTTGAAATTCTGCAGATTTCGATATTCTGAGGTTTGTTTTGCAGGTGGATTTGGCCATTATTCTTCGAGGCAATCTCTAGAATTTTGTTTAAAATCCACCTGCTCTCGACATTCAACATCGAGCACCTCATCTTCGAAGAAATTCCTCAAAAACTCAAAATTAGAGATTTTCTGCGACACCGCACTGTTTTGGCCATAACCTTTGACTCGGTGATCCGATTTGAGCAAACTTTTTTTTGTTGGAAAGCTAACGAGAAGATCTACATTAATTCTCGGGCTACGCCCCAGAACCCATACTCACGCGCCATCACTCGCAGTCTTTGAGGGTCAAAACGTTAGTTTTCCGACAAACTTTGTAAATCACCATTGTCCAGGTCAAAACTTAGGTAAATCTGTTCAAATTCTTTCAAAGTCCACCCTGAGGTCAAATCTTTTCTAAACTTCAATGTAAAGGTCCAAAAGTCGTAGATAATTCAATCAACCTCGCGTCAACGGTCATCTTACAACAATCAACAATCAACTGCCGAAGCCTCCCCTGACTCATCAACATTATGTGATCATCAATATGCTGAAATTCTACATGGTGAGCTCAGGGAAACCGTCATGTGTGGTACATCTTCAGATTGCTCCACACACATGGCAGGTATGACAAGCTGTGAGCAATCAATCCTTGCACATTCTGAGGGGGAGTTTCAGTTTTCTCCTCCTGGCGCCTTACACCGACAAAGCAAGGAATCTCTCAAAGGATGCAACATTTTAGGGGGAGTGTTCAATGTTATCCTTCCCGGTGCCTAACAATGACAAAGCATACCGAGTGCTCCAGTTGAGGGGGAGTACAGAGAGAAAATGAAGAAAGTAATGAGAGAACATGTCCCTATGGCTTAGTAAACCCAACTAAGCCTACCCAGGGGACAAAGCCGAGCGTAAGTGCGTAAGTGAGCGAGTGAGTGAGTGAACATTATGAGCATTAGGAAGCAGAAGGCTCGAGTGAGAAGGAAACAATTATCAATGATGAGTCTGCTACCTCAATTGCCTGCTATGAATTGACCATTTGCTCCTAGCCACTAAAATACTCTGGACTATCCCCATAGGTTCAGGATTGAATTTATTCAGATCCCGGGTAGAAGTCGCTGCATTTTGTCCAAACGGCGCATGCACAACCCTACCCTAGACCACTCACTTGTCTCCCAACAGACAGGTGTTTAATCATAGTTCACGGGGAACCGCATCTCTCATTACTGTCTCCTTCCGAGGCAAGTAATACTGACTACAGTGGCCTCAGCCCCATGCCACTGAATTTTCATTGATCACGTCGTGTCTAGTTACTCACTTCCCAAATGTTTTGAAATTTTCTAGGACACAAACACATTTTAGAGTCAGTTGCTAGTCTTCAAGACTTGCGAGAACTTCCATAGGGCTCATCTATTACAGATGAAGACCAATAATTGGAAGGAAGTCCTGCTGTTGCAACATAAGAATCACCAACATTTTCAGGCCATTGCTAAAGAGTTTATCTCTATAGTGATGATAACGGGTGTCTTCACGACCCCGGGGGGCTACATTATCTTCTTTACATTCTGCTTGTTTTCCTGTTTTTATTTCCGCAGAATAAAAGAATAAAAGCATGACGTCCCGATTCATCGGATCGTCATGAGGGGGAGAGTGGTCCACATGCTGTTAACACTGAACAAATCATTCTGGGACACTTCACTCCTCCATCACAAAATTCAACACCCTCTCTACTATCTCCGCAACTCAAATCAAATGGTCAGCTACACTCACAAATCAACCATCATTATGTTCCGCTGTGCCACTGACAAGTTCTCCTCAAATGCATTCATTTGAGATAGTAAAAAAGACTACATTGTGGAGGAGACAGCGGTCAAATACTCGTGTCCTGAAGATGAATTCCATGGGCGTCTCCTATTCTCCAAAGAACATTCATTCTAGAGGCGTCACAAGACTTCATCCAAGCTGATCAAGAGCAACTTCTGGAAGGCAAGGACTACATGCAAGATACTGAAGGTCCCTCAACCCCCGGCATCAAAGATCAAATTGTCAAGAATACATCAAAGGGGAGATTGCAAGGATTTCTTCAGATAGCCTTCCTGAGAAGTCAAGTTCAAAGACAAAGGAAGCTCAATAACAACAAAGACAAAGATATTTGCGTTGCAATGCTGATTCAACACGATTGATCACCAAGGGGGAGATTGTTGGGAATATTTTATGCTGTTCAATCTAGTTAGTTATCTTTGTATTTATGTAGTTATTAATTAAAAGTGTAAAACGGGCCACAAATGTGTATCAGCCCGTGGGCTTCCTTGTAATCCGTAAGTTAGCCAACTTCTCCTATAAAAGGAGGCTAACTTACGGGAACCTAACTAATCGTGAGAGGCTTAGAGTTCAGAGGCGTAAAGATAGAGAGAAATTAGGTTTGCCGCTGCTCTCCTTCTCCAGGGAGAGCAGCGGACAGTTCATACGGTATACCAGATTTCGGTTTCAATCTTGTCGATTTCTTTCTATCTGCTTCTTTATCATTGTTATGGTTGTATGATTGTTAGTATTTTGGGACTAACACAAACAAATCTAAACCCCCCTTGTTAGTATTTATATAAAAGAAAAGTATTCATTTCCCTGTGGATACGAACCTTACTACACTATACTACGTATTGGTGTCGTATTGATTAATTATTTTGAGTGCACCTAACGACGAGTGCACGTCAAATTTGGCGCCGTTGCCGGGGAAAGGCAATTAATTTTTCTTTTATTTCATATCAAGAAAAATAAAAAAAAAATATTAAATAAAAATATAAAGAGTTCTTATTTCTTCTATTTCTGAGCTTAGTGTAGTTTATGGTTAAATATCGCTCCATAAACAAAATCACATATCAAACAAACCCAGAAATAGAACAAACTTTCGAGCGGTTGAAAAGTAAATTTTCTGATACCGACTCGGAGGAATCATCTATCAGAGATTCATCCAGCGCTAGTTCTCATTCTAGCGAGACCAAAGAGTCAATAACCATGGCTCTTGAGACAAGAACACTACGGGAGCTCACTGCTCCAAATCTCAATCAACAACCACTATGCATTACCTTCCCTACACTCGATGAAGGTAATACATTTGAGCTAAAATCTGGGCTCATACATCTACTGCCATCCTTTCATGGCCTAAGGGGCGAGGACCCCAACAAACATCTCTCGGAATTCCATATTGTATGCACAAGCATGTGCCCCAATGGAGTCACCGAGGAACAAATCAAGTTGAGGGATTTTACATTCTCCCTCAAAGACACTGCAAAGGATTGGCTATTCTATCTTCCTTCGGGAAGTATAGACACATGGGCAGCAATGAAAAAATGCTTCTTGGATAGGTACTATCCCGCCTCAATCTCATCTTCTTTAAAAAAACAAATAAGCAACATTGAGCAAAAAGAAGATGAAACATTGTATGAATATTGGGAGCGCTTCAAAAAGTTGTGTGCTAGTTGCCCATATCATGGGTACACCGAGCAAGACCTCATCCTCTATTTTTATGATGGTCTTGCGGATCAAGATAGGCGCATGGTGAATGCGGCATGTGGAGGGGGAATTGTTAACAAAACCCCTTCTCAAGCAAGGAATCTCATCTCGGAGTTGGCCGAGAACTCCAGACATTACAGTGGGGATCCTCAACTCGAAGGGTTGCCGCAGCAGAATCCAACACCTCGTTGGAAGGCCAAGTTGCCAGTTTGACTTCTCTTGTCAAAGAACTTCTTCTGAAACCAAACACTCAGGAGGTCAAAGCTTGTGGCATTTGCACAGCAACCGGGTACCCCACTGATTCGTGCCCATCCCTCCAAGAAGAACAAGTCAACGCCTTGGGTTTCCAAGGCCATCAACAGAAGAGGTATGATCCATTCTCCAATTCTTACAACCCTGGATTGCAGGATCATCCTAACTTGAGGTATGGAAACCCTCAACAATCCAACTCATCTTCTCAATCTGGTATGTCAACTGATGACATGATCCGGACTTTGACCTCAAGCATGGTTACCATGCAACAAAACATGGGACAATTTCAACAAACCATGGTACAATTTCAACATGAGACAAAGTCAAGCATTAACAATTTGGAAACTCAAGTTGGTCAAATTGCAAATGCCGTGAACCGACTTCAAACAAAGGACTCGAGTAAACTCCCATCCCAAACGGAGCAAAACCCGAGACAACATGTGAATGCTATAACATTGAGAAGTGGTGCAACGTTGAAAGAGGCAGAAGAGAACGATGAAGAGACTGAGGGTGTGGACCCTGGAAAGTAGTCCCACCGGAGGAGGAAAACAAAGAAACCAAGCTTCCCCCACCCTCATCATATGTACAAGAAATCCCGTTTCCTGAGGCGCTGAAGGAGACAAAGAAGCTAGAAAAAGATGCCGACAACTATGAAACCTTCGCAAAGTGTGAGGTAAACATTCCGCTTCTTAACTTAATGAAAAATGTCCCTCGTTTTGCTAAATTCTTAAAAGAATTATGCAAAACAAAAAGAAAAGATAAATTGAAAGGGAAACAAGAGGTTAGAGTTAGTGAACACGTCTCGACCATTTTTCAGAGGAAACTCCCCGAAAAATGTAACGACCCAAGCATGTTCACTATCCCTTGCAAAATAGGAAACACCACATTTCCTAAGGCCTTGTTGGATTTAGGGGCATCAATAAATGTCATCCCCTATTCTGTTTATAAAACTCTACAACTTGGTCCATTACATCAAACATGTGTAGTGATTCAATTGGCAGATCATTCTAGTACTTACCCGAAGGGTGTAGTAGAAGATGTGCTAATAGAAGTAGAAAATATGGTCTTTCCTGTTGACTTCTATGTCCTTGAAATGGGAACCGATGACCAAACAACACCCATCCTTTTGGGTAGACCCTTCATGAAGACCGCAAAAACGAAAATTGACGTTTCTAGTGGTTCACTAACTTTAGAGTTCGATGATCAAAAAGTGGAGTTCAACATCTTGGACTCTACGAAAAAACAAATGCAAAATCCAACTATGTGTTCTTTACATGTTGTTGAACCACAAGAACCGCTGTTTTTCAAAGAAGCGGATAAAATCAGATGTCTTTCGAGAAAGAAACCCCGGCCTTACTGGAAAAGGCCGAAAAAATAAAAAAGAAAAATGGCCAAATAGGGCCTTGAAAAGTGAAACAAGGGATGCTCATGATCCCACATAAAACAAAACCAAAAAATGAATAATGTCGTGCCACGACGTTAACTAAGGCGCTTCTTGGGAGGCAACCCAAGTTTTTTTTTATTTAAGTGTGTATAATTCATTTTTATTTATTTATTTAGAATTCATTTTTTTTGTCTAAATTATTTGAGAGATCAGTAAGGGAGGGCACTAATCACGGGTTTTTGGAAGAAAAGAAAAAAAAATGCAGGTTTTGGAGCATCTGGGGACATACCCGATCGAGTATCACCTTATACTCGGTCGGGTATGACCAAAAAGAAAAGGGCCCGGGCATTACCTGATCGAGGAAGCACTCAAAAATTGAAAAACAAGGAATACCCGATCGGGTATCACTATACACCCGGTCGGGTATGTATAGAAATGCTAAAATTGAAGGAGACTGACTCCCACACTCGACCGAGTACCTGCTTCAAAAATAGAAAAAAAACACATACTCGATCGAGTATGGAGGAGTACCCGATCGAGTACAGGAGGCAGGCCGCTCAAAAACTTAACTTTCCAGCAATACTCGACCGGGTAACAACACCCTACCCGATCGAGTACAGGAGGCAGACTGCTCGAAAAAGCCATTTTCCAGACATACCCGACCGAGTACCAGCACATACTCGATCGGGTATACGGGTATTATAACCCCAAATCAGCCCCAAAACACTTCATCTTCTCCAAATTTCCAACCCTATCTCAAACAAAAACGCCCAAACCCCCATTTTTACACCTTCTCTCTACCATATCTCTTCCAAATCTTCACCAAATCCGCCCATTTCATACCCACCAATCCCATTCTCCCCCAACTTTCAGAGGTCCGAAAAACCCTACCCCCACCTTCCAATTTCGGTTTTCAAAGGCCAAATTCACTCCAAATGGCTTTAAGGAAAGAGAAAGGGCAAAGCTCAAGCACTAGGGCATCCATCCCGGGCTACGAGGACATCCTCTTCGTGGACAACGAACAACGCACACGCTTCATGTCCACAATTGAAAGGCAAGTTAAACCTTCCCGCTTTTTATGCCTTGATGCCCTGAAGGAATTAGGAGTATACAAAATGATGAAGAAATTTTTTCATGAGTTGAGCATGGATAAAATTTTCAAATGCAATACAACTCAAATGAAAAAATTATCTATGAATTCCTAAGCTCTGTGCACTTTGAGAACAATGAAGAGGACTTTAGGGATGATAAACTCAGGTTTCGATTGTTTAATCACAATCACACCATCACAAAACTTGAGTTCGCCGAACACTTTGGTATTCCGGTCCCGTACCAAAAATCTATATCCGACAATACCGCCTTCGGCCACACCCTATGGATTAAGATGACCGGGGAGACCAAATTTAGCTCCTCCCAACTCTACATTAGTCATGTCCAACATCCAGTCCTACGCCTCTTTTTGAAATTCCTTGCCAACTCCTTACTTGGACGTCCCAACAACCATCACACTAGGATGGGGGATGTGTGCCTCATCTCGGTAGCCCTACTCCGTACCCACGTGGATTTCAACCTATGTAATCTCATGTGGGCACATCTAAAAAAGGAAAGTGTGGCAAAGGGTGCTATTGTAGTGGGCGGGGTGATTATGCACTTGGCCACAAAGTTCGGGTATACGGATGACTCTCCTATACCCGACTACTGTTTGATGAACATATCTTGGCTGGGCCATTCGGGCTGTACATCTTTTTCACACACCGTCTATGGTGAAGAAAGGCCCAGAAATATGTACAACTGACACATCCACCCCAAACCCCTCAAATACTTCCTCTTGCCCAACCAAGAACTCCCCCAACTCCACTTCAAAACAGGAAGAGCGGACCAACATTACCTCTTCCCAAACGCACTCCCACCACATCTCCAGGAACCGGAACAGGAACCTCCCCAAAACCAACCCGATTACGAGCCTTATGAGCAACTCCATAACCATCCAACCATGAGCCAGGACTTCCCAGAACAAAGCCAAAACCCTCCACCACCCGACTTCTTTCAACAACTTCTGGAGGGTCAACAACAACTGCTCACGGGAATAACCCAAATGGACAACCGGCTCAACCGATTAGAGGAGGAACAAAGAGCCGGTTTTCAAAGATTGGAGGATGAGCAACGAGGCAGATTTCAACAATTGGAGGAGCTCCGGGAGGCCGATAGACATCGGTATGAGGAAGACCAACATAGGTTCTACGGACCTATGTACTCTTTTATGGCACAGCAGGGATCCTTCCATACCATGGCGAACCCTCCTCCACCACCCTCATGGTATGACCCCACTCATTGGGGTAACTTTGGAGGATCAGGCTCCGGGGGTGGAGGGTACGACGGCGGAGATGGCGGGGACACCTACATGGGAGATGGTGGCCAAGGGAGCGGCTTTGGAGGGAGCTACTACGGAGGAGAAAGCGGGCACTAGGGACAGTGCTTGATTCAAGTGCGGGGGAGACACTCATGATGGTATGTAATTTTCATTTCTACCTATCACTATGCATGTAATTCTTTTGAACTTTCCCACAAAAAAAAACGAAAAAAAAATGAAGAAAAAATAAACAAAAGAAAATAAATGCTAGTTAGGTTGAAAACCCAACAAAATGGGCAATCTAAGCAAAAAAGGCTTATAAAAAAATGAGTGAGTTGGAGAGAATGGAAAATGAAAAGAGGTGCTAGGATGAAAACCTGAAAAGGCTCCTAGGCAAAATGAGAGATATGAGAGAAATGTTTGTTCTTGCAGGCACTCATTATATCCTTGTGAAGAATAAGAAGATTCAAGATAAAGAAGAAGAGATGAGGAGAAAAGAAGACAACACTAGGAGGCCATTAAACCCAAGATGCTCTTTTGTAATTTGAGTTAAAACTCATTTTTCTTTGTAATCCTTGGTGGTCTTTGTGTTTGTATTATGTTTTTGTTGAACTGTGGAACTTTTGGACAAACATTGACACTTGTAAACATTTGATCTTACTCGAGACGAGTAAAGGTTTAAGTGTGGGGGAGTTGATACGTTCGTAATTTCCATATTTATGTTTATGTTTTTAATTAGTTTTGCTTGACTTTTACTTTGGAAATTACACACTTTTGGTGTAATAGATTAGATTGTTAAATTCTTGTAAATAGGTTAGATTAGATATATTCTGAGCTTAAGCAGGTTTTGGTCACTCAAAGTACAGTTGGTGAACCCAAAAATTGAAGAGAAGGTGCAACAGTTCAAAGACAAAAGAAGATCCTGAATTTTGGTCTATACTCGGTCGAGTATTAGCTATACTCGATCGGGTATTAGGTTGGAACTTCAAATCGGATCAGATCCGAAGACAAGGGAACATGCAGGGAAGATTTTGGCCACAATTTTATGTCTATACCCGATCGGGTAGACCGACATACCCGATCGGGTATGCCTTTGAATTGCAAACGAAGATCGGTCGAGTATGGCCCGAATACCACTTTCTAAGCATACTCGACCGGGTATTCATATATACTCGATCGGGTATACTCTTAGAAAATAGCCTGAAACCGGTCGAGTATGCCTCGGATCGAGTGTTACACACGTACTCGATCGGGTACCATGTACATACCCGATCGAGTACCCGAATCCCAACCCAAAAAACTATAAATACACCTCCTTTCCTTCACAAAAAGATATCCAATCCCTTGTACATCTAAGCTCAGTATAGAATAAGTTCTTTCTTTATATTTTTTCATCATGTTTAGTCTCCAAATGAGGAGCTAAACTCTTCCATCTTGGTTTTGCTACTTTGAAGCTTAATGAATTTGTAAGTTGTGAGTTATTTTCTTTAATCTTCTTCCTTGAATATTAATTCTTTCTTTCAAAATACTATCTCTATATCAAAGTTGGGGAGTGTTACTAAGATGACAATTAGTTAACATCTTGACATTGGTTATAGTAATAGCTATTTCTTCCTCTATGATAATATTGGGGAGTGTTACTAAGATGACAATTAGTTAACATCTTGATATTAATCATAGTAGGATTCATATTTTTTAATATTCTTCCTTGAGTATTAATTAATTCCTATTCATATTTCATGTTAATATCTTAAACATTACTTAAAGTATCAACTAGTATTGTTTCTCATATTAATTATTACTAGAATCAATCGGTTAATACGCTTGTTATTAATCCGGTTCTTTCAACGGTAGTAAACTTGGAATATTAATGCATGCATCTCATGGTTAATATGCCAAGGGGAATTAATTATATTGATTAAACCAATAAACCGCTTGTGTTGAGGTTATCAATCTCAATCGTTTTCATCTTAAGTTTATTGCTACTATCAAGTTAATATATGGCGCTTGTTCTATATTGACTCGATAGTAAGTTTTATTAATGAACGCATCTCGTTATTAATAACTACCCTCGATGAACTGGATATACTCCTCGATTGAGTATTCGAGAGGAAGATAGTTAAAGATATAACCGGGATCGACGAACATTTCATTAAGTGGATAAAAGCAAAACCAAGTCCCCATCTCATTGAATTAAACTCATATAGGTCGTTTATCTTAGTGTTATTAAACCAAACAAATCTAAACCCCCCTTGTTAGTATTTATATAAAAGAAAAGTATTCCTTTCCCTGTGGATACGAACCTTACTACACTATACTACGTATTGGTGTCGTATTGATTAATTATTTTGAGTGCACCTAACGACGAGTGCACGTCAGGCTCCGAGCCGAGCTCCACCTCATTGAGGAAAGAAGAGACCGTGCCTTCATCAAAGCGGAAAACTATCGACGACAGGTCAAGGCGTACCAAGACAGCCGAGCTCGACCCCGGAGTTTTGACGTCGGTGATTATGTCATAAGACGTAGGAAGGCCAGCAGGCCGACAGAGGGAGGTAAGCTCTTCGTCAAGTGGGAAGGCCCTTACGTGGTTGACGCAGTGATCGGCCCTGGGACATACAAGTTGAAGACAACAACAGGCCGGTTGGTAGACCGCGTCTGGAATGCCGAGCACCTGATGAAGTTTTACCAGTAGAAAATCGAAGTTTCACTTTTCTTTGTAAACTCCTGTGCTCCGAGCACTGGATTACAATTTGTAATTCTTCATGTGGTCCGCCCACATCATCAATTCAATATACTTTGCTAGCGATATTTTGTCATCAAAAGAGGTCCGACCTCACTTAACAATAAAGGGCGGCGGCGGCAAAAAAAAAAGGTACTATGCCCCCCCTCGGTGTTTGGCCGACCTCGGCCAGGCTCTTTAACCGAAAATAGCCAAGCGATTTTCAAGAATCCGGGCAATTTTCTAAAGTAAAGAGCTAGTCGCGACAGTCGAGGCGATGGTAGGGCCGGCCTCCGGGTCGAGGGTACTCAGGATGCTGACCTCCGGGTCCTTTCGAGTGCTCGCCGCCTAACATCGCTGGCCAAGCAGCTCGCACTCTCGTCATCCCTGAGTTGGCGGTGCGGGTTCGTTCTGGTGGATCATGCAGGGTCCGCCCCTGTTGTTTGGCTATCCATGCGGGAGTAACCAGATTATTCCCCAAGTCTGGGCAAACTGGACGGGTTAAAGTGACAATAGGACTCACCCCCGGGTCATGAACGTTCAGGATACTGACCTAAGGGTCTTCCTCGTCGGTTCAATGTCCGACCTTGCTGGCCAAACAAGTCGCTTACTTGTTGATTCCATATCAATAGCGAACAGATCACTTCTACCCAACTAGGAGGGGCACGGATAGGCTCGGCCACACCAGCCTAACCGCCCCCCGGGAGGTTAGAGAAGCCAGATCCCCGAATAAATTGCTAAGTATTCGTAATGCAAAGTATAGAAAAGGAGGCGTATGAAATAAAAATCAAACATCCATTCCAAACACATAGTATTCAAGTGGAAAACAAAGGAAATACAAAATACAGGGTCATGGTCGGGCGAACCCATTGCCATCAAGTAGAATGATCTAGTAAAAATCGGCGATCACTTCCTGGGAGTAGCCAAGAACCTCAATAAGCTCTCTCAGAATCTAGACTGCAGCGCCGTACTCACCATGGTCGTTACCCTCCCGTCAGGTGGTCACCCAGGGGCATGAGACTCTCCAATTGCCTCTTTGTCTGCTCCCGCGAGTAAGTGCTTTATTTCGCCGTGTTTGAAGCTCAACTCAGATACTGGTTTCTAGGCGTTCTCTTCTTCTTCCAAGGATCCCTTCGTGGCTGCCCTAGTCTTGTGGACCTTGTCCTAAAATTTTCCTGGAGGCAGTTGGCAGCCCGGGGTGCCCCACAATCCTAAATAACCCCTGCAAACAGAAAAAAAAATGCGGTTAGAAAATCAGATGAATGGGAAACAAACACAGAGGTGTGGTCACCCGTAACCAAATAACCATAAGGAGCTAGCCCTCAGAAACAGTAACTCATCAGGCTGAGTCCGCCTGGGGTAGCACCAACCTGCCGTCCACGCATACCGCCTGCACGCGTGGTTTTCCCTAGGGTCACGACCGACCTTTGCCAACCCACAACGGCCTGCCGGCCACGCCTATGCCGTTGGTCAACCGCAAGGAGCCGTCTGACCAGGAGGATTCACGATGAGCGAGATCGTCACAGACCTACAACCCATCGGATCCGAATCTCACTGGACAACGCAAAAGACAAGGAAGGACGCTGGCTGGTTGCTGTCGGCCAGGAAGCTTCTAACAGTAAAGGAGCTGTTGCACCACCTGGAAGCCATCGCCGCCCGCTGTCGTAGCTGCCTGGACCTGTCGCTGCCTGGAGTCGTTGCCCCTTGGTTTCTCAACTACAGATTCGCGTGAAGCCCGCCGATCGTTGACTCGCTGACTCTTGGTCGCTTCTTGGTCACAGCCTGAATCGTTGCAGTACCACGCCGACCCCTGGCTACCTGTTGCCCATCGGAAGGAGGGGACGCCGACCGAGAGTTCTGATTCCGACGCGATAGCTCGCCGCTGACCCCGCGTAGGCTTCTGGCTTGAAGACGCCGCCGAGTGACATGAGCCAGATGTCTGACCGAGCTAGCCGACGGGTGACTCAGGGGTCCGGTACCCGGGACCCGCGATGCAGAGGTGCGGCGCCTTGGATTCTTGTGCAGCGTGGGATTTCAGCCGGTCCAAGAAACAGGGAAAGAGAAAAAGAAAGGAAAGAAAGGAAAGAAAAGAAAGGAAAGAAAAGGAAAGAAAAGAAAAGGAAAGAAAAAAAGGGGAAAATAAAATAAAGTCCGAAAATAATTTATGAAATAATAATAATAAATTTCAGGGATTTTTTGAAGCTGACCTGGATCCTGAAGTCTGGGAGAAAGCTTGCTGCTGGAATGCTAGAATGCTAAGGGAATTAATTTGGGGCCTTTTAAAGTTGGGTGCCTTATTCGAAATTTGGAAATCTCCATAAATTGTGGGATTGACAGAATCCACAATTATGGCTCCCTGATATGTGAATATTTTTTAATGGGCAGCTAACCTGAACTACTCCCTCTTAGTCGAGTCTACTACTCAACTAAGGGAGTGGGGGACTCGTGATGGGGTTATGGGACCAGGCACAGAGCCTAATCGGCCCAGGCCCCGAACTTGGACCAGCGGGCCCAAGCCCAGCAACCCAGAGCTCGAGACAGCCCAACCAAACACGGCAAACAAGGAGCGGAAGCCCAAGAGAGCCTGTCGACCAGCCCAGCGGGGAGCCTGCCTTCCAGCCCAGTGGGGAGCCTGCCTTCCAGCCCAGTGGGGAGCCTGCGTTCCAGTCTAGCCAGGAGCCTGCCGACCACCAGCCCAGCTGGGATCCTGCGGTCCAGCCCAACCGGGAGCCTGCGGTCCAGCCTACCCGGGAGCCTGCCTTCGAGCTCAGTGGGGAGCATGCCTTCCAGCCCAGTGGGGAGCCTGCCTTTCAGCCTAGCCAGAAGCCTGTCGACCACCAGCCCAGCTGGGAGCTTGCGGTCCAGCCCAACTAGGAGCCTGCGGTCCAGCCTACCCGGGAGCCTGCCTTCCAGCCTACCCGGGAGCCTGCCTCCAGCCCGGTCAGAAGCCTTCCTCCAGCCTAGCGGGAAGCCCACCGTCCAGTCCAGCAGGAGGGAGCTCAAGCGTCCAGCCTGCCAGCCAGGCTGACCTGCCAGCCAGGAAGAGTAACGGTCAACAATCAATGCACGACTTAATTATGTGTTTAATTCCGTATTAATGTTGTAATTAATTTAGTCATTATTATGTTCGGCAGTTACCATTTGTAATCGCCTATAAAAGGCAATTCGAATTTCAAATACAAATATGCTATTTCTGGCTAACTTTCCATATTCGTACTTTCCTAATTCTTGCTTGAGTGTCGTACATAGCTTTCCTAAAAGCCTACGAGCGTCCTATTTTGGACTAACAATACATATAATTATCAAATAAATAAAACAAATCATACTAATTCATTTAAAATTAAGAAGGATCCATCTACACCTATAAATACACCCGCTTAGCCATCCCGAAAATGGCAAATCGGAGAGAGAACTATATATATATACATAATATCGCCGGGAAATTTATATCTGTATTATTTTTATTTTATTTACTTAAATGTATTTTGAGTTTTACATATATATATATATGTGTGTGTGTGTGTATGTATATATGTATGTATGTATATATATATGTACGCAATGTATATACATAATTTGGTAGGTGATCTTAGCATGTGAGATTGTTTTATGATCTGATATTTTCATTTATTATTTTGATGCTATTATTAGTAATCTAGGTGTTTATAATACTGTTTATAATATACTAACTATTATTTTTTATTTATTCTGTCACCTATATTAAATTTGATTTATTTCCATTTTTCCGATGCCACATAAGTGTTTAATTCTATTGCATGTGGTGTGTGTATTTTTATACACCAAGTATAATACTCCCTCCATCCCGCAATTAACTTCTTACTTTCCTTTTTTGGATGTCCTAGAAACAAGTTCTCATTTCTTTAAATGACAAGTTAATCTACATCAAAACAGTGCAAAACAGTGCCAAAATAGTGCAAAACAGTGCCAAACAGTGTCGAAACAGTGTCAAAACAGTAAAATTTACCCCGTGATAAATGTATTTCCTTAATATGTGTGTTGGTCAAACTATGAAGTTCATTGTGGGACGGAAGGAGTACAAAATATTTTGATATTACTTTCATTTGATTTATCACATATATCTTATCTAATTTATTTATTTATTTATTTTTATTTCAAATTTTCAAGGTATCACATTCTACCCTCCTTAAAGAATGCTTCGTCCTCGAAGCATAAACTAAGATGAAAATAAATCATTGCAATTCTACAAGATATTATAATCTACCCCCTACAAGAGAAGTTACGTCCTCGTAACTCGACATATACCTTAGTTAATCAATTCGGGATACCGTTTACGTATATCCTCCTCTGCCTCCCATGTCGCATTTTCATTCAAATGGTTTGACCAAAGTACTTTCACCATCTTAACGGCTTTCCTCCTCGTTTCTTGGGTCTTAGTATCGAGAATCTTTACGGGTTTCTCCTGGTAGGACTAATGACTCATCCATCTCAATTACCTAATATAATGAGGGTTAACTTATACTATTTGTATTTTGCATTTTGATTATGTTAAATTCAAGGTTCTTATCTCCGGGTTGATGATATGTGACTCATCTCGAACATACTTCTTTAATTGTGATACGTGAAAGACGTTATGTACCTATCACAAGTTTGTATGTTAAGGATGGATTCTAATCGTTGACAAGTATCTGGTTTTAAAATTGTTTGTTACCTTATCCAACTCTGTAACACCCCCAATCCCTTCCCAAAATAATACCGAGAGTCATAAAATTTGTTTATTAAAAATAAACATTCAAAAGTTATGCAGCGGAATATAACATGGAACATGGGTGTGTCACCGTCACATTCAGTCTTTATAATTGAATGCTAAGGCTATCCACCATTAATAAATATAAGTTCAATAAAAGTAAAGAGTTTCTAAGTCATTATTTATAATAACATTTTACATTACTTTTATTTCTAGGTTTTTTTAAGCAGCGCTCTTGAGGTTCGTCATTCATCATAATCATCACATGAAAATATCCACAAAGAAAAGAAAAAAACAAAAAGAAACTAAAATTAGCTTTCGCTAAGTAAGATTCCACCCAACCCCGTAAAATAATATAATTTGGGGAAAATGTATATTTATGTATATACAAACTATAGATTGAAGTATTATATATTTAAATGTTGTAATTCAAATAAATGTCATAATAACAAATAGAACATTCAATAATTAATTCCAACGTCTTACGACATATATACACAGTTGGAAAATATTATATAATGAATAGTAATTGTATATTTGGGTTTTCTCCAAAATTGTTAAAGTTTCTTTTAAAGATGGGCGAAACTTGATCAAGATTCCTTGAGCCCAACGAGTTATTGTTATTTACAACTCATCCCGGAATTCCGGCTCCCACCGACCACTTGTTGGAAGCTAAACTTCTACCTTAAGTGTGCACACCCCCCTAAAAGGGATTCCAAGCCCTCCGGGTAGTAAGAAGCCCAAGTAGCCCGGGTAGTTTATACCTGCTACTCCTCAAAGGGATATACTCCCTGAGTGACTAGAAAACTACTACTGCGACCACCAAAGGACTTTTAAAGCCCTCACAAAAATACCGGAATGTCTACCGGATATTAATAATTAAATAATCCACAATAGTACCGAATCCACCAAAAAGCAGTAGCAGCCCCTAACCACCCCCCTCACAATTAACGGTCGTGAAGGAGACCGACACCACGTGTTTCTCTCGTGATGCCCACAATTATGAAAAATAACTTTTATCTTTAATACTTTCCAAAGCCCAATATCTATTATACATAGATAAAATTCCAACACTCCAAAAATAAGGATATTTTATCCTTAAAGCCAGATTTCTAAAAATAGCTCAAAATATGACATACTATGTAAATAGCTCAAAATACGGAATACAACATAAATAGCTCAAACCCAAATAACATTTACAATCACAATTCATAATTCAAATACTCATAATTTAATTTAATTCCAAATATTCAAATAAATACAAGTAACATTCACACATAGATTTACGGAGTAAAAATATAATTTTGGTTGATATATATGGAACTTACCGTAAAATTGTGACACTTTTCTACCTTCTTCTTTTAAGTCTTGGCAATAATCACCTTTAGTAATTTTAAAATAGCATAATCAGTATTTTATCTTACTTTTGGTAATTCATGCTATATTACTAATTGACTTTTTAATAGGTTCTATTTAATTTGTTTATAACTATACATTTAAGTAGCTAAGTTTATTCATTTACATACGTCCATGAATATTACTCATTCGTATCTTATTCAGTCTATTTAATTTTAATTATTCTAAAATGGCAAATGCAATAAGAGTGAACATATTAGTTCATTTTTATGACTAATGTAGTTATCCAGTTTTCCACTTTTCCAGAATCTTTACTATGTAGTTAAGTGTCTATCCTAAACCATTTACTAGTATTAAAATAAAGTAAATTCTATGCTACCAATAAGGTGCCATACTTTTGTCCACATGTATCAATGAGAATTTAGCAGTTGAATTATTTAAATCTAAATTAAAAATGATAAAGTGATGTGATCCAATCAAATGAATGATAGGTACGGTACCACGCATTTTTTAGAAAGGTGCCGGAGTTGTCACCTTAAAATAACTCCAGCTAGCCCAATTATATAAAAACAATAAGGAGCGTAAGTATATACGGAGTATTACGGTACTGTACGTCTTCTCCCTTGCGCAGAGAACGACGCACGGACACAGGCTTTCTTCCACGCGGCAACTTCTTCCGGCGTCAATAGCAGATGCTTCTACTTCTACGGACCAGCAGTAGGTCGACCTAGCGATGGAGTCAAATCCGGTATATTTTCTTCTTCGTTTTTCTTCTTTCTCCAGCAAAGATGGCGGCCGGCGATTTCCCCGACGGTGTGTAGTGATCTTCTATGTTTCTCTCCCTCTACTTCCCTACGTATATATGTATACGTGCTCGGTCGTTTTTAATAGAGTATTTATTATTTAGAAGTTTCCTTGTATTAGGTTTCCTTTTATATTATGTTTCCTAATGTACTCTAAACACTCCTCTATATAATATACACCCAGGGCTCCCATATTGGGTAAGCCATTCCATTATTCTCACATGGTATCAGAGCATTCATCCTCAGTTTCCTAATCATGTGTGTCGCCTACAAAAGGCAATTTATGGGCTCAAACAGGCACATCGGGCCTCGTTTTACGGGTTTAGTAGTTTTCTTCTCACTCACGGCTTTATATGCAGCAAGTCTGATAATTCCTTATTTATTTATCGCCATGGGTCATCTATTCTTTATCTGCTCCTTTATGTGGATGATATTATTATTACGGGTAATTTGACTTCCTTTATTTCCTCCTTTATCTCGTGTCTTGGCCGATATTTTGCTATGAAGGATTTAGGGGATTTACATTTTTTCCTGGGTGTCCAAGCTGTGCGTCTCCCTAATGGTTTGTTTTTATCTCAGCAAAAATATGTGTCTGATCTCCTAACTCGGTTTCATCTTCATACTCTTAAACCTATATGCACCCCACTCCCTTCTAGAACCAAGTTATCTCTCACTGATGGTGAACTTCTCGTAGATCCTACGGAATACAGAAGTATGGTAGGTGCTTTACAGTATTTGACTATGACTCGACCTGATATTACTTTTTTTGTTCACCTGGTTTCCCAATTTATGCATGCTCCCCGTACTTCACATATTTTGGCTGTTAAGCGTATTTTTAGGTACCTCCAAGGCACTCCGGATCATGGACTACTGCTTCAGCCCGATCGCTTCTCACCCACTGTTCTGGCTTATTCTGATGCTGATTGGGCCGAGTGTCCTGATAGTAGCCGATCCACATCTGGTTTTGCTATTTTCTTGGGTCCTAATTCTGATTTCCTGTAAATCCAAGAAGCAGCCCACTGTTTCACGTTCTTCTACAGAAGCAGAGTACAGGGCCATTGCTTACACAGTTCAGGATACACTACACATCCGGTCCATTTCGTTCGAGTTAGGGGTACCTATACGTGAGTCAGTTCGGTTGTTATGCGATAATGTATCTGCTTCATATTTATTCACTAATCCTATTCAGCATGCACGCAGCAAACACATCAGCATTGATTATCATTTTGTCAGGGAGCGTGTTTCTCATGGAGACCTTGTAGTACGCTATGTTCCTACACAGTTTCAGCTAGCCGATATCTTCACCAAGTGCTTATCTCCTCAACGGTTTATTTTTCTTAGAGATAATCTGCGCGTTGTTTCTCCTACACAGATTGAGGGGGTGTAATAGAGTATTTAGGGAAAAGGTGCAAATAGGCCCATGTACTAACAAAAAAGGTCAAATAAGCCCTTATTTAGGAGGCTCTGTCCGGTCATCGCCATTTGGGGTTGTTCCCAGTGGAAGTTTTTGATGCAATATTTTGAGCATCTTACTAATCGAGTCTAGTTTACTCATACCAAATTTCAGATAAAAATTCAATCGGGAAGGCATTCAAATGAATTCTTGAAAATAACTGCGCAGTTAGAATCGCAGTTATCTTCAAGAATTCATTTTAATGGCTTCCCTATTGAAGTTTTAGCTGCCTATTGGTATGAGTAAACTAGACTTAATGAATAAGATGCTCAAAAAAATTCATCAAAAAATTCCACCGGGAACCACCCCAAATGACGACGGCCGGACAGAGCCTCCTAAATAAGGGCTTACTTGACCTTTTTTGGTTAGTACATGGGCCTATTTGGACCTTTTTCCGAGTATTTATTATTTAGAAGTTTCCTTGTATTAGGTTTCCTTTTATATTATGTTTCCTAATGTACTCTAAACACTTCTCTATATAATATACACCCAGGACTCCCATATTGGGTAAGCCATTCTATTATTCTCACAGTTTTTTCCTTGAGCAGGCTAAAGAAACGAATTGAAGTCTATATATATACATATACGTTGGTCCGATCCCAAAGCTTCGGTGGCTCACTGTGTTGTTTGTTTTTGGTCAAGGTTGAACAGGTGTTGGATGATTCAGCTAGGTATAGTACATGCTGGGTGGATGTTTACATGGCTGATGTTCGAGTCTTGCATGTGTATATATCATGTATGTGTCGGATATGTGTTATGTATGTATCTGCATTCATACATACATGTGTACTAATGTATATATGTATGTAATATTAGATACACGTATATAGTTATAAATTTGAATGGTCAAATTAATTTAATATGTGCCATTTAGTTATTATTAATATTTGGGGTACATATTTTGAATTGATATAATTTTCATTGTAAAAAGATACTTTAAATATTTTAGGTTTTATACTCATAGAATTTTATCTGATTAAGATTAACATTATTAATAATTTAATTTATGATATAGAAATATTTATTTTTATCTTATTAAACGCAATATTTATTTTATTTCATTTAAATTTTCGAAATATCACACTCTACCCTCCTTAAAGGATGCTTCGTCCCGAAGCATAAACTAAGATCAAATGAGAATAGTATACAATTATGAGGTATTACATTCTATCCCTCTAAAAAAAGAGGTTACGTCTTCGTAACTAGATTATTACCTTAGTTAAATAACTCGGGGTAAAGTTTGCGCATATCGTCTTCGGTCTGATACCAACTTGTAACACTCCCAAATTCCCTTCCCAAAATAATACCTAGAATCATAAACCTGTTTATTAA
Source organism: Cuscuta europaea (assembly GCA_945859875.1). Classification (NCBI taxonomy): domain Eukaryota; kingdom Viridiplantae; phylum Streptophyta; class Magnoliopsida; order Solanales; family Convolvulaceae; genus Cuscuta; species Cuscuta europaea. Next base: position 8,730,574 of record CAMAPE010000002.1, read on the forward strand.
AAATAAACATTCAAAAGTTATGCAGCGGAATATAACATGGAACATGGGTGTGTCACCGCCACATTCAGTCTTTATAACTACATGCTAAGGCTATCCACCATTATTAAATATAAATTCAATAAAAGTAAATAGTTTCTAACTCATTATTTATAATAACATTTTACATTACTTTTATTTCTAGGTTTTTTCAAGCAGCGCTCTCGAGGTTCGTCATTCATCATAATCATCACCTGAAAATATCCACAGAGAAAAGAGAAAACAAAAAGAAACTAAAATTAGTTTTCGCTAAGTAAGATTCCACCCAACCCCGTAAAATAATATAATTTGGGGAAAATATATATTTATGTATATACAAACTATAGATTGAAGTATTATATATTTAAATGTTATAATTCAAATAAATGTCATAATAAAAAATAGAACATTTAAAAATTAATTCCAACGTCTTATGACATATATACACAGTTGGAAAATATTATATAATGAATAGTAATTGTATATTTGGGTTTTCTCCAAAATTGATAAAGTTCCTTTTAAAGATGGGCGAAACTCAAGATTTCTTGAGCCCAACGAGTTGTTATTTACAACTCATCCCGAAATTCCGGCTCCCACCGACCACCTGTTGGAAGCTGAACTTCTATCTTAAGTGTGCACACCCCCTAAAAGGGATTCCAAGCCCTGCAGGTAGTAAGAAGCCCATGTAGCCCGAGTAGTTTATACCAGCTACTCCTCAAAGGGATATACTCCCTGAGTGACTACGTACATAAAATTATTTTATTTCATTTAATTTTTCGAAATGTCACAAACTGTGTGGGTAGAGCTAATCGATATGCCACTTTTCTCACCTTTTCTAGAATATAATGCCGTAGGGTCCGATGAACCTTGGGTTTAGTTTTCCTTTCTTCCCGAACCTCATTACTCCCCTTGTAGGAGAGACTTTGAGTTGAACTTTCTACCCTAGCTCGAATTCAGCTGGCTTCCTCCTAAGATCGGCATATTACTTCTGTCGTTCTTGGGCAGCCTTCATCCTCTCTTGGATGACTTTGACTTTCTATATGGTATCTTGCAAGTAATGTGGTCCTAGAACCACTTGATCGACCATGTCACCCCAACATAATGAACTTCTACACTTTTAACCGTATAGAGCTTCGTATGGGGCCATTCTGATGCTAGCGTGGTAACTGTTATTGCATGAAAACTCTATTAAGTCTAGGTGTTCATCCCGTGATCCTTGCAAATCAAGAACACATGCCCTAAACATGTCTTCTAAAGTTTGGATCGTTCTTTCGGTCTGCCCATCCGTGGTTGGATGGAAAGCAGTACTTAACTTCAATTTTGTCCCCATATCCGTTTGTAATTCCTTCCAGATTTGGGAAAAGAATCGTGAATCTCGGTCCGATACGATGTCTTGAGGTACTCTGTGGTGTTTGACCACGTATTTGACATAAGCTTTGGCCAGCTTGTTCATGCTCCAAGTTTCATTCATGGGAATGAATCTTACAGTTTTGGTTAATCGGTCAGCGATTACCCAAATCTTATATTTTTCGATTTTAGTTAAGGGTAACCCTCCAACAAAACCCATCGAGATGGAATCCCACTTCCATTTAGGTACTTCCAAGGGTTGCACGAGTCCTTTGGATTTGCATCTCTCCGCTTTGACCTTTTGGCAGTTCAAACACCGGGATAGGAATTGAGCTGCTTCTCTCTTCATTTTCGGCCACCAAAAGTTCTTTTTGAGGTCTTTGTATAGTTTGTCTCCCCAGGATGTACCGAGTAGGGCGTGTTGTGTCCCTCCTCCATGATTAGTCTTTTAATATTTGCACACTTCAATGAAACACACCACCTTCCCTTGTATCGGATGCTCCCATCTCCATGTGTCTTGAATGGTCCGTTAACCCCATCTTTCATTCCTTCCTTGTTTCTCTCGAGCTTGACATCTCCCGGTTGTCTATTCTTGATCTCCTCGAAGATAGATGGTGTAACGGTCATAGTACATGATTGTATTTCAGTATCTACTTCGCCATATTACTTTACTTTCAAGTTCAATCTTTGGAAGTCTCTGAATAGTTCTTCTGGTAATATCCACGTTGCTCGGCATGAGTGCTCAGATTTCCGGCTCAAAGCATCTGCCACCACATTAGCTTTTCCCTCATGGTATAGGTAATGTCTCCAGATCTTCAGAGCAAACACTACTGCAGCTAACTCCAAGTCATGAGTAGGATAGTTGACTTCATGCACCTTCAATTGTCTTGATGCATTAGCCACCACTTTCCTATTTTGCATAAGTACAAACCCCAATCCCTTCTTAGATGCATCCTTATAGATATTGAACCCCTTCGTCCATGACGGTAATGTCAAGATAGGCGCGATTGTGAGTCTTTTCTTCAACTCCTAAAATGTTGCTTCGCAATCTTCATCCCAATGGAACTTGATTGTCTTCTTCGTCAGGTTAGTTAACGGTCTTTCTATCTTGGAGAAATCTTTAAAAGATCTCTGATAGTAACTGGCTAATCCCAAAAAAAATCTTACATCCGTGACCGAGGTAGGTGCACGCCACTCAATCACCGCTTCAATCTTGGATGGATTTACGGATATGCCCTCTTGGGTGATGATGTGACCCAAGAACACTAACTGATCCTGCCAAAAGTCGCACTTTGAGAGCTTGACATACAACTGTTTCTCTCTCAAAGTTTGCAACGTGAGTCTCAAGTGTTTCTCGTGTTCTTGGGTGATGATGTGACCCAAGAACACTAACTGATCCTGCCAAAAGTCGCACTTTGAGAGCTTGACATACAATTGATTCTCTCTCAAAGTTTGCAACGTGAGTCTCAAGTGTTTTTCGTGATCCACCGGGTTTTTTGAATAAATGAGGATATCTTTGATGAATACCACTACAAAGGTATCAAGATAAGACCAGAATACACGATTCATTAGGTCCATGAATACCACTGGTGCATTGGTTAAAACAAACGGCATCACAGTGAACACGTAGTATCCATACCTCGTGCGGAATGCTGTCTTTGGTACATCTTTCTCGGCTAGTCTCACTTGATGATAGACAAAGCGCAAGTCTATCTTAGATAACGTGCTAGCCCCTTTTAATTGATCAAACAAGTCGTCAATTCGGGGTAATGGATACGTGTTCTTAATAGTTGCTTGATTCAACTCTCGATAATCGATGCATAGCCTTAGACTCCCATCCTTCTTTTTGACAAATAAGACCAGAGCGCCCCTAGGTGAGACACTCGGCCTTACATACCCCTTCTCTAATAGCTCCTCCAGTTGCTCCTTCAGCTCCTGCATTTTTTTTGTGCCACCCGGTAAGGTGCTTTTGGAACTGGTGCAGTGTCGGGCATCAACTCAATTGAGAATTCAACTTCTCTCGAGCGGCATTCCCAAAATCTCTTGTGAAAATACGTCTGGAATTTCTTTGACTACAACAATTTGGTCAATGTTTGGCTCCTCTATATTCACCTCTTTCATCAAGCACATGTAGGTTTCATGCCCCTTTCGAATATGTTGTCTTAATTGTTGCATAGTCATCAGCTTCATACTGGGTTTGGTTGTGTTTGCTTTGTAAGATACTCTCTTCCCATTTGGACCCTTCAAGATCACCTTCTGTTCATCACAGAGGATCCTGGCTTTGTATTTCCCCAATCAGTCAATGCCCAATACTATGTCTATATCTTCTAAGTCAAATTGGATTAAATCTCCAGGTAGGTTGGACTCAGATATAAGTATGGAGATGTTGGAGTATACATTTCCACAAGTTACAAATTTATCTGAGGCAGTTCTTACATTCAAGTGTATTATAGTCGTTGGTTCAATCTTCAATTTCTTAATGAAACTAGAAGATATGAAACTGTGAGAAGCACCATAATCAAATAGAACATAAGGAGGCTCAGAATTTACAAGGAATGTACCTGAGACCACATCATTGGAATTGGCTTGGGCTTGGTTCATCACCAAGATTCGCCCTTGGTTCGGACGGTTGCCGTTGTTTCCACCATTACCGTGGTTCTCATCATTGCCGTGGCCATGATTATTCTCCCCTCCTCCTCGAGGGTTGAATTTGTTGGTGGCGGCGGCGGCATTCTTGTTGTTGTTTTGCCCGCCATTTGGCCCGGTTCGGTTTGCATCTGGCCTCCTTCAATCATGATATTGCACCTGGTTCAATGGTGCCCCATTGATCTTTGAGAGACACTCGAAAGCTCGGTGCCCTATCTTCCCGCAATTGAAGCACTTGGTTAGGCTCCCAACGCAGTTAAGCCCTGGGTGATCTCTCCCGCATTTCTTGCAGTAGAAGTGCCTATCTATAGGACCAGCTTTCCGATCATTTTGTTGGTTTTGACGATGAAAATTTCTTCCACCTTGGTCATCTCCCCTCTTCATCCCTTCTTGTTGCTGTGTAGGTGGGTTCGCTCTAAACCTCTTTTCTCCCCGGCCTCTCTCCTCATCTCCATTCCTCTTCATTTTCTGGTTTCTGTCTCTTTGTAACTGTTGAACTCGATAATGAACTGCAACTCTATCATATGCATCAGTCAAAGTTTGGAAACCCAAAACAACAACGATTTTCTGCGTATCAATGTTTAATGCACGGATGAACTTCTAAACTTTGGTGCTTTCACCAGGCACTATTAATTTCGCAAATGGCGCGAGGTCCAGGAATTTAGTGTGATATTCATGGACACTCATGTCCAGTTATTTCAAATGTATGAATTCTTCATGCATAGTGGCCTGAACTTGTGTAGGATAAAACCGTTTCCTCATGGCAGTCTTGAAAGCTTCCCAATTAAAGTTGGGTTGGTGACATAGAGTTGGGCCTGATGAGACTCACCAATTATCCCTCTCTTGCTGTAAATAGTAAACACCAATGTCAACCATTTGCTCTTCCGGACAGCTCACCGCATCAAAGACTTTGTCAAAGAGTCAGATCCAATCCTCGAGGATACGAGGATCTTCTTGCTCATGAAAGCTCAGTGGGTTGCGAGATGTCAGTCGTTTTGCAACATCGTTTCCGTTGTTCTGGTTTTGATGATTCTGGAATATAGTTTCACCCAATGTGTGCATGACACAGCAAGAAAAAATATTATTTGCGTCAAACTTTTTTGTGTCGACTAAAGTGGACTCAAATAACTACTCTTTTGCGTCGACAAGTGGATGCAAATGACATTAATTAAAATCCCCCACCCGCCTTGTAAAATCAACCAAGTGTTGTTCGTCCCGGAGATACGCAAAAAACCCAATTTTTGGTTCGTTGTTGAACAAACATGGCTTCCCCATGGTTTTTGAGTCGGACAAACTAGTTTTGTCTAAGTCGGAAATGTATGTGGGAAAGGAGTATGGAGTTTATGAGTCGTTTAAGCTCAATGTGATGACTAATAATAATAATAATAATAATAATAATAATAATAATGATGATGATGATGATGATGATGATAAAATTTGTGCTACTTACTTGCATGAGTCTTCCGATGTATGGCATTCTAGACTAAGATATGTTAATTTTGAATCTATATCTAGATTAATTAATATGAAACACATTCCTAAATTCAAAATTTATGTCAAGCACAAATGTGAAATTTGTGTAGATGCAAAACTAACGAATTCGTCTTTCAAATCGATTAAAGAAAAACGGAACCACTTGAATTAATTCATAGTGACGTTTGTGATTTTAAATCAATACAAACACATGACGGTAATAAATATTTATTACATTTAGCAATGATAGCACTCCCTATACCTATGTTTATTTATTAAAACAGTAAACACGAAGCAATTGATAAATTCATTCTTTATAAGAGTGAAGTGGAAAACCAACTTAATCAACATATTAAAATGGTTAGAAGTGATCGAGGTGGTGAGTATGAAGCACCGAGTGGTGACTTTTGCGCGAGCATGGGTCTAGTACATGAACGTACCGCACTCTATTCACCTCAATCAAACGGTGTTGCCGAACGAAAGAATTGCACATTGAAAGATATGATGAATGTGATTCTGGTAAGTTCGGGCCTACCACAAAATATGTTGGGCGAAGCAGTCTTGTCAAGCAACTACCTTTTAAATAAAGTTCCCCGGAAAAATATGATAAAACTCCCTATGAGTTGTGGTAAGGTATAAAGCCTCCCTATCAATATTTAAAAGTGTGAGGGTGTCTTGCATTTGTGCTTGTACCAACATTTGAGAAAATAAAAATAGGTCCAAAAATGGTGGATTATATTTTTATTGGATACGCACAAAATAGTAGTCCTTATCGGTTTTTAGTGTACGATTCGAATAATCTGGATGTAGATAAAAGCACAATAATTGAATCAAGGAAAACATCATTCTTTGAATACATGCAAGTCTAACAAAGGACTAAGCACGCAAAAATGAAGAACATTTGACGTTGCTATCAAAAATAATAGCGAGGGGTCCGATGAAGAACCTGAACCCAGACGTAGCAAACATGCTAGAGTTGAAAATTCCTTCAGACCAGATTTTCTCACCTACTTGGTAGAATTTGAATCCAACATTCTAACATGTATGGTAGAAAATGAACCGGATTTTCTAACATGTTTGGTAGAAAATGAGCCACAGACTTATACGGAAGTCGTGACGTCTACCGAAGACCCTATGTGGAAAGAAGTCATCAAAAGCGAGGTGGATTCTATCCTACAAAATCACACGTGGGAACTGGTTGATCTTCCTCCGGGATGTAAACCTTTGGGATCCAAGTGGATTTTTAAACGGAAAATGAAACCTGAAGGTTCCATTGATAAGTACAAAGCCAAACTTGTAATCAAGGGATACAAGCAACGTGAAGGTCATGACTACTTGACACGTATTCTCCTGTAATGAGAATAAATTCCATTAGGATGATACCAGCAATTGTCGCATTGCGGAAATTGGAAGTTCATCAAATGGATGTAAAACCCGCTTTTCTAATGGTGATATAGACGAAGAAATCTATATGGAATAAGCCAAGGGCTTTCGTGTTCCTGGCCAAGAAAGGAAAGTGTGTAAATTAATTAAATCATTGTATGGATTGAAACAAGCCCCTAAAAAATGAGACGAAAAGTTCGACCATGCAATGTTAATTAATGGTTTTAAAATAAACAAAAGTGACAAACAGGGGCGGAGATGGAGGGGTGGCCAACCGGGGCCCGACCCAGCCCAAATTTTAAAATTGCTTATATTTTTAATGTAAAAATTTATGTGTACACATTTATCTGTACAAATTCTTTGTACCGGCCCAGACCAACTCTTACTCCTGGCTACGCCCCTAGTGACAAATGCGTCTATGTGAAGAGCATAGTAGACGACTATGTCATTTTGTGTTTATACGTGGATGATATACTCATTGTTGGTAGCAATAATCTAATGATTAATTCTACCGAAAGCATGTTAAATTCTAAATTTGACATGAAGGATATGGGGCTGGCTGATTTAATCATTGGGATAAAAATAATTAGGGGACCAGACGGTCTTGTGCTAAGCCAATCCCATTACGTTGATAAAATCCTTGCAAAGTTTTATAAGGATGATTATCGAGAGGCAAGAACACCATTAGATAAAAACATACACCTTACAAAAAATTGTGGACAATGTATTTCTCGAGTAGAATACTCTAAGATTATTGGAAGCTTGATGTATCTAATGAGTTGTACCAGGCCTGGTATTGCCTTTATGGTTAGCTAGCTAAGTAGATATACTACTAACCTAAGTGATGAACACTGAAAGGCAGTAGGAAGGGTTTTGAGGTATTTACGAAAGTCTAGACACGTTCGTCGTATACATAACACCATTAAACAACTCCTCATAACGGGTATTATCACGGTTGACTACGTGAAGTCAAAAGATAACATAGCGGACCCGCTAACCAATGCATTGTATAGAGAATTGTTGGAGAAGTTGTCACGAGGAATGGGACCGAATCCCGTGAATTGAAAAGTTCTATAGTGGATACCCAACCTAGTTGGTCCTAGGTTCAAAAGGGACAACTAAATTATAGAGTGAAGGATGGTCACTGTGGGGGTCCCGGACTCCTACCCACTCCTCGTTGAAACAGTGACTCCCGCACGTGGTTAGCGAAAATGTTTGCTTTAATGACTCAAAAATGCTGATCTGCTTGATAACATTGGAAGAGTACGCGAGCTACTAGTTAAAGAATCACCTATGTGAGAGAGAAGATGGTCGTTTCAAAGGAGAACTCTGTAGGCTCAGTTCTTTAGAAACTCTTGTAGAACTAGGACGGTGCTCCATGACCAAAACAGGCACACCCATGAGAACGGAACAAAGTTGGAAGGTTCTTGTGTAAAGATAAGTCAATGTTTACACAACAGAAGTATAGTTCAAGAAGAACATCGAGTCTATTAGACACCCAGTAAATAAACATGTCTTTACAGCGGAAGGTTCAAAGGAAAAAACCGACCTCTCTGTATGCAGGGATCATCGGTGAACACAACATGTCCTCCTATCTTCGTGTCTTTTTAAGTATCGAAAAATCAATTTTCATTCATGTGGGGATTATTGAAAAAATGTGTTAAAAATTGCATTATATGGCCAATTTGGAACAATATTTTGAGTGGGGTCCACTTCTGATTTGGGTCGGGTCAAAGTGGTTTTGGATTCCCATTGTTAAGGGCTACAATTCGATATAAGGTATACTCAAAACGGATAATGGGTGAATGAGAAATTTATTCTCGAAATTCACTCGTTGAAACAAAAAAACTAGGGAAAAGGATGTGTTTCTAGTGTAATATTTCCCACACCGGAAAACCCAAGTGATTTTCAATCTCTTATAAAAGGAACCCACTTTCCGCATCAGATTGCTCGGACCAGAAAGCTCCGCATAAGAAGGCTTCTGATCAACACGCTTCTCATCCGAATCAGAAGGCTCCGGCCAAGACTCTTCTAAAACGTTACGAGCAATAAATATCCACTGTTCTGCAGTGTTAAATGGATAGTTCATGGACGAATCAATGTCCATCGGTCTGGTCATTGTTGTCCAACGTTCAGGTCCATTAAGTCTCCATTAACACACAACAAATCCTTCCTATAAATAGCTGGCAGGTGCTTTGCAACAACACACACACTCATATACAATCTGCGTGTACTCTTGAGCTAAAAAAACACATCAAGTCTCAAAAAATCCTAAAGTGTTCTTACTCGTTTCCGTTCGACAAAACAATTTGTTGAGTGCTCAACAATTGTTCGTAGTCATCGTGTCATGGGAAACGATCGTTGCAACGCTACTAGCACCGTGGGAGACAACGAATATATTTTAAGGACATTGTGCGTAGCACAAGTTTTGACAATTTTCTGTTCCATCTCTTCTCTTTTTTTCTTTGGCTATTTTAATTAATTTTTTTTTTTTGTTTTTCGAGAACACACCCAACATGAGACACATCCAAGAGACACCTCTTCAATAAAAGGTGGGAACCTTTTATCAAACAAACAAGACTTTTCGTATGGGAAAATATCTGAAATTCAAGGAGCAAAAATTAAATCTTCCTATCTTAAGCCCGATTGTTGATTGGTCAAAGACCCGAATCCGACCGACTGACGCCGGCGGTGTGTGTGTGTTAAATATAATTTCACGTTTATTTTTCGGGAAACAATTTCTCATTCATTTCAAAATGTTTTTTTTTCAAATATTCCCTCCGTCCTGGTGGACTTTGCCAAGTGCAAAGTAGGTGAGAAATAAGAATAGTAAAAAATGTATGGTTGAAATTTGTACAGAGGAGAGAGAAATGTGCAGAACCACAAATTAGTTGTTTTAATATGGAAGTGGCAAAGTTTTTTAGGACAACTAACAATGGAAAGTTGGCAAAGTCTAATGGGAAGAAGGAAGTAATATTAAGGGAAATTGCCCAAAATAGGAGCAAATGAGATTTGGAATTCCAAATTAGGACTAGTATGTTTTTCTTCCCGAAATATGAGTTATTACTGTCATGTATGAAAAATACTGCCATGATTGAAAAATATTGTCATTAATTATAATAAATACTGTCATGTTAAATGCACTGTACTGCAACTATTTCGCAGTCACGCCTACAAGATGACAGTAAATACTACCATGTTAGTCCCATTTCGGGAATAAAAACATAAGGGCATGTTTACTAACAGAGATATTTTCCCGTTTTTGTATTTCCGTTTTTCGTTCTCCAATTTTCTGTTTTCGTTTTTCAGTTTTTCAATATCCAATTTTTTGTTTTCACTTTTTAGTTTTTCATTTTCAAACATGAAAACATGGTCATACAATTTTTTCACCCGGTTCTCTAACTAAACAAAAGACTAAAAGTACGATCCCAGTCCGGAACCGAACCTAGTACAACCCAAGTAGGGTACTGGGTCCCACATATAGGAAAGTTGGGATCGAAATCGGATGGTCCCGGTCGATCTCAATAGTTAGTTTGATAAATTCTTTTCTCATTTCCCTATTGGTTGACAACTCAATGACTCTTTTAAAACTCTTCACTTTAAAAAATGATATCGAAAAACCGAGACTGAACCGTCGGGTCATTGACCGACCCTGACAGGGATCGACGGGTCGTTTACGGGACTGGCCCGAGAGCGCCCGGTTATCGATCGGATCAAACATAGACCGTCGGGTCCTTTGCCATATAGGATGAGGACTGCCGGGTCATTGACCGAGCCAGACGAGGACTGTCAAGTCGTTGACTTGACCGAATCCGAACGGGACTGCCCATCAGTCGATCAAATTGAACAAGTACCGTCTGGTCGTGGATTGGACATGACAGGGACCGTCAGGTCATCGACCGGACCGAACAGGGACCGTCGGGTCGTGGACCAGAATAGACAGGGATCGTCGGGTCGTGGACCGAACCGGATAGGGACCATCGGGTCGTGGACCGGACAGGGACCGCCGGTTCGACCGGCCCGAGACCGTCGGGTCATCGACTGGATCGGGACCGTCGGGTTATCGATCAGACAGAACTGGGTTTGCTCGGCCGTAGACCAGACCGGACATGAACCACCGGGTCAATGACCAGACCGTCAGGTTGCTGACCGGACCAGATAGGGACCGTCGGGTCGTTGACCGGATGGGATTGGAACAAACACCGGAGCGGGACTGGTTCCAACACTAGGCGTAAGTATGCAAATTTATTGCAACAGCACTGCAACATCCGCATTATCCAAATTTGGAAAACTAGTAAAAACCACTTCTCCAATTCTTTAAAGGAAACAGAGAAATATCTCATTTTTTGGTTTTGGAAAACGATTTGGTAAACACAAGTTTCTGTTTTCCTTTCTCCAGTTTTCCAGAATTTGTTTTGGTAAACACGTTTTCTGTTTTCCAGTTATCCAATTTTCTGAAAAAAATTGGAAAATATATCTGTCAGTAAACAGGCGGCCCTAATAGTCCTATTTTAGAATTTAAAACTTCATTTACTCCTATTTTGGGAAATCTCCCTAATATTAATGACTATAATATTAATGTCTAAAACCATTTTTCCAACATTTTTACTATTTAGATTCAACTACATGCCATTTTTGAATTAGTTTATACGATAGTATATGAGTAGTAGTTGGAAACAAACTTTTCTCAAGGGAAAACTGTCAAATAGGTCCTCGAACTTTCATAAAAAGGTCAATTAAGTCCTTCTATAAGAGGTTCTGTCCGACCGTCGCAATTTGGGGCAGTTCCCGCTGGAATTTTTGATGAAATTTTTTGAACATCTTATTCACCAAGTCTAGTTTACTCATACCAAATTTAAGCTAAAAATTCAATCGGGAACACATTCAAATTAATTCTTGAAAATAACTGCGCATTTTTACGTTCTCGAATTAATTTGAATGCGCTCACGATTAAATTTATATCTCAAATTTGGTATGAGTAAACTAGACTTGATGAATAAGATGTTAAAAAAATTTCATCAAAAAATTCCATCAGGAACCGCCCCAAATCGCGACGACCGGACAAAGTCTCCTATAGAAGGATTTCATTGACTTTTTAATGAAAGTTTGTAGACATTTGAAAGTTGTAATTTGTTACCATTCGTGAAACTGTGACAAAAATCCAAATCAAGATTTGTGGATAGCAAATAATGGAATCAAGTATGGTGGCAAGGGGGCAGATGAGGACCGGTTCAACTCATACAAGTGGCTGATCAGACCCACAAGTAATGTTACGATCACATTACCTTCGATGCTAATTAAGAGGGGCAAGACCACAATGTTTTTGACCATTCCTGGGTTACGTTGTACACTATTAATGGCTCAAAAATTATACTAGTACAATATACTACTCCGTAGTACACTATTAATTATACTCCCTTTTCCCATTAAATATTGCCCGGTTCTTTTCGATTTATTCATTTTCATCTTGAAATAAAATGATATATGGTTGGTTTTATTTTATACGAGTATCTACTAGTATCTTCATAACATTCATATCTTCTCACTTCTTTTTTTGGTCGTAACATTCATATCTTCTAATTTCTAAAATAACAACAAAACACAAACGTCTTAACTTGCAAATTAAAATGCATAACAGATAAGTAAGCAAACTCCAAAATGCATCGATCAACCCTTGGTGGTGCTTCTGGGGGAGATCGGGCCCTTGCAACGATCGTTGTTACACCAAAGCGGATTTCCTCCAACTCGGCCGCCTCTTCTTCATCATTGTTGTTGCACCAAAGCGGTTTCTCCGGGCGCCAAACGAATGCCATCAGAACTTGGAACCCCGGAAGACTGATCTTCCGGTCCGCAATCACGGCGCCGACCACCGGGATCATGCTCGTCGACATCCTCCATTTTCTTGTATCCAATTTCATCCATCGGCAAATTCCAAGCCCTCCCCTTCTTTCCTTCTTGGCCGAAAGCTAAACCAGACGCGCCCAGTGCACTGAGCCCAAACGAAGCTCAAACCCTTCCCCAAATCCCCAAAACCAGCTTTGCGATTTCGATTACTAATCATAAGCCGAGAAGCAAGCCGTTCTTCAATCAGAAAATCGAAAACGAAAAAAAACGCAGCTCTAGCGGCGCAAGCCCTAGAGAGATATGTACTCCTCCGTATATTGTGAATTTCCCGACATACCCACATTTTTTTGCGGGGACATACCCACATTTTATTACTAATCGGTCTTAACTATTAGTTTGAGATCTTAAATTTGTGCGAATATAAGATTTTAAACTTATTTGTTCATTTATAATACTAGTCTCCGTATCACAATAACTAGCTCACTTTCCTTTTTTGATCGTATCAAAATAGAGTTTCACTTCCATGTTAGAAAATAAATTCATTCAAAATTAACTACAATACACTGTATTACAGTAAACAACACTGATGCAGTATAAAAATCTCCTATTTTTTTAAAAAAGTATACAATAAACCTATAATTATTTTAAACTACGTAAAAAGCCTTTCAGGACACTTATTTGAATACGAAGGGATTAGTACGTACTTATTAAACAGGAAAACTTAGTTTACTTGATTACCTAACTACTAAGGATGTTTTTTTTAGATTGTTTTCAGTCCTAGACGAAACTTAAACAAACTAGACCAAATCTGATCAAACTTAAACAGACCAGACTAGACCAGACTTGCATAATTATAAAATATTTGTACATAAACACTATAATTTACTAGACCAGACACGACTATTTCAGATCAGACCATACCTGACTTAAAACAGAGAAGAACACATATTCAAATTACATTCCAAAAGCAAACATCCTAAAATTAATTCTTAACCAAAAATGAACTCTGCCAGAGGGGGCTCTGGTGAAGAACCCGGACTGATATAATTACCTAGCATTGAAATGAGTGACACCCTTAACCACCACAAAACAGAAACGAAAACAAAAAATAAATCGTGTGTGTATATCTTTTTGAAGAAAAGACCCTTTTAATGCACCACTATTCCGGATATACATACTTTGCCAAGTATTCAAACTTCTCAGAAGTACTACGTATTTCTTTCCTTCTCTGAACATGGAGAAACTTTTCTACTACTTTCTTGCTGTTATAGCAGCATATCTTCTCATTCTTCTCAGAAAACTTCTTCCCAAACGCAATAAAAAATTGCTGCCTCCTAGCCCACTTTCTCTTCCGGTAATCGGTCACCTCTACCTTATCAGGGATGCTCTGCACCACTCCCTCGCTTCCTTATCAGCTAAATATGGCCCAGTTTTACTCCTCCGGTTCGGTTGCCGGTCCGTTCTGGTCGTGTCGTCCCCTTCCGCCATCGAAGAATGCTTCACCAAGAACGATATCGTGTTCGCGAACCGGCCGGCGACCATGGCCGGCGACCGGTTGACTTACAACTACACCGCCTTCGTGTTCGCCCCGTACGGCAACCTCTGGAGGGTTCAACGGCGGTTCGCCGTGGTGGAATTGTTTTCGACGGCGAGCCTCCAAAGGTCATCTGTCATAAGGGAGGAAGAGGTTCGAACTCTGGTTCGATCTTTGCGCACCCTCTCGGCCGGTAATCATAACGGAAGAACGTCCGTTGACTTGAACAGCTTGGCTGCGACGTTGACTTTCAACTCTATGATGAGACTCGTGGCCGGAAAACGGTGGGTGGAGGAAGAAGACGTGGGGAGAGTGAGAGGGAGAGAAATCATTAAAGAACTCAGGGGTGTTTTCTTTGCGAGCTTAGCTGTTATGAATTCGTGTGATTTCTTCCCGGTTTTGAGGTTAATTGGTTTCAGAGGGATGGAGAAAAAGCTGGTCATGTTTCATAAGAAGAGAGACGAGTTCTTGAATGGGATGCTTGGAGAATTCAGACAAAAGAGGTCTCTGCTTTCGGAATCGGACGGTGGGGAGAAGAACAGGGACGACAAATCAACAGTTATTGGAACGCTGTTATCTCTACAAGAATCGGAGCCTGAATTTTACACCGATGAAGTGATCAAGAGTACTATACTGGTTAGTCTCCCCTATTCTTTAAGAGTACTATACTGTTACTCTTACAAAAAATACTATCGTTAATCATAACTAATACGATCTATATTAAATGCACTATACTACAATTATCTGACAGTCACGTCTATAAGATGACAGTAAATACTCTCATGTTAGTCATATCTCGGAAATAAAAACATAATAATCCCATTTTATAATTTAAAACTCCATTTACTCCTATTTTGGGAGATCTCCCTTGCAAAAAAGATTTGTCATTTCTTAAAAAAAGTGTCTCCTTTTTTCCCCCAAAAAAGTGTCTCCCCTCGCAAATTGATTCACATATTTTGAATAAGAATTTGCACCAAAGTATATATATCAAGAATACACTTCAATAAATTTTCAAAAAGTATATACTACGTCTGTGACTATATTTTTTAATTGAATGATGAGTATTTGCTTAATACGTAGTACTACGGTATTTATACATCGATATTTCATTGGGAATTGATACAAATTGTTTTCTTGGTTTGAAATAAAAGAAGAAATAATACATCGATATTTCATAGATTATGTTTAAAAAAAACTATTCTTACCAAGAAAATTATTCTTAATGACACCATAATATAATCTATGTGAAGTTCACAATAATAATTTCAATCGAGAGTGTTTTTAAAAATAATCCGGACTAGTAATAGTGTCTACAAGAATAAATTAGAGTAAATTCACACTAATGTCGCACGTTTAATACTCTCAACTCGTGTCTTCACTTTCCCATTCATCATTCTTCGTCTCGGTAAACTTTTATGTTCCAACCTAGAGAGAATCACATATTGCGGAATTAGTGTTAAGATTAAACGCGTTTTAGTTTGAATTTGCCCCAAGAAGAAGAGTGGAAAAGAGAGAAGTGAGAATAATTGTTGAGAATATTAAACGAACATTAATTATTACCATATAATTCATAAAAGGAATTTTATCAATTTAGGATCCGAAAGATAGATGAATTATCAATCCGGGACCTGAAAGATGAAATGTATCAATATAGGACCCGAATGATGGAAAAATATCAATTGAGGACTTGGATGATTGGAAATTATCAATTTAGGACCTAAGTTGTCCGGAATTTTATTAATTTTTTTTATCTTAATTTTTTTAAATAATACAGTATTTAGTTTTATGAAACTAATAAACTTTTGTGAAGAAAAGTTTATCAAAAATCAGCAATGGAATTAATAAAAAATTAAATAAATCAAAACCTATGAAATTTTAGGTCCTAGATTGATAGTTTTCCATCATTCGGGTAATATATCGATAAATCTCATCTTTTAGGTCCCGATTTGATAATTCATCCATCTTTCGGGTCCTGAATTGATAAAATTCCTTCATAAAAATAGGGATTCTTCATAAAAATAGGGATTCTTAATTTCAACTGTGAACTACCCATATCATTTACTCCACCCAATCGTGCAACTCTTAATTGCACGTGTTTCATGTATGTTCGACTTAAACCTACTTCATATATTTAATCAATGTTTCTTTACCCTCAAATTACATGGTACATCCGGTTGTACCATGTACCATATATGTACGCACGGTACAACCGTTTTTTTGTAATTAATCTGTGCTGCAACTCATATGCGAAGAGGAAGAAGGGCATCGACGAAGACGAAAATCGACTTCCCAGGTCTCCAACTCGTGAAGCAGCCCAAGCCGCCACATACTTCGATCGATTGGCGCAACGAAATATGGCTTCGCTTTTGACTTGAGATTCATATTCAAAAAAATTAGAAAAATAATAAAAATAGATGAAATAAGGTAAATAAGCTGATTTTGTGCAAATAATAGAAAAAAATTGATATAAAAAGGTAGAGAAAAAGAGAATGAAGAAGGGGAGAGGAAGATGAAGAAGAGAAGAGGATCTCCCATATTTTTTTTGACAATTTTCCAATGCATTGGATAAAGAGGAAAACGAGAAGGGAGAGAGGGGAAGAGAGAAGGGAGAGAGTCTAGGGATGGACCCGGACCGGCCCGAACCGGCACTGTTTGGAACCTGCCCGACCCGGTTGCCTAGGCCCGAACCGGGGTTTTTCGGTCGGGTCACGGGTCACTGGTTTTTTGGTACCGGCCCGGGCCAATTTCTTTTTGTTTTTCAAATTCTTTGGGAGGTAAATTGGTTGGGCCGTGTGTTTTGGAGGGTTTTGGGTGTGGGGTTGGGGTGGGGGCTAGCAAGTAATTAGGAAATAAAAAAATTACTCGACCAGACCCGGCGTGGGCCCGGTAGAATCCCGGGACGGTTCCGAGCCTTAACCCACAACAAAAAACCCGGTTTGGATCGGCCCGAAGCCCGGCCCGGCCCGGAACCGGTCCATGCCTAGAGAGAGAAGGGGAGAGGGGAAATGAGATTCTTTTTAGGCTTTTATTATATGATCTACACTTTGTGTACCTCAAGCATTTTTCTTTTTTTGTTTCTTATTATCTTTCATCTATCCTATCTAAAATCTAAATGCTCTAAACAAAATATATCACAATTTTCACTTTCTTTGAAAAACTGTATCGAAGGAGAATTAAAGGGGAAGTATTTGGTTTTGTGTTTTTACATTTTGATATTTTAGTATTGGTATACCCCTGCAGTCCATATATTGGTGCCTCGGCTCCTATGACTTTTAATTTGAACGTTTTACAATGTACTCTCTCCGTCCTTTAAAACTTTGTCATCTTTCCTTTTTGGGACGTCCCAAAAAAACTTTGCTACTTTCCCTTTTAATCAATTATTTTGTGGTTTCTGTTATTTCTCTTTCCTCTGCACAAACCTCAACCACACAATTTTTACTTTATTATTTTTCGTGCCGGTCAACTTTGGCAAAGTTTTAAGAGACGAGGTAGTAAAATTTTAGAGTGTTAAAGATGGTATACAAATCTGAAGCATGTGAATCTAGACGGAAAAGGAGTAAATTAAAGAACACTCTAACGAACTATAACGTGTACTTTTCTTAACAAAATGCAATGGATGCACTAATAGATATTCTAAATTTAGAAGAGTATGGGTAAGCAATCCCAAATTGAGCAAGAAATAAATTAACTAGGGATTCTTAACAAAGATAGCATAGGAAAAGATAATGTTTGGGATTTGCAGAATTTGTCATTTTCTGTGGATGGGTGTGTGCTTTTCAAAGAGAGAAAAAGTGAAAACTGGCACTTATCTACATATGGGAGATATGTGATTTTAGTTTCGTCATGTATTATTCTACCCACAACTCTACAAAAGAAGTCTAGGGTCTGTTTACTAACACGTATATTTTCCTATTTTCTACTTCTGTTTTTCGTTCTTCAATTTTCAGTTTTTATGTTTCTGTTTTTCTATCTCCAGTTTTCTCTTTCTATTTTCTAGTTTTTCATTTTCAAATTTGAAAACATGTTAATAAATTTTTTACCCAGTTCTGTGATAATTCAGAAGACTGACACGTTTACTTAATGATTTACTAAATGGTGTTTATTAAGACTCGCGTTAATAAGCGACACATAAAATAAGCAATGTTATAAGATCATGTTTACTTCAAAAGGTTTAAAACACGTTTAGCATTAAAATTTCCAAAATAACTCTATACATATATAGACACACAAACATTCATGAACACAAATACTATATATATAATATAATATGTGGGGTCGATCACCTCGTACGTGTACCCATACTCCCAACCTCTACCATGCCCCTATACCTCGTACCCCCACGGGCCCCACCCTACACCCTACACCCAATTCCACACCCTTGAACCCTACCCCTACCCTTACCACGATCTTACACTCTACCCATACTCCCTTAAAACCCTTCATACCCACCCATACCTACTCGTAGGGGTCGAGGTAGGGAAGGAAGGTATGGGTGGGGGGGGGGGGGGGGGAGGGGTGAGGTAGGGGTAAGGAGTAATATACGAGGTGGGGGTAGGGTAGGGTGGGTCAGGGTGGGGTTGAGGTGGTAGGGTGGAACGGGGTGGGACCGAGGTAGGGGCATATGGTAGGGGGTGGGGGTAGGATCATTGTAGAGAAAGGGGAGTATGCGGGGTAGGGGTGGGTAGGGTAGGGTAGGGGTAGGGGGTAAGGTACGAGGATGGAGGTACTAGAATGGAATCGACATCGGAGCAGGACCGGACCCACCACTAGGGTAAGTATGCAAATTCGTTGCAGCGGTCTCTAGCATCTGCATTTTCCAATTTTGGAAAACTAGTAAAAGTCGCTTCTCCAAATCATTAAGGAAAAGAGAGACATGTCTTATTTATTTCGTTTTAGAAAACGGTTTGGTAAACACGTTTTTCTGTTTTCCTTTCTCTAGTTTTCCAGCAATTTTCTTTGGTAAACATGTTTCCTGTTTTCTGTTTTCTAGTTTTCCAGTTTTCTGGAAAACTGGAAAATATCTCTGTTAGTAAACAGACCCTTAGTTTCTCATGAGCTCATCTCTCCTACCGTAGATTCGAGAAGAAAATCAGAAGAAGTTCAGAACTCCGCCGCAAGAGGTGAACTGCATTTGCGAGATACTCTAAGCCTCTAACTCCTCTAAGGTGCAAAGCTCAAGTCTGCCTAGGGTAAAAGTTAGAAGACCGTAACTTGTTCAGCCACTAATTGAGCCAAATGTCGGACAAAAGCCCAAGTTAATAAAATAAAATACTTACTTTTTAATGTTTCGGGTTTTCGGTTCGATTCGGTTCTGGAGAGCCAAAACCGAAACCGAAACCGAATAGAGATGGTTCGGTTCGGTTTTCCCTTTCGGTTTCGGTTTTTTCTCGATTCGGTTGTTTTTTGTTGCGGTTCTGTTATTTTTTGATTCGATTTCGGTTTTCGGTTTTCCGGACCCAGTCCTAGTTCAAAGGTTGTATATGAATTAGTCTTTAAGTACTTTTTTGTGCACATATTATCCGAGTGCCGTAAAAGTTCTCTCTTTCGCTGGGGTAAGGGGAGGGTCCGATGTACGCTAAACTATGTACTCCGTATTTGAAAATGTTTCTTTAGGTTTTGGATTTTGTAGAGTTTTCAATGTAATATTTAAATATGTTAATTTTAAGTAGTAATGCAGATTTAATTATGTGCAAGAAGATTTAACTTTGTTGCTGATCAACCTTATAAATGGAGGAAGTTGTACTAATTATGTTTCATTGTCAACAGAGTACATAGGATCAATAAAACACTAAAGACTTCACTCTTAACTTCCTTTATATTGAAGTTAAGAGTCATATACTACATATTTAGGAAAAATAGTATTATTTGAGAACGTGCTATGTTTAGCTTCTATCTAACGAGGTTTCTCAATTATGAATGATTATCACGCATGATCATTAATTCACTATCTTAATTAAGCTCATTCCTAACATGCTAACAATGCTTCTTTGATGTGTCAGATGATGTTTGTGGCAGGAACAGAGACTTCTTCAGCAACCATAGAATGGGCAATGTCGCTGCTACTAGCTAATCCAGAGACGATGCATAAGTTGAAATCAGAGATAGACAACTACATCGGACCCGATCAACGTCTGGTAAATGAGTTGGACATTCCCAAGCTCCCATATCTACGAGGAGTAGTGAAGGAGACACTGAGGTTGTACCCTCCAGCGCCACTTCTCTTACCACATTGCTCAACCGAAGATTGTGTGGTTGCGGGATACGACGTTCCCAAGAACACAATCTTATTGGTAAATGTTTGGGGCATGCATCGGGATCCAACAGTGTGGGAGGAGCCCGAAAAGTTCATGCCTGAGAGATTCAGAGAAGTAGCGGAGGAGAAGGAAGGTTTCAACTATAAATATGTTCCCTTTGGGATGGGCCGAAGGGCCTGCCCTGGAAACAATATGGGGTTGAGAACGGTAGGGTTAGCATTGGCAGGTTTGGTTCAGTGTTTTCATTGGGAAATCAGCGCGGAGAAAGATGACAGAGGCGAAAGCCGCTCAGCCTCAATCCTACAGAGGGCTAAGCCGCTAGAAGCCGTGTGCATGCCTCGAGCGAATTGCCTTCCATTTCTAGACTAGATGTCATTTATGTCGGGCCTAGGTGTGAGGCGTGTCTGGATGAGCAACTCTACCTTTTTGGGTTGAGTGCTTTTAATTTGTGTGCTATTATTCCAAACATGTACCGAGTATGTTTTCCTTTTGTTATGGTTATCTACTTGGGCGTTCTCACCATTTTGCCCAAAGTAATACTCCATGTGCTATATTTTTCCTTTTTCAAAATCTATGGAACTACATTTAGCCTTGATATGAGATCCACATACTTCAAAGTTACCATGACAAGCCAGCAAGCTTGAGTCAGCACACAAAATCAAACCACACGCTGCCATCAACTTCACTTGCTTAGGCGAGGCCCCCTACTACTTCCATTAAAATTTACTCGTAGGCTAGTTTTGTTACAGAGCTTACAAACAATTACCTAAAATATTACCCTACTTTTCATCCAAATGTAAAATAAATATTACCTAAAATATGACCATATTAAAATATGAACAATGAGTAAAAATGTGATTTAATAATTTTAACGAACAATTTTTATGTTAAAACTTTATATCACAGTGACTAAACATATGTATGAGAGGTGATGACGGAGGAGGCTTGATAGAGAACATGAAAACAAGAGGCAAGGCAAGGAAACGACTACAGTACTGTTGGATCGCCCCCTCCTGAACTACCGCCATGTTGTGCAGGAGAGTATAGGGTTTGGAAGGAACATTTTAATTTTACCGTTTGTTTGCTATTTATTTTTTTCGATTGTTTATTTTTTTGTTTATTACTTTTATTGCTGTAAAACTCTTGCATTAAGATTGAGTGATGAGAGGTATGCTTTAACCGTCGTTGGCTCATTCGCCTAATATAGGATAAGCGAGTCATACTGCTTTTTGAAGGTGATTGTCTCTAAGTCTAGTTTGAGTGCTTGTGGTCCTTTTGTCGCTTTACCCCCTATCTATATGCTGTGATATCAATTTAAGCCATCTATTTTCACGATAAAAAAATGTACGAAATCACTTTTTTTCGTAACTTCTATTCTAGTATTTCCTCCCCTTTTATAAAATACAACTTCTTTTTTGTTTTTTTTCAAAAAAATATGAATACTTCTCCAATACTACTTCCGTCCCATTCAAATGTTCTCATTCACTATTCTTTAGTCAACGCAAAATATTTTTAATCTTTTACTTTATATATTCAATTTTTATTAAATTTGAGTATTTTTTTACTATTTATAAACCTTATAATGTTTTTTTGAATACGTAAATCTATTTAATAAAAAATCTAATTACAAACATGAACCAATTAACTTTATGGTCAATCAAATATATAATTCGTGTGAGATCCTAATTACGAAAGTAGTACTTCATTCGTCCCAAATTGTTTTCTAAAGTCAATATTTTTTTATCAACCAATAATAAAAGTCAATCCTTTCTATCGATAACTAACTCAATTTTTAATAAATAAAATTTACGTATTCAAAAACTATATAAAAATCTCTTCAAAGTTGCAAACACCAAATTAGAATGCTTCTAAAAATTGATATCCTAATTGAAAAAATAAGATGGAACTATTTAAACAAGAAAAGTTAAATTTGTAAACCAATTTGAAATTAAAAGGGGATAAAATTAGCTCGCTTTGCTCGTTCAGCACGTTGCGCGTTAGCGCATCCGTTTTCTTGCTTGAACAACGAACATTTGATTCAGTCGGGCAGTAACGTTTTTTTTTGATTCAGTCGGGCAGTAACGTTTTGTTTTGTTTTGTTGTGAAAACAATTGAAATAAAAATACTCGAAAGGGACAATTATGTCAATTATGACATCCACTTCGAAACTGTCATTCATTACTTCCCCCTTCCCTTTGTCCAAAGAGAGCCAAGCCAGCCCATTTCCATGTGATGCTGTGTAATTGTGGAACCTCATCAGTTCTATATTGTTGAAATTTTCATTAACAAATCTCAGATTTGCTTTCTAAAAACACCCAGATTTGCACTTTTCCGATCTTTATTTCTGTTCCAGATGAAGCGACCTCATGATTCCGGGATCGACGGCAACGATCCCGACGGAATCAGCGATTCCAAGAAGCCGAAGACTAAGACGGCGGTGGAGGGGGAGACAGAGACTGGGGGTGCATCGGCAGCGAAGATCGCGGTAGAATCCGTTCTTTCGGACGAGAATTTGCTGTCCGAGGTTCTGAAACACCTGGATGGGCGTACGCTAGCGTGGGCGGCGTGCGTTAGCAAGCTGTGGAAACGGACGGCGGAAGATGAGCGGCTGTGGGAGGTGATGTGCGTCAAGGACCGCTCCCGCAACCCACAGCATCGGCAGCTCCGCCACGTGGTCGTCGCCCTAGGCGGCTTCCGCCGCCTCTACTCGGTTCATCTCTGGCCGCTCGTCAAGCTACCATCTCATCCCTCACCGTCTGCGCCGGCGTCTACCTGGCTTTGCCTGCCCCCGCCGCCCAAAGTCGCTCCGACCGTATCCGCCGGCGTGAACAAACGATGGGGAAACGACGAGATGAATCTGTCGCTCTCACTCCTCTCGATCCGGTACTTCGAGACGATGAATTTCAATAATCGCAACAAGCAAACCTGATTAAATTAAATCGTAAATTTCGGGTTTGTAGTTTGTACTTTGGCTTTGATATTAATCATCGATCTGTATTTGTTGTGATTAGGTTTGTTTAAATCGGAGATCTGTATTCTGTAATATGTGAACTTTTTAAACTTTTCCAAATGCTTATGATTTGATCAAAATTTATGGGCTCTTATCTCCCGTGTAACTCATTCTTTGAATCAACAACAAATACAGAAGCTAAATACCTAAATGTACAAGTATGTATAGGATCAGGAGCCTCTACCTTGCTTTAGGGCAAGGTAGAGTGCCTTGCTTCAGGACAACCGTCTCATCGACAATTCAATGGTCGTAGATCTTGGATTGAGATCCTCTGTCAGAGGGTCCACCCTTTCTTTTATCTCGAGGCCGTCCTTGCCGCTGCTCGACCATCGGATGCGCGAGGACCCTCCTGGTCGGGTAGAGGATCCCCGTGGTTATTCCACGGAACATTACATTTGTGCACATAGTTAGTACACAAATCGTATAGACACCTCCTAGTTACATATCTACACAGACAATTCATTTTTAAAAATCAATTATAATATGTTAACTATCGGTGTAAACATGTTGTGTACAAATTTTATGTACAACAAAAATTACTCTTATTCCCTGCAATTCGTCCAACTCTTAGTGACAAGCCACAATTGCAAGAAGGCAATATGACCTTCAAATCAGATCATTTTAGAGCGAGAGAGGGCTTTGATGCCGCTCCATATCTATTAATATAGTTTGCGAGTTCATTTGGTATGATGATAAGTACCTGTTTAATTGAATGAAAAATGTAGAAATGTAATGTATTACATTGTTTGGTTTGATGGTTAGTGTATCATGTAGGACATTTTTTAAAAAATTCACATCTCATTGTACTATATCAAATACATGAGAAAGAGCGGTAAAATACTCTACAGTGTTTTTTTATAAAGCATTATACTGACTTTGTGTGCAATTTAAAAATAATTTACACAACAAATAAGATAGTGTAGTTATATTTTACATGTAAAATATAAACAAAATTTACAAATATGATTACCATTGTTTTTTTCTTGTTAAATTAAGTCATTTTCCCTTCTTAGAGAAAATTTATATTTTAGCCAAAATTAAAAAAATTGAAATAAAAATAAGTAATTCCATTTGTACAAATTGTACAAATTGAAATAACTAGTATAGTACTGGTGCATACGCACGAGAAAGAGCAGCTGATACATATTTTATATTCATGATCTAATTAATCTTAAAATAAAAATAACTTTTTAGGATTTTACATTTTTGAAAAATAAAAGTACAATAAGCTAATCCTATAAAGTATAAGCTCATACAATAAATATTAAATGAAGAGTATATTAGGAACAATTTATTGATACCACTCATTAGAATTTGCTGCATGCTTATAAATTTTCATGATTAAATTAATTTTAAAATTAGATATTATTTTTAAAAAGTGAGTACAATAAGTGAGTGACACGAAGTTTAAGTGAATACAATAACTATTAAAATTGACCAATATTAGTTAAACAAGAACTTCCTACTCATTAGTTAAATTAGTGCTAATATATGAGAGAAAATTATTCTACTTAATTGTTAGATAACTTATCTTATATGTAAAGAACTACATATTAGAGAAAATTTTTTCGCTCAATTGTTAGCTCGATTATCTTCTTTTCCCTAAAAGCACTACGTATAAGAGAGGAAATTACCCGTTCAATTGTTAGCAAGCTTGTCTTCTATCTTCTGTACTATCTAAAAACACTACATATGAGAGAGAGAAATTCCCCCGCTTAATTATTAGCATCCTTGTCTTCTTATACATAAAGATACTACATATGAGAGAGAAAACTCTTCTGTTCAATTGTTGGACGACTTATCTTATACCTAAAAGCACTACATATGCGAGAAAAAATTCTTTCGCTCAATTGTTAGATAGAATATCTTTTACTTAAAAGAACTACATATGCGAGAGAAAGTTATCCCGCTCGATTGTTAGCAAGTTTATCTTCTTATACCTAAACACACTACATACGAGAGAGAATATTATTTCGCTCAATTGTTAGGTGACTTATCTTATACTTAATTAAAAGAAGTACATATGAGAGAGAAAGTAATCTCGTTCAATCATTAGCAGACTTCTCTTCTAATACCTAAAAGACTACATATAAGAGAGAAAATCTCCAACTCAATTCTCTCGTTGAAGTGTTAGCAAGCTTATCTTTTTCTAATACCTAGAAGCACTACACATGAGTGTGAAAATTCTCCCGATCAATTATTAGCAAACTTATCTCCATATTATACGTAAAAGAAGTACATATGAGAGAGAAAGTTATCACGCTCGATTGTTAGCAAGTTTATCTTCTTATACCTTAAAAAACTACATATGAGAGATAAAGTAATTGAGAGATGAAATTATATCGCTCAATTGTTTGCCGGCTTATCTTATACTTAATTAAAAGAACTACATATGAGAGAGAGTAATCTCGCTTAATCGTTAGCAGAATTATGTTCTAATACCTAAAAGACTACATATAAGAGAGAAAATCTCCAGCTCAATTCCTCCGCTCAAGTGTTAGCAAGCTTATCTTCTTCTAATACCTAGAAGCACTACATATGAGTGTGAAATTTTTTCCGATCAATTATTAGCAAGTTTATCATCTTATACCTAAAATCACTACTTATGAAAGTGAAAATTTATCCGCTCAATTGTTAGTCGGCTTATCTTGTTATACCTAAAGACACTACATATGAGAGAGAAATTTACCCCGCTCATTTGTTAGCCGGCGGCTTATCTTATCTTATACTGCCCCCGTCCCGCTAATATGGTCTCACTTTATCTTTTCGAAAAATCCAATGAAATTGTCTCATACCAAATTTGGTAAAGTTTGTGTGGTTCTAAATCATTCTTACTTTATTCTTACCTTATGAATTAATATCAACCACATAAACCCACTTTTTTTAATAATCATACCACATCCTTCCATCCCAATATTAGTGGAACGGAGGTAGTACTTAAAAGAACTACGTATGAGAGAGAAAATTCATCCGCTCAATTGTTAGAAAGCTTATCTTCTCATACATAAAAGCACTACATATGAAAGAGAAAATTATTCCGCTTAATTATTAGCAAACTTATCTTATATCTAAAAATACTACACATGAAAGAGAAAATTCTTTTACTCAATTGTTAGTCGGCTTATCTTATCTTATATTTCAAAGAACTACATATGAGAGATAGTTTATCGGCTCAATTGTTATCAAACTTATCTTCTAATATCTAAAAGCACTACATATGAGAGATAAAATTCTCTCGTTTAATGGTTAACTGGCTTATTTTATACTTTAAAGAACTACATATCATTATCATTATCATTTACCCCAATGCCGCAAAGGCTCCCACCTACGATGGGGGTAAGGGGGGGTCGGATGTACGCAGTCTTACTCCTGTCCTAAAGCACACAGAGACTGTTTCCGGATGACCCATAGTGAAAATCTCGTCCAAAATTGCATGGACTGACCGCTGTTTCATAACAAAGAAGCGCAGACAGTTTAGTGAGCCATTGTGCTTTATTCCATCATATTCTCAAGCCAAAAGATAGTGAATCTTTGGCTCCATTGCAAATGATGAAATTTAAAGAACTACATATATATGAGAAAAAATTGTACCGCTCAATTATTAGCAATCTTATCTTCTAATACCTAAATGTACTATATATGAGAGAGAAAATTCTCCCGCTCAATTATTAGCCGACTTTTCTTATACCTAAAAGTACTATATATGATAAAGAAAATTCTCCCACTCAATTGTTACATGAATTATCTTATACCTAAAAGAACTGCTTATCAGAGAAAAGAATTTCTCGCTTAATTGTTAAACGGTTTATGGCTTAATCTTTCTTATATCTAAAATCTTATATCTAAGGGTATGTTTGACACAACTAGCAGAAAAGATACTTTTATGAGCTTTTTAGTAACTGTTAGCTTTTAGTGACTGAAAAGATCTTAAAAAGAAAAGGTAGTAGGTGTTTGGTAAAAAGTCGACTGTTTGATTTAGCTCTGTTTGATATACAAGCTGTTAAGACTAATTAATGCTAGAAGCTACGGACTTATCTGAGATGCTACTCACTGTAGTATCCCAAAAAAGATCTTTTATTTTTATAAAAGCTCTTAAAATTTGGCGTGCCAAAATACAACTAGAAGCTTTTAAAGACTTTTAAATAGTACAAAAGCTAGAAGGCAGGAACTTATGCCCGCCAAACATAGTCTAAAAGCACTACGTATGAGAGAGAAAAAAATGGCTCTATTGTTAGCCGACTTATTTTACCTTATATCAAGTATCACTATATATGAGTAAGAGAAATTTTAGGCATCGGAGAAATTTTAGAAGACTACCAAATCAGCCCGTTTAATGGGTAATTTTAGGAGATATTACCCAAAATAAGACTAAAACAGTTTGAAAATTCCAAAATAGGACTGCCATGTTTTTATTCCCAAAATAAGACTAATTACTTCCATGTTTTGGCAGTACCAGACTTCAAACATGACAATATTTTCTATACATGACAGTAATTAGTCCTATTTTGGGAATAAAAAACATGACAATCCTATTTTAGAATTTTGAAACTGTTTTAGTCCTATTTCGGGAACTTTCCCTAATGTTAGAGTAATTTCGAATCCGGTATCAGTAGTTGAACTGCTCTAATTTAAAACAACATCGTTTAGAGTGCGTTAGTTCTACCATACACCGGGTGTATATACACCCACATATTTTTGTAATTATATCTATTTTGAATGGCAGTAGTCTTCATTGCGTGGTGCATGCCTGCTTTCTTTATAAACTTTTCAACCACGCTTGATGTACACACCCTTGTACACGTCATGTTTGTGAAGCTTTTTTTTGTCTGTGAATCCGGTTTACAGACAATATTTTATTTGTGTAAAATATTGTCTGTGAATCGATGTTCATAGACAAAAAAAGCTTTCACAGACATAGGTGTGTACAAAAGTGTGTATAAGAGTGTGTACAAACATCATTTTTGTAAACTTTTCTCCTACATACTTTTTGCATCTACGTTTCTTCCCTGGTTTTCTTTCTTAACAATTTTTTCCATTAATTTTAATTTATAAATATGTGCAATATAGAATGTGGAACTTAACGTCCCTATTTCCTTTTCTTTTCATTTTTCTAATTAACCTTCCTTTATAACTTAAGTACTACTTATTTCTTTAAATTGTGCATTATAAAACAGTTTAGGTATCAGTTTTTCCCCTATTTTAATTTGGAGATAAATATTTGTTAATTTAATAATCTCTGTGTGTTAATTATTTTAACATTGTGTGTTCATTATTAACATGAGTTTTGTGTTATACAGAATTGAGCATAGTGTAAAAAAATGTGTATGAGTAAACATTATAAAAAGATTATGATTAATTTTGTAATTCAAGAATGATAAATTATAAACTATTTTGAATCTAGAATTTATAATATATATCATTGTTACCCAAAATGAATATTTGAGCTTATTAGAGATTTTATTTTATTTTTAATTTTTCAATGCTCATTTTATAATTTATGTATACTCACTCAGGACTGTTGTTATGCACATTTTAAAATGTCATATCAATGCTTATTAAACTAACACTCAATAGAATAGATACCATGCACATTAAAAGTGCATCAATGCTCATTTACTAGAAATCATTATTTTCATCTCAATAGAGCATGTTTGATGCTCAATGAAAATATTTTGATGTTCAACTAACAAACCAACTAACAAATTCATTAATACTCATTTTGTAAGTTACGTATGCTAATATGCTACTGATCTCATGCTCATATATTAGACTCATAATACTCAACGTAATAGGTTTGATGCTCATTAAAAGTTTATTAATGCTCATTCACAAGAAATTATGATTTTCATCTCAATAGCGGAAGTTTGATGCTCAATTAAAATGTCGTGATGTTCAACTAACAAAACCTTATGATTTTCATACCAATGTGCACTTTGTAAGTTATGTATGTATGCTCATTTGGTACTCATGTTATGCTCATTTTTACAATGTCATATCAATGCATATTTCAAAAGTATCATATTACATTAGACTCGCATGTTAAAATTAATAAGAGTGAATTATAGATACTCCCTCCGTCCCTTATAACTTTACCAACTTTTCTTTTTTGGTTGTCCCAAAAACTTTGCCACTTTCCCTTTTAATCAATCAATTTGTGGCTCTCGTTATTTCTCTCTCATCTGCTCAAATCTCTACCACACAGTTTTTATTTTATTATTCTACGTGATGGAGTATATGGGTCTAGGCCCCAGGACCCACATACTCAGAAGAACAGAAAGTACAAGCCACTAGGCGGTGCCCTCGTCGACCAAAGGACCCCCGTCGGCCGAAGAGGGACCAACTCAGAATATGATCCTGAAGCCAGGGAACCAGTGTGTCCTCATCGGCCGTGACCTCATCGGCCGTGCCCTCGTCGGCCAGACCCTCGTCGGCCGTGGAAGCTTCACAGGACTAGATTTTACACTTAATCATTTCTACACACATTGTATTCGGCCCAATAGCGGTCCAATTGTAAATGGGCCTCCCAAGCCCAAGGCTTGGGAGCCCAACCCGTATTTTTCCTATAAATACATCCTCTCGAGGTAGTTATAGGGGTTACAAAATCATTCTATTGAAGCATCTACTTGCACTTCTCTCTCTAGCTCTCCCTTCTCTTTAGATATATACTCTATCATTTGGTGCTTTCATTGAGAGCTAGAACAATCAAGTTAGCACCCTTCGTCGCTACCAAGCACAACTAACCACTGAACATGGGAAGAACCAAGTCAAACCGCAACTTCGTCAGCAAGGCCATCCCTGAGGACCAGGAGACCAGGGAGCACGAGAAGGACGCCACGGCCGACCAGGTCGGGGGAGGGGACGTCTTCTAGGAGGCCATCAACCTCACGACGGACCTAAGCAACCAGCTCAACGACGGCGCCCCCGATGCCCGCATCGGCCTGGACAAAAAGCGTGCAGAGAAGACAGACCACGCCCCGGCCCAGCCTATGGCCGCGGTTTCTCCGTCCGTGGATCCACAGGTCCAGGCCGCGTTGTCGGTCATCATCGCCAGCTTGGCTCAGAACCCCACCGTCCTCAGCACACTCTTGCCAAGGATTGGGGGGAACGCCACTCCACCTCCTCAGCCCCAACCGTTGGCCGTCAGGTTAGGCAACGATGAGGGGGTGATAGCCTAGGACACAGCGTCGTCCCACTCCCACCCCGCTTCCCCTCTTCGGCCTGGGCAGACCCCAGCGCGTGGAAAAGACTCTGCCTTCAATAGGCTGGGTGACACGCGCCGTCGTCCGGTTTCGGAGAGGATGGCGGGGCGGATTGGTGAGTGTCGGCCTGGCTCGCCAAGAGAAAGCTTGGGGTCTGTGTCCCGGACAGCGGACCAGCCCCGCCTGGAAAAGGGCAAGGGAAAGTTGCATGAGGACGACGTGCGCCACCAGATCAACACGGCCCACGATGAGCGCATGAAGAATCAGCAGGGCGCTGCTGCAGTCGCCAGGGATCCTCGGGATGAGGTCATCGCCCAGCTGGAGAGGAGGCTGGCCCAGATGGAGGCCAGGCAATCGGCAAACGTCCCCACGACCGGCGCCTCCAACGATCCAGGCCTCAACGCTCTCATGAACAAGGTCAGCGCCCTCGAGAGGGAGTTGGCCGAAGGGCGAGGTGACCCCGTCATCCAGGTCAGGACCAGGACCCCTTTCACTAACAGGGTGCTCTCGGCCCCCATCCCGGAGAAGTACAGGGGGAACGCCATCAAGTCCTATGACGGCCGTTCAGACCCCCAGGAGCACTTCAGCCGCTATCAGAACAACATGCTGATGGTGAACGCGTCGGATGAGTACCTCTGCCGTTGGTTCCTCTCCACTCTTGAGGGGCCGGCGTACGAGTCGTTCAACGCACTTCCCGAAGGAAGTATAGACTCATGGCAGGACCTGGCCCAGCGCTTCCTCACCCACTTTGCCGGGAGGAAGCGTGCGAAGAAGTATTTCACTCACCTCCTCTCCGTCAAGCAGCAACATGACGAACCCCTCCGTTCATTTATTGATCGGTGGACGAGGGAGACCGAAGAGGTCGAGGGGGCCGATGAGCGCACCCTCCTCGTCCTATACCAAGGAGCCCTCCGCAGCTCCCCGTATGCCAGGAGCCTCATCACCGACCCTCCGAGGTCATATGCAAAGGCGCTTCAGCGCGGGAGCTTGTACACTGATGCCGACGAGCTCCACAACCACAAAAAAGACGGAGGCCATCCCTCCAAGAAGACAAATCCTTCGCCGGCCCCGGGATCATCCCCGGCCGGCCAGGGTGCCCAGGGCCGTCACGGCTCTAGTGGACGAAGCAAGAAGGACCGCCACTGGCGGCCGAGATTGGAACGGCTGGGGGTCCCCCTCACCCACCCGGTCAGCACCATCCTCGACTATGCCGAGAAGCACGGCCTCATTGAACAAGCTCCTCGGCCAGCCGAGGAGGTCCTTGCCATCCAACAAGGCGGCACATACTGCCGACTTCACAAGAACTCCTCACATACTGCATCACGCTGAAGAAGGCCATCGAGCACCTTATTCTCCAGGGGGAACTCTCCCAATTTGTTAAGGGTGGCCCGCGCAAAAATACGTGGGTAAACACCGGCAAACCTGGGGGCGAACCCTCTACGAAGAAGCGGGAGATCGGTAGGCTCAGCGACGACGAGGACTTTGAAGAGCCTCTGCCAAAGAAGAACCATATTCACCTCATCGTAGGTGGGAATACCGGGGGGGACTCCGTCACCCAGAGGAAGAAATGGGCCCAATCCCTTTACATTGGGGAGGTGTCCCACGTTCTCCCCCAGCCGAAGAAGCAGCGAACGCAGGCGATCACCTTCACCGACAAGGATCTGCCTCCGGGTACGGAATCACACAGGGACACCCTCGTCATCCGGTGTGAGATCGGTGACTCCATAATCCACCGCACTTACATCGATACGGGGAGCTCCGTTAACGTGATGTACCTGGACACCTTCAAGCAGCTAAAGCTGGACAGGGCTCTGCTGAAGCCGATCAAGACACCGTTGTCCGGCTTCACCGGGGACTCTATCGACGCCGAAGGCACGATAGTCCTCCCCGTGGAGGTCAGCGACGGCTCCCACCGCGCCAAAATTGACATGGAGTTCATGGTGGTCAACCTTCAGTGCGCCCACAACCTGATTTGAGGGCGGCCAGCACTGGAGGACCTGGAGGCCATCATCTCCATGAAACACTTGTGCCTGAAGTTCCCCACCAACGGTGGCATCGGCTAGCCAGGGCATGCTACCTCAAGCTAACAAGGCCGGCCGAGAGGGAAGGACAGAGAATAGACACCATCACGGCAGCCGTTGCTAAAGACGAGGAAAGACCGCATGCGGAACCGGCCGGAGAGGTCGAGGAGGTCCCCCTGGATACCTCCCGGCCAGAGCGGGTCCTCAAAATCGGGAAGCAACTCCCACAGGACCAGCGGGACGCCATCCTCCTCGTCCTACGGTCATACGCCGTCATCTTCGCGTGGGGCCCGGACGACATGCCAGGCATCAATCGACAGGTGATCACCCACCGGCTGACTGTTGATCTAGCCTCCGCGCCTGTCAAGCAGAAGCGGCGCTACTTATCCACCGACAGGCGGGACTTCGTCAAAGGGGAGGTCGCCATGCTCCTCTCAATCAACCACATCAAAGAGGTGAGGTACCCGACGTGGCTAGCCAACGTCGTCCTCGCCCAAAAACCGCCGACATTCAGAATGTGTGTTGATTACACTGACCTGAACAAGGCGTGTCCCATGGACCCGTTCCCTCTCCCTAACATTGATCAATTGATGGACGAGACGGCGGGATGCGAGTTGATGTCGTTCCTCGACGCCTTCAGAGGGTACCACCAGATTTTCATGCATGAAGATGATGCGGAGAAGACGGCCTTCATGACCCCAGAGGGAATTTTTTGCTACCTCGTCATGGCCTTCGGGCTCAAAAACTCCGGCGCCACCTATACCAGGATGGTGGCCAAGATCCTCAGAGCAGTCCTCGGCCAGACGATGGAGGCATACGTCGATGACATGATTATCAAGAGCAAACGAGCCACCACACATGCTGACGACCTCCGGGAAATTTTTGAAATCATGAAGGAGTTCAAACTCCACCTCAACCCCAAGAAGTGCGCTTTTGGCGTCCAAGGCGGCAAGTTCCTCGGCTACATGGTCAGCCGGAGGGGGCATTGAGATAAACCCAGAGAAGATACATGCTATCATCAACATGGAGCCACCCCGCAACGTCAAAGAGGTACATCGGCTAACGGGGCGGCTGGCGGCCCTGAGCCGCTTCCTCTCCAAGTCAGCCGAGAGGTCACTCCCTTTCTTCCAGATCATGCGCAAAGCAAACAGCTTCAAATGGACGACGGAGTGCCATGAAGCATTTGAAGAGCTGAAGAGGTACCTTTCGTCCCCACCAGTGCCCTCCAAGCCCAAAGATGGCGAAACCCTCTTCTTGTACTTGGGGGTGAGCACGTCGGCCATCAGCTCCGTGCTCATCCGCGAGGACGAAGGGGTGTAGAAGGCCATATTCTACATCAGCAAAACACTTAGGGAGGCCGAATTCAGGTACTCCCCCATTGAGAAGACGGTGCTAGCCATCGTCCATACGGTGAAAAAGCTGGGGCACTACTTCCAGGCCCATGTCGTCCACGTGCTGACCCAGCAGCCCCTTGGCACACTCATGAAGAGCCCCACTATCTCCTCGAGGATGGTGAAATGGGCGATCTTCCTCAACCAATTCCAAATCGAGATCAAGCCAAGGCCATCTATCAAAGGGCAAGCCTTGGCCGATTTTGTCACCGAATGCACAGCGCGGGAGATGACCACTACTACCCCCGGGCCAGAGCCGGATGACACATGGATCCTCTTCACCGATGGCTCGTCGGCCGCGAAATCATGTGGGGGCGTCGTCGTCCTCATATCCCCTGAAGGATTCAGAGCTTACTATGTCATCCGCTTCAACTTCAGGGTATCTAACAATGAAGCTGAGTACGAGGCCCTCCTCAGCGGCCTCAGACTTGCCGCTGGCCTCAGAGCCAAGCACATCAGAATCAAGTGCGACTCCAAGCTGGTAGTGGGCCAGGTTGAGGGTACGTACGAAGCAAAGGAAGGCCGGACGAAGCAATACAAACAGGCAACGGAGGAGCTGCTGAAGGCGTTCGAAACCTACGAGATCACACAGATCCCAAGGGCCGAGAACGCCGAGGCCGACATCCTCTCCAAGCTCAGCTCGGATACTCCGGAGCACATCTCCAAGTTGGCCAAGATCGAGGAGCTGAGCATGTCCAACATCCATGCCAGCCCCATCTTGTGCATCCAGCAGCGACCGGAGGACTGGATCTCCGACATCACCACCTTCATCACCTCAGGGGAGCTACCCCAGGACGAGGAGAGGGCCAAGCTTGCCAAACTCAGGGCCCCAAGCTACACTATTGAAGATGGCAAGCTCTACAAACGATCCTACAATGGCACTCTCCTCCGATGCCTACACCAGGATGAGGCCGAAGTAGCCATGGAGGAAGTTCACTGTGGTGTTTGCTCCTCACACCAGGGCCCCTTCAGCATGTCCCGGCGTCTCGTCGTCCAGGGCTATTTCTGGCCGACGATGGCACGGGATTGTGCAGATCTTGCCAGGAAATGTACCACGTGCCAGGTGCTCCAGAAGGCCCCCGGTCGGCCAACCGTCAACTACGCCCTCGTGAGCACTGCCGTCCCATTTTCGAGGTGAGGGATTGACCTGGTCGGCCCACTACCCAGACCTGCTGGCAACAACCACTACATCATCGTCGCAGTCGACTACTTCACCAAGTGGGTCGAAGCGGAACCTTTGGCCAGCATCACAGGGGCTAGGTGCCAGAAGTTCGTTCACAAGAACATTCTCACCCGCTTTGGCGTCCCCCAGGAGATCATATCCGACAACGACACCCAGTTTGAAGCAGCGCCCTTTCAGGAGCTCCTTCGAGAATGGGGAATAAAACACCGTTTCTCCTCCGTTGCCTACCCTCAAGGCAACGGGCAGGTTGAGAACGCCAACAGAACCATAATGGAGGGGCTGAAGAAGAACCTACAGGACGCAGGAGGAAGTTGGGTCGACGAGCTCCCCAACATCCTGTGGTGCTATCGTACTACGCCAAGGAGGGCAACAGGTGAGACACCTTTTGCCCTATGCTACGGTTTTGAAGCAAAGGCACCCACATAAGTCGCCATCCCCAGCCGACGGGTGGAGCAGTACGACCCTCGGGACAACGAGGAGAACATGAAGATCGACCTCCACCTGGTCGACGAAAGACGTGAAGAGGCATTCATCCGAGCAGAGAACTACCGGTGTCAAGTGAAATCATACTATGACGCTAAGGTACGTTCTCGAGAATTCCAAGTGGGGGACTACGTCCTCCGCCGAAGAGAAGCAAGCCAGCCAACGGAAGGGGGCAAGCTAGCCCTGAAATATGAAGGTCCCTACATCGTCAGTGCCGTGGTGAAACCCGGCACCTACAAGCTTAAACGCCCAAACGGGACCAATGTACCACGAATGTGGAATGTACACCATTTGGTGAAGTTTTATCAATAATCCGAAGGAGGTGCAACCGGCAGAGCCCTCACCCCTTGACGAGTTATTGATTGAACACAACCCTCGGCTTTGAGCCACTTATGAATAAAAATCACGTTTCCTTTGATTTCTTGGAATTTGGGCAAAAACATTAACGGGTGCCCTCATCGGCCACCTTAGAGCGAAAGGCTCAGGCATGGCCGATGTGGCGGTTCGCACCTGCAGCCTTAGAGCGAAAGGCTCAGGCACGGTCCATTGTATTTTGTATCAGCGAAAGATTGAGGCCCAGCTGAAAGAGCACGTCGTACCGGCCCCTCAGAGCGAAACGTTTAGACAGGGCCGACGATGTCCCTAGGGCGATGGGCCTGCAAACGGCCCGCGTCTTGAAATGGGAAGTTCACTGCGTCGTCCACGCACCTGATCACAGGACGATAGGCCTGAAATCATGGTCGAGGTGACAAAATCCCCAAACTCAGGGTTGGGCAACGACAGCCGTTGGAAACCAACCAAAAGTCTTGCCCGCGTCATAAATAGGCGACGGGACCCCCCTGAGATCATGGACGTTATAAACGAAGTCCAAACCGGCCGAAGGGCTATCGACCCCTTCGGCCGAAGCCTGAAAGAAGGACACTACCCGAAATAGGGAACAAAAAAAAAAGAAAAAAAAGAAAAAAAGAGGGAAGCCGACGGCCGTGCACACTTGTCGACCTCGAGCAACAAAAAAATGAAATCCCCACAAAAATACTAAGTACATATTAGTTTGATACGAAGACTACACTATGAACAGGTGTCACGACCGAGGCGCGCATCTCCAAAACACGAAAAGAAGTGTTAGTTTCATCGGCCACCGAATAACACAGGGCCGTTGACAACCCCAAGCGGAATCAACTACACTTAGAAAATTTTCTCTTTTAAGTGTGAAACGATAAAGGGCAAACATGCAGGCCGACAACACTGCCAAATTCATTACCTTTCCCATTTGGTCTCAGCCGACGAGGCCCCTTGGGAAGGATGACACAACTCAACAACGCCCGCATCGGCCAAGGGTGTCCTCAAGGCGCAATCCAGACTGGTAAGGTCTCGCTGACCGCTAAAGGCACTAAAACTCAGGCACCTGCTCAAGTGAACACTTGGAAAAATTTTAAAGGCAAAAGGTAAGAGACGTCCCCAAGACGAAGCGAACAACAGATGAAAGTCGCCTAAGTGTATTTCAAACACTTAGAATTTTTTTCGAAAAACACAAATATCAAAGGCTTGGCCGACAAGGGTAACAGGCAGAGAAAACTACAAATCCCAAACACTTAGACGAATCGAGCACCCAAGACATTTGAAGGTACCCTCCTCGGCCACGGTGTCTGTATCGGCTACCCACTTGGAAGATTTTCTAAAGCTATGGCTGACATTTTATACTTAGAAAATTTTCCGAAAATTTTCTAAGTATTTTGACATCAAGACGAATCGGGCACTCAAACATTCGCAAGCACCCCCCTCGGCCGCGGTGCCCGTATCGACTGGGACTTAGAAGAGCCTTAAAAATAGGGCTGACACTTAGAAAATTTTCCAAAATTTTCTAAGAATTTTGACACCGGGACGAAGCAAGCACTCACACTTGGACATCATACAAACAGGAAAAGAAAATAAACGCAAGGCAATATATTGAAGCACGAAAGCCGATAAGAAGTATTTTCATTTACAAAACACAAGAGGGTACAAGGGGGGCTTCTTGGCCATTACATTACGAAAATAAAAAACAAGAATAAATCATGGTTCCGACGGGGCTTCAGAGTCCTTTTCAGCATCGGTTCCCTCTTCGGCCTGGACAGCGGCCGCACCGGCAGCAGCACCAGACGTAGCAGTGTCTTCAAACATGCTAGGCTCATAGGCCCAATCATCACTGGCCTGAGAGCTCTCGATAGGGAGCTGCCGTTCAGCCGCCGGGAGCTCCAACTCTGCTTCTGGATGCCTCATCATCAAAGGCAGCTCGAGGCCGACGAACCACTCTTTGGCAACCCCCAAATCTAAGAAACGCCGCTGGAGCCTCCGGTAGAGCAGCCGTTGTATCCGGTACTAGCCAAGGTCGTAGAAGACTTTCATCTCCTTCTCCCAGTACGTTTGGCCGTCAGGGGACTTAGTCACCCAGTCGATGAGCCTCGCCGCCACGACCTCAAAGCACCAGGGAGCCGATCCTCGTTCTTCCAGCCAACTTCGAGGAACTTCTGCACAGCAGCCTCAACAGCTTTCTCCTCGGCAGCACTAAGGGCCAGCTCCGCATTGGCCTTACCCTTCTCGGCCTCCTCTGCACGACGAAGGGCCTCATCACGAGTGCGCTCCACGTCGGCCAAACGCTGGAGGGCCCCATCCTTCTCAACGGCTAGCTGATCGGCCTCATCAGCCCTTTTCTTCCGGCTTTCAACTTCGAGCCGCAGCCTCTCCAAGCTGCCCAGGGCCTCGTCGGCCGAAGCCACCTTTTACTCAAATTGCTTCAAATAAGCAATCTCCTTTTGCTGCCTTCTGTTGCTTTCCATCAACATGGAGGCGCCCTGCGGTAAAACAAAGGTTAGACAACCATGATGCATAACAAAAAAAAGAGAAGAAGACGAAGCAGACAGGAGAACTTACTTGGACGATGTGGTCCATCCCACCATCGTACATCTTGACGTTGCCGAGCTTCTTCAGATAAGCCCGGTCCTCGTCGGGGATGACCTGGGAGATCACCTCATGGCCGTCAACGATCTCGTTGAATAGCCCCCCTTAACGGGGTATTCAACCTCGAGCTTGTAGGTCCCTTTGACCAGCTCTCGGCCAGAACCCTTCTTCCGGGTGGCCGCAGCGGCGGCAGGAACGGTGGATAAAGTGGTGAACGGAGGGCCCGAGGTGAGGTCCACCAGAGCATCAGCATTGGAACCCCCTCTGTCCCCAGAAGGAACAACCGACATCCCTACATCACCAGAGGGGGAGGCCTTCTTTGACTTCTTAGTGGGCTTCAGACCCGCCTCAGTCAACTTCTTTTGGCCCTCATCGGTCTGCCGTTTCTTCTTCGGCTGGACAGGGGGTTTGGCCGCAGGGGCAGTGCCAGGCTGTTGGGCCTTCAACTCCTTGGCCGCCTTAAGTTGTGCCCTCTTCATGAAGGACATACGATCCATGACAAAACCTGCACCAGAAAAAAAAATAAATACCAAGGGTCAGCAAACAAAAAATATAAAGCTACGACGAGAAGGAGTGCATCAAAAGGGTATTACCATCGTCCTCAACTGGCACCCCCAGATCGGGACCATCAGCCTCCTCGTAAGTTGTGGTCATCTTCGGCCACAACTCTACATCGTCGTCCTTGTCACCATAGACAAAGTACCTCACGAAGCCGAGGGCGGCCATCTTGTACTCGGTGATGTACGTCTTCACACTCCTCGGCCCTCCCTTCAGGAAAGCCTCAACCTGAGCGTCCAGGATGGAGCTCCTCGGCGTGTCATGCAGATTAAACCGCCCACTGTGGCCGATGGAGGGAAACTCCACGTCCCCTTCACCCAACGACACGAACACAAACTTACC
Source organism: Cuscuta europaea (assembly GCA_945859875.1). Lineage (NCBI taxonomy): Eukaryota > Viridiplantae > Streptophyta > Magnoliopsida > Solanales > Convolvulaceae > Cuscuta > Cuscuta europaea. Next base: position 8,770,194 of record CAMAPE010000002.1, read on the forward strand.
TTTCCAACCATGGATGGACGTCGACAGGTCTGTGAAACTTCTTTTCTTTGGGAGTTGTTGGAGAGTAGCATAGGAGGCACAATACTGATGACTTCCACGGCCTATCTGGTAGAGGTTCATGAACAGCGCCGTCGTCGGCCGGAAATCCAACTCAGCACACCGTAAGAGGAAGCCGACGATAAGCGAGTAGCTGTTCGGCGTCAACAAGGCCGGAGGGAGCCCCACCATATCTAGGTACTCGGTGATAAAGGGATGCAGCGGGAACCTAAGTCCTTTGGCAAAGCTCATCGGGTACACTCCAAAGTATCCCGAGGGTGGATTGAGGACATGGTCTGTCGGCCTAGGGGCCCTAACCCTACCAAACGGCCCCACGTACATCTGTGCGACCAGGTACTCACCCGCATTGCTCTCCGGCCTGATGATGAAGATGTTTGTAAGATCCAAGTAAGAGAAGGCTGGTCCCCTCTTCGGCCTCCTCACCCTTTTCGGTGGTGCAACACCCTTGACGACAGACACCGACTTCGAGCATGGGATGGCAGCCGACGTGGACGCCCCATCAGCAGTTCGAGAGACCCCTACGTCCCCACCTCCAGACGATGAGGCAGACTCCTCGTCCTCCTCGTCCTCATCGTCCTGCTCCCCAGACTTGAACGAGCTCAAGTTTTCAAGCTCTTCGCAGAACTCCTCGACCACTTCATAGTCAAGGGACTTGGTGGAAGGCTCATCGTCGTAGGGATAGTACTCTTCGTTCAAGTCTTTCATCTTAAACACTATTTCGAATCTAAGGCAACCTACTTCGAGATCTAAGGGTACTCAAGCGACTAACACTAGATCACTGGCCTAGGAAGCAAAATAGACAAAGTACAGAGGAATTTCGATGAAACTAACCTTGAAGAACACGAAGAACACGAAGAACACTTGCTTTGAAGTTTATCTCTCTAGAAATTTGGCCAGCACTTCGGTAGCTCAGATTGCAAATGGGAGTTTTCGTCGGAAAGGGAGGGGTATTTATAGAGCCCCCCCCAACGGTCACTACACGTGGCACCCTCCTAGTGGCCACACCAACGGACACCAATGGGATGCCACCACGTCGTTAATGGGCCAGGCCCAGTCCACCGATCAACATCCCACCAACAAAACAGGCTCTACGGAACAAGGGAAGGGAAAATAACACCCACAACGGCCAGGGCATTCAACGGTCAATACAGGCTACGACCACGTACATTACGTAAAGGAAGGCCTTACAACGGCCACAATACCCCAAGGGAAAGGAACCCAACGGCCATGAGACCCTCGCACTAGACCCTTTATGATAACCCTTTGAAAGCGACCTGCGTCCAAGGGTTCTCCCACAGGGTTACCTTGGTCAGGAAATCGCCAAAGGGTTGGATCCAAGGGCAGTATGAGGATCCCGCTTCGGCCTATGTTTCAAGATACTCCTTCACCCCTCACTCACCCTTCAGCCTGAAGCAGTGGGGGACTGTGGGACTATACCGGCCTTTTCAAGTCAGGACAAAATCAAAGAAATCCAAAAAAATACTAAGTCCACAACTACAACTTCAGACATGCACCACAACGTCCATAACATCGTGGCGCACCTTCGGCCGCAGCAAAGCTTGAGATCACAGGACACTTATCGGCTTTGAGACCACACATCACTCTCAAGCCAGGAATCAAACAGGAGGTTAACGTACCTGAATCACCATCGTCCATGTACCACAACGGCTCCGGGGTCCTCACAACTCCATCTCCGGCCAGACAATGTTATCATCCCCAAAACCTTGGGCAATATGGCACTTTGTCGCCCAAAGGCACATGGTGTCATCAACAACGGCCAAAAGGAGTGCACAGCACCCTCACCGGCCACCCAAAAACAAGACACAACCCCAACGGTCTCATCAGCCCAAAAGAAAGTTCGAACCATCAACGACCAAGGATAGTCACTACATTCATCGGCCACTCCTGCCATAACACTCATCGTCCACCAGCAAGCGCACCAAAGGAAAAACAGCCTTCCCCGTCCACGTCAAGGAACAAGTAACAGCCAAACTCAGAAAAAGGCCACCAACGTCGACAGAAAACGGCCAGCATGGTCCCGTATAGACCAAGGGCATCAAGCACATAAATCTACTCTCCTTTACTTCTTCGCCTACATCTCACCTTAGAGAGTGGGGGACTCCTGATGGAGTATATGGGTCTAGGCCCCATGACCCACATACTCAGAAGAACAGAAAGTACAAGCCACTAGGCGGTGCCCTCGTCGGCCAAAGGACCCCCGTCGGCCGAAGAGGGACCAACTCAGAATATGATCCTGAAGCCAGGGAACCAGGGTGTCCTCATCGGCCGTGCCCTCATCGGCCGTGCCCTCGTCGGCCAGACCCTCGTCGGCCGTGGAAGCTTCACAGGACTAGATTTTACACTTAATCATTTCTACACACATTGTATTCGGCCCAATAGCGGTCCAATTGTAAATGGGCCTCCCAATCCCAATGCTTGGGAGCCCAGCCCGTATTTTTCCTATAAATATTTCCTCTGGAGGTAGTTATAGGGGTTACAAAATCATTCTATTGAAGCATTTACTTGTACTTCTCTCTCTAGCTCTCTCTTCTCTCTAGATATATACTCTATCACTACGTGTCAGTCAAACTTGGCAATCCTTTTTGGGACAGAGGGAGTATAACTTAATAAGTTGTTATAAAAGAAAAAGTAAGAAAAAGAAAAAAATTAGAAGATATGATGCAGAGATCGTGATACTCATTGTTAGTCTCTTAATGCTCAATCAAATAATTCAGATGCTCAGTTAACGTGCACTATTTTTCATTTAACACAAGAGGTGATTTTTCAGTTAAATTAAAAAAATGCCACTGATTTTTTTATTAGTATTAGTTATTGGATTGTCTGGGTCGGCTGTATGATACATACTCCGTTCTTCTTTAGAGTGGTCCCAGGTCTATGGTCTCCTCCCTCCGGTGCTGAACCCCACTCTATTTTTTCGCAACTTCTCTGATCAATGTAAGACACTAAGACAAGCTCGGAAAGTGGGTTGATCATTTGCCGATGGATTTTGAAGAAAGTCAGCTGCAGACTCGATATACGGGGAGCTCGAAGGCGGCGGTAACGGACGATTCCGCCACCGTCTCTGACCATGTCAACGTCACCACCGGTACCGACGCCCAACCTACATCGCCTCCTCCGCTGTCGTCTCCAGACTTCACCTCCTTCATAGAAGGTGAAAACGTCTTTGCTTATCACTGCAGTCATCCGTACCAAGCTAGGGTAACTCCACCGGCTCTATGCCGACCAAAAATCTCAATTTTAATACGCATTAAACTCTTTAACGGAAAGGAATCAAGGATTAATGAAATCTAAAGCTTTTAGGCTTTGTTGAATACTGGAAGTAATTGTTAGTCGGCTCGAATTTTGTTTATTAAAGTTCTCCAATAATGTTTTTTTTTTCTTTTTCTAGTAGACAACTTTGCTAGTATAATATGCAATACAATTGTGTGAGGCGGATTATATCTTTAATGTGATACATTGTACATATTTTTATCAAGACCAATCTTTTTCCAACTTCTAGTGTCCAACTAGGCTCGATAATGTTCTTCAGTTCTTGTAGTATGCCCAACGTGTTGAGTGCTATCTATTTGTTCAGCTATATGCCATTTCCTCCTAACAATATACGAATTGTTTTTTGCCCCATTTTTTTTTTGGGGATGAAAGATTCGAAGGGCTGAGTTCAACGAGAAACAGTGGATGTATTTTGTTCACTATATTGTAAGTATCATGCTTCTTGTCTAATTTACTTTTAACACCTGCTACCTACAATGGAACATAGCCTTGTGCATTATGGAAGCAGTACTGACACAAAACATATTTTGATTGTTTGCAGGGTTGGAAAAAAAGGTGAGTGTATATGTGCCACTTCATGCTCCTATTAAATCAAAAGCTGAACAAATTTGAGCTTTGCTGAAAATTTAGTAAACAGTTTCTTTTTATCAGCTGGGATGAATGGGTGGGCGTGGACCGGTTGCTAAAATGCACTGAAGCGAACATCCGAAAGCTAGAGGAGTTTGAACCCCATACAAAAACCCCTGCAGGTTGCATTCATAGCATGACAAGTTGTGGTTTTAATTTACACTTTAGCGTATGCTGTCTGTCTCCTTAACTCAGACCTTGAGTATTGTATAAAGTCATGCGCACAAACACAGTATGAGTACATATGATGATTAAATACTGCGAGCATTAATAGTAGGCTGTTTCTTTTTAATTTCTTTGCATTTTTTGACTTTTTTAGGATTTTCATGCTTACACAAACTATTATAAGTATATTGCTGTTTTTCCTATTATATTAGGTGTTCTATTCAGTTTACAATCCTAAGATACTTAATGTGAGTATGAGTGGAAATTATTTAGGGAAAGGATTTAGCTATGCTGGTTTTCAAAAGGTCGAAACGCCATACCACAAACTCAGGATTAAGGCCGAGGCAGTTGGCCCACCATTATAAGTATAACTGGTTTTATTGAAAATCACAAGAACATTATATTTATCCCTTTTCCTTGTTTTTTTTTGTTTGAATACATTGAAAATGAGCACATTTATTTCTCATTTTATAGGTCCTACATTCCATTTTTGCCCATCTCAAGCAGTATTCACTTTCCCAACTTGCACACTATTGACTTTGTATTCTTTTCAAATCATTTTTTCTTCATATTTTAACTTTTTAGAATCATTTGACATTATTTTATTTGGTTTCAATTAAGGCATACCAACAAAAGGAAGACATATTTGCCCTCGCAAGATAGGTTGAACACACACAATGAGTCCAATCTGGGGTCAAGACACTTCATTAAACCGAGACCTAAAGCATAAAGAAAAAACTAATCCATATGGGCCATAAGCCCATAAATAGAAAGAGAGTGGGTAATTAAAACACTAATGCATATTATTAAGTACACTAAAAGAAAAACTCTGGAATTAAAAATGAGGAAGGTAGAGAGGAGTTGAGCAGGGAAATAAAATATGGTTATGTTACCTGATAAAGACCAAACAAAGAGACTAGTTTCACAAGAATTTTTTCAAGATACTAATTATTGGAATCATTTTGGTGTTTTAACCAAATGCCCTAACTCTAATTATTGGAAACAGTTGAAATTTTTGCAATAAGTGAAACACTTTTGCTCCCGGCTCCCTAGTAACACAAACATAAACTCCTGTTTCAAGATTTTTTTTGTCCAAAAAGAGTGTCCTCTTTAAACGAATACCATCAAGTGAAATACAACGATTCCTTCTCCACAGTTGAGTTCACCCTCTTTCCTTTTGGATTGTTCCTAATTATCTTCTCTTTTATTTTCAAGGAATGAATAATGGAGTTTGATATCATTATTTTCCTTTCTAAATAAATCTGAATTGCACAATTTTTATTTTTTTAAACTTTAGTCAAACGGGGAAAATAAATTAGACATGGAGGGAGCATGAGTAGGAATCTATGATTTTTCATGGTTGTAATTTGCCAAATATAGAAAGTTGTGTGTGGGCCGGATGAGACTTTTTTTGGGGTAAGGGAGAATCAAATAATTTTGTGTTCATTTATTTTTGGGAAAACTGTCAAATAGGTCCTCATACTATATCTAAAAAGTCAATTAAGTCTCGTACTAAATAATCACCCAACCTAGGACCTGAACCTTGAAAAATCGTTCAAATCACATTTTTATCTGGTAAATAAACGATAGCCGGTTAGTATGTTACATGTGGGTCGCCCAGGTGGCTAGTTTTTCCATAGAAGATATTCTGCTTTTTCTTTTCCTTTCTTACTTCCTTCTCTTTCCCTGCTTTCTTCTCCACCCGGCTCACAGCTCACTTACTCCATTTCAGTCAGATTTCTTCTTTCTCCCCCATTTACTTTCTTCTTATTCAACCTTCCATGTTTCCGATGACTTCGCTGCTGCAACCGCCTCCATTTTTCCGGTGAATTCGCTGCAGCACCCCTCTTTGTTTTTATGGCGAGTTGCAGCAGCAACCCTTTAGTTTTTTTTCCTTCGATAGTTTGCAATGCTTGAGGACGTTTGGGTGGAGTTCCCTTTGACTATTTGTGAAGCTTGAGCACATTTTGGATGGAGTTCAGCTGCTTGTTCCGGTTCATGTTTCTTCACTAATAAGTACTGTAATAATCAAAGAGAACAAATGGCTCAATTGACCAAAAAATCAAAATAATAATGCACGTGGCCGGCCACATCAGCGTTTACCGGCATAGTATATACTTGACCGACTAAAAAGAGGGATTGATTGTTTCTTTATAGTTTAGGCCTTTAGGGAGTTAATTGAGTGATTTAATTGTACAAAGGAGTCGATATATTGAGTTAATTGAGTTAAAAGAGGGATCAATATATTTGCTATAGTACGAAGACCTATTTGACAGTTTTCCCTTTATTATTATTATTATTTGTATTGTTGTTATTAACTTATTATGTATATGAATTATATTTGTTTTATCTGTAGTCATTCGTGTGGAGGCATTGGTCATTCCTTGATGATCCCTCTTCAGTTCACTCCAAAAACATTAAATTCTAAGCATTATTTCAAGCACAAACATACTTCACAGCTTCTCCAACTTCCTCGTTCTCCTGGGGTGAAAGTTGTGCGCGGGCCAAATAAGATTTTTTTTTGGGGCAAGAGAGAATCAAATAGTTTTGTGTTCATTTATTATTATTTTTATTGTTGTTATTATCGATATGCATTATATTGCAGTGTGGAGGCATTGGTCATTCCTTGACGATCCCTCTTCATTTCACTCCAAAAAAATTAAACTCTAAACATTATTTCATGCACAAACATATTTTGTAGCTTCTCCAACTTCCTCGTTCTCCTAGTGTGGATGAAATACTTAGCCAATACAGTGCCTATCGGCAAAAGAAAGATGGGATGTGAGTTCATCTTTTTTCACATTTTCCATCATATCTCTGATAACTTCTTTTTCATCAACAGGCTCTTTGTTTCTTTTTCAACTTGGGGATAGTAGTAATTTGACTTCTTTTTTCCTAGTTATAGGGCCTCACGGTATGTACTTTAATGCCATTTTGTGTGTATGATTGATAAAAGGGTAGCTGATTCACTAAGGGAAATTCTCAGTGGATTTCAACGTTACTTTGACAAAGCATTGTCAGCCTTGCTGCTTTACAAGAATGAGCGTGACCAGTATGAAGTAGCAATTAAAGATGGAGTCTGCCCTTCGTTTGTCTATGGTGCTGAGCATCTATTGCGCTTGTTTGGTATTGATGCTACTAACTCATTCACATTTCCTCCACCCAGTTGGTTCTTGGTGCACCTTCTTATGTATGGGGAACAAACCAATCATATTTGAATTTTGATGTCGTGCTTCTTTCATCCAATGTGTATGTTTGGCAATTAAATTGCCTTAAATATTGCACCATGCAAATATTGAGGATGAGTCAGTGATCGAGTTGCAACAGGAATTACAGGACTTCCTCAGGTAAGTACGATTGTTGTTCTTCACTTCATCTCATGTTTGTTAGGGTCCTTTTGGAACCTAGAAAATGATCAGGAACGATACCAAGGATAAAATATAAAAAGACATTTGAAAGAAACTAAATGCAGGTTAAATACAGCTCCAACTCCATAATCCAGAGTCTTATATTTCATTTAAATACTGCTAGTATTATATAAGGATTTTTTTGTATATTAGTACCAAGTAACCATCCAATAGGTGAAAAATGTTAAGTAGTAACTTTTATAGGACAAAGATGTTATCAATCCATGATTTTCTTTTGCAATTTGTAATTTTGCAACGTAAAACTGAACATAAAAAACAATCCTCGTCAATTTCCCCACATCCACTAGGCTACCATTTTCTGGGTTTCAAACATAGTCTTAAGTCACAATACAAAGGAAAATTCACATGAATAATCTACCTATCAAGTATCAACGATCTTCCCATATTAATCTCAAATATGTATAATTTCAAAATAATCTACCTGAATAAACAAGTTCAGCAGGTTGTCGAGCCACGTGACTTAATATAATTGGTCTTTATTTTTTGATTTTCCATTTATTTCTTTTCTTTTCTTTTCTTTTTCCCTTATTCTTTTTCTCTCAGTCACCTCTGTTCCGTTTGATCTCCTTTTTCATTTTGTTTTTTCACTTTTCTCCTCTTTTTCTTCTACTTGCTTTTCTTTTTGACCTTCACCACTTGAGCCATATGCAGCGAACTTGCATGAGCGGTTGTAAAGGGGGGATCTAGTAGGCGCCACCCATTCCAGTAGCATGTATTTGGAGCTCAATATGAAGTCTTTTGACCCATTCGGATAAGGGGACCCTCCAAAATTGCTTTGATGTAAAATCCTTGCTTTGAGCCTTTCTTTAACCAGAACTAGGGAGGATGAGAGGAAAGGGGGGTGAAAATTAATAGAGTAATTAATTCTCATTAATTAGGTTTCCATATTTCTTATGTTTCCTATTGTATTGAGGACTCTATTATATATATGACATCTAGGTCTCCCAATTGGGTAAGTCATTCCATTATTCTCACATGTTATCAAGAGCTCTAGGTATTAGCCACTTTTAAATTTATTTTTCCGCTCCATGGCCTCTACGACGTCCGCCGCCGCCACCGGTACTTCTGCCGCAGAAGCCGTCTCCTCCTCTATCACGGCTGAGCAGCCGGGTTTGAGCGCCGGACAGCAGCAAGTCATTCAGTCTGAGCCGCCGTTTGTCAGCGCCGTCGCCACCGATGTGCCGCCAACGTTGCACAACTCCACCTGTGTTCACCCGATTTTCACGTGGACTCCGACTCCACCAACCCTTCGTCCGCCACCGCAGGTTCAGGCTGATTCCATCGGTGAGTCCAGCGCGGCAGCAATGACAAGGTATGCGGGTCCAACACTGTTTGGCAGTCCGGGCATTATTATTATGCCACAATCGTTTGGGACGATCGGCCGAAGCCCGCAAGCCAATAATTTGCCTGACTCCTTTGCTACTTTGGCTCAAGGTATGACTTTTGGGGCCTCAATTACTCAAATTGTGACCTCCAAGTTACTCAAAGTTGAAGATCATCTTCCCTGGCGTACTCAGTTTGAGTCTTTTCTGGTGGCTAATGGTCTGTTGGGCATTCTTGATGGGTCTCTACCAGCTCCACCACTGTATACTTATGATTTATATCAGGCCCCATCCATGAATCCTGAATATTATCATTGGTTAAAATTGGACCAGCCTGTTCGTGCTTGGCTATTTGCTACCCTATCTTGAGAAATTCTGATGGAAGTTCATACCTTGAAAAATTCTTCAGCAATTTGGCAACGTTTGGAGTCCCGCTTTATGGCTGCCAGTCTAGCACGTGCAATGGAATTAAAACAACAGTTAATTCACACCAAGAAGAAGGAGAATCATTCCATGGAGGAATACATTCGTGGAATTCAGACCATTGCTGATAATTTAGCTTCCATTAATTCGCCGGTCTCCAAAGCTGATCTTATTGAACATACTCTTTTAGGATTGGGACCGGGATATGAGTCGCTAGTAGGCCCTCTTACTCTGTTTCCTGAAGGGCTCACGTTTGATTCATTAGGCACAAAACTGGTTCATCAAGAGACCCGCTTACGTTATCAACAATCCTTGGAATCCACAGCCACAACTCCGGCATTCGCTGCACCCTCTTCAGCAGGGGGTGGGCGTGCGGCTGCTTCTTCCGACGAACACCAGCAACAACAGCCGAGCCGAGGCGGTCGCGGCGGCCGACGAGGAAATCTCGGCAGGGGGCGAGGCCGCGGTCGCTACCAGTCGCAGCAACAGTACAGACAACCGCAGCTGTACTTTGGTCCTAGACAGCCGCATCATCCGCCGGCAGCACATGCTAGAGGAGGCCATCATCAACAAAATTGGGGATCTGGTACAATATTTTGTAATTCAGTTGAGTCATCGTTTTATACTCATGCTCTCTCTACTTTTTGTACTAACTATGCTTCTGCAGGATCCTCATCTTTTGAGAATAGTTTTGGTTCAGTCTCAGATCTGTCATTCTCCAGGTCATTCGGCTGTTGCGTGTCCGTCTCGTTTTGTTCAAGCTCAGGCTCCTGCCTTAATAGTTTCTACCGGTGAAGCCACCCCAGCTGTTTGGTATCCCGACTTAGGTGTCTCTGCTCATATGACTCCCAATGAAGGTATTTTGCAAAATAAATCTATTTATTCTGGACCACTAAAAATTACAGTTGCTAATGGTTCTAATCTTCCTGTTATGACTACTGGCAATTTGCATTTAGCTACTCAATCTCGGCCTCTTCATTTAAAATCGGTTTTTCATGTGCCAAATCTTAAATATAATCTGCTTTCCATCCAACGATTGTGTGCCGATAATAATTGTTTTGTGATTTTTGATAACAATTCCATGTGTTAAGGACCAAATTTCAGGAAAGGTGCTCCTCCAAGCTTCTAATAATGGTGGCGTTTATCCTATTTCCATCTCTCATCTATCACCAGTTGCTCTAGTTTTCTTGTTGGTCCCAGACCGGTTTGGCACCGTCGCTTGGGACATTGTGGAAGTCGTATTTTAGATAAATTAAAAAAGTCTGGCACTATTCTTAGTAATTCTAATTTTTCTCATGATTCTATTTCTTGTCGGTTTGGAAAGTCTCAACGATTACTTTTTCAAGAAGTTTGGCATAACTGAGCGCAAACACAAACATTTACTTGAATTAACTCACACTATGCTCTTGGATGCACAACTGCTAGCAAAATTTTGGTTAGATGTTGTGTTTACCGCCACATTTATTATTAATAGGCTTCCTACTCCAAATTTGAATGACATGTCTCCTTTTGAAAAATTATTCCAACATCCTCCCGACTTCTCTTTTATGCGTGTGTTTGGATGTGCTTATTTTCCTAATTTTAATGCCACTTCTGCAAATAAACTTTCTTCTCGATCCATTTTATGTGTCTTCCTTGGATATGCTCCTGAACACAAAGGTTATCGTTGCTATAATCCTATTACTGACAAGATTTACGTAAATAGGAATGTGCGATTTTATGAAAATTATTTTCCTTATTCTGATTTAATTTCCCCACAAACTAAGAACGTTTCCACAAAGTCCCTCGAAGGAACCGTGAGTATGCATGAGTATAACCGCCGGTTAACCCTTCCCCATCCCTAACCTGCTACAGCGAACACCCGCATCCTGCCTGCTATCACCTCCCCACCTCCCTGCTACCTCCCCATCTTTAACACCACAACCCACACAAATGACCTCTGCTGCGGCCAGCAGCAGCACATCCGCCGACGGTCAGCAGCAGCTCCACGCCGATGATACTGCCAGCCAAGACTTTGCCAGCCTGAGCCCCATCCCTTCCCCACCCGCGCCTTCTCCTATAAATTGTCATCCTATGCAAACTCACGCCAAATTAGGAATTTTTAAACCCATACATATTTTTACTCTCAGAACAGATATTTCGGCATGTGATACATCTTGTTTTTCTGTGGCAAATAAATATGCTAAATGGAGAGCTGCCATGACTGAGGAGTTTAATGCACTTATTGATAATCATACATGGAATTTAGTTCCATTTAATGCTCATAAAAATGTGGTTGAGTCTAAATGGATTTATAAAACAAAATTTAATTCTGATGGGACCGTTGAGCGTTATAAGGCACGCTTAGTTGCACATGGATTTACTCGGCAAGCTGGTGTGGACTTTTCTAAGACTTTTAGTCCTGTTGTCAAACCCACCACTATTCGTATTGTTTTGTCTGTTGTTGTTTCGTGTCAGTGGACTATACGTCAGTTGGATGTCAAAAATGCTTTTCTACATGATAATCTAACTGAAGAGGTTTATATGGTCAGTCTCCTGGGTTTATACATCCTAAATTTCCTAACCATATTTGTCGACTCAGGAAGGCCATCTATGGTCTCAATTCTCAAACAGGCTCCACGCGTCTGCTTTTATCGGTTCAGTAGTTTCTTGTTAACCCATGGTTTTGTTTGTAGTAAGTCAGATAATTCACTATTCATTTACCGGCATGGTCTCATGTTCTTTATCTTCTGTTATATGTGGATGACATAATTATCATTGACAATTCTCCTTCCTTTGTTTCCACATTTATCTCTTGCCTTAGCCGCTGTTTTGCCATGAAGGATTTGGGAGATCTGCATTTTTTCGTATGTGTCCAGGCTGTTCGAACGTCCTCAGGTTTGTTTCTGTCTCAACAAAATATGTGTCTGATCTATTAACCATGTTTCATCCACACACTCTTAAATCTGTTCGTACTCCGTTACATACTCGAACTAAGCTATCTCTCATTGATGGTGATCTTCTCGTAGATCCTATGGAGTACATAAGTATGGTAGGTGCTTTACAGTATTTGATCATGACTTGACCAGATATTACATTTGCTGTTCACCTAGTTTCTCAATTTATGCATGCACCCCGTACTTCACATTTTTTTGCTGTTAAACGTATTTTCAGGTATCTACAGGGAACTCCAGATCATAGTTTGCTCTTACAGCCAAACACTTCTTCTCCTATTCTACAGACGTACTCTGATCCTGATTGGGCTGGCTGTCCTGATAGTAGTCGGTCCACTTCAGGCTTTGCTATTTTTCTGGGTCCTAATTTGATCTTGTGGAAATCCAAGAAGCAGCCAACTGTCTCCCGCCCTTCCACAGAAGCCGAGTACGGGCTATTGCTTAACAGTTCATGACACTCTCCACATCCGCTCTATATTGTACGAATTAGGAGTACCTATTCGCCAGCCTGTTCGGTTATTGTGTGATAACGTTTCTGCCTCTTACTTATCCACAAATCCTATTCAGCATGCTCGAAGCAAACACATTAGTATTGATTACTACTTTGTTCGTGAGAGAATCTCTCACATGGAGATCTGGTTGTTCGCTATGTTCTTACACAGTTTCAGCTCACAGATATTTTTACCAAAAGTCTGTCTCCACAACGCTTTATTTTTCTTAGAGACAATCCGCACATTGTTTCCCCTGCACAACTTGAGAGGGTGTAATAGAGTAATTAATTCTCATTAATTAGGTTTCCATATTTCTTATGTTTCCTATTGTATTGAGGACTCTCTTTATTATATACTAGTATATGACATCTAGGGCTCCCAATTGAGTAAGTCATTCCATTATTCTCACGTAAAGTGACGGGAAGGAAGAATCGAAAGCCATCATTCCCACTTTTTCATATTCGAAAAAAATTTAACCCTTGACGATAAGGTAGGACAGTTTTGAACGTAGACAGTGGACACCAAGTCTCCTTCATCCTTATGCTCCTGTCATCTCGCTCTTTGGAATTTTTATCCAATTTTATTAGAAAAATTCAACTTTTGATCCCATGACTATTATACCACTTCCACATTGATGGATAGTCTACCCGGGGGTGTATATCCGAAGGGTTATTACGGGGAATAACTTAGAGAGAAGTCAGAGCAAGTAAGTAAAAGTAGAGAGAGAGTGTATTCAGTATGAATGCCGTTTTTAGCGTCGTTACAAATGAGGAAATGGGGTGCTATTTATAGTAGCAATAAATGCCGGGCAGGGACACGTGTCAAGCGCTCATTGGCCGAGGGGTCACCTCAACTGGTTGGCGCTGGCAGCCGCATGTGGCCGCATTAAATGCGGCTGTTGGATGGGACGTCTATGCGGGGTATGGTGATCTGTGCGCATGTGAGGCGGATATCTTGTCGAGTGAGATGCCTTCGGCTATAGAGTAGTAGCCGAGGGCTCTTCCACCCGATGGCACCCTGGTACCGAGGGCTCACAATGCCGAGGGCTACTGTTTTCGCCGTTTTCTCCCAGTTTCTTAATTTGCTTGAGAAACCCGTTCTGCGAGAGTTTAGTGCGGGCACCCCTGGCGCGTAGTGCGGGCTGCTTGGTACTCTGGGCGCTGTGATTCGGGCCTGTTGGGCCTTTTGGGCCTTTTGGGCCTTCGCTGGAGTAGTAGGAGTCTGTGGGCCGGGGGTTCCCGGGCCATATACTCCATCAGGAGTCCCTCACTCCTTTTGCCGAAAGGTACTTGAGGGAAAAGGAGTAATTTGTGCTTGCCCCTTGATGTTGTCCCGTCGTGATCTCTGAAGTTGGTGAGGAGTTGTTGCTTTTATGTCCCTGCCGAAGGCAGTCCCTCAGTTACCCACATGTCGGGACTTGAGGGCTTGCTTTGTTGTTTGTTGGAATTTCACCAAATTTTGTAATTTAATGATTTTCCCGAGGGGGTCCTCCAGTCCCCCACTCCTTGAGGCACTTGTAAAGTGGTGAAAATGAGTAGAGTAGTTGCGTTGCTGTTGTGGGCCGAAGGCTGTTGTTTTTTCGTTTCATTTTGGGGGGATGCCTCGTTAAAAACCTCATTAGGAAAAACCCTTTGGGAAAAAATCCTAATGAGGGAAAAAGAGTGCACCGAATTCCCCCAATGATGAATCGAAAATGTCAAACCTTGGTACAAAGTGGAGAATGACGGGGATGCCGAAGGCTCTCTCTTCTGAGGGCTCCTGTATTGATTAGCCGAAGGCTTGCTGTTGACGTCCTGGTGGCGCCGAAGGGGAGGCCCTCAATTCGGGGATCGAGGGCCTTCTGGATGAGGGCGACAATGGAGTTGTTTCCGGGGGGTCAACTGCTTGTTGATTAGTTGGTGATGAAGATACCCGAGGCCTCCCATTACCTGTGTGCCATGGGCCATCCGTCAATGAGGCAACTCCCCGGGGGCTACCCCGGTTTTGCAATGCTGAGGGGGAATCCCCGAGGGGTGCCCTGATATGAAGCCCTGGGTTTCTGGAGGAGTGATCCCGAGGGCGTTTGTTATGTGCTGTGTGGGGCACAACCCGGGGGCACTTCTGGGTGAGTGTACCCGGAGGCTATCCTCGATGAAATGGAGTGAAGTAGAAAACCCGGGGCCTTCCAGAATATAGCCGTTGGAAATATAGCCGTTGGAATATGTAACGACGGGATATAGCCGTTGGGGGGGGGGGGGGGGTGGCACACGTGGCGTGTGATGGCTGGCTGTTCGCGGGCGGCGTCACCGATTGGGTGAAACGACGGTGTGTAATGATGACGGTCCGTCCGGAGGCCCGGTTTCCGGGCCCAAGCCCGGATTCCAGCGCCTATAAATACCCCAAGGCCAGAGCCATTCCCGCTGTGCGAACTCAGTTGTCTTAGCGAAGCTCTGCCAAAAAATCTAGTGAGAGAAACTCCTGCCTTCGGTCAAAACTCTGCTTTCAAGGTCAGTGCCCATTTTCCTCTCCAAACTTTCAGTAAGTTCCGCCCTCTGGCCTTAGATTAGGGTTAGTCCTGTAGAAAGCCTTCGAAACCTTAGACACACCTCGTGATAAAAATGTCGTCCGAGAGCGATTCCCAGGACATCTCGAGGACGCCCTCGATGGAGGACGAAGGCATCTCCGATGTGGAGTCCAGCAGTGGTCAGCCCTCGAATGGTGGTGATGCAGCCCTCGCCACTGAGGTGCAGAAGGATCTGATTTTCGAGGCCGAGGCGGAGGAATTCGAGCGAACTGCCGAGGATGAAGAGTTGGCCCTCGCCGTCCAAGTTGCTGAAGAGGAAGAGGAAAAGGAGAGGGCGAAGGTCACTGTGGCCGTCCTTCCCCCTCGGGGTGCTGGTGAGGCCAGTACTTCCCAGCCGCTGAATGCAGTTCCCATCCGGGTGGCCCCCGGGAAGAAGAAGGCCAAGGCAGTTGTCCCCAAGAAGAAGGTTATTGCTGCTGATCAGGGGAAACCCGTAGATATGCCGGAGGGGTATTCCTGGCTCAACACGGCCGCCTTGGAGATAAAGTCGAAGGCGGACAGGGCGGACCTCTACGTGACACAGCTACATGTAGGGCCCTCGGCCGAGGTGGTCGAGCCGGGAGTTGACGACGTGCTCTCTCGGGCGCCTGAGGGGTGCATTGCAGTACACGTACTGTCGGTCTCCATGGGCCTTCGGTTCCCTCTGCACCCCTTCCTCCGGGAGTACCTGAGGTTTGTTGGCTTGGTACCCTGCCAGCTGACACCTAATAGCCACTCCTACGTGGCGGGTTTTTTAAACCTCTGTAGGGACCGAGGGGTGACCCCCAGCCTGGACTTGTTCTTCCAGAGCTTCAACCTCTGTCGAGGGGGTCACGCGAATGCCGAGGGCTTCGCCAACTTGCAGCAGGTGGCCAGGTGGAAGCTGTTCACGGAGGCGCCTTCGTCCAATAAGGGCTGGAAGGAGCGCTGGTGCTATGTCAGGGTTGTTGAGAACCCATTTCCGGCGGAACTTCGGGATCGCTTCCGTCGGCATCCGAAGGTTGGAAGCGCCGCCCTCGAAAAAGACGGCCTGGTGATAGCAAAAATCCCGGAGGGTCGCACAAAGCAGGTCTCCATCAAAGACTATACTGCCGATAAGGGATTATACGCCCTCGGCTTTCGGAGATACCGATTTATTGGGGAAGTGGACGAGAAGTACCCTATTTTTGCTGAGGCCTTCGGGGGAACAGGAGGTAGTCTACGAGGTCCCTCGGTTTTCATATCTTAGCACATAGCTTATCTTGTTCGTGTTGTTTTTTTTTTAATTCTTTGTGCCTTCGGTCAGCGACCCCTCGATTTTAACCCCCTACCTTTTTTTTGCAGGTGTCCCTGTGAAAATGATGAACGTCAGAGGCCTTGCAGACCTGAAGAAGAAAAAACCCTCCAAGGGCCCGAGGGGGACGGACGCCGGCGTCCCAAAACCCGCCGGTGACTTCTTCAAAAAATCGGAGGGGCCGTTGGTGGGCCCAAGTACTGATGCTGCTGCTGCCGCCAAAATGAAGGGCTCGGGCAGAGATCCCGAGGGCAAGAAGCCCAAGACCGGGGATGCCGGGAAGAAAGTCCCCCCGGTGATCATTGTCGATGAAGGCCCTGCCTCCGGGGCGAATGAGGACATGCAGGTGGCGAAAGTGCCGCCGGGAGTTCAGGGGCCATCTTCCGAGGTCCTCATGGTTTCCCTCCCGGCTGGTACGGCCGTGATGAATGGTACGGCCGACCCGAGGGCGCTTCTGAGAGGCATCACCCTCGAGATTGACAGAGTAGCCCTCGGGGCTGATGAAGACGAAGCCCTCGAGGACAGGATCTTCCGGTCTTCCCTCACAGTAAGTCTTTTATGTTTATTTCTTTCTTTTTTACTTCGAGCTATGAAACCATGTTTGGCCTCGCTAACCCCTTTGTTTTTGTAGACCTGCATTGCCCTCGGGGAGCAAGCCCGGCGGCTAGAGGAGTGGCGCCTTCGCAAGGCCGAGCAGGAGGCCAAGATGCGGGAGCTCATCCGCCAGAATGCAGACGCTGTTCGGCAGATGGCTACGCTGGAGGAGAGCCTTCGGCAGATGACCCTGCGGGCGGAGGCCGCAGATCGGGGTAGGGCAGAAGCCGAGAGGTCCGCAGCTGAGGCCTTGGAGAAAGCTGTCAAGGAAGCCGAGGCCGCGAAGGTGGAAGCCGTCGAGAGAGCCCGAGGGGACGCAATCTCGGGGTTCTTGGCAGGGGGGGTGGCGGTCCGAGGAGCACAAGCAATGGCTGTCCTCGGTCGTCGAGTCCTCGGTCGACGAGTGGTGTGATGGGCCTGGCGTGGAGTGGGTTTCCCGAAAGGGTAAACAATACTATGATGGGGGCGAGTTTTTCACTCAAGCCCTCATCTACCGGAGGATGGCTCGCCACTTGAAGATCGAGCAAAAGGACTTTGACCCGGCAGCATACGGGCTCCCCCCTGCAGCCAGACATCCGCGTTCCTCTTCCCCCCGATGTCGAGAGGCCAGACTTGGAGGACTCTGAGCTCATGAAAGAAGCCGAGGCCGACGAACCTGAGGCCGACGCAGAAGTCACCTCGAAGCCATCGAGGGAGGCGGCCCCCGGGAGTGACATGATTTGATATGTATTTTGTATAATGTAAACAAGTATTTGTAATGATGACATTATTCATCCTTCGGCTTCGGCCTGGTTGTAACATTTATTCGTATTACATTTGCCCACTGTTTGTTGATGATTGAATGATTGCCTTCGGGCTGTGTTTATATGATTTGTTTTCTCCAATTCCTTTCTTCTTGAATGCATGCCTTCGTTTTTGTTTTGGATGTATGTCTTTGCTCCTTTGAATGTATGTTTTAGGACTTAGAATGTTTTCTGATTGTAGCTTGCCACTGGAAGCCTTCGGTAGTTGGGCACCCTCTGCTGGATATGCAACCGAGGGTTCTGTAGGAATTAGGACTTAGAAAATTTTTCTAAGTGTAGCACACCATAGGGCCTTCGGGTGTTTGCAGTAACCCAAATCCTAGGACTTAGAAAAATTTCTAAATGTAGATTTCCCCTTGAGATCCTTCGGGATATGGCATCCCTTCCTGATGTGTGAATGTTGGACCGAGGGCCCAATGCACAGGACTTAGAGATTTTTTGCAAGTGTAGTATGTCATGTAGCCTTCGGCTACTGTGGAGCCCCAACTGAAAAATTGAATAGGCCGGGGGCCAATTCTCTAGGACTTAGAAAATTATCTTGAGTGTTGATTCCTTGTGTACTGTAGCCCTCGATTGATAGGTAGCCTTCGGCAATTAGGTCCCTTGAGATGAGGGTGAAATATGTAGGACTTAGAAAATCTTCTAAGTGTAGAGTTTCCCTTGGGAGCCTTCGGGAGGTGACATCCCTCCATGATGTATGAGTAGCTGACCGGGGGGAAAATATGCAGGACTTAGAAAATAGTCTAAGTGTAAAATCTCCCTTGGGAGCCTTCGGGAGATGGCATCCCTCCTTGATGTATGAGTAGTTGACCGGGGAAAAGAATGTAGGACTTAGAAAATATTCTAAGTGTAAAATCTCCCTTGGGAGCCTTCGGTAGATGGCATCCCTCCTTGATGTAAGAGTAGTTGACCGGGGGGGGGGGGGGGGGGGGGGAATATGCAGGACTTAGAAAATATTCTAAGTGTAGATTTTCCCTTGGGAGCCTTCGGGTGATAGGTACCCTCTGATTCCACATCACTTTGCGAGATGCCCGAGGGCTACTCATTTAGGACAGAATACCCTTTTTTTAAGTGTTGTTGTATTGCATGGCCTTCGGCCACCATATTCCCTTGGCTGTAATATTGATTGGGCCGGGGGCCCAATCTTTAGGACTTAGAATTTTTTCAAGTGCTGTTTCCTTGTGTAGCCTTCGGGTGATAGGTGCCCTCTGACTCTACATTACTTTGCGTAAGTTGATGTTGGATCCTGTTGTTGTGAAGAAAGCCAATGAGGAGTGTGTGCCCTCGGCATACACTCTGAGGAGTTGTAGAGTTTGACTCAGCCAATTGTGTCCCTTGTAATGGGGTAGGGGCCTTCGGTACATATTTGAAGGTACCGTCTTAGTGTACTTTGGATAGTCCAGTCCCTTTGTATTGTTGAAGCCTTCGGTGTTTGTGTGACCGGAGGTGACCAGGCAGTGGACTTAGCCGTTTCCTGATGATATTTGTTTGAGCAGTGTCCTTCGGGAAATAGGAGCCTTCAGTTTACCGGAGGTGTTCCCGTGGGGAGCCCTCGGCTTGTTGTGATCTGTTGGAGTGTACTCTTTGATTTCTCGCTGAGTCTACTCCCCTTCACCCCCCTCTTTTTTTTTTGTTGGTGGTGAAGGGAAGGCATCAAGAAACTTGGTTTCTTGGTAAGGCTGGGCCTATTAGGAGACCATCAGAATACACCAATGGCTCTCCTCCCTCGGGTTAACCTTCCGAGTTCCGAGGGGATCGAGGGACGTTTCCTGGGCACAAGATATGGTGGTCCGTAACCTGCCTCCCCTTGGGGGATGGCGCGGAAAGCGCCTCATTTTTGAAAGTCGTCCCCTCGGCGCTAGACATAGTCCGTGGCCTGCCACACCCTTGGGGTGGTGGCGCGGGGAGCGTTTCGGTTTGGAAGTCGAATCCTGGGCATTTCTCATGCCTGTCATACCCTGGGGGTAGTGACGCGGATAGCGTTCCGTTTTTGAAAGTCGAATCCTGGGCATTTCTCATGCCTGTCATACCCTGGGGGTAGTGACGCGGAAAGCGTTTCAAGGAAGGGTTTTCATTTGCACACTAGTTGCAAATGGCCGAGGGCACTACGTGCCGCCGGCACCGATGGTGGCGCCTTCGGTATATGCGTCCTCGTGGGGTACGGCTTTTAGAAACAACACTTGGTGTTAGTTTCGATGTGTAGCCCCCGATACTTGGTACCGAGGGGTCTTCTGTAGGAACACTTGGTGTTCTCTTTTGTCGTAGTTGATGTAGGCGTCTACCCTCGGTACTTGGTACCGAAGGGTCTTCAAATGAAACACTTGGTGTTTCCCAACACATGTTTGGAAGTTGATAGGAGAGCATATCCCTGGCACTGGGTGCCGAGGGGTCTTCTTTGAAACATTCTGGTGTTTTTTTCTTCGTTTCGATGTTTGATGATGGAGGTGTACCCTCGGCACTGGGTGCCGAAGGGTCTTCTGTAGGAACACTTGGTGTTCTCATCTTTTTTTTTGTTGAAGGTGGAGATGTACCCTCGGCACTGGGTGCCGAAGGGAAATGCAACACATGGTGTTCCTTGTTGTTGGTGATAGGAGTTCCTTCCCTCGGCACTTGGTACCGAGGGGTCTTGACTGAAAACACGTGGTGTTTTCACTGACGTTGTAGGTGTCGATGGTGTCCTCCCTCGGCACTTGGTGCCGGAGGGGTTTTTCTCGTGGTGAGGCGGTGGGCCTGTAGTCAGTATGAGGGCTTGATGTCTTGAATGTATCTTCATTCTTCGAAATTGGAGGCCTTGGGCCATAGGATAGTACATTCACTAGTTATGAGGGCTTGGCCGCTCTTACATTATTGATAAAACTTAACTAAATGGTGTACATTCCAATGCCTAGGGACTTCTTTCCCGTTGGGGCGTTTGTGCTTGTAGGTCCCAGGTTTGATGATGGCTGCTATGATGTAGGGGCCTTCGAATTTTGGTGCCATTTTTCCTCCCTCGGTTGGTTGGCTGGCTTCCCTCCTCCGGAGGACATAGTCCCCCACTTGAAATTCTCGGGTGCGAACTTTGGCGTCGATGTAGCTTTTAACTTGCCTTCGGTAGTTTTCTGCCCGGATGAAGGCCTGCTCCCGGCGTTCTGAAATGAGGTGGAGGTCGAGGGCCATGTTGCTGTCGTTGACCTCGGGGTCATATTGGATCACCCTTCGGGTGGGAAGGGTGACTTCCGTAGGAGCTTTGGCTTCAAAACCGTAGCAGAGGGAGAAGGGTGTTTCACCTGTTGCTCGCCGAGGGGTGGTGCGATAGGCCCAAAGGATGTTGTGGAGTTCTTCCACCCAGCCACCACCCTCGGCCTCCAGCTTCTTTTTGAGGCCCTCGAGCAAGGTCCGGTTGGCGTTCTCTACTTGCCCGTTGCCTTGAGGGTAGGCAACGGAGGAGAAGGTGTGTTTGATGCCCCATGCCTCCAGAAGGGCGCAAAAGGGGGCTGCCTCAAATTGTGTCCCGTTGTCGGAGATGATCTGCTGGGGGACGCCAAACCTTGTGAGGATGTTCTTGAGGACGAAGTGACGGCACTTCGCCTCTGTGATGCTGGCGAGGGGTTCAGCCTCCACCCACTTGGTAAAGTAGTCGACGGCCACAATGATGTACCTGTTGTTGGAGGTACCCCTCGGCAGAGGGCCCACAAGGTCTATCCCCCATCGAGAAAAAGGGACAGATGTGCTGATGGGGGCATAGTTGACCGCTGGCCTGCCGGGGGCTTTCTGGAAATGTTGACATGCGGTGCACCTCCGGGCAAGGTCAGCACAATCCCTGGCCATGGTCGGCCAGAAGTAGCCCTGGAGAATGAGCCTTCGGGACATGGAGAAGGGTCCTTGGTGAGCTGAGCAAGTGCCACTGTGCACTTCCTCCATTGCGACCTCGGCTTCATCTGGATGAAGGCACCGAAGTAGCGTGCCGTTGTAAGATCGTTTGTAGAGCCTTCCATCTTCGATTGTGTAGCTGGGAGCCCTCAGCTTTGCCAGTTTAGCGCGGGCCTCATTCTCGGGTAGCTGCCCTGTGGAGATGAAGGCGGTGATATCTGAGATCCAATCCTCCTGACGTTGTTGTATGTTCATAACGGGGCTTGCATGGATGCTTGAGAGGCTGAGTTCCTCGATTTTGGCAATTTTGGAGATGTGCTCGGGGGAGTCGGCCGAGAGCTTAGATAATATGTCGGCCTCGGAGTTCTGAGCCCTCGGTATTTGAGTGAGAGAGTGTGCCTCAAATACCTTAAGCAACTCCTTGGCCGCTTCCTTGTACTGTTTCATTCTCCCCTCCTTGGCCTCATATTCTTCGGAGATTTGGCCAACGACCAACTTGGAGTCGCATTTGATGTGGATCTGCCGAGCCCTCATGTTGGCAGCCAGCCGAAGGCCACATAGGAGGGCCTCATATTCGGCCTCATTGTTGGAGACCTTGAAGGAGAAGCGGATTGCATAGTAGGCCCTGAAGCCCTCGGGAGTAATGAGGACTACCCCTCCCCCGCATGCTTTGGTCGCGGAAGAGCCATCAGTGTAGAGGGTCCACCAGTCGTCCGAGGTAACCGAGGGCTCCCCGTCCGTGGCTGCCCTTGCGGTACATTCCGTCATAAAGTCCGCCAGGGCTTGGCCCTTGATGGCAGGCCTTGGACGGATGTCAATGTTGTACTGGCTCAAGAAGATAGCCCATTTCACCATGCGGGAGGAGCTGGTGGGGCTCCTCATGAGGGCGCCGAGGGGTTGATGGGTGAGGACCTGAACCGGGTGAGCCTGAAAGTAGTGGCCCAACTTCTTGACAGTCCAAACGATGGCTAACACCGTTTTTTCCACAGGGGAGTACCTGAGCTCGGCCTCCCTTAGGGTCTTGCTAACGTAGAAGATGGCATGTTGGATGTCGTCTTCCTCCCGGATGAGCACAGAGCTGATGGCCGCCGGGCTAACCCCAAGGTAGAGGTAGAGGGTCTCCCCTACCTTGGGTTTGGAGAGCACAGGAGGTGAAGATAGATATCGTTTGAGCTCGTCGAAAGCCCCCTGGCATTCTGGAGTCCATAGAAAGCCAGCCGTCTTCCTCATGATCTGGAAGAAGGGTAGAGACTTCTCCGCCGATTTAGATAGAAAGCGGTTGAGGGCTGCCAGGCGGCCCGTCAACCTTTGAACTTCCTTCACGTTGCGTGGGGGCTCCATGTTGATGATGGCCTGGATTTTCTCGGGATTGGCCTCAATACCCCTTCGGCTCACCATGTAGCCCAAGAATTTGCCCCCTTGGACGCCGAAGGTGCACTTCTTCGGGTTTAGCCGAAGGTTGAATTTTTGCATGATGGCGAAGATTTCCCGGAGGTCGTCAGCATGGCTGGAAGATTGTTTGCTCTTGACGATCATGTCGTCAACATAGGCCTCCATGGTGCGCCCTAGGACGGCTTGAAAGACCCGGGAGTCATGAAGGCAGTTTTTTCGGCGTCCTCCTCGTGCATGAATATTTGATGGTACCCTCAGAAGGCATCGAGGAAGGACATGATTTCACACCCCGCGGTCTCATCCACCAATTGATCAATGTTTGGTAGAGGGAATGGATCCATGGGGCATGCTTTGTTGAGATCGGTGTAGTCCACGCACATGCGGAAGGTAGGGGGCTTCTGTGCGAGGACTACATTTGCTAGCCATGAGGGGTATTTCACCTCCTTGATGTGTTTAATTGAGAGGAGCATGGCGACCTCCTTCTTCACGAATTCCCTCCTCTCGGCGGAGAGGGGTCTCCTTCGTTGTTGTACTGCTTTTGCCGAAGGGTCCACCGAGAGGCGGTGGGTGATGACCCTTCGGCTGATTCCCGGCATGTCCTCCGGCCCCCATGCAAAGACAGTGGAGTAGGCGCGGAGGGCGTCGGTGATACCGGTCTTCAAATCTTCAGGGAGCTGGGCTCCAATCTTCACGACTCTCTCCGGCTGGGCCGGATCGAGCGCAAAGTCTTCTACGTCCTCGGCCGGTTCAGCCCTCGGCCTTCTTTCCTCTTGGTCGACGGCTCCGGTGATGGTGTCAACACGGAATTCCGTCTTGCTTACCTTCTTAGTGACCTGAAGATAGCAGGCGCGGGCAATTTTTTGGTTCCCTCGGCGGGAAACTTGAGGCAGAGGTGCCTCATGGAGATGATGGCTTCGAGGTCCTCGAGGGCTGGCCGGCCGAGGATAATGTTGTGGGCGCAGTCAATGTTGACGACGACGAACTCCACTTCGAGCTGGGCTCTATGGAGCCCGTCGCCGAAGATCACCGGGAGGGTTATTACCCCCTCGGAATCAACAGTATCGCCGGTGAAGCCGGCAAGAGGGGTCTTAATGGACCGAAGGGACCCCCTCTCCAGATGCAACTCTCTGAAGGTGCTGAGGTACATTACATTGACGGAGCTGCCCGTGTCAATGTAAGTTCGGTGAATAATGGTGTCGTTTATCTCCGTCCGGATCACCAAGGCATCCCTGTGAGGAGAAGAAGTAGGAGGGAGATCTGCGTTGGTGAAGGTGATGGGTTCCTCCCTCAGTCGCTTTACCGGGGGCATGTGAGTGACTTCCCCCACGTAAAGCGATTGAGCCCACTTCTTTCGTTGGCTGGTGGAATCGCCCTCTGTATTGCCACCGGTGATCATGAGGATGTGACGTTTCTTCTCCTGGTAGTGGGGGTACTCCTCCTCCTCCTCTTCCAAGTTTCCGATCTCCCTCTTCTTGCCGAGGGGGATGGTGTTCGGATTTACCCAGGCATTTACCTTCGTATGGTGCCCTAGGGGAGGTCCCTGATGAGAAGGTCCCTCCTGCCGAGGGCTCTGGACAAACTGGGACAGGTGCCCCGCCTGTATTAATCTCTCGATGGCCGTCTTCAGCTGATGGCAGTCATCGGTCCTGTGCCCCTGGTGCCGATGGAAGCGACAGTAGGGGAACTGAGGGTTGATAGCGTGTACCTCCGGGGGTGCGCGAGAGTCGCGCTCAACGAGGCCCCTCTCCTCGGCAAAATCGAGGATGATGCTGACGGGGTGCGTCAATGGTGTCCGAGGGCGGTCCAGGAGAATGGGCTGGGCCCAAGTCTTAGGGTTGCTCTTATAACCTCCCCCGGGCTTGGCTTGGCCTTGCCGAGGGCGGTCATCAGAGGGTCCCGAAGTCTTGGGGTGATTTGGAGGAGCCCCCGGCCCTCGGTTATGCTTGTTGTCAGCCCTCGGGGGCTGCTGGTCCGGATGCTGGTGATACTTCTCCACCTCCTCGGCCTCAGCATATCGGTCCCCCGCTGCAAGGCCCTTATGTAGTCGCGAGGGGGGGGGGGGGGGGGGGGTTCAATGATGAGGCTCCTCGAAAAGTTGCCGGTGCGGAGGACGGTTTGTAGGAGGGCCAGGAGGGTCCCGTCATCAGCACCGTCGACCTTGTCGGCCTCCGTCCTCCAGCGCTCCAGGAAATCCCGAAGGGTCTCATCCTTCCTCTGGCGTATTGTTAGGAGGTGGGAGAAGTGTTTCCTTGTGCGACGCCTCCCGGCAAATTGCGTCAAGAACCGCTGGGCGAGTTCTTGCCATGAATCAATACAGCCCTCAGGCAGCCTGTTGAACCATTCGTACGCCGGCCCCTCTAAGGTGGAGAGGAACCAACGACACAGATATTCGTCTGATGCCCCCACCATCATCATGTTGTTCTGGTATTTGCTGTAGTGTTCCTGGGGGTCCGTTTTTCCGTTGTAGGGCTGTATGTGTTGCCCTCGGTATTTTTCCGGGATCCGGGCCGCCAATACCCTTGGGGTAAATGGCGTCCGAGTCCGGAGCTGGATGACGGGTTCCCCGGAGCCCTCGGCCACCTTCTTCTGTAACTCCTCCATTTTGGCCATCATGGCCTCGTATTTGAGATCTGAATGAGGGGTGGAGGTGGTGGCGTGAGCTTTGTTGGACTCCATCTCGTCAAGCCGGCGTTGGAGGGCCGCAATAATCTCGTCCCGGGGATCCTTCGGGAGGGTCTCCGCCCCCTGCGAACGAACCCGGGCCGAGTGGGCCTGGTTGATTTGGTGCCGAGCATCATCGGCATGAAGGGGTGCCTTGCCTTTGTCCCGAGGGGGACGCTCCTCGTCTGCCCTCGAAACAGATCCCCCGCTTTCCTGGGGCCTTTGGAGTGCCTTCCCCCCGAGGCGGTCTTGGACCCCTCGGCGGTCTGGCCCTTCTCCGAGCCGGTTGAGGGCGGAAGTACGGGGCCTTTCCCTGTTGTCATTATGGCGGTCCCGGGACTGAACTTCCTGGGAGGACGTATCTTGGGCCACCACCCCTTCGTCGTTTCTCACCCGAGGCGTGGGATTTCCGAAGGGGTGTGGCAGAGGGGGAAGTATGATATTTTCCCCGATCTGAGGGTGAGCTGGAGCCAGGGTGCCGAAGGCACCCGGGTTCTGGGTGAGCGTCTGGATGAAGGCGGAGAGCGCCGATTGCACGTCGATGGTGAGAACCGGAGGGCTGACTTGGTCATCGCTCCGGTTTTTCTTCTTGGCCTCGATGCCGAGGCGGGCATCGGGGGCATTTTGTTGGATCTGAAGGCGTAGATCGACAGCCGCCTGTTCTAGCCCAGCGATGACACCGCCCTCGGGAGCCCTGTGAGAGGCTTCGGGGGCGTTGACGTCGCCGAGGGCCAGGTTCTTGTCTTCTACGTTTTTTGAGTTGGCACGTGTTGTCCTCACCATTTTGATAGAGGGCTAGTGTTTTGGTGAAGGGGGAGGGTTTCTTACTTGATTGTTCGAACTCTCAACGAGAGCACCAAATGATGGATAGTCTACCCGGGGGTGTATATCCGAAGGGTTATTACGGGGAATAACTTAGAGAGAAGTCAGAGCAAGTAAGTAAAAGTAGAGAGAGAGTGTATTCAGTATGAATGCCGTTTTTAGCGTCGTTACAAATGAGGAAATGGGGTGCTATTTATAGTAGCAATAAATGCCGGGCAGGGACACGTGTCAAGCGCTCATTGGCCGAGGGGTCACCTCAACTGGTTGGCGCTGGCAGCCACATGTGGCCGCATTAAATGCGGCTGTTGGATGGGACGTCTATGCGGGGTATGGTGATCTGTGCGCATGTGAGGCGGATATCTTGTCGAGTGAGATGCCTTCGGCTATAGAGCAGTAGCCGAGGGCTCTTCCACCCGATGGCACCCTGGTACCGAGGGCTCACAATGCCGAGGGCTACTGTTTTCGCCGTTTTCTCCCAGTTTCTTAATTTGCTTGAGAAACCCGTTCTGCGAGAGTTTAGAGCCTTCGGCCAGGGGGGCGAAGGCACCCCTGGCGCGTAGTGCAGGCTGCTTGGTACTCTGGGCGCTGTGATTCGGGCCTGTTGGGCCTTTTGGGCCTTTTGGGCCTTCGCTGGAGTAGTAGGAGTCTGTGGGCCGGGGGTTCCCGGGCCATATACTCCATCACACATTTAGTTCCTTATTTTCAGATTGTCCACATTAGGGCCGGGTCCGAAAAATCGAAAACCGAAAACCGAATCAAATCATACCGAACCGTAGCCAAATAAAACCGAACCGCTAACAAACCGAAACCGAATGTAAAAAACCAAACCGAACCGTAGTTGTTTGGTTCGGTTTTGGTTTTTACCCTTCAAAACCGAACCAAACCGAACAAACCGAAGTAGTTAAAATATACGGAGTAAAATTTATTGTTCCATTGTTAAGCATTAATCCTAAGTAATCCTAATATCATTAATAGTTTTTTGTTTTCTTGTGCTAGAGAAATCATGCTTGTTATATTTAGTTTAGTTTAGTTTGTGAATTCATTTACACATTCATTGCATGTAATAATATAGCTATACTGATAATATGTTTTTACTTGTTATTAGTATTAATTAACTTTTATTTTTATTTAACTTAAAGAATTCGTATTGATGAAACAATAAATATTTATGTCAACTATATCACATATAACGTATATACTCATGAACTTTTTTTGAACTAGTCACAAACAATGTAAATTAATAATATATACTTTTATCTCTCTCGCATACTCATATAGTTCATGACATATTTATTTATTTTCATTTTTATTTTATTTGTTGTAGTGTGCTTGCATTCTTTATGTAATATATGTTTGATCCCTCAAAGTATTATATCAATTTTTAATCAAATGATAATTTTTTGGTACAAAACCGAACAAACCGAAACTGAATCGAAACAAACCAAACCAATTAAATCGTGGTTCCAAGTTTTGGAGTGTAGAACCGAACCGAAACCGAACCTAACTTTTTACTTTGATTCTATATTTGGTTTTAGGTCAAAACCGAACCGCAAGAACCGAACCCACCCCTAGTCCACATTTAGTCCATGACCATTATACTCTCACCATCCCTTGTCCTTCCGGCCAAAATTCCGACAAATTTAATGCAAATTTTATGTATGAAAAACCAAATTTAATGCAAAGACTGATATGAAAAACTCAACCTTATATAAAATTTAATGCAAAGACTGATTCTGAGGTTGATAAGTGGACTAAATTTGTCAGAATTTTGGCTAGAAGGACGAGGGGTGGTGAGGGGATAATGGTCATGGACTAAATATGGACAATATGAAAGTAAGGGACTAAATGTGGAAGTGGTATAATAGTCATGAGACCAAAAGTGGAGTTTTTTCATTTTATTATGTCTATAGACATGGTTAGGTAACAGACTCATGAGAAGGTAAAAAAGGAAAAAAGGACTTGAGAAGAGATTTCCGGATGGGAGTTGGGCTGTTAATGAATCGAGCTTTTATCGAACTATTCGAGTTCGAGCTCTGTTTCGAACCTAACGAGCCGAGCTTAATGAGCTTTCAAACTCGAAATCGAACTGAGTTTTAAGTTCGAAAAATTAATCGAGCCGTGCTCGAACATAGTAGTATCTGGCTCGGTTCGAGCTCAAGCATATCGAAATCCTTGAAATTATAAATATAATTATACATATGTCTAATACTTGTCGAAATTAAATATATATCAACGAGCATCACCTAAAATTTTAAATTCGAGCATATTTATCGAGCTCATCGAGCGCTCGATTCGAACATCGAACGCCTATCAAACCAAACACAAGCCTCATTTGTAAAGCTCGACGAGCTTAAAGCTCGACGAGCTTAAAGCTCGAACCTGAACACCTCTATTTTACCGAATCGAGCCAAGCTCGAGTTCTGGGTGTTCGGGCTCGACTCAGTTCGTTTACTGCTCTAGATAGGAGGCAACAGGAGAGAGATGAACAAAGCTTTTTTCCAGTCATATACATTTGATGGATATATGCCTAAGGGTGTTTACCTGTTAAACAAGTTGCAATTACCTATGACTATTTTGAGAAGGATTAAGGATACCCCTTAAATTTAGATTATTTTGGAATTATACGTATATGAGAAGAACTCAGATAGGTGGGATTATTGATGTGAATTTTTCCCAATATAAATTAATCCCGTGCTACATTAAATAAGTAGCAGACAAGGTAGGGGTTTAATGGCTATTTATTCAATATAATCAAGGGAATGAGGGGGTAAATGTTTACTAGCCTAAATTCAAGGGATGAAGTGAAAGTATCATAATACATAAGTTGGACCGAGGCTGGCTGTTTCCCATTCAAACGGGAAAACCTTTGGGTTTAAGGGGGTGGGTGGGGTGTGTGTGTTTTCTGGCATGAACTTACAGGACATTTTAATTTTTTTGCGACAAAGCCAGGTTCCTACACAAGAACCAGAGCTCATTCTTCGCATCATTTTACATTAATTGATCCTCAAGGTTGTGCTGCTGATGGGGCGGCTCCACGAAAGAAGGAAATGAGATGCTTGGCTTTGGCCACTTTACCGGTTTGTATTTTGTAATATTATAATATTAAAGTATTAAACTGTGAAGGAGCCCATCCACAGTGTCTGTCTCTTGCATTTTATTTGAACTGACTTTTGCCGTTGTTTTCAATTTTATGTCCAATAACTGAATGGATTTACCTTTATACCCAACCCGTCGATTCCTCCTCTTTATGAATTGAACTTCAGGCTTTAGTGTTGGGAAAACCTCTGATGACATTGCCAAATGTATGGATGTATGTAGCATACATTTCGCTCTCCTTATAATTAGGCTGTCTAAATGAGTAATATTGCCAAGCAAAGAATGGAGCTATAGGTATATGTCGACATAATGATACACTTTCACTAGACATGTATTATTAGTACATGTATCTAGGCAAGGACCTGTTCCAGGTGGGGCCGGGCTCCGGGCCGGTCCTAGGTGGGCTTTTTATTAGGGGAAGGCCCGGAACCGGCCCTGGTTTCCACCGGGTCCGGACTGGGCCGGTTCTATTTTTTTTGCTTTTCTAGTTAACCCTGACCCCCCTCACCCCCCAAAACACCCAGCCCAACTCGGGAAAAACAAAAAAAAATTGAAAAAACAAAAAAATAGGCCCGAAGGTTCCAAAGGAAGGGCAGCTCGGAATCGCCCTGCCCTAACCCTCCGGTCCGGTCCTAAGTTCGGAACCGGTCCCGGTTCACCGAGACGGGCTGGGCCCACACAAGGGAGGCCTGGTCTGGTTCTAGGGCCAATTCCCGGGCCGGTTCCCTGGCCGGGCTGACCGGAATCGGTCCATCCCTACATGTATCCGTTTAAAAATAATTAGTCTTGGTAAAAGACAACATAGAAAATCTAGTCTGGATATTGCTGAATCTGCCCCAAATGGGGGAACAATCACGGATCCATTGATGATCACAGGGTTGGGTTGGTGGGTCCACAATCCACATAGTAGCTTCATGGATGGGTGTGGGTGAAAAAAATCTAAAAGTACACACTTTGTGTACACACTCTTACACACTCATGTCTATGTAGGCGTTTTTTTGTCTGTCCCAGAAAAAAAATGCCTACACAGACACGAGTGTGTAAGAGTGTGTACACAAGTGTGTATCCCAAGTCCGGTTCGGGTGTGGGTTTGGCAGCCGTCTTACTTTTTCTCATTGTCGTACCTACTTTTTTTGTGCGAAATGAATCAAGTTAGCTTGTATTAATCAAATCATGGTTCAAATAATACAAAATACAATCTGGAGGAACATCAACCCAAACATTGCACCGAGACATAGAACCCGCAACTTTAGCAAGTGTATGTGTTACTTGATTCGTTGATTGCTTCTAATGATTAAAAGTAATATTGTTAGGAGTATTAGCTAGCTCCCGAATGTATCTACTAGAACTCCAAAAGAAGAGTCATAACGTCCATCCTTGATTCAATTAATTACCTGTAGTGCACCCCACTCTAAATCGACACCACCCAGCCCACTACCTTCGGTCAACTGAGAGCTCTTCCTGGACCGATGCAGCCTCCGCTTTTTTAGGAGAGTACTCTCACCGCCTTTGAATTGCCCAACCAGCTAGGAAAGTCCCGTCATCATCTTGTGCCACCCAACCTATGCCGATGCTGCCTCCACCAATGGAAGTCATTGCATCCGTGTTGATCTTCACTCTCCCCGCTTCTGGCTTCACGCGAACACCCGTAGCTGGCTGCTGCATACTCAACTTCGGCGCTGAACTAGTATATGATCTTCTTGTCTGTCGTGAGGCCTGTATATGTATGTAGATGTCTCTGTGGTTTAAGATTCTAATGGAATTGGTATTAGAATCGGAACCGCTGATTTTCTAATTGGAACCGAAACCGGAAGCACATTGCACCTCCAATTTGGAACCAGACGTTCATTTCGGTTCGGTTCTCCAGGAATCAGAACTACCCTCTTCCTTCTCATCCATCAAACCCATCTAGATCATCTCCTTTTAGACCTGTACAAACAAGGTCTGGCCCGCCCAGACCGCCCATATAAATGGGTGGGTCTGGAAATGTATAATTGCCACCGGGCCAGCCCGAGCCCGGCCCGTAAAAATATGGCGGGCTTGGGTTATTTGTAGGCCCATCCGGGCCAAAAAGCCCGACACGTACGTAGTACATATTACTAGTATTAATTTATATAATATGTATTATATATATTTATATGTATACTCGTACGTACACAATGAACCCTTTTAGTTACGGAGTACTTCGTATTACTTGCTCCTTATTTCCCATTAGTGAACTCTACATGCAAACCCATCATATTAATGGCTCCAAAGAAGATATAATTAACCTTACTCCCATTTGATTGCCAGAGTAGCAGTTGAGCGGCCAAACAAAAAACATACTAGATTACTAGAGCAGATCAAGTGTTCAAAATAGTTTATGTATATCATGAAGACATATTTATATTAGTTTGTTCATTAATTACTTTTAAAATGACGTGATATTATTTTAAAAATGCTATCAACTTTTTTATCAAATTTAAACAATGGTAAACTTTTTCGGGCCTGGTGGACTATCCGGCCCGCTACTATGGGCGGGCTTGGACATTGGAGGTGACCCGTTTGATTCGGACTGGGTTGGGCCCGCCCACATAAATGGGCAGAAGTTTTAGGTTTTTTTTACAAATAGACTAAAAGATGAAAATAATATCACTTTTTTCACTTTTCAACTTTGTTTTCAAAAATAGTCCGTTCATGTTTTTTCTTTCAATAATAGATCTTAAGCTGTAACGCCTAGTCCCTGCTAATAGATCTTACGCGTTGCAGAGGGAATAAGTAAAGAACGTTCCAAACTTTGTTCATGAGAATTTAGAATTAAGAGAATACGTATAAAAATGATGTTGGGATATTGACCTAGAGGCCCAATACCCGGATCAAGAAGGCCCAAGATACCCGGCCCAAGCAATGGGCCCATCACTCTATGATGATATAATCAAGGTAGAATTGATGCCGAACGAGATTCAGCCCAAATAAGGGTTGGCCCAGTAAGAAAACATACCGAACGGAGTTCAGGCTATATATTATACTTGGGCCAATTTACCAGCATATTCAGCATAGCCCAACATCCCGTTCGGGCAACGGCCAACCAGCAAGTGGCCAGGTGCAATTAATGCCAGATTGTGACTGCAGCAAGTGGAAACATGGGTGACCAAGTCGGTGGAACAACGGCCAATCAGCATAGGGCAGTCCATGCTCTCCATTAGTATAAATAGAAGGTTTTAAGTCATTGTAAGGGTTAGCATTTCAATACTCAGGCTCTAGAATAGCATCATTGCTCTTATTTCTTGTATTAAAGCATTGTTTCCGACCTACCGATCGGGAAATTCCTTGTAATCAGACTGGTTAGTTAATATAAGTGAGCTTTCGAGTATTAGTGAGTTCATATTTTATATTTTGTTTATACACTTTGATTCTGTGCCATTCCTGATATATCCAAAGTTCGTGTTGGGCTTTCGGATCTACGGGATTTACACTCAACATTGGCGCCGTCTGTGGGAAACTGAACAAAAAGTTTCACATTCAAATCATCCAAAAACCACTATTTTCAAAAAATGGTCAGAATCAGCTCCTATCATACAAATGACGGTTCACGCCGTCACGGGAGGAGTCACACCCCGGGGAGTCAAAACCCTCAGGGACAATCCAGCCGAGGATCGTATCCTCGTTTTGATGGGGATTTTGTGATTCCCGAATCTCTGAGAAGAAATCCTCAGGCCATGCGAGACATGGCTCAGGTCATGCAGCATATGGCGAACGAGGAGGAAGGAGGGTCCAACTTTACAGGGGAGACTCCACGCACGGAAACAACTACAGCATCATCTCGTTCGCATGCCCATCGGGATAATCGACGTAGCGCCCCACCAACAACGCACCATAGTCCTAGTGACCGAACCCCGATCGGGTCACAAGCTAGAGGACCAACTCCCATTGGTCATCATTTCTAGAATGCCGAGCGGGAGAATACCAGGGCCCCTCAACGACATTGGGACCGGAACTATACGGACATGAGGGCTCCACCACCGCCCCCTTTGACGGCCCAAGAGGAAGAAATGGTCGAGATGAGGAGGCAGATGAATGAGATGCGGGACCAAATGAACAGGGCACCTGTACAACCTGCCCCAGTTCAGCTGGGAATTACTTCCCCTTTTACTAGGGAACTCATGTACGCAGACATCCAAGGGGGTGCCAAGCCACCAACCGGCCAAATCTATGACGGGGTGGGAGATCCCCATGTGCATTTGAGGAGTTACCAAAGGGGACTCATGCTGCTAGGAGCACTCGAGGCCGCTATTTGCCGGTTGTTTTTTAGTACGCTCAGGGGGCCCACCCAGGAGTGGTTCGGGACACTACAGCCCGGATCAATCAACAGCTTTGCCGAGTTATCGGCGTTATTCCTGGCCCAGTTTGCTTCCAGTGCCAATCCCAAACGGCACTTCAGCTATTTGACTAGCGTGAAGCAAAACGCCAAAGAGACCCTCAATCAATTTCTGAAAAGATGGAGGGATGAAACTTTGACGGTGGGAAACATGACGGATGATACCGCCATTACCCTATTCACGAATGCTCTCCGAACGGGGGAGTTGTACAAGGAATTAAAGAAAAATCCGGGTACAGTCTACGCCGAGGTATTAGACAGGGCTCGCAAGCATGCCGCCCTAGAAGAGGAGATAATGATCAGGGATAAGGTCATTGCGCCTGCTGCCCCGATCAGAATGGCCGATCGGCTGGGTCCTAGCCCAGCGGCCGCTATACCTCCCAAGCAAGGGAGATTTACTCCCCTGGTCCTATCAGTAGCGACCATTTATCAGCACGAGAGGGACAATATTCCCCTCCCGACTGATTCTGGACAGTTTATGGGAGCGGACGACAATGCTTTCTGTAAATATCACAACAGGAAGGGTCATGTCACCAATGCCTGCAGGGCCCTATAAACAGCCATTGAGGATTTGATCCGAAGGGGTCATCTGGGCAAGTATGTGAATAAAGATCCAAATGCTGTAGGCACGTTGAAACCGGTCAGGAAACCTAATAGCTGGCGCCGGGATGCCCAACGTGATGCCCAGCCTCAAAATGACGTATATGTTCCCCCCAAGGATGAACCAGAGGGCTCGGGAGGCCCTGGAAAGAAACCTCGAATGGAGGTCAAGGTTATATTCGGGGGCGGGGAGACAGGGGATTCGAACGCCGAACGGAAAAGGTTCGAGCGAAGTCTTTATGTGGGATCCGTCTCCGCTCCCCCCCAGAAGAAAGGAAGGACGGACCCGATCACGTTCGGGCCAGCTGATTTACCCAACTCTCCAAGCCCGCACAGGGATGAACTGGTGGTAAGCATGTGTATTGACAATGCTTTGATCCGCCGAGTACTGGTCGATACCGGGAGCAGTGTGAATGTATTGTATCTACAATCATTCGAAAAAATGGGTCTACAAAGAAGCCAACTGACCCACCTACGGACCCCACTGGCAAGTTTCACCGGTAATTGCATTGAGTCTGAGGGTACCATCCAATTGATGGTTGAAATTGGGGATGAAACACACAAAACGTCACTCCGAATGACGTTCGTGGTGATGGACATAAAGTGTGCCCACAATGCCATATTGGGCCGACCGGGATTGGAAGATCTAGAGGCAATAGCCTCTGTCCGCCACTCATGCATCAAATTCCCTACAGACACTGGGGTTGGGGTGGCCAGAACTGATCCGACGACAGCCCGGACATGTTATCGGGAGGCCCTGAAACAGATGAACACTCGTGGGATGCGGGTTAATACAATTGAGGTGGAAACGCACCGAACGGAGTTCGAGGCACACCCAGAGCCCGCCACCCTTCTTGAACAAATCGACCTGGATTCCTCCCCGAACCGTAAGGTAGCTATCGGGGTAGACCTGAAGGCTGACCTCCGGGATGGCGTGATTGTCGTCCTAAGAAAGTTTCAGGTACTGTTTGCCCGGGGGCCAGAAGATATGCCCGGTATTGATCCGGAGATAATATGTCACAAAATTGCCGTTCGGCCTGATGCAAAACCAGTCCAGCAGAAGAAACGATATCAGGCAACCGAACGGCGGGAATTCGCAAAGCGGGAGGTGGCCACCTTGCTGAAAATAAAGCACATCCGTCCAGTAATCCACGTAGAATGGCTATCCAATGTGGTTCTAGCCCCAAAACAATCTACTTGGAGAATGTGCGTGGATTACTCTGACCTGAATAAGGCGTGCCCCATGGATCCCTATCCAGTGCCAAGGATCGATCTGCTAGTAGATGAAACTGCCGGATGTGAATTGCTGAGCTTCATGGATGCTTTCCGGGGTTACCATCAGATATTCATGCACCCGGCTGATGCAGAGAAAACGGCGTTCGTTACTTCGGATGGTGTGTTTTGCTATATCGTCATGCCATTCGGATTAAAGAACGCAATGGTAACTTTTCAAAGGATGATCGGGATGCTGTTCAAAGAAGTGCTGGGGGTCACAATGGAAGCTTATGTTAATGACATCCTGATCAAAAGCAAGAAGAAGGGAAACCATGTCCTGGACATAGAAAAGGTGTTCGGGATAATGCAGAAAGCAAATATGAGGCTGAATCCCAAAAAATGTGCTTTTGCTGTAAGAGGGGGCAAATTTTTGGGATACATGATGAGCGAGAAGGGGATTGAGCCCAACCAGAAAAAGTAAAGGCAATTGTGGATATGGAGGCTCCAAGAAATCTCAAAGAAGTGCATAGACTGACCGGCCGGTTAGCAGCCCTGAGCAGATTCCTATCCAAACTGGCCGATCGAACTATTCCGTTCTTCCAGATCATGAAGAAAGCCAACCCTTTTGAATGGACGGCCGAATGCCAAACGGCCTTTGAAGATTTCAAGACGTATCTGTCTTCCCCCCTGGTCTTGACAAAACCCGAACCAGGGGAACATCTGTATATGTACCTAGCTGTAGCTGACCTGGCCGTGAGCACAGTACTGTTGAAAGAAGAAGATGGCGTTCAACGGCCAATCTATTTTGTAAGCAAGGCCTTGAACGGCCCGGAAACCAGGTACACCTTGCTAGAGAAAACTGTACTGGCCCTAATAGCTGCCATTAAACGTCTGGCACCATATTTCCAGACCCACCCGGTAACTGTGTATACTACTCAGCCGTTGGCCACCATCTTGAGAAATCCTATGGCAAGTGGACGCATTACCAAGTGGAGCCTCCTGATCGGGCAATATGAGGTGGATTTCAAACCTCGACCTACTATCAAAGGACAGGCCCTGACATATTTCATTGTAGAATGTACCGCCCGGCCCTCAGAAACAGACTCAGAGAACAATGGGCTGGATAACTGGTGGGATATGTATGTGGATGGTGCAGCTAGTGCCAAGGGTTGTGGAGCTGGAGCTGTGATTACATCGCCCGAGGGGTTCAAAGCATATTATTCTATCCATTTTGACTTCAAGGTAACCAACAATGAGGCTGAATATGAGGCTCTCATTGGTGGTTTAAAATATGCAAAGGCCCTGGGTGCCGATCGGTTAAAAGTCCGGTCGGATAGTCAATTGGTAGTACACCAAGTAAACGGCACTGCTGAGGCCAAGGAAGAGAGAATGAAGGCCTACAAGGAGATAGTTGAGGAGCAGATAAGTAAATTTGAACAAGTGGTGCTCGACCAAATATCCAGGATTGAAAATACTGAAGCAGATATCCTATCCAAGTTAGAAAATGCAGCGTTCGACGATCAGGCACAGGAGATCCCGGCTCATATCCAACGTTTTGCCCATCGGGAAACATTGGCGACCCCAGCAATCATGGTGCTCCAGATCGAGGCCATATCTTATGCCATCCCGAGCTTGGTCATAGATATGACCAACTACCTGAAAGACGGGACCCTCTCACAAGATAAAAATCCTGCTTATCAGATAAAATGCATCCAGAGGAGGGCTTCCATGTTCGAATTGGTGGACGGGCAGCTGTACAAAAAGACATTTGGTGGGCCGTATCTGAAATGCCTCCCACCCGATCTAGCGGCGGCTGTAATGGAAGAAATTCATGAAGGTATCTGTTCCAGCCACCAAGGGCCCAAGACAATGGCCAGAAAAATCATCCTACAAGGGTATTATTGGCCGACTATCCAACAGGACTGCTTTGCACATACTAGGAAATGTAAGGTATGCCAACTGTACGCACCGGTCCCCGGACGGCCTGCCACTTTCTACACTCCAATGACGGTGGCCCTTCCGTTCGCAAGATGGGGGATAGACCTGTTAGGTCCTCTACCTACGGCCCCTGGAAACAACAAGTATATCATCGTGGGGATAGATTACTTTACTAAATGGGTAGAGGCCGAGCCACTGGCCAGCATCACAGATGTTAAGTGTCAAAAGTTTGTCTGGAAGAATATCATTTGCCGTTTCGGAATTCCTGAGCAGATCGTGACGGATAATGGAAGGCAGTTCGTGAGCCGAAATTTTGAGAACTACCTGGTCAAATGGGGAATCAAGCATTCCAAAGCATCCGTGGCGTACCCTCAGGCGAATGGCCAAGTAGAGAATATGAACCGTACTATCATGGATGGTATGAAGAAAAAGCTGGAAGAATACTCCTCATCGTGGCCTGATCAATTAAACTATATCCTATGGACTTACAGGACCACACCCCGAACGGCCACGGGAGAAACTCCATTTGCCCTCACCTATGGTTTCCAGGCCAAAGTACCAACGGAGATCCTAGTTCCCACACACCGAACGGTGCATTACAGCCCAGAACAGAATGAGGACAACTTACGGGCCGAATTGCATTTCATAGAAGAAAGAAGGGATCTGGCAGCTGCACGAATGGAAGAGTATCACAGAGCCACAAGAAGATATTTTGATAAGCAAGTTAAAGTTCGTTCAATCGAGGTAGGGGGCCTGGTGCTAAGGAAGCGAGAAAAAAGCAAACCGCTCGAAGGTGGAAAAATGGCACAAAATTGGGAAGGCCCCTACCAAATATGTAAGAAGTATGCTTCAGGAACGTTTGGCCTACAAAATACCGAAGGCCGACCGGCAGGTACTTGGAATGTGGAACATCTAAGGAAATTTTATCAGTAGAAACGGCTGTTGCCACCTCTAAAAAAATGTATAGAGAGGGAGACATAACTTCCACATAAACACAGCCCATGATTAACACGATCATTCTGGATGACCGAATGAGGAACGGGTTAACAACATGGAAGGAAAATCAATTCTCAGCTAAGGGAGTTTTTGACCCTAGATTTATGAAGGAATAAAGGGATAAAAAACGGCTTGAAGAATTGAGGCTCAGAAAATCGGTGCCCGTGGTTAACACGATCATTCCGGATGACCGAATGACGAACGCGTTAACAGCATGGAAGGAAAGTCATTCTCAGCCAACGGCTTGGAGTTTGACACTCAGATAGTCTCACCTCAGCGGTTAATATGAGAATCGTTCTGGAGAACCGAATGATGAACATATTAGCAGTTTGGAGGGAGCCATTATTTCAGCAAGAGTTTTGACCCTGTAATTACGCATTGATGAAGGGATCAAAATGACCTGGAGTTCGAGGACAGTGATTCTCACCTCAGCTTTTTAACACGCAAAATCATTCCGGATGACCGAATGACGAACGGGTTAACAGTTTGGAGGGAGCTGAGTCGTCAACTTGACCAAAGTCGACCCTGTAATTACGTATGGGCAAAGGGATCAAAACGGCTTGGAGATGGTGTCAAGACTGTAAGATATGGATTGACCGAGCGACGTTCGGATAAAGTACGGATTGTCGCCCGGGGAATCGGAACTATGGTTTTGAAAAAGCTCGCCTCAGTCATGAACTTGATTCGGAAGCGAGTCGCCCTTTTAGCTATAAGTAAGGAATGACCCAATTCGGTGATCTTGCTTATAGTTCGAAAAGGGTTACCTCAGACCCCTAATATGGATGATACGAGCCAGAGAGAATAGTTCGGAATGCATCGGAATTATGGGTTTGGAAGGGAGATAGTCTCACCTCAGCTTGTTAACGCGTGGAATCATTCTGGATGACCGAATGACGAACGGGTTAACAGTTTGGAGGGAGCCCCTGTCCCAGCTGAGAGTTTGACCCCGTGGTCACGATCAAAACGGCTTGGAGGAAATCACCTCAGCTAAGAGTTTTGAACCCGTGCGTCACAAACGGAAAAGGGATCAAAACGGGCTCGGGAAAGGTGTCAGAACAATTGTGAAGAGATAGCCTCATCTCAGCTTGTTAACACATGGGATCATTCCGGATGACCGAATGACGAACGGGTTAACAGTTTGGAGGGAGCCCCTGTCCCAGCTGAGAGTTTGACCCTGTGGTCACGATCAAAACGGCTTGGAGGAATTCACCTCAGCTAAGAGTTTTGAACCCGTGCGTCACGAACGGAAAAGGGATCAAAACGGGCTCGGGAAAGGTGTCAGACATAAAGATACATGAGCCGAGTGAGGTTCGGCCACATAGAAAGGATTGTGAACAAAAAATCAAAGGAAGAATAGAAAAAAGACATCAACAGATAAAGAGAGAAGTCCAGTTTATTCTTCGGCATTACTAGCCGGAATATACAAGAAGAACAAAGGACAAAAAGCAAAAAATACAAGTCTATGCTATGGAAGGATTGCCGTTCGGGGAAGATGAAGGTTGAGAGCTCCCTTCCTGCACTGCATCACCAGGCGCTGCTTTGGACCTTTTCTCCATGATGCGATCATATGTATTCCCGAACAGATCGTCAAAGCCTAATTCGTCAGGATCGAACGGCTTGGGGAAATGCTCTAGGATCAGATCAAGGTTCCTATCCAGAAGCAGGTCCTGACTTTGCTTCACAGTTTTCTCGGTCAGGTCATCAAGGAAATATTTCCCTTCCGGAGTGCTGTCCAGGAGATCGATCCCTGCCTTGATGGGATCTTCGCTTTCACGTAAGAATTGGCCAAGGTGAGGACCCAGGAATTGCCGGGCCGTGTTCTCCAGAGCGACGTTCAGCCCCTTGCCCCGTTGAAAATCCACTATCGATTGATGAGCAATCTGGGAAGTGTTAACCGTGTAAGGTTCGGGCAGATGGTCGCCAACGGCTTTATCAAATTGAATCCCAGCGGATTCAGCAGCTCGCACCTTAGCCCGGAGTTCTTTAATCTCCCGGTCGCGACGTCGGGATTTCTCCTGCATCTCAGCCAGAGCATCTTTTGCCTTCTCACCCTCCTTGGCATGCTCTTGAAGATCGGCCGCTAACTTCCGAGCGGCAGAAAGAAGGACCTGGCTGTCATCCCGATCACTGGCCAGGGCCTTCATTTCCTTTTCGGCTGCAAGGAAGGCCTTGTGATAGTATACACCAGCCTGAAAACGAGATTGCAATAAAAGTCAGATAAGATAAAACATGAAGAGTAGAAAGGCATGGATCAGAATGAGGTATACCTTGAGTGCTTCCTAATGACCTGCTTCGAAAAGATCCGACCAGTGGGTCAAGTTCGTGAAGCTCGGGGGAACCTTGATTGCAGTATGACACCACACAGAAGATGGCATCAGCCCGAACAGATACCTCCCATCTGATCTGGGCCCCATGTTTGAAAATTCGACAAACATCCGATCATCGATCGGTGCGTCAGTAAGAGTCGGAGTTGATGTTTTGGCAGGCACCGATCTTTTGGGTTCAACCTCCGGCTCGGTCAAATCAACCACGTGGTCGATCGGGATCAATTGATCACCATCATTCCCCTTGCGCTTCTTCCGGATTTGCTCCGCAGAGGCATGATCAGCTATCATTTTCTCCTTGCCTTTACCAGAAGAAGCCGTCAGGGTAGCAGAAGAGATAGAACGCCGGACGGGTATGAAGGATATCACACCTGCAAAAAAGAGGAATAAAAGATAAGAAGCAGAATTGTGAGAAGAAGGATGATCGGGTTAAAACCCTACTACGCTTACCGATTCCGGCAGATAACATGCTTGAAGTAGTGACAAAACTCCGGAGACTTCGGGTTCCTCCCATCCGCAAAGACTCAGCTTGGGAGCGTAGAACGGCGTCCACCCTGGGCTGAGAATCCCGAACGGGGTATGTGTTCCACCTATCCGGAAATGGCAGAGAATCACCTACCCGAACGAACAAGAAACGCTCCTCCCAGTCAGCCGACGGGGTAAGATTCTCTGTGAACAGCTGACGATCAGAACGAGCTACCAGCTTCAGGTACCCGGTCGTCCAGTAAGGCTGATAACAGTAATGGTGAAGGAACAGGTCGACGCTTGGAGTGATACTCAACTCATGGCATCGAATAATGAAGCCTGTCAGAATGCGGTAGGTGCTTGGCATGAACTGAGCGGGTAATACAGAAACCCGGCGTAAGAACTCCACAATGAATGAATGGAGAGGGAAGCGAAGCCCAGCAGTAAGAGCGTCGAGGTGCACTAGCACGTGCCCCGGTCGGTGCCTCATCGGGTGCCGAATGAATCCAGCATAGTATTCCCTTGGTGGGGGCAATAACTGGCTAAGTTGTCATTCGATATCTTCTGGGAGGCGTTGTTTTTGTTTGCGGATACGAGTGAAGTGTAGGGAAATGCGGGGTGGCCGCTCGGGCATCCCCTTGTTATAGACCTGGACGTCATCACCTGATATGCATCCATCATCTTGTGGCTGTTCGGTGTGTTTGCCTGCTTGAGGATTGACGGGTTTAGGTATTTGGGAAGAAGAGCCTTCGGCCTTGTTACCAGCAGATGTTTTACTTGTGCAAATCAACAGCATCTCTTCAGATTCTGAGCTAGAGGGGTAATACATAAAAACACTGGAGGAGTTCTGAGAATTCTAGAGAGAGGAAGCTTGAAAGTACGCAAGAAAATTCTGGGAATTCTAGAGAGAGAAAGCTTGAAAGAAAAGTGAGAAAACAGCAGGAGAAATTAGGGGAAGCACCTCTCTATAAATAGGGAAAGTGCCGCACAAATCCCTAATCCATGAGCAACACGTGGCATTAAATGGTTACGATTAATCTGGGGCATTTATGGTCCATTTTTGTGCACGTACCCCGAACGGGCTTACAGAGGAACAATAAAGATCACAGGGGAATGGCTAAAATCTATTTAGATCATCGATTACCGAATGACGTACGGGCTTGCAGAGGATTAGCAAAGATCACAGGGACTTGCTGGTTAGAAAAACCAAGAAAACGGCTAAGTCCTAAAAATTGATCTGAAGCCCGACCGGCTATCCACGTCGTAAAAGGTTATCTGAAATCAAATGTGCTGTCCTAAAAATTGATCTGAAGCCCGAACGGCTACCAACTTACGAAGAACCCAAGATGCGTAGAAAACCAAGAAAACAGCTAAGTCCTAAAAAATGATCTGAAGCCTGAACGGCTAAGTCCCAGAGAGAAGGGGTTTTTTCCTTAATAAATTATCAGAACCCTCCAATGCCCGAACGGCGATCAACGGCATTATGAGTATTAAGTAAGAAATAAAGTCAGGAAATTGGTTAAGTCCTACAAAACGGGCCGAATCCCGAATGGTGAGTAAGCATTCAAAAAGCGCAAAAAAAAGACAGTAAGAGGTGTTTTGTGCAAAACAAAAGATCTGTATTCATCGGTTCTACTAACCGGGAAGTACAAGCTATTTAAAGAAAAGAGAATTACAACGATTAATTAAAAAGTAAACATATAAACTATTGGCCAGGGGCCATTTCCTCTCCCTCTTCATCCTCGTCTTCATCATCATCAGACGGGGGTTCAGGCTCTCTCCCGGCAGCCCGATCAGCTTCCCGTTGCTGATCTCGCTGAAATTTCTCAAATTGAGCTTGTATAATGTCATCCTGGGGAAGATCAGAAGCCTGAACCGGCCTCCCCAGATTGTTTTGAAGTTGAGCGACGAAGGGACGCAGCAGGACCTGGCCGATCTTGGCATAAAGATCTGTAACGATGGAGTCATTCCATTTCTTGGCCTCAGGATCCTTGTCCAAGAGAGCCACCCCTGCCGAGAGCCGACCAGCACCTTTAGGAAAACCCTTCAGGTATGCTCCAAAGGCAAACGGGATTTGCGTCCTTGCATGATCATCCTTGATAATGGAGAATTCATCAGAGGATTTAAATGTTTCCCGGACGGGCGGACAGATCCACATTCACTTCATAGGGGCCGTCCGGGATGCTGGAAGGCATCTCCTCGAACTTGATCTGTGCGGCCTCGGCAGCAATGACCTTTGCTTGGGAAGCAGCAAGTTGGACCCGGAGGGTACCAAGCTCAGCATCCAGTCTTTGTTTTTCCTCCGCGAAAGCCTTCCGTTCGGCTTCCAGGGAGGAGATGGCGGCAGCAGCGGTTTGCTCAGCAGAAGATTGAGCAACAATTAGTTCCCGTTCCTTGGCCAGACGGGCTTCCCGCATTTGCAGGGTGTACAAACCCATCTACAAAGCACCGTTCGAGAGTTAGTACTAATTACAGAGAATAAAATGAAAACAGAGCGCAAAAGATAATATACCTTCAGAGCGGTCAAGGCCAGGCATTCTTCAGATTGCTCGACCGGCAACTGGGGAAGGGAGAAATTGTTGAACCAGGAGGATGTTGACCAGATCTGGCTCGCGGTAGAACCAGCCCTTTCTAACACCTCGTGAACAGGATCCGATAAGGAGATCCGCTCGACCTGACCAGTGATATGGTCGGTATGAGTCCCACCTACATTCGAGGGTTCCCCCTGAACGGAGTCGAAGTGTTGGGAGAACTGATGCAGTTGATCAGAGCCAAACCGATCGTCAACCAGCATGGCATCGAATTGGTCCTGATGGACCTGCTGTATCGGCTGTGGCTCTGGAAGCGGTTGAAAAGACCCAGCATCCTGGGCAGGAACAATAGAGGGAGTAGGTTGGGGGTTCTTCCTGGCCTTTTTCCGTTTACCGACCCCATCGGCTGCAATAACTCTGCTATCGTCCATGGGTAGATCTGGGTTTGGTGCTGAAAAAAGACAAAGGACAATGTTAGTATCGAGCGGCCTTAGCGTGTGAGAAACTAGAAAAAAGAATAAAAGAACGTTTCTCGCACGGGAAGGACCGCCCGGACCATGACACTTGGTTTCTCAAAACAAGTAAACCCAAGAGAACGGGCAGTACCTATCCCGGCTTCAACAAGTCGGTCGGGAGTCAGATAACTCATGATGTCCATGCATTTATCCTTCTCCACAGCAAGCACGTCCTTGTAAATTTCTTCAGTGAGGACTGGATCAGGAG
Organism: Cuscuta europaea; assembly: GCA_945859875.1. Lineage (NCBI taxonomy): Eukaryota > Viridiplantae > Streptophyta > Magnoliopsida > Solanales > Convolvulaceae > Cuscuta > Cuscuta europaea. The sequence goes on from CAMAPE010000002.1 coordinate 8,815,112, forward strand.
TCTTGCGGGGGAAGGCATTCCATTTGCGGGGAATTAGGCCGTCCGGGACAGACACAAAGAAAAACCGGTCTTTCCACCCTTTGATTGAAGTTGGGTTTCCCTTGAACAGGATGTGTCCCGTTCGGGCACTAGTGGCCAGATAGCTGTGGGTTTGTTGGGGGGCAACCTTGAAAAATTGATGGAAGAGTTCTAGGGTTGGTCGGGCACCGGCATCTTTACAACGGCAAATAAAACCCGCCATTGCCCGATAGGAGTTCGGCATAATTTGGGCCGGTACAATTTCGTAGAAATTAAAAAATGAAATAAAAAAGGGGTGTAGCGGAAACCTAAGGCCGGCCTTAATCGAGTCAAAATGAACTATAGTCATTCCGGGCCTATGACGCATTGGGTGAAGCCCAGCTTGCAAACGGAAATCCACCGGGTCAGGGATAAGGGCCGGAATTTCGGCCCTATTATGGGAGGTCAGTTTTTGCCGCCTCTCCCTAATCAGTTTTAGGTCAAGGGTATGGCGAGGGAAATCGTTGGGACGTCCGGCCGCCATGGAGGCTAATTCGTCCTCGGATTTGGTATCGTCGGAATCTTCACTGGAGGAAGAAGAACTACTAGAAGAGTCGCCTGTCTCCGCCCTAACTTCCGCCGTTGTTGCCTTGGATCCTTCATCAAAAGGGACGGTGATAATCTCCACATCACGGTCCTCCCCTTGAGAAGCCATTTCCGAATCAGAACGTTGTTGGGAATTCATCTCGACCGAATCAGGGATGACGCGAGGAAGCAAGGGAGGGAGAATACCTGAACGACGAAGGCTGCGAGAAATCTCAGAAATCAACAAGGTGCAGAGAATTACAGAATCGAAACCCGGATTTGAGAAGATCAAGGCTAATTTAGAGCCTTGAAAACGCCGTGTCAAGAACCAATCAGGGAGCAACACGTCACTAGGAGCTTTTAAGCTAAACGCGTGTCCAATGAAAAGACTAAATGACGGTTACCATGATGAATATGGGGAAATGAAACGGCAGCCGTCAAATCGCAGCATGGGGAACTGATTACTTCTGTACCTCGATCGCCATTCGGAGTATTACAACATTAGTATACTTCCTAATGCACTCACTATCGTTCGAGACATCGGAAGTCGGGGACTTGTGTTGGGATATTGACCTAGAGGCCCAATACCCGGATCAAGAAGGCCCAAGATACCCGGCCCAAGCAATGGGCCCATCACTCTATGATGATATAATCAAGGTAGAATTGATGCCGAACGAGATTCGGTCCAAATAAGGGTTGACCCAATAAGAAAACATACTGAACGGAGTTCGGGCTATATATTATACTTGGGCCAATTTACCAGCATATTCAGCATAGCCCAACATCCCGTTCGGGCAACGGCCAACCAGCAAGTGGCCAGGTGCAATTAATGCCAGATTGTGACAGCAGCAAGTGGAAACATGGGTGACCAAGTCGGTGGAACAACGGCCAATCAGCATAGGGCAGCCCATGCTCTCCATTAGTATAAATAGAAGGTTTTAAGTCATTGTAAGGGTTAGCATTTCAATACTCATGCTCTAGAATAGCATCATTGCTCTTATTTCTTGTATTAAAGCATTGTTTCCGACCTACCGATCGGGAAATTCCTTGTAATCAGACTGGTTAGTTAATATAAGTGAGCTTTCGAGTATTAGTGAGTTCATATTTTATATTTTGTTTATACACTTTGATTCTGTGCCATTCCTGATATATCCAAAGTTCGTGTTGGGCTTTCGGATATACGGGATTTACACTCAACAAATGATATATAATATAAAAAAATTATTAAAAACTAAACAATTTTATAAATCATGAGAACAATGAATACTGTAAATATATTAAACAGGTAATAACATATACAACAAATGTATAAAATATAAAATAATAATAAAAATGTAAAAAATGTTTTGAATTTACAAAAAATGCATAAAAACACAAAACTTAAAAAAATAAAAAATGTAAAAAGGGGGGAACTTGTAATTTACAAAATGTAGTAATTTTTTTATCTGAATACCTGAAATTTATTAAAACCTTACGTAAAAACGATAAAAATATTTTTAAAATATTGTAAAACAAGAAAACTAATTGTGTATCTTTAAAAAGAAAAAATATCAAACAAATATATAAAATCTGAAAATCTTTGAGAAAAAAACCTATACAAAAAAGAAATATAGAATATAAAAAAATCAAATCTGAAAATGTGAAAAAAATGAAATAACGAAAAAATGTTAAAATTTAAAATCTAAAAAATTGAGAAATAAAATATACGGAGTATGAATTTTGTAATACAATACAAAATACTATTATTATCATTTTATGGTTGCTTTTTGTTGCATATTGTTTATGTGTGTTTCTTTTTGTTGATAACTTTTAAATTTTTGTTTCATATTGTTTCTTCATTTTTTGTTTCAGTTGATAGTCATAAATTAATCAAAAATTATGATTTTAGGAATTTGTATATATACAGTCTTTTTATTTCAAAGATGGAACAAATATAAATATAAACCTAAATAAACAATAAGAATCAAAATTAACAAAAAGCAACATGATGCAACATAAAGCAACATGATGCAACAAATAAAATGCAACAAAGAGAAATAAACAGCAACAAAGGTATAATATAATAAACTTCACTATTTCTTGAATTCTTTTGTTGTTGAAAAATCAAAAGACACATTTAGAATAATACAAATTATTGTTGAAAAAACATCTAACCATCTTTTTTGCCAAAATGACTTATTACAACACACTAAACAAATGGATTGGTCGCTTTCTAACTGCTATACTGCTATATAGCAGTACAGACTATATAGCAGTACTTAAGGTCACTAGCTCAAGTTGGCAATCCTATCAATGTAGAGATCGACATTACCTTCCACTCTTCCAGTGACACAATCACAACAACATAGTTCAGAGGTCATGCAGATTATACAGGATGACACCTTATATACCTCTGTAACTCAGCAGTGAACAATCACACAACCAAAAGAACACATGAAACTCTCACTAACCCATAAAACTTGCCCACCATCGCAAGTTTAAACAAGGTGAAGCTATGAAGTTTTTTAAACACTCAACTGAAGTCTTTATGAGTTTTTTTCTTCTTTGACCAAGTTATTGGAAAAGAGTTTATTGAAAAGGAGTTCCTTTTTGTGGGGGGAGAGACAAATTAAAGCCCATATTTTGGAACTTCAATGTCTACCATAAGGAACAAAATGTGTTGCCACTTCATCTTCCTAAGAATGATGAGAGAGGAAACAAATGGTGATCAGGGAGAAAAAACTTTAAACCCCGAAGCCAACTGTCTGCAACCAACAAGAGAAAAAAAGATGCATCAAGATCCCACAATGTGTGGTCTATGGTATTTTATAAATCGGGTACCAAGCAACATATTGGAAACTCTTGTGATTTAAAAAAGAAAGGATTGACCTGAGATTTTGAATTGTGAACTCTATAAGAAGAAAAATTGGAACTAAGCCAACCATAAAGTTCAACTAAAAATAAATTCAAAAAACTTAATCGGAAGCATAATTCTAAAAACAAACAAATGATCAGTTTAGCAAATAAGTAGATACTGTGTAATATAAAAAGATTTGCTTTCATTTAAGACACCAAACTCATCTAACCCACTCATAACGCCTACTTAGTTGGCTAAGTGGAAATTCCTAAAATTTTTGGTGTCATCGTGTTGTCCAGAGCTACATTTTTTAAATATCTTTTTCATAAATAAAAATGACCCTCATAGGAGTAAGATTTGTGAAAAAAAAGAGCGTTCTTTAATTTTTAAAAAGTGTTTGTCTAAATTATTGTGAAAAGAAGAGTGTTTAAAATTTGACAACCTTAAGTTGGGATGAAGGTAACACATTAGAAAAAAGTGTTGAGTCCATTCTAAATTATTCAAATATTAAATTATTGACTATATATACACACGATGCTAATATGAGTGTTCATCAGTTTGATTTCATAGTTGTTTGTCTTATTGATTCAAAAGAAGTGAATGCACCGTTAAATCCATTTGTTCAATTTCAATTTAGTCGATTTCAATCACTTTACATGAGATTCATTATGTTTCGGCCAATTTGTGCGTGTTTAGTCAGTTTTTAAATACAGAATCACAAACCGAATCACATAGAATCGAGTTAATTTTGGTGTTAGTTCAATTTTGGTTAATTTTGTGTTATCAGTTTTTTATTTAGTCCCAGTATTGGTCAAATACTCCGTATTTTTTAGTTTGTGTGTTTCAGAATATATTGTATTCTAGGGTTTTTACTTGCCTATGTGTTGGTGCAAAAATTTGACAGCTTATTCTACATTAAAGAGGCTTGACAATGGCAATTAATGTCGCATTCATTAGGTTTAATGCTACCTGATTATAACGGTTTTTGTGTGTATTATAGCCATTAATGTAATTAAAGCAGGAGTTACTCAAATAGCTGACTCATATTTGAGTGCCCCATTGACGACATCATGACGACTTTGAATGTCGTCATAACGGTTAAAACCATCAACAACGGAAAAAGGCATTAATTATCATTCCTATAAGTAGTATCAAGCTCAGTTGTAAGAGGGGACACCTCATTCAAATTACACATCAATTTACACATTAATTCTATTTTGCTCACTCAACATCCTTCTTGTTGTTCTTGTCATATTTCTTAGCGTTCTTGTACGAAACTCAATAATATATAATTTCTATTCTAATTAGTTTTAGTTAATCAAAATTTTGCTTAAACAATTTGGCGCCATCTGTGGGAAATCGTGCAAGAAATTTATTCTCCATGAAAGGAACGAGCAACGAGATGATGGCCGAGTTTCATAAGCAATTAGAGATGATGAAAGAAGAAATCCGGCGTGAAGTGGCGGAATGGATGGATAAGCTCCAGTGAGAAAACGATGTACTACGATCCCAAGTGCAATCGGTAGTGTCCGTTAAAGCCTCTAATTCAAGAAACAATCAAAGGAGTGACGCTGCTATGACCGCTGCTACTAGGATGGACCTAAGCTTCATCCCAGCTCCAACGGAACCATTCATTCCTCGCTCGGAGACCGACACATCCAGAGAACTAGGGCCCTCAACTCGGTCCATCCACCTCCCAAATCCTAGACGTAATGTGTTCCACAACCTATTTGCAGAGCCTCAGGGACGACGGGTTTCGGACCACGTCGACATCTCCAGACATGTCGACATCAACAGCCAAAGGCAGCAGGAGCCTGAAGTCATAGTCATACCATCACCAACCAGGCAAGAGGTGACCCGAACAACGACACCACCAATCCCGAAAATGAGACAGATGCAGACAAGTCCATTAGATCCCATGATCGTTATCATGGAGGAGTTAAGAGAAATGCGAGAAAAGATTAACGGCATCCTTGGAGTACCACCGCCATTGGACATTGCTTCGCAGACGTGTTACTCAGACTCTCCCTTTGGACGACATATCACTGACGTCTAGATCCCAAGGAAGTTCGTCGCCCCTTCAATGAAGTTGTTCGGTGGAACTTCTGATCCCTTGGAACATATCGCCCAGTACAAGCAACTAATGCTAGCCATCTCGGTGAGGCCAGAACAACGGGAGGCTTGCATGTGTAGGGCATTTGGGACGACATTGACAGGACCGGCATTGACGTGGTTCGTCAACTTGCCCAACGAGGGAATTAGCTCGTTCACAGAACTCGTCAACCTGTTCAACCAGCAGTTCGCAAGTAGTCGGGTCCTTGAAAAACAGACCAGTGACCTTTAGCGAGTAATCCAACGACGGAGTGAATCTTTGAGAGATTATTTACACCGATTTAATAAGGAAAAGGTGTCGATCCTAAAATGTGACGTCACTACCACCATTGAAGCATTCAGAAGAGATTTCTATGAAGAATCAGAGTTGTACCACGAGCTGACGAAATACCCTTGTCGGTCCTTCGAAGATGTCCAAGCAAAGACGTTGGCTTTCATTCGTCTAGAAGAGGACTTACGATCCCGTCGAAGACAAATTAAGTACGAAGGGGGCATGGGAAACCAGAATCTCCCAGGAGGGAAGATTACAAGCATGGAAAATCATATTCGAGACCTGACAAATGAGTCGTCACTTCTGTGACGAGATAGATCGGACGACATGATCGAAGTCGTCAGACGGGGGGCATGTCGTCCGATGATAGACAAGTTCCGAAGAGCTGTAATATGGTACCCTTAAAGTTGTTATCTTTTAGTTTTGTATTTTCTTTTACATAGTGTTGTCACTCATGTGATGAGATAAACCAGACGACATGACTGAAATCGTCGGACAGGGGGGCATGTCGTCTGATAATAGACAGGTTCTGATGATAAATATTTCTCCAGTTTTATATACATACTTTTAATTTATTACTTTCATTTATCTATAAAATCATTAACTTAAACATCGGAGGGCCGTTGGCTTCTAGCCAATGGTCGACGTTAGCGAATTCTTTTTTACACAGGTACAATCAACAATGGACGATGACATAATCCTAACATAGACGTTGAAACACAATTGACGAGGGGTTTACATAATTTTAGGGGAAGAAGTGGGGTTTTCATGTACGCTAAACATGAGTATAAGCTCCATCGATTCTCCGCAATGTTTTGGCCAAAACTACAGAAATACACAATAGAAGCATGTGCTACAAACACATGACAACAAAAGCTTCAAAACAAAAAGAGACAATACGAACGACATCGACACAAATCACAAACACTCATGTCGACAGTATTGCTAAAAATACAAACGTAATGTTGTATTAAGTTTTTACAGGATATGTACTACGTTCACGCAACCCAACTCATCTTATTCAGTGACAGACAATGTTCCCTTTGCTGGCTGAAGTGTCGACATCAACATGAAAAATGTTGCAAATTTATGCCCCTCAGTCGTCAACACAATTTTGAAGTGTACCAAGATGCGAAGTGTACTTTCAAATTTTCGACAAGTTGATGCTTGATAGGTCGACATGTGCGTGATACGCCTCAACTTCTCGAAAAGGGGCAATTGTTGGTGCAAGAATTTGACAGCTCATTCTACATTCAAGAGGCTTGACAATGACAATTAATACCACATTCATTAGGTTTAATGCTACCTGATTATAATGGTTTTTGTGTGTATTATTATAGCCATTATTGTAATTAAAGCAGGAGTTACTCAAATAGTTGACTGATATTAATGATGACATCATGATGACTTTGAATGTCGTCATAACGGTTGAAACCGTCAACAACGGACAAAAAGACATTAATTATCATTCCTATAAGTAATATCGAGCTCAGTTGTAAGAGGGGACACCTCATTCAAATTACACATCAATTTACATTCTATTTTGTTCACTCAACATCCTTCTTGTTGTTCTTGTCATATTTCTTAGCGTTCTTGTACGAAACCTAATCAATATACAATTTCTATTCTAATTAGTTTTAATTCATCAAAATTTTGGTAAAACAGCATGTACACTTGCATACAAAACATGAAACATTGAAACTCGTTAGAATCATAAAAACAATACATTTTTTTCTATTGGAAGACCACATAGATTCTTCGAGTAGCCCGTGAGAATTATAAAAAAATGACATTTTATCTATTAAAAACCAAAAACAAACACTATGTTTTAATACAAAAATATGCTATCACTCATTGAAGAAGCTATCAAATAACTTACTTTTACAAAACTAATTTCGGTTGAAGTTTGAAAAAATCCTAAAATTAGCAGTACATTTGTTGAAGCCACCTACACAATTAAGAAGAACGATATAGATAGTATAAGATAGATGTACTCCGTATTCAACAACGATGTTCCATTAACAATAATACCACCATAGATGGAAAGCAAAGAAAGACACTAAGGGTGTTTGGATTTGATTCTTAAAACTGCTTCTCCTCCCTCAGGGAGCAGAAGCAGAAGTTGGAGTGTTTGGGTAAAAGTGCAGAAGTGATTCTGGTGCTCTAATTTACTCCTAGAATCAGTTTTTTTAGAAGCTGGGGGTGACCAGCTTTTGAAAACTGATTCTGATTCTGCTTCTACTTTAAAAAAGAAGCAGAATCAGAATCAGTTCCAAACACCCCCTAAAGCTACTCACTTTAATTTTACACTTAGATAAGATATGAGTAAAACAGATACTAACACTCGTTTGAGTCAAATCAGATTTTAAAATTTTCATTAGCAAATTTGAATTAATACTCAATACGAAAAATCAAGGAAGCAATGTCATAAAATGATAGTGTAAATGCCATTAAAAGTATTTATCATTACCGTCATATAATCCTTGTAGGCGCAACTACTGTTCATTCTCAATGACGGCTTAGAGCAGCTAGACCTCCTCTACGGTATGACGTTTTATATTCCCTCCGTCCCTTACAACTTTGTAGACTTTCCTTTTTTAGATGTCTCATTAATTTTGCCACTTTCCCTTTTTAGTAAAGAATTTATGGTTCTAGTTAATTCTTTTTCATCTGTACAAATATCAACCACACAGTTTTTACTTTCTTAATCTTCGTGCCGATCAAACTTGACAAAGTTTTATGGGACGGAGGTAGTATATACAAGGCAGGGGCAAACTGGCACGGGTAGCTCAGTTGGTCGAGTGGTGGGAGATTTGGAACAATGGACCAAGGTTCGAATCCCAGCAGCGACCGGGTGGAGGTCACAAAACCTGAAATAAGGCTGGGTCTTTGGTGCGCACGAGTGTATGGGCCTACTGTCATTCTGCTGACTGAGTCACCGTGACTAACCTCCTCACTATCTTGTCGGGTGGGGGTGGGGCTCTTCGGGTGGGAGATTCCACCTTTTTTGGAACAATAGAAGGCAGGGGCAAAAAGTTAGACACATTTATTTGATCGTACTCTAATTGGCAAGCCGTAATAGTTTAATTTTACGGAGTATAAAAGTGGACTACCCAAGTCCCAATGAGTTGTCACTTCCTCGCACATTTTTTTATCAACCTTACCTCTGCATTATCCCTTGAGAAGCCAAATAGACACTTTATTGAGCCCACCAAAACTTTGCTCCCAGACGCAGCTTTTCTATTCCCAACCCAATATAAAAAAAAGGACGACACCCCATCCCTGAGAGCTCTCCAACCCCGACCGAATGGTTAGTTGAGAGGATGTAAATTAGACTATAATCTCAATATGACAAATAGAGAGTGGGGCTCTGTCCCCGGTACTTGCAGAGGTATTCGAACCCGAGACCTAACCCTTGTATCACTCTCTTGCTAGCAGTTGAGCTACGCCCACCGGTGCAAATAGGTAGATAATGACCGAAAGTTTGAAGAATAAGTTTAAGGGAAAAGGTGCAAATAAGTCCTCAAACTAATCGAAAAAATGCAAATCATCCCTTTTATAGGAGGCTCTGTCCAGCCATCACCATTTGTGAAGGTTCCCGGTGGAATTTTTTGATGAATTGTTTTGAGCATCTTCTTCATTAAGTCTGGTTTATCCATACCAAATTTTAGCTAAAAATTCAATCAGAAAGGCAGTCAAATGATTTTCTGAAATATACTGCGTTGTTTAACTGCGCAGTTATCTTTAAACATTTATTTGACTGCCTTCCCGATTTCATATTTAGCTGAAATTTGGTATGTGTAAATTAGACTTAATGAACAAGATGCTCAAAAAAAATCATCAAAATATTCCACCGGTAAACACGTTAAATGGTGATGGCCGAACAGAGTCTCCTATAAAAGGGACGATTTGCACTTTTTCGGTTAGTTTGAGGGCTTATTTGCCCCTTTTCCCTAAGTTTAATTAAAATAGAATCTGAACAGAGTCTTCTTAAATTCGAATTCTTCGTAAAAAATTAGATTACATATAATTTAGAGAATATTACCTGAAATAGGACTAGAACAATTTGAAAATTCCAAAATAGGACTACCATACTTTTATTCCCAAATAGGATTAATTTCTGCCATGTTTTGGTAGTACCAGACTTCAAATATTATAGTATTTTCTAAACTTGGCAGTAATTACTCCTATTTTCGGAATAAAAAACATGACAGTCCTATTTTGGAATTTTCAAACTGTTTTAGTCTTATTTTGTAAAATTTCCCTTTAATTTATGATGTCAAATTGATCAGTCTCGGTATATTGTAAGTTTGAATTCCAAGATCAGCATCATATAATTATACATTATATGTAATCATACACTGATTTAATATGAGATTTAGGAATACCTGAATCCATGATAGATGAATGAATTGGAATAAATCCCTTATCCCCTCTGACCTGATCTTTCCTTATGAGATTCTTGGCAGGTAAAGATTTCTCCTACTCCCTCGATCCGTATCAAATTAACTGACTCGCTTTCTTTTTCGGGACATATCAAATTAAAAGTCTCATTTCTATCTTTAGACATGGACCCCACCACCTTTTAACTTCCCATCATTACATTTTTACATTTTACATTTTTTTCTCCACTTATCCCATTATTCCTCCCCATTAAATCCCCATCCCACCCAACCATAAATCCCTATCCGCCCCACCTTCCCCATTAAATCGGCCATTATCACCCCCCATTTCTTGAAGTATCCGTCTCTCCCTCTCTCTCTTGTTCAAGCCTTCTCTCTGTTTCTCCGGTTTCTCTGGTTTCTCTCTATCTCTCCGTCGGTCTGGGTTATTGCCTCTTCGGTTGTCCATCTGGTTTATCTCGACCGCCCAACCCCTCCTCACAGCCCTCCTCTCAATTCCTAATCTGTTGTCTGCCACCTTATTTCTGAGCTACCAATCCATCACTCCTTTACTACAGTGCTTAATGTATATGAGGTCCGGTTGTTTATACTCCTTTTGTTAAGTATTCCTTAACTTTTAATCATCTACAGTGTTTCTTACTTTTTTCTTACTTTATCTACAGTACACCTACAATTTTTCTTAACTACTACAAAAGCCTAGTGGGTCAATTAATTTGATACGGAGGGAGTATCATTAAACCAATTAAAGGTCTAGGACTATATGAACTCTATTAATAATATATAACCTTAATTACATTACCAATATTAGAATATTAATATTTAAACGACCTATCTCCGTGTGCCTTCAAATATGCTCTGCATGCGCACCCCTTTTGTTTCAAGATTGGACAAATATGTCCTATGAAGAACTTTATTACGGAGTATGTAGTACGAATGTACTTCGCGCACTACTTCATTGATTTTTTTATTAAAAGATACAGAGCACTAAGTGAGTTTTTATACTTCGTATGTCTTTAATTATTACTCCATATTGTTTAATTTGTTTCTAAAGAACAAGAATTTTTAAAAGATGCTTCTCACCCTAATATAATTAGAATTGCAAACTATAGCTATCATCAAAAAAATACTATATACGTATTTGAAACACATTATAGTATTGTCACAAAAATTTTACAATCATCTATTATATATGTATCTAAAAATTAAAAATAACTATATAATACGTAGTAATACTTTGTACTATATAAAATAAGTACAATATTCAGTGTTATAAAAGATGTGTGGCGTGTCAAGGTGCCCCCAATAAACTCTCAATGGTGCCCTATATAATAATAGGAAAAATTGTAGTCCATATAATTGCCCCCAATAAAAAAAGTGGAAATTACCCGTGTGGTCTACTTTTATACATACCATATCATTTATGTCTCTCTTATTTTTTCTTTTCACTTTTAACTTTTCAGTTTTCAATTTACATTTTTTATTTCACTTATAGATATGTTTTGCCGATCTCCTCCGCAGCAGTAATACGTCGTATGTGAGAGGCGCAAGGGAGCTAACGAAAGGTCTGGAGATCAGAGTTTCTCATCTCTAATCGCCAATCGAACAATATGATGGCCTTCAAGACGGGAAGAAAGAGGGGATGCCTCCATGTGTTTCCGTTGCCGATGGGATAGTCAATCTTCCTCCGGCGTCCAGGTGAGAGCTTTCAGATGTAGAACAAATTTAATCTTCGTCGCATTTGCCATCACTTCTCTTCAAAATCTAGTTTAATCGTACCCATCTCTCTTTGACTCTATGTTTAATTTCCCTAATTTTGGTAATCTCTTGATGATGGTGTTTGTTTTTATTATGATGGATATAGTTTTATGTTGCACGGTGAAGTAGGAACTAGGAAGAGATGGATATGTTATTTGGGCAGAACAATGGTGATGGATTGTTAGTGGATGCTTAGTTCTGTTTTACTGTTTCTATGTTTAGCTGAAAAACGCCCAAATTTCTATGTTTAGTGGACACTAGAGGCTCATTATATCAGCTCCTCTGTAGGCATGCTCACGGTGCCTTCCCTTCCATGCTGCAAATGCTTCCACACAAAGTTCCAGTGAATATAGATGTTGTATTTCACTATTTTGACAGCTAATGCTTAAGCTTCCATTGACCGTTTCTTTGTTTTGATAGGATATTTGAAGGCAATTGCTAGAAGAAGGTTCTTTGAATGTAACCGGGTCAGTTGCTTAATTATTTGAAGGCAATTTATATATTTTGAGAAAATTTTGTTTAATTAATTAATTATATTATCAGCCCTTCATTTTCAAAGCACATTCACATGTCAATTGCTTACTCATTACGACGTCTCTCCCAAATGTTATTCAATTTTTACTTTTTGGTGAACATAATTTTTTTGTATTTTCTATTTTTGAATATCAATTAATAACCAGCTTTAAGATACTGACTAATTTAGACAAAATATTATCAAGTGTATAACTGTGCAACTGCAACCTCTGGCATTTAGGAAGTCTGAAAACACCAGGTCAGTGATTCGAATGAATGTCATAATAATGCCATTGGTGTCCATGGAAGTGCATATAGATTTTTTGTACCACTGCCATGGTTCATGCTCCTATTTTAAAATGTCTGCTCTTATTGTAGTATTTTTGGCTGGGAGTTTGGATTAGCGGGGATTGACTTTCGCACTCGTCATCCTTGTGGCCCTTATCAGTTTGGGGAAGTTGGGCTCTAAATAAAGTATGCATTTCTTCTACTTGTTATTTTCATACATAAATTTACTGTTTAGAGGATTGTTTTTCTAAACAAATTAGTTTGAGCCGTGAATTAAAATTTGAATATCAGACTATTAAGGATGCAGATTGACCAAGGTGTCGGTTGATGATCATGTTGACTTCTTGTTTAAGTTCATAGAGTTGTGTTTTTGTGCTCATTTAATACAACCACAACTTGCTCTATATTGAATAAATTTTGAGTATTCTTTTTCTAAATTTTAGGAACTTTTATAAGCTTTAAAGAAAGTATTCACCTGAGTCCTAAGCATTAGTCATTGAAGCAGAAGAAGGCTTCTTCCACCGTAAGCATTCATTCTTAACTTAGAAATCTATTACACACTCTAGACATCTTATAGTTGAAGCATACGTTTCATGACCATTTGTTTCTTCTCACTGGTATAGCTATTAAGATAGTCATGGTTTAATAGCTTTGATTTTTCTGAGTGAGCAATATGTACTTTGTAGAACATGAACGTGGGAGACAGTCCCTTTGCATCTTTTTATACGATTGAACATTTAAATTAAGAAAAATACAATTTTGATCATGAAGAGGGAAAAAATTAAATATGTATTCATTGGATACTATTATATACTCTGTATTGCTTCAATTGTTTTTTCTTTTTGTAGTATATTATGTTTCTTTTTGTTGCATGTTGTTTCTTTTTGTTGCATGTTGTTTCTTTTTGTTGATTTTTGTTGCATGTTGTTTCTTTTTGTTGATTTTTGTTGCATGTTGTTTCTTTTTGTTGATTTTTGTTGTACCGTGTTTCTTTTTGTTTCATTACATTGCTTTCATTGTTCATTTTTTAAGACTAGTTTTTATTGCTTTGCTGTAGCTGCACATGGTGCAGAAGATTATGGAATTTCCTTCCATGAAAGGTTTATCTTTTTGTTCTTTATAGACGTGGGAGACTTTTGAATGTAGAGGTTGTGTAATAGGATATAAGAATTATGTTATTGCTGGTTTATAACCTAGTTGTAGTGTTCTGCTTTTTTATTTTTAATGTTAGCTTTTTCTTCATCAATTTTTGCTACGACCAAGCCAATATTTGTTGTGTTTGGCCAATTCTTGAGTCAAATTCTTTTTGATTTCCCGAGGTAGTTCTTCAACACAACTGTGAATTCTTTGTAGCACTCTGAGAAGCCTTCCCATAGTGAATCTGAAGGTAATCCAGTTACTATTTTTTAACCACACAAGGAATTGTCACTTGGAGCCTTGTGAGCCAAATGGTTGAAAGTGCAAAGCAAGCATTGAACAAAGGCGTAGTTCATCTCTTCTCCTGCCTTTCATTCAGGCATTCATTACACTGTACTACTGAAGGAATGATAATTACTCTTTGAACCGGTCTATTTTTTTGTCTTCAAAAAGTTTGACAGAAGTAGGGAAAATATTCTTGTTAAGCTTGACAGTTTGGGATTAATTATATTGCAACTACATTTATAATAAATTAGTAATTGGTGTTTCGATTTGTTCTTGTGGATTCTAAAGCTTTGTTTCAAGAACTGATTTTTATTATAGTTATTTGTTATTTATTTATTTATTTATTTACTTATGTTTCTATTTGTTTGTAGTAACCTCATGTCCCCATGTATATTTATGTGCGTTGTGGGGTGTGCAGCACACACATAATGATAATATTGCACTTGTGAAAATCAAGAAACATAAATAAACAATAAAAAACATGGCATGAAAAAGCATCAACACAAAGCAACATAAAGCAATCATTTGCAACAAATATAATAATATGATGGTATTAACAAAAAAATATGGTATCTCTTCTAAATAATGGAAAAACTATTTTTTTTTTTTACTTTTTTAGATTACAGTTTTGCCTAAATTCTTTACTATTTCTAAGTTTTAACATCCTCATTATCGTGTTTTGTCTTTTTGTTTAATTTTTTTACATGTTTTTTAGTTGTTCTGAACTTTTCCATTTTATAAAATTTATTTTCAATATTTAATTTACACTCTTTTCAATATTGAGATATTTGTAAATATAAAATTTTATTTTCTTTTTTTCTTGAATTTTGTCAATTTTGATTTTTTTTAACTTTTACAGGTTTATATGTATTCTACATAAAAAAAATTAACTGTTTTTTGTATAATTCATTGAGAAAACATACTTTAGATTCTGTTTTACAACCTTTCCCAATTTTTAACTTTTCAACATTGTTTTGTTCTTTATTTTTCTAAATTTTATATGTAAGTTTTTAAACTTTTTTCTGATTCAGTTATAAATTTATATTTTTTCTTAATTTTATAAATTAATTACATATTTTCAAGTTTGAGATTTTTTTTTTTAATTCAATTTTTTACTTTTAGTATTTAGACTTTTATTACATCTTGTATTTGGTTTTATCTTTTTTAATTTTGATACTTTTGACATTTCAACTTTGTAGTTTTGATTTAAAAGCAAAAAGATTGTAACTGTTACATTACTTACGTACGCTTCCAGGGACGAAAGCTTCCCATAAGAGTGTGCTAGAGCCTACCGTCTATTTGTGAAAAAAGAAGTCAAATTAGTCTATTTTTGAAATAACAAATTAAAAGAGAAAAAGGTGATATTATTTATACTCTTAGGTCTATTTGTGAAAAATTCCCATAAAAAAATTTAAATGGCCCCACAAATCAAGGCCAACTAAATCTAGGAAGCCCAAAGTAAAATATATGATCCGTATACTTCAGCTCAATGCCCCCTAAAAACATACGGAGTACAATCGTAGTACGCATAGTTCACAATTCAACTTTTGTAAGAAAAGAAAATTCGAACTCCCTATAATTAGAACAAAGAGAAAGCAGAACTATGGGATATTTGTATGTATAATTAACTATTTGAGTAAATTGACTATGGATCATTGTATTATTTGTATGTGTTAAAGTCTTATTGTGTAATGGTGTTAACACAATTAAACTGTTAAAATTAAAAGCCTAAAATTTGTAACAACCAATACAAAGTATTATGATTTAAAAATTAAGAACTTCATATAAAATATAATTTTTACGTAGCTACCACTTTAGGAGAAGATTTGAGATAGGTAAAGAGACAAAAGAATACATGACTTATAAAAGAATTAATTACACTTTTTATCAGATTTTATGAGCCTGGTAGAGTACAAATAGAGTAAGCCTATAACATGAAAATGTTTTTAATTTTTTTATAAAAGTCTATAAATAAAATTAAGCAATTTTTTCTTTCAAATACAAGTATAACACATCAAAAGAGTAATAAAGCAAGCAAATGGTCAGAAAATTTATATTTAAGTATTTAATAAGTTACACTCAAGAATATTATGCACCTAAATCGGCCTAATGAAATAAGTAGTACAACTATTACTTTCAATAAAAAATTGAAACAAGTAACAACGCGAAAGATACATCGTATTATCGCATAAGGAGTATCTTTTTCATATTTAAAATAACATTTTCTTAAACAAACAACAATTATTGGATGATGTTTTTTCATGTACACTCAGGGGTGGAGTCAGGGCACTGAGTCGGATTGGACCAGTACAAAAAATATTTTCGGGAAAAAATTCAAAATTTTTGTACTAACAATAAAGTCATTTTTTTAAATTTGGGGTGAGACAGGGTCTAGGTTGGCCCTCCCTTAGCTCCGCCACTATGCACGCTATTTTTGCTCTACCACTATGCCCCCAATTTTTTGGTATCCTGGATCCGTCACTGTTAAGGTGTCAAGAGCAAGTCTCAAGTCTTTGAAGACTTGACGGGATTAGACAATGCCTATGAGTGAAAAGTTGATTTATATTTCTGTGATAATTACTACTCGTATTTTAGAGTGATACATGAATAAACAATGTCAAAAAATATTATATAAAATTTGAGTCTAATTTCTACTTTGTTTAATATATAATTTTTAAATGTATAAAAAGTGAAAATACCAAAAATTACTCTTATATCATTCCTTTTAATTAATGCTCCGTATTAGATTCCACATATAACATGTTTATAAATTTTTTTTTTTAACTTTAATAAAAGAATTCTTTGCAAAAAACAATTATCTAAAAAAAATCTGTCTTCTTGTTCCTAGGCCTACGCCTTGTCACACTTCTAGTGATCAACTCGTTAGTTGATCGTCTTATCCATTTCTTTCTACCATGTAGAGCGTTTTACCGCCACGTCACGCTTAGGCCCCGCTTTTTACCGCCTTTTAGAACATTGACAACATTACTGAAATATTATCGAATAGAAAATGGGCAGGTGAAGTGATTACTGTGACATGAGATAACTAATTATCACGTAAGTATGAAAGTCAAAAATACTAATTTTAAATAATCTCGAGATTCATTCATCATTATATTAGAGGGGAAATGTGCACTAACTCTGCCCCTCAACTTCTAAGAGATGCAAAAATACCCTTTATGTTCCTATAAAGGAGCAAGTTTGCCTTTACTGTTTTTAAAAGAATAAATTAAATATTTTTTAATAAAATAAATATTTTAAAAATTATAAATTTAAATTTTCAAATTGAAAATTTAAAAATAAAGAGTTAAAAATAAAATTTATTTTTATGTTAAAATATTAACTCTTTTATTTTAAAATAAAAAATTATTATTTTACCCTTGTAAATGAAGCACTTCAAATTCATAAATATTAATTTTAGTGTCGTTGCGAATTTTCGAACACATTTTGACATTTTATGAAATAACATTTTTTAATTTTGTTAAAACTTAATAAAATTAAATTCATTATATTATATTCTTGAACTATTTGTCATCATACAAAATATGTAATTCTATAGTGCAAAATATGTGATTTTAAAATTTTTTATATGCAATATTTATGTCATATGAATTTTTTTTTTTGAATTTGATACTGTAAAGAAAACCAAAGCAGAAATGAAAACAATGATATTTTATAAAAAGAATAATATAGTTGTAGCAAATTATTGAATTGAAATTCAGTTTTGCAGGTGATTAAAAATATTAGAGTATCAAAATTCGAAATGTAGATATGACTATAGGAGCAATTTATTTATTTACTTAATAGCGTACCGGTGTATTGGAGCCATTTGGTGGTTTTGACGTGAGCAATTCTAATTAAGGAAATGAAGAGGGTAAACTTGTCTAATCATAGTTCACAAATGCTAAAGTTACCCCAACATGTACCCCATTTTTACCTCACCCCCTAATGTGTGGCCATAAACGGGATAATTCATTTATGTGGGCCACCACTTAAATGAATTGGCTCATTTATGGCCACACATTAAGGAGTGAGGTAAAAATGAGGTACATTTTGGGGTACCTCTAGCAAAACTCATCATAGTTACATTAAGTAATGTTAGGGGTGCGTAAAGCAACTCCCAATTTTAAATAAATATTCTAACACCGGACGCTTCCCGTCACACACATATATATGTGTTTCCTGTCATCGGTAACACCTTCTCCAACGATTGTTGCTCGCCACCCATCCAAAGAAAACCGGGAAGGAAGAAAATGAATGGGAAGAAGAAAGAAAGAGAATAGAGAAAGAAATTAAGGAAAAGGAACTGGTTGATGGATCGATGCAAACGTAGGAGGAAGAAACTAGTTGGGAAAGAAGAAAGATACAAAAAGAGAAAACAAAAAGGAAAAATAAATTTTTTTGTCACGTGAGCGTCCACGTCAGCATTAACCGGCAACTTTTACACCCAACCGACTAAATAGTAAAATTGATCATTTTGAATACTTTGCGGACTTAATTGATTCACTAAAAAGTACGAATACTTAATTGACCTTTTAACAATAGTATGAGGACTTATTTGACTGTTTTCCCTACTCGACTAAGGGAGTGGGGGACTCGTGATGGAGTTATGGGACTAGGCCCAGAGGCTAAACAGCCCAAGCCCCGAACTTGGACCCGTGGATCCAAGTCCACAACCTGGAGCCTGCCTGCCAGCCCAGCGGGGAGCCTGCCAGTCCGGGCGACCTCCAGCCCGGAAGAGTAACAGTCAAGCAATTAATGTGCTATTAATTGTGTATTTAATTCTGTAGTAATGCTGTAATTAATTAGTCATTATCGGTAGCAGTTATGATTTGTATACGCCTATAAAAGGCGGGTTGTAATTCAGATTAGGGGAAGCAATTTCTATATGTTATTCTTGGCAACTAAACTTCCTTAGCAATTTTCCATATTCGTATTATTTTCTTGATTCCTGCTTGAGTGTCGAACGTAACTTTTCTAAAAGCCTATGAGCGTCCTGTTTTGGACCAACATTGATGCTTTCATTTAGAGCTTCTGTCTCCCTCACATCACTTTAGTAGGAAAAACAGGAAATTTCAAGAAAAAACAGCGAAGATCGAAGGTTTCTAGCAAATTTTTAGGTCTTTAATCCACAATCTTGGAGAAAATCCACCGAAAACAATCTGAAAAATCAACAGAAAAGGAAAATCATGAATTCTGGAATGGGAGATCTTGGATTTCCAAGACCTGGCAGGAGCAATCATCACATTGCCGCCGTGTCTCACGTGAGCAACAGCTAACGACGCTACGTCGTATCCACCAGTGGCAAACCCTGGGTTGACCGTCAAGATTCAGGTGGACCGTCGAGATCCAGGTCGGGCGGATCTACTTCGTAGGTCGGCGGCCCTGCAGTACGTCTTCAGTCTCATGGTGGAACTCCCAGGCCGACGCTACCCCATGTCGTCACTCTCATAGTTCCATGCAGATGTGGGGCGACGGCTCCAGGATGAACGGCTTTCAGATGGAGACATCTCCGAGGGAGACAGTATCCGGGGAGGCATTGTCCAAAGCGATGGCTTCCCAGGATGGCTGTGCATCCTCCGTTTCCGGCGGCAACAGATGAAAGGTCTAGATGGCCAGGACATCTCCAAGGTTAGGGTTGGTTGGCCGGTCGTATGAGAAATACAAGCGAGGAAGGTTTTGGGCCAAGTGAAAAAGAATAGGCTAGAACACTTTGAGCAAGTTTATCGAGGCGCTAGATTTGAACAACACATCAAATTTTAGTCCAGTTATTGCTCCCTATTCCAAATCACAGCTAAGTATCCAAAAATCCTCTTTATTGATTAAAAATAAAAAAATCTTAAATTGAAACATTTGAAAAGATAATTTAAGTGATATGATTGCTTTTACTCTTGTTAAGTGTGTGTATTTTAACATTGAACAACAGACTTATGAAATCTGATCACTCAAGTACGCCAGACGAGTACACGCACTCGTACAATGGTCGAGCACACACACTCGCGCCACCGGGTCACGTCATGGGTGTGACGATTAATAGGCTACAATATAAATGTTAATACCGCACACTGTTGACTTCATATGGGTTCTTGCGTGCTCTTACCTCTTCCTAGAGCATCACACTCCGACCTCGGGGCACGAGTCATCCGTTCAAAAGTTTTTACTTACGAGTTCAAACTACTAACCTCGGGCGGCGAGTTAAACTCTTGTTAGGGGACTAGAGCCTAGCCACGCTCTTCCGAGCAATTTTGTCACTTAATTAACATTCACATTTCTCGAAAAGGTTGATATACTTTAGTTCTTTGGTGTTGGATTATCCGTTTGAGTGAGGAGACCGACTCATTTACTCACGGGTTCAATCTTTCTTTTGGAGACTGGGTTGAGGCCTAACTTGGGAACTTGATGTTACTCTTTTCAAGTAGTGAGTCCGACTCACTTACATACTGAGCCGTGGTTCGACACTAGGCCAGATGCTCTATTCTACACTAGTTTCTTTTGTGTGTAGGTACAACTGAATGAAGTGGGGGACTGAGGGTCTTACCGTCTTCAAGGAAGCAAATGATGAACCTGACGAGTCTGAGCCTGCCGAGAAGAACAGTTCTAGCCATCCTATTCGTAGATGGCGACCATTGCAATAAAGGCTGAGGATCTCACCTCTTGCTTCATCTTGGGGGCGTCGGATGTACTCTTTTTCCCTTCATTAGGATTTTTCCCATTGGGGTTTTTCCTAATGAAAGTTTTTAATGAAACATTTCTCCAACATGGATAAGGGCAGGAATCTTATAGTCTCGGAGAAGAGCAACTGCCTTGGAATACTCCCTCTTAGTCGAGTCTACTACTCGACTAAGGGAGTGGGGGACTCGTGATGGAGTTATGGGACTAGGCCCAGAGCCTAATCAGCCCAAGCCCCGAACTTGGACCCATGGATCCAAGTCCACAACCTGGAGCCTGCCTGCCAGCCCAGCGGGGAGCCTGCCAGTCCAGTCGACCTCCCAGCCCAGAGGAGTAACGGTCAAGCAATTAATGCGCTATTAAGTATGTATTAAATTCGTTATTAATGTTGTAATTAATTAGTCATTATTATTGGTAGCGGTTACGATTTGTATACGCCTATGAAAGGCAGGTTGTAATTCAGATTAGGGAGACGAATTCTATAAGCTATTTCTGGCAACTAAACTTCCCTTAGCACTTTCCATTTCCGTATTGCTTTCTTGATTTCCTGCTTGAGTGTTGTACGTAGCTTTCCTAAAAGCCTACGAGCGTCCCATTTTGGACCAACATTGGTGCTTTCATTGAGAGTCGATATTGTCTCTCACATCGCTTGAGTAGGAAACACAAAGGAAGATGACCGGAATCTCATCCCGAAATGACCATGTCTCAGTCCACACCGAGGAATCAACCCAGCCTGGCCGCCAGCGTGCCCCCGACAACCATGGACAAGGCAGGAGGCGAGGCGCTAAGGCGACCTTTGGAACCGGTTGTGAGGCCACGGCGACTTGAGGGCGACGCTCAACCACACCCAAGGTGAGATCTCAGTCCGCAGCCGGCGGCGGGGAGGCCGGCGTCATGCTCCGCGCATGGACCCAGCTCAACTCAATGCCTGGGTGGAAGCCCTACAGGAGGCGACCCGAGTTCTGGGGGCCTTGGCTCAAGGTTTCCAGCAGATGGTATCTGGAGGTAATGTGGATGAGACTGTCCGTCAACACACGT